>CM060441.1:105943745-108443745 GCA_030545235.1 Helianthus tuberosus
CTTGACGAGATTTTTGAAAACTCAAAGGGTTCAAAACCTTATAACAAAGGGTTCAAAACCTAGTAATCAATCATCCTAGAACAAATGATTAGTTTTCAAAGCGGTTTTGAAATTTATGTTCTTGTTGTGGTCGTCGCCTAAGGATAGGTGACGGTATTGTTTTATGACTAAACGCAAGTAAACTCGCGTTAGGGTCCTAAGAAAGTTATAGACTAGGTCAAAGCATTACTAATAACCTAATTCCCTATAACCATTGGCTCTGATACCATCTTTTCTGTCACACCCCGACCACGTAGAACATACGAAACGTGGCGGAAACGTCGGGGAGTGTTGTAACAGAATTAATTGTCTCAAATCCATGGCAATTGAAGTTTTGTTTTATTGATTAATAGTGTTACAATGTCTTATCAAACAAGGAAATACAACATAATTAACTAGTCTTGCATCTTTTATTGTCACTAAAGCCCAAGTCTGCCTATGTGTATCTTGATCATATTATGCAACAGCTCCTGAAAAACACATGTGAAAATAGGTACGTCAGCATAAAAATGCCTGTGAGATACATAGGTTTTGTGAAAATAGGTTTCATGACTTATGTTTGAGAAAATGTTTAGTCATGAACCTTGTTATTTGCTTTGCTTTGTAAATCATTTGAAAATCGATAAGATCAGATGATAAGTATAAATAAATGTAAGGTTAAATGAATAACCAAGTAAAATATGTTTGCATAAGATAAGTTGTTTATAAATCAATGTCTTGTGAAAAGTATGTTATTTGTATAAAATGTTCTATGTCTCAAACTGAAATGATTCAAATAACGCTATGATATGTAATACCATACAAACACTTATATATAGGAAGTACCAGCGGCGTATCCACCATGCTTGTATCATATTACACACGCATCGTTACTTAATCACTTAATCAAACCAAACCAACAATGTAATATGTCTATGTTTAAACCAATAGTCAAAAGTCCTTGTATAAACCATGTCAAATGTCTATGTCAAATATCCATGTCAAATGTCTATGTCAAATATCCATGTCAAATGTCTATGTCAAATATGTCATGTATGGCAAGTGAAATGTCTCAACTAAACCATATGCACAAAAACAAAGTATTGAAGTAAAACTTAGTTTAAATCAAAGTTATGTTTTGTGGGAAATGCATGATCAATGTCAATCATGTTAAAATGTCTATGTCGAAATGTCTATGTCAAATGTCTATGTCAAAATGTCATGTAAAACGATGTACTAAGTAATGCACACAATGGGCACACCTAGCATGAAATGTGATGTAAAACGATGTACTAAGTAATGCACACAATGGGCACACCTAGCATGAATGTAATGTAAAACGATGTACTAAGTAATGCACACAATGGGCACACCTAGCATAAACACAATGAAATCATGTACTATAATGTACTAATGAACATAGCAAGTATATGATGTCAAAACAGGAAAGCATGAAAGTAACAAGTAGGCACATGTGTTCCACCCCAAAACAGTTTGGAAAACAGTAAAAGAGGGGTCTATGTACTCACCTGAGATTGCTCAGTAGTCCTTGAGTAACAACCAAACAATGCTAGAGATCGCGGATATCAAACGGCACCTAATATAGGTAACTACATTAATAAACCGGACCTAAATCGGAAGATCGGGTAGCATTAGGGTTTGTAAACCAAACGAGTGTAGAGACTCGTGTCATTTGGTTTAACAAAGCCTACATACTAAATGAAACTTAACCTAAGTGTCTACGACCCATTACGACCCGTTTAGGTAGCTTATGCTACTTTAACGCGTCGTTCGCGTGAAACGCGTTCGGACCGCCTAACTAGTCCTATGACAAGTGTTATATGCCTAAACATGTTACATAATCAGATATGTGACAAAGGTTTAGGTTACATATGCTTAATTACCAATTATACATGAAAAGGGTATTCTGGTAATTTACCTAAGGCATATAAACTACCTATCATACAACTACTTAAACGATGTGACCATAGGGTATAACCTCGGAAGGTTATTCCCTACCTACTATGGTCACCTAATGTGTTTGGTCGGATCCTAATGATCGACCAAACTGGGTCGGGTTCGAGGTATAAGCGATTTATTAGATTGCTTACCCTACGACCCTAGACAACGTGGTAATCAGTAGGCATAGTCCCAAGGGACTATCACCATCGTGATTACAATCACGTTGCGAAGTTCTAGCGAACTTCGCATTGACCATTACTGGTCAACGCTGAAAGTCAAACAAAGTTTGACTTTCTGACTCGAAAAGCAGTAAAATAAGGAAAAGAACGAAAGAATACTTACGAAGGGTCCCCGAATGCTAATCCCGATTCAAGAATCTCAGGTATGAAACAATGGTTTCAACTTAGAGGTTCTCAAATCAGAATTCTAGTGATTTTAGAAATGGGGGGTATGGGGTATTTATAGGAATACCCGAACCGTTAAGATCGTTTCATGGAAAACGTGCCTTAATCCCATCCGTACATGTGTCGCAAAGTTATGGTGTTTAGGTGTTTAAATACCATCCATACATGTGTCGCAAAGTTATGGTGTTTAGGTGTTTAAATTCCATCCATACATGTGTCGCAAAGTTATAGTGTTTAGGTGTTTAAATTCCATCCATACATGTGTCGCAAAGTTATGGTGTTTAGGTGTTTAAATACCATCCATACATGTGTCGCAAAGTTATGGTGTTTAGGTGTTTAAATACCATCCATACATGTGTCGCAAAGTTATGGTGTTTAGGTGTTTAAATTCCATCCATACATGTGTCGCAAAGTTATGGTGCCAAAATCCCATCCTTATCCGCTGACCAAGCAAGTCAGAATGTGTGGTTGTGAATTAAACCACGGCTAATACATCGAATCTGGTCCCGAAAACGCAAAACTGAGTTTTCTGCATGTTTTCTGTCCAGCATAGGCAGTCGCGTAGCGCGACTTCATAGGCCCTTAGGGCTCGTGCTACGCCACTGCCCCTCTGTTTCAGAAATGTTTCCAAAATGGCAGGTTTAGTCCCTGCAGCCCGTTTAAGCGATTTTCGATGCGTTTGAACCCCGTTAACCTCATTTCAAGGCTCTAAAATGAAGTTAAAGTATAGGGAACTCAAAACATGCTTAAAAATATGCCGGATGATGGTTCGTTTGGTCGTACGAACGCGATGTTCGCTTAATTACGACGGAATGCGCACAAGCGCGAAAAACTATCCAAATGACGAAACGAATGGATTTTTCTTATGGCGAACACTAAAATATAATATAGTCATGCTTACATAAATTTTTGGATGTCCAGATGTATTCAGAACGTAAGTTATGCGCGAAAATGCAAACTTGTGCACTTTTTGACACATTTAGTCCCTGAATGACCCAAAAGTTTATTTTAGCATACCGAACCCCTCAAAGCCTATTTCTAAGCTATGTAAAGGATATTTATGGTATGTTTAACTTATGGTCATGTTCCGGAATGTCTGTTACAGTTCAAATTGGCATACTTTCGCAGTTTGTCAACTTTAGTCCCTGTAAGCGATTTAACTTGATTTTGCCATACCAAAGCCTTCAAAACTTATTTCTAAGTTAAGTAAAGGTTAATTAAGGTATGTTAAGCCTATTTCACTATTCCGGAGTGTTTGTTTCATTAACTGGTTATATTTACGCATCAGTGCGCGTATAACCTTCCAGAAAGCGATTTAGAGCTTGAAATCGAACAAGAATTGATATGTGTAAACGATACATATATTTATACAAGTCCAAAGTATGAAATACAATATTTCATTGGTTTGGAATTTGTTTGATGGTTGAAATGACACAGGTGTTACAACTAACCCTTACACCACACTCATGCTTTAGAACTAACGACGATTCACCGCTAGGGAGAGGGATACTCAAAACTTTCTCCTCACAGGGTATATCTGCGTGATATCGGAATAACCAGTCCATGCTAACTACTGCATCGAAACCATCAAGGTTAGTAGGAAGAAGGTCGATCTCGAACACTTGTCCCACAAGGTCGAGTTTGCATTCCAACAAACATAGGGGGTTTCAATTGTCTTGCTATCAGCCGGTTCCTTAACGGATTTGGCTTCAAGAAGCATCAGGGTTATACAGAACAGGAACGAGGCATTTAGTCACCAAGAACGTGCAGGCCACCATGTTGCTATAATCCTGGTGTCGCCCATGCCAATCCTAAGTGCTCTTCTACGAACATCATCCCCAGGGTTGTTGTTATCTTGAATTATCAATGGCCAATCCATGCCGTAGGCACCTTCATTTCCATTCTGTAGGCTATAATTACAAGTACCTTGATGTTGCCATGACTGTTGACTCTAATGTCTTTGTTTGAAATGGAACCCTATAATCTTTCAACGATATGGTCCATCTTTTCACATTTCATGTCACGTCCTAAGACACTACTCATTGTGCTGGCAGCTACACTTTCCACACCGTAGTCGATTGTCATTGCTTAAGTCTCGATTGATTCGTAAGAGTGGACTCCCATGAGCCGCTGACTAGGGTTAAGGATTCGTTTGAAGTTAATTCCCTGGTGTTAGTTGCCGGTAATCAGGGTCATCCAAATACGATGTCGGTAAGTACTACGCTCATCCCCTTGTTCATCGACCTAGCAAGTTGATTGAGTAATACACAGTATGTTTCCAGAGTGTTGCAGAAGTGATCGCACTTCGGGTTCTAAGACGTCAGTACATTGAGTTCCAGCAAACAAAGAGGAGTGAGAGAGGTATAGACTAGTCATTGACGCTGCAACATCCAACTTAGGGACATTCGTACAAGCAACTAACATTCTACACAGTTCGCTAGGCGTTCAGGTAATACTCGATAGCATCGAGATTTCGTAAGAATTCAGAGAGGAGTGGGAAGATCACGTTCAAGTTGGAGACAATCACCACTATGACTCCTAAAGATTTGTTACGTTTCACATTGTTCGAATAACGGAACAAAACCCCTTTTTCACTTGTTAAGTCTCACTGGGACTCACATGCACCCCCCATTATTATTATGTGTGCACCCACAATAATATTGTGATTTGCATGCTCATCTATGTTCCTCCTAACAAATGTGCAGAAGCATGATTACTCATAATGTCACTTTATTTTCTGTACTTTGTTTCTTAGAGTGAAACGAGTACTTAAAATTTTCGAGGGAATCATGAGCGATCATTTGAAAGGGAGAAATCACAAAAGTAGTTTGCAAGGTACATAGTTTTCTTGATGTAGGTATCATAGGAAAAGTCATACACACATGTAATTACACTTGTATATCAGAATTTGTGATCAACGATTTATTTATAAACAAAACAGATTGTTTCACATTACAAGAGAACAAAAGAACAAAAGCATAAGACAGCAACATCTCCTAGTCAGCCAACTGCTCATCCGTGGGTTGGATTTGCACTAGCAAGCTTTGGGCAATCCCTTAGGAAATGACCCATCTCGCCACAGTTATAGCAAGACCCTGGTGAGAAACGAGCTTGAGCAGAGTTGGCTTGTGGTTGTTCTGGACCACCTTGGTTCGGGTTACATCGACAAGCACTTACCAGGTGACCAACTCGCCCACATGATACACACAGGTGACACGGTAAGTGAGCTTGGTGATGCCCATTACATTTGTCGCATATTGGTGTCGTTCCCTTGTATTGCTTCTTAGCAGGTGGTGTTGCCACCCGGATGGGTCCTGTTTGATTTGGTACTGCTGTAGTTGGGCAAACCCTTGCCGTATGACCTATAAGTCCACAAATTTGGCATTTGCTGCACTTCACACTAGTCTGATGATGAAGGCTACATTGGTTGCACAAGGGTGCAGTTCCGTTGTATTGCTTCCTAGCAGGGGGTTGAGCTGGTTGGTTGGGGATGGCTTGACCATTGTGAGCGACCATGGCGAAGTTCTGAGAAGCCTTTCGCTTCTTTGACTTCTTAGGGGATCGTTCATCCATGGTCTTTGATTCCTTGATTGCTTTCTTGGCTGGTGGTGCTGTCATTTGGCTAGGTCTTGCCTGTTTTGGTGCCACCGCTGCGAGTTTCCTTGAAGCCTTACGTTTCTTTGGTTTAGGTGAAGGCTTGGCTTCTGCTTCCTTTCGTGGCTCTTGAGTGGCGTCATTGTTGAGACGAGACATAGCAATTCCCAATTCCACAGTCTTCAGAATCACTTCGCCTATTTGTTGGGCAAGTTTGGCTGTTTGCTCGGACATTTGGCCGTTGCTGAGAGGAAGAGACATTCTTGAAGAAAATGAAAGACATAGGAGGAAACAAGTGAAAGATTATTGGACAAATAAAACAAAATGACAACGCATAGAAATTGCGATCATTTGTTTGTTACCTAAGGCAAACAAATGAGACGGTGACTAATCAAAGTAAACAGGTCTTATTAATGTATCACTGAAGACATGCTCGCCTATAAGTTAACACTCATCCCAAGAATTCCCAGGTAAGCACAACTGGTCTCGCGTCTGATGAGATATATACGAAGTGCTTGCCTAGACAGAAAACCCAGAATACAGGCATTCACCCTTCCAGTTTGCACATGTTCACATTATAAGACCCAAACTTTGACGAGATTTTGAAAATTCAAAGGGGTTCAAAACCATATAACAGAGAGTTCAAAACCTTACAATAGAGGGTTCAAAACCTAGTAATCAATCATCCTAGAACAGATGATTAGTTTTCAAAGCGGTTTGGAAATTTATGTTCTTGTTGAGGTCGTCGCCTAAGGATAGGTGACGGTATCGTTTTATGACTAAACGCAAGTAAACTCGCGTTAGGGTCCTAGGAAGGTTATAGACTAGGTCAAAGTATTACTAATAACCTAATTGCCTATAACCATGAGCTCTGATACCAACTTTTCTGTCACACCCCGACCACGTAGAACATACAAAACGTGGCGGAAATGTCGGGGAGTGTTGCAACAGAATTAATTGTTTCAAATCCATGGGAATTGAAGTTTCGTTTTATTGATTAAAAGTGTTACAATGTCTTAACAAACAAGGAAATACAACATAATTAACTAGTCTTGCATCTTTTATTGTCACTAAATGTCACACCCCCAAAATCCACCCGCGGAGTATCACCGCTTGGGAGCGTGACTGACCAGGATCAAGCCACCAATCATATAGAACAATGTAAATAGTAGAAGTAAATATAATTTAACCAAACCAATCCATATGAAAGGTGTTCAAAACATAAGTGTAATAACAAAGTTTAGCGGAAGCATAAAAGTAAACCCAGTCATAAGTATAAGTACGAAATGTCATAATGTTTAACAAGCATTCACGATCCATGTCCACAATGACTGCGCCTCCCGTGCAAGCTCCAAAAGTACCTAAGGTCCTGCAAGGCATATAACAGAGAGTCAACAACTAGTTGAGCGAGTTCACAGTAAGTAAGTTCGTAATAGTAAGTTTGTTTCGTAACATGTGGCGCTACTAGGCCGATAGTATGTTCTATTAGTGGGGGCTTCCCATGTTGCATATACACTAGACTATTTGTAACCATAAGTGTTCTTCACAACCGAGAACAGTAGTACGTACAAAGTTAACGTAGGTTTTACGTGAGTGTCCTTCGCAACCTGAGGACAGTGATGAGTACAAGTATACGTAGGTTTTACGTATGTATCCTGCGCATCCGAGGACAATGGTAGATAGTCTAGTAACAGCGTAAGTACGAGTATCTATTCAAATCTCATTCCTTCAATCCCCATTCCCATACCCTGGGAATCCCATGCCTTAGTAAAAGTGTGAACTCACTTTGGTTTGCTCGGTATGCTAGGTTATGTTATCACAGTTAATCAATCACGTCCTAGAGTATGCACGTATACCAAATCAGTTTGTATTCACGAAGTTGGCACGTAAGTATAATCATAGTAGACGACACATCAAACAATCACCAAGTAACACATTGCATGTATCCATGATCGTACAAGTCATGCGTATCATTTAACCTTAGTCAGTTAGTCCAGTTAACTTTTAACAGAAAGAAATCAAGTTACTGTGCCGATTACCCATTTGGCGAAACACCCTTGTTTCGCCATGAACCCCTTCGACGAAACACTCTTTGTTTCGTCGTGATACCCTTGGCGAAACTCGTTCGTTTCGTCAACATGTCTATTACGTCATAAATCAGTTTCATCATCATATTCGTTTAATATCTAACTTCATGTGTCTAACCCAATTAGGTTCTCACATAATTCAAAACAAATGATAAGATTTAATGCATTGATTAATCTGACAACATGTCTAGGAGGTGCACAAAGTTTGATGAGATCTAGATTACCAACCAACACATGGGTCGCCACTTTACTGATTCAAGATTATCTACTCAAACCATTTTTCTACAATCTCATTGGACCTATATATAAAGCAACATATTTGTTCATGTATCCAATATTGATTTACCACATGCACATACTCACATAACTACTACATATAATCCACGTGAAGACATCACTAAATCACCAGAAGTCAACACCACATAATTAATAATCATCGCATCACTTATGATCATGCAACTAAACGACAACCTAGACATAAACCCTAGACTGTCAAATCATCATCATATCATTAATCGAACATAGATAGTATGCATCACACAACCAATCTTGTATCAGACTATACGGATTCCTATTATGCAAATCGATTCCATCAAAGCAACTCGTGGAATCATATGAATTACTGAATCATCAAAATCATCATTCAACATTTCAAGATCATCATAACATTCTAAAACATGAACCCTATACGAAACATGCTGAGCAGTAAACCTTTAATCACCTAAGTCAAGATATGTAATCCATTCATGGTAACAGCGATAGCAATTAACTGTATACTTACCGGTTGTGTGGGGTGAAGTTCGTGAGGCTTCGGGAGAGACGGGAGTTGCCGTCGGTGCGCATGAAATAGGGGGATAGGATCTCTAGGGTTTGAAATTTGATAACTGATGTGTTTTACGTAACCCTAGGTTAGTATATATTTGCGTATCATATTTGGGCCCCTTACTGGGCTTCGGCGTATATTGGGCCGGCGAAACGCTCTGTTTCGTCGAGATGTTATTGGCGAAACACATCTTGTGTTTCGTTGGGTACATACATGTGTTAAACAGTTTAAGTTTCTCAACAGCTTTCATGTTATACAATCAAACACATAATCATGCAAACACAATACGTTTTATCATATCACAACGTGTATAGTTACAAAGCAAACAAGTCGAATAAGCAAACAACTACACAGTCAAAGTCAAAGTGCATTTAATGCGAAAGTGAAAGTCAGAAACTCGAGTTGTCACACTAAAGCCCAAGTCTGCCTATGTGTATCTTGATCATCTTATGCAACAGCTCCTGAAAAACACATGTGAAAATAGGTACGTCAGCATAAAAATGCCTGTGAGATACATAGGTTTTGTGAAAATAGGTTTCATGACTTATGTTTGAGAAAATGTTTAGTCATGAACCTTGTAATTTGCTTTGTTTTGTAAATCATTTGAAAAACGATAAGATCGGATGATATGTATAAATAAGAGAATAATGTATGGTTAAATGAATAACCATTGTAAAATGAGTTTGTATAAGATAAGTTGTTTGTAAATCAATGTCTTGTGAAAAGTATGTTATTTGTATAAAATGTTATATGTCTCAAACTTAAATGATTCAAATAACGCTACGATATGTAATACCATACAAACACTTATATATAGGAAGTACGAGCGGCGTATCCACCATGCTTGTATCATATTACACACGCATCGTTACTTAATCACTTAATCAAACCAAACCACCAATGTAAGATGTCTATGTTTAAACCGATTGTCAAATGTATTGAATAATATACCAAAATGTTTATGTCAAGATGTAAATCATGCAACGTATAACCAATGTTGAAAATGTTTATTTGTCAAATGTAAGTCATGTAATCTGTAACCAAAATGATATGTATGGCTAGTGAAATGCATCAACTAAACCATAGGTGAAATGCACAAAAGAAAGTATTGAAGTAAAACTTGGTTTAAATCAAAGTTATGTTTTGTGTAGTAAATGTATGCTATACTGATATAGAACTTTATGCGGTATTGTGAAAATTCATACATCCAAGCCTTGCGACAGTCGGATAACCATGTAAAAATGGGTTATCAAAAGAATATGTATTCGGATTCGGTCATTCCTTACGTCCAAACAAACCCGAGATTTCAGGAATGAGATTTGTCAAGTCCTATGGTACCACTACCTACTACCGAGCGGCATGATCGGTGTTAATGAATGTATAGTATAGTTTAAACAAACCAAATGTCATACCAAAATGTAAGCATATGATGAAAAAGAAATGTACTAAGTATGCTAAGTTAACATACAAAGCAGAAAAGTCATGTAAATCAATGTGCTAGCATGCTATCAGTTAACATACATAGCAGAAATGTAATGTAGAACCATGTACTAAGTATGCACACAATGGACATACATAGTATAAAATGAAATGAAATCATGTACTATAATGTACTAATGAACATAGGAGGTATATGATGTGAAAACAGGAAAGCATGAAAGTAACAAATAGGCACATGTGTTTCACCCCTAAACAGTTTGGAAAACAGTAAAAGAGGGGTCTATGTACTCACTTGAGATTACTCAGTAGTCCTGGAGTGACAACCAAACAATGATAGAGATCACGGAATCAAACGGCACCTACTATAGGTAACTACATTAATAAACCGGACCTAAATCGGAAGATCGGATAGAATGAGGGTTCGTAAACCAAACGAGTATGGGAACTCGTGTAATATGGTTTAACAAAGCCCACATACTAAAACGAAACTTAACCTAAGTGTTTACGACCCATTACGACCCGTTTAGGTAGCTTATGCTACTTTAACGCGTCGTTCGCGTAAAACGCGTTCGGAACGCCTAACTAGTCCTATGACAAGTAAAATATGCCTTAACATGTCTAATATGGTTGTCAAATCAGTTTAGATGACAAAAGTTATGTTACATATGTTTAAAATGAATTTTGGCATCAAAGGGGTATTTTGGTAATTTACCTAAGGCATATAAACTACCTATCATACAACTACTTAAACGAAGCGACCATAAGGTATAACCTCGGAAGGTTATTCCCTATATACTATGGTCACCTAATGTGTTTGGTCGGATCCTAATGATCGACCAAATGGGTCGGGTTCGAAGGTATAAGCGATTTATTAGATCGCTTACCCTACGACCCTATACAACGTGGTAATCAGTAGGCATAGTCCCAAGGGACTATAACCAACGTGATTACACTCACGTTGCGAAGTTCAAATGAACTTCGCATTGACCATAAACTGGTCAACGCAGAAAGTCAAACAAAGTTTGACTTTCAGACTCGAAAAGACTCGAAAAGCAATAAAAGAACGAAGGAACACTTACGAAGGGTCCCCGAATGCTAATCTAGATCAAAATAGCTCAGGTATGAAACAAAGGTTTCAACTTAGAGCACAATTGATCAGATTCTAGTGAGAAATGAAGTTGGGGTATGTGGGTATTTATAGATTTCGGTCCACCGTTAGGATCGTTTCTTGGCGAGGAGGGAATAATCACACCCCTACACTTGTTGGAATGTTGTGGTTACTGAATTTGTGCACCATAAGAGTTTAACATGTGGCACTTGACCTTTGGGAAGTGTTAGGAGCTGCCAAGTTGTGTTAAAAATGACCTTTGCTGATCAGAAGGGGCCTAGCGTGACGCTAGGGGGGCTAGGCGTCGCGCTAGGGGTCCCCTGATCAGCAAACACTTTCAAATGCTCACCTTTCAGTCCCCGTTGCGTATTCAGGCCATTTACGACGTGTTTAAGGCTCGTTAAATCATTTTCAAGGCTCCATAAGGATTCCTAAACATTGTGGACATGAAACATGCTCAAAAATATGCCGGATGTTGGTTCGTTTGGTCGTACGATCGCGATGTTCGGTTAATTACGACGGAATGCGCATAAGCGCGAGAAACGATCTAAATTGCGTGACGAATGGATTTTTCTTATGCATAACACTAAAATAAAATATTTTAGTGCTTACATAAATTTTTGGATGTCCAGATGTATTCAGAACGTAAGTTATGCGCGAAAGTGCAAACTTGTGCACTTTTTGACACTTTTAGTCCCTAAATGACCCAAAAGTATATTTTAGCACACCGAACCCCTCAAAGCTTATTTCTAAGCTAGGTAAAGGATATTTAAGGTGTGTTTAACTTATGGTCATGTTCCGGAATGTTCGTTCTAGTTCAAATTGGCATACTTTCGCAGTTTGTCAATTTTAGTCCCTGTAAGCGAATTAACTTGTTTTTGCATACCAAAGCCTTCAAAACTTATTTCTAAGTTATGTAAAGGTTATTTAAGGTATGTTAAGCCTATGTCACTATTCCGGAGTGTTTGTTGCATTAAACTGGTTATATTTACGTATCGGTGCGCGTATAACCTTCCAGAAAGCGATTTAGAGTTTGGAATTGAACAAAAATTGATATGTGCAAATGATACACATATTTTTACAAATCCCAAGTATGAAATATAATATTTCATTGGTTCGGTATTTGTTTGATGGCCGGGGAGGCACAGGTGTTACAGTCTCCCCTACTTTAGGAAATTTCGTCCCGAAATTTATTTAGAGGAAACTTGTGAGAGCTTGAAAACATGAAGTTGAAAAGATCGAACAACATTGGTTAGGGTTCTGAACTTCTAGTAACCTTAATAACATTATGCTTGCAATGTAAGAGGGACACTTATATACAAGTATATGAAGCGTCATTGGTGCGTCCACCGTACCTCCATTACATCGTTCTCATTTTGTTATTGTTGCCACTATTAGTTCTTACACATAATAAATCTTACTGGGTTTCTGTGCACTAAATTTCATAATTATGTACGCGTCCATAATTAGACAATTCCTTGCACAGTTCACACAGTCTATTTTATAATGTGTAGGGTAAAACCAAATGAACAATCCTGTGATGAGTGTGACTAGACCGCCATAGAGTCCTTTTAACTAAATCAATAAATGATCTAAATAGACTATCAAGGAGTCTGTCCAGCTACATCACTAGATGTCGTCCTTTAACCAAATTGTGAATCAATCTTTTTGACTAGACCTCTAAAGGGTCTCTTATGAATCATGGAGTGGTACTATATAATCCAAGGGTCTTAACTCTTACTTAGAAGCCCATTAAGGATTTAAGGTAGTACCTTTTTGAATATCCTACTACGAATCCCTCATATGAAGATATGAAAAATTCTACGAGGATTTGGATAACGAATATCCAGAGTATACAAAAACACAAAATGCATAAACACATAGTCATATAACCACAAAGATTGTTTATCTAGATATTTAATTTGTTGATTTGTTTTGCTAACAGAGCACATGTATTTAAAGCACACTAGGAATCCATTCCTTGGATTTCATTTGGTACTTTAAACATTATCAAGAATCTAACTATAAAGATAGAAAGATTTTTAAAAGAAAAATTCGATTTCGATTATAAGGAACCGAAATGTTCGAATTTAGGTACACAAGGAATCCAATTAAGGACTCTGATTTGAATGATAATTATCCACAAGGGTCTAAATGTGAAGACAAAAAGATCCCTTATGGATTTTAGAAGTTGAAGATGTTTTGAAACCTTGCACTTGATGTGCTTAGGTCAAAACATGAAGTAAAATGCTTATGAAGTTGAGATGCCAGATATGCCAAGGCGACATATGAATCGAAATTTGAAAGTTAAGTCAATGTATGAAGAAAATATTTTTGAAACTATGCGTAGGGTTCTTTTAAGAAAAAAAAATGTGTTTAACGTTTTTGAGACCTTATATATATAATACCTTTGAAATCATAAAGTAGGTGTATTAGGTAGGTATATTCCTAAAAATGTTTTAAAATTATGCGAGATGAATTTTGAAATTATGTATAAGGTTTTTGAAAAATATGAATGATGCTTTTCGAAATCATGCACTTGATAAGAAAATGTACTGTGTTAATATTGCCTTCAGACTATATGAAATATTTTGAAATTAGGAAGGTTGGTTTTGATAACATGGCCAATGTTTTTGAAATAACATAGACATGCATTTAGAAAAACATTGTTTTCAAACTATATGAAATGTTTTGAGATCATGAAGATTGTTTTTGAAATACTTGTACTGTATATGTTGAAAAATCAAAACGTAATGGGTATGAGATTTGGAAATACCCTTAGTTATTTAACCAAGGATTCAAAGGCACAGATGTGCAGAAGCATGATTACTCATAATGTCACTTTATTTTCTGTACTTTGTTTCTTAGAGTGAAACGAGTACTTAAAATTTTCGAGGGAATCATGAGCGATCATTTGAAAGGGAGAAATCACAAAAGTAGTTTGCAAGGTACATAGTTTTCTTGATGTAGGTATCATAGGAAAAGTCATACACACATGTAATTACACTTGTATATCAGAATTTGTGATCAACGATTTATTTATAAACAAAACAGATTGTTTCACATTACAAGAGAACAAAAGAACAAAAGCATAAGACAGCAACATCTCCTAGTCAGCCAACTGCTCATCCGTGGGTTGGATTTGCACTAGCAAGCTTTGGGCAATCCCTTAGGAAATGGCCCATCTCGCCACAGTTTTAGCAAGACCCTGGTGAGAAATGAGCTTGAGCAGAGTTGGCTTGTGGTTGTTCTGGATCACCTTGGTTCGGGTTACATCGACAAGCACTTACCAGGTGACCAACTCGCCCACATGATACACACAGGCGACACGGTAAGTGAGCTTGGTGATGCCCATTACATTTGTCGCATATTGGTGCCGTTCCCTTGTATTGCTTCTTAGCAGGTGGTGTTGCCACCCGGATGGGTCCTGTTTGATTTGGTACTGCTGTAGTTGGGCAAACCCTTGCCGTATGACCTATAAGTCCACAAATTTGGCATTTGCGGCACTTCACACTAGTCTGATGATGAAGGCTACATTGGTTGCACAAGGGTGCAGTTCCGTTGTATTGCTTCCTAGCAGGGGGTTGAGCTGGTTGGTTGGGGATGGCTTGACCATTTTGAGCGACCATGGCGAAGTTCTGAGAAGCCTTTCGCTTCTTTAACTTCTTAGGGGATCGTTCATCCATGGTCTTTGATTCCTTGATTGGTTTCTTGGCTGGTGGTGCTGTCATTTGGCTAGGTCTTGCCTGTTTTGGTGCCACCGCTGCGAGTTTCCTTGAAGCCTTACGTTTCTTTGGTTTAGGTGAAGGCTTGGCTTCTGCTTCCTTTTGTGGCTCTTGAGTGGCGTCATTGTTGAGACGAGACATAGCAATTCCCAATTCCACAGTCTTCAGAATCACTTCGCCTATTTGTTGGGCAAGTTTGGCTGTTTGCTCGGACATTTGGCCGTTGCTGAGAGGAAGAGACATTCTTGAAGAAAATGAAAGACATAGGAGGAAACAAGTGAAAGATTATTGGACAAATAAAACAAAATGACAACGCATAGAAATTGCGATCATTTGTTTGTTACCTAAGGCAAACAAATGAGACGGTGACTAATCAAAGTAAACAGGTCTTATTAATGTATCACTGAAGACATGCTCGCCTATAAGTTAACACTCATCCCAAGAATTCCCAGGTAAGCACAACTGGTCTCGCGTCTGATGAGATATATACGAAGTGCTTGCCTAGACAGAAAACACAGAATACAGGCATTCACCCTTCCAGTTTGCACATGTTCACATTATAAGACCCAAACTTTGACGAGATTTTGAAAATTCAAAGGGGTTCAAAACCATATAACAGAGAGTTCAAAACCTTACAATAGAGGGTTCAAAACCTAGTAATCAATCATCCTAGAACAGATGATTAGTTTTCAAAGCGGTTTGGAAATTTATGTTCTTGTTGAGGTCGTCGCCTAAGGATAGGTGACGGTATCGTTTTATGACTAAACGCAAGTAAACTCGCGTTAGGGTCCTAGGAAGGTTATAGACTAGGTCAAATTATTACTAATAACCTAATTCCCTATAACCATGAGCTCTGATACCAACTTTTCTGTCACACCCCGACCACGTAGAACATACAAAACGTGGCGGAAATGTCAGGGAGTGTTGCAACAGAATTAATTGTTTCAAATCCATGGCAATTGAAGTTTCGTTTTATTGATTAAAAGTGTTACAATGTCTTAACAAACAAGGAAATACAACATAATTAACTAGTCTTGCATATTTTATTGTCACTAAAGCCCAAGTCTGCCTATGTGTATCTTGATCATCTTATGCAACAGCTCCTGAAAAACACATGTGAAAATAGGTACGTCAGCATAAAAATGCCTGTGAGATACATAGGTTTTGTGAAAATAGGTTTCATGACTTATGTTTGAGAAAATGTTTAGTCATGAACCTTGTAATTTGCTTTGTTTTGTAAATCATTTGAAAAACGATAAGATCGGATTATATGTATAAATAAGAGAATAATGTATGGTTAAATGAATAACCATTGTAAAATGAGTTTGTATAAGATAAGTTGTTTGTAAATCAATGTCTTGTGAAAAGTATGTTATTTGTATAAAATGTTATATGTCTCAAACTTAAATGATTCAAATAACGCTATGATAGAGATCACCAAACAATGATAGAGATCACGGAATCAAACGGCACCTACTATAGGTAACTACATTAATAAACCGGACCTAAATCGGAAGATCGGATAGAATGAGGGTTCGTAAACCAAACGAGTGTGGGAACTCGTGTAATATGGTTTAACAAAGCCCACATACTAAAACGAAACTTAACCTAAGTGTTTACGACCCATTACGACCCGTTTAGGTAGCTTATGCTACTTTAACGCGTCGTTCGCGTAAAACGCGTTCGGAACGCCTAACTAGTCCTATGACAAGTAAAATATGCCTTAACATGTCTAATATGGTTGTCAAATCAGTTTAGACGACAAAAGTTATGTTACATATGTTTAAAATGAATTTTGGCATCAAAGGGGTATTTTGGTAATTTACCTAAGGCATATAAACTACCTATCATACAACTACTTAAACGAAGCGACCATAAGGTATAACCTCGGAAGGTTATTCCCTATATACTATGGTCACCTAATGTGTTTGGTCGGATCCTAATGATCGACCAAATGGGTCGGGTTCGAAGGTATAAGCGATTTATTAGATCGTTTACCCTACGACCCTATACAACGTGGTAATCAGTAGGCATAGTCCCAAGGGACTATAACCAACGTGATTACACTCACGTTGCGAAGTTCAAATGAACTTCGCATTGACCATAAACTGGTCAACGCAGAAAGTCAAACAAAGTTTGACTTTCAGACTCGAAAAGACTCGAAAAGCAATAAAAGAACGAAGGAACACTTACGAAGGGTCCCCGAATGCTAATCTAGATCAAAATAGCTCAGGTATGAAACAAAGGTTTCAACTTAGAGCACAATTGATCAGATTCTAGTGAGAAATGAAGTTGGGGTATGTGGGTATTTATAGATTTCGGTCCACCGTTAGGATCGTTTCTTGGAGAGGAGGGAATGATCACACCCCTACACTTGTTGGAATGTTGTGGTTACTGAATTTGGGCACCATAAGAGTTTAACATGTGGCACTTGACCTTTGGGAAGTGTTAGGAGCTGCCAACTTGTGTTAAAAATGACCTTTGCTGATCAGAAGGGGCCTAGCGTGACGCTAGGGGGGCTAGGCGTCGCGCTAGGGGTCCCCTGATCAGCAAACACTTTCAAATGCTCACCTTTCAGTCCCCGTTGCGTATTCAGGCCATTTACGACATGTTTAAAGCTCGTTAAATCATTTTCAAGGCTCCACAAGGATGCCTAAACATGGTGGACATGAAACATGCTCAAAAATATGCCGGATGTTGGTTCGTTTGGTCGTACGATCGCGATGTTCGGTTAATTACGACGGAATGCGCATAAGCGCGAGAAACGATCTAAATTGCGTGACGAATGGATTTTTCTTATGCAAAACACTAAAATAAAATATTTTAGTGCTTACATAAATTTTTGGATGTCCAGATGTATTCAGAACGTAAGTTATGCGCGAAAGTGCAAACTTGTGCACTTTTTGACACTTTTAGTCCCTGAATGACCTAAAAGTATATTTTAGCACACCGAACCCCTCAAAGCTTATTTCTAAGCTAGGTAAAGGATATTTAAGGTGTGTTTAACTTATGGTCATGTTCTGGAATGTTCGTTCTAGTTCAAATTGGCATACTTTCACAGTTTGTCAATTTTAGTCCCTGTAAGCGAATTAACTTGTTTTTGCATACCAAAGCCTTCAAAACTTATTTCTAAGTTATGTAAAGGTTATTTAAGGTATGTTAAGCCTATGTCACTATTCCGGAGTGTTTGTTGCATTAAACTGGTTATATTTACGTATCGGTGCGCGTATAACCTTCCAGAAAGCGATTTAGAGTTTGGAATTGAACAAAAATTGATATGTGCAAATGATACACATATTTTTACAAATCCCATGTATGAAATATAATATTTCATTGGTTCCGTATTTGTTTGATGGCCCGGGAGGCACAGGTGTTACAATTTCCTAAGGGATTGCCCAAAGCTTGCTAGTGCAAATCCAACCCACGGATGAGCAGTTGGCTGACTAGGAGATGTTGCTGTCTTATGCTTTTGTTCTTTTGTTCTCTTGTAATGTGAAACAATCTGTTTTGTTAATAAATAAATCGTCGAGCACAAATTCTGATATACAAGTGTAATTACATGTGTGTATGACTTTTCCTATGATACCTACATCAAGAAAACTATGTACCTTGCAAACTACTTTTGTGATTTCTCTCTTTCAAATGATCGCTCATGATTCCCTCGAAAATTTTAAGTACTCGTTTCACTCTAAGAAACAAAGTACAGAAAATAAAGTGACATTATGAGTAACCATGCTTCTGCACATCTGTGCTTTTGAATCCTTGGTTAAATAACTAAGGGTATTTCCAAATCTCATACCCATTACGTTTTGATTTTTCAACATATACAGTACAAGTATTTCAAAAACAATCTTCATGATCTCAAAACATTTCATATAGTTTGAAAACAATTTTTCTAAACGCATTGTCTATGTTATTTCAAAAACAGTGGCCATGTTTTCAAAACCAACCTTCCTAAATTTCAAAATATTTCATATAGTCTGAAGGCAATATTAACACAGTACATTTTCTTATCAAGTGCATGATTTCGAAAAGCATCATTCATGTTTTTCAAAAAAAAAAAAAAACCTTATACATAATTTCAAAATTTATCTTGCATGATTTTAAAACATTTTTGTAAATATATCTACCTAATACACTTACTTCATGATTTCAAAAGTATTATATATAAGGTTTCAAAAACATTGAACACATTTTTTTTAGAACCCCATGCATAGTTTTCAAAAATATTTTCTTCATACATTGACTTAACTTTCAAATTTCGCTTCATATGTCGCCTTGGCATATCTGGCATCTCAACTTCATAAGCATTTTACTTCATGTTTTGACCTAAGCACATCAAGTGCAAGGTTTCAAAACATCTTCAACTTCTAAAATCCATAAGGGATCTTTTTGTCTTCACATTTAGACCCTTGTGGATAATTATCATTCAAATCAGAGTCCTTAATTGGATTCCTTGTGTACCTAAATTCGAACATTTCGGTTCCTTATAATCAAAATCGAATTTTTCTTTTAAAAATCTTTCTATCTTTATAGTTAGATTCTTGATAATGTTTAAAGTACCAAATGAAATCCAAGGAATGGATTCCTAGTGTGCTTTAAATACATGTGCTCTGTTAGCAAAACAAATCAACAAATTAAATATCTAGATAAACAATCTTTGTGGTTATATGACTATGTGTTTATGCATCTTGTGTTTTCTCTTATGCATTTTGTGTTTTTGTATACTCTGGATATTCGTTATCCAAATCCTCGTAGAATTTTTCATATCTTCATATGAGGGATTCGTAGTAGGATATTCAAAAAGGTACTACCTTAAATCCTTAATGGGCTTCTATGTAAGAGTTAAGACCCTTGGATTATATAGTACCACTCCATGATTCATAAGAGACCCTTTAGAGGTCTAGTCAAAAAAGATTGATTCACAATTTGGTTAAAGGACGACATCTAGTGATGTAGCTGGACAGACTCCTTGATAGTCTATTTAGATCATTTATTGATTTAGTTAAAAGGACTCTATGGCGGTCTAGTCACACTCATCACATGATTGTTCATTTGGTTTTACCCTACACATTATAAAATAGACTGTGTGAACTGTGCAAGGAATTGTCTAATTATGGACGCGTACATAATTATGAAATTTAGTGCACAGAAACCCAGTAAGATTTATTATGTGTAAGAACCAATAGTGGCAACAATAATAAAATGAGAACGATGTAATGGAGGTACGGTGGACGCACCAATGACGCTTCATATACTTGTATATAAGTGTCCCTCTTACATTGCAAGCATAATGTTATTAAGGTTACTAGAAGTTCAGAACCCTAACCAATGTTGTTCGATCTTTTCAACTTCATGTTTTCAAACTCACACAAGTTTCCTCTAGATAAAATTTCGGGACGAAATTTCCTAAAGTAGGGGAGACTGTAACACCTGTGCCTCCACGGCCATCAAACAAATACCGAACCAATGAAATATTATATTTCATACTTGGGATTTGTAAAAATATGTGTATCATTTGCACATATCAATTTTTGTTCAATTCCAAACTCTAAATCGCTTTCTGGGAGGTTATACGCGCACCGATGCGTAAATATAACCAGTTTAATGCAACAAACACTCCGGAAAAGTGATATAGGCTTAACATACCTTAAATAACCTTTACATAACTTAGAAATAAGTTTTGAACGCTTTGGTATGGCAAAAACAAGTTAATTCGCTTACAGGGACTAAAATTGACAAACTGCGAAAGTATGCCAATTTGAACTAGAACGAACATTCTGGAACATGACCATAAGTTAAACACACCTTAAATATCCTTTATATAGCTTAGAAATAGGCTTTGAGGGGTTCGGTGTGCTAAAATAAACTTTTAGGTCATTCAGGGACTAAAAGCGTCAAAAGGTGCACAAGTTTGCATTTTCGCGCATAACTTACGTTCTGAATACATCTGGACATCCAAAAATTTATGTAAGCACTAAAATATTTTATTTTAGTGTTTGGCATAAGAAAAATCCATTCGTCACGCAATTTGAATCGTTTTACGCGCTTGTGCGCATTCCGTCGTAATTAACCGAACATCGCGATCGTACGACCAAACGAACCAACATCCGGCATATTTTTGAGCATGTTTCATGCCCACAATGTTTAGGCATCCTTGTGGAGCCTTGAAAATGATTTAACGAGACTTAAACACGTCGGAAATGGCCTTAATACGCAACGGGGACTGAAAGGTAAACATTTGAAAGTGTTTGCTGATCAGGGGGACCCTAGCGTGACGCCTAGCCCCCCTAGCGTCACGCTAGGCCTCTTCTGATCAGCAAAGGTCATTTTTAACACAAGTTAGCAGCCCCTAACACTTCCCAAAGGTCAAGTGCCACATGTTAAACTCTTATGGTGGCCAAATTCAGTAACCACAACATTCCAACAAGTGTAGGGGTGTGATCATTCCCTCTTCTCCAAGAAACGATCCTAACGGTTCGGGAAAAACTATAAATTCCCACATACCCCAACTTCATTTCTCACTAGAATCTGATCAATTGTGCTCTAAGTTGAAACCTTTGTTTCATACCTGAGCTATTTTGATCTAGATTAGCATTCGGGGACCCTTCGTAAGTGTTCCTTCGTTCTTTTATTGCTTTTCGAGTCTTTTCGAGTCCGAAAGTCAAACTTTGTTTGACTTTCTGCATTGACCAGTTTATGGTTGATGCGAAGTTCGTTTGAACTTCATAACGTGAGCGTGATCACGATGGTTATAGTCCCTAGTGACTATACCTACTGATTACCACGTTATCTAGGCTTAGTGACGAGCCGTAGTTTGGGTCAGAATACGTATTCTTGCGTATTTTGTGACCAAACTTCTTATGGGTATCAAAACCGTTTGTTTTGATACCAAACCTATTTTCTAAACTAGGTTAAGCATGTTTTAGCATGCTTAGCTCGTCACTTTTAGTTTAGTGCTTATATAGGGACGTAAGGTAAGCGATCTAAACAGTCGCTTATACTTTCGAACCCGACCCATTTGGTCGATCATTAGGATCCGAAAAAACACATTAGGTGACCATAGTATATAGGGAATAACCTTCCGAGGTTATACCTTATGGTCACGACGTTTAGTTAGTTGTATGATAGGTAGTTTATATGCCTTAGGTAAATTACCAAAATACCCCTTTGATGCCAAAATTCATTTTAAACATATGTAACATAACTTTTGACATCTAAACTGATTTGACAACAATATTAGACATGTTAAGGCATATGTTACTTGTCATAGGACTAGTTAGGCAGTCCAAACGCGTTTTACGCGAACGACGCATTAAAGTAGCATAAGCTACCTAAACGGGTCGTAAGGGGTCACAAACACTTAGGTTAAGTTTCGTTTTAGTATGTGGGCTTTGTTAAACCATATTACACGAGTTCCCATACTCGTTTGGTTTACGAACCCTCATTCTATCCGATCTTCTGATTTAGGTCCGGTTTATTAATGTAGTTACCTATAGTAGGTGCCGTTTGATTCCGTGATCTCTAGCGTTGCTTGGTGGTTATCTTAAGACTTCTGAGCAATCTCAAGTGAGTACATAGACCCCTCTTTTACTGTTTTCCAAACTGTTTTGGGGTGAAACACATGTGCCTACTTGTTACTTTCATGCTTTCCTGTTTTCACATCATATACTTCCTATGCTCATTAGTACATTATAGTACATGATTTCATTACATTTTATACTATGTATGTCCATTGTGTGCATACTTAGTACATGGTTCTACATTACATTTCTGCTATGTATGTTAACTGATAGCATGCTAGCACATTGATTTACATGACTTTTCTGCTTTGTATGTTAACTTAGCATACTTAGTACATTTCTTATTCATCATATGCTTACATTTTGGTATGACATTTGGTTTGTTTAAACTATACTATACATTCATTAACACCGATCATGCCGCTCAGTAGTAGGTAGTGGTACCATAGGACTTGACAAATCCCATTCCTGAAATCTCGGGTTTGTTTGGACGTAAGGAATGACCGAATCCGAATACATATTCTTTTGAAAACCCATTTTTACATGGTTATCCGACTGTCGCAAGGCTTGGATGTATGAATTTTCACAATACCGCATAAATGTCTATATCAGTATAGCATGCATTTACTACACAAAACATAACTTTGATTTAAACCAAGTTTTACTTCAATACTTTGTTTTGTGCATTTCACCTATGGTTTAGTTGATGCATTTCACTAGCCATACATATCATTTTGGTTACACGTTACATGATTTACATTTGACACATAAACATTTTCGACATTGGTTATACATTACATGATTTACATTTGACACATAAACATTTTTAACATTGGTTATACGTTGCATGATTTACATCTTGACATAAACATTTTGGTATATTATTCAATACATTTGACAATTGGTTTAAACATAGACATCTTACATTGTTGGTTTGGTTTGAGTAAGTGATTTAAGTAACGAGGCGTGTGTAATATGATATAAGCATGGTGGATACGCCGCTGGTACTTCCTATATATAAGTGTTTGTATGGTATTACATATCGTAGCGTTATTTGAATCATTTCAATTTTGACATATAACATTTTATACAAATAACATACTTTTCACAAAACATTGTTTTACAAACAACTTATCTTATACAAACTCATTTTACATGGTTATTCATTTAACCTTACATTTATTTATACATATCATCTGATCTTATCGTTTTTCAAATGATTTACAAGACAAAGCAAATTACAGGGTTCATGACTAAACATTTTCTTAAACAATAAGTCATGAATCCTATTTTCATAAACCTATGTATCTCACAGGCATTTTTATGCTGACGTACCTATTTTCACATGTGTTTCAGGATATGATGCATAGGATTTATCAAGATACACTTAGGCGGACTTGGGCCTTAGCGACAATAAAAGATGCAAGACTAGTTATTTATGTTATGTTTCTTTGATTGTCAAGACATTGTAACTACTTTAATCAATAAAACAATATTTCAATTTCCATGTGTTATGAAACAATGATTCTGTTACAACACTCCCCGACGTTTCCGCCACGTTTGGTTGTCCTACGTGGTCGGGGTGTGACATGTTGAACAGTCTTACCCTTGCATTTCATCTCAACGACATGTGCCAAGAAGGCCACATAGTTCTTTCGTAGGTATTTTTTGGGCTTGGGTGCATGTCATGAGTTTGAAGCTACTAGCAGGTTTCTCACCACGAACCTCTAAGATCTCACCAGTCAAAAGCGGCACACGAACAATCTTATCAAAACAAACCACCTCTGCACGGTATTTGGTCAACCAATTCATTCCTACTATAACATAAAAGCTCCCAAGTTGCATTGGCGCGAGGTTGTTAGGAAACTTTATTTGTAATTATTGAAGAAAATCAGATTTAACTTGATCTCTAAAGAAGACAACAGTCCTGGAGATCACAACAAGAAGAAGAAGATCGGATAGGACAACTAAAATGAACAACATCTACTTCAAAGAATCACAAGTTGATCAAGAGCTGAATAAGATTATCAGAGAAGGTCATTTCTAATGGATCTGATGATTATTCTGATGAAATATCATCAGTTTCTGACGATTCTAATCATCAGATTTTCTGATAATTTGTTCACCAGAATTTCTGATGAAGTGGTTTATCAGAAATTCTGATGTTTACCCCACTTGTCTAAAAATCAGCTCTATCATGCCACACTAACCAAAGAAAGTTGACATTATTGGATATCATGATGACAAAGGCAACTTGAATGTTGGATTCAATGAATATGTCAAATTGTTACTTTTTGCAGGACTTATTGCATGAATAAACAAATGTTTATTCATGTACCCAGCCCTCTATAAATAGAAGGCTCACCAAGCAGAAGACGATGAGTTAAGCTTAGCATTCATACATACTACAAAAACTCCATTGCCCTCTCACCAACAGAATTCAAGATTCATTTGTATTAGATAGTAATCTTACAATCACCTTGTAAACCATTTTGTTTCAAAGTCATATAAACTTGATAATTCTGTAGGTCTTGTTTCTTGAAAGTCTGATTTCCATTTCCGCACATTTTTTCACATCTACTGAAATCACTTGCCATATTATGTGAAAAGAAGTATTTAAGTCCAAACTGGGACCAACAATTGGTATCAGAGCAGATTGAATAAACTATTTTCAAACGATGAATCGCTCATCTTCTTTTCTCTAAATGTGGCCAGCTTTCAATCATGGAATAATGCTTTTAACATTGGTTCTATGTCTAAACCTCCGACTCTGGTCAGAGAGGAATACCCCCAATGGAAAATCTGGATGGTCAATTTCCTTAATGGTCATGACCGAGCTCTGTTTCAATCCATTGAAAGGGGTCCACATATACCAATGACTGAAATACCAGCTATTCCAGCAACTGTCCAATCACCTTTAATCCCTGCCTCCCGAGCTCCCAAAAGTGAAATAAACTGGAGCGCGGAAGACAAGGAAAAGGTGCATGGGGATGAAAGATCAAAGTCACTTTTAATAATGGCTATCCCCAATGACATATTTTCACAAGTTGATGCATGTGCATCAGCCAATGAAATATGGGATCAGTTGGAAAATCTTTGTGAAGGAGGAGAAAGGATGAAGAGAAACAAGAGAACAAACAATGTTTCCTCATATGAGAGGTTCAAAAGTTTACCTAATGAAAGGTTAAATGAAACATATCAAAGATTTACAAAACTTTTGAACGAGCTAAAGAAATTTGGAATAACTAAATCAAATGATGAAAGAAACATAAAATTTCTAGATGCTCTACCTAGAGAATGTAGAAGTCTAACCATGACTTTTTTTTTCAACCTTAGAACTAGGAAATATGAGTCTTTATGACTTATACAACATCTTGGTCCCTAGAGAGGAAGAAATATTTGAAGAAACCATTCAAAGAGGGGGATCTTTAGCTCTTATCTCAAGCTCACAAAGAACAACACCTACCATTGATCCACAACCTCTAAACAGTCAAAATCTTAAAATTTCTGATACATCATCAGATTTCTCAGCTTTTGCTGAAGCTACAGCACTGCTCACCAAAATATTTGAGCAGAGGTTGAGGGGAGGAGGCCAAAGATACCAGAGAAGTGACAAAGGGAGGATGGATGGAAGATCTAAGGAAGAAGGTAGATCTAAGGATAAAGGGAAGGCTGAAGTTGTGTGTTACAAGTGCAAGCAGAGAGGTCACTATGCATCAGAATGCAAGACTAAGAAGCTCAAGGATGTTGCTTATTATGAGAAAAAGCTAGAAGAAGCAAAGAAGCAGCAACAAGTCAGCTTAATTGTAGGAACAGATACATGGCTATCTGATGATTCTTCTAATGATGAAGAAGAAGAAATGGCAAATTTCTGCCTCATGGCACTTTCTGAAGGCCTACCAGAAACTTCAGAACAAAAGGTAAATTTAGATAATCTTAATCTTGAACACAAGCTAAACAAGCTCATGTCAGATTTTCTAAATCTGTAAGATAAACAGCTGTCAGATAACAAAAAATCTGATGAGTTGTAAAGGACCATGAATAAAATCATACTTGAAAACCAATTACTCATAGAAGAAAGTTTAGATCACAAAGCTAAAATTGAGTTCTATGAAAGTGAAAGAAAAGATCTTTACAAGAAAATCAATGACAAAGAAATTAATGTAAGAGGTTTTCAACAAGCCAAAGAATTCATAAACTTCATTGAGTCCACACCAAAGAACAAAGGAGAGGGTTTAGGATATGTAAAAACAAGAGAAAGTAAACCCACTATCTTTGTAAAAGCAACCCATCAGATTTCTGATGAATTTTCATCAGAATCTGACTCTGAATCATGCAAATCAACCTGTTCTGAATACTCTTTTGACAAACCCAACTTCAAACCGAAAAGAAGTGAATGCAAACAAGAATCTTTAAAGACTCCAGAAGCAGTTCACGCATCTTTTCAAAATTATCCACTCATTCCATCACAAGAAAGAATATCAGAAAATTCTGATAAATCTTGTATGTGTGTTGACATACTGAAGCTTGTTCAACACCATCTCCAAAAGAAAAATGAAAAATCTGTTTATGGCTTAGCATATGTGACAACTGTGTTCTGTAATCGATTTACGATGTAAAACAATGATGATTATTAATAAAACAATGTGCTTTGGTGTTATTATATGTGTTTTGATGTTATTATGTGTGCAATTATGTTTAGTGATTTTGCAATTCGATTCGATTCCAATTACAAGCTTTAAATCGCATTCTGGAAGGTTATACGCAAACTGGTGCATAAACGCAGTCAGTATAACGCGACAAACACTCCGGAATAGTGACATAGGCTTAACATACCTTAAATAACCTCCACATAACTTAGAAAAAAGTTTTGAATGGTTTGGTGTGTCGAAATCAACTTTGTTCGATCGCATGGACTATTTGTGTCAAACTGCGAAACTATTCCGATTTGAACTGTAACGAACATTCCGGAACATGACCATAAGTTAAAAATACCCTAAATAACCTTTACATAGCTTAGAAATAGGCTTTGAGGGGTTCGGTATGCTAAAATAAACTTTATGGTCATTCAGGGACTAAAAGCGTCAAAAAGTGCACAAGTTTTCACGCATATCTTACGTTCTGAATACACCCGGACATCCAAAAATTTATGTAAGCATTAAATATTATGCTTTAGTGTTTGGCTTGTCAAAAATCCATTCGTCGCGCAATTTGGATCGTTCTTCGCGCTTATGCGCATTCCGTCGTAATTAAGCGAACAACGCGATCGTACGACCAAACGAACCGACATCCGGCATATTTTTGAGCATGTTTCATGTCCACAATGTTTAGGCATCATTTTAGGGCCTTAAAGTTGGCTTAATGGTCCTTAGAAGTGCCGGAAATGAGCTTAAACACCAACAGGGGCTGAAACTGTCAACATGGCAAAGTTGTTTTCTGATCAGAAGGGCCAGGCGGCCCGTGTAAGCCTTGTGTGATCCTTACGCGGCCCGTGTCAGCCTCCCAGATCAGATAAACATGTTTTAATAGCTGTTAACAGCTGTTATTCACTCCAAACCCAATTCCACATGTTGTTTCCTGATGCAAGGGGGCCATATTGAGGTACCATGGTGTTACAACAAGTGTAGGGAGGAGATTAAATCACGGTTTTCAAGAAACGATCCTAACGGTGGTCCATTTCCTATAAATACCCACCTTAATTTCTATTCTTCCTCACAAAATCTGATCTAAAGTGTTCTAAGTTGAAGCCCTTGCTTCGTACCTGAGCTATTTGGATCGAGATTAGCTTGCGGGGACCCTTTGTAAGTGTTCCTTCGTTCTTTTATGCGTTTTTATCGCTTTTCGAGTCCGAAAGTCAAACTATGTTTGACTTTATGCATTGACCAGTTTATGGTCAACGCGAAGTTCGTTTGAACTTCATAACGTGAGCGTAATCACGATTGTTATAGTCCCTAGTGGTTATACCTACTGATTACCACGTTATCTAGGCTCAGTGGCGAGTCGTAGTTTCGGCCAAAATACGCATTTACACGTATTTTGTAACCAAACTACTCTAGGATATCATAACCTGTTTTCTAACTTAACTAAACATGTTTTAGCATGTTTAGCTCGTCACTTTTTAGTTTAGTGCTTGTGTAGAGTCGTAAGTCAAGCAGACTAAACACCCGCTTAGACTTTCGAACACGATCCGTTTGGTCGATCATTAGAATCCGACCAAACATGGTTAGTGACCATAGTATTATAGGGAATAACCTTCCGAGGTTATACCTTATGGTCACCTAGTTTAGGTAGTTGTATGATAAGTAGTTTATATGCCTTAGGTAAATTACTAGAATACCCTTTTCATGTATAATTGGTAATTTAGCATATGTAACCTAAACTTTTGTCACATAACTGATTATACAACATGATTAGACATGTATAGGCATATAATACTTGTCATAGGACTAGTTAGACGTCTCGAACGCGCTTTAAGCGCACGACGCGTTAAAGTAGCGTAAGCTACCTTAATGGGTCGCGATGGGTCGAAAGCACTTAGGTTAGGTTTCAGTTAGGATGTAGGCTTTGTTAAACCGTATCACATGAGTTCCAACACTCATTTGGTTTACAAAACCTCATTCTGTCCGATCTTCCGATTTAGGTGTCTATTGTTTGACTAGTGATTCAATTACTAGGTGCTACTTGATTTCTCCGGTTTACTTGAGTTTGTTGAAGTACTATTGATTGAGGATACCTTGCACTACATGTGAGTACATAGTTCCCCTATTTTACTGTTTCAATTGTTTTGGGGTGATTCATATGTACAAAATGTTTTCAAGGTTTAAACGATGATTTCAAAAACGAATAGAACGATTTATACTAAACTATTAACGATTTCGATAATGTGAACGAACTTGTTGGTTGTAGTTACATAACGAATGACATTCATTAGCATTGATCAAGCCGACCAGTATTAGGTTATGGTACCATAGGATCTGACAAATCCCGTTATTTCACTATACCCATGGTTATGTGTGGGTGTTGTGGGTAACGACTGAATCTGATGATTGTTAACTTACCCTTTGGAGGTTTGTTAATGCATGAACGAGTTGAACGATGAACGAGTCACAAAGGTTTGAATGTTATTAGCAAGACGACCATATATAAGTTTCACAATTAAAACAAGAACGATTTGAACGATTGAACGATTTGAACGATTAAACGATTTAAACGAGTAAACGATTTGGAAACGATGTTAAACGATTTGGGGTAAATGATTGATTTTTGGTTAGTGTTTAGATAACAAGATGGGTGTAATGTAGTGAAAACATGGTAGATACGCCGCTGGTACTTCTTATATATAAGTGTTTTCAACATATTACATGCTGTGGCATTATTTAGTTCACTTGGGTAAACGATAGTGAAACGATGTCACACAACGATGTTTCAAAACAATATACGAGTTTTATTTACAAGTTATTACGAGATGATTTACAATTTGCCTTACTAAAACAAATGTTTTTGGGTTAAGAATCATGGCTACGAGGATTTCTAAACCGTAACCATCTTGATTTGAGTTGGTTAATTTAGTTGCAATATAATACTCTTTTCAAAACAAGGTTTTTAATAAAGTATTGCAACATTTAAAATAGCCATGAATCCGACACTCCTATAAAACCTATGTACTCGCCAGCATTTCTTTGCTGACTTTGTTTTCACATATGTTTCAGGGATTGATGCTTGATGATGATTACTAGGATGCATGAGTCACATAGGATCTGGACGAGGCCTTAGTGAAATAATAACAATATTAGTCGATATGTAACTTGTTTGTTCTATGTTAAGACAATGTTAATGTTTAATATTTAATAAAATGAAACACTTTTGTATCCATGGTTATGAAACGATAATTCTGTTGCAACACGCCCTGACGTTTTCCGTCGTGCTTTGTTGTTTTACGCGGTCGGGGTGTGACAGAAGAGTTGGTATCAGAGCCAATGGTTATAGGGAATTAGGTTATTAGTAATGCTTTGACCTAGACTATAACTTTAGGACCCTAACACAAGTTTACTTGTGTTTAGATTTTAAAACAAAACCGTCACCTATCCTTAGGTGATAACCACAATAAGAACGTTAAGTTCGAATCCGCTTTGAAAACTAATCATCCATTCTAGGATGATTGATTTCTAGGTTTTGAACCCTTTGTTGTAAGGTTTTGAACCCTTTAAGTTTTCAAAATCTCATCAATGTTTGGGTCTAAATAATGTGAACACGTGCAAACTGGAAGAGTGAATGCCTGTACCCTGGGTTTTCTGTCTAAGGCTAGAGTGTTCGTACAAATCCACATAATCGGACCAGTCACTCTTACCTGGGAACTCTTGGGGCGAGTGTTCACTTATAGGCGAGCATGTCTTCGCGATACATTATTTTGACCTATTTACTTTGATTAGTCACTACGTGTCGTTTGTTTGTTCGAGGTAACAAACGAATGATCGCCTCTCTTAGGTTTTGTCGATACCTCTTTTTTTTTTCCTAAATTTCAACCTCACTCGATTCTCCTATTTCCTTGTTAGACAATGCCTCCTCGACGCGATCCTCGAACTTTTACTATTGAAGAAATCGCAGCCCTGGTCTCTCAGCAAGTGGCTGCTGTGCTTCTAGGTGTTGTGACCCAAGTCCACGAGATATTCAACAACAATAACAACAACAATAATGCACCGTGTAATTTCAAGAACTTCAATTCTGCGAAGCCGCTTAAGTTTTCTGGGTCGTAAGGAGCAACTGCGCTCCTACAGTGGTTTGAGAGTATCGAGAGCACATTCAGACATGTGCAGTGTCCGAATGCGCGTAAGGTTGAATTTGCTTCGAGCGTGTTTGAGAAGCGAGCGCTTACCTGGTGGAATGGCATTATGCGCGATAGGGGTGCTAAAGTGGCATTGGCACAAACATGGGAAGAGCTTCGGGCTCTCATGATGAAGGAGTTTTGTCCCCATCACGAAGTTCGGGCTTTGGAGCAAGAGTTTGAAGATTTAAAGCAAGATGGGGCTGAACACCGAGCTTACACGAATCGTTTCGAGGAACTTAGTCTATTGTGTCCCACCATGGTTACCCCTCTGGAGAAATCAATCGAGAGGTATATCGATGGTCTACCCGATTCTATTCTGGAGATTGTGACCGGTGTTAATCCTCCTACCCTTCGCCAAGCAATCGAGTTGTCTGCTACCCTGACTAAGACTCAAGTCAGGAAGGGTAAACTCACCCGCAAGGGTGATAAAAAGAAGACGACTGATTCAGAGAAGGACAATCAAAAGGGTAAGGGTAAGGGTAAGGGTAAGGAAGGTGAGTCATCGAAGAAGTCGAGGAAGCGAAAGGGTGCCCAGAATTTTGCTGTTACAGCACAGACTGCTCAGAACCCGCAGAACCCACCAGCTCAACCACCTGCAAAGAAAGCGTATGCTGGTACCACACCTCATTGTGCTCGTTGCAACGGTCATCACGTTGCACAACAAGCTTGCAGGCAATGCATGACGTGTGGTAGACTTGGGCATTTGGCCAATGTTTGTCGTTTTGGACAGAATCAGTTTGCTCAGGTTCCAGCTCCGGGTCAGGGGAATGCTGCGAGATTCCCACCGGGTTCATGTTTTAATTGCGGAGAGTATTGTCATTTCCGCAACAACTGTCCGAGACTGGTGAATGCAAACGCGAATGCTAACGTGAACCCGAATGCGAACGTCAGCGTTAATGTGAATCCCGCTCGTGGGCGAGCGTACAATTTGAATGCAATCGAAGCGAGGGCTGACAACGAGGTTGTCAATGGTACATTTCTTGTTAACAATCAACCTGCATCTATTCTTTTTTATTCTGGTGCCGATAGAAGTTTTGTTTCGTTATTTTTTGAGCCTTTGCTTGTGATACCTAGAACTAAACTGAGGAAACCCTTATCTGTCGTAGTTGCTACTGGTAAACCTCTTGTTCTCGATTCTGTTATTCGTGATTGTCAGTTAAATCTTGATAACCATCTTTTTCCTATTGACCTCACACCAATGCAACTTGGGAGCTTCGATATTATCGTTGGAATGGATTGGTTAACCAAACACCATGCTGAGGTGGTTTGTTTCGATAAAATTGTTCGTATTCCTTTGCCTTCTGGCGATGTTCTGGAGGTTCGTGGCGAGAAACCTTCAGGTGGATTGAAGCTTATGTCGTGTACAAAGGCCCGAAGTTATTTGCGAAAAGGATATGTTGTTTTCTGGGACATGTCACCGAGGAGAAAGACAAGAGCAAAAGTATTCAGGATATTCCAATTGTTCGGGATTATCCGGAGGTGTTTCCTGATGAACTGCCTGGTTTGCCTCCAGTTCGTCAAGTCGAGTTTCATATTGACCTTGTACCCAATGCCAACCCGATTGCAAAAGCACCTTATCGTCTTGCACCGGCGGAGATGCAAGAGTTATCAAAACAGCTTCAAGAGTTATCTGATAAAGGATTCATCAGACCGAGCTTTTCACCTTGGGGGGCTCCTGTCCTCTTCGTGAAAAAGAAAGATGGATCTTTTCGAATGTGTATCGATTATCGTGAGCTTAATAAGCTCACCATCAAGAATCGATATCCCCTACCTCGAATTGATGACCTCTTCGACCAGCTGCAGGGTGCTTCATGCTTTTCCAAGATTGATTTGCGTTCTGGGTATCATCAACTTTGTGTTCTCGAAGAAGATATTCCCAAAACTGCTTTCCGCACAAGATATGGGCATTCCGAGTTTACTGTCATGCCTTTTGGTTTGACGAATGCCCCAGCTATCTTTATGGACTTAATGAATAGGGTCTGCAAGCCTTATTTGGATCAGTTCGTCATTGTTTTTATTGATGACATCTTGATTTATTCAAAGTCTCGAGCCGAGCACGAACAACACCTTTGCTTAACATTGGAACTCCTGAAGAAGGAACAACTTTTTGCTAAATTCTCCAAGTGTGAATTCTGGCTTAAAGAAGTTCAATTCTTGGGTTATATAGTCAATGAGCAGGGTATTCATGTGGATCCATCCAAGATTGCTGCTATTAAGGACTGGAGTACACCGACGACGCCTATAGAGATTCGATCGTTCCTTGGTCTTGCTGGTTATTATCGTCGTTTCATTTCAAATTTCTCGGAAATTGCGGTTCCACTCACTGCTTTGACTCAGAAGAATAAGTCTTTCGAGTGGGGACCCAAGCAAGAAGAAGCGTTCCAAACGCTGAAGCAGAAGTTATGTAATGCTCCTGTTCTATCTCTGCCCGAGGGAAGCGATGATTTCGTTGTCTATTGCGATGCGTCCAACTTAGGCCTTGGTTGCGTTCTTATGCAATGAGGTAAGGTTATTGCATATGCATCTAGACAGCTGAAAGTTCACGAGAAGAACTACACGACTCATGATCTTGAGTTAGGAGCTGTGGTTTTCGCGCTTAAAATCTGGAGACACTACCTCTATGGAACAAAGTGTGTGGTTTTCACAGACCACAAAAGTCTCCAGCATATTCTTAATCAGAAAGAGCTGAATATGAGACAACGACGTTGGGTTGAACTCTTAAACGACTATGATTGCGAGATTCGCTACCATCCTGGTAAGGCGAATGTCGTAGCTGATGCGCTTAGTCGAAAAGAACGAGTCAAGCTTCATTCTGTTCGAACTCTATCTGATCTTCAATCTCGTGTCCTTCAAGCTCAACAATTTTGTGTTTCACAAAATTTGATGGTTACGGAATTACCACGGCAACTTGAGCTCATGCTCGAAGCGAAAAACGATGGTTTGCTCTATTTTAAGGATCGATTGTGGATTCCGAAACAAGACAATCTTCGCACTTTAGTATTGGACGAATCTCATAATTCCCGATATTCTATCCATCCTGGTGCTGATAAAATGTACAAGGATCTTCGTACTAAGATCTGGTGGCCTGGTATGAAGAAAGATGTTGCCTTTTATGTGTCGAAATGCCTAACTTGTCTCAAATTCAAGGCAGAACATCAACGACCTTCTGGTTTGCTTGTACAACCAGAGATACCAGTTTGGAAATGGGAAAACATTGCCATGGATCTCATTACTAAGTTACCGCGTACGTCTAAAGGTCACGATGCTATTTGGGTTATAGTTGATCGTTTAACGAAATCAGCTCATTTCATTCCGATTCGCGAGGATCTATCTGCTGATAAACTTGCAAAGATTTATGTTAATGAGATTGTGACACGACATGGTGTGCCCTTGGATATCATCTCTGATCGTGATGCCCGATTTTCATCTCATTTCTGGAAGGCCATGCAATCTGCTTTGGGAACCCAACTGAATCTAAGCACTGCTTATCATCCCCAAACAGATGGCCAATCTGAGAGAACGATCCAAACTTTGGAGGATATGCTTAGAGCATGCGTGAAAGACTTTGGTGGTAATTGGGACTCTCATCTGTCGTTGATCGAGTTCTCCTACAACAATAGTTATCATACTAGCATTAATATGGCACCATTCGAAGCTCTCTACGGTCGAAAATGCCGTTCACCTGTCTGTTGGAACAAGACCGGTGAAGCTCAGCTTACTGGACCTGAGCTCGTTCTGGAAACAACTGATAAAATCAAGAAAATCCGTGATAATCCTATGACAGCTCGAAACCGTCAAAAGAGATATGCGGATTTGGGATGCAAGCCCTTAGAATTTCAAATCGAAGATCGTGTCCTACTCAAGGTTTCACCTTGGAAGGGAGTCGTGAGATTTGGAAAGAAAGGAAAACTTGCACCTCGATATGTGGGACCATTTAAGATTGTGGAAAGAATTGGAAAGGTTGCCTATCGACTAGAGCTACCTCCAGAGCTTGGAAATATTCACCCGACTTTTCACGGGTCCAATCTACGAAAGTGTTTAGCTGACGCTGATCTACACATTCCTCTCGACGAGATTCGAATTGATGAAACAATGCACTTTGTCGAGAAACCGGTGGAGATAGTGGAACGTACATACAAACAGTTGAAGAACAAACAGATTCATTTGGTTAAAGTTTGCTGGGAATCCAAACGTGGCCCAGAGTTTACTTGGGAACGTGAGGACCAGATGAAGACGAAATATCCGCATTTGTTTTCACAAGCTTCTTCTAATTAAAATTTCGGGACGAAATTTCCTGAAGTAGGGGAGACTGTGACAACTGTGTTCTGTAACCGATTTACGATGTAAAACAATGATGATTATTAATAAAACAATGTGCTTTGGTGTTATTATATGTGTTTTGATGTTATTATGTGTGCAATTATGTTTGGTGATTTTGCAATTCGATTCGATTCCAATTACAAGCTTTAAATCGCGTTCTGGAAGGTTATACGCAAACTGGTGCGTAAACACAGTCAGTATAACGCGACAAACACTCCGGAATAGTGACATAGGCTTAACATACCTTAAATAACCTCCACATAACTTAGAAATGTTTTTGAATGGTTTGGTGTGTCGAAATCAACTTTGTTCGATCGCAGGGACTATTTGTGTCAAACTGCGAAACTATTCCGATTTGAACTGTAACGAACATTTCAGAACATGACCATAAGTTAAAAATACCCTAAATAACCTTTACATAGCTTAGACAAAGGCTTTGAGGGGTTCGGTATGCTAAAATAAACTTTATGGTCATTCAGGGACTAAAAGCGTCAAAAAGTGCACAAGTTTTCACTTTCACGCATATCTTACGTTCTGAATACACCCGGACATCCAAAAATTTATGTAAGCATTAAAATATTATGCTTTAGTGTTTGGCTTTTCAAAAATCCATTCGTCGCGCAATTTGGATCGTTCTTCGCGCTTATGCGCATTCCGTCGTAATTAAGCGAACAACGCGATCGTACGACCAAACGAACCGACATCCGGCATATTTTTGAGCATGTTTCATGTCCACAATGTTTAGGCATCATTTTAGGGCCTTAAAGTTGGCTTAATGGGCCTTAGAAGTGCCGGAAATGAGCTTAAACACCAACAGGGGCTGAAACTGTCAACATGGCAAAGTTGTTTTCTGATAAGAAGGGCCAGGCGGCCCGTGTAAGCCTTGTGTGATCCTTACGTGGCCCGTGTCAGCCTCCCAGATCAGATAAACATGTTTTAATAGCTGTTAACAGCTGTTATTCACTCCAAACCCAATTCCACATGTTGTTTCCTGATGCAAGGGGGCCATATTGAGGTACCATGGTGTTACAACAAGTGTAGGGAGGAGATTAAATCACGGTTTTCAAGAAACGATCCTAACGGTGGTCCATTTCCTATAAATACCCACCTTAATTTCTATTCTTCCTCACAAAATCTGATCTAAAGTGTTCTAAGTTGAAGCCCTTGCTTCGTACCTGAGCTATTTGGATCGAGATTAGCTTGCGGGGACCCTTTGTAAGTGTTCCTTCGTTCTTTTATGCGTTTTTATCGCTTTTCGAGTCCGAAAGTCAAACTATGTTTGACTTTATGCATTGACCAGTTTATGGTCAACGCGAAGTTCGTTTGAACTTCATAACGTGAGCGTAATCACGATTGTTATAGTCCCTAGTGGCTATACCTACTGATTACCACGTTATCTAGGCTCAGTGACGAGTCGTAGTTTCGGCCAAAATACGCATTTACGCGTATTTTGTAACCAAACTACTCTAGGATATCATAACATGTTTTCTAACTTAACTAAACATGTTTTAGCATGTTTAGCTCGTCACTTTTTAGTTTAGTGCTTGTGTAGAGTCGTAAGTCAAGCAGACTAAACACCCGCTTAGACTTTCGAACACGACCCGTTTGGTCGATCATTAGGATCCGACCAAACATGGTTAGTGACCATAGTATTATAGGGAATAACCTTCCGAGGTTATACCTTATGGTCACCTAGTTTAGGTAGTTGTATGATAAGTAGTTTATATGCCTTAGGTAAATTACTAGAATACCCTTTTCATGTATAATTGGTAATTTAGCATATGTAACCTAAACTTTTGTCACATAACTGATTATACAACATGATTAGACATGTATAGGCATATAATACTTGTCATAGGACTAGTTAGACGTCTCGAACGCGCTTTAAGCGCACGACGCGTTAAAGTAGCGTAAGCTACCTTAATGGGTCGCGATGGGTCGAAAGCACTTAGGTTAGGTTTCAGTTAGGATGTAGGCTTTGTTAAACCGTATCACATGAGTTCCAACACTCATTTGGTTTACAAAACCTCATTCTGTCCGATCTTCCGATTTAGGTGTCTATTGTTTGACTAGTGATTCAATTACTAGGTGCTACTTGATTTCTCCGGTTTACTTGAGTTTGTTGAAGTACTATTGATTGAGGATACCTTGCACTACATGTGAGTACATAGTTCCCCTATTTTACTGTTTCAATTGTTTTGGGGTGATTCATATGTACAAAATGTTTTCAAGGTTTAAACGATGATTTCAAAAACGAATAGAACGATTTATACTAAACTATTAACGATTTCGATAATGTGAACGAACTTGTTGGTTGTAGTTACATAACGAATGACATTCATTAGCATTGATCAAGCCGACCAGTATTAGGTTATGGTACCATAGGATCTGACAAATCCCGTTATTTCACTATACCCATGGTTATGTGTGGGTGTTGTGGGTAACGACTGAATCTGATGATTGTTAACTTACCCTTTGGAGGTTTGTTAATGCATGAACGAGTTGAACGATGAACGAGTCACAAAGGTTTGAATGTTATTAGCAAGACGACCATATATAAGTTTCACAATTAAAACAAGAACGATTTGAACGATTGAACGATTTGAACGATTAAACGATTTAAATGAGTAAACGATTTGGAAACGATGTTAAACGATTTGGGGTAAACGATTGATTTTTGGTTAGTGTTTAGATAACGAGACGGGTATAATGTAGTGAAAACATGGTAGATACGCCGCTGGTACTTCTTATATATAAGTGTTTTCAACATATTACATGCCGTGGCGTTATTTAGTTCACTTGGGTAAACGATAGTGAAACGATGTCACACAACGATGTTTTCGAAACAATATACAAGTTTTATTTACAAGTTATTACGAGATGATTTACAATTTGCTTTACTAAAACAAATGTTTTTGGGTTAGGAATCATGGCTACGAGGATTTCTAAACCATAACCATCTTGATTTGAGTTGGTTAATTTAGTTGCAATATAATATCTTTTCAAAACAAGGTTTTTAATAAAGTATTGCAACATTTAAAATAGCCATGAATCCGACACTCCTATAAAACCTATGTACTCGCCAGCATTTCTTTGCTGACTTTGTTTTCACATATGTTTCAGGGATTGATGCTTGATGATGATTACTAGGATGCATGAGTCACATAGGATCTGGACGAGGCCTTAGTGACATAATAACAATATTAGTCGATATGTAACTTGTTTGTTCTATGTTAAGACAATGTTAATGTTTAATATTCAATAAAATGAAGGGTTATTGGATTTTATCACCCCCAACTATCGGCCTTTGGCCGTTGCCACCCGCAACTAACACTTTGACACCCGGCACCCCCAACATGACTTTTTGTTTGCAATGGCACCACTCAGTTAAATCTGCACTAACTAGGTTTGTTTCTTATCCTACATGGCACATACTTGATGAGGTGGATATGGTTACGTGGCGAATTATCAGGTTTGACCCAAACACTAAACAGTCCCCAGTGTTCATCTTTGAAACCTTCACCAAATAACCTGTATCTACCTACACAACCATGAAACACCACCGTCCCCGGTGTAAACAACCATGAAACACCACCGTCCACCACCGAAACCCCTTTTATAGTCACCATCAACTACTACCATCCCACACTAACCTGTATCTACCTAACCCCAAACTACCATCCATAGTCCAAGTTCACCCTTGCCTCTCTTCCATTCCAACATCAACTACCATCCCCACCATGTAAACATCACTAACCGGCGGTCAGGAAGTGTCTACGCCGCTGACATCAACAACAGAAACCAATAATTCAATCATTAAATCCGCAATCGAGTCGTCTAAATGGATTTGAATGAATAATGAACAGTGAATTCTTACCGATTTCTCCTAAATTTTTGTCTGACGCTGCTGCAAGAGCCATGCCAGCAACCGTTCTTTGCCGGAACATGTTCACGTCACCACCATGTTCATCATCAGACCACCATTCTTACCATACCCACTGTCATTCCCACCAGAATCCTTAACATGTTCATCATCAGACTCATCACTACTGGAAATCTTTACACAGATCTGGGCAGGAAATCGTTACTTGGAGAAGACTTTCCGATTACCGGAGACTTGTTTTTCTTCCGGCGAAGTGGGGTTTCCGGTGGCGGCATTGTAAGCTTTGAGATTTGATCAGAAAGATGAAAATAGGTCATAAATTGACAGAATGATTGTTGGGTAACTGTAAATTAAGATAAAGATTAGAGATTTAGTTACCCTTTAGGTTTTAAAGAATAGATATAAGATAAAATGCAACCCAGATGAGGAAATTAGGGTTTTTATTGGTCTTTGTATGTTATAAAGAAGGAGAAGAGAGATATGACATGTCATCGCCACGTAATCATCCAACTCAGCAAACCTGTGCCACGTCGGACAAAAAACAAACCCAGTTAGTCCATATTTAACTGAGTGGTGCCATTGCAAATGAAAAGTCAAGTTGGGGGTGCCGGGTGTCAAAGTGTTAGTTGCGAGTGGCAACGGCCAAAGGCCGATAGTTGGGGGTGATAAAATCTAATAACCCTAAAATGAAACACTTTTGTATCCATGGCTATGAAACGATAATTCTGTTGCAACACGCCCTGACGTTTTCCGCCGCGCTTTGTTGTTTTACGCGGTCGGGGTGTGACAGCATACAACAGACATTCTGATGAAAGGCCATCAAGAAAAAATAATCTGATTAGAATCTCATCAGAAAAAGTACCCAAGCAAGCCTGGGTACCAAAAACCCTCTAATTTTTCCATTTCAGTACCATAATGTGCAGCAGATCTGGTACTGCGATTCAGGAAGCTCCAAGCACATGACTGGGACAGGAGCTTACTCAGCAACTTTGTTCCAAAGCTGGGTAGAATGGTAAATTATGGAAATGGAGTAAAAGGGAGGATCATGGGATATGGATGTATAAGGTATGGATGTTTGACCATAGAAAAAGTAGCCTATGTTGAAGGCTTAAAGTACAATCTGCTAAGTTGTGGTTAATTTTGTGATAAAGGTTTTCAGGTAACCTTTTTACCAGAAAAGTGCTTGTTAATAGGTATGGATGATAATAAAATTTATTTAAGTGGAAAAAGTATAAGAAAATCAATTTACTATTTCGATTTCAAAGAAGAAAAAGAACATCCAAAATTATGTTTATTCTCAAAAATCAACAAGGGTAGTAGTTGGTTGTGGCACAAAAGGTTAGCCCACTTAAATTTCAAAAACCTAAGCAAATTAGCAAGAAAAGGTCGAGTAAAAGGATTACCTTTGATATCCTCAAAGAAGGATAAAATTTGTGAAGCATGTGAGATAGGAGAATCCAAAAGAAGCTCACATAAATCAATTTCTGAGTCTTCTATTTCACAAAATTTGGAACTTTTACATATGGATTTGTGTGGACCCATAAGTACAGAAAGTTTTTATGGAAAGAAATACATACTAGTAATAGTAGATGATTTTTTCAGGTACACATGGGTAGAATTTTTGAGAAAGAAAAGTGAAAATCCTAATCTGATCATTAATTTTATCAGAAAGATTGAAAACCTGTTAAAACTAACAGTCAGAAGGATCAGATCAGACAATGGGACAAAATTTAAGAATTCAAAAATTGAGAGCTTTCTTGTAAGTAAAGGAATCTCTCATGATTTTTCTGCCCCCAGAACACCTCAACAGAATGGGTGGTTGAAAGAAAAAATAGGACCTTGGTAGAAGCTGCCAGAACAATGCTTGCTTATGCTAAAATGCCCACCCATTTTTGGGCAGAAGCTATAGCAAATGCCTGTTTTACCCAAAACAGAACCATAATCAACAAAAGGCACAACAAAACACCCTGCAACATTATCAATGAAAGGATTCCAAGTGTAAAATTTTTGCATACATTTGGTTGTAGATGTTTTGTTTTTAATGATTTTAAAAGCCTTGAAAATTTTGATAGAAAAGCAGAAAAAGGTATTTTTCTTGGTTATTCATTGTCCTCAAAAGCTTATAGAATTTTTATTCTAAACACAAGGACAATCAGAGAAAGTCTGTATGTTTCCTTTGAAGACTCATCAGAAACAGAAGTTTCTGATGAATACATGAAAGAAATAATTTTTTCTGACAAACAAGAAAATTATGAACATCTCTTTGAAATGATAACTGAAGATCTCTTAGAACATGATAAATCAATAGATATTTCATGTACTAACCCTACAGAATAAATGAATAGTGCACCGGAAATATTGAATCAAAACAATGAAAATGTAACTAATCAGCAAAATTCTGGCACACTAGACACATCTGAGGCAACTGTTCAGGGGGGAACTTCAAATCCATCAGAACCAACAACTTTTCACAACAAGTTAAGATGGATCAAAGGACATGTTCATTCTGACATCATTAGCAATCCAGCAGATGGTGTGAGAACAAGATCTGTAACTGCACATGAGTGTGCATTTGCTGGGTTCTTAAGCAAGATAGAACCCAAATCTGTAAAAGAAGCTCTAAATGACTCAGACTGGATTCAAGCTATGCAAGAAGAGCTTGATCAGTTTGAAAAGAGCAAGGTATGGGATCTGGTACTCAAGCCAAATGACAAATCTGTCATAGGCTCAAAGTGGGTCTTCTGGAATAAATCTGATGAAAATGGCATAATCACCAGGAACAAAGCAAGGTTAGTGGTCAAAGGTTATTGTCAACAAGAAGGTATTGATTATGATGAAACTTTTGCACCAGTAGCTAGATTAGAAGCTGTAAGAATTTTTCTTGCTTATGCTGCATCCAAAGATTTCAAAGTTTATAAAATGGATGTAAAATCAGCTTTCCTGAATGGTAAAATTGAGGAAGAAGTTTATGTGCAGCAACCAGAAGGCTTTGTTGATCCAAAATTTCAAAATCATGTTTACAGATTAAACAAAGCCTTGTATGGTTTGAAGCAAGCTCCTAGAGCCTGGTATGAAACACTATCAAACTTCTTACTCAATTCTGGGTTTACTAAAGGTACTATTGACACAACACTTTTCCTCAAAACACACAAAGGTCATACTTTGTTGGTCCAGATATATGTTGATGACATTATATTTGGATCAACAAATGAAAAATTCTGTAAAAAGTTTCAAAAGCTAATGACCAGCCATTTTGAAATGAGTATTATGGGTGAGTTAACCTTTTTCTTGGGGTTGCAAGTAAAACAAAGAATTGATGGAATATTTTTGAGTCAGTCAAAATATGTGAAAACAATTCTACAAAAATACTCACTTGAAAACTGCTCTATTTCAAAAACTCCAATGGCAACAGGGAACAAATTAGATTCTGATAAAGATGGAATAAGCGTAGATATTAAAACCTATAGAGGGATGATAGGATCATTGCTTTATTTAACTGCAAGCAGACCAGATATTATGTTTGCAACATGCTTTCTGGCCAGATATCAATGTGATCCTAAAGCATCCCACATAAAAGCTGTAAAAAGGGTTTTCAAATATCTAAAAGGCACATCAGATATTGGTCTCTGGTATCCTAAGGATACAAACCTTGAACTAATTGCATATACAGATGCAGATTATGCAAGGTGCAAGATTGACATAAAAAGCACATCTGGTGCATGTCAAATCTTGGGAGAAAACTGGTATGTTGGGCAAGCAAGAAGCAAAACTGTGTTGCAACATCAACAACAGAATCAGAATATGTAGCAGCAGCAAGTTGCTGTTCACAAGTGCTGTGGATGCAAACTCAACTGAAAGACTATGGAGTAAATCTGACAAAAATACCAATCCTATGTGATTCAAAGAGTGCAATTGTAATAACAGAAAATCCTGTTCATCACTCAAGAACCAAACACATAGATGTCAGATATCACTTCATAAAAGATCATGTTGAGAAAGGTAACATAGAAATGTATTTTGTTCCAACTAAAAACCAAATTGCTGATATCTTCACAAAGCCTCTTGATGAAAAGAGACACAACTTTTTAATCAGCAAACTTGGCATGGTCAATATAAAAGATGAAGATTTTTCTGAAAACAAAATGACACAAATTGAAAACCAAGTTGATGAATATCAAAACTCTGATAATCAAAGTGTAACTCAACAGGTTTCTGAAAACGAAATTCATCAATCTGATGGAATGTCAGAAAAACTGATAAATCATCAACAAATGTGATGAATTATCAGAAAATCTGAAGAAGTATCAGAAAATCTGATGAAATTATCAGATATTCTGATACAACATCAGAAACTTTGCTGAAAATTCAGAATAATCAATGTTCATCAAAATTTTTCATCTTTCATACATATCTCATATTTGTATAAATTCATTATTGTGTATATTATGTTTTTTTTTGTAATTTTTTTTATTAAACAAACAAAACACACAAAAACATAACAATAGATCTAGGGGGAACTAAAGCAACAAGACTGATAAAAACAAGGGAAATCTGGTAAAATTTAAAAGAAATCTAATAGATTTAGTAAAACTCAGAAAATCTGATGATCAATCAGAAAACCTGGTATAAAATCAGAAAACCAAATGAATCATCAGAATCTGTTCATACATCAGAAAATTCTCAAAATTACAAGAAAATCTGATAAAATATCAGAAAAATCAAATTGTTATCACTAAAATCTCTTGACAACCAGGGAGTCTGACAAATCAACAGAAAGAATCATCAGAAAACATTGCCTTTAACCAGATTCAAAGAAACTTATAACCAACTAAAATTTTGAAATAAGTTTCTCTCAAAACATTTTTTTCTGAGGACTTGAACAAGCTACATGATAAACACTTCCTGAAAATCAGAGCAAATGTGTGGAGTTCAGAACTGCAATGTAAGTAAAAATCTTGGAACTCTACTTATTCCCTCTCATCTAAAAAAAAATTAAAAAAAAATAATAAAATTTTTTTGATTCTATTCCTACATATGAATCAAATGCATTCTGATGAAATATGAAGAAAATCCATCTCTCAAAGTTTTATTCAAAGATTTTCTGATATAAATCATCAAAAGAAAAAGTTGGGAAGATACACAATCTCAAAAGGAGTTTCATTGGACCTTCTGAAACAAAAGGGGTCCCACATGGAGAAAAGGTGCAAGTTGGACATTAGTGTTTATCCACTAAATCTTTGGAAGCTCTGATTTTCATTGATATTAAATTAGAGATAAACCAAATGTTTTCAAAGACGGTTGTTTCACAAATGAATTAAAAATATCATTAAGGTGTCATTAACCACCTTGAACTCAAACAACCTACGGAAAACACTCAAAGATCTCTGTCCCAAAACATCATAAATACCCCATTCAAAAACAGAGACTTCCACCTTCAACCTTCAAACTCAAAACCCTAAAAACCCTTTTGCGAAACAAAACCTCAAATTCTCAATGGCTGCCATCAACATCAATATGCCACCAATTGAACACTGTGTTCCTTTCATCACCGAAGCAGAATTTCTCCCATTAAAGAGCAACAATGAAGCAATGAACAATGATATTTGAGAATATGATACAAAGTGTCAAATTCTAATTGAATTCCTAACCAGATGTCCAATAGCTCAAGAAAAGCTTTTACAACAAGTTGTAAAGACTCTCAAACTCTCAAATCAAACCAAGCTAACCGCACATGTGTGGGGAGATATCTTCATTACAATCTCACCGGAGAAATTAAGGGAAAGTTTGGAACTACCCTTAAGCCAAAGCTATGAAGATGTACCAAAAAAGGAAGTTATGTTCTCACTACTTGATGCAGTAATGGGTTACAAGACAAAGATCTCAAAAATCAATGAATTCAAGAGGAATCAGCTACCTGCCTTATGGCAAGTGTTAATAGAAATTTTGAACAAGTGTATATCATCAAAAATTGGAGGTACAGATCAGATAAATATGAATGTTCTAACAATCATGTTCAGTCTCATTAGTGGATTGAATATTGATTTCGGAACATAAATATTTAATCTGATCAGAAGATCAATCCTGACTAACACTGGAAGGATAGATTCTCATCTACCTTTTCCCAGATTTCTGTCAATCATAATTTGTGATGCATTTTCTGAAAGGAATCTAGAAATTCCAGCATCAGAAAATATGTGGAGCACAGAAATCATGAGACCTTGGAATGCTGGAGGGTCTTGGAAGTCAGATCATGATGTGCCTGTTCTGTCAGAAAGAATAATGAATCTCATACCAAAAGATTCACTTTACAGAGCAGAATATCTAAGGATATTGAACAAAAAACCAGAAAACAGGGAAGTTTTTGAAAGTGTGTCCCCCATGGAGCATGATGCACAAGAGTCATGTACACCAACAACTGAGCAGCAGGGTGAATCTGAACCTCACCCAGCTGATGAAGATGTGAACATGAGTCCTGTGGCAGATGAACATCATGCTGAAATCTCACATATGGGAGAAACAGGTGCACAACACTCAAAACTAAACTTATTTCATATGTCTGAGAGTGATTCTGATGATTCAATTCAAGGAAAATATGAAATTTCACATAGAGGCACTATTTCTACAAAACAAAATGTGAGTGAAACCAAAGACCCATTTTCTGAATCAGATTCTGAAGAAGAAAATGTGGTGACAACAGGTGGAGATCAGTCAACTGATCAAGGAAGCCTGAGTGAGAAAATTTAAAGTTTCTCAACAACTCAAGGAGAACCTGAAAAGATTTAAGTATATGAGGAAAACCAGAACATGAATGTATTTCAATTTTCTGGTGAGGGTATACAGAATATGGAATATTTCAATCCTCTTAACCTCAGAACAGCAGAGAATGTGTTTTCTGCTATTATTGGAACATCTGTTGTTCCTCTTATTACCCAAGGACATAGATCTATGTCAACTTAACAACTACATAAGGAACCTGAAGAAACAACTGTTGTTTGTACTGGGAAAACAGCCACAGAAGATAAGATTGATCTGATATTGGAAGAGATAAAAAATCAAAGATCAGATGTCACACCCCCAAATTCCACAAGCGGAGTATCACCGCAGGAGGCGCGACTGACCAAGATCAAGCCACCAATCATATTGAACAATATAATAAAGTAAATAAAAGTCCAACCACACAATATAATTGGTGTTCAAAAACAATTTAACAAGTCTAAGTAATCAGCGGAAGCAAGTAGTTCAAAACCCAAATCATAAGTTAAAAGTGTTTAAGTTCATCATGAACACTCAATGTCCATGCTCCACAACGACACCTCCCATGCAAGCTCCTGCTAAGTACCTATCGACCTGTAACACATGTAACAACGAGTCAACAACAAAGTTGAGCGAGTTCATAGTTGGTTGTCCAGATTAAAGTTGTTTTCAAACACCATAAGTTCATTCGAAAACCAGTAGTTAATTAGTTCCTTGTTTCCCAAACCATAACCAGTGGGGGGCTACCCCATGTTGTAAACCACTAGACCGTTACCATATCGACAACTAACTGAGAAAGTTGTGCCCTACGTCAATGTCTATCATCATTGACTAAGTGCCTAGATCCAATAGTACACGCCCGTCCTACCAGCACGGTGTGAGGCTTGTCAACCCTAATAGCGCTATTAACTAATGACCCGCTCGCCATTGGCCCGGCGATTAAGTCGATATAAAAATGAGGGACTTCATGATAGAGTTTTGTCTAGTAAGTTATATGTTGTCGGCCTTCCCAACCTAGGACGGAGGTACATATTCTGTTAGAGGTGAATATGTAGGTTTCCTTTTAGCTTCTTAACCCATTCCTAACCCACCGGGAATCCCATGCCTTATAAAAGTGTGAACTCACCTCGATTTGCTCTGTATGGTTAACTACTTGTTCACAGTTTATCGGTCAAAGCCTATAGTATTCATATGTACATAATCAGTTTATGTTCGTAAGGCTCACGTATAGATGCAAATCACAGTGGTTATACAATCAGTGATCACCAAATAGCACATAACAGTCAAACAATTCCTTCACATTCTCAGTTCACCAATAGGTTATGTTACAATGCCCAACAGTTAAATGAACTATGCATAAGAACTAGGTCATGATTCCTTGGTCATAATTAACTATTGTTAACAGAGGCTACCATGGTTTTATCATCATAAACATTCACTGTTATACACGCAACACATATAAATTTCGAAACCCACTGTCCATGAAGAAACCTTCCGGACGAAACTCCCTATACGACGAAACACCATAGGTTTCATCAAGTTGGCATGCGACGAAACTCCCATGTTTCGTTGAAGGTGTGAGTGACGAAACCTCACATGTTTCGTCGTGTGAGGGTTGGACGAAACCTCACATGTTTCGTCGTGTGAGGGTTGCCCTATGTCATCCTCATCAGATTACAGAATAGTTACAGTTCCTATGATTTCTAACATCCATCAAGTTATCAATTTTATAGTTTCAATCAACAACAGTAGATCCCTGTTTTAACCCTCTAACTATAAGTAATCATTACGCCTTTTGATTTATTCTAACCCTAGCCGTTTCATCGAACTGTTAAACCTTTCATCAATGGTTAATCATCATAGATCATATCATGCACTCATCTTAATCAATTCTAACAGTTTAATACCACAAGTTGTTTATCTAGAATTTTTACTAACATAACACCTTATCATCAATCATCAAGCAAAGCAAAACGAAACCAAGCAACTAATCATATCGTCATAAAATCAAGTGTAACAACAGTTAGGCCAAACCATAATAATCGTGTACTAACCGAATGTAAAACGGAATCGAAGCGGACTTGGGAGATGAGACTTTCGTCGGCTTCGAAGAGGGGGAGGGGTTCCTGCCGTCGAGTTGTAGGGAGAGATGAAGAGAATTAGGGTTTGCCAAAAGATAACTGTTGCACACGAATGCAGCACCAATAATATATAACGGATGTGTTTGGGCCTTGCCTGGGGCGAAAGCCCATTCCGACGAAAGCTCAAAGGAGGTGACGAAACTCCATAGTTTCATAGAGTAGAGAGATTGGCGAAACTCCCTAAGTTTCGTCGCGGAGCACATGACGAAACCTCTAGGTTTCGTTGAGTGGGAGTGATGGCGAAACTTCATATGTTTCTTCGTGGTGTGCGTGTGTGGCTCACCAAGTTTCGTTGATTGTGGGTTTATAATCTCAACAGTTAATAATTTCTATCACACATCAATCAAATAGTAACACAATATCTCAAGCATATAATCAAACATGTACAATTACAAAGCAAACAAGTTATGCAAACACAATTGTGAACAAATAACGTGTAGAGGAAAGACCTTGAAAACTTAGGTTGTCACATCATCCCCAACTTGAAAGAAATTTTGTCCTGAAATTTAGCATGTGGTTACTGAGGAAGCTAGTTATGTTGCGTGTTTTCCTGGGGTGTCACATCATTCCCCTGTTGGTTTGGAATTTCGTCCCGAAATTCTGCAGTAGCTTCAGCCTCAGTAGTGGTTGCACTTTTCTCGAAAAACTGGGGATACTTGAGTTTCATTTGGTCTTCTCGTTCCCAGGTAAACTCTGGGCCACGACGGGAGTTCCAACGAACTCGAACAAGAGGTATTCTAGTGCGCTTGAGAACCTTAACGTCTCGGTCAGTAATCTCTACTAGTTCCTCGACGAATCATAGCTGATCGTCGATAGTGAGCTCCTTGAGAGGAACTATGAGGGTCTCATCTGACAGACACTTCTTCAGATTTGACACGTGGAATACATTGTGAACTCCACTGAGTTCTTCGGGTAGGTTCAGTTTGTAGGCCAATTGCCTATTTTCTCTATGATTTCAAAAGGTCCGACGTAACGCGGGTTGAGATTGCCTCGTTTACCAAAACGAACTACACCTTTCCAAGGTGAGACTTTAAGTAGTACTCGATCCCCAACCTGGAACTCGAGTGGTTTCCTTCGCTTATCAGCGTAGCTTTTCTGACGGTCACGAGCTGCCGCTATTCGTTGTCGTATCTGAGCAATCTTCTCGGTTGTGTCTACGACGAGTTCTGGGCCAGTGATTTGGCTGTTGCCAACCCCTGCCTAACAAAGAGGTGATCAGCACTTACGCCCGTACAATGCCTCAAATGGGGCAGCCTGGGTACTTGTGTGGTAACTGTTGTTATACGAAAACTCCACTAACGGGAGGTGTCTTTCCCAGCCATTACCGAAGTCGATTACACATGCTCGAAGCATGTCTTCAAGGGTTTGGATGGTGCATTCAAACTGCCCATCCGTCTGTGGATGATACGCCATGCTCATGTCTAATCGAGAGCCAAAGGACTTGTGCATAGCTTGCCACAATTCAGATGTAAAACGCGAGTCACGATCAGAAATGATGGAGGTTGGCACCCCGTGCCTTGATACTACTTCCTTTGGGTAGATGTCTGCTAGAGTAGAAAACTTATCCGTTTCCTTGATAGCAAGAAAATGTGCAGACTTGGTCAGTCGATCCACGATCACCCAAATGGTATCATTTCCGCGTTGAGATCTAGGCAGGCCAGTAACAAAATCCATGGAAATTTGCTCCCATTTCCATGTCGGTATCTCTGGTTGTTGAAGTAGGCCTGATGGTTTCTGGTACTCGATTTTGACTCTCACACAAGTCAAGCATTTACTAACGTAGGTTGCTATGTTGGCTTTCATACTAGGCCACCAATACGTAGTCTTGAGATCGTGGTACATCTTATCCCAACCAGGATGTACCGAGTAACGAGACTTGTGTGCTTCATCCATCACAAGCTCACGTAGATTTCCATACAATGGAACCCAGATGCACCCTGTTACGTAATAAGGGTCGTCTTCCTTTTGCTCTAACCGTTTCCTCGATCCTCGCAAGGACTCAGCCCTGATGTTTTCTGCTTTCAATTCTTCAATCTGAGCATCTCGTATCTGAGCGGGAAGGCTAGAGTGGATGGTAAGCTGTAACGCACGTACACGCTTAGGTTTAGACTCCTTCCGGCTAAGGGCGTCGGCCACAACATTGGCTTTTCCAGGATGGTACTTGATTGCGCATTCATAATCATTCAGGAGTTCGACCCATTGACGTTGTCGCATGTTCAACTCCTTCTGTTCGAAGATATGCTGGAGACTCCTGTGATCGGTATAAATGGTGCACTTGGTACCGTACAGGTAATGCCTCCATATCTTGAGTGCAAAAACAACAACTCCCAGCTCCAGATCATGAGTAGTGTAGTTCCTTTTGTGAATCTTAAGTTGGCGTGATGCATAAGCAATGACTTTATCCTGTTGCATCAACACACAACCAAGTCCTTGGATTGACGCGTCGCAATAAACCACAAAATCATCGGTGCCTTCAGGTAACGAGAGGATAGGTGCGCTACAAAGTCTCTCCTTTAAGTGCTGAAATGCGGATTCCTGTGCATCACCCCAACAATAGGTGACACCCTTCTGAGTTAGTGAAGTGAGAGGTTGCGCAATCTTTGAGAAATCCTTGATAAATCTTCTGTAGTAACCCGCCACGCCCAAGAATTGGCGGATCTCAGTTGGTGTACGGGGCGCAGGCCAGTTCTTGATCAAGTCAACCTTGGATGGATCCACATGAATCCCATCCTTGTTTACCACATGACCTAGGAAATGGACTTCACGAAGCCAAAAGTCGCATTTCGAAAACTTAGCATACAGCTGCTCTGTTTGAAGAAGTTCCAGAATAAGTCGCAGATGCTGCTCGTGTTCCTCCTGACTCTTAGAATAGATCAGGATGTCGTCGATGAAAACAATAACGAACTTATCCAGATAGGGTTTGCACACTCGGTTCATGAGATCCATGAAGACCGCAGGTGCGATTGTCAGCCCGAAAGGCATAACCAGAAACTCGTAGCGCCCGTAACGAGTCCTGAATGTTGTTTTGGAGATGTCCTCATCTCGGACTCTCAACTGATGATAACCCGATCTCAGATCAATCTTTGAGTAAAAGCTTGACCCTTGCAACTGGTCGAACAAGTCGTCTATACGTGGAAGAGGATAACGATTCTTCACGGTCACCTTGTTGAGTTCGCGATAATCAATACACATTCGGAAGGTACCGTCTTTCTTCTTCACAAACAAGACTGGAGCTCCCCAGGGTGAAGAGCTAGGACGAATGAAACCCTTGTCTAAAAGCTCTTGTAGTTGGGTGGACAATTCCTCTAATTCTGATGGAGCTAAGCGATAAGGTGCATGAGTTATTGGTGCTGCTCCAGGAGCTAGCTCGATTTGAAATTCGACCTGACGATGAGGCGGAAGACCAGGTAATTCCTCGGGAAATACCTCAGGAAAATCACGTACAATAGGAATGTCTTCTATCTTCTTCTCTTTCATGGAGGTGGCAGTAACGAGGGCTAGAATAGCAGTGTGGCCCTTTCGCAAGCACTTCTGGGCCTTAAGGAAAGAGATGATGCCTATGACTGCACCACTCTTGCCACCATGAATCACGAGGGGTTCTTCACCAGAACGAGGGATGCGGACAATTTTCTCATTGCAAAGAATTTCCGCTTGATGTTGAGATAACCAATCCATCCCAATAACAACGTCGAAGCTACCCAGAATGATAGGAATGAGGTCGATAGAGAAGGTCTGATCAGCAAGAACAAGATTACAACCCTTAACTATGTGCGTGGCCTCTAAACTTTTACCATTTGCTAGTTCTACAATGTGCTTGGTATTCAAAAGTGTTGGAGTACGCTTAAGCATCTGACTAACTTTTAAGGACATGTAGCTAGTATCGGCACCCGAATCAAATAAAATAGTAACATAAAAGTCGTCCAGTAGGAACTTACCCGTCACAACATTGGGATCGTTCCTTGCATCCCCCTGACCAATCACGAAGACACGTCCCCTGGCACCATTGCCGTCGTTGTTACCCCCATTGTTGTTCCCATTTCCTTGGTTGTTGTTGTTGTTCTGATTCTGATTCAACTGTGGACAGTGTCTCTTGAAATGACCCTCAGCACCACACTGAAAACATCCCTTATTACCCTGCTGTTGCTGTTGTTGGTTATGTGGAGCTTGTGGCTGCTGTTGACGATTCTGATTCACACGATGTGAGCTCCTGTAATCCTTGGCTTCATGACCAAGCTGGTTACATCTCTGACAACGACCCTTGTTGCACGGCCCGTTGTGGTGCAAATTTCATCGATTGCACTTAGGGTGATTTCCCCTGTATCCACCCTGACAACGACCCTTCTGATTACCTGAAGATTGCTGACCGGGGCTCTTGAAGTCGTCAGTCCTTCGCTATTGAGACTGAGACTGAGACTGAACCGAAGTAGAACCCTTGCTTGAATTTCTGTCCCACTTGCGCTTGTTGTCGCTAGGAGCATCCGAAGTAGCTGTAGCACTAATACGTTTGGGCAGCCTGTTTTGCTCAACTGCCTGATCAGTGAGACGGTGGGCTAGCCGTATGACCTGTTGGATAGTACCAAGGTTAGCCGCAGTCACATGGCTCTGAATTTCTGGCACCAGACCCTTGAGGTACAGCTCGATACGCTTGATAGGAGGATCTACCATAGTTGGCCACAGTGCAGCCAACTTATTCGATCTCTTCGTGTACGCCTCTATCTCAGACCCCGTCATCTTCAAGTTATAAAACTCTACTTCTAGCTTGTTAATGTCGTCGCGATGACAGTACTCCTCCTTGATCAGATCTTTGAAGTCGTTCCATGGGGTGGCATTAGCAGCTGCCACTTGCGCGTTCCACCATGTCAACGCAACACCTTTGAGTGTTCCAGTAGCAAATTTCACCCTACGAGCTTCACGGCATTCACACATCTCAAAAACGGATTCGATCTTCTCGAACCAGTGGAGAAGACCTACCGCTTCTTCTGTACCACTGAAGGTACTAGGTTGACAGTCCATAAAGGTCTTGTACGTACACACGAGAGGCTGAGCATGTTAACCTGTTGCGTGAGAAAGAAAAGACAAAGTTAAGCACAAGAGTTGGTTCGCGAGAGTAGGATCTAAACATCCTAGGATAGGGCAGAATGGCAGGTTATACCTCCTGCAGGGGCTGCCGCGAGTGCCTCAGCAACTCGTTCATTGATAAGAGCCATCAGCTGGGCTTGAGTCAAGTTCAAACGTCCACTCATGATCTTCACATCAAAGAAAGCACAAGTGAGAGAACTGTCATGAAAGTGCATAAGTGTGTGATGACAGAAGAGAGTAAGCACACCGGTTTTCAAACATCAATTGTTATGCTAACTAAGCATACCATGATCAATGCACTATGTAAACTAACAGATAGGCAACATAAACACAAACCATATCACTTATAATGTTGAGTCTTGCACGTGGAGCGAAGCGTCGTTGTGGATCATTGAGCATTGTATAGGTTATAGTCTGGTTTTGCCAAAAAGCTTTTCCCTTTCTAAAACCAAGTTCGCTATAACCAATGGCTCTGATACCAATATGTCACACCCCCAAATTCCACAAGTGGAGTATCACCGCAGGAGGCGCGAATGACCAGGATCAAGCCACCAATCATATTGAACAATATAATAAAGTAAATAAAAGTCCAACCACACAATATAATTGGTGTTCAAAAACAATTTAACAAGTCTAAGTAATCAACGGAAGCAAGTAGTTCAAAACCCAAATCATAAGTAAAAAGTGTTTAAGTTCATCATGAACACTCAATGTCCATGCTCCACAACGACACCTCCCATGCAAGCTCCTGCTAAGTACCTATCGAACTATAAGGCATGTAACAACGAGCCAACAACAAAGTTGAGCGAGTTCATAGTTGGTTGTCCAGTTTAAAGTTGTTTTCAAAAACCATAAGTTCATTCGAAAACCAGTAGTTAATTAGTTCCTTGTTTCCCAAACCATAACCAGTGGGGGGCTACCGCATGTTGTAAACCACTAGACCGTTACCATATCAACAACTGACTGAGGAAGTTGTACCCTACGTCAATGTCTATCATCATTGACTAAGTGCCCAGATCCATTAGTACACGCCCGTCCTACCGGCACGGTGTGAGGCTTGTCAACCCTAATAGCGCTATTAACTAATGACCCGCTCGCCATTGGCCCGGCGATTAAGTCGATATAAAAATGAGGGACTTCATGATAGAGTTTTGTCTAGTAAGTTATATGTTGTCGTCCTTCCCAACCGAGGACGGAGGTACGTACTATACCCAACCGAGAATACGCAGGTTAAATGTAGTCGTCCTTGCCAACCGAGGACGGAGGTACATATTCTGTTAGAGGTGAATATGTAGGTTTCGTTTTAGCTTCTTAACCCATTCGCAACCCACCGGGAATCCCATGCCTTATAAAAGTGTGAACTCACCTCGATTGGCTCGGTATGGTTAACTACTTGTTCACAGTTTATCGGTCAAAGCCTATAGTATTCATATGTACATAATCAGTTTATGTTCGCAAGGCTCACGTATAGATGCAAATCACAGTGGTTATACAATCAGTGATCACCAAATAGCACATAACAGTCAAACAATTCCTTCACATTCTCAGTTCTCCAGTAGGTTATGTAATAATGCCCAACAGTTAAATGAACTATGCATAAGAACTAGGTCATGATTCCTTGGTCATAATTAACTATTGTTAACAGAGGCTACCATGGTTTTATCATCATAAACATTCATTGTTATACATGCAACACATATAAATTTCGAAACCCACTGTCCATGTAGAAACCTTCCCGACGAAACTCTCTATACGACGAAACACCATAGGTTTCGTCAAGTTGGCATGCGACGAAACTCCCATGTTTCGTCGAAGGTGTGAGTGACGAAACCTCACATGTTTCGTCATGTGTGGGTTGGACGAAACCTCACATGTTTCGTCGTGTGAGGGTTGCCCTATGTCATCCTCATCAGATTACAGAACAATTACAGTTCCTATGATTCTTAACAACCATCAAGTTATCAATTTTATAGTTTCAATCAACAACAGTAGATCCCTGTTTTAACCCTCTAACTATAAGTAATCATTTCGCCTTTTGATTTATTCTAACCCTAGCCGTTTCGTCGAACTGTTAAACCTTTCATCAATGGTTAATCATCATAGATTATATCATGCATTCATCTTAATCAATTCTAACAGTTTAATACCACAAGTTGTTTATCCAGAATTTTTATTAACATAACACCTTATCATCAATCATCAAGCAAAATGAAACCAAGCAACTAATCATGTGATCATGAAATCAAGTGTAACAATAGTTAGGCCAAACCATAATAATCGTGTACTAACCGAATGTAAAACGGAATCGAAGTGGACTTGGGAGATGAGACTATCGTCGGCTTCGAAGAGGGGGAGGGGTTCCTGCCGTCGAGTTGTAGGGAGAGATGAAGAGAATTAGGGTATTCCAAAAGATAACTGTTGCACACGAATGCAGCACCAATAATATATAACGGATGTGTTTGGGCCTTGCCTGGGGCGAAAGCCCATTCCAACGAAAATTCAAAGGAGGTGACGAAACTCCATAGTTTCGTCGAGTAGAGAGAGTGGCGAAACTCCCTAAGTTTCGTCGTGGAGCACATGACGAAACCTCTAGGTTTCGTCGAGTGGGAGTGATGGTGAAACTTCATGTGTTTCGTCGTTGTGTGCGTGTGTGGCTCACCAAGTTTCGTTGATTGTGGGTTTATAATCTCAACAGTTAATAATTTCTATCACTCATTAATAAAATGGTAACACAATATCTCAAGCATATAATCAAACATGTACAATTACAAAGCAAACAAGTTATGCAAACACAATTATGAACAAATAACGTGTAGAGGAAAGACCTTGAAAACTCGGGTTGTCACATCAGACATCAAAGTATTATCAGAAACTGTCAAAGCTATGCAGAAGCAAACAGAAAACAACTCTGCAGCCCTCAACAAATTACAAAAGTCATTAGAAAACAAAGAGAGCTCACCAAAATTCAATAAAGCTCTCAATGAATTGCTAGAAATCAAGAAACAGATGGCTGAGGTTACAAGTGCTGGGGAAAGCTCAAGTTCAGGAAAAATCATTGAAGAAATTCAGTTCCTCAGAGCCAACAACAGCAGCATGGCTGAGGCTCTTGAGAAGCTGATAGTGGAATTGTCTGCACAGAAAAATCAGAAGAAGTTGGAATTTCAGAGAATGAAGAAACAAGAAGAATCAAATACTCAAGCTCTTGCTGATGTTCATATATTAGTAAAGAGGTTAGAGTATAATGTTGCCAGACTGGAAAAAGTTGATGTTCATGAACTGAAAGCCCCAATTCCACAAGATAAACAAGTAGGAGAGTCAGAAATTCCTCAACAACAACCAAAAACCATTCAACAAGATCAAACCAAACAATCAGAAACTTCAACAACTCAAAAACAGAAGCAACCCATGGGTCCTCCTCCTAGCAAGCCAAAGTTACTCATGGGTCCTCCACCAAACGTCCCAACGCCAGATACTTCAAGGGTCTAACAGAAAGAACATGTTCCAGTTCAGTCATCTTCCACAGCTCTCACAGGAGAAACAGAGTTCAGCATAAAGATGGATACAAAAGAAAAGAGAAGAATGGAACATGAAGTAACCTCCTTAAAAAGGCCAAGAAAAGTGATGAGAGAAGATTCAGATGGAAACATCAAAGAAGTAGAAGTGCTGAAAGGTGATTTACACACAATTATGTACCCTGAAGAACACCTAAAGCATTACTACTGGAAAGGTAAAGAAGACAACCCAGCAAGGCCACTCTCTCCAATAAGCAAAAATATTGTTAAAGTCAGGAACAATGGAAGCTGGGAAATTCTGCACAAATAAATGACCAATCCAATAGTATCTACTAAGATTTTCAAAAACTTTCCTTTTAAGATCATCTTCATTGTGACTCCTAAACAACTCAGTAAATGTGGGAAAATCAGCATCTTGACCTGAATAATGCATCGGTACTTCATTGTCAGAATCTGAATCATCTTCAATCACCACATCGTTGAAGTTGTCAGCATCATCAACCATCTTAAGCACGTACTCACCATCAGGGGCATTATCTTCTATATCTTTTTCTAAATCAAAAGTGAACCTATCTTCATCATTCAATCCAAGAGCTTCTTTCATAGACTCTCTCGTCTAATTTTCAACTATCTCTCCTTCCTCAATGTCATGCCTGAGAAAAATCACTTTAGGAGTAGACGATAGAAGATTAGCATGTTGAGCACCTGACGAAGACTCCCCCTGAGGACGATCTTCCTCTTTTTCTTCGTTCGGTGTATCATCGAGGAAGTCAAAATCCTAATGATCATCTTTTCGACTAACAACCAATGCACCACTATCTCCCCCTTGATCATCATCATCATACCATCATCGCTTCCATGATAATCTTCTATATCTTTAAACAATTCATCTGTATGTTGTTCTACATCATCATCCTCTTTGTCATCCTTTTCATCCTCTTTCTTTTCTTTACAACGTTTCATTTCATTTTGCCTTTTTGTCTTTGCTTTGCTGTAAGAAACATCCATTGCCTCACCTACAAGTAAGAATTGTTGAGCAAGGACAATAGCCATTTCAGAATTAACTTCCGCATTACTTGATTGTTGTTCCTTTTGACTTGAAGATTCCAGAACTTCTTCAATCGTTATTCCTTTACCTTTATCTTTTTCAGCTTTAGCGGCTTCGGCAGCATCTCTTTGTTGTCTTTCCATCTTCCGAGCCTCAGCTCTTCGGATTCCAATTCCATCGTATGCAACTTGCACATTTAGACCAAGTCTATTTTCAATCACTGCATAGAGCATTTCAATCTGCCTTGACTTATTTTCTTTATCTGCTCTCAAATCTGCTAACTCTTTCTAAATAATCTCGTTCGCTGTACTCGTAGTCGCATGAGAATCATTCAGATCAACGTTAGTAGTCAACAACTCATCAATCATATCGTTTAAAGCATCGTTGCCGGCTTGAACATCTAATATCTTTTCATTCATTGCAAGGATTTCATTCTTCAACACGACATTCTCAACTTCAACTTGTTTAAGCTTTTCTACAGTCGCTTCAAGCTTTGCATCATATTCTGCTTTAGGTTTCTCTAACTCTACAACCTTTTTAGCTAATTTATCAACTTTCTCGTCATTGAATAAAGATATATATCGTCTGACCACCATCAAGGTTAGATGGAACTTCTGGAAAACTTTGACTAGAACCTTGTGGTATTGGGGTTGTAGTTTTCTTTGTTGTGGAGCCCGGTTCTTCAACAATCTTTGGTGGTTGCTGCGGAGTTGTAACATGCACTTATGTTTGTACAGGAATTGATTCTTGTATCGGTGAAGTAGGAGCTGTAGCTATGCGAAATTCACTCTGAACTGGAACCTCCACTTCAAAATTTTCAGCTCTTTCAGCAGGAATCTGTTTAGGAATACCAGATGTATCTTTCACAACTTTCACTAGAGTCTTCCTGATTTTAATCCTCCTTGGAATCTCACCGGTAGGTTGAGCTTTACGCTTCATCAATCCTCTACCCTTCTTTAACTTTCCTATTTCATCAGCTGAAGGATCATAAGTAGCATCTTCATCGTCAGAATTCTTTTTCTTTCTAGAAGGCCTTCTACTCTGCCTTTCTTTCCATTGAAGCCTGTTTTGGTGCCATCTCCGTAAGATCTATATCACTCTCAGTTTCACTTGAATCAGTGTGCACTTCACCTTCAACAAACTTTTCTTTAACAGCTTCAACATTCTCTCCTCCTGCCATTTCAACATTCTTGACAACTTTAGTAGCATCTTGATCAGTTATAATATTTTCTAACTCTTCCAAAGACACTCCACCTTTAACATTAACATTTCTACGTTGAACTTCATCAGGTTCATCAACCAGATGTGGTGGTGATTTCTTCTTCGAAGTTCTCTTTGGTGCCATGTGGCGTAGAGTGGTTCGTAACGTCAGTTTCCCATCTGTTAATGGGAGGTAAGTTTTGATTATTATTGACCGTTTGCATGTTTTTGATGTTTCGCTTAATCGAGCAACTGGGCGGTGTTGTGTTTTTTCAAATACGGCTTGCTTAGGATCCAACTTCACTTTTTTCCACGGAGGGTTGTCAAAGTCGTCATCAGAGTCTTTGTGCACATCTTCTGTGTTGGCATCTGACAAAACATCAACATAGAAAACTTATTAGCAAGACAAACTTATTATGACATATATCTTAAGTAATCAGGGTATCATTCCAACGTATTGTTTGCCACTTCAGCATGTTTCTAATCCACTGGTTTATCAGCAGCCTTCTTATCCTTCAGTTTGTTTGCAGGTTTCTGGTCCTTCCGTCTCTTAGCAGGCTTCCTACCATTCAGTTTTTTGTCAACTCCAAAAACACATAAAAGGTGATGTTAGTTTCGCAATGTGTTTAACATAACAAACATATGGTAGGTACAAGTGTACCTCCAACTTACATATAGGCAATTCACGAGGTTAGATGGTTTCAGATTGTAAATGAACATCTTTTTTCCAATACATATGGGAAAAGATTCGTGATATCAGACATAATGGTGCCAGCAGGGGGGTTGTGCACAGTCACCAACAGTGTCTACCGTTTCCTTTGTTTTATTACCAACTATAACTTATTATAACAAAAACACAAACGATCAAATAAGTAACTACACAAATAATCCCCCCCTCCCACCCCCACAAGTAACCGCACCTTTTATAGGTGATTCGTCCGTTTCTGATTCGTCCAACATAATTGGTTGATCCGGTTTGTTTCCGGGCTATTTGGAAACACATTTTCCCTTTAACCGTTCACTCTTCCTCTATCGTCTTACTGAAAAACATTTTTTTTTTTGAATTTATCAATTTTTACAACATTCTTATATTCAATACTAAAACATACATAAGCCTTTTTGCATGTGTTTAAAAATACATAGGGTCATGTCAACTTCTTTTATACACTCATTGTGTAAAACACAATTGAAAACACACCTAAAATACAGGGATTTATTTGGCCTTTGTTTTTGAAAACACAACTGAAACAAACACAATGATTCATCTGTCCTTTCTTTATGAAAACATAACTAAAATCAAAATTAGGGTTCACAAAAAACTTCACTTTATATATTCCTACACACCGAAGTTCAGTATGATGGTATAACACATTGACATAAACAGAGTATAAAACTCATTTAATCGCTGATCATTAAACCCTAACTAAATGTTTAAGATAAAACACATACCTACTACTCCTGGTCGCTTTTTGCGGCTTCCTTCTCCTTTGCCTGTGTTATCAATACCTCCAGGAGTGATTGCGTGTCTGAATCTCTAGCCTGCACCCAAGAAATTTCGTCAATAACAACCAACACACAAGAATCAGCGACTTGTAAAACACATAGTACAATGTCTGATTGCTTCTTACGAATATATTTCAAGCAAAATCTCTTATCTTCATCAATGATTCTTGGTATTTTGGTATGAATTTGGGGTTTTCGAAAGTGGGTGTAGAGAGAGAGGTAAAATCGCGTGAAAATAGGGAAGTGTGATATACTGACGGGTATGTGATTGATTTAAAACATGTTAATTGAAAAAATTGCCCCTACCTCATTAAAACAATCAATTAAATAAACACAAATATTACAAGATTTCCATTGACTTCATCTCAACCATTAAACATGCTGATTCCAGGATCCGGCGAGTCTGACGGAGCTTCGGTCCCGAAACGACGTGTTCGGTGCGATTATTACGACTAAGAAAGGAGTAGAAGAAAGATAGAACACCGAGCAGTCAATTTCAAGTGGTGTCCATTGATTATTTGACGGTTACAGCACCATGAAGCCACACGGACAGCATGTCCCCTCTGGGAACCAAAAGCTTGTCCAAATGGGAACCCCATGCCCCTATTTATAGACAACTCACACTAGGTGTCCATCCGTCCGGATTGCCATCCGATCGGATGGACCTTTACATTAACAAACCGTGTCCAACTTTCTCGTATTCTATACAATATTCAACACACGCTCTATCTAACTATTCGCACAGTGTCAGACGTACGAAATATGCACCAACAGATTCCCCATCGGCTGTCACTGTCGAATCGTCTTTAAAACTTTGAAAACCTTGAGCCGTGTTTGAATATTCTGCAATCTTCAACTTTTCTGCAACTTCAATCAGGTATCTTGAAATCTGACTATCCAAATTCCCCCTCGATTGATGATTCGGGTTTGCTTTTGCCAAAGTAAAGCATGAATTCCCCTTGGAATGAATCTTCAGGTCTTTTGCATAGTTTACGACTCTCCTCTGATTTGCTAAACTGCAACCTTCATGAACAATCACCAATTTGAAACTAATCAATGCAGCATCCTCTATTTCAACTTTAACCGCATCCAAGCTCAGTTTTTGATATATCATGTCAGCACCACGATCTCGCATTCCACTTGCTCGATCTAAGAATGTACAAAAACTCAACTGGAAAATGATAGAAACTTCAAATACCCCACCGGTTAACTTCAAATCCGTGATTCCCCCTAAAGATCTGATATCCCGTTTACCGTGATCCACGTTAACGCACCATAAGAATGACAGATCCGTGTAAACGATATTCTCCACAATCAGTGTAACATCTGTGTCTGAAATCATTGTAAAAAATTCAGTTATCAATAAAACAATGTTATTTGATCCCAATGTTTGGTTATGTTTTACATTTTTCATGTTTTGACTTTTGTTCAATTTCAAACTCTATATCGCTTTCTAGAGAGTTATACGCAAACTGGAGCGTAAACGTAATCAGTTTAATGCGAAAAATACTCCGGAACATCAACATATACTTAACATACCTTAAATAACCTTTACATAACTTAGAAATAAGTTTTGAAGGCTTTGGTATGGCAAAAACAAGTTAATTCGCCTACAGGGACTAAATTTGACAGACTGCGAAAGTATGCCAATTTGAACTACAACAGACATTCTGGAACATGACCATAAGTTAAACATGCCAATTTGAGGGGTTCGGTGTGCTAAAATAAACTTTTGGGTCATTCAGGGACTAAAAGCGTCAAAAAGTGCATAAGTTTGCATTTTCACGCATAACTTACGTTCTGAATACATCCGGACATCCAAAAATTTATGTAAGCACTAAAATATTTTATTTTAGTGTTTAGCATAAGAAAAATCCACTCGTCGCATAATTTGGATCGTTTTTCGCGCTACATGATAAATTTTTGTAACTTATAACCAACTAAATTTTTGAAATAAGTTTCTCTCAAAACATTTTTTTCTGAGGACTGGAACAAGCTACATGATAAACACTTCCTGAAAATCAGAGCAAATGTGTGGAGTTCAGAACTACAATGTAAGTAAAAATCTTGGAACTCTACTTATTCCCTCTCATCTAAAAAAAAATTAAAAAAAAATAATAAAAATTTTTTGATTCTATTCCTACATATGAATCAAATGCATTCTGATGAAATATGAAGAAAATCCATCTCTCAAAGTTTTATTAAAATATTTTCTGATATAAATCATCAAAAGGAAAAGTTGGGAAAATACACAATCTCAAAAGGAGTTTCATTGGACCTTCTGAAACAAAAGGGGTCCCACATGGAGAAAAGGTGCAAGTTGGACATTAGTGTTTATCCACTAAATCTTTGGAAGCTCTGTTTTTCATTGATATTAAATTAGAGATAAACCAAAGGTTTTCAAAGACGGTTGTTTCACAAATGAATTAAAAATATCATTAAGGTGTCATTAACCACCTTGAACTCAAACAACCTACGGAAAACACTCAAAGATCTCTGTCCCAAAACATCATAAATACCCCATTCAAAAACAGAGACTTCCACCTTCAACCTTCAAACTCAAAACCCTAAAAACCCTTTTGCGAAACAAAACCTCAAATTCTCAATGGCTGCCATCAACATCAGTATGCCACCAATTGAACACTTTGTTCCTTTCATCACCGAAGCAGAATTTCTCCCATTAAAGAGCAACAATGAAGCAATGAACAATGATATCGGAGAATATGATGCAAAGTGTCAAATTCTAATTGAATTCCTAACCAGATGTCCAATAGCTCAAGAAAAGCTTTTACAACAAGTTGTAAAGACTCTCAAACTCTCAAATCAAACCAAGCTAACCGCACATGTGTGGGGATATATCTTCATTACAATCTCACCGGAGAAATTAAGGGAAAGTTTGGAACTACCCTTAAGCCAAAGCTATGAAGATGTACCAGAAAAGGAAGTTATGTTCTCCCTACTTGATGCAGTAATGGGTTACAAGACAAAGGTCTCAAAAATCAATGAATTCAAGAGGAATCAGCTACCTGCCTTCTGGCAAGTGTTAATGGAAATTTTAAACAAGTGTTTATCATCAAAAATTGGAGGTACAGATCAGATAAATATGAATGTTCTAACAATCATGTTCAGTCTCATTAGTGGATTGAATATTGATTTCGGAACATAAATATTTAATCTGATCAGAAGATCAATCCTGACTAACACTGGAAGGATAGATTCTCATCTACCTTTTCCCAGATTTCTGTCAATCATAATTTGTGATGCATTTTCTGAAAGGAATCTAGAAATTCCAGCATCAGAAAATATGTGGAGCACAGAAATCATGAGACCTTGGAATGCTGGAGGGTCTTGGAAGTCAGATCATGATGTGCCTGTTCTGTCAGAAAGAATAATGAATCTCATACCAGAAGATTCACTTTACAGAGCAGAATATCTAAGGATATTGAACAAAAAACCAGAAAACAGGGAAGTTTTTGAAAATGTGTCCCCCATGGAGCATGATGCACAAGAGTCATGTACACCAACAACTGAGCAGCAGGGTGAATCTGAACCTCACCCAGCTGATGAAGATGTGAACATGAGTCCTGTGGCAGATGAACATCATGCTGAAATCTCACATATGGGAGAAACAGGTGCACAACACTCAAAACTAAACTTATTTCATATGTCTGAGAGTGATTCTGATGATTCAATTCAAGGAAAATTTGAAATTTCACATAGAGGCACTGTTTCTACAAAACAAAATGTGAGTGAAACCAAAGACCCATTTTCTGAATCAGATTCTGAAGAAGAAAATGTGGTGACAACAGGTGGAGATCAGTCAACTGATCAAGGAAGCCTGGGTGAGAAAATTTAAAGTTTCTCAACAACTCAAGGAGAACCTGAAAAGATTTAAGTATATGAGGAAAACCAGAACTTGAATGTGTTTCAATTTTCTGGTGAGGGTATAGAGAATATGGAATATTTCAATCCTCTTAACCTCAGAACAGCAGAGAATGTGTTTTTTGCTAGTATTGGAACATCTGTTGTTCCTCTTATTACCCAAGGACATAGATCTATGTCAACTTAACAACTACATAAGGAACCTGAAGAAACACCTGTTGTTTGTACTGGGAAAACAACCACAGAAGATAAGATTGATCTGATATTGGAAGAGATCAAAAATCAAAGATCAGATGTCACACCCCCAAATTCCACAAGCGGAGTATCACCACAGGAGGCGCGACTGACCAAGATCAAGCCACCAATCATATTGAACAATATAATAAAGTAAATAAAAGTCCAACCACACAATATAATTGGTGTTCAAAAACAATTTAACAAGTCTAAGTAATCAGCGGAAGCAAGTAGTTCAAAACCCAAATCATAAGTTAAAAGTGTTTAAGTTCATCATGAACACTCAATGTCCATGCTCCACAACGACACCTCCCATGCAAGCTCCTACTAAGTTCCTATCGACCTGTAACGCATGTAACAACGAGTCAACAACAAAGTTGAGCGAGTTCATAGTTGGTTATCCAGTTTAAAGTTGTTTTCAAACACCATAAGTTCATTCGAAAACCAGTGGTTAATTAGTTCCTTGTTTCCTAAACCATAACCAGTGGGGGGCTACCCCATGTTGTAAACCACTAGACCGTTACCATATCGACAACTAACTGAGGAAGTTGTGCCCTACGTCAATGTCTATCATCATTGACTAAGTGCCCAGATCCATTAGTACACGCCCGTCCTACCGGCACGGTGTGAGGCTTGTCAACCCTAATAGCGCTATTAACTAATGACCCGCTCGCCATTGGCCCGGAGATTAAGTCGATATAAAAATGAGGGACTTCATGATAGAGTTTTGTCTAGTAAGTTATATGTTGTCGTCCTTCCCAACCGAAGACGGAGGTACATATTCTGTTAGAGGTGAATATGTAGGTTTCGTTTTAGCTTCTTAACCCATTCCTAACCCGCCGGGAATCCCATGCCTTATAAAAGTGTGAACTCTCCTCGATTTGCTCGATATAGTTAACTACTTGTTCACAGTTTATCGGTCAAAGCCTATAGTATTCATAAGTACATAATCAGTTTATGTTCGAAAAGCTCACGTATAGATGCAAATCACAGTGGTTATACAATCAGTGATCACCAAATAGCACATAACAGTCAAACAATTCCTTCACATTCTCAGTTCACCAATAGGTTATGTTACAATGCCCAGCAGTGAAATGAACTATGCATAAGAACTAGGTCATGATTCCTTGGTCATAATTAACTATTGTTAACAGTGGCTACCATGGTTTTATCATCATAAACATTCACTGTTATACATGCAACACATATAAATTTCGAAACCCACTGTCCATGAAGAAACCTCCCCGACGAAACTCCCTATACGACGAAACACCATAGGTTTCGTCAAGTTGGCATGCGACGAAACTCCCATGTTTCGTCGAAGGTGTGAGTGACGAAACCTCACATGTTTCGTCGTGTGAGGGTTGGACGAAACCTCACATGTTTCGTCGTGTGAGGGTTGCCCTATGTCATCCTCATCAGATTACAGAACAGTTATAGTTCTTATGATTTCTAACATCCATCAAGTTATCAATTTTATAGTTTCAATCAACAACAGTAGATCCCTGTTTTAACCCTCTAACTATAAGTAATCATTGCGCCTTTTGATTTATTCTAACCCTAGCCGTTTCATCAAACTATTAAACCTTTCATCAATGGTTAATCATCATAGATCATATCATGCATTCATCTTAATCAATTCTAACAGTTTAATACCACAACTTGTTTATCTAGAATTTTTTCTAACATAACACCTTATCATCAATCATCAAGCAAAACGAAACCAAGCAACTAATCATATCGTCATGAAATCAAGTGTAACAACAGTTAGGCCAAACCATAATAATCATGTACTAACCGAATGTAAAACAGAATCGAAGCGGACTTGGGAGATGAGACTTTCGTCGGCTTCTAAAAGGGGGAGGGGTTCCTGCCGTCGAGTTGTAGGGAGAGATGAAGAGAATTAGGGTTTGCCAAAAGATAACTGTTGCACACGAATGCAGCACCAATAATGTATAACGGATGTGTTTGGGCCTTGCCTGGGGTGAAAGCCCATTCCGACGAAAGCTCAAAGGAGGTGACGAAACTCCATAGTTTCATCGAGTAGAGAGAGTGGCGAAACTCCCTAAGTTTCGTCGCGGAGCACATGACGAAACCTCTAGGTTTCGTTGAGTGGGAGTGATGGCGAAACTTCATATGTTTCGTCGTGGTGTGCGTGTGTGGCTCACCAAGTTTCGTTGATTGTGGGTTTATAATCTCAACAGTTAATAATTTCTATCACTCATCAATCAAATAGTAACACAATATCTCAAGCATATAATCAAACATGTACAATTACAAAGCAAACAAGTTATGCAAACACAATTGTGAACAAATAACATGTAGAGGAAAGACCTTGAAAACTTAGGTTGTCACATCATCCCGAACTTGAAAGAAATTTCGTCCCGAAATTTAGCACGTGGTTACTGAGGAAGCTAGTTATGTTGCGTGTTTTCCTGCTTTTCTTGGGGTGTCACATCATTCCCCTGTTGGTTTGGAATTTCGTCCCGAAATTCTGCAGTAGCTTCAGCCTCAGTAGTGGTTGCACTTTTCTCGAAAAACTGGGGATACTTGAGTTTCATTTGGTCTTCTCGTTCCCAGATAAACTCTGGGCCACGACGGGAGTTCCAACGAACTCGAACAAGAGGTATTCTAGTGCGCTTGAGAACCTTAACGTCTCGGTCAGTAATCTCTACTAGTTCCTCGACGAATCGCAGCTGATCGTCGATAGTGAGCTCCTTGACAGGAACTATGAGGGTCTCATCTGACAGACACTTCTTCAGATTTGACACGTGGAATACATTGTGAACTCCACTGAGTTCTTCGGGTAGGTTCAGTTTGTAGGCCAATTGCCTATTTTCTCTATGATTTCAAAAGGTCCGACGTAACGCGGGTTGAGTTTGCCTCGTTTACCAAAACGAACTACACCTTTCCAAGGTGAGACTTTAAGTAGTACTCGATCCCCAACCTGGAACTCGAGTGGTTTCCTTCGCTTATCAGCGTAGCTTTTCTGACGGTCACGAGCTGCCGCTATTCGTTGTCGTATCTGAGCAATCTTCTCGGTTGTGTCTACGATGAGTTCTGGGCCAGTGATTTGGCTGTTGCCAACCTCTGCCCAACAAAGAGGTGATCGGCACTTACGCCCGTACAATGCCTCAAACGGGGCAGCCTGGATACTTATGTGGTAACTGTTGTTATACGAAAACTCCACTAACGGGAGGTATCTTTCCCAGCCATTACCGAAGTCGATTACACATGCTCGAAGCATGTCTTCAAGGGTTTGGATGGTGCATTTAGACTGCCCATCCGTCTGTGGATGATACGCCATGCTCATGTCTAATCGAGAGCCAAAGGACTTGTGCATAGCTTGCCACAATTCAGATGTAAAACACGAGTCACGATCAGAAATGATGGAGGTTGGCACCCCGTGCCTTGATACTACTTCCTTTAGGTAGATGTCTGCTAGAGTAGAAAACTTATCCGTTTCCTTGATAGCCAGAAAATGTGCAGACTTGGTCAGTCGATCCACGATCACCCAAATGGTATCATTTCCGCGTTGAGATCTAGGCAGGCCAGTAACAAAATCCATGGAAATTTTCTCCCATTTCCATGTCTGTATCTCTGGTTGTTGAAGTAGGCCTGATGGTTTCTGGTACTCGATTTTGACTCTCACACAAGTCAAGCATTTACTAACGTAGGTTGCAATGTTGGCTTTCATACTAGGCCACCAATACGTAGTCTTGAGATCGTGGTATATCTTATCCGAACCAGGATGTACCGAGTAACGAGACTTGTGTGCTTCATCCATCACAAGCTCACGTAGATTTCCATACAATGGAACCCAGATGCGCCTTGTTACGTAATAAGCGTCGTCTTCCTTTTGCTCTAACCGTTTCCTCGATCCTCGCAAGGACTCAGCCCTGATGTTTTCTGCTTTCAATTCTTCAATCTGAGCATCTCGTATCTGAGCGGGAAGGCTAGAGTGGGTGGTAAGCTGTAACGCACGTACACGCTTAGGTTTAGACTCCTTCCGGCTAAGGGCGTCGGCCACAACATTGGCTTTTCCCGGATGGTACTTGATTGCGCATTCATAATCATTCAGGAGTTCGACCCATCGACGTTGTCGCATGTTCAACTCCTTCTGTTTGAAGATATGCAGGAGACTCCTGTGATCGGTATAAATGGTGCACTTGGTATCGTACAGGTAATGCCTCCATATCTTGAGTGCAAAAACAACAGCTCCCAGCTCCAGATCATGAGTAGTGTAGTTCCTTTTGTGAATCTTAAGTTGGCGTGATGCATAAGCAATGACTTTATCCCGTTGCATCAACACACAACCAAGTCCTTGGATTGACGCGTCGCAATAAACCACAAAATCATCGGTGCCTTCAGGTAACGAGAGGATAGGTGCGCTACAAAGTCTCTCCTTTAAGTGCTGAAATGCGGATTCCTGTGCATCACCCCAACGATAGGTGACGCCCTTCTGAGTTAGTGAAGTGAGAGGTTGCGCAATCTTTTAGAAATCCTTGATAAATCTTCTGTAGTAACCCGCCACGCCAAGAATTGGCGAATCTCAGTTGGTGTACGGGGCGCAGGCCAGTTCTTGATCAATTTAACCTTGGATGGATCCACATGAATCCCATCCTTGTTTACCACATGACCTAGGAAATGGACTTCACGAAGCCAAAAGTCGCATTTCGAAAACTTAGCATACAGCTGCTCTGTTCGAAGAAGTTCCAGAATAAGTCGCAGATGCTGCTCGTGTTCCTCCTGACTCTTAGTATAGATCAGGATGTCGTCGATGAAAACAATAACAAACTTATCCAGATAGGGTTTGCACACTCGGTTCATGAGATCCATGAAGACCGCAGGTGCGTTTGTCAGCCCGAAAGGCATAACCAGAAACTCGTAGCGCCCGTAACGAGTCCTGAATGTTGTTTTGGAGATGTCCTCATCTCGGACTCTCAGCTGATGATAACCCGATCTCAGATCAATCTTTGAGTAAAAGCTTGACCCTTGCAACTGGTCGAACAAGTCGTCTATACGTGGAAGAGGATAACGATTCTTCACGGTCACCTTGTTGAGTTCGCGATAGTCAATACACATTAGGAAGGTACCGTCTTTCTTCTTCACAAACAATAGGAATGTCTTCTATCTTCTTCTCTTTCATGGAGGTGGCAGTAACGAGGGCTAGAATAGCAGTGTGGCCCTTTCGCAAGCACTTCTGGGCCTTAAGGAAAGAGATGATGCCTACGACTGCACCACTCTTGTCACCATGAATCACGAGGGGTTCTTCACCAGAACGAGGGATGCGGACAATTTTCTCATTGCAAAGAATTTCCGCTTGATGTTGTGATAACCAATCCATCCCAATAACAACGTTGAAGCTACCCAGAATGATAGGAATGAGGTCGATAGAGAAGGTCTGATCAGCAAGAACAAGATTACAACCCGTAACTATGTGCGTGGCCTCTAAACTTTTACCATTTGCTAGTTCTACAATGTGCTTGGTGTTCAAAAGTGTTGGAGTACGCTTAAGCATTTGACTAACTTTTAAGGACACGTAGCTAGTATCGACACCCGAATCAAATAAAACAGTAACATAAAAGTCGTCCAGTAGGAACTTACCCGTCACAACATTGGGATCGTTCCTTGCATCCCCCTGACCAATCACGAAGACACGTCCCCTGGCACCATTGCCGTCGTTGTTACCCCCATTGTTGTTCCCATTTCCTTGGTTGTTGTTGTTGTTCTGATTCTGATTCAACTGTGGACAGTGTCTCTTGAAATGACCCTCAGCACCACACTGAAAAACATCCCTTATTACCCTGCTGTTGCTGTTGTTGGTTATGTGGAGCTTGTGGCTGCTGTTGACGATTCTGATTCACAGGATGTGAGCTCCTGCAATCCTTGGCTTCATGACCAAGCTTGTTACATCTCTGACAACGACCATTGTTGCACGGCCCGCTGTGGTGCAAATTACATCGATTGCACTTAGGGTGATTTCCCCTGTATCCACCTTGACCTTGATTCTGATTACCTGAAGATTGCTGACCAGGGCTCTTGAAGTCGTCAGTCCTTCGCTGTTGAGACTGAGACTGAGACTGAACCGAAGTAGAACCCTTGCTTGAATTTCCGTCCCACTTGCGCTTGTTGTCGCTAGGAGCATCCGAAGTAGCTGTAGCACTAATACGTTTGGGCAGCCTGTTTTGCTCAACTGCCTGATCAGTGAGACGGTGGGCTAGCCGTATGACCTGCTGGATAGTACCAAGGTTAGCCGCAGTCACATGGCTCTGAATTTTTGGCACCAGACCCTTGAGGTACAGCTCGATACGCTTGATAGGAGGATCTACCATAGTTGGACACAGTGCAGCCAGCTCATTCGATCTCTTCGTGTACGCCTCTATCTCAGACCCCGTCATCTTCAAGTTATAAAACTCTACTTCCAGCTGGTGAATGTCGTCGCGATGACAGTACTCCTCCTTGATCAGATCTTTGAAGTCGTTCCATGGGGTGGCATTAGCAGCTGCCAACCCTAGCATTTGTACTTGCGCGTTCCACCATGTCAACGCAACACCTTTGAGTGTTCCAGTAGTAAATTTCACCCTACGAGCTTCACGGCATTCACACATCTTGAAAACGGATTCGATCTTCTCGAACCAGTGGAGAAGACCTACCGCTCCTTCTGTACCACTGAAGGTACTAGGTTGACAGTCCATAAAGGTCTTGAACGTATACACGGGAGGCTGAGCATGTTAACCTGTTGCGTGAGAAAGAAAAGACAAAGTTAAGCACAAGAGTTGGTTCGCGAGAGTAGGATCTAAACATCCTAGGATAGGGCAGAATGGCAGGTTATACCTCCTACAGGGGCTGCCGCGAGTGCCTCAGCAACTCGTTCATTGATAAGAGCCATCAGCTGGGCTTGAGTCAAGTTCAAACGTCCACTCATGATCTTCACATCAAAGAAAGCACAAGTGAGAGAAGTGTCATGAAAGTGCATAAGTGTGTGATGACAGAAGAGAGTAAGCACACAGGTTTTCAAACATCAATTGTTATGCTAACTAAGCATACCATGATCAATGCACTATGTAAACTAACAGATAGGCAACATAAACACAAACCATATCACTTATAATGTTGAGTCTTGCACGTGGAGCAAAGCGTCGTTGTGGATCATTAAGCATTGTATAGGTTATAGTCTGGTTTTGCCAAAAAGCTTTTCCCTTTTTAAAACCAAGTTCTCTATAACCAATGGCTCTGATACCAATATGTCACACCCCCAAATTCCACAAGCGGAGTATCACCGCAGGAGGCGCGAATGACCAGGATCAAGCCACCAATCATATTGAACAATATAATAAAGTAAATAAAAGTCCAACCACACAATATAATTGGTCTTCAAAAACAATTTAACAAGTCTAAGTAATCAGCGGAAGCAAGTAGTTCAAAACCCAAATCATAAGTTAAAAGTGTTTAAGTTCATCATGAACACTCAATGTCCATGCTCCACAACGACACCTCCCATGCAAGCTCATGCTATGTACCTATCGAACTATAAGGCATGTAACAACGAGCCAACAACGAAGTTGAGCGAGTTCATAGTTGGTTGTCCAGTTTAAAGTTGTTTTCAAAAACCATAAGTTCATTCGAAAACCAGTAGTTAATTAGTTCCTTGTTTCCCAAACCATAACCAGTGGGGGGCTACCCCATGTTGTAAACCACTAGACCATTACCATATCGACAACTGACTGAGGAAGTTGTGCCCTACATCAATGTCTATCATCATTGACTAAGTGCCCAGATCCATTAGTACACGCCCGTCCTACTGGCACGGTGTGAGGCTTGTCAACCCTAATAGCGCTATTAACTAATGACCCGCTCGCCATTGGCCCGACGATTAAGTCGATATAAAAATGAGGGACTTCATGATAGAGTTTTGTCTAGTAAGTTATATGTTGTCGTCCTTCCCAACTGAGGACGGAGGTACGTACTATACCCAACCGAGAATACGCAGGTTAAATGTAGTCGTCCTTCCCAACCGAGGACGGAGGTACATATTCTGTTAGAGGTGAATATGTAGGTTTCGTTTTAGCTTCTTAACCCATTCGCAACCCACCGGGAATCCCATGCCTTATAAAAGTGTGAACTCACCTCGATTCGCTCGGTATGGTTAACTATTTGTTCACAGTTTATCGGTCAAAGCCTATAGTATTCATATGTACATAATCAGTTTATGTTCGCAAGGCTCACGTGTAGATGCAAATCAGAGTGGTTATACAATCAGTGATCACCAAATAGCACATAACAGTCAAACAATTCCTTCACATTCTCAGTTCACCAGTAGGTTATGTAATAATGCCCAACAGTTAAATGAACTATGCATAAGAACTAGGTCATGATTCCTTGGTCATAATTAACTATTGTTAACAGAGGCTACCATGGTTTTATCATCATAAACATTCATTGTTATACATGCAACACATATAAATTTCGAAACCCACTGTCCATGTAGAAACCTTCCCGATGAAACTCTCTATACGACGAAACACCATATGTTTCGTCAAGTTGGCATGCGACGAAACTCCCATGTTTCGTCGAAGGTGTGAGTGACGAAACCTCACATGTTTCGTCGTGTGTGGGTTGGACGAAACCTCACATGTTTCGTCATGTGAGGGTTGCCCTATGTCATCCTCATCAGATTACAGAACAATTACAGTTCCTATGATTCTTAACAACCATCAAGTTATCAATTTTATAGTTTCAATCAACAACAGTAGATCCCTGTTTTAACCCTCTAACTATAAGTAATCATTTCACCTTTAGATTTATTCTAACCCTAGCCGTTTCGTCGAACTGTTAAACCTTTCATCAATGGTTAATCATCATAGATCATATCATGCATTCATCTTAATCAATTCTAATAGTTTAATACCACAAGTTGTTTATCCAGAATTTTTATTAACATAACACCTTATCATCAATCATCAAGCAAAATGAAACCAAGCAACTAATCATGTCATCATGAAATCAAGTGTAACAATAGTTAGGCCAAACCATAATAATCGTGTACTAACCGAATGTAAAACGGAATCGAAGTGGACTTGGGAGATGAGACTATCGTCGGCTTCGAAGAGGGGGAGGGGTTCCTGCCGTCGAGTTGTAGGGAGAGATGAAGAGAATTAGGGTTTTCCAAAAGATAACTGTTGCACACGAATGCAGCACCAATAATATATAACGGATGTGTTTGGGCCTTGCCTGGGGCGAAAGCCCATTCCAACGAAAATTCAAAGGAGGTGACGAAACTCCATAGTTTCGTCGAGTAGAGAGAGTGGCGAAACTCCCTAAGTTTCGTCATGGAGCACATGACGAAACCTCTAGGTTTCGTCGAGTTGGAGTGATGGTGAAACTTCATATGTTTCGTCGTGGTGTGCGTGTGTGGCTCACCAAGTTTCGTTGATTGTGGGTTTATAATCTCAACAGTTAATAATTTCTATCACTCATCAATAAAATGGTAACACAATATCTCAAGCATATAATCAAATATGTACAATTACAAAGCAAACAAGTTATGCAAACACAATTGTGAACAAATAACGTGTAGAGGAAAGACCTTGAAAACTCGGGTTGTCACATCAGACATCAAAGTATTATCAGAAACTGTCAAAGCTATGCAGAAGCAAACAGAAAACAACTCTGCAACCCTCAACAAATTACAAAAGTCATTAGATAACAAAGAGAGCTCCCCAAAATTCAATAAAGCTCTTAATGAATTGCAAGAAATCAAGAAACAGATGGCTGAGGTTGCAAGTGCTGGGGAAAGCTCAAGTTCAGGAAAAATCATTGAAGAAATTCAGTTCCTCAAAGCCAACAACAGCAGCATGGCTGAGGCTCTTGAGAAGCAGATAGTGGAATTGTCTGCACAGAAAAATCAGAAGAAATTGGAATTTCAGAGAATGAAGAAACAAGAAGAATCAAATACTCAAGCTCTTGCTGATGTTCATATATTAGTAAAGAGGTTAGAGTATAATGTTGCCAGACTGGCAAAAGTTGATATTCATGAACTGAAAGCCCCAATTCCACAAGATAAACAAGTAGGAGAGTCAGAAATTCCTCAACAACAACCAGAAACCATTCAACAAGATCAAACCAAACAATCAGAAACTTCAACAACTCAAAAACAGAAGCAACCCATGGGTCCTCCTCCTAGCAAGCCAAAGTTACTCATGGGTCCTCCACCAAACGTCCCAAAGCCAAATACTTCAAGGGTCCAACAGAAAGAACATGTTCCAGTTTAGTCATCTTCCACAGCTCTCACAGGAGAAACAGAGTTCAGCATAAAGATGGATACAAAAGAAAAGAGAAGAATGGAACATGAAGTAACCTCCTCAAAAAGGCCAAGAAAAGTGATGAGAGAAGATTCAGATGGAAACATCAAAGAAGTAGAAGTGCTGAAAGGTGATTTACACACAATTATGTACCCTGAAGAACACCTAAAGCATTACTACTGGAAAGGTAAAGAAGACAACCCAGCAAGGCCACTCTCTCCAATAAGCAAAAATATTGTTAAAGTCAGGAACAATGGAAGCTGGGAAATTCTGCACAAACAAATGACCAATCCAATAGTATCTACTGAAAGAATCGGCACTTTAACCACTGGAGGAGGTATCTTAGGTAATGAAGGACAGAACAAATATACCTTGATCAGAAAAGATAACAGTGAACAAAAGGTTACTGATGGAAATCTGGCTGATGATATTCAACCCAATGGGCATAGTCAAAATGAAGAATATCATTGATAAAGAGAAAAGTGGTTCAGTTGTGATCAGAAGAGCCCTTGATAGCATCAAAAGTGCAGGAGTAAAATTATATAAAAGGGCTGCACTGGCAGACTTTGATCTATGTATCAATTTTGAGTATAGCAACAAGGTGCTATTACCTCCTCCTAACAACAAAATTCCAGCTGAAATTCCTTCTAAACTAGTGAGAACTGGAGCAATCTTTGACAAACCAGAAGTGTGTGTAGTCTTCAAAGATGCTCATGATGAGAAAGCTCTATTCAGAATCAGTGAAATATGCAGGCATTCAAATCAAACACTGAAATACATAAAGAACTGCATGAATGAGAAGCAAGAGCAGCTCAAAAAGAAGGGAAAGAACAATGAACAGCTGAGAAAAACAATTGAAGATTGCATTGATAAATGGATGGAATGCAGAGGATGGTACAAAGAACTGTACAAAGAAACTCAAAAGGCAATTAATCACAAGAAAAGACTGAAGCCAGGAGACAAATACAGAAGTGGAGTGAAGATCAATTAATGAATTGATGAGATTAAATTTCTGTTTTTGAGAACAATAATTTATCTTTGTCTATTTTGAACAATGGTTGGTTTGATTATGTTTTATGTTTCTGAACTTAGTTGTTTTAAACTTTCTTTCCAAGGATTAGTTGAAAGTTGTTTATGTTAGATATAGAGATAGTTCATTTTCTTACAATACTTAGGGGGAAACTGTTAGGAAACTTTATTTGTAAGTATTGAAAAAAATCAGATTCAACTTGATCTCTGAAGAAGACAATAGTCCTGAAGATCACAACAAGAAGAAGAAGATCGGATAGGACAACTGAAATGAACAACATCTACTTCAAAGAATCACAAGTTGATCAAGAGTTGAAGAAGATTATCAGAGAAGGTCATTTCTGATGGATCTGATGATATTTCTGATGAAATATCATCAGTTCTGAAGATTCTGATCATCAGAATTTCTGATGATTTATTCACCAGAATTTCTGATGAAGTGGTTTATCAGAAATTCTGATGTTTACCCCACTTGTCTAAAAATCAGCTCTATCCTGCCACACTAACCGAAGCAAGTTGACATTATTGGATATCATGATGACAAAGGCAACTTGAATGTTGGATTCAATGAATATGTCAAATTGTTACTTTTTGCAGGACTTATTGCATGAATAAACAAATGTTTATTCTTGTACCCAGCCCTCTATAAATAGAAGGCTCACCAAGCAGAAGACGATGAGTTAAGCTAAGCATTCATACATACTACAAAAACTCCATTGCCCTCTCACCCACAGAATTCAAGATTCATTTGTATTAGATAATAATCTTACAATCACCTTGTAAACCATTTTGTTTCAAAGTGATATAAACTTGATAATTCTGTAGGTCTTGTTTCTTGAAAGTCTGATTTCCATTTCCGCACACTTTTTCACATCTACTGAAATCACTTGCCATATTACGTGAAAAGAAGTTTTTAGGTCCAAACTGGGACCAACAGAGGTCAATGGGAAAAAGGTGGTTATTAAGGTTCAACTGGCAATTTCGAATGACGGAATCGAGTACAAGGGGTTCACCATTAGCTATTTCTACTGTCAAGGGCTTTCCTAGTTTTGTTCTACGCCTGGAAAAAAAAGGTTCAAAGGCTAGGGATACAAAACTTTTGTCGGCACCCGAATAAAAAAGAACAGAAGGAAGTTGGTTGTTAAAAAAGAACGTACCGTTCACCACTTCGTTGTCAGCACGTGCCACGAGCTGGGTTTGCATTTGCCAACTTCGGGCAATTTTTTCTGTAGTGGGCAAGATCCTCACAATTGTAGCAAGACCCGGGTGGGTAATGAGGTCGTGCAGGATTGGCTGCCTGTTGAGCAGGGTTTTGGACCACTAGATTCGAGGCAGGAGCAGAGCGACATGTGTTAGCCAGATGACCAGATCTTCCACAGTTGGTGCAATTACGACACTGTTGATGGGGTTGGTGATGACAATTGCACTTGCTACACAGAGGTGCAGTATCAGCATATTGTTTCTTGGCGGGTGGTTGTGCTGGCTGGTTAGGAGAAGCTTGATTTGGTTGTGTCACAACGGTGAAGTTCTTGGAATCCTTTCACTTCCTAGACTTCTTTGAGGACTCAGTTTTGTTTCCCTTTTGTTTCTCAGTCTTGGTAGATGGTTTCTTGTCACCCTTGCGGTGGAGTTTACCTTTCTTGACTTGAGACTTAGTCAAGGTCGTAGCAAATTTAAAACTTGAATCAGCGAGTAAAAAGAGCTAAAAATATACCTAAAAATATATACACCCGCACGCATGTCAGTAACCCTACTACCTAAAACTAATACTAACACTACTACTAGTAATATATTACTAATAACAACAACAACAACAACAACAACAACAACAACAACAACAACAACAATAATAATAATAATAATAATAATAATAATAATAATAATAATAATAATAATAATAATGTGAGGATCTTGTTCGGGTCTCGAACAACTCCGACCGGATCTAACACCTACTAACGTGTGCGGAATCCATGAAAGTAAGTTGAGAGAATCACGTAGATACAGTGCAATGATTGTTTCATTCAATAAGAAGTCGATTACAAGATCTTGGAAACAATCTGGCAAAGCTTCGCCTCTGATTGCAAAAGTTAACTAAGACAAGACCCAAGACCCCTATTTATAGGGAAGGTCCATCTGCCCGAAAGCTTCTATAGCCCATCCGTCTGGATGGACTGTTACACCATACAAAACCTATCTTTCGGTGCAGATTTTATACAAAACATACTATAAACATTACAAAGACACAAAACAAGATAAACAAAGACTCAAAACAGACGAAAGCTACAGACATAGTGCATTCACAGACTCCCCCTTGGATGTAGTTGTAGTCGTCTTCTTGTATAGTCTTGATCAACCCTTCTTGTTGTATCTTATCTCTCTGTGCTTTGGTTTCCTTTCTTCTGCTCTTTGTGCCAACTTCTCTTGAAGCTCAAATCTTCCCTTTGTAATCCACCATTCACGATACTCCTTTATAACATCCAATGTCTTCGACCATTTGGGAATTTTTCATTCTTCTTTTTCAATCAGAGTTTGATCAGTATCAAGCTGCCCCATTCCCAATCTCCATTTGGCTCTCTTCGCTGCATCAGCCATCTTTTGATCCATCTTCTCATTATGGCGTTCTTCTTTAAGAAATTCTTCTAGCTCAAGATCTCTCCACTTCAACTTCCAATAGTGGCCAGAATTTATATCTTTCTCAAAGCACACAGTCACAACCTTCTGATATTGTAGAACTTGTTCTTTATTAGCTTCATAGTACATTATCTTGTTGAAGAACACACAATCAATGTCTTTCTCAGAAAAGTTGACCAGCCACATCAGATCGATCAAGTAGATATGCCTATACACAAAGTTCTCATCACGAAGAGCAATCACCGCCTGACATGTTTTCGGATTATATGCTCATCCTATGAAGTCTTTGTAAAAATCTTGTTCCATCTCCTTCAGTGGCATATTCTTCATGCATCGTGCTCGTTTTAGATGCAGAGTGATGTCTTTTTCTCCTGCTTTGGGTCGACTTTAACTGCACGCTTTGGATATTGTGGTTTCCATTCTAGAATTTTATCTCTTGCTTGCCCAGGAATATAGTACCATAGATTTTACTCATAATATCTCACTTTAGGACCCCATTTAAGCTATTGAATATTCTTAGTCTTCACCAACTCTTTAACGTCCCACCAAGGCAACATCTTTAGATCTTTGATGAATTTGAAGTATTGAACTCCAAATTCTCGTTTGATAGCATACACCTTCAGATCTTCTAGGTAAACCCAAGACAAGATATCTTCGAGGGATTCATCTGGATAACTCTTGAAAAACTTCACTGGTCTTTTAAACTTTCTTTCTTCCGTCATCGGTTTGAACCATTTCTTTCTCTCCTCCCGAAGTTCTTCTTCCGACAACTTCTTGGGAATACCATCTTCACTAAGATTTTCAAAAACTTTCCTTTTAAGATCATCTTCATAGTGACTCCTAAACAACTCAGCAAATGTGGGAAAATCAGCATCATGACCTGAATAATGCATCGGTACTTCATTGTCAGAATCTGAATCATCTTCAATCACCACATCGTTGAAGTTGTCAGCATCATCAACCATCTTAAACACGTACTCACCATCAGGGGCATTATCTTCTATATCTTTTTCTAAATCAAAAGTGAACTTATCTTCATCATTCAATCCAAGAGCTTCTTTCATAGACTCTCTCGTCTAATTTTCAACTATCTCTCCTTCCTCAACGTCATGCCTGAGAAAAATCACTTTAGGAGTAGACGATAGAAGATTAGCATGTTGAGCACCTGACGACGACTCCCCCTGAGGACGATCTTCCTCTTTTTCTTCGTTTGGTGTATCATCGAGGAAGTCAAAATCCTAATGATCATCTTTTCGACTAACGACCAATGCACCACTATCTCCCCCTTGATCATCATCATCATACCATCATCGCTTCCATGATAATCTTCTATATCTTTAAACAATTCATCCGTATGTTGTTCTACATCATCATCCTCTTTGTCATCCTTTTCATCCTCTTTCTTTTCTTTACAACGTTTCATTTCATTTTGCCTTTTTGTCTTTGCTTTGCTGTAAGAAACATCCATTGCCTCACCTACAAGTAAGAATTGTTGAGCAAGGACAATAGCCATTTCAGAATTAACTTCCACATTACTTGATTGTTGTTCCTTTTGACTTGAAGATTCCAGAACTTCTTCAATCGTTATTCCTTTATCTTTATCTTTTTCAGCTTTAGCGGCTTCGGCAACATCTCTTTGTTGTCTTTCCATCCTCCGAGCCTCAGCTCTTCGGATTCCAATTCCATCGTATGCAGCTTGCACATTTAGACCAAATCTATTTTCAATCACTGCATAGAGCATTTCAATCTGCCTTGACTTATTTTCTTTATCTGCTCTCAAATCTGCTAACTCTTTCTAAATAATCTCGTTCGCTATACTCGTAGTCGCATGAGAATCATTCAGATCAACGTTAGTAGTCAACAACTCATCAATCATATCGTTTAGAGCATCGTTGCCGGCTTGAACATCTAATATCTTTTCATTCATTGCAAGGATTTCATTCTTCAACACGAGATTCTCAACTTCAACTTGTTTAAGCTTTTCTACAGTCGCTTTAACCTTTGCATCATATTCTGCTTTAGGTTTCTCTAACTCTACAACCTTTTTAGCTAATTCATCAACTTTCTCGTCATTGAAGAACGATATATATCGTCTGACCACCATCAAGGTTAGATGGAACTTCTGGAAAACTTTGACTAGAACCTTGTGGTATTGGAGTTGTAGTTTTCTTTGTTGTGGAGCCCGGTTCTTCAACAGTCTTTGGTGGTTGCTGCGGAGTTGTAACATGCACTTATGTTTGTACAGGAATTGATTCTTGTATCAGTGAAGTAGGAGCTGTAGCTATGCGAAATTCACTCTGAACTGGAACCTCCACTTCAAAATTTTCAGCTCTTTCAGCAGGAATCTGTTTAGGAATACCAGATGTATCTTTCACAACTTTCACTGTAGTCTTCCTGATTTTAATCCTCCTTGGAATCTCACCGGTAGGTTGAGCTTTACGCTTCTTCAATCCTCTACCCTTCTTTAACTTTCCTATTTCATCAGCTGAAGGATCATAAGTAGCATCTTCATCGTCAGAATTCTTTTTCTTTCTAGAAGGCCTTCTACTCTGCCTTTCTTTCCATTGAAGCCTGTTTTGGTGCCATCTCCGTAAGATCTATATCACTCTCAGTTTCACTTGAATCAGTGTGCACTTCACCTTCAACAAACTTTTCTTTAACAGCTTCAACATTCTCTCCTCCTGCCATTTCAACATTCTTGACAACTTTAGCAGCATCTTGATCAGTTATAATATTTTCTAACTCTTCCAAAGACACTCCACCTTTAACATTAACATTTCTACGTTGAACTTCATCAGGTTCATCAACCAGATGTGGTGGTGATTTCTTCTTCGAAGTTCTCTTTGGTGCCATGTGGCGTAGAGTGGTTCATAACGTCAGTTTCCCATCTGTTAATGGGAGGTAAGTTTTGATTATTATTGACCGTTTGCATGTTTTTGATGTTTCGCTTGATCGAGCAACTGGGCGGTGTTGTGTTTTTTCAAATACGGCTTGCTTAGGATCCAACTTCACTTTTTTCCACGGAGGGTTGTCAAAGTCGTCATCAGAGTCTTTGTGCACATCTTCTGTGTTGGCATCTGACAAAACATCAACATAGAAAACTTATTAGCAAGACAAACTTATTATGACATATATATTAAGTAATCAGGGTATCATTCCAACGTATTGTTTGCCACTTCAGCATGTTTCTAATCCACTGGTTTATCAGCAGCCTTCTTATCCTTCGGTTTGTTTGCAGGTTTCTAGTCCTTCCGTCTCTTAGCAGGCTTCCTACCATTCAGTTTTTTGTCAACTCCAAAAACACATAAAAGGTGATGTTAGTTTCGCAATGTGTTTAACATAACAAACATATGGTAGGTACAAGTGTACTTCCAACTTATATATAGGCAATTCACGAGGTTGGATGGTTTCAGATTGTAAATGAACATCTTTTTTCCATTACGTATGGGAAAAGATTCGTGATATCAGACATAATGGTGCCAGCATGGGGGTTGTGCACAGTCACCAACAGTGTCTACCGTTTCCTTTGTTTTATTACCAACTATAACTTATTACAACAAAAACACAAACGATCAAATAAGTAACTACACAAATAATCCCCCCTCCCACCCCCACAAGTAACCGCACCTTGTATAGGTGATTCGTCTGTTTCTGATTCGTCCAACATAATTGGTTGATCCGGTTTGTTTCCGGGCTTTTTGGAAACCCATTTTCCCTTTAACCGTTCACTCTTCCTCTATCGTCTTACTGAAAAACATTTTTTTTAATTTATCAATTTTTACAACATTCTTATATTCAATACTAAAACATACATAAGCCTTTTTGCATGTGTTTAAAAATACATAGGGTCATGTCAACTTCTTTTATACACTCATTGTGTAAAACACAATTGAAAACACACCTAAAATACAGGGATTTATTTGGCCTTTGTTTTTGAAAACACAACTAAAACACAACTGAAACAAACACAATGATTCATCTGCCCTTTCTTTATGAAAACATAACTAAAATCAAAATTAGGGTTCACAAAAAACTTCACTTTATATATTCCTACACACCGAAGTTCAGTATGATGGTATAACACATTGACATAAACAGAGTATAAAACTCATTTAATCGCTGATCATTAAACCCTAACTAAATGTTTAAGATAAAACACATACCTACTACTTCTGGTCGCTTTTTGCGGCTTCCTTCTCCTTTGCCTGTGTTATCAATACCTCCAGGAGTGATTGCGTGTCTGAATCTCTAGCCTGCACCCAAGAAATTTCGTCAATAACAACCAACACACAAGAATCAGCGACTTGTAAAACACATAGTACAATGTCTGATTGTTTCTTACGAATATATTTCAAGCAAAATCTCTTATCTTCATCAATGATTCTTGGTATTTTGGTATGAATTTGGGGTTTTCGAAAGTGGGTGTAGAGAGAGAGGTAAAATCGCGTGAAAATAGGGAAGTGTGATATACTGACGGGTATGTGATTGATTTAAAACATGTTAATTGAAAAAAATTGCCCCTACCTCATTAAAACAATCAATTAAATAAACACAAATATTACAAGATTTCCATTGACTTCATCTCAACCATTAAACATGCTGATTCCAGGATCCGGCGAGTCTGACGGAGCTTCGGTCCCGAAACGATGTGTTCGGTGCGATTATTACGACTAAGAAAGGAGTAGAAGAAAGATAGAACACCGAGCAGTCAATTTCAAGTGGTTTCCCTTGATTATTTGACGGTTACAGCACCATGAAGCCACACGGACAGCATGTCCCCTCTGGGAACCAAAAGCTTGTCCAAATGGGAACCCCATGCCCCTATTTATAGACAACTCACACTAGGTGTCCGTTCGTCCGGATTGCCATCCGATCGGATGGACCTTTACATTAACAAACCGTGTCCAACTTTCTCGTATTCTATACAATATTCAACACACGCTCTATCTAACTATTCGCACAGTGTCAGACGTATGAAATATGCACCAACAGATTCCCCATCGGCTGTCACTGTCGAATCGTCTTTAAAACTTTGAAAACCTTGAGCCGTGTTTGAATATTCTGCAATCTTCAACTTTTCTGCAACTTCAATCAGGTATCTTGAAATCTGACTATCCAAATTCCCCCTCGATTGATGATTAGGGTTTGCTTTTGCCAAAGTAAAGCATGAATTCCCCTTGGAATGAATCTTCAGGTCTTTTGCATAGTTTACGACTCTCCTCTGATGTCACACCCCGACCACGTAGAACATACAAAACGTGGCGGAAATGTCAGGGAGTGTTGTAACAGAATTAATTGTTTCAAATCCATTGCAATTGAAGTTTCGTTTTATTAATCAAACATGAGAGTTTACATTGTTTAAACAAAAAACAAAGAGTACATAACATAAATTAACTAGTTTTTGTCTCGTTTTAAGTCACTAAGGCACAGGTTCGCCTAAGTATGTCTTGATAAGTCCTATACATCATCACCTGAAAACACATGTGAAAATAGGTACGTCAGCATAAAAATGCCTGTGAGATACATAGGTTTTGTGAAAATAGGATTCATGACTTATGTTTGAGAAAATGTTTAGTCATGAACCTTGTAATTTACTTTGTCTTGTAAATCATTTGAAAAACAATGAGTTCCGATGATATGTATAAATAAGTGAATAATGTATGGTTAAATGAATAACCATGTAAGATGAGTTTGTATAAGATAAGTTGTTTGTAAATCAATGTCTTGTGAAAAGTATGTTATTTGTATAAAATGTTCTATGTCTCAAACTGAAATGATTCAAATAACGCTACAATATGTAATACCATACAAACACTTATATATAGGAAGTAACAGCGGCGTATCCACCATGCTTGTATCATATTACACACGCCTCGTTACTTAATCACTTACTCAAACCAAACTACCAAAGTAAAATGTTCATGTCTAAGTAAAACATGTAATATGTAACCAAAATGTAAGCATGTGATGAATAACAAATGTACTAAGTATGCACCAATAGACATATGTAGCATGTGACCTGTACTAAGTATGCAACAATAGACATACGTAGCATGTGACCTGTATTAAGTATGCAACAATAGACATACGTAGCATGTGACCTGTACTAAGTATGCAACAATAGACATACGTAGCATGTGACCTGTACTAAGTATGCAACAATAGACATACGTAGCACGAAATGTAATGTAAAACGATGTACTAAGTAATGCACACAATGGGCACACCTAGCATGAAATGTAATGTAAAACGATGTACCAAGTATGCACACAATGGGCACACGTAGCATAAGATGTAATGAAATCATGTACTATAATGTACTAACGAACATAGCAGGTATATGATGTGAAAACAGGAAAGCTCGAAAGTAACAAGTAGGCACATGTGTTCCACCCCAAAACAGTTGGAAAATAGTAAAAGAGGGGTCTATGTACTCACTTGAGAATGCTCAGTAGTCCTTGAGTGACAACCAAACAATGCTAGAGATCACGGATATCAAACGGCACCTAATATAGGTAACTATGTTAATAAACCGGACCTAAATCGGAAGATCGGGTAGCATGAGGGTTTGTAACCCAAACGAGTATGGAGACTCGTGTAATATGGTTTAACAAAGCCTACATACTAAATGAAACCTAACATATGTGCTTACGACCCATTACGACCCGTTTAGGTAGCTTATGCTACTTTAACGCGTCGTTCACGTGAAACGCGTTCGGACCGTCTAACTAGTCCTATGACAAGTGTTATATGCCTAAACATGTTACATAATCAGTTATGTGACAAAATTTTAGGTTACATGTGCTTAATTACCAATTATACATGAAAAGGGTATTCTGGTAATTTACCTAAGGCATATAAACTACCTATCATACAACTACTTAACGAAGCGACCATAGGGTATAACCTCGGAAGGTTATTCCCTGTATACTATGGTCACCTAATGTATTTGGTCGGATCCTAATGATCGACCAAATAGGTCGGGTTCGAAGGGATAAGCGATTTATTAGATCGCTTACCCTACGACCCTAGGCAACGTGGTAATCAGTAGGCATAGTCCCAAAGGACTATAACCAACGTGATTACACTCACGTTGCGAAGTTCAAACGAACTTCGCATTGACCATAAACTGGTCAATGCAGAAAGTCAAACAAAGTTTGACTTTCAGACTCGAAAAGACTTGAAAAGCAATAAAAGAACGAAAGAATACTTACGAAGGGTCCCCGAATGCTAATCTCGATCCAAGAATCTCAGGTATGAAACAATGGTTTCAACTTAGAGTTTCTAAGATCAAAATTCTAGTGGGTTTTGAAGTTGTGGGGTGGGGTATTTATAGTTTTCGGGTAACCGTTAAGATCATTTCATGGAAACCGTGCTCGAATCCTACCCGTACATGTGTTGCAAAGTTGTGGTGACTAAAAATGGGTTCTTATCAGCTGACTAGACAAGTGTGAGTGTGTGGTTGAGGATTAAACAGCTGCAATCTGATGTTAAATACACTTAATCTGGTCTGGTTAGGCAGTCGCGTAGCGCTACTGCAAAGGCATTAGGCAGTCTCGCTACGCTAGCACCCCCTTGTTTCAGAAATGTTTCAAAAGTGGCAGAAATGGTCCCTGCACGTGTTTAAGGCCTTTTTCGATGCGTTTGAACCCCGTTAACCTCATTTCAAGTCTCTAAAATGAAGTTAAAGTATAGGGAACTCAAAACATGCTCAAAAATATGCCGGATGATGGTTCGTTTGGTCGTACGATCGCGATGTTCGCTTAATTACGACGGAATGCGCATAAGCGCGAAAAACGATCCAAATGACGCGATGAATGGATTTTTCTTATGCCAAACACTAAAATAAAATATTTTAGTGCTTACATAAATTTTTTGATGTCCGGATGTATTCAGAACGTAAGATATGCGTGAAAGTGCAAACTTGTGCACTTTTTGACGCTTTTAGTCCCTGAATGATACAAAAGTTTATTTTAGCACACCGAACCTCTAAAAGCCTATTTCTAAGCTATGTAAAGGATATTTAAGGTGTTTCTAACTTATGGTCATGTTCCAGAATGTCTGTTACAGTTCAAATTGGCATACTTTCACAGTTTGTCAAATTTAGTCCCTATAAGCGAATAAACTTTGATTTCACCACACCAAACCTTCCAAAACTTATATCTAAGTTATGTAAAGGTTATTTAAGGTATGTTAAGCCTATTTCACTATTTCGGAGTGTTCGTTGCATTAAACTGGTTATATCTACGCATTAGTGCTCGTATAACCTTCCAGAAAGCGATTTAGAGCTTGAATTCGAACAAGAGTTGATATATGCAAAAGCTACACATATTTATACAAGTCCAAAGTATGAAATACAATATTTCATTGGTTTGGAATTTGTTTGATGGTTGAAGTGACACAGGTGTTACAGTCTCCCCTACTTTAGGAAATTTCGTCCCGAAATTTAGTTTTAGAGGAAACTTGTGGAGACAGTTGTGACGGTTTCGCCTTCAGACAAATCCATTGAGCCCTTAAGTAAAAATCTGGGCCATGTTAGGATTCTTAGCAAAGATGTCAACCCTCAAAGTGAAGTCCTTGTAGTAACAAAACATGGAGTTTTGAACTATAGACAGGAGAACAGTTCCCGTGAAGAATTATCATAGGAAACTTGTGTGTGCTTGAAATCAGAATTGGGGAGTGTAAGAATAAAATGACATCGGTCAAAGTCCAAGACTTCTTCCGTATCATTACTCTTGTCACTATAGGTCTTAACACATGACAAAACTTCCTGTGGTTTCTGTGCACTGAATTCCATAATTATGTAGGCCTCCATAATTACTTAGTTCCTTGCACAGTCCGCTCAGTTCATTTCATAATGCGTATGGGAAAAATCAAACGAAAACTCATGTGGTGATCTAACTTGACTACAATTGAGTCTCTTTAACTAGGTCACCAAAGGATTAGATCAACGAACAATCTCTTCAGCTAAACTACCCAAGAGAAATATTTAACTACATCAACGTAGGATGTCTTTAACTAGATTGTCGAACCAATCTATTTAACTTAGATCGACGTAGGATCTATTTAACTAAATTACCCAAGAAAAATATCTAACTACATCAACGTAGGATGTCTTTAACTAGATTTTCGAACCAATCTATTTAACTTAGATCGACGTAGGATCTCTTTAACTAAACTACCCAAGAAAAATGTCTAACTACATCAACGTAGGATGTATTTAACTAGATTTTCGAACCAATCTATTTAACTTAGATCGACGTAGGATCTCTTTAACTTATCAACACATGTTTTCCTTAGACTTTGGAATAGTACTTTATAATCCGAGGGACTTAACTACAACGTAGAAGTCCATTACGGATTTAAGATTGTACCTTTTTGAATATCCTACTACGAATCCCTCATATGAAGATAAGAAAGATTCTATGAGGATTTGGATAACGAAAATCCAGCGTATACAAAAACACAAAATGCATAAACACATAGTCACATAACCACAAAATTGTTTATCTAGATCTTTAATTTTTAAGTTTTGTTCTGTTAATTACTTACATGCATTTAAAGCACACTAGGAATCCATTTCATGGATTTCATTTGCTACTTTAAACATTAGCAAGAATCTATCTATGAAGATAGAAAGATCTTCCAAAAATTCGATTTCGTTTTCAAGAAAACGCAATATTCAAATTAAGGTACTATAATTTTTGAATATACGAAAATACCCTTAGGTACCCTATTAAGAATTTATAGTGGTACTTTGGGTATTCGTACAGAGTTGTAACTTGCGCCTTGTACTTCGTTTCCTTGGAAGAAACGGGTACTTAGGATTTTCCGTGGAAAACGCAAGAGATAATAAAATGGAAGAAATTACGGGGTAGTCTGTTCTTCAAGGAATACGGTTCCTTTATTTTTTTGATATTGTAGAGGATACGTTGTTTATACATGCCATCACATTTGTACATTGCAATGTAAAATAAAAATTTATTTATAAACAACAACAACTGTTTCATGGACCTTGACAACAAAAGAAAATAATACATAAGGCTTGATTATTTCTTAACAACATTGTCCTCTAGTTGGTCCGATGCTCATCCTTGCGCTGGATTCGCATTAGCAATCTTTGGGCAATTTCTTCGGAAATGGTCCATCTCGCCACAGTTGAAGCAAGGACCTCGTGGAAGACGAGCTTGAGCAGGATTTACTTGAGGTTGGTTTGGATCACCTTGGTTTGGGGTAAATCGACAAGCATTTTCCAGGTGACCGAGTCGCCCACATGATGCACATAGACGACACTGTAGGTGAGCTAAGTGGTGTGTATTACATTTGTCGCATATCGGTGCAGTACCGGCATAAGGTTTCTTTGCAGGAGGTTGAGTTGGTTGGTTGCGGGTGTTTTGGTTGGGTTGAGCAGCAATTGCACAATTCTGCGAAGCCTTACGCTTCTTAGACTTCTCAGGGGATCCAGTCTGTTCATCCATGGTCTTTGATTCCTCGATTGGCTTCTTGTCACCCTTTCGAAAAAGTTTATGCTTTCTGATCTGAGATTCAGTCAAGGTTGCAGATAGCTCAATGGCCTGCCTAACCGTAGTGGGGTTACTACCCGTAACAATATCCTGAACTGAGTCAGGGAGACCATCAATGTATTTCTCGATTGCCTTATCCAAAGGCGTAACCATGGTAGGGCACAACAGGCTCAGCTCCTCATATCGATCAGTGTATGCTCGATGTTCACTGCTGTCTTGCTTAAGATCGTCGAATTCCCTTTCCAAGGCCCTGATCTCGTGACGAGGACAAAATTCCTTCATCATCAGTGCTCTAAGTTCTTCCCATGTTTGAGCCAGTGCCACTTCGGCACCCCTATCTCTCACCACACCGTTCCACCACGTCAAAGCTCGTTTCTCAAAGACACTAGATGCGAAATCTACCTTTCGCTCGTTTGGACATTGAACATGCCTGAAAGTGCTCTCTAGACTCTCGAACCATTGCAGAAGTGCAGTCGCTCCTTGAGACCCAGAAAACTTTGATGGCTTAGCCGAGTTGAACGTCTTGAAGTTGCAGAGGGCATTATTGTTATTGAGAGCTTGGTGACATTGGGCAACGATGGTCGGGATTACAGCAGTTATTTGCTGTATAATGACAGCTGCCAGATCGTCAATAGATACCGGATTTTCACGTCGTGGAGGCATTCTAAAAGAGAAGAACATGAAAGGAAACGAGTGAGAGAATTAGACGAAAAGAATGAGATGAAACAAATCTGATGAAAGCAAGGATAGTGGTCATTTGTTTGTTACTACAAAGCAACAAACGACCCTGGTGATTAATCAAAGTAAATAGGTCAAAAATAATGTATCGCGAAGACATGCTCGCCTATAAGTGAACACTTATCCCAAGAATTCCCAGGTAAGCACAACTGGTCTCGCGTCTGATGAGATGTATACGAAGTGCTTGCCTAGACAGAAAACCTAGAATACAGGCATTCACCCTTCCAGTTTGCACGTGTTCACATTATTTAAAACCCAAAACCTTGACGAGATTTTGAAAATTCAAAGGGGTTCAAAACCTTACAATAGAGGGTTCAAAACCTAGTAATCAATCATCCTAGAACAGATGATTAGTTTTCAAAGCGGTTTTGAAATTTATGTTCTTGTTGTGGTCGTCGCCTAAGGATAGGTGACGGTATTGTTTTATGACTAAACGCAAGTAAACTCGCGTTAGGGTCCTAAGAAGGTTATAGACTAGGTCAAAGCATTACTAATAACCTAATTCCCTATAACCATTGGCTCTGATACCATCTTTTCTGTCACACCCCGACCACGTAGAACATACAAAACGTGGCGGAAATGTCGGGGAGTGTTGTAGCAGAATTAATTGTTTCAAATCCATGGCAATTGAAGTTTCGTTTTATTAATCAAACATGAGAGTTTACATTGTTTAAACAAAAAACAAAGAGTACATAACATAAATTAACTAGTTTTTGTCTCGTTTTAAGTCACTAAGGCACAGGTTCGCCTAAGTATGTCTTGATAAGTCCTATACATCATCACCTGAAAATACATGTGAAAATAGGTACGTCAGCATAAAAATGCCTGTGAGATACATAGGTTTTGTGAAAATAGGATTCATGACTTATGTTTGAGAAAATGTTTAGTCATGAACCTTGTAATTTGCTTTGTCTTGTAAATCATTTGAAAAACAATGAGTTCAGATGATATGTATAAATAAGTGAATAATGTATGGTTAAATGAATAACCATGTAAGATGAGTTTGTATAAGATAAGTTGTTTGTAAATCAATGTCTTGTGAAAAGTATGTTATTTGTATAAAATGTTCTATGTCTCAAACTGAAATGATTCAAATAACGCTACAATATGTAATACCATACAAACACTTATATATAGGAAGTACCAGCGGCGTATCCACCATGCTTGTATCATATTACACACGCCTCGTTACTTAATCACTTACTCAAACCAAACTACCAAAGTAAAATGTTCATGTCTAAGTAAATCATGTAATATGTAACCAAAATGTAAGAATGTGATGAATAACAAATGTACTAAGTATGCAACAATAGACATACGTAGCATGTGACCTGTACTAAGTATGCAACAATAGACATACGTAGCATGTGACCTGTATTAAGTATGCAACAATACACATACGTAGCATGTGACCTGTACTAAGTATGCAACAATAGACATACGTAGCATGTGACCTGTACTAAGTATGCAACAATAGACATACGTAGCACGAAATGTAATGTAAAACGATGTACTAAGTAATGCACACAATGGGCACACCTAGCATGAAATGTAATGTAAAACGATGTACCAAGTATGCACACAATGGGCAAACGTAGCATAAGATGTAATGAAATCATGTGCTATAATGTACTAACGAACATAGCAGGTATATGATGTGAAAACAGGAAACCTCGAAAGTAACAAGTAGGCACATGTGTTCCACCCCAAAACAGTTGGAAAATAGTAAAAGAGGGGTCTATGTACTCACTTGAGAATGCTCAGTAGTCCTTGAGTGACAACCAAACAATGCTAGAGATCACGGATATCAAACGGCACCTAATATAGGTAACTATGTTAATAAACCGGGCCTAAATCGGAAGATCGGGTAGCATCAGGGTTTGTAACCCAAACGAGTATGGAGACTCGTGTAATATGGTTTAACAAAGCCTACATACTAAATGTAACCTAACATATGTGCTTACGACCCATTACGACCCGTTTAGGTAGCTTGTGCTACTTTAACGCGTCGTTCGCGTGAAACGCGTTCGGACCGTCTAACTAGTCCTATGAAAAGTGTTATATGCCTAAACATGTTACATAATCAGTTATGTGACAAAATTTTAGGTTACATATGCTTAATTACCAATTATACATGAAAAGGGTATTCTGGTAATTTACCTAAGGCATATAAACTACCTATCATACAACTACTTAACGAAGCGACCATAGGGTATAACCTCGGAAGGTTATTCCCTATTTACTATGGTCACCTAATGTATTTGGTCGGATCCTAATGATCGACCAAATAGGTCGGGTTCGAAGGTATAAGCGATTTATTAGATCGCTTACCCTACGACCCTAGGCAACGTGGTAATTAGTAGGCATAGTCCCAAAGGACTATAACCAACGTGATTACACTCACGTTGCGAAGTTCAAACGAACTTCGCATTGACCATAAACTGGTCAATGCAGAAAGTCAAACAAAGTTTGACTTTGAGACTTGAAAAGACTCGAAAAGCAATAAAAGAACGAAAGAATACTTACGAAGGGTCCCCGAATGCTAATCTCGATCCAAGAATCTCAGGTATGAAACAATGGTTTCAACTTAGAGTTTCTAAGATCAAAATTCTAGTGGGTTTTGAAGTTGTGGGGTGGGGTATTTATAGTTTTTGGGTAACCGTTAAGATAGTTTCATGGAAACCGTGCTCGAATCCTACCCGTACATGTGTTGCAAAGTTGTGGTGACTAAAAATGGGTTCTTATCAGCTGACTAGACAAGTGTGAGTGTGTGGTTGAGGATTAAACAGCTGCAATCTGATGTTAAATACACTTAATCTGGTCTGGTTAGGCAGTCGCGTAGCGCTACTACAAAGGCATTAGGCAGTCGCGCTACGCTAGCACCCCCCTGTTTCAGAAATGTTTCAAAAGTGGCAGAAATGGTCCCTGCACGTGTTTAAGGCCTTTTTCGATGTGTTTGAACCACGTTAACCTCATTTCAAGGCTCTAAAATGAAGTTAAAGTATAGGGAACTCAAAACATGCTCAAAAATATGCCGGATGATGGTTCGTTTGGTCGTACGATCGCGATGTTCGCTTAATTACGACGGAATGCGCATAAGCGCGAAAAACGATCCAAATGATGCGACGAATGGATTTTTCTTATGCCAAACACTAAAATAAAATATTTTAGTGCTAAAATAAATTTTTTGATGTCCGGATGTATTCAGAACGTAAGATATGCGTGAAAGTGCAAACTTGTGCACTTTTTGACGCTTTTAGTCCCTGAATGACACAAAAGTTTATTTTAGCACACCAAACCCCTAAAAGCCTATTTCTAACCTATGTAAAGGATATTTAAGGTGTGTCTAACTTATGGTCATGTTCCAGAATGTCTGTTACAGTTCAAATTGGCATACTTTCGCAGTTTGTCAAATTTAGTCCCTGTATGCGAATAAACTTTGATTTCACCACACAAAACCTTCCAAAACTTATATCTAAGTTATGTAAAGGTTATTTAAGGTATGTAAAGCCTATTTCACTATTCCGGAGTGTTCGTTGCATTAAACTGGTTATATCTACGCTTTAGTGCTCGTATAACCTTCCAGAAAGCGATTTAGAGCTTGAATTCGAACAAGAGTTGATATATGCAAAAGCTACACATATTTATACAAGTCCAAAGTATGAAATACAATATTTCATTGGTTTGGCATTTGTTTGATGGTTGAAGTGACACAGGTGTTACATCTGATTTGCTAAACTGCAACCCTCACGAACAATCACCAATTTGAAACTAATCAATGCAGCATCCTCTGTTTCAACTTTAACCGCATCCAAGCTCAGTTTTTGATATATCATGTCAGCACCACGATCTCGCATTCCACTTGCTCGATCTAAGAATGTACAAAAACTCAACTGGAAAATGATAGAAACTTCAAATACCCCACTGGTTAACTTCAAATCCGTGATTCCCCCTGAAGATCTGATATCCCGTTTACCGTGATCCACGTTAACGCACCATAAGAATGACAGATCCGTGTAAACGGTATTCTCCACAATCAGTGTAACATCTATGTCTGAAATCATTGTAAACAATTCAGTTATCAATAAAACAATGTTATTTGATCCCAATGTTTGTTTGGTTATGTTTTACATTTTTCATGTTTTGACTTTTGTTCAATTTCAAACTCTATATCGCTTTCTAGAGAGTTATACGCAAATTGGTTTGTAAACATAATCAGTTTAATGCGACAAATACTCCGGAACATCAACATATACTTAACATAACTTAAATAACCTTTACATAACTTAGAAATAAGTTTTGAAGGCTTTGGTATGGCAAAAACAAGTTAATTCGCCTACAGGGACTAAATTTGACAGACTGCGAAAGTATGCCAATTTGAACTACAACAGACATTCTGGAACATGACCATAAGTTAAACATGCCAATTTGAGGGGTTCGGTGTGCTAAAATAAACTTTTGGGTCATTCAGGGACTAAAAGCGTCAAAAAGTGCATAAGTTTTCATTTTCGCGCATAACTTACGTTCTGAATACATTCGGACATCCAAAAATTTATGTAAGCACTAAAATATTTTATTTTAGTGTTTGGCATAAGAAAAATCCACTCGTTGCGCAATTTGGATCGTTTTTCGCGCTTATGCGCATTCCGTCATAATTAAGCGAACATCGCGATCGTACGACCAAACGAACCAACATCCGGCAAATTTTTGAGCATTTTTCATGTCCACAGTGTTTAGGCATCATTTTAGGGCCTTAACGTTGGCTTAACGGGCCTTAAACGTGTCGGAAATGGCTTTAATGCATAACAGGGACCAAAACTGACATTTTCTGAAACTTGTTTCTGAACAGCAAGGCCAGGCGGCCCGCGTGGGATTAGTGAGTCCCCTTATGCGGCCCGTGTCAGCTTCCCAGATCAGATAAGATCAGTTTTAACAGCAGATTACAGCTGTTAAGCACCCAAACTCACCCACATTTGCCCTTTCCTGCTCATGAGGGGCCATTTTGAGCTACCATAAGGTTGCAACAAGTGTAAGGCTGAGATTGAAGCACGTTATTCGATAAATGATCCTAACGGTTGTCCATTTACTATAAATACCCAACCCATCACAACTCAAAACCCACAAAAATCTGATCTAAAAGCTCTAAGTTGAAGCCATACTTCATACCTAAGCTACTTGGATCAAGATAAGCTTTCGGGGACCCTTTGTAAGTGTTCCTTCGTTCTCTTTATTCGTTTAGCATTAAAAGTCAAAATTTGTTTGACTTTCTGTGTTGACCAGTTTATGGTCAATGCAAAGTTCGTTTGAACTTCATAACGTGAGCGTAATCACGATGGTTATAGTCCCTAGTGACTATACCTACTGATTACCACGTTATATAGGCTCAGTGACGAGTCATAGTTTCGGCCAAAATACGCATTTACGCGTATTTTGTAACCAAACTACTCTTAGGTATCAAAACCGTTTGTTTTGATACCAAACCTATTTTCTAAACTTAGTTAAGCATGTTTTAAGATGCTTAGCTCGTAACTTTTAGTTTAGTGCTTATATAGGGTCGTAAGGTAAGCGATCTAAACAATCGCTTATACTTTCGAACCCGACCCGTTTGGTCGATCATTAGGATCCGACCAAACACATTAGGTGACCATAGTATATAGGGAATAACCTTCCGAGGTTATACCTTATGGTCACGATGTTTAGTTAGTTGTATGATAGGTAGTATATATGCCTTAGGTAAATTACCAAAATACCCTTTTTTACGCCAAAACTCATTTTAAGCATATGTAACATAACTTTTGGTATCTAAACTGATTTGGCAACAATATTAGTCATGTTAAGGCATATATTACTTGTCATAGGACTAGTTAAGCGGTCCAAACGTGTTTCACGCGAACGACGCGTTAAAGTAGCTTAAGCTACCTAAACGGGTCGTAATGGGTCGTAAGCACTTAGGTTAGGTTTCATTTTAGTATGTGGGCTTTGTTACACCATATTACACGAGTCTCCATACTCGTTTGGTTTACGAACCCTCATTCTATCCAATCCTCCGATTTAGGTCCGGTATATTAACATAGTTACCTATATTAGGTGTCGTTTGATATCCGCGATCTCTAGCATTGTTTGGTTGCTACTCAAGGACTACTAAGCAATCTCAAGTGAGTACATAGACCCCTCTTTTACTGTTTTCAAACTATTTTAGGGTGAAACACATGTGCCTACTTGTTACTTTCGTGCTTTCCTGTTTTTATATCATATACTTGCTATGTTCATTAGTACATTTATAGTACATGATTTACATTACATTGTTTTGCTATGTATGTTTACTTAGCATACTTAGTACATTGTTTTACTTTACATTTCTGCTATGTATGTTGACTGAGCATGCTAACACGTTGATTTACATGACTTTTCTGCTTCGTATGTTAACTTAGCATACTTAGTACATTGTTTTTATATAACATGTTCACATTTTCTATGACATTTGGTTTGCACAAACGGGACTTATATACGTTCATTAACATTAGCTACGCCGCTCGGTAGTAAGTACTGGTACCATAGGACTTGACAAATCCCATTCCTGACATCCCGGGTTTGTTTGGATGTAAGGAATGACTGAATCCGAAAACATTTCTTTTGATAACCTTGACTTAGGGTTATCCGACTGTCTCAAGGCTTGAATGTATGCGTTAACTTACCACATAAGTGTTTGTATCAATGTAACATGCATTACTTTGCAAAACATAACTTTTTTATATATTCAAAATACTTTGTTTTGTACATTTTTACAATTGGTTTATGTAACAACAAACTACTTACCAGACATAACATTTGCTACACATTACTTGACTACATTTGGACTATTAAGATTTGATATGATTTATACAAGGACTTTTGACAATTGGTTTAAACATAGACTTTATACATTGGTGGTTTGTTTAAGTGACTTAAGTAACGAGATGTGAGTAATATGGTACAAGCATGGTGGATATGACGTTGGTACTTCCTATATATAAGTGTTTGTATTATATTACATATCATAGCGTTATTTAAATCATTCAATTTGGACTTATACATTTTACACAAGTAACACGATTCTCGCAAGACTTTGGTTTACAAACAATTTACTTTATACAACTCATTTTACTTGGTTATACATTTAACCATACATTGTTCTTTTATTTATACATATCATTTGATCTTATTGCTTTTTAAATGATTTACAAAACAAAACAATTTACAAGGTTCATGACTGACTTTTGCTAAACAACTTTTTCTAAACTTATAAGTTATGAATCCTATTTTCACAAAACCTATGTATCTCACAGGCATTTTTATGCTGACGTACCTATTTTCACATGTGTTTTCAGGAGCTATTGCTTAGGATGATGATCGTGACACTAGGGCGGACCTGTACCTTAGAGACTTAAAATAAAGATAGAACTAGTTTAATTATGTTCTGAACACTTTATTTCCTGTTTTGAGACAATGTAACACTCTTGTTTGATAAATAAAATATAACTTTGTATGCCATGGTTGTGAAACAATTAAATTCTGTTACAACACTCCCCGACGTTTCCGCCACGATTTGATGTTCTACGTGGCCGGGGTGTGACAATCAGCAAATCTTCATCGGAAAAACAAATCATCTGGTAATGTATTCCGATCTCTGAAGCATTCGTCCATAGTCAGATTCATCTCCTCGGGTAATCTAGATCTCAGAAGCTATCATCCACGATCACTCTCAGATCTCTGATGCTTTCGTCCACGATCAGATATCAACACCTCGGATAATCTTGATCTCAGAAGCTTACACTCACGATCAGATTCACATTCCCCCTGACAATCTGAAGTCGAAAACTACCCGAATACTGTTGCAGTGTCACGAATTTCAAAAATGCCGGAATTTCAACATACGACAGTGACATTTTTATTCCCCCTCATTTTTGCAAATTCTGACGTCTATATCACTGAATTCCCCCTCAAACTGAATTCAGTTTCTAATTCTCTTCTCCGAAAAACTTGACCACACTAGAATATCACAATATTCGCCACAATAGTCAGTTTTTCGTCTTTGCGGATTTTACATTTTGGCCCATAAATAGTCAGATAACCTGAATGATAAACATTCTTCACCATTATCATGACAACCCCACTAATTTCCACAATCCGTGATCACATCATCAAAACTATTCACAGAAGCCCCCGACGGTGTCCCCGAACAACCCAGCTTGGTCGTTAAAAACCCGAAAAAATTGACAATCACTAAATTTTTTTTGGAGACTCTCCTCGTCATTGCGATCAAAAAATGCCTTTTTTAGGCATTTGATCATCTGGTCGAATGTCAAGTGTCGGATGCTCATCCGATCGGATTGCCACTCGATTGAAGGGATATGGTATGATGGATCGGATGGTCATCCGATCGGATTGCCATCTGATTGGATTGTCATCCGATTGACAACAACTTAACTCTCAAATATCCCATAGTGACATGGATCGGATGGTCATCCGATCGGATTACCATCCGATCGGGTTGTCATCCGATTGAAAGCATCTTCAATAAACCTTCATGAAAGATAGTGATGTGGATCGGATGGTCATCCGATCGGATTGCCATCCGATCGAATTGCCATCCGATTGGAAATCTTCTAACAGCTCAAGAACACTCCAAATCATGTTTTTTCGATCCAGAATCTTTATTTGTGTGAATTTCATGATCAAACTTCACAGGATTGTGCGCAAATCTATTCCGAACAGAATGATGTCTTCAATTCCAAAATCCATCCGTGAATTGACCTTTATTTTGATGATTTTCTCTGCTTAACTTCAAAAACTCCCGTTTAACCCAAAATTGATGAGCTTTGGGTGATTTAACCGACTGTTAGATCGATTAAGTCGGTACCGTAGCTCTGATACCACTTGTTAGGCCGTTTGATCAGGATCTGTTTGGTTGGAACGTGGTTGGATCAGTCAGAATCAAGGTGCGGAATCCCTTGATAGTGAACATGTTGTTCACTTTTACCACCTTGATCCTTCTGACCTGATGCAGATACTTTTATTGCTCTGACACTTCTTGAAATGACTCCAGTCTGAACTGCTTTTCACTTCTTTCGTTGTTTCTTTTTTTCATCATCTGGTGGCATATAAGTAGAATCCTCTTCACCAGAATCTTTAGCTTTCTTCTTCTGAGGTTTCTTCTGAGTTTCTTTTTTCTTTTTTTTAGGCATTTGATCATCTGGTCGAATGTCAAGTGTCGGATTGCCATCTGATCGGATTGCCACTTGATTGAAGGCATATGGTATGATGGATCGGATGGTCATCCGATCGGATTGTCATCCGATTGACAACAACTTAACTTTCAAACATCCCATAGTAACATGGATCAGATGGTCATCCGATCGGAATACCATCCGATCGGGTTGTCATCCGATTGAAAGAATCTTCAATAAACCTTCAAGAAAGATAGTGATGTGGATCGGATGGTCATCCGATCGGATTGCCTTCCGATCGAATTGCGATCCGATTGGAAATCTTTTAACAGCTCAAGAACACTCCAAATCACGTTTTTTCGATCCAGAATCTTTATTTTTGTGAATTTCATGATGAAACTTCACAGGATTGTGCGCAAATCAATTCCGAGTAATATGATGTCTTCAATTCCAAAATCCATCCGTGAATTGACCTTTATTTTGATGATTTTCTCTGTTTAACGTGAAAAACTCCCGTTTAACCCAAAATTGATGAACATTGGGAGATTTAACCGACTGTTAGATCGATTAAATCAGTACCGTAGCTCGGATACCACTTGTTAGGCCGTTTCATCAGGATCTGTTTGGTTGGAACGTGGTTGGATCGGTCAGAATCAACGTGCGGAATCCCTTGATAGTGAACATGTTGTTCACTTTTACCACCTTGATCCTTCTGAGCAGATGCATATACTTTTCTTGCTCTGACACTTTTTGAAATGACTCCAGTCTGAACTACTTTTCACTTCTTTCGTTGTTTCTTTTTCTCATCATCTGGTGGCATATAAGTAGAATCCTCTTCACCAGAATCTTTTCCTTTCTTCTTCTGAGTTTCTTTTTTCTTTTTTTTCGGCATTTGATCATCTGGTCGAATGTCAAGTGTCGGATGACAATCCGATCGGATTGCCATCCGATTCTAAATCTTCTAACAGCTCAAGAACACTCCAAATCACGTTTTTTCGATCCAGAATCTTTATTTGTGTGAATTTCATGATGAAACTTCACAAGATAGTGCGCGAATCAATTCCGAACAGAGTGATGTCTTCAATTCCAAAATCCAGCCGTGAATTGACCTTTATTTTGATGATTTTCTCTGTTTAACGTCAAAAACTCATGTTTAACCCAAAATTGATGAGCTTTAGGTGATTTAACCGACAGCTAGATCGATTAAATCGGTACCGTAGCTCTGATAACACTTGTTAAGCCGTTTGATCAGGATCTGTTACGTTGGAACGTGGTTGGATCGATCAAAATCAAGGTGCGGAATCCCTTGATAGTGAACATGTTGTTCACTTTTACCACCTTGATCCTTCTGAGCTGATGCAGATCCTTTTCTTGCTCTGACACTTCTAGAAATGACTCCAGTCTGAACTGCTTTTCGCTTCTTTCGTTGTTTCTTTTTCTCATCATCTGGTGGCATATAAGTAGAATCCTCTTCATCAGAATCTTTAACTTTCTTCTTCTAAGGTTTATTCTGAGGTTTTTTTTTAGGCATTTGATCATCTGGTCGAATGTCAAGTGTCGGATGGTCATCCGATCGGATTGCCACTCGATTGAAGGCATATGGTATGATGGATCGGATGGTCATCCGATCGGATTGCCATCTGATCGGATTGTCATCCGATTGATAACAACTTAACTCTCAAACATCCCATAGTGACATGGATCGGATGGTCATCCGATCGGATTGCCATCCGATCGGGTTGTCATCCCATTGAAAGCATCTTCAATAAACCTTCAAGAAAGATAGTGACATGGATCGGATGGTCATCCGATCGGATTTCCATCCGATTGGAAATCTTCTAACAGCTCAAGAACACTCCAAATCACGTTTTTTCGATCCAGAATCTTTATTTGTGTGAATTTCATGATGAAACTTCACAGGATTGTGCTCGAATCAATTCCGAACAGAATGATCTCTTCAATTCCAAAATCTATCCGTGAATTGACCTTTATTTTGATGATTCTCTCTGTTTAATGTCAAAAACTCCCGTTTAACCCAAAATTGATGAGCTTTGGGTGATTTAACCGACTGTTAGATCGATTAAATCGGTAGAGTAGCTCTGATACCACTTGTTAGGACATTTGATCAATATCTGTTTGGTTGGAACGTGGTTGGATCGCTCAGAATCAAGGTGCGGAATCCCTTGATAGTGAACATGTTGTTCACTTTTACCACCTTGATCCTTCTGAGCTGATGCAGATCCTTTTCTTGCTCTGACACATCTAGAAATGACTCCAGTCTGAACTGTTTTTCGCTTCTTTCGTTGTTTCTTTTTCTCATCATCTGGTGGCATATAAGTAGAATCCTCCTCATCAGAATCTTTAGCATTCTTCTTCTAAGGTTTCTTCTGAGTTTTTTTTAGGCATTTGATCATCTGGTCGAATGTCAAATGTCGGATGGTCATCCGATCGGATTGCCACTCGGTTGATGGCATGTGGTATGATGGATCGGATGGTCATCCGATCAGATTGCCATCCGATCAGATTGTCATCCGATTGACAACAACTTAACTCTCAAACATCCCATAGTGACATGGATCGGATGGTCATCCGATTGGATTGCCATCCGATCGGGTTGTCATCCGATTGAAAGCATCTTCAATAAACCTTCAAGAAAGATGGTGATATGGATCGGATGGTCATCCGATCGGATTACCATCCGATTGGAAATCTTCTAACAGCTCATGAACACTCCAAATCACGTTTTTTCGATCCAGAATCTTTATTTGTGTGAATTTCATGATGAAACTTCACAGGATTATGCGCGAATCAATTCCGAACAGAATAATGTCTTCAATTCCAAAATCCATCCGTGAATTGACCTTTATTTTGATGATTTTCTCTGTTTAACTTCAAAAACTCCCGTTTAATCCAAAATTGATGAGCTTTGGGTGATTTAACCGACTGTTAGATCGATTAAATCGGTACCATAGCTCTGATACCACTTGTTAGGCCGTTTGATCAGGATCTGTTCGGTTAGAATGTGGTTGGATCGATCAAAATCAAGGTGCGGAATCCCTTGATAGTGAACATGTTGTTCACTTTTACAACCTTGATCCTTCTGAGCTGATGCAGATCCTTTTCTTGCTCTGACACTTCTAGAAATGACTCCAGTCTGAACTGCTTTTCGCTTCTTTCGTTGTTTCTTTTTCTCATCATCTGGTGGCATATAAGTAGAATCCTCTTCATCAGAATCTTTAGCTTTTTTCTTCTGAGGTTTCTTCCGAGTTTCTTTTTTTTTTAGGCATTTGATCATCTGGTCGAATGTCAAGGGTCGGATGGTCATCCGATCGGATTGCCACTCGATTGAAGGCATATGGTATGATGGATCGGATGGTTATCCGATCGGATTGCCATCCGATCGGATTGTCATCCGATTGACAACAACTTAACTCTCAAACATCCCATAGTGACATGGATCAGATGGTCATCCGATCGGATTGCCATCCGACCGGGTTTTCATCCGATTGATAGCATCTTCAATAAACCCTCAAGAAAGATAGTGATGTGGATCGGATGGTCATCCGATCGGATTGCCATCCAATTGGAAATCTTCTAACAGCTCAAGAACACTCCAAATCATGTTTTTTCGATCTAGAATCTTTATTTGTGTGAATTTCATGATGAAACTTCACAGGATTGTGTGCGAATCATTTCCGAAAAGAATGATGTATTCAATTCCAAAATCCATCCATGAATTGACCTTTATTTTGATGATTTTTCTCTGTTTAACGTCAAAAACTACCGTTTAACCCAAAATTGATGAGCTTTGGGTGATTTAACCGACTGTTAGATCGATTAAATCAGTACCGTTGCTCTGATACCACTTGTTAGGCCGTTTGACCAGGATCTGTTCAGTTGAAACGTGGTTGGATCGATCAGAATCAAGGTGCGGAATCCCTTGATAGTGAACATGTTGTTCACTTTTACCACCTTGATCCTTCTTAGCTGATGCAGATCCTTTTCTTGCTCGGACACTTCTAGAAATGACTCCTGTCTGAACTACTTTTCGCTTCTTTTGTTGTTTCTTTTTCTCATCATCTGGTGGCATATAAGTTGAATCCTCTTCATCAGAATCTTTAGCTTTCTTCTTCTGAGGTTTCTTCTGAGTGTTTTTTTTTAGGCATTTGATCATCTGGTCGAATGTCAAGTGTCGGATGGTCATCCGATCGGATTGCCACTCGATTGAAGGCATATGGTAAAATGAATCGGATGGTCATCCGATCGGATTGCCATCCGATCGGATTGCCATCCAATCGGATTGTCAACCGATTGACAACAGCTTAACTCTCAAACATCCCATTGTGACATGGATCGGATAGTCATCCGATCGGATTGCCATCCGATCGGGTTGTCATCCGATTGATAGCATCTTTAATAAACCCTCAAGAAAGATAGTGATGTGGATCGGATGGTCAACTGATCGGATTGACATCCAATTGGAAATCTTCTAACAGCTCAAGAACACTCCAAATCACGTTTTTTCGATCCAGAATCTTTATTTGTGTGAATTTCATGATGAAACTTCACATGATTGTGCGCGAATCAATTCCGAACAGAATGATGTCTTCAATTCCAAAATCCATCCGTGAATTGACCTTTATTTTGATGATTTTCTCTGTTTAACATCCAAAACTCTCGTTTAACCCAAAATTGATGAGCTTTTGGTGATTTAACCGACTGTTAGATCGATTAAATCGGTACCGTAGCTCTGATACCACTTGTTAGGCCGTTTGATCTGGATCTGTTCGGTTGGAACGTGGTTGGATCGATCAAAATCAAGGTGCGGAATCCCTTGATAGTGAACAAACCTTGATCCTTCTGAGCTAATGCAGATCCTTTTCTTGTTCTGACACTTCTAGAAATGACTATAGTCTGAACTGCTTTTCGCTTCTTTCGTTGTTTCTTTTTCTCATCATCTGGTGGCATATAAGTAGAATCCTCTTCATCAGAATCTTTAGCTTTCTTCTTCTGAGGTTTCTTATGAGTTTCTTTTTTTAGGCATTTGATCATCTGGTCGAATGTCAAGTGTCGGATGGTTATCCAATCGGATTGCCACCTGATCGGATTGCCACTCGATTGAAGGCATATGGTATGATGGATCGGATGGTTATTCCGATCAGATTGTCATCCGATTGACAACAACTTAACTCTCAAACATCCCATAGTGACATGGATCGGATGGTCATCCGATCGGATTGCCATCCGATCAGGTTTTCATCCGATTGATAGCATCTTCAATAAACCCTCAAGAAATATAGTGATGTGGATCGGATGGTCATCCGATCGGATTGCCATCCAATTGGAAATCTTCTAACAGCTCAAGAACACTCCAAATCACGTTTTTTTGATCCAGAATCTTTATTTGTGTGAATTTTATGTTGAAACTTCACAGGATTGTGTGCGAATCAATTCCAAACAGAATGATGTCCTCAATTCCAAAATCCACCGATGAATTGACCTTTATTTTGACGATTTTTCTCTGTTTAACATCAAAAACTACCGTTTAACCCAAAATTGATGAGCTTTGGGTGATGATTTAAATGACTGTTAGATCGATTTAATCGGTTCCGTTGCTCTGATACCACTTGTTAGGCCGTTTGATCAGGATCTGTTCGGTTGGAACGTGGTTGGATCGATCAGAATCAAGGTGCGGAATCCCTTGATAGTGAACATGTTGTTCACTTTTTCCACCTTGATCCTTCTGAGCTGGTGCAGATCCTTTTCTTGCTCGGACACTTCTAGAAATGACTCCTGTCTGAACTGCTTTTCGCTTCTTTCGTTGTTTCTTTTTCTCATCATCTGATGGCATATAAGTAGAATCCTCTTCATCAGAATCTTTAGCTTTCTTCTTCAGAGGTTTCTTCTGAGTGTTTTTCTTTTGTTTTTTTTAGGCATTTGATCATCTGGTCGAATGTCAAGTGTCGGATGGTCATCCGATTGACAACAACTTAACCTCAAACATCCCATAGTGACATGGATCGGATGGTCATCCGATTGGATTGCCATCCGATCGGGTCGTCATCCGATTGAAAGCATCTTCAATAAACCTTCAAGAAAGATAGTGATGTGGATCGGATGGTCATCCGATCGGATTGCCATCCGATTGGAAATCTTCTAACAGCTCAAGAACACTCCAAATCATGATTTTTCGATCCAGAATCTTTATTTGTGTAAATTTCATGATGAAACTTCAAAGGATTGTGCACGAATCAATTCCGAATAGAATGATGTCTTCAATTCCAAAATCCATCCGTGAAGTGACCTTTATTTTGATGATTTTCTCTGTTTAACGTCAAAAACTCCCGTTTAACCCAAAATTGATGAGCTTTGGGTGATTTAACTGACTGTTAGATCAATTAAATCGGTACCGTAGCTCTGATACCACTTGTTTGGCCGTTTGATCAGGATCTGTTCGGTTGGAACGTGGTTGGATCGATCAAAATCAAGGTGCGGAATCCCTTGATAGTGAACATGTTGTTCACTTTTACAACCTTGATCCTTCTGAGCTGATGCAGATCCTTTTCTTGCTCTGACACTTCTAGAAATGACTCCAGTCTGAACTGCTTTTCGCCTCTTTCGTTGTTTCTTTTTCTCATCATCTAGTGGCATATAAGTAGAATCCTCTTCATCAGAATCTTTAGCTTTCTTCTTCTAAGGTTTCTTCTAAGTGTTTTATTTAGGCATTTGATCATCTGGTCGAATGTCAAGTGTCGGATGGTCATCTGATCGGATTGCCATCTGATCGGATTGCCATCCGATTGAAAGCATCTTCAATAATACCTCAATAAAGATAGTGATGTGGATCGGATGGTCATCTGATCGGATTGCCATCTGATCGGATTGCCATCCGATTGGAAATCTTCTAACAGGTCAAGAACACTCCAAATCACGTTTTTTTGATCCAGAATCTTTATTTGTGTGAATTTCATGATAAAACTTCACAGGATTGTGCGCGAATCAATTCCGAACAGAATGATGTCTTCAATTCCAAAATCAATCCGTGAATTGACCTTTATTTTGATGATTTTCTCTGTTTAACGTCAAAAACTCCCGTTTAACCCAAAATTGATGAGCTTTGGGTGATTTAACCGACTGTTAGATCGATTAAATCGGTACCGTAGCTCTGATACCACTTGTTAGGCCGTTTGATTAGGAACTGTTCGGTTGGAACGTGGTTGGATCGATCAGAATCAAGGTGCGGAATCCCTTGATAGTGAACTTGTTGTTTACTTTTACCACCTTGATCCTTCTGAGCTGATGTAGATCCTTTTCTTGCTCTGACACTTCTAGAAATGACTCCAGTCTGAACTGCTTTTCGCTTATTTTGTTGTTTATTTTTCTCATCATCTGGTGGCATATAAGTAGAATCATCTTCATCAGAATCTTTAACTTTCTTCTTCTGAGGTTTCTTCTGAGTTTTTTTTTTAGGCATTTGATCATCTAGTCGTATGTCAAGTGTCGGATGGTCATCCGATCGGATTGCCATCCGATCGGATTGTCATTCGATTGACAACAACTTTACTCTCAAACATCCCATAGTGACATGGATCAGATGGTCATCCGATCGGGTTGTCATCCGATTGAAAGCATCTCCAATAAACCTTCAAGAAAGATAGTGATGTGGATCGGATGGTCTTCCGATCTGATTGCCATCCGATTGGAAATCTTCTAACAGCTTAAGAACACTCCAAATCACGTTTTTTCGATCTAGAATCTTTATTTGTGTGAATTTCATGATGAAACTTCACAGGATTGTGCGCGAATCAATTCCGAACAGAATGATGTCTTCAATTCCAAAATCCATATGTGAATTGACCTTTATTTTGATGATTCTCTCTGTTTAACGTCAAAAACTCCCGTTTAACCCAAAAATTATGAGCTTTGGGTGATTTAACCGACTGTTAGATCGATTAAATCGGTACCGTAGCTCTGATACCACTGCTGATTCCAGGATCCGGCGAGTCTGACGGAGCTTCGGTCCCGAAACGACGTGTTCGGTGCGATTATTACGACTAAGAAACGAGTAGAAGAAAGATAGGACACCGACTAGTCAATTTCAAGTGGTTTCCATTGATTATTTGACGGTTACAGCACCATGAAACCACACGGACAGCATGTCCCCTCTGGGAACCAAAAGCTTGTCCAAATGGGAACCCCATGCCCCTATTTATAGACAACTCACACTAGGTGTCCATCCGTCCGGATTGCCATCCGTCCGCATTGCCATACGATCGGATGGTCATCCGATCGGATGGACCTTTACATTAACGAACCGTGTCCAACTTTCTCGTATTCTATACAATATTCAACACACGCTCTATCTAACTATTCGCACAGTGTCAGACGTACGAAATATGCACCAACAAAACACACCCATCGGATGGCCCTGATCGCTTCCTACACTTTGTAGGAAAAACACACTTTACGCAGGATCCCCACTATATCTCTCTCTCTCTCTATATATATATATATATATATAGGAGAAAGATTCGTTAGGACTTAGGAACCACCCTTTATTGCGAGAACCAGTGTGAACACAAACAGTAATACCTAAAAAAATCTAAAAAACACCCAAAAATTTTTTTTAACTATTTTTTTTTGTAAAAATCGCTATATTTCGTTTACAATAAAAAAATGCAAAAAAAAAAAAAAAAAAATTCCAGTCACAGTTATCCATGCACATGTGCATTGTATCATTTCTTTGATAAATTCTGTAATTCATTACAAATATTAGACAATTGCACTTTCATTTACACTACCACGTGTAATACACTACTTTTTACGTTAACAATAATAGAAATGCACATGTGCATCTATATGTATCAACATGAAATAAGGTGTGTTGGTACACTACTTTCTCTTTCATATATCATTCCATCCATAATACACAAACATGCACATGTGCATTTTTGTCATTTCTTGGACAAATTCCATAATTCATTACAACTATTAGACAATTGCACTTTCATTTACGCTACCATCTGTAATACAATACTTTTTACATTACCAATATTAGAAATGCACATGTGCATCCATATGTATCAACATGAAATAAGGTGTTTTGGTACACTACTTTGAATACACTTTCCCTTTCATCTATCATACCATCCATAATACACTACCATTACCTCCTACCATCCATAATACAATACCATTACCTCCTACCATCCATAATACAATACCATTACCAATATTTTCACTTTATTACATGTATGTAAACACCATTTATACCATCCAATCAATATATTACATCATAAATTGACAACTATAACCAAACCATCAACCACTAGATATAACTAACCAAAAAACATGTATATGGGCCTACTTCTCCATTCAAAATCACAAACTTTTTGTACCAAAACACGTTATATCATGGTTATACCTAATGAAGCACATGTGCATTTTGAATATTGTTAATGTAAAAAGTAGTGTTTTACGAATGGTATTGTAAATTAAAGTGCAATTGTCTATTCCTGATAACGTATTACCGAATTTGTCGAAGTAATGATACATATGCACATGTGCATGGATAACTGTTACATGAAAAAAAAAATTATTTTTTTATGGTAACGAAATATAGCGATTTTTAAAAAAAAAAATATTAATAAAAAAAAAATTTGAGTGCTTTTTTGATTTTTTTTAGATTGTATTTTGTGTTCACATTGGTTCTCGCGGTTCTCGCAATAAGGTAGGGAAATGATCATGAGAAAACTGCACATAAATGATAAAACTAAAAAAACATACCAGTTTTTTTTACAATTTTTTTAATAAAAATTGCTATTGTTTATATATATAAAAACTTTTTTCAAAAAAAAAAAAAACTTGTACAGCACATGTGCATTATATGTGTATTACATGCTTAAAATTAGCTTTTGAGTTTAGTTTAGCTTTTAGGGTTGGGTTTTTTGGAGGTTTAGGATTAGGATTAGGTTTTTGGGTGTGGGGGGTTTAGGTTTTGGGGGGAGGGGGGTGCGGGTGGGGGGTTTAGGTTTTTTTTCGTGTTTATGTTTAGGGTTTAGTTTTAGGTTTTTGGGAGGGGGGTGGGGTGTTTAGGTTTTTTTTTTGGGGGGGGGGGGTGGGGGGTTAGGCTTTTGGTGGGAGGGTGAATTTAGGTTTTTGGGGGTGGGGGGGTTTAGGTTTGGGGGGGGGGGGGTTTCGGCGGTTTAGGCTTTTCCGTATTATTGCACATGTGCAGTACAATTTTTTAAACTTTATATATATATATATATATATAAAGTAGCGAAAATAAATAAAAAAATCGTAAAAAAATTGGTATGTTTTTTAGGCTTTTTTAGTTAGTTTTTTTTTGTTTGCTCATTTATACTAGTTTTCTCATGATCCATCCCCTATATATATATATATATATATATATATATGTAGGGGAAGGTTCATTTGAGAAGAAATTTAATGTGAGAAGAAAAAGGAGAAAGGGCATATTAGTAAAATACTATTTCATTTATAACTCATATCATTAATTTTTTCTCTCTTTAATTAATTAGTCAACTAATCATTAATTATCCTACATATTTTTTTTGAAAGGAATTATTATCCTGCATATAATCTACAAAACCTACACATATCAGAATTTTCCTATATATGCCCTACACATTATAGAATTTTATCCTACACAGTCGAAATTTATCATACACATCTCGAAATATATCCTACACAACTCGTAATTTATCCTACACAATTAGTAATTTATTCTACACTTTAAATTAAGTTGTTTTTTTAATTTAGAAAAAGTATATATATTGAAAAGGAGTTACAAATTTAATTTAGTTAGTTATTAAAGGGGAATAATACAAATTAATGATTTATGTAAGTTTACCAATATACCCTTATATTAAAATTAAATGCAAATATTAAATGAAATAAAATGAAGCATTCTTATTGGTTGAAATTTCTTCTTTTTTCTTTTTACCAAAAAATTCTTCTCATTTGAACCCTCCACTATGTATATATATATATATATATATATATATATATATATATATATAGGGTAAGGTTCATTTGAGAACCACCCTTATTGCGAGAACCAATGTGAACACAAAAATTGCCTAAAAAATCCAAAAAACACACAAATATTTTTTTTAATGTTTTTCTATTAAAAATCCCTGTATTTCGTTACAAAAAAAAAAAAAAAAAAAAAAAAAAAAAAAAAAAAAAACTTTTTTTTCGAGTAACACTTATGGATACATATGTGCATATGTATAATTTCTTGGACAAATTCCGTAATATATCACCAGTAGTAGAAAAATGCACTTTCATTTACATTACAATCCGCAATACACTAATTTTTACATTACCAATATTAAGAATGCACATGTGCTTCATTATGTATAACCATCATATAACATGTTTTGGTACAAAAAGTTTGTGATTTTAAATGATGAAGTAGGCCCGTATACATGTGTTTTGGTTAGTTATATCTAATGGTTGATGGTTTGATTATATTTGTCACTTTATGATGTAATATATTGTCTGGACGGTATAAAGGGTGTTGATGTACATATAATAAAGTGAAATATTGGTAACATTATTGTATTATGGATGGTAGGAGGAAATGGTATTGTATTACGGATGGTACGTGGTAATGGTAGTGTATTATGGATGGTATGTGTGACAACTCGAAGTCTTAAGGTCCTTCCTCTACGCATCACTTGTTTCACAATCCTGTTTTCACAATTCGTTTTACGTTGTAACATGTGCACGATATATGAATGATTAAAGTATTGCTATGTTTAGTTGTTACATGAAAACTTAGGAGTTGTTTAATGTTTAGACATAACGTGTTCATGTTTCTTAACTTTGGGCCGCACACCACACTTAAGTCGACAAAGAACTGGTTCTTCGTTGACTGTCTTTGACGAAGAACTAGGGTTCTTCGTCACAACCACTCCTTGACAAAGAAGGTTCTTCGCCAAGAAGGTCTTTCGCCAAAAGGGCTCTCAGCCCAGGTCTATTTGTGGCCCAGAATGGGCCCGACTGTTATTTGGTTTGCATAACCTTTCATAACCTGCAAAACTTAAACAACAAACCCTAAAGTTCTCTCTTCCTCTCCTCCCCGTGCGACGACAATTTTGGGTCTCGAAGCCCTTCATCTCGAACAAACTAATCACTTCGGTATCACAGTTAGTGTCTATCATTGTTAGTTGCTAGAATCTTGATGGTGTGACTTTATGTAAAACTAGGGTTTCATCTATAAGATTGTAAATCTAGAATATGTGAATGATTATGGTGTTGGATTATGTTGGAATTAGTGATTAGAAACTTAGGAATAACAAACTGACGGAGTTGGCTGTGATCGTTGATTGTATGTACGTGACTTTGATTTCGTATCCAACTGATGATTTGCTTGATTAACAATGATGATTGCATGATAAGTTGTTAACTATAATTTGTATAATAATGAGTGGTTTAATTGTTATGCTTTGAATGAATTGTTGAACGGTGGATAATTGTTCATAATTAGGGTTCTTGATCATGGTTATAGGTGTCGTTTGATCTGACTGGATAACTGTCCAACTTGTTAGCAACTGTTACGGCTGAATATAAGGGAAACATAACCGTCTGTTGAGGTGCAGGGATGAAAGACCCCCCTCACGAAGAACCCAAGTTGACGAAGGACCTGATCCATCGTCGACTGGCCCTTTGACGAACAACTGTGGTTCTTTGTCGCAACACTTCTAGACAAAGTACGGTTCTTCGTCGAGAGGATCTTTCGCCATGAGGACATCCCATAAAGAACTGGTTCTTCGTGGAGATGCTGCAAGTGAACAATCAAACAGAACAGTTTATAAGGCAAATGTGTTCACATAACATAAGGTTCTGAATAGTTTATGATGTGTAGGATGATGAATGTTTAAGTTTATAAATCGTTATTTGATGCATGTTAATTATGAATGAGGAACCTGATTTGGCTCCTGTGAGTAGCTAACTCACCTATTAAATGTTTTTATGTGTCATGCACGTGGGATGTGGACTTGTATGAGAATTGAGTACTTGCTATGTGATATACAGTGATCTTTGCGATGAATGCAATCTGTGAAAATACGTGACTTAATGGATTATGAAACTGATTTCATTGGTAACCACGGTAGTTTGGTTGACCAACTTGGAACGGGTAACATAACATACCGAGCAAAACTAAGGTGAGTTCATTTCTTTTGAGCATGCATCCCGGTGGGTAGGACAATCAAATGGGTATTCCTGAGAGGAATAAGTCTTTTCTGGGTAAAAACTGGGATGTTAGATAATACACTCATTTCCAATCACTTTAAGTCCCATCTTATACCGAATTAGTTACCTGAGAGGTAACGGGGTATTAGTTAATAGCGCTATTAGGCTTGGCAACCTCACACCGTACCTGAGAGGATGGGCGTGAACTAATGACCTTAATCACGACCAATGCTTAGATAGGGGGCATTGGGGACGGGCAAACAATCTGGCGCCATCTTGTACGGTACTCGAGGTATTATCAACATTATTAATAAAATGAACTAAACACTTGGCAATTAACGTTTTTGTAATATCTGTGCTTGTAATCATTGTGAACGGTTCAGTTATCAATAACACAATGTAATTTGATCCCAATGTTTGTTTGGTTGTGTTTTACATTTTTCATGTTTTGACTTTTATTCAATTTCAAACTCTATATCGCTTTCTGGAGAGTTATACGCAAACTGGTGCGTAAACATAACCAGTTTAATGCGGCAAATACTCCGGAACATCAACATATACTTAACATACCTTAAATAACCTTTACATAACTTAGGAATAAGTTTTGAAGGCTTTGGTATGGCAAAAACAAGTTAATTCGCTTACAGGGACTAAACTTGACAAACTGCGAAAGTACGCCAATTTGAACTGTAACGAACATTCCGGAACATGACCATAAGTTAAACACACCTTAAATATCCTTTATATAGCTTAGAAATAGGCTTTGAGGGGTTCGGTGTGCTAAAATAAACTTTTGGGTCATTCAGGGACTAAAAGCGTCAAAAAGTGCACAAGTTTGCATTTTCGCGCATAACTTACGTTCTGAATACCTCCGGACATCCAAAAAAATTATGTAAGCACTAAAATATTTTATTTTAGTGTTTGGCATAAGAAAAATCCATTCGTCACGCAATTTAGATCGTTTTTCGCGCTTATGCGCATTCCGTCGTAATTAAGCGAACATCGCGATAGTACGGCCAAACGAACTAACATCCGACATATTTTTGAGCATGTTTCATGCCCACAATGTTTAGGCATCCTTGTGGAGCCTTGAAAATGATTTAACGAGCCTTAAACATGTCGGAAATGGCCTTAATACGCAACGGGGACTGAAAGGTGAACTTCGGAAAGTGTTTGGTGATTAGGGGGACCCTAGCGTGACACCTAGCCCCCTTGGCGTCATGCTAGGCCTCTTCTGATCAGCAAAAGCCATTTTAAACACATGTTAACAGCCCTAAACACTGTGACAACCCTCACTAAACCAGGTATCCGTACGACTTAATTAATAATTAATTACTGCTTAATTACTGTGCTTACTTGAACTTGTGGATAAACTGCAACTTGAATGCTGATACATGTACTTAATTGCATCATACTTTACTTGCTGTCACTCCATGTTCTGCTTACAGCACCTTTGTGACAACCTTGATGTCACACCCTGGCTTTGCGGAAGCGTGGTTAATTTTGGTGTGACTTCTTAATACCATAGCTTAATCATAACAAAGCTATATGAATTTAAAAACCATGCAAGTCATCATTAAGTTTAGAAATCAACATACATTACCATTGTTTACGCGGACATACTCTAGTATCCATAACCTTGTTCAAAAACATTACAACTTAAAATAAAACGTAAACGTGATTTAGGGATTATGCCTTGTCCAGGAAAGAGGCACAACCCTAAACCCAGATGACTTCATGAAAGGTTGCAGCGGAAAACGTTCATACCGTGCCAGAATCCGTTAATTTCCTGAAATACATGTGAGTTGAAAAATCAACAATAATGTTGAGCGAGTTCATGTGCAAGTGAGTAAGTAAAACACTTGTAAGTATAAAAGTTTCCTGGTATGTAGCAGTGTAAGAGGACTTGTGATCACCAATGGTTTGCAAGGCCATTAGCATGTCGTGAAATGCAAGTAAGTAAGAAACAACCCTAGCCGATTTTGCGTTGGGTACCAAGTCACTCCGGATCCGTTCTGTTAGTCCTTCGAGAGGCCTGTTCTGTTGGACCGGGAGCTGGGCTCGCTACACCCAAATAGATCTACCGCTCGAGTCCCTCGGGGTTCTAACTACCCATTCACATGATCTAAACCTCCTTACGTTATTTATACCGTGTATAAAGTACTTGTAAACAAAGTAACATGTATTTCACCCCCGCGGTTAAGTAAACTGAAAACAGTTAGAGAAAAGGGGGACATGAACTCACAGTGGATGCGTAAACTCTATCAAGCGTCTCTGAAGCAGTAAGCTGTGCAACGACCTACAAGTGCTAATTCTATTAGACGGACGGCCGTGCTTTAGCTTTACAGTTTATGTTTGCGGGAAATAGTTAGACAACTATTTCGTGTTACATTTTGTATATGCTTGATAGTTATTCTTCCTTCCCAAGGATGGGGGATACAATACATGTGCGTAAGTTACGTTTTATCATTCTTGTGGTAATGTAATTACCGGTGTAACTTATATGTTTGTGGAAGCGTTCGCAAAGTTTTGGAATCGTTAACGCTTGTAAATATTATTTTCACTCTAAAATAATATTTATGTATTTCACAAAATAATCATAAACAGTGTTGTGACAAATATATTTATCACGTTAATCTTTGTGAAAATCCCACCTCCGAATGTTTAGTAAAATATAGTACTGGCGAAATTTATGTTTCAAAAGTATGCCCAAAAATAGTTCTAACACTTGTTGTGTAAAAAGTCTAAGTGTTAGGTTTTTAGAAAATTTCGCCAGAGTTTCCTCTGTAACTGGAGGTGGCCACGCTTTTAAGCGTATCATTTTCTTTTAACAAATCAACTCAATCAACTTCTTTATTCAATCAAACAATTTCCGACACATCAAACTAGTCAATAAATATGTAAAGTTGCATATTCGCATGAACTTGCAGTTTTTCCGCATTAATAATGTAAATCATCCTTATACATGTAGATTTCTTTATAAAGTAACTTTAATCTTGTAAAAACCTCGTGTTTAGAGAAAACCGTCTTTACAACTTCTAGTAATAAGTGACAAATACACTTCTTTGTCGGATCTCTTTATTTTACAAGTGTCTATACACTTGTGGTTTACAAAATCATATTTATTAGTGCAAGATCCATCTTTTAGAAAAACATGATTTCTTTAAAGTGTGGTCCTTTGAAGATACCACTTGCGGATACGTAGATCCGCTAGTTTTAAACACCATTTTACCGGTTAAACCACTTTTACACAAGTAAAATATTTCTTTACAAGTTCATGTTTCTAAAATGTGGTAGTGTTCACCTTTAACCCTTGTATCTTTCAAAAACAAGCTTATGTGAAGATACATGATTTTACAAAGTCGGGTTAAACGAAGTTTCGAGCTACCACATTATAGATCGGGTCACAATAAGCACAAATTTCAAGTCCTACGACTTTTACACAAGTTATACGCTATTAACCTCCATTTTAGTGATTTTACTAGACTTTAAAGTTCCATCTTTCAATATAACGAGATACAACCGACAATAATCCTTTTAACCACTTTAGATGAGTGTAAAAAAATAAGTTTTAAAGGTTATACCTCTAGCTCAAGGCTAGGGAAGAGTTGTGACGAAAAACGCGTGGATAAAAGATAACGAGAGAGGTCCTTCGTGTTCCGCTTGCACCAAAGCTCCTTATACGTGTCTTGTGAGGTTTGAATGGTCTTGGAATGATGATACAAGAACCGAAAGGTGGGTGTATGGGGCTGGGGTGTTTCGGCCGAGAGTGGGAGAGACAAGAGAGTGAAAGTGTGTTGGTGAAAATGTTAAGTGATAATCTCATGTGTTAGTGATGTGTATTTATAGAAAGATTAGGGTGCTATTGTCCATTGGTCTCTATGTCTAGAAGATATTAGGCAACAATCTCTTACATGATCTTGGTTGTACTAGAGGTGTCCCCTCTAGTTACAAAGGGACCGAATCGGCCTTGGGGGGGGGGTCCCTTGGTTCGACTAGAACAAGATGGTTATGAAAAGGATTAGGTTAAGTAAGGTTAACTAAGTATCTAACTTAGTTAGTGTTATGTTATGTGTCATGATGGGTGTTAGGGTAATCAGGGACCCTAACTGGCTCAGAAAAATAGTAACATTAAAAATAGTAAAGTTTTCATGTGCCGGGTAAAGTCCGGGTGTTCGGTTGGATAGTAATCCGTTAAAGTGTTACAAAGGACTTTAAAGTGTCGTTATTACATTTTTAGTGACACAATTTGTTTTCCCGACACTTTAGAAAGTGTCTAGTAATATTTTCTTATTTCTGGCACTTTACTAGTCAGCTAGAAGCTGGTTAAATTATTAAAGTGCTGTGTTTGGTACTTAAAGTACGTTTTAGGCACATCCGAATCAGTGTATCCTATCCCTAGAGACGCGGTAACACAACCCTTATATCCTACACTCACTACCAGTGTAGTCAAAATATATGAGGCTCTTACCAGGCCTTGAGGCAGTATTTGCCTGATGCTGGTTATATCAGCATGTCCACTGTGTATCCGTTTAGTGCTACTGTGCTTTTTGTGCATCATGTTTGTCACTAGGGTTCAGCACGTAAATAATGTAGTGACAGCAAATAAAGTATGATGCAAGTAAGTGCATGTATCAGTATGCAGGTAGCAGTTTATCAGCTAGTTTCAATCAAGCACAGTAATCAAGTAATAATTAATCATTAATTAAGTCGTACGGATACCTGGTTTTGTGCGGGTTGTCACATTCTCCCCCCGTTAAATAAATTTCGTCCCGAAATTTTAAGTTCTGCTTGTAGAAGCAGGGTTCTTAGGAAATAGGTGGGGGTATTTCTCTTTCATCCGGTCCTCACGTTCCCATGTGAATTCAGGACCATGTCTGGCATTCCAACGTACCTTGACGAGTTTGACACTGCTCCGGCGGGTCTTGTTAACTTTCCAATCCGTGACCTCGACAGGTTCTTCAACGAAGTGGAGCGTGTCGTCAATATGAATCTCGTCGATAGGAATGGCAACGTCAACTTGAGTTGGACTTTTCTTTAAATTGGATACATGAAATGTATCGTGAACACCATTTAGTTCAGCAGGTAGGTCCAACTTGTACGCTACTGTCCCAATTCTTTCCAGAATTCTAAAGGGACCAATGTAGCGTGGATTCAACTTTCCTCGCTTTCCAAAGCGCGCTACCCCTTTCCAGGGTGAAACCTTCAATAATACCATCTCTCCGACTTGGAAGTCCACATGCTTCCGGTTTGGATCCGCGTAGGCCTTTTGCCTGTGGCGAGCGGCTTCGATGCGTTTGAGTATTTGCGCGATCTTATCTGTCGTCTCTTGGACGATCTCGGGACCAGCAAGCTGCCTATCACCTGCGTCAGACCAACATAGTGGGGATCGGCACTTGCGTCCGTATAGGGCCTCAAACGGCGCAACACCAATACTGGTGTGGTAGCTGTTGTTATATGAAAATTCGACCAAAGGTAAGTGTTTATCCCAGCTACCTCCTAAATCCATGACACATGTCCTCAGCATGTCTTCCAACGTTTGTATTGTTCGCTCGCTCTGGCCATCAGTTTGCGGATGGAATGCAGTGCTCAGATTTAATTGTGAGCCAAAAGATTCTTGGAAAGATTGCCATATTCTTGACACAAATCTTCTGTCTCTATCAGAGATGATCGAGAGTGGTACTCCATGTCGTGCTACGATCTCTCTCATGTAAATTTCCGCAAGTTTACTAGTGCTGTCTTTCTCCCTGATTGGCAGAAAATGTGCGGACTTTGTTAGGCGGTCAACAATCACCCAAATCATATCATGGCCTCTTGGCGTTCTTGGCAGTTTTGTAACAAAATCCATTGAGATTTGTTCCCACTTCCACTTGGGGATCTCAGGTTGCTGCAGCAGCCCCGAAGGCTTCTGGTATTCCGCCTTGACCTTAGCGCACGTTAAACAACTGCTCACGTAAATAGCAACGTCGCCTTTCATTCTAGGCCACCAATAGAAATCTTTAAGATCGTGGTACATCTTATCCGATCCAGGGTGGATAGAGTACCGTGACTTGTGCGCTTCGTCGAAAATAACATTCCTTAAACCTCCAAACAAAGGAACCCAAAGTCTTTTCTCGAAACATAATGTTCCTTCTTTGTTTGGTGCCAATAACTTCTCCATCCCTCGGAGATATTCATCCTCAAGATTTCCTTCTTTAAGGGCTTCTTTTTGTGCAGCGCGAATGTGCGAGGGAAGATCGGTTCGTACGATCATTTCTAGAGCCCTAACCCTTATGGGCTTGATTCTTTCCTTACGACTTAGGGCATCGGCAACTACATTCGCCTTCCCCGGGTGATACTTGATCTCGCAGTCGTAATCGTTTAACAATTCAACCCATCGTCTCTGTCTCATATTCAGCTCTTTCTGGTTGAATATGTGTTGCAAGCTCTTGTGATCTGTGAAGATTGTGCACTTTGTACCATACAGGTAGTGCCTCCAGATCTTTAGTGCAAAAACCACTGCGCCAAGCTCTAAATCATGTGTGGTATAATTCTTCTCGTGCACTTTCAGTTGGCGTGATGCGTAAGCAATGACCTTTTGGCGTTGCATCAACACACATCCCAATCCCTGACGCGATGCGTCGCAGTATACCACAAAATCGTCGGTACCTTCCGGTAGAGCTAAGATTGGCGCGTTGCAGAGCTTATCTTTCAATATCTGAAACGCTTCGTCCTGTTTGATTCCCCAATCAAACGTCTTACCCTTCTGGGTCAGGAGCGTCAACGGTTGAGCGATTTTCGAAAAATCCTCGATGAACCTTCGATAGTAGCCAGCCAAACCCAAGAATTGTCGAATCTCGGTTGGCGTTGTAGGCGTCTCCCAATTCTTGATTGCCTCGATCTTTGTGGGATCAACATGGATTCCATCCCCATTAACCACATGTCCAAGAAACTGGACTTCGCGTAGCCAAAACTCGCACTTGGAGAATTTGGCGTACAGCTGTTCCTTCTTTAGCAGCTCTAGTATGGTTCTAAGATGTTGTTCGTGTTCAGCCTTCGTCTTTGAGTAAATCAGGATGTCGTCGATGAATACAATCACGAACTTGTCTAAGTATGGCTTGCAAACTCTATTCATCAAGTCCATAAACACTGCAGGCGCATTGGTTAAACCAAATGGCATCACGAGGAACTCGTAGTGTCCATAACGAGTTCGGAAGGCTGTTTTCGGGATACTTTCCTCCTGTATCCTTAGTTGATGGTATCCAGATCGAAGATCGATCTTAGAGTAACAGCTTGAACCTTGAAGTTGATCGAACAGATCGTCGATCCTTGGCAGTGGATACCTGTTCTTTATCGTCAGCTTGTTCAATTCTCTGTAGTCAATACACATACGGAAACTTCCGTCTTTCTTCTTGACAAACAAGACCGGAGCTCCCCAAGGCGAGAAGCTTGGTCGGATAAAACCTTTATCTAACAGCTCCTGAAGCTGTGTTGACAATTCTTGCATCTCAGACGGCGCAAGTCTGTAAGGTGCCTTAGCTACAGGCGCGGCGCCTGGAACTAAGTCAATGTGAAACTCCACTTGCCTCTGAGGTGGCAGTCCAGGTAAGTCTTCTGGGAAGACTTCTGGATACTCCCTTACGACAGGGATGTCTTCGATTGTTGGCTCGGCAGCCTTCTTGTCTACGATGTGTGCCAGAAAAGCAACACATCCTTTCCGTAAACACTTCCTTGCCTTCAAGCAGCTGATGAATCTTAGCGGTGTGTCACGCTTCTCTCCGTGAACCACAATTGTCTCACCATCGTCAGTTGGGATACGAACAACTTTCTCGTGACATACTATCTCCGCCTTGTTTCCGGATAACCAATCCATTCCTACCACCACGTCGAAGCTTCCCAATTGGACTGGTAGTAGATCCAGGGTAAACTCGCGCTCTCCCAATTCTATAACACAGCCTTTGATTACTTCGTCGGCTCCAACTAACTTTCCATTAGCTAATTCGATCGAGTAGGGTATGTCTAACTTATTAGCAGCTAACCCAAGCATATTCTTAAATTCTAGCGATACGAAGCTATAATCGGCACCAGTATCAAATAAAACGGATGCATAGCGTTGATTGATAGGGAACGTACCGGTAACAACATTTGGATCTTGACGTGCTTCTCTAGCTTCAAGTTGAAACACTCTACCACGGGCTTGATTCAGTGTTGGGCAATTCTTCTTAAAATGCCCGATTTCCCCGCAATTGTAGCATCCGAACCTTTGCCCATTACCATCCCCATTTCCAGCTGGGGTGTTGTTCTGGTTGGCATTGCCAGCCTGGTTTGCATTGTTGTTTCGGTTTCTGTTTCCTCCAAGATTTCCTTGCTGGCGATTCCCATTTCCACCACGGTTATCATTCCTATTTCCATATCCTCCCTGGCCTCCACGGCCAGTGCCAACCCAACAGGTGTCCTTAGAGTGACCACGTTTCCCACATGCTTCACACACTTTTAGTCCACAATGGCCAGAATGGTGACGCTGGCAGGCATTACACCTGGGATGGGTGCCCATATATCCCTTTCCTCTCCTTCCACCGCCAGCTGTACCCTGAGCTGGCGCGCTTGGTGCTCCTCTTTTACCATCACCGCTAACACTTAGCTTGAAGTTCGAAAACTTTCTTTTGTTACTTCCGGACGACTCAACATGCGTCTCTTTCTCTTTTGCCTTTACATCACCAAACTTGTTTAAACGAATCCCCTCCTCGGTGAGAGCCACGCTCAAATCGATGGCTTCAGTGATAGTTGCTGGTTTGGAGGAGGTTACCATGCTTATTATCTGGGGAGCCAAACCCCAAATGAAACGCTCGATTCGTTTGTATTCAGGCGTAACCATGTAAGGAACCACTTGAGATAGGTCATGAAACCTCTGAACGTACTCTGCTACTTTCGGACCATCCATCTTTAAGTGCCAAAATTCAGTCTCCAACCTCTGAATTTCTGCGCGTGAACAGTACTTTCGGCGCATCAGTTCTTTCAATTCGGCCCAAGTCAGGGCGTAGGCGGCAGCTTCGCCTAAGGTTTGGACTTGTAAGTTCCACCAAGATAGGGCTCCGTCGAGAAATAGCCCTGAAATGTACGTAACTTGTTGATCCTCAGCACACTTGCTCATGCGTATGACAGAGTCGGTTTTCTCAGCCCAGCGGGTGAAGGCAACTGCACCTCCCATGCCATCGAAGTTAACTGGTTTGCAGTCTAAGAACTGCTTGTAGGTGCATCCGTGAGGTGGATTGTTATTGCCTTGATTAACACTTCCGCTCCCTCCTGGCTGAGAAGCTGCGTACTGCGCTATGGCAGCAGCAATGACTTGTTGTAGCTCTTCCTGAGTGGTAGGCATAGGCTGCTGTTGTCGTCTTGGCGGCATCTTTCTAAAAGATGGTTTAAGTTGATTAGGCCATAGAAGGCTCCGATGTATAATACGTAAATCAGTTCGTAATATAGCGTACGTATATAACGGTAGTAATAGTATAATCACATAGCATCTCATGTTATCACAAATATCAATCACACAACATCCCATACCATAACAATGCAAATAAGTAATCAAGCGAATCCAAAATATGGTGAGAAAACTGCGATTGCCATAATAATGAGACCACATCGTAAGTGTATACATACAATCATGAATCACTGGGGCTACATCACCCCTGTCAAAAGCTACATCAGTATCGATACAACATCAAGTACATAACAAAAGTCAAATCATAACGTAGTCTCCCCAAAATGCTGTGCAAGTAAAGGCAATCGCTGACTTCTCACCTCGCCTACCCTGTGGCACTGATGAGCTCAAGCAGATGGTGGTGGAGGAGGGGGAAAACGGGTATAAAACAAACGGCGCATCTCTAACCAATCTGCCTCCATCGCCTGCTGCGTGCGAATAACGGAGGCAATCTGCCGCTCCAAAGTAGTAAGACGAGCAGCATAATCAGGGGGTAATGATCGAAACGGCTGTAACGGAGAGGGTGCCTGACCATGGTACTGACATGGCCGAGCTCTCTCGAGCTCCTGTAGTCGCTGCTCGTGCGACTCATGCTGGTAAACAAAGGACATCAGTACATCCTCAATGGTGTGGCCCACATGGAACCTGTGGTATGGATCAGTGGGTGGCATAGGGGAAAACGGAGACCAAAGCAGTGGATCTCGTGTGGGATCGAAGGGTGTCATCCCAAAAGGAGCAGTAATAGGTGGAACAAAAGGCATCTGTGGTAAGAAAGGCATGGGCATCGGTACATGCCCTGATGGGTGGGCTGAAGAGCCCTCTCCAGGCCCTGCTGGAGGTATGTATGTGGGAATCTGAAACGAAAAGTCAGTGTGTCTAGCGTCTGGAATCTGTGGGGGTAACGGTGGGACGTCCTCATCAGCCGGGATCCACCCGTGCTGTGCGGCCTCGTCCGGTGGATCCATCTGTGCCGCGAACGGTGCATGTCCGGGCTCTATGGGAACGGGATCAAATAAAGGGGCTACAACAGGGTCGACAGGTGCCAAGTGCTCAAATGGTGGGTCAACAGGTACAGCAACAAGGGGTAGAGGATCAATGGGATCAACAGCAATAGGCTCAAGGGGTATATCTGCATGCTCTGGTAACACATCAAGAGCAGCTGCCTGCTCAGGGGCAAGGGCAGGCTCCAAGTCATCGAATGCCATATCAAAGTCAAAATCAGGATCAATCGGGTCGAAAGGATCAATAGGATCAGCAGGATCCTCCATCATCTCGTCCATAGGGTCAAACTCCAAATCACGATCAGGGTCGAACCCTGGGGGAAACATAGGGTCGGAATCCTCCACGTCCTCGTGGTCAAAAGTGGGACTGGGGATGGGGGCGACAGAAGATGCATGGTCAGAATCTGACTCGTGAGAGTAGTGCTGCGCACTAAGGGTATGTGTCGGTGCAGAAGCCACAGACTCAGAGGAGTCCTGGGCTGGGGAAAGTGCAGGTGCCTCCGCAGCCGGAGCATCTGCAATCAGTAGAGGGGCAACAGCGGGTAGGGCCTCGCCCTGAACGTCCTCCATAGGCTCCACCTCAAACAAGTCGACGTCGTCCTCGTCGCCGTCGAATGGTAACTCCTGAACAGGGTAAGCAGCGAGGGGTATGGGAGCAGGGATCACCGCTAGTGGCAAATCCCCGGCCGGAATATCAATAGGGAGCTCATCGTCGCCATCAGGTAGGGCGAATGGCTGGAAGTCGTCATCGTCGGTACTGGTAAAGTCTGACGTGTACACCTCGTGCTCCGAGGACTCTAAATCATCTGACACAACACGCCTGGGGTTGGTGATGTCTGAACCACCTGAATCAGCCGGATCCATGTATCTGTAACATAAACACAAGTATGCACAAACAGTCAATCACATAATCAGATAATCACATAAGTCACCAAGTAGGGCATCACATAATTTCTCCTAGTCTTACTAGCCAAAATCATCTAGTCTACAAGACTGTTCTATCCTTCACTTAAACCAGACCTCGATCCTCCAGATCGAACCTTATAACAAATCAACGTGCTCAACTACCTTATTCACCTCGATCCTCCAGATCGAACCTTATGACAAATCAACGTGCTCAACTACCTTATTCACCTCGATCCTCCAGATCGATCCTATAACAAACCAACGTGCTCAACTACTTTAACCATCTCGATCCTCCAGATCGATCCTCAGCCCTCCAAGCTGAACTTATAATTAATAAAATGTGCTCAACATTTGTTTGTAAAAAGCGTGGATCTGGACTTAAGTGGTATGCAGAAAAATGTTTTCGTGAGAGCCCTAGTGATCATAGTCTAGACTCGAGACAGAATCCTAGTTCGCTATGATCAGAGCTCTGATACCAAGCTGTCACACCCTGGCTTTGCGGAAGCGTGGTTAATTTTGGTGTGACTTCTTAATACCATAGCTTAATCATAACAAAGCTATATGAATTTAAAAACCATGCAAGTCATCATTAAGTTTAGAAATCAACATACATTACCATTGTTTACGCGGACATACTCTAGTATCCATAACCTTGTTCAAAAACATTACAACTTAAAATAAAACGTAAACGTGATTTAGGGATTATGCCTTGTCCAGGAAAGAGGCACAACCCTAAACCCAGATGACTTCATGAAAGGTTGCAGCGGAAAACGTTCATACCGTGCCAGAATCCGTTAATTTCCTGAAATACATGTGAGTTGAAAAATCAACAATAATGTTGAGCGAGTTCATGTGCAAGTGAGTAAGTAAAACACTTGTAAGTATAAAAGTTTCCTGGTATGTAGCAGTGTAAGAGGACTTGTGATCACCAATAGTTTGCAAGGCCATTAGCATGTCGTGAAATGCAAGTAAGTAAGAAACAACCCTAGCCGATTTTGCGTTGGGTACCAAGTCACTCCGGATCCGTTCTGTTAGTCCTTCGAGAGGCCTGTTCTGTTGGACCGGGAGCTGGGCTCGCTACACCCAAATAGATCTACCGCTCGAGTCCCTCGGGGTTCTAACTACCCATTCACATGATCTAAACCTCCTTACGTTATTTATACCGTGTATAAAGTACTTGTAAACAAAGTAACATGTATTTCACCCCCGCGGTTAAGTAAACTGAAAACAGTTAGAGAAAAGGGGGACATGAACTCACAGTGGATGCGTAAACTCTATCAAGCGTCTCTGAAGCAGTAAGCTGTGCAACGACCTACAAGTGCTAATTCTATTAGACGGACGGCCGTGCTTTAGCTTTACAGTTTATGTTTGCGGGAAATAGTTAGACAACTATTTCGTGTTACATTTTGTATATGCTTGATAGTTATTCTTCCTTCCCAAGGATGGGGGATACAATACATGTGCGTAAGTTACGTTTTATCATTCTTGTGGTAATGTAATTACCGGTGTAACTTATATGTTTGTGGAAGCGTTCGCAAAGTTTTGGAATCGTTAACGCTTGTAAATATTATTTTCACTCTAAAATAATATTTATGTATTTCACAAAATAATCATAAACAGTGTTGTGACAAATATATTTATCACGTTAATCTTTGTGAAAATCCCACCTCCGAATGTTTAGTAAAATATAGTACTGGCGAAATTTATGTTTCAAAAGTATGCCCAAAAATAGTTCTAACACTTGTTGTGTAAAAAGTCTAAGTGTTAGGTTTTTAGAAAATTTCGCCAGAGTTTCCTCTGTAACTGGAGGTGGCCACGCTTTTAAGCGTATCATTTTCTTTTAACAAATCAACTCAATCAACTTCTTTATTCAATCAAACAATTTCCGACACATCAAACTAGTCAATAAATATGTAAAGTTGCATATTCGCATGAACTTGCAGTTTTTCCGCATTAATAATGTAAATCATCCTTATACATGTAGATTTCTTTATAAAGTAACTTTAATCTTGTAAAAACCTCGTGTTTAGAGAAAACCGTCTTTACAACTTCTAGTAATAAGTGACAAATACACTTCTTTGTCGGATCTCTTTATTTTACAAGTGTCTATACACTTGTGGTTTACAAAATCATATTTATTAGTGCAAGATCCATCTTTTAGAAAAACATGATTTCTTTAAAGTGTGGTCCTTTGAAGATACCACTTGCGGATACGTAGATCCGCTAGTTTTAAACACCATTTTACCGGTTAAACCACTTTTACACAAGTAAAATATTTCTTTACAAGTTCATGTTTCTAAAATGTGGTAGTGTTCACCTTTAACCCTTGTATCTTTCAAAAACAAGCTTATGTGAAGATACATGATTTTACAAAGTCGGGTTAAACGAAGTTTCGAGCTACCACATTATAGATCGGGTCACAATAAGCACAAATTTCAAGTCCTACGACTTTTACACAAGTTATACGCTATTAACCTCCATTTTAGTGATTTTACTAGACTTTAAAGTTCCATCTTTCAATATAACGAGATACAACCGACAATAATCCTTTTAACCACTTTAGATGAGTGTAAAAAAATAAGTTTTAAAGGTTATACCTCTAGCTCAAGGCTAGGGAAGAGTTGTGACGAAAAACGCGTGGATAAAAGATAACGAGAGAGGTCCTTCGTGTTCCGCTTGCACCAAAGCTCCTTATACGTGTCTTGTGAGGTTTGAATGGTCTTGGAATGATGATACAAGAACCGAAAGGTGGGTGTATGGGGCTGGGGTGTTTCGGCCGAGAGTGGGAGAGACAAGAGAGTGAAAGTGTGTTGGTGAAAATGTTAAGTGATAATCTCATGTGTTAGTGATGTGTATTTATAGAAAGATTAGGGTGCTATTGTCCATTGGTCTCTATGTCTAGAAGATATTAGGCAACAATCTCTTACATGATCTTGGTTGTACTAGAGGTGTCCCCTCTAGTTACAAAGGGACCGAATCGGCCTTGGGGGGGGGGGGGGGTCCCTTGGTTCGACTAGAACAAGATGGTTATGAAAAGGATTAGGTTAAGTAAGGTTAACTAAGTATCTAACTTAGTTAGTGTTATGTTATGTGTCATGATGGGTGTTAGGGTAATCAGGGACCCTAACTGGCTCAGAAAAATAGTAACATTAAAAATAGTAAAGTTTTCATGTGCCGGGTAAAGTCCGGGTGTTCGGTTGGATAGTAATCCGTTAAAGTGTTACAAAGGACTTTAAAGTGTCGTTATTACATTTTTAGTGACACAATTTGTTTTCCCGACACTTTAGAAAGTGTCTAGTAATATTTTCTTATTTCTGGCACTTTACTAGTCAGCTAGAAGCTGGTTAAATTATTAAAGTGCTGTGTTTGGTACTTAAAGTACGTTTTAGGCACATCCGAATCAGTGTATCCTATCCCTAGAGACGCGGTAACACAACCCTTATATCCTACACTCACTACCAGTGTAGTCAAAATATATGAGGCTCTTACCAGGCCTTGAGGCAGTATTTGCCTGATGCTGGTTATATCAGCATGTCCACTGTGTATCCGTTTAGTGCTACTGTGCTTTTTGTGCATCATGTTTGTCACTAGGGTTCAGCACGTAAATAATGTAGTGACAGCAAATAAAGTATGATGCAAGTAAGTGCATGTATCAGTATGCAGGTAGCAGTTTATCAGCTAGTTTCAATCAAGCACAGTAATCAAGTAATAATTAATCATTAATTAAGTCGTACGGATACCTGGTTTTGTGCGGGTTGTCACACTTGATGCACCAAACGCACAGTAGCACAATGAACGGATAACCTATTAAACGTGCTGTCATAACTAGCACCAGGCAGGTACTGCCTCTAAGTCCTGTAAGAGCCTGAGATAGTTTGCTACACTAGTGGTGAGTGTAGGGATATAAGGGTTGTAGAACTGCGTCACTAGGAATGAGATTACAGTGACCGGATGTGCCTAAAACGTACTCTAAGTACAGAATTCAGCACTTTAATTAAAAATTCAGCATCTAGCTAACTAATAAAGTGCCAAAACATGAGAAAAATATTACTAGACACTTTCCAAAGTGTCGGGAATAAGTTGTGTCACTAAAAATAATAATAACGACACTTTAAAGCTTTGTTAAGCACTTTAACGGATCACTATCCAACCGAACAACCGGACTTTACCCGGAACATAAAAATATTGCCATTAACATTGTTTATCTTTTTCTGAGCCAGTTAGGGTCCCCGAATACCCTAACACCAATTATATTTTATAACATACTAATAACTTAATTTAAATTCCTAAAAAAAAGCTAACTAAGCATCTAACACAGCTAGTTGGAAACAAACCAAACCCCCTCCCATCCCAACCGAATTCGGTGCATGAGGGAACACCCCACAAAAATCTTGATTATTATAATAACACATGCTTCATATCTAGAAGACATGTTAACCAATGGGTAAGAAGATTGTTTAGTCTAATTATATAACTCAAGGTCCATCATTCTCCACTAAACCACACTTAACAAATTCACATCTCTCTTTTCCCTTTCTTTGGTTCTCGGCCGAGCACACAACCCACCCCCACATCCATTTTCGATTTTAATCAAGCCATTCCAAGCATATACAAGTGTGAAGGGTCACGCGTAAGGAACCTTGGTGCATTCGGAACGCGAAGGACCTCTTCTCATTGCTTTTATCCACTCGATCTTCGACTAGAATCTTCCCTAGCCTCGAGCTAGTGGTAAGTGGCTATAATCACACTCTCGATTTATTTTAAAGTGGTTAAGATAATATATGACGGTTAAAACTCATAAACTTACTAGATGATATGTAAAAGTCTACTAAAGATGCTAAAGATGTTGGTTAATAGTGTGACAACTCGAAATTTAGAACCATTTGTTGTATCTTGATGTAACATGCTTGAACGCTATGTGACTAGTTAACTTGTCGGTTTAATGAAATAAGTGAACACCCTATGTGATTATATGTTATGATTATATGTAAAAGTCTACTAAAGATGCTAAAGATGTTGGTTAATAGCACAAGGGTTGTGTAAATCTTGTAAGATTTGTTTTGAGTGATTATTTACTGCCGATCTATGTTGTGGTAGCTCGGATCATCATCTAACCCGGATTAGTCATGTTCATGAAACATGACATAGAATATGTTAAGAATGAAAAGGGTTAAATGATGAAACTCTACTACACACTAAACATGAACTTGTGTAAAATCGATTTTTCTTATGAAATAGTGTTCAAAACTAGTAGATCTACGGATCTACAAGCGGTACTTTCAAAGGACCAAGTGTCAAAGAAATCATACTTTTAAAACCGGATCTTGCATGAACAAGAGTGATTTTTTATAAGCACACAAGTGTGTAAACACTTGTGTAACACAAAGTTTCGACAAAAGAACTATTTTTTTATAAACGTTGACAAGAAGTTGTAAAGACGAAACTTCTTTAAAACTGGATTTTCAAGAAACCAAATTGATCTATTCGAAGATCCACTAAAAATAATGGAAAGATGCAACATATTTTGGATAAACCGCAAGTTCATGTATTTCTGCGATTTATATCTATTTTGACTAGTTTAATGTTGAAATGTTGTTTGATAATGTTGGGAACATTGTTGGTTTGAATTTTAAAAGAAAATGATACGCTTGAAAGCGTGGCCACCTCCAGTTACAGGGGAAGCTCTGGCGAAATTTTTCTAAAAACCAAACACTTGGAAACATTTTCATCCCAAGTATTATAAATATATTTCTAACTTGTTTTCGAAAATGTAAATTTCGCCACGATTCTACTTACAAAATTTCTAAGTGTCGGAGGTGGGATTTTCACAAAATAAAACCTGAAATATATATATTTAGAATATATGTTTTTCATAACAACACTTGTGAATTTCTATGATTATTTTGTGAACTATACAAATATTATTTTTAGGGTAAAAATAATATTACCGAATGATAACGATTCCAAAATAATACAAACGCCTTCACAATAATTGCTAAGTTACAACGGTATAATTATTACCACTTGATCTTTATCCGTAACTTACGCATTTTAAGAAAATATTTATGAGCGCGTATTTTTGTCAAAGTATTATTTTGGGAAAATCACATGTATTAAAATATAATATTTTTGGGAAGAATATTTATATTTTGGAGTAAGAAATAAAATATATTAATTGAGACTTAATAATGTATTTCGAATTTTACGAACACGCATGTATTAAATCCCCATCCTTGGGAAGGAAAATAATTACCAAGTATTTACAAAAATATAAACACGAAATAGTTGTCTAACTATTTCCCAAAAACTTAAACCTTAAGCCAAGGCACGGCCATCCGTCTAATAGAGTTAGTACGTGTAGGTCGTCGCACAACTGCTTGATCAGGAGATATACTTGGTAGAGACGCACCACTGTGAGTTCATGCTCCCCCTTTTCTCTTAACTGTTTTCAGTTTTTAAACTGCGGGGGTGAAATACATGTTACATTTACTACAAACATTTTATACACGGTATGATTAGCTAAGGAACTTACTACTAGATCACGTGAATGGATAGGCTATTATCGTAAGACCATTAATCCTTGTATAAGGACCGAGAGGCATGAGTGATAGATCTATCGGGTGTTGCGAGCCCCACACATGGGCCAGCGTGCGGCTGCATGTGGTGACTATGTCGTTCCGCCGGAAGGACCGGTATAAAATACGCGTTACAGGTTTGAGTGCTTCCTAGTCCATGTCACTTATTAATGTATTAGCTACACATTAATCGATCTCTTTTTCCTTAATTGCTACATACCAGGGATTTTCATACATACAGACTTGTTTACAAAGGTTTATACATACTCACTTACACATGAACTCGTTCAACATTATTGTTGATTTTTCAACTTACATGTATTTCAGGGAATTAAAGGATCTGGCGCGGTATGACACGTTTTCCCGCTGCATTAGTTTCGAGGTCATCCGAGTTTAAGGGATGTGACTTTTTCCTGGACGAGTCACAGTTCTTAAGCTGTGTTTATTTCTTGTTGGTGTTGTGTCTTTTGAACACTGTTTATGTTTGTTAGGATGTGATATCCGTTAAGACAATGTTGTGGTTCTTTACTCTTCAAACTTATTTTAATGGATGATCTTGCGTGGTTTTTATTTCATATAGCTTGTTATGGTTAAGCTATGGTATTAAGAAGTCACACCAAAATAACCACGCTTCCGCAAAGCCAGGGTGTGACAGCTTGGTATCAGAGCTCTGATCATAGCGAACTAGGATTCCTTCTCGAGTCTAGACTATGATCACTAGGGCTCTCACGAAAACATTTTTACACTGCATACCACCTAAGTCCAGATCCAAAACTTTTTACAAACAAATGTTGTGCACATTTATTTATTATTTATAGGCTCAGTCTGGGAGGCTGAGGCTCGGTCTGGAAGACCGAGGCTCGGTCTAGGAGACCGGGGTAGTTGGCTAGTGGGACTAGGAAGAGCAGTCTGAGAGGCTGAGAGAATTGGCTAGTGGGACTAGGAAGAGCAGTCTGAGAGGCTGGGAGAATTGGCTAGTGGGACTAGGAAGAGCAGTCTGAGAGGCTGGGAGGCTAGTGGGACTAGGAAGATCAGTCTGGGAGGCTGGGAGGCTAGTGGGACTAGGAGAATTATTTGATTGCTTACTTGGTGACTAATGTGCTTATATGATTATATGATTCATTGTTGTACGTATGTGTGTTTGTGTTACAAACGTCGTGCCTTCATCAGATACTGGAGAGTCGGACACTACAGACCCCACGGCCATAGTATCAGGCGACATAGTTTCATCGGAGCACGAGGTGTACACTTCCGATACGACCAGCACAGATGAGGACGACTTTCAACCCTTTGCACTGCCTGTTGTCGTAGTAGAGCCTGCTGATGGCCATCTTGTTGGGGATTTACCACTCGCGGTGATCCCTGCTTCTGTGCCCCTTGCCGCTTATCCCGTTGTTGATATGCCCCCCGACGTTGTCTTTGACGATGATATCGACCTATTAGAGGAGGACCCACTTGAGGGCGAGGCCCTATTGCTGCTGGTGATAGCCTACTTCTTGCTGACGCTCCTGCAGAGGAGGCTCATGCCCGTTCCCCTGTCCCAGATTCGTTTGAGTCTGTGACGTCCGCATCTTTGCATACACCGAGAGTGCCGCACCACTCACACGACGCCGACCCTGATGTGGCGTCATTAGCAGCACCAGTTTCCGCACACAGCTTTGAGTTCGATCACGATATTGAGGACGATTCTGTTTTTCCACCTGGTTTTGATCCAGATCCATGACATTGAGTTCATACACTTAGACCAGCCCTTGGAGGATCCTGTAGCCCCTGTCGACCCTATGTTTGTCAATCCAGCTGATTTTGAGATGGAGTTTGTTGATCCGGAGCCGACTGTGGCCCCTGAGCCAGGCGTTGCTCCTGACCCCGCATTGGAGCATGACCCTGTTCATGCCAATGCACCTGCTGTTGCTCCTTGATTGATCATCTGCTTGGACGAGAGAAAATTTGGGGTGACTGTGCAAGACAATTTATTATTACGGGGGCCCACGTAATAACGACTTGTAGTGCACAGAAATCCTGGTGGACTCTGCGGGTCAAGCTAATGAAAACCAATGTAGCAGGAAATAACTAAAACACGAATGACCAAGGCGATGTAGCCTCGAGTTCATTCTATTACAAGCAACAAGCCTAATTAGCGAGCCTATGTGAAGGCTCAGAAATTTATTTCCCCACTCATACATTGAGTATATTTACGTGTGAAATTGGGGGATTACATGATGGCTTATGGTGCTATGTATCTCATAGACAATTGAAATGTTGTCTAGCCCGCTTCATACCACTTTGACAGAAGAGAATGCCACCCAGACGTGTCACAGACACCAGTACGCTGCCAAGGACAGAAGCCGAGCTGCAAGAACGCATCTCACAGGCAAATGCACGACATGAAGCCCTCCGCTCTAACCACAGCGATGGCATTACTGGAAATAACCCTCCAACTGGCTGCACCTATAAGTAGTTCCTGAACTGCAAGCCTTTGAACTTTGACGGAATAGGAGGCGCCGTTGCATTTGTTCGTTGGTCTGAAAAGATTGACTCCATTCTAAGAATGAGTAACTGTTCGCCCCAACAGAGTGTTACCTATATCTCGGGGTTATTTCTAGATGGCACACTCTCATGGTGGAACCTCCAGGTTCAGACCCTTGGTACAGATGCTGCTTATGCACTGAGCTGGGACGAGCTCAAGGAAATGATGGAGAAGAAATACTATTCTAGGGCTGAAATCCAGAAGCTTGACACGGAGTTCTGGAATTGAAAATGGACGGACCAAAGATTCCTAAATACGTCCAGCAATCTCACGACTTGTCTAGGGTCGTCCCCTACTTAGTCAAACCGGAGTTCAAAAGGATTGAACGATTCATTTGGACACTTGCACCCCAGATCAGGGGTATGGTTACTACCTCGAAGCCCTCAACCATTGCAGAGGCTATCAATATGGGTGATTTATTTATAACATGAGATGTTATGTGATTGATTTATTTATAACATGAGATGTTATGTGTTGATATTGTTGTATACTTACGTACACTCTACTTACTATGACCTGACCAGCATGAGCCATCTTTTAGAGGATGCCGCCGAGACGTCAAACACGAATGCCTACCAATGAGGCAGAGCTTCAGCAGGTCATCGCGGCTACCATCGCGCAATACGCCGCCTCTCAAGGAGGAACTAGCGGAAGTAATTCTGGCAATACCGGCAACAACAATCCACCTCATGGCTGTACCTACTGGCACTTCCTCAACCACGAGCCTCCAAAGTTCGACGGCACTGGAGGTGCCATAGCCTTTGTAAAGTGGATCGAAAGAATGGATTCCATCTTTCAAGTGAGTGGTTGTACGCCGGAAAAACAAGTCCCATACGTTTCTGAGCTGCTTTTAGATGAGGCTCGATTATGGTGGAATCTTCAGATTCGTATAAAGGGCGCTGCTGCAGCATATGCGTTAACATGGGGTGAGCTGAAAGGAATGATGCATAAGAAGTATTGCTCCCAGACGGAAACCCAGAAATGGGAAGATGAATTTCGGAGCCTGATGATGGAAGGTCCGAAGGTGTTGGAGTACGTGCAACGACTTCATGATCTGTCACGAATTGTTCCGTAACTGGTAAAACCAGAACTGAAGAAATTGGAACAATTCATTTGGGAACTGGCGCCTCAAGTCTTGAGCTTGATGACAACATCAACGCCACCAACAACTGATGCTGCAAGTAAGATGGGTTTGGCACTCGCTACGGAGGCACTTAGACTAGAAAAACTTACAAACCCTGCCAAGAAGAAGGAGACTTAGGTAGAGTCATCCGGAAAGAACAAAAGGAAGCTCACTGAGGGTACCCGAATGAATAATGAGAACAAAAGAAACGGTTATATGGGCACTCTGCCCAAGTGTAACGCATGCTAGCGTCATCATTCTGGCCGATGTGGACTGAAAACATGTGAAGCTTGTGGGAAGAACGGTCATTTGAAGGATACTTGTTGGGTTAGTAATGGCCGGGGTGGCAAAGGAGGTTCTGGTAATAGGAACAACAATCGAGGAGGTAACGGAAACGGAAACCGTGGAAATGTTCCGAATCAAGCTGGGAATGGGAATGGCCGAGGGCCAGGATGCTGTAACTGTGGGGAAATTGGGCACTTCAAGAAGGAAAGCCCGAAACTGGATCAAACTCGTGGGAGAGTATTCAACATCGGCACAAGGGAAGCGCGCCAGGATCTAAGCGTTGTCACTGGTACGTTCCCGATAAACCAACACTTTGCATCTGTTTTGTTTGATATTGGTACCGATTATAGTTTCGTGTCATTAGAGTTTAAGAATATACTTGGGTTGACGCCTAGTAAGTTAGACGTTCCGTACTCCATCAAATTAGCAAATGGGAAACTAGTTGAGACCAGTGAAGTTGTCCGAGGATGTGTGATTAAACTAGGAGGGCACGAGTTTACGCTAGATTTACTACCTGTCGAGTTGGGAAGCTTTGATGTGGTAGTGAGAAGGGATTGGCTATCGAGTAACAAAGCCGAGATCATTTGCCATGGGAAGACCATCCGCATCCCACTGATGGATGAAGAAACCATCATAGTGCACAGAGAGAAGCATGATAAGCCGCTGAGAATTATTAGCTGTCTAAAAGCTAGAAAGTGCTTGGAGAGGGGATGTGTTGCATTCTTAGCACACATTGTAGACAAGAAAGCTGCAGAACCGAAGATCGAAGACATCCCTGTCGTGAGGGAGTATCCGGAAGTCTTCCCAGAGGACTTGCCTGGACTGCCACCTCAGAGGCAAGTGGAGTTTCACATCGATTTGGTCCCAGGCGCCGCGCCTGTGACTAAGGCACCTTATAGACTTGCCCCGTCTGAGATGCAAGAATTTTCGACACAACTTCAAGAGTTGTTAGATAAGGGATTTATCCGACCAAGCTTCTCGCCTTGGGGAGCTCCGGTCCTGTTTGTCAAGAAGAAGGACGGTAGTTTTCGAATGTGCATCGACTACCGGGAGCTGAACAAGCTGACGATTAAGAATAGATATCCTCTGCCAAGAATTGATGATCTGTTTGATCAACTGCAAGGTTCAAGCTTTTATTCAAAGATCGATCTTCGATCTGGATACCATCAGCTAAGGATACAAGAGGAGAGTATCCCGAAAACAGCCTTCAGAACTCGTTATGGACATTACGAGTTCCTAGTTATGCCGTTTGGGTTGACAAACGCGCCTGCTGTTTTTATGGACCTAATGAACCGAGTCTGCAAGCCGTATCTCGATAAGTTCGTGATTGTATTCATCGACGATATTTTGATTTATTCAAGGACAAAGGCTGAGCACGAACAGCATCTAAGAGCTATTTTGGAGTTGCTGAAGAAAGAACAGCTGTATGCCAAATTCTCTAAGTGCGAATTTTGGCTACGTCAAGTCCAATTCCTTGGACACGTGATGAATGGAGATGGAATTCATGTGGATCCAACCAAGATCGAAGCGATCAAGAATTGGGAGACGCCAAAGACGCCAACCGAGATTCGGCAATTCTTGGGTTTGGCTGGCTACTATCGAAGGTTCATTGAGGATTTTTTGAAGATCGCTCAACCATTGACGCTCCTCACCCAGAAAGATAAGAAGTTTGATGGGGGAATCAAACAGGAAGAAGCGTTTCAGCTGTTGAAGGATAAGCTCCGCAATGCGCCAATTCTAGCACTACCGGAAGGTACTGACGATTTCGTGGTATACTGTGACGCCTCGCGTCAAGGATTGGGTTGCGTATTGATGCAACGCCAGAAGGTTATTGCTTACGCATCACGTCAGTTGAAGGTACATGAGAAGAACTATACCACGCACGATTTGGAGCTAGGCGCAGTGATATTTGCTTTAAAGATCTGGAGACACTACCTACATGGTACGAAATGTACAATTTTCACAGATCATAAGAGCCTACAACACATATTCAACCAGAAGGAGTTGAATATGAGACAAAGACGATGGGTTGAGTTGTTAAATGATTACGATTGCGAGATAAAGTATCATCCAGGGAAGGCGAATGTGGTTGCCGACGCCCTAAGTCGAAAAGAGAGGATCAAGCCCATAAGGGTTAGGGCTTTAGAAATGATTATCCAAACCGATCTTTCCTTGCGCATTCATGCCGCGCAGAAAGAAGCTCTTAAGGAAAGGAATCTTGAAGAAGAATATCTCCGTGGGATGGAGAAGCTATTGGTGCCAAACGAGGAAGGAACGTTATGTTTTGAGAAAAGGATTTGGGTTCCTCTGTTTGATGGTTTAAGGAAAGTTGTTTTTGATGAAGCTCACAAATCGTGGTACTCTATCCATCTAGGAGCGGATAAGATGTACCAAGATCTCAAGGATTACTATTGGTGGCCTAGGATGAAGGGTGATGTTGATGTTTATGTGAGCAAGTGTCTAACGTGCGCTAAGGTGAAAGCGGAATACCAGAAGCCTTCAGGACTTCTGCAACAACCTGAGATTCCCAAGTGGAAATGGGAACAAATCTCCATTGATTTTATTACAAAGTTTCCAAGAACGCCAAGAGGCCATGACACTATTTGGGTAATAGTGGATCGATTAACGAAGTCAGCACACTTCTTACCTATCAGGGAGAAGGATAATACGAGCAAGTTGGCTAAAATTTACATGAGAGAAATCGTCACGCGTCATGGAGTGCCTCTCTCGATCATCTCTGATAGAGATGGGAGATTTGTATCAAGGATTTGGCAATCTTTCCAAGAAGCTTTTGGCTCGCAATTGAACCTAAGTACTGCATTTCATATGCAAACTGATGGCCAAAGTGAAAGAACTATTCAGACATTGGAGGATATGCTGAGAGCATGTGTAATGGATCTTGGTGGTAGCTGGGATAAGCATTTACCATTGGCTGAATTCTCATACAACAACAGCTACCACACCAAGTATTGGAGCCGCGCCATTTGAAGCTCTTTACGGACGCAAGTGTCGATCACCCCTATGCTGGGATGACGCAGGCGATAGGCAGCTTGTTGGTCCCGAAATCGTCCAAGAGACGACAGACCAAATTGCGCAGATTCGAAAACACATCGAAGCAGCTCGCGACAGACAGAAAGCCTATGCAGATCCAAACCGGAAACATTTGGAATTCCAAGTTGGAGATATGGTTTTATTGAAAGTTTCACCCTGGAAGGGTGTGGCACGCTTCGGAAAGCGTGGGAAGTTGAATCCGCGTTACATTGGCCCCTTCAGAAATTTGGAAAGAATAGGGCTAGTAGCATACAAGCTGGACTTACCTGCTGAACTGAATGGAGTTCACGATACCTTCCATGTATCCAACCTAAAGAAAAGTCCAACTCAAGATACCGTTGTCATTCCCACCGACGAGATTCATGTTGACGACACGCTCCATTTCGTTAAGGAACCTGTTGAGGTTACGGATTGGAAAGTAAACAAGACCCGCCGGAGCAGTGTCAAGCTCGTCAAGGTTCGTTGGAATGTCAAACATGGTCCTGAATACACCTGGGAGCGTGAGGACCGGATGAAAGAGAAATACCCCCACCTATTTCCCAAGAACCCTGCTACTAGAAGCAGAACTTAAAATTTCGGGACGAAATTTTTCTAACGGGGGGAGAATGTGACAACCCTCACTAAACCAGGTATCCGTACGACTTAATTAATAATTAATTACTGCTTAATTACTGTGCTTACTTGAACTTGTGGATAAACTGCTACTTGAATGCTGATACATGTACTTACTTGCATCATACTTTACTTGCTGTCACTCCATGTTCTGCTTACAGCACCTTTGTGACAACCTTGATGCACCAAACGCACAGTAGCACAATGAACGGATAACCTATTAAACGTGCTGTCATAACTAGCACCATGCAGGTACTGCCTCTAAGGCCTGTAAGAGCCTGAGATAGTTTGCTACACTAGTGGTGAGTGTAGGGATATAAGGGTTGTAGAACTGCGTCACTAGGAATGAGATTACAGTGACCGGATGTGCCTAAAACGTACTCTAAGTACAGAATTCAGCACTTTAATTAAAAATTCAGCATCTAGCTAACTAATAAAGTGCCAAAACATGAGAAAAATATTACTAGACACTTTCCAAAGTGTCGGGAATAAGTTGTGTCACTAAAAATAATAATAACGACACTTTAAAGCTTTGTTAAGCACTTTAACGGATCACTATCCAACCGAACAACCGGACTTTACCCGGAACATAAAAATATTGCCATTAGCATTGTTTATCTTTTTCTGAGCCAGTTAGGGTCCCCGAATACCCTAACACCAATTATATTTTATAACATACTAATAACTTAATTTAAATTCCTAAAAAAAAAAAGCTAACTAAGCATCTAACATAGCTAGTTGGAAACAAACCAAACCCCCTCCCATCCCAACCGAATTCGGTGCATGAGGGAACACCCCACAAAAATCTTGATTATTATAATAACACATGCTTCATATCTAGAAGACATGTTAACCAATGGGTAAGAAGATTGTTTAGTCTAATTATATAACTCAAGGTCCATCATTCTCCACTAAACCACACTTAACAAATTCACATCTCTCTTTTCCCTTTCTTTGGTTCTCGGCCGAGCACACAACCCACCCCCACATCCATTTTCGATTTTAATCAAGCCATTCCAAGCATATACAAGTGTGAAGGGTCACGCGTAAGGAACCTTGGTGCATTCGGAACGCGAAGGACCTCTTCTCATTGCTTTTATCCACTCGATCTTCGACTAGAATCTTCCCTAGCCTCGAGCTAGTGGTAAGTGGCTATAATCACACTCTCGATCTATTTTAAAGTGGTTAAAATAATATATGACGGTTAAAACTCATAAACTTACTAGATGATATGTAAAAGTCTACTAAAGATGCTAAAGATGTTGGTTAATAGTGTGACAACTCGAAATTTAGAACCATTTTTTGTATCTTGATGTAACATGCTTGAACGCTATGTGACTAGTTAACTTGTCGGTTTAATGAAATAAGTGAACACCCTATGTGATTATATGTTATGATTATATGTATACTTGTATATATGCGACCCGAGACACAAGAACCGACTCGAGACCATGCGGTCTCGAGTGAATAGTGTAACTGATGGGCCGGTTGGGCCATGTCCCTCTCCACCCCACTCGAAAACCCATTAGGGTGCATCAACTTAGAAACTAGTATATAACCTTTGTAGTGAGCCAACATCACCATTTTTGAGCAACCCACACACACACACTCCCCCTCTCTCACTAAAACCCTAAGCCACAACATTCTTCTCCTTCTTCTCGGATCAAACCGGTGACCACAAGGAGACTCGGTTAAGCTCATCATCATCACTCGGACACTCCATTTTACTCATCTTCCTTACCAACTCGGTACCTTCTCACAACCGGTTAGTGTTTTATGATGTTGTTGTTGTTGTTAAATGTTATGAATGACTTGGTGTAGCTAGAATAATTGTACGAATGATGATGTTTTTGTGTATCGGATGTGTATGATGATGTTTGGCTAACATGTCTCGATTTCGGATATATTGCATAAAGAACTAATGATGTCTTGTGTCTAAATGTGATCTAAACCATTGATTGTTGATGTTCATGAAAATAGGCTTGCATATGTACACTAGATAATGTCATGTAATCGGATTGTACACTCTTGTGCTAAGAACCAAATGCTTGTTAAACCGGCTACATGAGTGTGGAAATCGGATTAGTATAGAGCCGAGTTTGAGGTGTTATGTGATGATTTGAAACCATTAGATGAGTATGTTCAAGTGTTTGATTGTTGTTCATGTTACGGTTGTGATAAATGCTAAAAACCCTAAAATATGATGAACAAGTTGAATGATCATAATGAATATGTGAAGAACTTGTTGAATATGATATGAATGTGTGAAGAACTTGTTGAATATGATATGGATATTTGAAAATTGGTATGTTTGATCCATTTCGGTAATTAGTTAGACAAGGGAACATGTTAGTGCATTGTTATTGGATAGTACACCATATCATGACCATGAAACCTCATTGGCTAGTACAATGTCGGAAATCAGTAAATGTTTCAGCCGAAACCTTCTGTCTCGACTCGAGACCATAAACATGATAACTCGAGAACATAGATTGCGACACAGGTTGCGAGTCAAACCCCTAGTCTCGACTCGAGACCATACTTTATCAACACACACACATCATGACTGGAGACTATGGTTACGAGTCCGGTTGCGACTCGAAACCAGAACGTGCATGACTAGAGACCTCCTCAGATTGCGACTCGAGAACTTGTAAGCTACAACTAGAGACCGCACAGTCTCGACTAGAGACCGCACAGTCTCGACTAGAGACCGCACAGTCTCGACTCGAGACCACACACATGTGCACGCTATTTGGACTTTCACACTGTTACGGGCCTAAGTGATTGGGCCGAATAGATGGGCCGCATGTGCTACTGTTAATTGAGTATGTTGTGCACTGTTGTTAAACTGCCATGATAAACGTGTGTGCCATGATCGTTACTTGTGTATGAATACGTGTAGAAGATACATGCACTACTTGGTTTGAACCTGACTTGAATGGTATCTATGTTGGGACGTAGTTGACCACTTACAACTTGATTGACTTTTCTGTGTATCTGCCAAGCAAACCAAGGTGAGTTCACACCCTCTACAAAGCATGGGATTCCCAGGGGTCGGGAATTGGGGTTAAGGAACATGGGTTCCTCGTCCTCCTTGGGTAGGACAGCATTGGTTCAGGAATGTAATTCCTCGTCCTCATGGACAGATAACTCGTACTAGACCAAAACTCTATCACGAAGTCCCACCTTTTTATATCGACTTAATCGCCGAGCCTATGGCGAGCGGGTCATTAGTTAGATAGCGCTATTTAGGTCTGACAAACCTCACACCGTGCCACAGAGGACGGGCGTGAACTAATGGATCTGGGGCATGTCAATGATGATAGACATTGACAGTTTCAGGGCACATAAACATGACTACAGTCAGCAGTCGATATGGTAACGAGTCTAGTGTATACATGGGGTAGCCCCCACGGCCGAAATGCCAGATAACTAACACGGGGTAGCCCCCACGGCTGGATTGCCAGAGTAACCGGGAATAAACAAGTCACGTTTTTAACTATGGGGTAACCCCCACGGCAGGATGCCAGATAAAGGAAACTGTTTTCGAAACAACTTAAAAACGAACACCCAACCGTGAACTCACTCAACTTGTTGTTGACTCGTTACTACATGCTTTGCAGGACAATAGGTACTTAACTGGAGCTTGCATGGAAGAGAGTCGTTGTGGGACATGGACAGCTGTGTGCCATGTTAAACTTTGAACAATTGAACTCATGTTTTGGTTTTAAACATTATGCTTCCGCTTGCAACTTAAACTATGTTTTGTTTGGACACCAATTGTATTGGTTGAATTTTTATAACTACTTATATGCTTGTTCAGTATGATTGGTGGCTGGATCCTGGTCAGTCACGCCTCCAAGCGGTGGTACTCCGCAGGTGGATTTTGGGGGTGTGACAGATTGGTATCAGAGCCATTGGTTATAGTGAACTTGGTTTTAATAAGGGAAAAGGTTTTATTAAAATCAGACTATAACCTGTACGGTGCTCTACGATCCACAACGACGCTTCACTCCACATGCAAGGCTCGACATTCTAGGTGATATGATCCATGTATATATTGCCTACTTGTTAGTTACATAGTACATTGCTCATGGTATGCTTGGTTAGTATAACTACTGTTGCTTGAACACGTGTGTGCTTACTCCCTTCTGTCATCGCACTTTCACGAACCTCTCTCACTCCTGTTTCCCTTGATATGACGATCATGTCTGGACGCGTTAACCTGACACAAGCCCAGTTGACGGCTCTGATTAACGAACGAGTTGCTGCGGCACTTGCAGCTGCACACGCAGGAGGTCAACATGTTCAACCACCTGTGTGCACTTTTAAAACTTTCATGGACTGCCGACCAACTACATTTAGCGGCACTGAAGGAGCAGTAGGACTCCTCCACTGGTTTGAGAAACTAGAATCTGTGTTCAAAATGTGTGAATGCCCTGAGGCGCGCAGGGTGAAGTATGCTACCGGTACTCTCGAGGGTTTAGCCCTCACGTGGTGGAACGCTCAGGTCCAAATGCTGGGGTTGGTTGCTGCCAACGCCACCCCATGGGAAACTTTTAAGGAAATGATCAAGGAAGAATACTGCAGTCGTGATGACATTCATAAGCTGGAAGTCGAGTTCTTCAACCTCAAGATGACAGGGTCAGAGATTGAGGCGTATACCAAGAGGTCGAACGAGCTTGCATTATTATGTCCTACTATGGTGGACCCTCCATTTAAGCGTATTGAACTCTTTCTCAAGGGCTTGGTGCCAGAGATCCAAAGTCATGTGACTTCAGCAAACCTCGCTACCATCCAGCAAGTTGTGCAATTGGTTCACCGTCTCACGGACCAGGCGGTGGAGCAGAACAAGTTGCCAAAGCGCATAGGTGCTGCAACTACTTCAGGTGTCCCTAGTGACAACAAACGGAAATGGGATGGAGCTTCAAGTAAGGGTTCGACGTCCGTCCAGTCACAGTCCCAGCAGAGAAAGACTGATGACTACAAGAGCCCAAGTCAGCAATCATCTGGTGGACAAAGTCATGGTGGGTACAAAGGGAATAACCCCAAATGCAATCGCTGCAGCCTGCACCACAGCGGGCCATGCACCAGGGGCAACTGTCATCGGTGCAACAAGCCAGGTCACGCTGCAAAGGATTGCAGGAGCTTATATCCCGCCAATCAGAATCGTCAACAAGCTCAACAGAACCAGCGCCAGCAGCAGCAGCAAGGTGATAACAAAGGGTGCTTTCAGTGTGGAGCTGAGGGTCACTTCAAGAGAGATTGTCCCCAACTGAACAGGGACCAGAACAACAACAACAATAACAACAATCAGGGGAATGGTAACAATGGGAACAACAACAATGGTGCCAGGGGGCGGGCGTTCATGATTGGCCAAGGTGAAGCAAGGAATGACCCCAATGTTGTGGCGGGTAAGTTCGTTCTCGATGACTTTTATGTTACAGTTTTATTTGATTCGGGTGCCGATACTAGCTACATGTCACTAGAAGTTAGTCGAATGCTTAAGCGTATTCCAACACCTTTGAACAACAAGCACACTGTAGAGCTAGCAAATGGTAAGAGTTTAGAGGCCACACACGTAGTCAAGGGTTGTAAACTTATTCTTGCAGACCGGACCTTCTCTATCGACCTTATTCCTATCGTCTTGGGTAGTTTCGACGTTGTCATTGGGATGGATTGGTTATCCCAGCATCGAGCAGAGATTCTTTGCAACGAGAAGGTTGTTCGTATTCCAGGCTCCGGTAATGAACCTCTCATGATTCATGGCGACAAGAGGAGTGCTGTTGAGAACGTCATCTCTCTCCTTAAGGCCCAAAAGTGCTTGCGAAAGGGCCACACTGCCATTCTGGCTCTCGTTACTGACACCTCGGAGAAAGAAAAGAAGATAGAAGATTTTCCAATTGTACGCGACTATCCGGAGGTATTTCCTGAGGAATTACCTGGTCTTCCGCCTCATCGCTAAGTCGAGTTTCAGATTGAACTAGCTCCTAGAGCTGCGCCTATAGCTCGTGCACCTTATCGCTTAGCTCCATCAGAGTTGGAAGAACTCTCTACACAACTACAAGAACTCTTGGATAAGGGTTTTATTCGTCCTAGCTCATCGCCCTGGGGGGCTCCAGTGATATTTGTGAAGAAGAAGGACGGTACCTTCAGAATGTGCATCGACTACCGGGAACTCAACAAGGTGACGGTGAAGAATCGTTACCCTCTACCGCGTATTGACGACTTGTTCGACCAGCTGCAAGGGTCGAGCTACTATTCGAAGATCGATTTGAGATCGGGTTATCACCAGTTGAGAGTCCGAGAAGAGGACGTCTCCAAAACAGCTTTTAGAACTCGCTATGGGCACTATGAGTTTTTGGTCATGCCTTTTGGGCTGACAAACGCACCAGCGGTCTTCATGGACTTGATGAATCGAGTGTGCAAGCCCTACCTAGACAAGTTCGTTATAGTCTTCATCGACGACATCCTGATCTATTCTAAGAGTCAGGAGGAACACGAGCAACATCTACGACTCATTCTGGAACTACTTCGAACAGAACAGCTTTATGCAAAGTTCTCGAAATGCGACTTCTGGCTTCGAGAAGTCCATTTCCTAGGCCATGTGGTAAACAAGGATGGGATTCACGTTGATCCATCTAAGGTAGACTCGATTAAGAAATGGCCTGCACCTCGTACACCAAAGGAAATTCGCCAATTCTTGGGTTTGGCAGGTTACTACAGGAGATTCATTAAGGATTTTTCCAAGATTGCACAGCCTCTCACCTCACTAACGCAGAAAGGCGTGGTTTATCGCTGGGGAAATGCGCATGAGTTAGCATTTCAGCACTTAAAGGATAGACTTTGCAGTGCACCTATCCTTTCCTTGCCGGAGGGCACAGACGACTTCGTGGTCTACTGCGACGCGTCAATTCAAGGTCTTGGTTGTGTATTGATGCAACGAAATAAGGTTATAGCCTACGCCTCACGCCAACTTAAAGTTCATGAAAAGAACTACACTACGCACGACTTAGAGCTGGGAGCTGTTGTTTTTGCACTTAAGTTATGGCGACACTACTTGTACGGTACCAAGTGCGCCATCTACACCGACCACAGGAGCCTCGAGCACATCTTCAAACAGAAAGAACTGAATATGCGACAGCGACGATGGGTCGAACTACTGAATGACTACGAGTGCTCGATCAGGTATCACCCGGGCAAGGCCAATGTTGTGGCCGACGCCCTCAGTCGAAAGGACACCGTGCCTAAGCGCGTGCGAGCTTTACAACTCACTATACATTCAAGTCTCCCTTCCCAAATACGAGATGCTCAGATAGAAGCATTGAAACCAGAAAACATCAGGGCCGAAGCCCTACGCGGATCAAGGCAACGCTTAGAACAGAAGGAAGACGGTGCTTACTACGTAACGGGACGCGTTTGGGTCCCACTCTATGGCAACCTACGAGAGCTTGTGATGGACGAAGCACACAAGTCTCGCTACTCGGTACACCCTGGTTCGGATAAGATGTACCACGATATCAAAACCACGTATTGGTGGCCTAGCATGAAGGCCCACATAGCGACCTATGTCAGCAAGTGTTTGACTTGTGCGAGAGTCAAGTCTGAATATCAGAAAACCTCAGGCCTACTCCAGCAACCAGAGATACCATAATGGAAATGGGAGCAAATTTCCATGGATTTCGTTACTGGCCTGCCTAGATCCCAGCGCGGAAACGATACTATTTGGGTGATCGTGGATCGACTCACAAAATCTTCACACTTCTTGGCTATCAAGGAGACGGATAAGTTCTCCACTCTTGCAGAAGTATACCTCAAGGAAGTTGTTTCGAGGCACGGGGTGCCCACCTCTATTATCTCGGATCGGGATGCACGTTTTACTTCAGAGTTGTGGCAGGCGATGCACAAATCCTTTGGCTCACGATTAGACATGAGCACAGCACATCACCCTCAGATGGACGGGCAGTCCGAGCGCACTATTCAAACCTTAGAAGACATGCTTCGTGCATGTGTAATCGACTTTGGCAACAGCTGGGAAAAGCATCTGCCACTTGTGGAATTCTCGTACAATAACAACTACCACACCAGCATTAAAGCTGCTCCGTTTGAGGCATTGTACGGACGTAAATGCCGGTCACCTCTTTGTTGGGCAGAGGTGGGGGATAGTCAGATCACTGGTCCAGAACATGTGGTAGATACAACTGAACAAATTGCTCAGATACGAAAACGCATGGCGGCAGCTCGTGACCGTCAGAAAGTTTACGCCGATAAGAGCAGGAAACCACTAGAGCTCTAGGTTGGGGAGCGGGTACTACTCAAAGTTTCACCCTGGAAGGGTGTGGTTCGTTTTGGTAAACGAGGCAAACTTAACCCACGATACGTCAGACCTTTTGAAATCATCGAGAAAATAGGCAGGGTGGCCTACAGACTGAACTTACCGGCAGAACTCGGTGCAGTTCACAACGTTTTCCACGTGTCAAATCTGAAGAAGTGTCTGTCAGATGAGATCCACATAGTTCCTCTGAAGGAACTCACTATCGACGAGAAGTTACGATTCGTCGAGGAACCAGTTGAAATCACGGACCGAGATGTTAAGGTCCTCAAGAGCACTAGAATACCTCTCGTTCGAGTTCATTGGAACTCACGTCGCGGCCCAGAGTTCACCTGGGAGCGCAAAGATCGGATGAAACAAAAGTATCCCCAACTGTTCGGAAACGGTACAACCACTACTGAGGCTGAAGCTACGGAATTTCGGGACGAAATTCCAGATCAACGGGGGGTGGATGTGACACCCCAGGAAAACCAAGAAAACCATACAACTTAACTAGCTTCCTTAGTGAGTGCTTACCAAATTTCGGGACGAAATTTCTTTCAACTTGGGGATGATGTGACAACTCGAAATTTAGAACCATTTGTTGTATCTTGATGTAACATGCTTGAACGCTATGTTACTAGTTAACTTGTCGGTTTAATGAAATAAGTGAACACCCTATGTGATTATATGTTATGATTATATGTATACTTGTATATATGCGACCCGAGACACAAGAACCGACTCGAGACCATGCGGTCTCGAGTGAATAGTGTAACTGATGGGCCGGTTGGGCCATGTCCCTCTCCACCCCACGCGAAAACCCATTAGGGTGCATCAACTTAGAAACTAGTATATAACCTTTGTAGTGAGCCAACATCACCATTTTTGAGCAACCCACACACACACACTCCCCCTCTCTCACTAAAACCCTAAGCCACAACATTCTTCTCCTTCTTCTCAGATCAAATCGGTGACCACAAGGAGACTCGGTTAAGCTCATCATCATCACTAGGACACTCCATTTTACTCATCTTCCTTACCAACTCAGTACCTTCTCACAACCGGTTAGTGTTTTATGTTGTTGTTGTTGTTGTTAAATGTTATGAATGACATGGTGTAGCTAGAATAATTGTACGAATGATGATGTTTTTGTGTATCGGATGTGTATGATGATGTTTGGCTAACATGTCTCGATTTCGGATATATTGGATAAAGAACTAATGATGTCTTGTGTCTAAATGTGATCTAAACCATTGATTGTTGATGTTCATGAAAATAGGCTTGCATATGTACACTAGATAATGTCATGTAATCGGATTGTACACTCTTGTGCTAAGAACCAAATGCTTGTTAAACCGGCTACATGAGTGTGGAAATCGGATTAGTATAGAGCCGAGTTTGAGGTGTTATGTGATGATTTGAAACCATTAGATGAGTATGTTCAAGTGTTTGATTGTTGTTCATGTTACGGTTGTGATAAATGCTAAAAACCCTAAAATATGATGAACAAGTTGAATGATCATAATGAATATGTGAAGAACTTGTTGAATATGATATGAATGTGTGAAGAACTTGTTGAATATGATATGGATATTTGAAAATTGGTATGTTTGATCCATTTCGGTAATTACTTAGACAAGGGAACATGTTAGTGCATTGTTATTGGATAGTACACCATATCATGACCATGAAACCTCATTGGCTAGTACAATGTCGGAAATCAGTAAATGTTTCAGCCGAAACCTTCTGTCTCGACTCGAGACCATAAACATGATAACTCGAGAACATAGATTGCGACATAGGTTGCGAGTCAAACCGCTAGTCTCGACTCGAGACCATACTTTATCAACACACACACATCATGACTCGAGACTATGGTTACGAGTCCGGTTGCGACTCGAAACCAGAACGTGCAAGACTAGAGACCTCCTCAGATTGCGACTCGAGAACTTGTAAGCTACAACTCGAGACCGCACAGTCTCGACTAGAGACCGCACAGTCTCGACTCGAGACCACACACATGTGCACGCTATTTGGACTTTCACACTGTTACGGGCCTAAGTGATTGGGCCGAACAGATGGGCCGCATGTGCTACTGTTAATTGAGTATGCTGTGCACTGTTGTCAAACTGCCATGATAAACGTGTGTGCCATGATCGTTACTTGTGTATGAATACGTGTAGAAGATACGTGCACTACTTGGTTTGAACCTGACTTGAATGGTATCTATGTTAGGACGTAGTTGACCACTTACAACTTGATTGACTTTTCTGTGTATCTGCCGAGCAAACCAAGGTGAGTTCACACCCTCTACAAAGCATGGGATTCCCAGGGGTCGGGAATTGGGGTTAAGGAACATGGGTTCCTCGTCCTCCTTGGGTAGGACAGCATTGGTTCAGGAATGTAATTCCTCGTCCTCATGGACAGATAACTCGTACTAGACCAAAACTCTATCACGAAGTCCCTCCTTTTTATATCGACTTAATCGCCGGGCCAATGGCGAGCGGGTCATTAGTTAGATAGCGCTATTTAGGTCTGACAAACCTCACACCGTGCCGCAGAGGACGGGCGTGAACTAATGGATCTGGGGCACGTCAATGATGATAGACATTGACAGTTTCAGGGCACATAAACATGACTACAGTCAGCAGTCGATATGGTAACGAGTCTAGTGTATACATGGGGTAGCCCCCACGGCTGAAATGCCAGATAACTAACACGGGGTAGCCCCCACGGCTTGATTGCCAGAGTAACCGGGAATAAACAAGTCACGTTTTTAACTATGGGGTAACCCCCACGGCAGGATGCCAGATAAAGGAAACTGTTTTCGAAACAACTTAAAAACGAACACCCAACCGTGAACTCACTCAACTTGTTGTTGACTCGTTACTACATGCTTTGCAGGACAATAGGTACTTAACTGGAGCTTGCATGGAAGAGAGTCGTTGTGGGACATGGACAGCTGTGTGCCATGTTAAACTTTGAACAATTGAACTCATGTTTTGGTTTTAAACATTATGCTTCCGCTTGCAACTTAAACTATGTTTTGTTTGGACACCAATTGTATTGGTTGAATTTTTATAACTACTTATATGCTTGTTCAGTATGATTGGTGGCTGGATCCTGGTCAGTCACGCCTCCAAGCGGTGGTACTCCGCAGGTGGATTTTGGGGGTGTGACAAATAGCACAAGGGTTGTGTAAATCTTGTAAGATTTGTTTTGAGTGATTATTTAGTGCCGATCTATGTTGTGGTAGCTCGGATCATCATCTAACCCGGATTAGTCATGTTCATGAAACATGACATAGAATATGTTAAGAATGAAAAGGGTTAAATGATGAAACTCTACTACACACTAAACATGAACTTGTGTAAAATCGATTTTTCTTATGAAATAGTGTTCAAAACTAGTAGATCTACGGATCTACAAGCGGTACTTTCAAAGGACCAAGTGTCAAAGAAATCATACTTTTAAAACCGGATCTTGCATGAACAAGAGTGATTTTTTATAAGCACACAAGTGTGTAAACACTTGTGTAACACAAAGTTTCGACAAAAGAACTATTTTTTTATAAACGTTGACAAGAAGTTGTAAAGACGAAACTTCTTTAAAAACAGGATTTTCAAGAAACCAAATTGATCTATTCAAAGATCCACTAAAAATAATGGAAAGATGCAACATATTTTGGATAAACCGCAAGTTCATGTATTTCTGCGATTTATATCTATTTTGACTAGTTTAATGTTGAAATGTTGTTTGATAATGTTGGGAACATTGTTGGTTTGAATTTTAAAAGAAAATGATACGCTTGAAAGCGTGGCCACCTCCAGTTACAGGGGAAACTCTGGCGAATTTTTTCTAAAAACCTAACACTTGGAAACATTTTCATCCCAAGTATTATAAATATATTTCTAACTTGTTTTCGAAAATGTAAATTTCGCCACGATTCTACTTACAAAATTTCTAAGTGTCGGAGGTGGGATTTTCACAAAATAAAACCTGAAATATATATATTTAGAATATATGTTTTTCATAACAACACTTGTGAATTTCTATGATTATTTTGTGAACTATACAAATATTATTTTTAGGGTAAAAATAATATTCCCGAATGATAACGATTCCAAAATAATACAAACGCCTTCACAATAATTGCTAAGTTACAACGGTATAATTATTACCACCCGATCTTTATCCGTAACTTACGCATTTTAAGAAAATATTTATGAGCGCGTATTTTTGTCAAAGTATTATTTTGGGAAAATCACATGTATTAAAATATAATATTTTTGGGAAGAATATTTATATTTTGGAGTAAGAAATAAAATATATTAAGTGAGACTTAAAAATGTATTTCGAATTTTACGAACACGCATGTATTAAATCCCCCATCCTTGGGAAGGAAAATAATTACCAAGTATTTACAAAAATATAAACACGAAATAGTTGTCTAACTATTTCCAAAAAACTTAAACCTTAAGCCAAGGCACGGCCATCCGTCTAATAGAGTTAGTACGTGTAGGTCGTCGCACAACTGCTTGATCAGGAGATATACTTGGTAGAGACGCACCACTGTGAGTTCATGCTCCCCCTTTTCTCTTAACTGTTTTCAGTTTTTAAACTGCGGGGGTGAAATACATGTTACATTTACTACAAACGTTTTATACACGGTATGATTAGCTAAGGAACTTACTACTAGATCACGTGAATGGATAGGCTATTATCGTAAGACCATTAATCCTTGTATAAGGACCGAGAGGCATGAGTTATAGATCTATCGGGTGTTGCGAGCCCCACACATGGGCCAGCGTGCGGCTGCATGTGGTGACTATGTCGTTCCGCCGGAAGGACCGGTATAAAATACGCGTTACAGGTTTGAGTGCTTCCTAGTCCATGTCACTTATTAATGTATTAGCTACACATTAATCGATCTCTTTTTCCTTAATTGCTACATACCAGGGATTTTCATACATACAGACTTGTTTACAAAGGTTTATACATACTCACTTACACATGAACTCGCTCAACGTTATTGTTGATTTTTCAACTTACATGTATTTCAGGGAATTAAAGGATCTGGCGCGGTATGACACGTTTTCCCGCTGCATTAGTTTCGAGGTCATCCGAGTTTAAGGGATGTGACTTTTTCCTGGACGAGTCACAGTTCTTAAGCTGTGTTTATTTCTTGTTGGTGTTGTGTCTTTTGAACATTGTTTATGTTTGTTAGGATGTGATATCCGTTAAGACAATGTTGTAGTTCTTTACTCTTCAAACTTATTTTAATGGATGATCTTGCATGGTTTTTATTTCATATAGCTTGTTATGGTTAAGCTATGGTATTAAGAAGTCACACCAAAATAACCACGCTTCCGCAAAGCCAGGGTGTGACAAACACTCCCCAAAGGCCAAGTGCCACATGTCAAACTCTTGTGGTGGGCAAAATGAGCTACCACAACATTGCAACAAGTGTAGGGATGTGATCATTCCCTCTTCTCCAAGAAACGATCCTAACGGTGAACCGAAATCTATAAATACCCACCTCAACTTCACTCATTCCTCACAAGAATCTGATTTGAGAAGCTCTAAGTTGAAACCTTTGTTTCATACCTGAGCTACTTGAATCAAGATTAGCATTCGGGGACCCTTTGTAAGTGTTCCTTCGTTCTTTTATTGCTTTTCGAGTCCGAAAGTCAAACTTTGTTTGACTTTCTGCATTGACCAGTTTATGGTCAATGCGAAGTTCGTTTGAACTTCGCAACGTGAGTGTAATCACGGTGGTTATAGTCCCTTGTGACTATGCCTACTGATTACCACGTTGACTAGGGTGGTAAGGGTAAGCGATCTGATAAATCGCTTATACCTTCGAACCCGGCCCATTTGGTCGATCATTAGGATCCGACCAAACACATTAGGTGACCATAGTATATAGGGAATAACCTTCCGAGGTTATACCTTATGGTCGCTTCGTTTAAGTAGTTGTATGATAGGTAGTTTATATGCCTTAGGTAAATTACCAAAATACCCCTTTGATGCCAAAATTCATTTTAAGCATATGTAACATAACTTTTGACATCTAAAATGATTTGACAACAATATTAGACATGTTAAGGCATATGTTACTTGTCATAGGACTAGTTAAGCGGTCCGAACGCGTTTTACGCGAACGACGCGTTAAAGTAGCATAAGCTACCTAAACGGGTCGTAATGGGTGGTAAGCTCTTAGGTTAGGTTTCGTTTTAGTATGTGGGCTTTGTTAAACCGTATTACATGAGTTCCCATACTCATTTGGTTTACGAGCCCTCATTCTATCCGATCCTCCGATATAGGTCCGGTTTATTAACATATTTACCTATATTAGGTGCCGTTTGATTCCGTGATCTCTAGCGTTGCTTGGTGGTTATCTTAGGACTTCTGAGCAATCTCAAGTGAGTACATAGACCCCTCTTTTACTGTTTTCCAAACTGTTTTGGGGTGAAACACATGTGCCTACTTGTTACTTTCATGCTTTCCTGTTTTCACATCATATACCTGCAATGTTTGTTAGTACATTATAGTACATGATTTCATTACATTTCATGCTATGTATGTCCATTGTGTGCGTACTTAGTACATTGTTTTACATCACATTTCATGCTAGGTATGCCCATTGTGTGCATTACTTAGTACATTGTTTACTTTACATTTCTGCTATGTATGTTGACTGATAGCATGCTAGCACATTGATTTACATGACTTTTCTGCTTTGTATGTTAACTTAGCATACTTAGTACATTGTTTTCATATGACATGTATACAATTGCTATAACATTTGGTTTGCACAAACGAGACTATTATACGTTCATTAACATTAGCTACGCCGCTCGGTAGTAAGTACTTGTACCATAGGACTTGACAAATCCCATTCCTGACATCTCGGGTTTGTTTGGATGTAAGGAATGACTGAATCCGAAAACATTTCTTTTGATAACCTTGACTAAAAGGGTTATCCGACTGTCTCAAGGCTTGAATGTATGCGTTAACTTACCACATAAATGTTTGTATCAATGTTACACGCATTACTTTGCAAAACATAACTTTTTGATATATTCAAAATACTTTGTTTTGTACATTTCTACATTTGGATTATGTGCAATACTTTACTTACAATACATAACATTTGTTACACATTACTTGACTACTTTTGGACTATTAACATTTGATATGATTTATACAAGGACTTTTGACAATTGGTTTAAACATAGACTTATTACATTGGTGGTTTGTTTAAGTGACTTAAGTAACGAGATGTGAGTAATATGATACAAGCATGGTGGATACGCCGCTGGTACTTCCTATATATAAGTGTTTGTATTATATTACATATCATAGCGTTATTTAAATCATTCAATTTGGACTTATACATTTTACACAAGTAACACGATTTTCACAAGACTTTGGTTTACAAACAATTTACTTTATACAACAAATTTTACTTGGTTATACATTTAACCATACATTATTCTTTTATTTATACATATCATTTGATCTTATCGCTTTTTAAATGATTTACAAAACAAAACAATTTACAAGGCTCATGACTGACTTTTGCTAAACAACTTTTTCTTAAACTTAAGTCATGAATCCTATTTTCACAAAACCTATGTATCTCACAGGCATTTTTATGCTGACGTACCTATTTTCACATGTGTTTTCAGGAGCTTTTGCGTAGGATGATGATCGTGACACTAGGGCGGACAAGTGCCTTAGAGACATAAAATGAAGATAGACTTAGTTTAATTATGTTCTGAACTCTTTATTTCATGTTTAAAACAATGTAACTCTTATGTTGATAAATAAAATACAACTTTGTATGCCATGGTTATGAAACAATTAATTCTGTTACAACACTCCCCGACGTTTTCCGCCACGTTTTGTATGTTATACGTGGTCGGGGTGTGACAGAACTAGTTCCATGGTTATGGTTCATCAACCAGACATGGGTTTCTGTCTTCTTAGGAATCAAGAATACAGAGGTACGACCTTACTTGAACAGGATCTGTTCTATAGGCTCGTACCTCTGTATTCTTGATTCCTAAGAAGACAGAAACCCATGTCTGGTTGATGAACCATAACCATGGAACTAGAGCGTGATTAACGGAATGACTGAATCCGAAAACATTTCTTTTGATAACCTTGACTAAAAGGGTTATCCGACTGTCTCAAGGCTTGAATGTATGCGTTAACTTACCACATAAATGTTTGTATCAATGTTACATGCATTACTTTGCAAAACATAACTTTTTGATATATTCAAAATACTTTGTTTTGTACATTTCTACATTTGGATTATGTGCAATACTTTACTTACAATACATAACATTTGTTACACATTACTTGACTACTTTTGGACTATTAACATTTGATATGATTTATACAAGGACTTTTGACAATTGGTTTAAACATAGACTTATTACATTGGTGGTTTGTTTAAGTGACTTAAGTAACGAGATGTGAGTAATATGATACAAGCATGGTGGATACGCCGCTGGTACTTCCTATATATAAGTGTTTGTATTATATTACATATCATAGCGTTATTTAAATCATTCAATTTGGACTTATACATTTTACACAAGTAACACGATTTTCACAAGACTTTGGTTTACAAACAATTTACTTTATACAACAAATTTTACTTGGTTATACATTTAACCATACATTATTCTTTTATTTATACATATCATTTGATCTTATCGCTTTTTAAATGACTTACAAAACAAAACAATATACAAGGCTCATGACTGACTTTTGCTAAACAACTTTTTCTTAAACTTAAGTCATGAATCCTATTTTCACAAAACCTATGTATCTCACAGGCATTTTTATGCTGACGTACCTATTTTCACATGTGTTTTCAGGAGCTTTTGCGTAGAATGATCATCGTGACACTAGGGCGGACATGTGCCTTAGAGACATAAAATGAAGATAGACTTAGTTTAATTATGTTCTGAACTCTTTATTTCATGTTTAAAACAATGTAACTCTTATGTTGATAAATAAAATACAACTTTGTATGCCATGGTTATGAAACAATTAATTCTTTTACAACACTCCCCGACGTTTTCCGCCACGTTTTGTATGTTATACGTGGTCGGGGTGTGACATAACTAGTTCCATGGTTATGGTTCATCAACCAGACATGGGTTTCTGTCTTCTTAGAAATCAAGAATACAGAGGTACGACCTTACTTGAACAGGATCTGTTCTATAGGCTCGTACCTCTGTATTCTTGATTCCTAAGAAGACAGAAACCCATGTCTGGTTGATGAACCATAACCATGGAACTAGAGCGTGATTAACGGAATGACTGAATCCGAAAACATTTCTTTTGATAACCTTGACTAAAAGGGTTATCCGACTGTCTCAAGGCTTGAATGTATGCGTTAACTTACCACATAAATGTTTGTATCAATGTTACATGCATTACTTTGCAAAACATAACTTTTTGATATATTCAAAATACTTTGTTTTGTACATTTCTACATTTGGATTATGTGCAATACTTTACTTACAATACATAACATTTGTTACACATTACTTGACTACTTTTGGACTATTAACATTTGATATGATTTATACAAGGACTTTTGACAATTGGTTTAAACATAGACTTATTACATTGGTGGTTTGTTTAAGTGACTTAAGTAACGAGATGTGAGTAATATGATACAAGCATGGTGGATACGCCGCTGGTACTTCCTATATATAAGTGTTTGTATTATATTACATATCATAGCGTTATTTAAATCATTCAATTTGGACTTATACATTTTACACAAGTAACACGATTTTCACAAGACTTTGGTTTACAAACAATTTACTTTATACAACAAATTTTACATGGTTATACATTTAACCATACATTATTCTTTTATTTATACATATCATTTGATCTTATCGCTTTTTAAATGACTTACAAAACAAAACAATATACAAGGCTCATGACTGACTTTTGCTAAACAACTTTTTCTTAAACTTAAGTCATGAATCCTATTTTCACAAAACCTATGTATCTCACAGGCATTTTTATGCTGACGTACCTATTTTCACATGTGTTTTCAGGAGCTTTTGCGTAGGATGATGATCGTGACACTAGGGCGGACAAGTGCCTTACAGACATAAAATGAAGATAGACTTAGTTTAATTATGTTCTGAACTCTTTATTTCATGTTTAAAACAATGTAACTCTTATGTTGATAAATAAAATACAACTTTGTATGCCATGGTTATGAAACAATTAATTCTGTTACAACACTCCCCGACGTTTTCCGCCACGTTTTGTATGTTATACGTGGTCGGGGTGTGACAGAACTAGTTCCATGGTTATGGTTCATCAACCAGACATGGGTTTCTGTCTTCTTAGGAATCAAGAATACAGAGGTACGACCTTACTTGAACAGGATCTGTTCTATAGGCTCGTACCTCTGTATTCTTGATTCCTAAGGAGACAGAAACCCATGTCTGGTTGATGAACCATAACCATGGAACTAGAGCGTGATTAACGGAATGACTGAATCCGAAAACATTTCTTTTGATAACCTTGACTAAAAGGGTTATCCGACTGTCTCAAGGCTTGAATGTATGCGTTAACTTACCACATAAATGTTTGTATCAATGTTACATGCATTACTTTGCAAAACATAACTTTTTGATATATTCAAAATACTTTGTTTTGTACATTTCTACATTTGGATTATGTGCAATACTTTACTTACAATACATAACATTTGTTACACATTACTTGACTACTTTTGGACTATTAACATTTGATATGATTTATACAAGGACTTTTGACAATTGGTTTAAACATAGACTTATTACATTGGTGGTTTGTTTAAGTGACTTAAGTAACGAGATGTGAGTAATATGATACAAGCATGGTGGATACGCCGCTGGTACTTCCTATATATAAGTGTTTGTATTATATTACATATCATAGCGTTATTTAAATCATTCAATTTGGACTTATACATTTTACACAAGTAACACGATTTTCACAAGACTTTGGTTTACAAACAATTTACTTTATACAACAAATTTTACTTGGTTATACATTTAACCATACATTATTCTTTTATTTATACATATCATTTGATCTTATCGCTTTTTAAATGACTTACAAAACAAAACAATATACAAGGCTCATGACTGACTTTTGCTAAACAACTTTTTCTTAAACTTAAGTCATGAATCCTATTTTCACAAAACCTATGTATCTCACAGGCATTTTTATGCTGACGTACCTATTTTCACATGTGTTTTCAGGAGCTTTTGCGTAGGATGATCATCGTGACACTAGGGCGTACATGTGCCTTAGAGACATAAAATGAAGATAGACTTAGTTTAATTATGTTCTGAACTCTTTATTTCATGTTTAAAACAATGTAACTCTTATGTTGATAAATAAAATACAACTTTGTATGCCATGGTTATGAAACAATTAATTCTGTTACAACACTCCCCGACGTTTTCCGCCACGTTTTGTATGTTATACGTGGTCGGGGTGTGACAGAACTAGTTCCATGGTTATGGTTCATCAACCAGACATGGGTTTCTGTCTTCTTAGGAATCAAGAATACAGAGTTACGACCTTACTTGAACAGGATCTGTTCTATAGGCTCGTACCTCTGTATTCTTGATTCCTAAGAAGACAGAAACCCATGTCTGGTTGATGAACCATAACCATGGAACTAGAGCGTGATTAACGGAATGACTGAATCCGAAAACATTTCTTTTGATAACCTTGACTAAAAGGGTTATCCGACTGTCTCAAGGCTTGAATGTATGCGTTAACTTACCACATAAATGTTTGTATCAATGTTACATGCATTACTTTGCAAAACATAACTTTTTGATATATTCAAAATACTTTGTTTTGTACATTTCTACATTTGGATTATGTGCAATACTTTACTTACAATACATAACATTTGTTACACATTACTTGACTACTTTTGGACTATTAACATTTGATATGATTTATACAAGGACTTTTGACAATTGGTTTAAACATAGACTTATTACATTGGTGGTTTGTTTAAGTGACTTAAGTAACGAGATGTGAGTAATATGATACAAGCATGGTGGATACGCCGCTGGTACTTCCTATATATAAGTGTTTGTATTATATTACATATCATAGCGTTATTTAAATCATTCAATTTGGACTTATACATTTTACACAAGTAACACGATTTTCACAAGACTTTGGTTTACAAACAATTTACTTTATACAACAAATTTTACTTGGTTATACATTTAACCATACATTATTCTTTTATTTATACATATCATTTGATCTTATCGCTTTTTAAATGACTTACAAAACAAAACAATATACAAGGCTCATGACTGACTTTTGCTAAACAACTTTTTCTTAAACTTAAGTCATGAATCCTATTTTCACAAAACCTATGTATCTCACAGGCATTTTTATGCTGACGTACCTATTTTCACATGTGTTTTCAGGAGCTTTTGCGTAGAATGATCATCGTGACACTAGGGCGGACATGTGCCTTAGAGACATAAAATGAAGATAGACTTAGTTTAATTATGTTCTGAACTCTTTATTTCATGTTTAAAACAATGTAACTCTTATGTTGATAAATAAAATACAACTTTGTATGCCATGGTTATGAAACAATTAATTCTTTTACAACACTCCCCGACGTTTTCCGCCACGTTTTGTATGTTATACGTGGTCGGGGTGTGACATAACTAGTTCCATGGTTATGGTTCATCAACCAGACATGGGTTTCTGTCTTCTTAGAAATCAAGAATACAGAGGTACGACCTTACTTGAACAGGATCTGTTCTATAGGCTCGTACCTCTGTATTCTTGATTCCTAAGAAGACAGAAACCCATGTCTGGTTGATGAACCATAACCATGGAACTAGAGCGTGATTAACGGAATGACTGAATCCGAAAACATTTCTTTTGATAACCTTGACTAAAAGGGTTATCCGACTGTCTCAAGGCTTGAATGTATGCGTTAACTTACCACATAAATGTTTGTATCAATGTTACATGCATTACTTTGCAAAACATAACTTTTTGATATATTCAAAATACTTTGTTTTGTACATTTCTACATTTGGATTATGTGCAATACTTTACTTACAATACATAACATTTGTTACACATTACTTGACTACTTTTGGACTATTAACATTTGATATGATTTATACAAGGACTTTTGACAATTGGTTTAAACATAGACTTATTACATTGGTGGTTTGTTTAAGTGACTTAAGTAACGAGATGTGAGTAATATGATACAAGCATGGTGGATACGCCGCTGGTACTTCCTATATATAAGTGTTTGTATTATATTACATATCATAGCGTTATTTAAATCATTCAATTTGGACTTATACATTTTACACAAGTAACACGATTTTCACAAGACTTTGGTTTACAAACAATTTACTTTATACAACAAATTTTACATGGTTATACATTTAACCATACATTATTCTTTTATTTATACATATCATTTGATCTTATCGCTTTTTAAATGACTTACAAAACAAAACAATATACAAGGCTCATGACTGACTTTTGCTAAACAACTTTTTCTTAAACTTAAGTCATGAATCCTATTTTCACAAAACCTATGTATCTCACAGGCATTTTTATGCTGACGTACCTATTTTCACATGTGTTTTCAGGAGCTTTTGCGTAGGATGATGATCGTGACACTAGGGCGGACACGTGCCTTACAGACATAAAATGAAGATAGACTTAGTTTAATTATGTTCTGAACTCTTTATTTCATGTTTAAAACAATGTAACTCTTATGTTGATAAATAAAATACAACTTTGTATGCCATGGTTATGAAACAATTAATTCTGTTACAACACTCCCCGACGTTTTCCGCCACGTTTTGTATGTTATACGTGGTCGGGGTGTGACAGAACTAGTTCCATGGTTATGGTTCATCAACCAGACATGGGTTTCTGTCTTCTTAGGAATCAAGAATACAGAGGTACGACCTTACTTGAACAGGATCTGTTCTATAGGCTCGTACCTCTGTATTCTTGATTCCTAAGGAGACAGAAACCCATGTCTGGTTGATGAACCATAACCATGGAACTAGAGCGTGATTAACGGAATGACTGAATCCGAAAACATTTCTTTTGATAACCTTGACTAAAAGGGTTATCCGACTGTCTCAAGGCTTGAATGTATGCGTTAACTTACCACATAAATGTTTGTATCAATGTTACATGCATTACTTTGCAAAACATAACTTTTTGATATATTCAAAATACTTTGTTTTGTACATTTCTACATTTGGATTATGTGCAATACTTTACTTACAATACATAACATTTGTTACACATTACTTGACTACTTTTGGACTATTAACATTTGATATGATTTATACAAGGACTTTTGACAATTGGTTTAAACATAGACTTATTACATTGGTGGTTTGTTTAAGTGACTTAAGTAACGAGATGTGAGTAATATGATACAAGCATGGTGGATACGCCGCTGGTACTTCCTATATATAAGTGTTTGTATTATATTACATATCATAGCGTTATTTAAATCATTCAATTTGGACTTATACATTTTACACAAGTAACACGATTTTCACAAGACTTTGGTTTACAAACAATTTACTTTATACAACAAATTTTACTTGGTTATACATTTAACCATACATTATTCTTTTATTTATACATATCATTTGATCTTATCGCTTTTTAAATGACTTACAAAACAAAACAATATACAAGGCTCATGACTGACTTTTGCTAAACAACTTTTTCTTAAACTTAAGTCATGAATCCTATTTTCACAAAACCTATGTATCTCACAGGCATTTTTATGCTGACGTACCTATTTTCACATGTGTTTTCAGGAGCTTTTGCGTAGGATGATCATCGTGACACTAGGGCGTACATGTGCCTTAGAGACATAAAATGAAGATAGACTTAGTTTAATTATGTTCTGAACTCTTTATTTCATGTTTAAAACAATGTAACTCTTATGTTGATAAATAAAATACAACTTTGTATGCCATGGTTATGAAACAATTAATTCTGTTACAACACTCCCCGACGTTTTCCGCCACGTTTTGTATGTTATACGTGGTCGGGGTGTGACAGAACTAGTTCCATGGTTATGGTTCATCAACCAGACATGGGTTTCTGTCTTCTTAGGAATCAAGAATACAGAGGTACGACCTTACTTGAACAGGATCTGTTCTATAGGCTCGTACCTCTGTATTCTTGATTCCTAAGGAGACAGAAACCCATGTCTGGTTGATGAACCATAACCATGGAACTAGAGCGTGATTAACGGAATGACTGAATCCGAAAACATTTCTTTTGATAACCTTGACTAAAAGGGTTATCCGACTGTCTCAAGGCTTGAATGTATGCGTTAACTTACCACATAAATGTTTGTATCAATGTTACATGCATTACTTTGCAAAACATAACTTTTTGATATATTCAAAATACTTTGTTTTGTACATTTCTACATTTGGATTATGTGCAATACTTTACTTACAATACATAACATTTGTTACACATTACTTGACTACTTTTGGACTATTAACATTTGATATGATTTATACAAGGACTTTTGACAATTGGTTTAAACATAGACTTATTACATTGGTGGTTTGTTTAAGTGACTTAAGTAACGAGATGTGAGTAATATGATACAAGCATGGTGGATACGCCGCTGGTACTTCCTATATATAAGTGTTTGTATTATATTACATATCATAGCGTTATTTAAATCATTCAATTTGGACTTATACATTTTACACAAGTAACACGATTTTCACAAGACTTTGGTTTACAAACAATTTACTTTATACAACAAATTTTACTTGGTTATACATTTAACCATACATTATTCTTTTATTTATACATATCATTTGATCTTATCGCTTTTTAAATGACTTACAAAACAAAACAATATACAAGGCTCATGACTGACTTTTGCTAAACAACTTTTTCTTAAACTTAAGTCATGAATCCTATTTTCACAAAACCTATGTATCTCACAGGCATTTTTATGCTGACGTACCTATTTTCACATGTGTTTTCAGGAGCTTTTGCGTAGGATGATCATCGTGACACTAGGGCGTACATGTGCCTTAGAGACATAAAATGAAGATAGACTTAGTTTAATTATGTTCTGAACTCTTTATTTCATGTTTAAAACAATGTAACTCTTATGTTGATAAATAAAATACAACTTTGTATGCCATGGTTATGAAACAATTAATTCTGTTACAACACTCCCCGACGTTTTCCGCCACGTTTTGTATGTTATACGTGGTCGGGGTGTGACAGAACTAGTTCCATGGTTATGGTTCATCAACCAGACATGGGTTTCTGTCTTCTTAGGAATCAAGAATACAGAGTTACGACCTTACTTGAACAGGATCTGTTCTATAGGCTCGTACCTCTGTATTCTTGATTCCTAAGAAGACAGAAACCCATGTCTGGTTGATGAACCATAACCATGGAACTAGAGCGTGATTAACGGAATGACTGAATCCGAAAACATTTCTTTTGATAACCTTGACTAAAAGGGTTATCCGACTGTCTCAAGGCTTGAATGTATGCGTTAACTTACCACATAAATGTTTGTATCAATGTTACATGCATTACTTTGCAAAACATAACTTTTTGATATATTCAAAATACTTTGTTTTGTACATTTCTACATTTGGATTATGTGCAATACTTTACTTACAATACATAACATTTGTTACACATTACTTGACTACTTTTGGACTATTAACATTTGATATGATTTATACAAGGACTTTTGACAATTGGTTTAAACATAGACTTATTACATTGGTGGTTTGTTTAAGTGACTTAAGTAACGAGATGTGAGTAATATGATACAAGCATGGTGGATACGCCGCTGGTACTTCCTATATATAAGTGTTTGTATTATATTACATATCATAGCGTTATTTAAATCATTCAATTTGGACTTATACATTTTACACAAGTAACACGATTTTCACAAGACTTTGGTTTACAAACAATTTACTTTATACAACAAATTTTACTTGGTTATACATTTAACCATACATTATTCTTTTATTTATACATATCATTTGATCTTATCGCTTTTTAAATGACTTACAAAACAAAACAATATACAAGGCTCATGACTGACTTTTGCTAAACAACTTTTTCTTAAACTTAAGTCATGAATCCTATTTTCACAAAACCTATGTATCTCACAGGCATTTTTATGCTGACGTACCTATTTTCACATGTGTTTTCAGGAGCTTTTGCGTAGGATGATCATCGTGACACTAGGGCGGACATGTGCCTTAGAGACATAAAATGAAGATAGACTTAGTTTAATTATGTTCTGAACTCTTTATTTCATGTTTAAAACAATGTAACTCTTATGTTGATAAATAAAATACAACTTTGTATGCCATGGTTATGAAACAATTAATTCTGTTACAACACTCCCCGACGTTTTCCGCCACGTTTTGTATGTTATACGTGGTCGGGGTGTGACAGAACTAGTTCCATGGTTATGGTTCATCAACCAGACATGGGTTTCTGTCTTCTTAGGAATCAAGAATACAGAGGTACGACCTTACTTGAACAGGATCTGTTCTATAGGCTCGTACCTCTGTATTCTTGATTCCTAAGAAGACAGAAACCCATGTCTGGTTGATGAACCATAACCATGGAACTAGAGCGTGATTAACGGAATGACTGAATCCGAAAACATTTCTTTTGATAACCTTGACTAAAAGGGTTATCCGACTGTCTCAAGGCTTGAATGTATGCGTTAACTTACCACATAAATGTTTGTATCAATGTTACATGCATTACTTTGCAAAACATAACTTTTTGATATATTCAAAATACTTTGTTTTGTACATTTCTACATTTGGATTATGTGCAATACTTTACTTACAATACATAACATTTGTTACACATTACTTGACTACTTTTGGACTATTAACATTTGATATGATTTATACAAGGACTTTTGACAATTGGTTTAAACATAGACTTATTACATTGGTGGTTTGTTTAAGTGACTTAAGTAACGAGATGTGAGTAATATGATACAAGCATGGTGGATAGGCCGCTGGTACTTCCTATATATAAGTGTTTGTATTATATTACATATCATAGCGTTATTTAAATCATTCAATTTGGACTTATACATTTTACACAAGTAACACGATTTTCACAAGACTTTGGTTTACAAACAATTTACTTTATACAACAAATTTTACTTGGTTATACATTTAACCATACATTATTCTTTTATTTATACATATCATTTGATCTTATCGCTTTTTAAATGACTTACAAAACAAAACAATATACAAGGCTCATGACTGACTTTTGCTAAACAACGTTTTCTTAAACTTAAGTCATGAATCCTATTTTCACAAAACCTATGTATCTCACAGGCATTTTTATGCTGACGTACCTATTTTCACATGTGTTTTCAGGAGCTTTTGCGTAGGATGATCATCGTGACACTAGGGCGGACATGTGCCTTAGAGACATAAAATGAAGATAGACTTAGTTTAATTATGTTCTGAACTCTTTATTTCATGTTTAAAACAATGTAACTCTTATGTTGATAAATAAAATACAACTTTGTATGCCATGGTTATGAAACAATTAATTCTGTTACAACACTCCCTGACGTTTTCCGCCACGTTTTGTATGTTATACGTGGTCGGGGTGTGACAGAACTAGTTCCATGGTTATGGTTCATCAACCAGACATGGGTTTCTGTCTTCTTAGGAATCAAGAATACAGAGGTACGACCTTACTTGAACAGGATCTGTTCTATAGGCTCGTACCTCTGTATTCTTGATTCCTAAGAAGACAGAAACCCATGTCTGGTTGATGAACCATAACCATGGAACTAGAGCGTGATTAACGGAATGACTGAATCCGAAAACATTTCTTTTGATAACCTTGACTAAAAGGGTTATCCGACTGTCTCAAGGCTTGAATGTATGCGTTAACTTACCACATAAATGTTTGTATCAATGTTACATGCATTACTTTGCAAAACATAACTTTTTGATATATTCAAAATACTTTGTTTTGTACATTTCTACATTTGGATTATGTGCAATACTTTACTTACAATACATAACATTTGTTACACATTACTTGACTACTTTTGGACTATTAACATTTGATATGATTTATACAAGGACTTTTGACAATTGGTTTAAACATAGACTTATTACATTGGTGGTTTGTTTAAGTGACTTAAGTAACGAGATGTGAGTAATATGATACAAGCATGGTGGATAGGCCGCTGGTACTTCCTATATATAAGTGTTTGTATTATATTACATATCATAGCGTTATTTAAATCATTCAATTTGGACTTATACATTTTACACAAGTAACACGATTTTCACAAGACTTTGGTTTACAAACAATTTACTTTATACAACAAATTTTACTTGGTTATACATTTAACCATACATTATTCTTTTATTTATACATATCATTTGATCTTATCGCTTTTTAAATGACTTACAAAACAAAACAATATACAAGGCTCATGACTGACTTTTGCTAAACAACGTTTTCTTAAACTTAAGTCATGAATCCTATTTTCACAAAACCTATGTATCTCACAGGCATTTTTATGCTGACGTACCTATTTTCACATGTGTTTTCAGGAGCTTTTGCGTAGGATGATCATCGTGACACTAGGGCGGACATGTGCCTTAGAGACATAAAATGAAGATAGACTTAGTTTAATTATGTTCTGAACTCTTTATTTCATGTTTAAAACAATGTAACTCTTATGTTGATAAATAAAATACAACTTTGTATGCCATGGTTATGAAACAATTAATTCTGTTACAACACTCCCCGACGTTTTCCGCCACGTTTTGTATGTTATACGTGGTCGGGGTGTGACAGAACTAGTTCCATGGTTATGGTTCATCAACCAGACATGGGTTTCTGTCTTCTTAGGAATCAAGAATACAGAGGTACGACCTTACTTGAACAGGATCTGTTCTATAGGCTCGTACCTCTGTATTCTTGATTCCTAAGAAGACAGAAACCCATGTCTGGTTGATGAACCATAACCATGGAACTAGAGCGTGATTAACGGAATGACTGAATCCGAAAACATTTCTTTTGATAACCTTGACTAAAAGGGTTATCCGACTGTCTCAAGGCTTGAATGTATGCGTTAACTTACCACATAAATGTTTGTATCAATGTTACATGCATTACTTTGCAAAACATAACTTTTTGATATATTCAAAATACTTTGTTTTGTACATTTCTACATTTGGATTATGTGCAATACTTTACTTACAATACATAACATTTGTTACACATTACTTGACTACTTTTGGACTATTAACATTTGATATGATTTATACAAGGACTTTTGACAATTGGTTTAAACATAGACTTATTACATTGGTGGTTTGTTTAAGTGACTTAAGTAACGAGATGTGAGTAATATGATACAAGCATGGTGGATACGCCGCTGGTACTTCCTATATATAAGTGTTTGTATTATATTACATATCATAGCGTTATTTAAATCATTCAATTTGGACTTATACATTTTACACAAGTAACACGATTTTCACAAGACTTTGGTTTACAAACAATTTACTTTATACAACAAATTTTACTTGGTTATACATTTAACCATACATTATTCTTTTATTTATACATATCATTTGATCTTATCGCTTTTTAAATGACTTACAAAACAAAACAATATACAAGGCTCATGACTGACTTTTGCTAAACAACTTTTTCTTAAACTTAAGTCATGAATCCTATTTTCACAAAACCTATGTATCTCACAGGCATTTTTATGCTGACGTACCTATTTTCACATGTGTTTTCAGGAGCTTTTGCGTAGAATGATCATCGTGACACTAGGGCGGACATGTGCCTTAGAGACATAAAATGAAGATAGACTTAGTTTAATTATGTTCTGAACTCTTTATTTCATGTTTAAAACAATGTAACTCTTATGTTGATAAATAAAATACAACTTTGTATGCCATGGTTATGAAACAATTAATTCTGTTACAACACTCCCCGACGTTTTCCGCCACGTTTTGTATGTTATACGTGGTCGGGGTGTGACAGAACTAGTTCCATGGTTATGGTTCATCAACCAGACATGGGTTTCTGTCTTCTTAGGAATCAAGAATACAGAGGTACGACCTTACTTGAACAGGATCTGTTCTATAGGCTCGTACCTCTGTATTCTTGATTCCTAAGAAGACAGAAACCCATGTCTGGTTGATGAACCATAACCATGGAACTAGAGCGTGATTAACGGAATGACTGAATCCGAAAACATTTCTTTTGATAACCTTGACTAAAAGGGTTATCCGACTGTCTCAAGGCTTGAATGTATGCGTTAACTTACCACATAAATGTTTGTATCAATGTTACATGCATTACTTTGCAAAACATAACTTTTTGATATATTCAAAATACTTTGTTTTGTACATTTCTACATTTGGATTATGTGCAATACTTTACTTACAATACATAACATTTGTTACACATTACTTGACTACTTTTGGACTATTAACATTTGATATGATTTATACAAGGACTTTTGACAATTGGTTTAAACATAGACTTATTACATTGGTGGTTTGTTTAAGTGACTTAAGTAACGAGATGTGAGTAATATGATACAAGCATGGTGGATACGCCGCTGGTACTTCCTATATATAAGTGTTTGTATTATATTACATATCATAGCGTTATTTAAATCATTCAATTTGGACTTATACATTTTACACAAGTAACACGATTTTCACAAGACTTTGGTTTACAAACAATTTACTTTATACAACAAATTTTACTTGGTTATACATTTAACCATACATTATTCTTTTATTTATACATATCATTTGATCTTATCGCTTTTTAAATGACTTACAAAACAAAACAATATACAAGGCTCATGACTGACTTTTGCTAAACAACTTTTTCTTAAACTTAAGTCATGAATCCTATTTTCACAAAACCTATGTATCTCACAGGCATTTTTATGCTGACGTACCTATTTTCACATGTGTTTTCAGGAGCTTTTGCGTAGGATGATCATCGTGACACTAGGGCGGACATGTGCCTTAGAGACATAAAATGAAGATAGACTTAGTTTAATTATGTTCTGAACTCTTTATTTCATGTTTAAAACAATGTAACTCTTATGTTGATAAATAAAATACAACTTTGTATGCCATGGTTATGAAACAATTAATTCTGTTACAACACTCCCCGACGTTTTCCGCCACGTTTTGTATGTTATACGTGGTCGGGGTGTGACAGAACTAGTTCCATGGTTATGGTTCATCAACCAGACATGGGTTTCTGTCTTCTTAGGAATCAAGAATACAGAGGTACGACCTTACTTGAACAGGATCTGTTCTATAGGCTCGTACCTCTGTATTCTTGATTCCTAAGAAGACAGAAACCCATGTCTGGTTGATGAACCATAACCATGGAACTAGAGCGTGATTAACGGAATGACTGAATCCGAAAACATTTCTTTTGATAACCTTGACTAAAAGGGTTATCCGACTGTCTCAAGGCTTGAATGTATGCGTTAACTTACCACATAAATGTTTGTATCAATGTTACATGCATTACTTTGCAAAACATAACTTTTTGATATATTCAAAATACTTTGTTTTGTATATTTCTACATTTGGATTATGTGACAATACTTTACTTACAATACATAACATTTGTTACACATTACTTGACTACTTTTGGCCTATTAACATTTGATATGATTTATACAAGGACTTTTGACAATTGGGTTAAACATAGACTTATTACATTGGTGGTTTGTTTAAGTGACTTAAGTAACGAGATGTGAGTAATATGATACAAGCATGGTGGATACGCCGCTGGTACTTCCTATATATAGGTGTTTGTATTATATTACATATCATAGCGTTATTTAAATCATTCAATTTGGACTTATACATTTTACACAAGTAACACGATTTTCACAAAACTTTGGTTTACAAACAATTTACTTTATACAACAAATTTTACTTGGTTATACATTTAACCATACATTATTCTTTTATTTATACATATCATTTGATCTTATCGCTTTTTAAATGATTTACAAAACAAAACGATTTACAAGGTTCATGACTGACTTTTGCTAAACAACTTTTTCTTAAACTTAAGTCATGAATCCTATTTTCACAAAACCTATGTATCTCACTGGCATTTTTATGCTGACGTACCTATTTTCACATGTGTTTTCAGGAGCTTTTGCGTAGGATGATGATCGTGACACTAGGGCGGACCTGTGCCTTAGAGACATAAAATGAAGATAGACTTAGTTTAATTATGTTCTGAACTCTTTATTTCCTGTTTAAAACAATGTAACTCTTATGTTGATAAATAAAATACAACTTTGTATGCCATGGTTATGAAACAATTAATTCTGTTACAACACTCCCCGACGTTTTCCGCCACGTTTTGTATGTTATACGTGGTCGGGGTGTGACAGAACTAGTTCCATGGTTATGGTTCATCAACCAGACATGGGTTTCTGTCTTCTTAGGAATCAAGAATACAGAGGTACGACCTTACTTGAACAGGATCTGTTCTATAGGCTCGTACCTCTGTATTCTTGATTCCTAAGAAGACAGAAACCCATGTCTGGTTGATGAACCATAACCATGGAACTAGAGCGTGATTAACGGAATGACTGAATCCGAAAACATTTCTTTTGATAACCTTGACTAAAAGGGTTATCCGACTGTCTCAAGGCTTGAATGTATGCGTTAACTTACCACATAAATGTTTGTATCAATGTTACATGCATTACTTTGCAAAACATAACTTTTTTATATATTCAAAATACTTTGTTTTGTATATTTCTACATTTGGATTATGTGACAATACTTTACTTACAATACCTAACATTTGTTACACATTACTTGACTACTTTTGGCCTATTAACATTTGATATGATTTATACAAGGACTTTTGACAATTGGTTTAAACATAGACTTATTACATTGGTGGTTTGTTTAAGTGACTTAAGTAACGAGATGTGAGTAATATGATACAAGCATGGTGGATACGCCGCTGGTACTTCCTATATATAGGTGTTTGTATTATATTACATATCATAGCGTTATTTAAATCATTCAATTTGGACTTATACATTTTACACAAGTAACACGATTTTCACAAGACTTTGGTTTACAAACAATTTACTTTATACAACAAATTTTACTTGGTTATACATTTAACCATACATTATTCTTTTATTTATACATATCATTTGATCTTATCGCTTTTTAAATGATTTACAAAACAAAACGATTTACAAGGTTCATGACTGACTTTTGCTAAACAACTTTTTCTTAAACTTAAGTCATGAATCCTATTTTCACAAAACCTATGTATCTCACTGGCATTTTTATGCTGACGTACCTATTTTCACATGTGTTTTCAGGAGCTTTTGCGTAGGATGATGATCGTGACACTAGGGCGGACCTGTGCCTTAGAGACATAAAATGAAGATAGACTTAGTTTAATTATGTTCTGAACTCTTTATTTCCTGTTTAAAACAATGTAACTCTTATGTTGATAAATAAAATACAACTTTGTATGCCATGGTTATGAAACAATTAATTCTGTTACAACACTCCCCGAAGTTTTCCGCCACGTTTTGTATGTTATACGTGGTCGGGGTGTGACAGAAGAGTTGGTATCAGAGCCAATGGTTATATGGAATTAGGTTATTAGTAATGCTTTGACCTAGACTATAACCTTTCTAGGACCATAACACAAGTTATCTTGTGTTTAGATCTTAAAACATGCACATCACCTATCCTTAGGTGATTATCAAAACAAAAAAACCAAATTTTCCGAAACGATTTTTGAAAAACAATCTTCTGTTTTTGAATGATTTATTACAAGGTTTTGAACCCTCTATTGTAAGGTTTTGAACCCTTCCAGTTTGATTTTTGGCCTTGTGCCTTTCAAATTTTCAAAATCTCGTCAAAGTTTTGGGTTCTAAATAGTGTGAACACGTGCAAACTGGAAGAGTGAATGCCTGTACCCTGGGTTTTCTGTCTAAAGCTAGAGTGTTCGTACAAATCCATATAATCGGACCAGTCACTCTTACCTGGGAACTCTTGGGCTGAGTGTTCACTTATAGGCGAGCATGTCTTCGCGATACATTATTTTTCACCCATTTACTTTGATTAGTCACTGTGTGTCGTTTGTTTACCTTGTGGTAACAAACAAATAACCACCATCTTTGCCATTATCAATTTTTGCATCATCTCATTCTTTTCACCCAAACATCTCTCGTTTCCTTTCATGTTTCCTCTTTTAGAATGCCTCCTCGACGCGAAAACCAGATAGCGACTGCCGAACTGGCAGAAATCATTGCGCAGTAGATGGCTGCTCAATTCCCAAATCTCTTTGCTCAATGGAACCAAGCCAACAACAACAACAATGCTCCATGCAAATTCAAGGATTTTAACTCGGCTAAACCACTCAAGTTTAGTGGTTCTGAGGGAGCGACTGGGCTTCTTCAATGGTTCGAGAGCATTGAGAATACTTTCCGCCACATGCAGTGTCCTGACAATCGCAAGGTCGAGTTTTCTTCGAGTGTGTTTCAGAAGAGGGCCATCACATGGTGGAACGGGGTTATGAGAGACCGTGGTGCAGAAGTTGCTCTAGCACAAACTTGGGTTGAACTTAGGGCCCTTATGATGAGGGAGTTCTGTCCTCATCATGAACAGCGAGCTTTGGAGAGAGAGTTCGATGACTTAAAACAAGATAGTGGTGAGCATCGGGCGTATACTGATAGATTTGAGGAGTTGATTCTGCTTTGCCCAACAATGGTTACCCCACTCGACAAGGCTATCGAAAGATACATCGACGGCCTACCTGACTCAGTGCAAGACATCATTACTGGTAGTAACCCTGCCACACTCCGTCAGGCTATCGAGTTAGCAGCGACATTGACTGAGTCGCAGATTCGGAAGAATAAGTTACACAGGAAGGGTGACAAGGGCAAGAAACAGTCGTCTGACAAGGAAGATAGCAAGAGAGGTCAAAAAAAGAATGGAAAGGATTCTGGTTCATCGAAAAGGGCAAGGAAGCGTAAGGCTTCCCAAAACTATGATGTCACTGCCCAAGCTAACCAGGCAGCTCCCAACCAACCCGCATAGCCTCCAGCAAAGAAGCCCTATTCAGGGAATGCACCTTTGTGCAATAGATGCAACAGTCACCATCAGCCGCAACATCAGTGTCGTTTCTGTAATAACTGTGGGAAGTCGGGTCATCTTGCCAATGTTTGTCGGTTTGCTCAGAATCAGGCAGTCCAGAACCCGGCTCAACAAGTTGCTCAGCCTCCTGCTCAGCAACAGGGTCAAGCTGCACGACCACACTACCCACCAGGTGCTTGTTATAACTGTGGGGATCTGACCCACTACCGTAATCAATGTCCAAGATTGGTGAATGCGAATCCAGCTCAGGCTCCTGCTCGAGGTCGAGTCTTCAACATGAATGCCCAAGAGGCGCAGGCGGACGATAATGTGGTGAACGGTACGTTCCTTATTAATAATCAGCCTACATCTGTTCTTTTCGATTCTGGTGCCGACAAGAGTTTTGTGTCATTGTCTTTTGAGCCAATGCTTCGCGTGTCTAGAACAAAACTAGGAAAACCCTTGACAGTAGAAGTTGCTAGTGGTGAACCCATTGTTCTTGATTTTGTTCTATACAACTGGCAGTTGAATCTTAACGACCATCTTTTTTCCTATCAACCTCATGCCTATGCAACTTGGAAGCTTCGACGTCATTGTGGGTATGGATTGGTTATCCAAGCATCACGCAGAGGTAGTTTGTTTCGAGAAGATCGTTCATGTGCCGCTTTCGACATGCGAGATCCTACAGGTTCAAGGTGAGAAACCATCTGGTGGCCTCAAGCTCATGTCTTGTTTTAAAGATCGGAAATATCTGCGGAAGAACTATGTGGCTTTCTTAGCACATGTTACAGCAGATAAAGGCAAGGGTAAGTCTATTTCAGATATCCCTGTCGTTCGGGATTATTCTGAAGTTTTCCCTGAAGAGTTACCTGGTCTACCCCCAGCACGCCAAGTCGAGTTTTGCATTGATCTCGTACCTGGTGCAAATCCCATTGCCAGAGCTCCATATCGTCTTGCACCATCTGAGATGCAAGAGTTGTCTAAGCAGCTTCAGGAGCTCTCTGACAAAGGTTTTATACGTCCTAGCTTTTCACCTTGGGGTGCTCCCGTTCTTTTTGTCAAGAAGAAGGATGGATCTTTTAGGATGTGTATCGATTATCGTGAGCTTAACAAGCTTACCATCAAGAATCGATATCCCCTACCTCGCATTGATGATCTCTTTGATCAGTTACAAGGCGCTTCTTATTTTTCGAAGATCGATCTGCGATCTGGGTATCATCAACTTCGTGTGCATGAAGAATTTTCCCAAGACAGCTTTCCGCACTCGTTATGGGCATTATGAGTTCACAGTCATGCCATTCGGTTTGACTAATGCTCCTGCTGTTTTCATGGACTTAATGAATAGGGTCTGCAAGCCTTATTTGGATCAGTTCGTCATTGTTTTTATTGATGACATCTTGATATACTCTAAGACGCGAGCTGATCACGAGCAACATCTTCGTCTTACTTTGGAACTCCTAAAGAAAGAGCAACTTTTCGCCAAATTCTCCAAGTGTGAATTCTGGCTTAAAGAAGTTCAATTTTTAGGACATATTGTCAACGAACAAGGCATTCATGTAGACCCCTCCAAGATCAGTGCGATTAAGGATTGCGATACGCCGACTACTCCTACTGAAGTTCGTTCTTTTCTTGGTCTAGCGGGTTATTACCGCCGCTTCATTGAGAACTTCTCAAAGATTGCAGTTCCTCTAACTGTTCTAACTCAGAAGAACAAACCCTTTGAGTGGGGATTCAAACAAGAGGAAGCTTTTCAAAACTTAAAGCAGAAGCTTTGCGACGCGCCTGTTCTGACTTTGCCTGAGGGCAATGATGATTTCGTCGTTTATTGCGATGCATCTAAATTGGGTCTTGGCTGCGTCCTGATGCAAAGGAACAAAGTCATAGCATATGCATCGAGGCAGTTGAAGATACATGAGAAGAACTACACCACTCCTGATCTTGAGTTGGGTGCAGTTGTTTTCGCTCTAAAGATCTGGAGACACTATTTGTACGGTACAAAATGTGTGGTTTTCACAGACCACAAAAGTCTTCAGCATATCTTCAATCAGAAAGAACTCAACATGAGGCAACGACGTTGGGTCGAGCTTTTAAAGGACTATGACTGCGAAATTCGCTACCATCCTGGTAAGGCGAATGTCGTAGCCGATGCATTGATTCGTAAGGAACGTACTAAGCTTCGTTGTGTTCGTGTTCAATCTGTTATTCAAGCTCGATCCGATATCCAAGACCGCATTTCTCAGGCTCAACAATCCTGTGTTTCACAAGGTTGGATGGATAAGGAATTTCCCTATCACATAACACCTGATCTTGAACTGAAAGACAATGGATCATATTACTTCATGGACCGTTTGTGGGTCCCAAGCCAGGATGATCTTCGTACCTTGCTTATGGATGAAGCCCATAAGTCTCGTTATTCTATTCATCCGGGCTCAGATAAGATGTATAAGGATCTTCGTATTCATTATTGGTGGCCTGGTATGAAGAAAGACATTGCCTTATACGTATCAAAATGCCTTACTTGTCTTAAGGTTAAGGCTGAACATCAGCGTCCTTCTGGTTTATTGGTGCAACCAGAGATCCCAGTTTGGAAATGGGAAAACATTACTATGGATCTTGTTACCAAACTTCCACGCACAAAGAAAGGTCATGATGCCATCTGGGTAGTTGTTGATCGTCTTACTAAGTCAGCGCATTTCTTGCCAATCCGTGAGGATTTTCCTGCTGACAAACTTGCTAAAATCTATGTGGAAGAAATTGTAGCTCGACATGGTGTTCCTTTGAACATCATTTCTAACAGAGATGCTCGTTTCACTTCTCATTTTTGGAGAACCATGCAATCTGCTATGGGGACCCAACTTAATCTGAGCACAACTTATCATCCGCAAACAGATGGTCAATCTGAAAGAACAATCCAGACTCTGGAGGATATGCTTAGAGCTTGTGTGATCGACTTTGGTGGTAGTTGGGATTCACATCTTCCGTTAATTGAATTCTCCTACAACAACAGTTATCACACCAGCATCAAAATGGCTCCTTTCGAGGCTCTCTATGGTTGAAAATGTCATTCACCAGTCTGCTGGAATGAGATCGGCGAGGCTCAACTTACTGGACCTGCCCTCATTTTAGAGACAACTGACAAGATAAAGAAAGTTCGTGATAACCTTCAGACAGCTAGAAGCCATCAAAAGAGTTACGCGGACCCAAAACGCAAACCTTTGGAATTTCAAGTCGGTGATCGAGTATTACTTAAGGTCTCACCTTGGAAAGGTGTGATCAGATTTGGAAAGAAAGGAAAACTTGCACCTAGATACGTTGGACCATTCAAGATCGTCGAAAGAATCGGTAAGGTAGCCTACAGACTTGAGTTACCTCCTGAACTTGGAAATGTTCATCCAACCTTTCACGTGACCAATCTCAAGAGGTGTTTAGCTGATGAGAACCTCCACATACCACTTGACGAAATTCGTGTCGATAAAACACTGAAATTTGTCGAGAAACCTGTGGAAATCATGGAACGTGAAGTCAAGTGGCTTAAACGCAAGCGCATTCCTTTGGTCAAAGTTCTCTGGGAAGCTAAACGTGGACCCGAGTTTACTTGGGAACGCGAAGATCAAATGAAGGCGAAATATCCGCATCTTTTCCCACGAGTTTCCTCTAAATAAATTTCGGGACAAAATTTCCACAAGTAGGGGAGACTGTAACATATGTGCTTGTAATCATTGTGAACGGTTCAGTTATCAATAAAACAATGTTATTTGATCCCAATGTTTGTTTGGTTGTGTTTTACATTTTTCATGTTTTGACTTTTATTCAATTTCAAACTCTATATCGCTTTCTTGAGAGTTATACGCAAACTGGTGCGTAAATGTAACCAGTTTAATGCGGAAAATACTCCGGAACATCAACATATACTTAACATACCTTAAATAACCTTTACATAACTTAGAAATAAGTTTTGAAGGCTTTGGTATGGCAAAAACAAGTTAATTCGCTTACAGGGACTAAACTTGACAAACTGCGAAAGTATGCCAATTTGAACTGTAACGAACATTCTGGAACATGACCATAAGTTAAACACACCTTAAATATCCTTTATATAGCTTAGAAATAGGCTTTGAGGGGTTCGGTGTGCTAAAATAAACTTTTGGGTCATTCAGGGACTAAAAGCGTCAAAAAGTGCACAAGTTTGCATTTTCGCGCATAACTTACGTTCTGAATACCTCCGTACATCCAAAAAAATTATGTAAGCACTAAAATATTTTATTTTAGTGTTTGGCATAAGAAAAATCCATTCGTCACGCAATTTAGATCGTTTTTCGCGCTTATGCGCATTCCGTCGTAATTAAGCGAACATCGCGATAGTACGGCCAAACGAACTAACATCCGACATATTTTTTAGCATGTTTCATGCCCACAATGTTTAGGCATCCTTGTGGAGCCTTGAAAATGATTTAACGAGCCTTAAACATGTCGGAAATGGCCTTAATACGCAACGGGGACTGAAAGGTGAACTTTGGAAAGTGTTTGCTGATCAGGGGGACCCTAGCGTGACACCTAGCCCCCTTGGCGTCACGCTAGGCCTCTTCTGATCAGCAAAATCCATTTTAAACACATGTTAACAGCCCTAAACACTCCCTAAAGGCCAAGTGCCACATGTCAAACTCTTGTGGTGGGCAAAATGAGCTACCACAATATTGCAACAAGTGTAGGGATGTGATCATTCCCTCTTCTCTAAGAAACGATCCTAACGGTGAACCGAAATCTATAAATACCCACCTCAACTTCACTCATTCCTCACAAGAATCTGATTTGAGAAGCTCTAAGTTGAAACCTTTGTTTCATACCTGAGCTACTTGAATCAAGATTAGCATTCGGGGACCCTTTGTAAGTGTTCCTTCGTTCTTTTATTTCTTTTCGAGTCCGAAAGTCAAACTTTGTTTGACTTTCTGCATTGACCAGTTTATGGTCAATGTGAAGTTCGTGTGAACTTCGCAACGTGAGCGTAATCACGATGGTTATAGTCCCTTGTGACTATGCCTACTGTTTACCACGTTGACTAGGGTCGTAAGGGTAAGCGATCTGATAAATCGCTTATACCTTCGAACCCGACCCATTTGGTCGATCATTAGGATCCGACCAAACACATTAGGTGACCATAGTATATAGGGAATAACCTTCCGAGGTTATACCTTATGGTCGCTTCGTTTAAGTAGTTGTATGATAGGTAGTTTATATGCCTTAGGTAAATTACCAAAATACCCCTTAGGTAACATAACTTTTGACATCTAAAATGATTTGACAACAATATTAAACATGTTAACGCATATGTAACTTGTCATATGTGACACCTGTGTCACTTCAACCATCAAACAAATGCCAAACCAATGAAATATTGTATTTCATACTTGGGATTTGTAAAAATATGTGTATCGTTTGCACATATCAACTCTTGTTCGATTTTAAGCTTTAAATCGCTTTCTGGAGGGTTATACACGCTCTGATGCGTAAATATAACCAGTTCAATCCAACGAACACTCCGGAATAGTGAAATAGGCTTAACATACCTTAAATAACCTTTACATAACTTAGAAATAAGTTTTAAAGGCTTTGGTATGGCAAAAACAAGTTAATTCGCTTACAGGGACTAAACTTGACAAACTGTGAAAGTATGCCAATTTGAACTGTAACAGACATTCTGGAACATGACCATAAGTTAAACACACCTTAAATATCCTTTATATAGCTTAGAAATAGGCTTTGAGGGGTTCGGTGTGCTAAAATAAACTTTTGGGTCATTCAGGGACTAAAAGTGTCAAAAAGTGCATAAGTTTGCATTTTCGCGCATACCTTACGTTATGAATACATCCGGACATCCAAAAATTTATGTAAGCACTAAAATATTTTATTTTAGTGTTTGGCCTAAGAAAAATTCATTCGTTGCGCGATTTGGATCGTTTTTCGCGCTTATGCGCATTCCGTCGTAATTAAGCGAACATCGCGATCGTACGACCAAACGAACCAACATCCGACATATTTTTGAGCATGTTTCATGTCCACAATGTTTAGGCATCATTTTAGGGCCTTAACGTTGGCTTAACGGGCCATAAACGTGTCGGAAATAGCCTTAAACACCAACAGGGACCAAATCTGTTATTTTTCAAAGTTGTTTTCTGATCAGACAAGCCAGGCGGGGCGCGTAAGGTTTGGCCCTACCTTACGTGGGCCACGTCAGCCTCCCAGACCAGATTCGATGTTTAAACAGGCTGTTATCAGCTGTTATGCACTCCTAATCCTCTTGCACATGGTATTTCTCAATACTAGGGGCTCAAATGGTTTTGTAAAACCATGTTCTTGAGGTGTATGGCCAAGATCAAAGCACGGTTTCTAAGAAACGATCTTAACGGCTCTACAAATCCTATAAATACCCAACCCACTTCATTGAAAAACCCACAAAAATCTGATCTTAGAAGCTCTAAGTTGAAACCTTTGTTTCATACCTGAGCTACTTGGATCAGGATTAGCATTCGGGGACCCTTTGTAAGTGTTCCTTCGTTCTTTTATTGCTTTTTGAGTCCGAAAGTCAAACTTTGTTTGACTTTCTGCATTGACCAGTTTATGGTCAATGCGAAGTTCGTTTGAACTTCGCAACGTGAGCGTAATCACGATGGTTATAGTCCCTGGTGACTATGCCTACTGATTACCACGTTGTCTAGGGTCGTAAGGGTAAGCGATCTAATAAATCGCTTATACCTTCGAACCCGACCCGTTTGGTCGATGATTAGGATCCGACCAAACACATTAGGTGACCATAGTATATAGGGAATAACCTTTCGAGGTTATACCTTATGGTCGCTTCGTTAAGTAGTTGTATGATAAGTAGTTTATATGCCTTAGGTAAATTACCAAAATACCCTTTTCATGTGTAATTGGTAATTAAGCATAGGTAACCTAAACTTTCGTTACTTAACTGATTATGTAACATAATTAAACATGTTAAGGCATATTCTACCTGTCATAGGACTAGTTAGGCGGTCCGAACGCGTTTTACGCGAACGACGCGTTAAAGTAGCATAAGCTACCTAAACGGGTCGTAATGGGTCGTAAGCACTTAGGTTAGGTTTCATTTAGTATGTAGGCTTTGTTAAACCATATGACACGAGTCTCTATACTCGTTTGGTTTACGAACCCTCATTCTATCTAATCCTCCGATTTAGGTCCGGTTTATTAACATAGTTACCTATATTAGGTGCCGTTTGATATCCGTGATCTCTAGCATTGTTTGGTTGTTACTCAAGGACTAGTGAGCAATCTCAAGTGAGTACATAGTTCCCCTATTTTACTGTTTTCCAAACTGTTTTGGGGTGAAGCATGTGTACCTATGTGTTATTTTCATGATTTCAAAGTATAATTGATTATACATGTTATTACTTATCTTTTGACAAACTAAATGACTATCTATGGTTTAAACACTGATTTCTCAAAGAACATAAAATAAAAATGTTGAATTGTACTTATTTTATGTTCACCAGACCGATTGTTAGTGTGATATAGCGCTATAGGATTTGACACCCCATTCCTGTTGTCATGGAATGTCTGAAACCAATTTGTTTCTCCATCCAAATAGGGATTGCCTTTGTGGTATCCCTATAGTCTCAAAGGTGTATTTTGATGCACTAGGTCTGAATGAATTCTTAAATCACACATTTAAAAGTATAGTTTGATATACTCTCATGTGTGGTATTGTACAAAACCAACATATATTTTGTTAATCATCCAAAGCATATTTTGATATGTTATTTACAAAACCAAAACATAGTTTAATATGTTATTTATCACATCCAAGGCATATTTTGATATGTTATTTATGAAACCAAAACATAGTTTAATATGTTATTTACAAATCCAAAGTATACTTTTAATATGCTACTATAAGGTTATTCGTTTAACCTTACGTTATTTTACAAAGCATAACTTCTGAATTATTCAAACACTTTGTTTTGTACATTTTTGTTTATGGTTTAAGTAGTCTCATTTTACTTACCATACATAACTTTTGCTTACACATTACATGGTTTACATTTAACTTGGGTTATACAAAAACATTTGACTATTGGTAAACATGAACATTCTATATTGGTGTTTTGGTTTGAGTAAGTGACTTAAGTAACGAGGCGTGTGTAATATGATACAAGCATGGTGGATACGCCGCTGGTACTTCCTATATATAAGTGGTTGTATGGTATTAAATATCGTAGCGTTGTTTGAATCATTTCAGTTTAAGACATATAACATTTTATACAAAGAACATACTTTTCATAAGGCATTGTTTTACAACAACTTATCTTATACAAATTCATTTTTACATTGTTATTCATTTAACCTTACATTTATTTATACATATCATCTGATCTTATTGTTTTTCAAACGATTTACAAAACAAATCAATTTACAAGGTTCATGACTAAACTTTATTAAACATTTTCTTAAACTTACAAGTCATGAATCCTATTTTCACAAAACCTATGTATCTCACAGGCATTTTTATACTGACGTACCTATTTTTACACATGTTTCAGGTACTTCTTTGCAATGATTGTTGATACATGCTACATTTAGGATGGACTCGTGCCTTAGCAACTTTAAAACTTGGAAGATCATAGTTGTACTTATTTGATTGTATTAAAACAATGAGTTCATTTATTCAATAAAACAGAATTTATTTATTCCATGGTTATGAAACAATGTTTCTGTTACAACACTCCCCGACGTTTCCGCCACGTCTAGTTGCTTTACGTGGTCGGGGTGTGACATCATAGGACTAGTTAAGCGGTCCGAACGCGTTTTACGCGAAGGACGCGTTAAAGTAGCATAAGCTACCTAAACGGGTCGTAATGGGTCGTAAGCTCTTAGGTTAGGTTTCGTTTTAGTATGTGGGCTTTTTTAAACCATATTACATGAGTTCCCATACTCAGTTGGTTTACGAGCCCTCATTCTATCCGATCCTCCGATATAGGTCCGATTTATTAACATAGTTACCTATATTAGGTGTCGTTTGATTCCGTGATCTCTAGCGTTGCTTGGTGGTTATCTTAGGACTTCTGAGCAATCTCAAGTGAGTACATAGACCCCTCTTTTACTGTTTTCCAAACTGTTTTGGGGTGAAACACATGTGCCTACTTGTTACTTTCATGCTTTCCTGTTTTCACATCATATACCTGCTATGTTTGTTAGTACATTATAGTACATGATTTCATTACATTTCATGCTATGTATGTCCATTGTGTGCGTACTTAGTACATTGTTTTACATCACATTTCATGCTAGGTATGCCCATTGTGTGCATTACTTAGTACATTGTTTACTTTACATTTCTGCTATGTATGTTGACTGATAGCATGCTAGTACATTGATTTACATGACTTTTCTGCTTTGTATGTTAACTTAGCATACTTAGTACATTGTTTTCATATGACATGTATACAATTGCTATAACATTTGGTTTGGACAAACGAGACTATTATACGTTCATTAACATTAGCTACGCCGCTCGGTAGTAAGTACTGGTACCATAGGACTTGACAAATCCCATTCCTGACATCTCGGGTTTGTTTGGATGTAAGGAATGACTGAATCCGAAAACATTTCTTTTGATAACCTTGACTAAAAGGGTTATCCGACTGTCTCAAGGCTTGAATGTATGCGTTAACTTACCACATAAATGTTTGTATCAATGTTACATGCATTACTTTGCAAAACATAACTTTTTGATATATTCAAAATACTTTGTTTTGTACATTTCTACATTTGGATTATGTGACAATACTTTACTTACAATACATAACATTTGTTACACATTACTTGACTACTTTTGGACTATTAACATTTGATATGATTTATACAAGGACTTTTGACAATTGGTTTAAAAATAGACTTATTACATTGGTGGTTTGTTTAAGTGACTTAAGTAACGAGATGTGAGTAATATGATACAAGCATGGTGGATACGCCGCTGGTACTTCCTATATATAAGTGTTTGTATTATATTACATATCATAGCATTATTTAAATCATTCAATTTGGACTTATACATTTTACACAAGTAACACGATTTTCACAAGACTTTGGTTTACAAACAATTTACTTTATACAACAAATTTTACTTGGTTATACATTTAACCATACATTATTCTTTTATTTATACATATCATTTGATCTTATTGCTTTTTAAATGATTTACAAAACAAAACAATTTTCAAGGTTCATGACTGACTTTTGCTAAACAACTTTTTCTTAAACTTATGTCATGAATCCTATTTTCACAAAACCTATGTATCTCACAGGCATTTTTATGCTGACGTACCTATTTTCACATGTGTTTTCAGGAGCTTTTGCGTAGGATGATGATCGTGGCACTAGGGCGGATCTGTGCCTTAGAGACATAAAATGAAGATAGACTTAGTTTAATTATGTTCTGAACTCTTTATTTCCTGTTTAAAACAATGTAACTCTTATGTTGATAAATAAAATACAACTTTGTATGCCATGGTTATGAAACAATTAATTCTGTTACAACACTCCCCGACGTTTTCCGCCACGTTTTGTATGTTATACGGGGTCGGGGTGTGACAGTTTTCACAAAACTATGAACTCACTAGGGTTTTCTGATACACTTGTTGCATGCTCGCAGGTCTTTAGATACTATGGACAAGGAACTTGCTGTCTGGGATTGCTGGAGTAGTAATGGGTCAAGCCTTTTGAGAACACGTGACCATACATTTGATTTTCATATATTTGGTTTTGAAACATTGAATGATGACTTATTTTATGCTTCCGCTGAACATGTTAAACTTGGGTCATGTTTGTGAATGTTTTATTTTAATAAATGGAAACTTTATTTAATATCTTGATGTTAGTTCAATGTGATTGGTGGCTGGATCCTGGTTTGTCACACGCCTAGCGGGGTTTCCGCATGTGGTATTTTTGGGGTGTGACAGTTTGGTATCAGAGCCACTGGTTATAGTGAACTAGGTTTTGAAAAGTTTTTATTAAACCAGACTATAACCGAACAGTTCAGAAATCGACCATGACACTCAGCTCCATATTGCAAGGTTCGTCACTCGTTTACTTATTGCACAGCATAACTAGTGTACACCTATGTATGTCATTGCACGTGATTGCACACTTAGCACTACAAGATGAATTCATGTGTTACTTGCCTACGTTATGTAACTGATAGTGTGACGTCCCTCTAGACTTTTGTGATCTATGTTTGTGATGTCTTTTGTCTTGTGGTTTGAAATTAAGGAACCTTTTAATGCAAGTTAAGAGGAGCTGGGATAAATATGCAAATCTTATTATTATTATGGGTGCACACATAATGACAATGTGGGGTGCATGTGAGTCCCAGTGAGGCTTAACAAGTGTGAAGGGGGTTCTGTTCCGATGTTTGGCATAGTAATAGAACACAGTAATCTGTAGAAGCCATAGTGATTTTTGACTTCTACTCAATTTCGACCCTTAACCTTTTCCACTCTTCTCATATAGATTCATGAGCGGACGAAAAGGTGGACGTGGTGGAGGCCACGGCGGTGGGCGCGGCAACATTGTCATGTCCCAGGCTGAATTAACCGACTTGATCAATACTCGTGTGGCTGAAGCCCTAGCGGCTCAGTAGGCTGGTATGATATGTGCAAAATACTCTTTATCCTTGTGTCGCGTACTCGACTCTTACCCGTGTGTTGTATTTTCTTTCTTCCTTAGGTCAACAAGTGAATCATAATCAGAACAATCCGCCCGTTTGCTCGTTTAAGACATTCATGGATTGGAAGCCACAGACGTTCAGTGGGACTGAAGGAGGTGTGGGACTACTTCGTTGGTTTGAGAAAGCAAAGTCGGTTTTCGCTATGTGTAACTGTCCTGCTGGGGACAGAGTGAAGTATGCTACGGGCACGCTGGAGGATGGTGCCCTGACTTGGTGGAATGCCCAGGTCCAAATGTTGGGTATTGAAATGGCCAATGCAACTACTTGGAAGGATTTTAAAGAACTGATGCGAAAAGAGTACTGTCCTTGTGATGAGATCCAGAAGCTGGAAAATGAGTACTACAATTTGAAGATGGCAGGGTCCGAGATCGAAGCATACACGAAACGGTCTCATGAGCTCGCGAATATATGTCCTAACTTATCACGACCACCCCACCGTAGGATTGAGCTGTACATCAATGGTTTAGCACCACAGGTCAAGGGTTTGGTCACTGCGGTGAATCTTGACAACTTGCCTCGAATCATTCGTCTAGCTCAGAAGATCACTGATCAGGAGGTGGAGCGTGGCTCGCTACCACCACGTATTTCTGCTACTGCTGCTACTACTACAGCTACTACTCCTGCTACGGATAACAAACGAAAGTGGAACGATACGGACAAAGTGTCTAACTCGAATTAGTCACAAAAGAAGCCAGACAACAGTAACAACCGCAGCTTTAGTCAGTCATCCTCTGTTAACCAAAACCAGAGCAACAACTCGAATCAGGGCTCTTACGCGGGGAAACAACCAAAGTGTAACAAGTGCGACTACCATCATCGAGGACCGTGCACTCGAATTTGTCACCAGTGCAACAAGGCGGGGCATATGGCAAGGGATTGCAGGGCCCCGCTCCCTAAGCAGCAGCAACACCAATCTCCACAGCAACAGCAGCCACAGCAACAGGAAAGGCAACAGCCTCAACAGAACTAGGGAAATCGTAAGGGGTGTTTCCAGTGTGGAGACGAGGGTCATTTTAGGAGGGATTGCCCTCAACTGAATCAGAATGCTCGGAATAATAACAACAACACTGGAAACAACAACAACGAGAACAATGGTGGGAATGGTTCGCGTGGTAGAGTGTTTACCATTGGTGCTGGGGAAGCTAGGAATGATGGCAACGTTGTGACTGGTACGTTTTCCATGAACGATCTTTTTGCTTCTGCTTTATTCGACTCTGGTGCCGATTGGAGTTATGTGTCTTTGGGGTTCAGTCGTCAATTAGGGTTGACTCCTACACCTCTTGTAAACAAACACATAGTAGAATTAGCTGATGGAAAATTGATGGAAGCTTCACATGTTCATTTTGAGTGTAAACTCGATCTTATGGGTCAAGTGTTTGACATTGACCTACTTCCCGTTACTCTGGGAAGTTTTGATGTGGTCGTTGGTATGGGTTGGTTGTCTAAGCACCAAGCAGAAATTCTATGTAAAGAGAAAATCGTACGTATTCCTCCCCCAAGTGGAGAATCCCTGTCGGTCCAAGGTCACCAAAGCGGAGCAAAGGTTAACCTTATCTCAGCCATGAAAGCCCAGAGGTGTTTACGTAAGGGCTATCCTACTATTTTAGCACTTGTTACTGACACTCAGTCTGAAAAGAGGAAAATCGAAGACCTACCAGTTGTTCGTGAGTTTTCCGATGTATTTCCTGAAGAACTTTTCTGGTTTACCTCCACACCGTCAGGTGGAATTTTAGATTGATCTTACGCCAGTAGTAGCCCCGATTGCTCGTGCTCCTTGCCGTCTTGCACCAGGAGAGTTGCAAGAACTGTCAAACCAACTCCAAGAACTGTTGGATAGAGGTTTTATCCGACCCAATTCTTCGCCTTGGGGAGCCCCGGTCCTATTCGTGAAGAAGAAAGATGGGTCTTTTCGTATGTGTATAGATTATCGTGAGCTTAACAAAGTGACTGTCAAGAACCGTTATCCTTTACCTCGCATTGATGATATGTTTGACCAGCTGCAAGGGTCAAGTTTTTACTCGAAAATCAACTTAAGATCGGGCTATCATCAGATGAGAGTCTGAGAGGAGGATGTTCCTAAAACAGCTTTTCGAACGTGGTATAGCCATTATGAGTTTCTGGTTATGCCATTTGGGTTGACAAAGCGGTTTTCATGGACCTCATGAATCGTGTGTGCAAACCATATCTCGAGGACTTCGTCATTGTGTTTATCGATGACATTTTGATCTATTCTAAGAGCAAGGAGGACCACGAGTGACACTTGTGTCTTATCTTGGAGCTCTTGAGGAAGGAGCAACTCTACGCGAAATTCTCTAAGTGTGACTTCTGGATTCGAGAAGTACACTTCCTTGGTCACATTGTTAATGAAACGGGGATACACGTGGATCCTGCTAAAATTGATGCTATCCGAAATTGGGCGGCACCGAAAAACCCTTCGGAGGTGCGACAATTTCTTGGTCTCACTGGGTACTATCGCAGATTTATTAAAGATTTTTCAAAGATCGCTCAACCTCTCACCGCATTAACACAGAAAGGCGTTGTATATTCTTGGGGAACGAAGCAGGAGGATGCCTTCCAACTCTTGAAACAAAAACTTTGCAGTGCACCAATCTTGTCTTTACCTGAAGGTACCGAGGATTTTGTGGTGTACTGTTGTGACACCCCAGGAAAACCAGTAAACGATACAACCCACCTAGCTTCCTCAGTAACCGCATGCTAAATTTCGGGACGAAATTTCTTTCAAGTTGGGGATAATGTGACAACTCGAGTTTCCGAGATTCCACTTTCGCATTTATTGCACGGTTGACTGTTTAGCTGTTTGCTTACTTGCCTTGTAATTATACACACTAAACTATATGTTGAGAATTATATGCTGGAATGTTGATTTGATTTGATGTGTTATGCATGTAATGTGATTAAGTGTTTATCTTGTATACTGTTCGAACAACCTAGACTAGTAAACCATAAAACAATTGGACGAAACAGAAGTGTTTCGCCGGCCCAAACTGATTCGCCGAGCCCACTAAAGCCCAAAAGCCTGTTTTGCGTATAAATATTAGATCACGTATAGAATCAGACACTTTAGCAACTTTCGAAACCCTGGAGGAACCCCTGTTGTGTGACGGCAAACTAGTAACCACCGGAAACCCTTGTGCGTTCAAATCATCATCTCGGTTAGTGCCATAAGTTTTCCGATCAATCAATCATTCATGTTTATGTGTATTGATATGTTGTTCTTTGGTTTGCTTTGATTATATTCGTATATGATGATAATGCTAAATTGGTCCACTACCTGAATAATATATATAATAGGACCAATGACATCATGAAAATGTTAAAAGACGGCGGTCATGGTTGTGAGGTTTTGTGGGTTAAATTATTTGATCGGTCCAATCATGTGTGAGTTAACAACAGTTTTGGGTGACCATTATTGTCTTTAGTGCATGTGCATTGTCAGGAAATTAGTGATCATATGTATGTGTGCTGGTAATTCAGATTTGGTCGATTATTGTATGGAAGGGAATGTGAGGGTGCAGTCAATATGAAACAAATAAATACATGAGGCAGTCCACTAACAGATTTTTGGTCCAATAATCCCTTGAGGTGGTTAACAAATGTCGGCCATGTGTGTTAAATAATAAGATTTTTCATGTGTTGCATGTTTATGTTATGATTGGCATAATAAATAATATCGATGATTTGCTGAATGATTACTGTGTGAGTTCGGTATGATCTTCGTATGTTGATGACGGCGAATTAGGGTTTTGTGATATTATGATGTAACTAATGTGATATGTAACTGACATTTGGCGAATCTGAACTTAATGACGAATCTGAAATACGACGAATCAGGATTTATTCGTCAAGAAATCAAACGACGAAACTGGGGGTTTGTTTCGCCGAAGGGACTCTCGACAAAACTGAAGGTGTTTCGTCGAGTGGGGAACCTGTTTTAACTTGGTTTGTTTCTGTTAGAACTTAACTGACTTAATTAACTGCTGTTAACTGAATTGCATGTTTCGTATGTGTTGAATACGTGTTATGTGCTACGTGATGATCTTTGACTCGGTGTTACCATGTTGTACTCGTACGTAAACTGATTTCGCATACGTGAATAATCTAGGACGTGATTGATAAATTGTGAGCATTCTTAGCATACCGAGCAAACCAAGGTGAGTTCACACCCTTACTAAGGCATGGGATTCCCAGGGTTTGGGGAATGGGATGGAAGGAATAAGGTTGAATAGATTCGTACATACACTGATACTAGACTACCATACCATTGTCCTCGGTTGTGCAGGACACATACGTAAAACCTACGTATACTTATGCTACTCGCTATCCTCGGTTGTGAAGGATACTCACGTAAAACCTACGTGAACCTATACTTACTACTGCCTCGGTTGTGTCAGGCACTTACGTAAAACCTACGTAAACCCCCACGTACCCCTATCCTCGGTTGTGAAGGATACTTACGTAAATCCTACGTAAACTTGTACGTATTACTGTTCTCGGGATATGTAGAACACTTATGGTTGCGAATAGTCTAGTGGTTATACAACATGGGAAGCCCCCACAAATAGAACGTACTATCGGCCCAGTAGAGCCACATGTTACAAACGAACTTACCATTACGCATTTACTTTCTGTGAACTCGCTCAACTAGTTGTTGATCCTCTGTTACATGCCTTGCAGGTCGTTAGGTATATGGAGCTTGCACAGGGAGGAGCTGGTCGTTGTGGGCTTGGATCGTGATTGTGTGTTAAACACTTTATGACATTACATACTTATTTATGCTGAGTTTTATCTATACGCTTCCGCTGAACTTTGATATGATACTTATGTTTTGGAACACCTTTCATATGGATTGGTTTGGTTTAATACAATTACTTTTACTTTATACATTGTTCTATATGATTGGTGGCTTGATCCTGGTCAGTCACGCTCCCAAGCGGTGATACGCCACAGGTGGATTTTGGGGGTGTGACAGATTGGTATCAGAGCCATTGGTTATAGAGAACTTGGTTTTAGTATGGGAAAACGTTTTTATTAAAACCGGACTATAACCAGAACAGTGCTCTCAACGATCCACAACGACGCTTCGCTCCACGTGCAAGACTTGACATCTTAGGTAATAAGGTTTATGTTTATTGCCTACTTGCTAGAATTGCATAGAACCTTGCTCGTAGTATGCTTAGATTACATTGCTCACTACTTGCTATTGCTTGGGGAACATTTGTGTGCTTACACTCTTCTGTCATCGCACTACTCGCGAACCATTCTCACTTATTTTACCTTTACTATGAAGATCATGTCCGGACGTGTGAACATGACTCAAGCCCAGTTGACGGCTCTTATCAATGAACAAGTTGCTGCGGCACTTGCAGCTGCAAACGCAGGAGGTATACCCTGCAGTCGTAACTCATCCTAGGATCTTTAGATCCTACGTTCCTAAACAACTCTTGTGTTTAACTTTATTCTGTTCTTACACATCAGGTCAACCTGTTCAGCAACCTGTGTGTACTTTCAAGACTTTCATGGACTGTCATCCTAGCACATTCAGTGGCACGGAAGGAGCAGTTGGACTCCTCCACTGGTTTGAAAAGCTTGAGTCAGTATTCGAAATGTGTGAATGCCCTGAGGCACGCAGGGTGAGGTATGCTACCAGTACTCTTGAGGGTTTAGCCCTCACATGGTGGAAAACTCAGGTCCAAATGCTGGGGTTGGTTGCTGCTAACGCCACCCCATGGAAGAACTTCAAAGAGATGATCAAGGAGGAATACTGCAGTCGTGACGACATTCATAAGCTGGAAGTCGTGTTCTTCCATCTCAAGATGACGGGGTCAGAAATTGAGGCGTTTACAAAGAGATCTAATGAGCTTGCATTACTGTGTCCTACTATGGTGGACCCCCCAATTAAGCGTATCGAACTTTATCTTCAGGGTCTAGTGCCAGAGATCCAAAGTCATGTAACTTCAGCAAACCTTGCCACCTACCAGCAGGTTGTTCAGTTGGCTCACCGTCTCACTGATCAGGCGGTGGAGCAGAACAGGTTGCCTAAACGTCTCAGCGCTACTACTACTGCTACCACTTCAGCTACTCCTGCTACTCCTAGTGATAACAAGAGAAAATGGGAGGGGGATTCCAGCAAAGGTTCAGCTACAGTTCAGTCACAGGTTTAGCATTGAAAGACTGACAGTTATCAGAGTCCCAGTCAGCACTCTTCAGGTAGCCACAGGCAGGGCGGATATCGAGGAAACCTCCCAAAGTGTAACACCTGTAACAGACATCACAGTGGCCAGTGTAACAAGGGTCGCTGCCAAAGATGCCTCAAGTTGGGTCATGAGGCCAAGGATTGTCGGAGCCCTCGGCCTGCGAATCAGAATCAGCAGCAGCCACCAGCACAGCAGAATCAGCAACAGGGCAACAGGGGATGTTTTCATTGTGGTGCTGAAGGTCACTTCAAAAGGCACTGTCCTCAGCTAAACAGGAACCAGAACAACAACAACAACAATAATAACAACAATCAGGGCAATGGCAACAACAACAACGGGGGAAACAACAACAACGGCAATGAAGCAAGGGGTCGTGCATTTGTGTTGGGGCAGGGTGATGCCAGAAATGATCCCAACGTCGTTATGGGTAAGTTTCTTCTCGACGATATTTATGTTACTGTTTTGTTTGATTCGGGTGCGGATACAAGTTATATGTCTTTGAAAATGAGTAAATTGTTAAAACGTACATCAACACCTCTAAACACCAAACAGGTCGTAGAACTAGCAAATGGTAAAAGTGTAGAAGCCACGCATATAGTCAAGGGTTGTAACATCGTTCTAGCGGGTCAGACCTTCTCGATCGACCTCATTCCCATAGTTCTGGGTAGTTTCGACATTGTCATTGGCATGGATTGGTTATCCAAGCAGCAGGCAGAGATCCTTTGTAAGGAAAAGATCATTCGTATTCCTCGTTCGGGTAAAGAATCTCGCGAAGTTCAAGGCGACAAGAGTGGTGCTGTGGTTGGCATCATCTCTTTCTTGAAAGCTCAGAAATGTTTACGAAAGGGTCACACTGCCATTTTGGCACTAGTTACTGATGCAGCTACGAAAGAGAATAGAATAGAGGATATTCCAGTTGTGCGCGAATTTCCTCAAGTGTTTCCAGAAGATTTACCTGGTCTACCGCCTCATCGCCAGGTCGAGTTTCAAATCGAGCTAGCTCCAGGAGCAGCACCTATAGCTCACGCACCATATCGTTTAGCTCCAACTGAACTGGAAGAACTGTCTAAGCAACTACAAGAGCTCTTGAATAAGGGCTTCATTCGTCCAAGCTCTTCGCCTTGGGGAGCTCCAGTACTATTCGTGAAAAAGAAGGATGGCACTTTCAGGATGTGCATAGACGACCGCGAACTGAACAAGGTCACAGTGAAGAACCGTTATCCTCTTCCTCGTATTGACGACTTATTCGACCAGTTGCAGGGGTCGAGTTACTACTCCAAGATTGATCTCAGGTCAGGGTACCATCAGCTGAGAGTCCGGGATGAGGACGTCTCCAAGACAGCATTCAGAACTCGCTACGGTCACTACGAGGTTCTAGTCATGCCATTCGGGCTTACGAACGCGCCTGCGGTTTTCATGGACCTTATGAACAGGGTGTGCAAACCTTATTTTGACAAGTTTGTTATTGTTTTCATTGATGACATCCTGATCTACTCGAAGAATCGGGAGGAACACGAGCAGCACTTACGACTTATTTTGGAACTCCTACGAACGGAACAGCTATACGCTAAGTTTTCAAAATGCGACTTCTGGCTTCGTGAAGTCCACTTCCTAGGCCATGTGGTAAACAAGGATGGGATTCATGTCGATCCATCCAAGGTAGATTCGATCAAGAACTGGCCTGCACCTCGCACACCAACAGAAATACGCCAATTCTTGGGTTTGGCGGGTTATTACAGACGGTTCATCAAAGACTTCTTAAAGATTGCACAGCCGCTCACATTACTGACACAGAAAGGTGTTGTTTATCGTTGGGGTAATACACAGGAAACAGCATTTCAGCACTTAAAGGATAGACTTTGTAGCGCACCTATCCTCTCATTGCCTGAAGGCACGGACGATTTTGTAGTCTACTGCGACGCGTCTATCCAGGGACTTGGATATGTGTTGATGCAGCGGGATAAAGTCATTGCTTATGCTTCGCGCCAACTTAAGATTCACGAACGGAATTACACCACACACGATTTAGAGCTGGGAGCTGTTGTTTTTGCGCTCAAGATATGGCGACATTACCTGTATGGCACTAAATGCACCATCTACACCGATCACAGGAGTCTCGAGCATATTTTCAAGCAGAAAGAATTGAACATGCGACAACGTAGATGGGTCGAGCTACTGAACGATTACGAGTGTGCCATAAAGTACCATCCGGGCAAAGCCAATGTGGTGGCCGATGCCCTCAGTCGAAAGGATACTACACCTAGGCGTGTACGAGCGTTGCAACTCACTATTCAGTCTAGTCTTCCTTCACAGATACGAGATGCTCAAGTAGAAGCATTGAAACCAGAAAACGTCAGGGCTGAAGCCCTATGCGGCTCAAGGCAACGATTAGAACAAAAGGCAGACGGCGCCTACTATGTAACAGGACGCATTTGGGTCCCACACTATGGCAACCTACGAGAGCTTGTGATGGATGAGGCACACAAGTCTCGCTACTCAGTACATCCTGGTTCGGATAAGATGTACCACGACCTCAGAACTACATATTGGTGGCCTAGCATGAAAGCTCACATAGCCACTTACGTTAGCAAGTGCTTGACTTGTGCGAGAGTTAAAGCGGAATATCAGAAACCATCAGGCCCACTCCAACAACCTGAGATACCACAATGGAAATGGGAACAAATTTCCATGGATTTTGTTACTGGCCTACCTAGATCTCAGCGTGGGAATGATACTATTTGGGTGATCGTGGATCGACTCACAAAGTCTGCTCACTTCTTGGCTATCAAGGAAACGGATAAGTTCTCCACTCTAGCAGACGTATACCTTAAGGAAGTTGTCTCGAGGCATGGGGTGCCCACCTCTATTATCTCTGATCGTGATGCACGTTTTACTTCAGAACTGTGGCAAGCAATGCACAAATCTTTTGGCTCTCATTTAGACATGAGCACAGCTTATCATCCTCAGACAGATGGGCAGTCTGAGCGCACTATTCAAACTCTAGAAGACATGCTTCGGGCGTGCGTAATTGACTTTGGCAATGGCTGGGAAAAACATCTGCCACTTGTGGAATTTTCGTACAATAACAGCTACCCCACCAGCATTAAAGCTGCTCCATTTGAGGCATTGTACGGGCGTAAATGCCGATCACCCCTTTGTTGGGCAGAGGTGGGTGACAGTCAGATCACAGGTCAAGAGATGGTAGTTGATACTACTGAAAAGATTGCTCAAATACGACAACGCATGGCGGCAGCTCGTGACCGTCAAAAAGCATACGCAGATAAAGACAGGAAACTACTCGAATTCCAGGTTGGGGATCGAGCGCTACTCAAAGTTTCACCCTGGAGGGGTGTTGTTCGTTTTGGCAAACGAGGCAAGCTCAATCCACGATACGTTGGACCATTCGAAGTCATAGAGAAAATAGCTAAAGTGGCCTACAGACTAAACTTACCAGCCGAACTCAGTGCAGTTCACAACGTCTTCCACGTGTCGAATCTGAAGAAGTGCCTGTCAGATGAGACCCACATAGTTCCTTTGAAGGAACTCACTATCGACGAACAGTTGCGATTCGTCGAGGAACCAGTTGAAATCACGGACCGGGACGTTAAGGTCCTCAAGCACACCAGAATACCTATAGTACGAGTTCGTTGGAACTCCCGTCGTGGCCCAGAGTTCACCTGGGAACGAGAAGATCAAATGAAACTTAAGTATCCCCAGTTATTCGGAAACAGTGCAACCACTACTGAGGCTGAAGCTACTACAGAATTTCGGGACGAAATTCCAAATCAACGGGGGGATGATGTGACACCCCAGGAAAACCAGTAAACGATACAACCCACCTAGCTTCCTCAGAAACCGCATGCTAAATTTCGGGATGAAATTTCTTTCAAGTTGGGGATAATGTGACAACTCGAGTTTCCGAGATTCCACTTTCGCATTTATTGCACGGTTGACTGTTTAGCTGTTTGCTTACTTGCCTTGTAATTATACACACTAAACTATATGTTGAGAATTATATGCTGGAATGTTGATTTGATTTGATGTGTTATGCATGTAATGTGATTAAGTGTTTATCTTGTATACTGTTCGAACAACCTAGACTAGTAAACCATAAAACAATTGGACGAAACAGAAGTGTTTCGCCGAGCCCACTAAAGCCCAAAAGCCTGTTTTGCGTATAAATATTAGATCACTTATAGAATCAGACACTTTAGCAACTTTCGAAACCCTAGAGGACCCCCTGTTGTGTGACGGCAAACTAGTAACCACCGGAAACCCTTGTGCGTTCAAATCATCATCTCGGTTAGTGCCATAAGTTTTCCGATCAATCAATCATTCATGTTTATGTGTATTGATATGTTGTTCTTTGGTTTGCTTTGATTATATTCGTATATGATGATAATGCTAAATTGGTCCACTACCTGAATAATATATATAATAGGACCAATGACATCATGAAAATGTTAAAAGACGGCGGTCATGGTTGTGAGGTTTTGTGGGTTAAATTATTTGATCGGTCCAATCATGTGTGAGTTAACAACAGTTTTAGGTGACCATTATTGTCTTTAGTGCATGTGCATTGTCAGGAAATTAGTGATCATATGTATGTGTGCTGGTAATTCAGATTTGGTCGATTATTGTATGGAAGGGAATGTGAGGGTGCAGTCAATATGAAACAAATAAATACATGAGGCAGTCCACTAACAGATTTTTGGTCCAATAATCCCTTGAGGTGGTTAACAAATGTCGGCCATGTGTGTTAAATAATAAGATTTTTCATGTGTTGCATGTTTATGTTATGATTGGCATAATAAATAATATCGATGATTTGCTGAATGATTACTGTGTGAGTTCGGTATGATCTTCGTATGTTGATGACGGCGAATTAGGGTTTTGTGATATTATGACGTAACTAATGTGATACGTAACTGACATTTGGCGAATCTGAACTTAATGACGAATCTGAAATACGACGAAACTGGGGGTTTGTTTCGCCGAAGGGACTCTCGACGAAACTGAAGGTGTTTCGTCGAGTGGAGAACCTGTTTTAACTTGGTTTGTTTCTGTTAGAACTTAACTGACCTAATTAACTGCTGTTAACTGAATTGCATGTTTCGTATGTGTTGAATACGTGTTATGTGCTACGTGATGATCTTTGACTCGGTGTTACCATGTTGTACTCGTACGTAAACTGATTTCGCATACGTGAATAATCTAGGACGTGATTGATAAATTGTGAGCATTCTTAGCATACCGAGCAAACCAAGGTGAGTTCACACCCTTACTAAGGCATGGGATTCCCAGGGTTTGGGGAATGGGATGGAAGGAATAAGGTTGAATAGATTCGTACATACACTGATACTAGACTACCATACCATTGTCCTCGGTTGTGCAGGACACATACGTAAAACCTACGTATACTTATACTACTCGCTATCCTCGGTTGTGAAGGATACTCACGTAAAACCTACGTGAACCTATACTTACTACTGCCTCGGTTGTGTCAGGCACTTACGTAAAACCTACGTAAACCCCCACGTACCCCTATCCTCGGTTGTGAAGGATACTTACGTAAATCCTACGTAAACTTGTACGTATTACTGTTCTCGGGATATGTAGAACACTTATGGTTGCGAATAGTCTAGTGGTTATACAACATGGGAAGCCCCCACAAATAGAACGTACTATCGGCCCAGTAGAGCCACATGTTACAAACGAACTTACCATTACGCATTTACTTTCTGTGAACTCGCTCAACTAGTTGTTGATCCTCTGTTACATGCCTTGCAGGTCGTTAGGTATATGGAGCTTGCACAGGGAGGAGCTGGTCGTTGTGGGCTTGGATCGTGATTGTGTGTTAAACACTTTATGACATTACATACTTATTTATGCTGAGTTTTATCTATACGCTTCCGCTGAACTTTGATATGATACTTATGTTTTGGAACACCTTTCATATGGATTGGTTTGGTTTAATACAATTACTTTTACTTTATACATTGTTCTATATGATTGGTGGCTTGATCCTGGTCAGTCACGCTCCCAAGCGGTGATACACCGCAGGTGGATTTTGGGGGTGTGACAACTGTGATGCTTCTATTCCAGGTCTCGGTTGTGTGCTAATGCAACACGAGAAGGTGATAGCGTACGCTTCTCGACAGTTGAAGGTTCATGAGAAAAATTTAAACGACTCACGACTTAGATTTGGGGGCCGTGGTTTTCGCGTTAAAATATGGAGGCATTATTGTACGATACTAAATGCACTATTTATACCGACCACAAGAGCCTTCAGCACATCTTCGATCAGAAGGAGTTGAACATGCGACAGCGTCGCTGGGTGGAAATCTTGAACGATTATGATTGTACAATCAAGTATCATCCAGGTAAAGCTAACGTGGTAGCTGATACCCTTAGTTGAAAGGAAACGAAACCCAAACGTGTACGCGCTTTGCAGCTCACCATCCATTCAAATATACCCGACCAGATTCGTTCAGCCCAAATTGAAGCATTGAAGGACGAAAACCTTAAAGCCGAAGAGATGCGAGGCTTAGAGAAGAAACTTGTTGAAAGATCTGACGGTATTCGTTGTTTCATGGAGCGAATATGGATCCATTTTACGGAAACCTTAGAGAACTTGTGATGGATGAAGCACACAAGTCTCGCTACTCTGTTCACCCAGGTTCTGATAAGATGTATCAGGATCTAAAAGTCTTGTATTGGTGGCCGAAGATGAAAGCTCACATCGCGACGTATGTGAGTAAATGTTTGACTTTTGCGAAAGTCAAAGTGGAATATCAGAAACCATCTGGCCTGCTTCAGCAACCAGAAATACCCATGCCGAAATGGGAACAAATTGCTATGGATTTCGTCACTGGTTTGCCAAGAACTCAAAACGGAAGTGATACCATCTGGGTGATCGTTGACCGTCTCACGATCAAGGAAACTGATAAGTTCTCACAACTTGCTGCTGTGTTATCCTAACGAAGTGGTTTCTAGGCACGGGATGCCAACCTCTATTATCTCTGATCGTGATCCGCATTTCATATCTGATTTATGGTAGTCGATGCACAAATCATTCGGCTCACGTCTCGACATGAGTATTGCATACCACCCTTAGACGGATGGTCAAAGCGAACGAACAATCCAGACACTTGAAGACATGTTGCGGACATGTTTGATCGATTTTGGTAAAGGTTGGGAGAAACACTTGCCTTTGATAGAGTTCTCCTAAAACAATAGCTACCACTCCAGCATCCAGGCAGCTCCGTTCGAAGCATTGTACGGGCAGAAATGTCGTTCTCCTCTTTGTTGGGCTGAGGTAGGTGACAGCCAGATCAAAGGTCCGGAACTTGTACTTGAAACGTCAGAGAAGATTGTACAGATCAGAAATCGTATGGCGGCAGCGCGGGACCGTCAGAAAAGCTACGCTGATAAGCGTGGGAAACCTTTGGAGTTCGTTGTAGGCGATCGCGTTATGTTGAAGGTCTCACCCTGGAAGGGTGTGGTGCGCATTGGAAAGCGCGGCAAGCTTAATCCACGCTACGTTGGGCCATTCAAAATCCTGGAATGAATTGGTAAAGTAGCGTACAAACTCGAGTTACCTGCCGAATTGGGTAACGTTCATGATATCTTCCATGTCTCAAATCTAAAGAAGTGTTTGTCCGATGAAACACTTGTTGTACCGTTTCAAGAGCTGAAGATTGACGACAAGTTACAGTTTGTCGAATACCCTATCGAAATCATGGATCAGGAAGTTAAGGTTCGTAAGCACAGTCGAAGTCCAATCGTGAGAGTTCGTTGGAACTCAAGACGTGGACCGGAGTTCACGTGGGAACGCGAAAATCAGATGAAGCTCAACTATCCGCAACTGTTCAAAACGGCGGATTTCAGGACGAAATTCCCTTTCAAGTTGGGGATGATGTGACACCCGAGGAAGATCCACAGTCATCCTGATCTAACAGCTTGCTGCTTTGGGTTATTTATCAAATTTCGGGATAAAATTTCTTTCAAGTTGGGGATGATGTGACAACCCGAAGTCTTAAGGTCCTTCCTCTACGCATCACTTGTTTCACAATCCTGTTTTCACAATTCGTTTTTCGTTGTAACATGTGCACGATATATGAATGATTAAAGTATTGCTATGTTCGGTTGTTACATGAAAACTTAGGAGTTGTTTTATGTTTAAACATAACGTGTTCATGTTTCTTAACTTTGGGCAGCAGACCACACTTAAGTTAACGAAGAACTCAAGTCGACGAAGAACTGGTTCTTTGTTGACTGTCTTTGACGAAGAACTAGGGTTCTTCATCACAACCACTCCTTGACGAAGAAGGTTCTTCGCGAAGAAGGTCTTTTGCCAAAAGGGCTCTCGGCCCAGGTCCATTCGTGGCCCAGAATGGGCCCGACTATTATTTGGTTTCCATAACCTTTCATAACCTACAAAACTTAAACATCAAACCCTAAAGTTCTCTCTTCCTCTCCTCCCTGTGCGATGGCAATTTTGGGTCTCGAAGCCCTTCATCTCGAACAAACTAATCACTTTGGTATCACTGTTAGTGTCTATCATTGTTAGTTGCTAGAATCTTGATGTTGTGACATTATGTAAAACTAGGGTTTCATTTATAAGATCGTAAATCTAGAATATGTGAATGATTATGGTGTTGGATTATGTTGGAATTAGTGATTAGAAACTTAGGAATAACAAACTGATGGAGTTGGCTGTGATCGATGATTGTATGTACGTGACTTTGATTTCGTATCCAACTGATGATTTGTTTGATTAACAATGATGATCGCATGATAAGTTGTTAACTATAATTTGTATAATAATGAGTGGTGTAATTGTTATGCATCGAATGAATTGTTGAATGGTGGATGATTGTTCATAATTAGGGTTCTTAATCATGGTTATAGGTGTCATTTGATCTGATTGGATAACTGTCCAACTTGTTAGCAACTGTTACGGCTAAAAATAAGGGAAACATAACCGTCTGTTGAGGTGCAGCGATGAAAGACCCCCCTCACAAAGAACCCAAGTTGACGAAGGACCTGATCTTTCGTCGAATGGCCCTTTGACAAACAACTGTGGTTCTTCATCGCAACACTTCTAGACGAAGTACGGTTCTTCGTCTAGAGGATCTTTCGCCATGAGGACATCCCACGAAGAACTGGTTCTTCGTGGAGATGCTGCAAGTGAACAATCAAACAGAACAGTTTATACAGCAAATGTGTTCACATGACATAAGGTTTTGAATAGTTTATGATGTGTAGGATGATGAATGTTTATGTTTATAAATCGTTATTTGATGCATGTTAATTATGAATGAGGAACCTGATTTGGCTCGTGTGAGTAGCCAACTCACCTGTTAAATGTTATTATGTGTCATGCACATGGGATGTGGACTTGTATGAGAACTGAGTACTTGCTATGTGATATACGGTGATCTTTGCGATGAATGCAATCTATGGAAATACGTGACTTAATTGATTATGAAACTGATTTCATTGGTAACAACGGTAGGGTTTGGTTGACCAACTTGGAACGGGTAACTTAACATACTGGGCAAAACTAAGGTGAGTTCATTTCTCTTGAGTATGCGTCTCGGTGGGTGGGACAATCAAATGGGTATTCCTGAGAGGAATAAGTCTTTTCTGGGTAAAAACTGGGATGTTAGATAATACACTCATTTCCTATCACTTTAAGTCACATCTTATACTGAATTAGTTACCTGAGAGGTAACGGGGTATTAGTTGATAGCGCTATTAGGCTTGGCCATCTCACACCGTACTTGAGAGGACGGGCGTAAACTAATGACCTTATCATGACCAATGCTTAGATAGGGGGCATTGGGGACGGGCAAACAATATGGCGCCGTCTTGTATGGTACTCGAGTTATTATCAACATTATTATTAAACTGAACTAAACACTTGGCAATTAACGTTTTCACAAAACTATGAACTCACGGGCGTTGTCTGGTACACTTGTTGCATGCTCGCAGATCGTTAGATACTATGGACAAGGAACTTGTTTTCTGGGATTGCTGGAGTAGTCATGGGTCAATCCCAGAAAACAAGTTCCTTGTCCATAGTATCTAACGATCTGCGAGCATGCAACAAGTGTACCAGACAACGCTCGTGAGTTCATAGTTTTGTGAAAACGTTAATTGCCAAGTGTTTAGTTCAGTTTAATAATAATGTTGATAATAACTCGAGTACCATACAAGACGGCGCCATATTGTTTGCCTGTCCCCAATGCCCCCTATCTAAGCATTGGTCATGATAAGGTCATTAGTTTACGCCCGTCCTCTCAAGTACGGTGTGAGATGGCCAAGCCTAATAGCGCTATCAACTAATACCCCGTTACCTCTCAGGTAACTAATTCGGTATAAGATGTGACTTAAAGTGATAGGAAATGAGAACACGTGACCATACATTTGGTTTTCATATATTTGGTTTTGAAACATTGAATGATGACTTATTTTATGCTTCCACTGAACATGTTAAACTTGGGTCATGTTTGTGAATGTTTTATTTTGATAAAGGGAAACTTTATTTAATATCTTGATGTTAGTTCAATGTGATTGGTGGCTGGATCCTGGTTTGTCACACGCCTAGCAGAGTTTCCTCATGTGGTATTTTGGGGGTGTGACAGTATGACAGATGAAAGGGAAGGTGTGTTCAAAGTGGTGTACCAAAACACGTTATAACATGTTCATACATATAGATGCACATGTGCATTTTTGGTGTTGTTAATGATATAACAAGTTCATACATATAAATGCACATGTGCATTTCTAATATTGTTAATGTAAAAAGTGGTGTATTATGAATGGTAGTGTAAATGAAAGTGCAATTGTCTGATATTAGTAATGTATTACGGAACTTTCAAAGAAATGATACATAGCACATGTGCATGGATAATTATTACTCGAAATTTTTTTTGTTTTTTTTGTGACGAAATATAGCGATTTTATAAATAATGGTAAAAAAACATTTTTTAGTGTTTTTTTGATTTTTAGGTACTTTTTGGTTGTGTTCACACTTGGTTCTCGCAGTAAAGGGTGGTTCCTAACGGATCCTTCATGTATATATATATATATATATAGTTCAAGGGAAAAATGAAGATGTATTGTGCTACTTTTTTACATGCAAAGTTGATATGAACTTGAATTGAGTTTTGTGATAATTTTGGGCTTAAACATGATTTAAAAATAAGTTTTTAAAACGTGGAAAACATCATATTTCAAGGGGAAACTATGATGAAATTTTCTAAAATCCTAATCGTGAGTAAGTTGCAATTAAGGGTTGATTAACATGATTAAACATTATTAGTGACCTTAATCATGATTAGACAAGTTTGGTGTATATGTATAAGTGTGTTATGTGTATGTATTAGAAGTTAGGAAAAACACAGACTAAATACAAATACACACCATATAAAGGAAAACCTCAAAATACTTGGAAGATTTATTACACACGAAATACGTATACGGACAACTTATGTTATATATCTAAACACGATGCGGACGGCGGACAAAACGGATATCAGATAAACCGTACAATGTAATATATATATATATATATATATATATATTGAAACGGGATCAGGAGAAAACGCCTAATAGTGTGAAAACGGTGAGAACGGATCATATCATACAAGTGGCACGCGATATAATGAACGACGGAGGGGCTTTTTTTGTCCTTTTATATTCTTTTTTTCGTTGCGTCTCACAACACCGCTTCATTTTTTCGAGTGTAAGATTTTTTTGGCGTTTAGTTAGATTCAATAACTATTTGGCGTTTTATTATTTTTTAGATCCGCCTCGATGAATTAACCGTTTTTGTATTACATAGTAAACATTTTGGCATTTATGGCATTCCAAAATTCATCAAAATCACTTAATAATTCTAACTTCTTTGCGTCCATGGCGTTCTCAAATTCATTAGGCATGTAGATTTAACCAGTTCAATTAACCCCATATATGTCATAAAGGTAAATTTCTTAGCGTTCATAGCGTTTTTAAATTCATCATAATTCATTAGTAATTCAAAAGAGTACAATTAAGACGAAATCAAACAAAAACAAATAGTGTTTTGTGGATGGTATTACATCAGAGATGTAACCATCACTTTGTTCATCACTTTCTTCAGACTCATCATCATCTTGTACATTGGCGTATAACGCCATAATCTCCTCTCGTCTTTGTTGCATCATATACTGAAATATCATCAAAACGCTGGATCTTGCATCGTCAAAGGTGCTAAATCACAGAGTTGTTCAAGAAGATGTAGTCTATCTGTGTTCAGCACTTCATCCATTGTCAATGAATAATCCACCCTATGTTGATAAGTCATGTTCACCGTTCTTGATTGTTCATCCAAACTCCAACTAGTAACTATGACATCTGTGCTTGTGTAATCATTGTATAACTCCGAACAATTCAATTATCAATAAAACAATGTGTTTTGATCCCAATATCTGATTATTTATGTTTGACATTTGCACGTTTTGATTTTTGTTTGATTTCAAACTCTTAAACATTTTCTAGAAAGTTCTACACAAACTATTACGTAAACGTAATCAGTTTAATGCGACGTACATTCTGGAACAGTGACATAAGCTTAACATACCTTAAATATCCTTTAAATAGCTTAGAAATAAGTTTTGAAGGATTCAGTATGGTAAAAACAAGTTTATCCGATCACAGGTGTGACACCTGTGTCACTACGACCATCAAACAACTACCAAACCAATGAAATATAGTGTTTCATACTTGGGATTTGTATAAATATGTGTATCATTTGCACATATCAATTCTTGTTCAATTTTGAGCTTTAAATCGCTTTCTGGAAGGTTATACGCGAACTGATGCGTAAACGCGGTCAGTTTAATACAACAAAGACTCCGGAATAGTGAAATAGGCTTAACATAGCTTAAATAACCTTTACATAACTTAGAAATAAGTTTTGAAGGGTTTGGTGTGTCAAAAACAAGTTTGTTCACTCACAGGGACCATTTGCGTCAAACTACAAAAGTCTGTCATTTCGTAAGGCAACGTACAGTCCAGAACTTGATCATAAGCTAAACATACCATAAATAACCTAAAAATAGCTTAGAAATAAGCTTTGATAGGTTCGGTGTGCGAAAATATGCTTATTTGATCTTACAGGGACTAAAAGTGTCAAAAACGGCGTAAGTTTGTATTTACGCGCATATCTTACGTTCTGACCACATCTGGGCATCCAAAATTTTTGTAGACACTAAAATATTTTTATTTTAGTGATCGTCATACAAAAATACCATTCGTCGCTTAATTTGGATCGTTTTCGCGTCCGTTCGAGTTTCGTCATAATTACACGAATAACGCGACCGTACGACCAAACGAACCGACATCTGAGATATTTCCAAGCATATTTTGTGTCCTCTATACTTTGACCACCTTGTAGGGCCTTGAAAATGGCTTAACGGGTGTTAAAAGTGTCACACCCGCTCATAGCGGAAGCGCGAGGTGTGATCTGATCGGTTCTCATTGCATAACAATATAAGTGAACATACTAAATGAATAAAAACAAGCTCCAATGCCATTGTCATAATTGTTTCAAAAGAACGCAACATAAGTTAAATGTATTGGTTACAAACCATCAAATGAAAACAAGTTGTCATTGTTTTATACATCAAAATGTAAGTCTTAAAATGTCAAGGCTTTGACCACTATATCACCGCAAAGAGGCGGTATATAACGGGCAAACCTTTCAAATGGTGGCATGGAGTCTTGATACTTTCTTTCCTTGACTGAAATGTCTGTATGGTCCACTAATTTCCTGAAATACATGTTAAGTTTGAAAACATCAACAAAAGTTGGCGAGTTCATACAGTTTAGTTGTATGAGATGTATCTGTAAAATGTGAGTTGTATAAAATGTATCCGTAAAATATGAGTTGTATAAAATGTATCCATAAAATGTGAGTTGTATAAAATGTATCTGTATGTAATGATGTAGTATGTAAAACGTCAATGAAATCATTGATCATTAATGTTTCGCGAGGACATTAATATGTGTGACGAATAGGAAGCAATCCAAACCTAGACGATTTCGTGTCGACTACTATCGACTGGGACACAAATGCACTCTTCTGTATGGGTCCACGACCAAGAGTGGGGCTCGCCAATACCCATTAGATCTAACCCTTTGTACCTAGGTCCAAACTGGATTAATGGTGCTTAGATGTATGACCCTAATCGCACATGATCTAAGGTGTTTCATTCCATGACTTAACATACAATTGAACATGTATTTTCCCCGATAGTTATAAAGTTGTAAAGCATTTAAGATGAATAGGGGACATGAACTCACAGTATCGCGTCCGTGAATGATAAGTGTTTGTGATCTTACGCGTGGTCGTCTTGAACAATGTTGCGACCTACAAATGTTCTTATATTTGTTAGACACTTCGGTTTTTGTAAATGACTTGAGTACAAGTCTTGTGTCTTAAATATGTGTAACACTTGTATGTCTTTATTGTTCGTTGAACTATGTATTAGATGAATGAATTGTTAAACTGTTATATATATATTTCACCAAATATATATATATGTAATCTTGTATCTTGTGAGTTGTATCATCGGGTCTTGTCTTCTTGATTTCGTGTCTTTGTATAAGTAAATTGTATAACTAAAATTTTTACCAATTATATGTCATTGGGCTTAGCCCAAGAATTCATGTTATTGGGCCCAAATAATGTTGGGCTTAAATAGGGTTGGGCCTAAATGGTGTTGGGCCTAAATAGTGTTGGGCCTCAATAGTGTTGGGCCTCAATAGTGTTGGGCCTGAATAGTGTTGGGCCTGAATAGTGTTGGGCCTCAATAGTGTTGGGCCTAAATAGTGTTGGGCCCAAATGTTATTGGGCTTAATGTTATTGGGCCTTGGCCCATGTGTTTGGTTTTGGGCTTAGCCCATGAGTCTTGATATTGGGCTTAGCCCATGTATTTATGTTAAGCCTAATTAGGATGATAAGCCCATTTGTAAAATAATTAAGCCCATTTATATAAAATAGGCCCATATGTAAAATAAGCCCATTTGTTATAAAATAAGCCCATTTGTTAAAAATATATTCTTTCATTTTTATAAAAGTTACTAAGTATAGGCTTTTTAGTTAAAAGAATACATAATAGTTTTTTTAAGTTTCAAAACATCCGGATATTGTCGTCGGTGATTTGTATGTATTCGCGTCGAAAGATCGCCTAAACGTCGTAGTAACTCCTCGGAATGGCGGTATGTTCATAGATTCGCCCGTCGTCCGTTTTGACCATAAGTTGTGTCCGAAAGCTCGGAATGTCCGTAAGTGTGTTTTAAGGCGTATTTAACTGTAGTCTTGTAAGACTTTAGTCGAAATGTACATTGTGTTCATTTGTACCATTGTATTCAAGTTCCTAGTTATCATAAATATAACTAATACAAAAAATAACACATAGCACATAAGTTGTTAAGTTAACTAAATATATATTTTCTCAAAAATATATATTTATATCAAACTTTGCTTTTATAAAAACTATTCTTTAAAATCTTTTTAATCTAATAAAGATTTTGTCAAAAATAATAGTTTTTATAACTTATGATTTTTAAGAAAAATTGGCCATATTTTATTAGAAATATGGACTTTGCCATGTTTAATAAAACATATCTTTTTCTTATAAAATCACCAATAATCTTCTTATATTTTTCTTAATAAAAACATATGAGATTTATAACATAAACTTAACAAGATGAACTCATAATCATGTAGGGTTTTGGTATGATCTTTACATATGTTTACTAGTTCAAAAATCATACTTTACTTCTAGTTTTAACAAGCTTTTTATAAAAACCCATCTTGTATGTTTCTTTTTATAACTTTGTAAAAGTATTATTTTTGGTTAAAAACCTTACTTACTTTAACAAAATCAAAGATTATGATCATCCATCTAAACATTTATGTCTAACAAAACCCTTAAACATTTCATGTACACTTGTTAGATTATGTTTTTAAACATCATCTAACAAGTTATTTGTATGCTATTCATCAAAACTAGATCAAATATGCAAGTAATCATCTTTAAATCACAACATAAACACACTTTTATATCATGATTATTATTTTGCTTCTTTGTATTTTCATATTATTTTGTATGAATGTTTTAGTTATAACTTGTTCTTTAAACAATAAATACATAAATAAGTATGAAAAAGAGATTGTTGAAGCTTACTTCTAGCACTAATGGCTAGGGATGATCTTGATGATGATTAAGAAAAGAAAAAAGATGATCTTGATGCTTGTGAGCTCTTAGATGGATGAGAAAGCTTGCTTCAAGTTGTGTATGCCTTAGATCTTCTCAAGTTCCATGAAAATGCATCTTGATTATCAAGAAAGTGGCTTGAAAATAAAGATGGGGGAGGGGTGTTCTTGACCGAAAATGGGGTATGGTTGGAAGAGTTTGTGTGTGAAAGTTATGAAAGGTGAAAAGTTGTGATGAAATGGTTAGTAATGAAAGAAACTAGTTCTTAACAATGATCATACTTTCACCACTTGCATCAAGTTGCAACAAGAGGTAAAAATATCTAGATATTATGGTAACAAGTTGAAAAAGTGGGTCCCACAAGGGGGTGTTGTAACCGTGAATGGGGGGGGGGGGGGGTGTTCCCTTGTTTTTGCTTCTTGATTTACTTAGTAAAATGTGGTAGAACCTTTAGGTAGTTGTTTAGGAAATTTATAAGTATAAGTGTTTAAGTGTTTAAAGGGTGTTAAATGATCATTACTAGACCATAATGATCCAATTAACACTAGATGACCATTAAAAAAAAGATTTGATATTGTTCGGATATTCGTTTCGAATTGTTTCGGTTAGATGTTATTTGAACGCTAGGTTGCGTAACTTGTGTGAATTGATGTAGTTATTGGTTCGGATGATACCTGAATGTATCCTCACCTGGATTCTATGTTAAATAGCATTTTTACATGTTGTAAAAATATTAGAAAGCTGATTTCTGCAGAATTTCTGCGGAAAAGTGTTGAAATCGTCGCTTTTAGTGCTTTTCGGGCAGTTTTTAGTGTTATCGGACTTCGGGAAAGTTTTGAATATATATTAGATGTTGGACTTTCGTCTGAGTCCTAAAGATGTCGTTTAGATGGTTTCTGCGGATCCTGCGTTTTCGTCAGAATACTAGTTTACTAGGTGCTTTTTTTAGTAGTTTCGATGCATTGTTTAAACTGTTTCAAATGTACTTAATAAAAATGGATCATATGCATCCTAAGTAAGTATTCCATGAGTATTCTAAGTGTATGTCACGAAATACGCAGTTCGAGTGTTCAAAATGCATAAAAATGTAGCTAAAATGAGTACTTTAAGTGCAAGAAAGTTACCGAAAAGTGGCAGTTGTCACAAAAAGTGCCAAAATGGGCTTATGCAAGTGCAGGGACCAAAGCTGTTAATACTGAAACTTGTGCCGATCTGCAGGGACTACACGGGCCGCGTAAGCCCTGTCCCCTATCTTGTGTGGTGTGACACCTGTGTCACTGCGACCATCAAACAAATACCAAACCAATGAAATATTGTATTTCATACTTTGGACTTGTATAAATATGTGTATCTTTTGCACATATCAACTCTTGTTCGATTTCAAGCTCTAAATCGCTTTCTGGAAGGTTATACGCGCACAAATGCGTAAATATGACCAGTTTAATGCAACAAACACTCCGGAATAGTGAAATAGGCTTAACATACCTTAAATAACCTTTACATAACTTATAAATAAGTTTTGGAAGGTTTGGTATGGTGAAATCAAGTTAAATCGCTTACAGGGACTAAAGTTGACAAACTGCGAAAGTATGCCAATTTGAACTGTAACAGACATTCCGGAACATGACCATAAGTTAAACATACCATAAATATCCTTTACATAGCTTAGAAATAGGCTTTGAGGGGTTCGGTATGCTAAAATAAACTTTTGGGTCATTCAGGGACTAAAAGCGTCAAAAAGTGCACAAGTTTGCATTTTCGCGCATATCTTACGTTCTGAATACATTCGGACATCCAAAAATTTATGTAAGCATTATAATACTATGCTTTAGTGTTTGGCTTGTCAAAACTCCATTCGTCGCGCAATTTGGATCGTTTTTCACGCTTATGCGCATTCCGTCGTAATTAACCGAACAACGCAATCGTACGGCTAAACGAACCGACATCCGAGATATTTTTGAGCACATTTTAAGTTCCCTATACTTTAACTTCATTTTATAGCTTTGAAATGAGGTTAACGGGGCTTAAAAGTGTCAAATTTGCATCAAAATACAAGTTTCTGGGCTGCAGGGACTAAAATGGTAAATCTGCCAAACTTGGCCCTTGCGCACCGTAAGGGTTATTTGTTACGGTGCGCAAGCAGTGTCCAGATGCAGCAAATCGTTTTTAGCTGCTGTTATCTGTCCCTAAACATTCTCCAAAGGTCAAGTGCCACTTGTTAAACTCTTGTGGTGGCCAAAATCAGTTACCACAACATTCCGACAAGTGTACGGGCTAGATCATTCCCTCTTTTCCAAGAAACGATCCTAACGGTGAACTGAAAACTATAAATACCTACATACCCCAACTTCATTTCTCACTAGAATCTGATCATTTGTGCTCTAAGTTGAAACCTTTGTTTCATACCTGAGCTATTTTATCTAGATTAGCATTCGGGGACCCTTCGTAAGTGTTCCTTCGTTCTTTTATTGCTTTTCGAGTCCGAAAGTCGAACTTTGTTTGACTTTCTGCATTTACCAGTTTATGGTCGATGCGAAGTTCGTTTGAACTTCATAACGTGAGCGTGATCACGATGGTTATAGTCCCTAGTGACTATACCTACTGATTACCACGTTATCTAGGCTCAGTGACGAGCCGTAGTTTCGGTCAGAATACGTATTCTTGCGTATTTTGTAACCAAACTACTTATGGGTATCAAGACCATTTGTTTTGATACCAAACCTGTTTTTCTAAACTTAGTTAAGCATGTTTTAACATGCTTAGCTCGTCACTTTTAGTTTAGTGCTTATTTAGGGTCGTAAGGTAAGCGATCTAAACAATCGCTTATATTTTCGAACCCGACCCGTTTGGTCGATCATTAGGATCCAACCAAGCACTTTAGGTGACCATAGTTTATAGGGAATAACCTTACGAGGTTATACCTTATGGTCGCTTCGTTTAAGTAGTTGTATGATAGGTAGTTTATATGCCTTAGGTAAATTACCAAAATACCCCTTTGATGCCAAAATTCATTTTAAACATATGTAACATAACTTTTGACATCTAAACTGATTTGAAAACAATATTAGACATGTTAAGGCATATGTTACTTGTCATAGGACTAGTTAGGCGGTCCGAACGCGTTTTACGCGAACGACGCGTTAAAGTAGCATAAGCTACCTAAACGGGTCGTAATGGGGCGTAAGCACTTAGGTTAGGTTTCATTTAGCATGTAGGCTTTGTTAAACCATACTACATGAGTTTCCATACTCATTTGGTTTACGAGCCCTCATTCTATCCGATCTTCCAATTTAGGTCCGGTTTATTAATGTAGTTACCTATATTAGGTGCCGTTTGATATTCCGAGATCTCTAGCATTGCTTGGTGGTTATCTTAGGACTTCTAAGCAATCTCAAGTGAGTACATAGACCCCTCTTTTACTGTTTTCCAAATTGTTTTGGGGTGAAACACATGTGCCTACTTGTTACTTTCATGTTTTCCTGTTTTCACATCATATACTTCCTATGTTCATTAGTACATTATAGTACATGATTTCATTACATATTATACTATGTATGTCCATTGTGTGCATACTTAGTACATGGTTCTACATTACATTTCTGCTAGGTATGTTAACTGATAGCATGCTAGCACATTGATTTACATGACTTTTCTGCTTTGTATGTTAACTTAGCATACTTAGTACATTTCTTATTCATCATATGCTTACATTTTGGTATGACATTTGGTTTGTTTAAACTATACAATACATATTCTTTTGATAACCCATCTTTATATGGTTATCCGACTGTCGCAAGGCTTGGATGTATGAATTTTCACAATACCGTATAAATGTCTAATATCAGTATAGCATACATTTACTACACAAAACATAACTTTGATTTAAACCAAGTTTTACGTCAATACTTTGTTGTGTGCATTTCACCTATGGTTTAGTTGATGCATTTCACTAGCCATACATATCATTTTGGTTACACATTACATGATTTACATTTGACAAATAAACATTTTCAATATTGGTTATACGTTGCATGAATTACATCTTGACATAAACATTTTGGTATATTATTCAATACATTTGACAATTGGTTTAAACATGGACATCTTACATTGGTGGTTTGGTTTGATTAAGTGATTAAGTAACGATGCGTGTGTAATATGATACAAGCATGGTGGATACGCCACTGGTACTTCCTATATATAAGTGTTTGTATGGTATTACATATCGTAGCGTTATTTGAATCATTTCAGTTTGAGACATATAACATTTTATACAAATAACATACTGTTCACAAGACATTGATTTACAAACAACTTATCTTATACAAACTCATTTTACAATGGTTATTCATTTAACCATACATTATTCTCTTATTTATACATATCATCGGATCTTATCGTTTTTCAAATGATTTACAAAACAAAGCAAATTACAAGGTTCATGACTAAACATTTTCTCAAACATAAGTCATGAAACCTATTTTCACAAAACCTATGTATCTCACAGGCATTTTTATGCTGACGTACCTATTTTCACATGTGTTTTTCAGGAGCTGTTGCATAAGATGATCAAGATACACATAGGCAGACTTGGGCTTTAGTGACAATAAAAGATGCAAGACTAGTTAATTATGTTGTATTTCCTTGTTTGTTAAGACATTGTAACACTTTTAATCAATAAAACGAAACTTTAATTTCCATGGTTGTGAAACATTAATTCTGTTACAACACTCCCCGATGTTTCCGCCACGTTTTGTATGTTCTACGTGGTCGGGGTGTGACAGAAAAGATGGTATCAGAGCCAATGGTTATAGGGAATTAGGTTATTAGTAATGCTTTGACCTAGTCTATAACCTTCTTAGGACCCTAACGCGAGTTTACTTGCGTTTAGTCATAAAACAATACCGTCACCTATCCTTAGGCGACGACCACAACAAGAACATAAATTTCAAAACCGTTTTGAAAAAAAAACTAATCATCTGTTCTAGGATGATTAATTACTAGGGTTTGAACCCTCTATTGTAAGGTTTTGAACCCTCTGTTATATGGTTTTGAACCCTTTTGAGTTTTCAAAATCTCGTGAAGATTTTGGGTTTTAAATAATGTGAACACGTGCAAACTGGAAGGGTGAATGCCTGTATTCTGGGTTTTCTGTCTAGGCAAGCACTTCGTATACATCTCATCAGACGCGAGACCAGTTGTGCTTACCTGGGAATTCTTGGGATGAGTGTTCACTTATAGGCGAGCATGTCTTCGCGATACATTATTTTTGACCTATTTACTTTGATTAATAACAGAGGTCGTTTGTTGCTTTGTAGTAACAAACAAATGACCACTATCCTTGCTTTCATCAGATTTGTTTCATCCCATTCTTTTCGTCTAATTCTCTCACTCGTTTCCTTTCATGTTTCCTCTTTTAGAATGCCTCCACGACGCGAAAATCCGGTATCTATTGACGATCTGGCAGCTGTCATTACACAGCAAATAACTGCTGCAATCCCGACCATCGTTGCCCAATGTCACCAAGCTATCAACAACAATAATGCCCTCTGCAACTTCAAGACGTTCAACTCGGCCAAGCCATCAAAGTTTTCTGGGTCTCAAGGAGCGACTGCACTTCTGCAATGGTTCGAGAGTCTAGAAAGCACCTTCAGGCATGTTCAATGTCCAAATGAGCGAAAGGTAGATTTCGCATCTAGTGTCTTTGAGAAACGAGCTTTGACGTGGTGGAACGGTGTGGTGAGAGATAGGGGTGCCGAAGTGGCACTGGCTCAAACATGGGAAGAACTTAGAGCACTGATGATGAAGGAATTCTGTCCTCGTCACGAGATTAGGGCCTTGGAAAGGGAATTCGACGATCTTAAGCAAGACAGCGGTGAACATCGAGCATACACTGATCGATATGAGGAGCTGAGCCTGTTGTGTCCTACCATGGTTACGCCTTTGGATAAGGCGATCGAAAAATACATTGATGGTCTCCCTGACTCAGTTCAGGACATTGTTACTGGTAGTAACCCCGCTACGGTTAGGCAGGCTATTGAGCTATCTGCAACCTTGACTGAATCTCAGATCAGGAAACGTAAGCTTTTCCGAAAGGGTGACAAGAAACCGGTCGAGGAATCGAAACAAATTGAGGAATCAAAGACCATGGATGAACCGACTGGATCCCCTAAGAAGTCAAAGAAGCGAAAGGCTTCTCATAACTTCGCCATGGTTACTCACAATGATCAAGCCGTCCCCAACCAACCAGCTCAACCCCGTACTAGGAAGCCATACAATGGAACTTCACCCTTGTGCAACAAATGTAACCTTTATCATCATGCTATGGTGAAGTGCCGCGAATGCCAAATTTTTGGACGTAAAGGTCATACAGCAAAAGTTTGCGTAGCAGCAGTTGCACCAAATCAAGCTAACCACAATCCTGCTCAAGCTCGCTTTCCACCAGGTTCTTGCTACAAGTGTGGCGAGATGGGTCATTTCCGAAGAAATTGCCCAAAGCTTGCTAATGCTAATCCAGCACGGAGATAAGCATCTGACCAACTAGAAGACAACACCTTTTAGAAATAATCATGTCTTATGTATTATTTTCTTTTGTTGTCAAGGTCCATGAAACAGTTGTTATCATTGTTAATAAATAATTTTTTTTTATTTACATTACAATGTATTTATGTGGTTGTATGCATAAAACAACATATCCCTTACAATACCGACAATCAAGGAATCGTATTCCTTGAAAAGCAAACTACTCCCCAAAATTTTACTATTTTATAATCTCTTGCGTTTTCCATGAAATTCCTAAGTACCTGTTTCTTTCAAGGAAAACGAAGTACAAAACGCAAGTTACAACACTGGACGAATACCCAAAGTACTTCTATAAATCCTTAATAGGGTACCTAAGGGTGTTTCCGTAAATCCTAAAATTTTTGTGTTCCTTAATTCGAATATTACGTTTCTTAGAAAACAAAAAATCGAATTTTGGGAGATCTTCATATCTTTTCAGATAAATCCCAGAGGACATTGAAGTCAATTGACTGGTTTCCATATCCATTTTCAATCGATAACAAGTTAATAACAAATTAAACAACTATGTAATTATGTGCTTATGTGTTCCCTTTTATGTTCTTGTGTAATCCAAGTTTTGTTATCTAATCCTCGTAGAATCTTCCATATCTTTGTATACTATATTAAATCCTCAATGGGCTTTTACGTAATAGTAAAGAGCCTTGGATTATATTGTACTATTCCATAATTAGACCCCTTGAGTGGTCTAGTTAAACAGATTGATCCAAAAATCTGGTTAGGAATATCATGTGATGAGATAGCTGAAAGGACTCTTAGGTGGCCTAATTAAAAGGATCAGTTGTCACTCTAATTAAAAGGACCTTATGGTAGTCTAGTCACACTCATCACAGGTTTGATTTTTCCTCCCCTTCATATTACAAACAAATTGTGCGGACTGTGCAAGGAATTGCGTAATTATGGATGCATACATAATTATGAAATTCAGTGCACGGAAACCACAGCAAGTTTGGTCGCGTGTGAAGAAATTGTGGAAAATGACTCATTTCGTTCATTTTCGTTTCTGAAGAAATTGTGGAAAAAGACTCATTTCGTTCATTTTCGTTTCTGAAGAGGTTGTGGAAAATGACTCATTTCGTTCATTTTCGTTTCTGAAGAAATTGTGGAAAATGACTAATTTCGTTCATTTTCGTTTCTGAAGAGGTTGTGGAAAATGACTCATTTCGTTCATTTTCGTTTCTGAAGAGGTTGTGGAAAATGACTCATTTCGTTCATTTTCGTTTCTGAAGAGGTTGTGGAAAATGACTCATTTCGTTCATTTTCGTTTCTGAAGAGGTTGTGGAAAATGACTCATTCTGTTCTTTTTCGTTTCTGAAGAATGCCTGTTGAAAATAACTCCGTTCATTTTTCGTTTCTGAAAAAATGTCCGTTAAAGAGAAATATAAGGATTATGCCTTGCTTATCTTTGATGGTTACTTAACACAAAGCCACAGATAGACTCCTACGAATTAATTTCGGGACGAAATTTCCTAAAGTAGGGGAGACTGTGACACCTGTGTCACTGCGACCATCAAACAAATACCAAACCAATGAAATATTGTATTTCATACTTTGGACTTGTATAAATATGTGTATCTTTTGTACATATCAACTCTTGTTCGATTTCAAGCTCTAAATCGCTTTCTGGAAGGTTATACGCGCACAAATGCGTAAATATAACCAGTTTAATGCAACAAACACTCCGGAATAGTGAAATAGGCTTAACATACCTTAAATAACCTTTACATAACTTAGAAATAAGTTTTGGAAGGTTTGGTATGGTGAAATCAAGTTAAATCGCTTACAGGGACTAAAGTTGACAAACTGCGAAAGTATGCCAATTTGAACTGTAACAGACATTCCGGAACATGAACATAAGTTAAACATACCATAAATATCCTTTACATAGCTTAGAAATAGGCTTTGAGGGGTTCGGTATGCTAAAATAAACTTTTGGGTCATTCAGGGACTAAAAGCGTCAAAAAGTGCACAAGTTTGCATTTTCGCGCATATCTTACGTTCTGAATACATCCGGACATCCAAAAATTTATGTAAGCATTATAATACTATGCTTTAGTGTTTGGCTTGTCAAAACTCCATTCGTCGCGCAATTTGGATCGTTTTTCGCGCTTATGCGCATTCCATCGTAATTAACCGAACAACGCAATCGTACGGCTAAACGAACCGACATCCGAGATATTTTTGAGCACATTTTAAGTTCCCTATACTTTAACTTCATTTTATAGCTTTGAAATGAGGTTAACGGGGCTTAAAAGTGTCAAATTTGCATCAAAATACAAGTTTCTGGGCTGCAGGGACTAAAATGGTAAATCTGCCAAACTTGGCCCTTGCGCACCGTAAGGGTTATTTGTTATGGTGCGCAAGCAGTGTCCAGATGCAGCAAATCGTTTTTGGCTGCTGTTATCTGTCCCTAAACATTCTCCAAAGGTCAAGTGCCACTTGTTAAACTCTTGTGGTGGCCAAAATCAGTTACCACAACATTCCGACAAGTGTACGGGCTAGATCATTCCCTCTTTTCCAAGAAACGATCCTAACGGTGAACCGAAAACTATAAATACCCACATACCCCAACTTCATTTCTCACTAGAATCTGATCATTTGTGCTCTAAGTTGAAACCTTTGTTTCATACCTGAGCTATTTTGATCTAGATTAGCATTCGGGGACCCTTCGTAAGTGTTCCTTCGTTCTTTTATTGCTTTTCGAGTCCGAAAGTCGAACTTTGTTTGACTTTCTGCATTGACCAGTTTATGGTCGATGCGAAGTTCGTTTGAACTTCATAACGTGAGCGTGATCACGATGGTTATAGTCCCTAGTGACTATACCTACTGATTACCAAGTTATCTAGGCTCAGTGACGAGCCGTAGTTTCGGTCAGAGTACGTATTCTTGCGTATTTTGTAACCAAACTACTTATGGGTATAAAGACCATTTGTTTTGATACCAAACCTGTTTTTCTAAACTTAGTTAAGCATGTTTTAACATGCTTAGCTCGTCACTTTTAGTTTAGTGCTTATTTAGGTTCATAAGGTAAGCGATCTAAACAATCGCTTATACTTTCGAACCCGACCCGTTTGGTTAATCATTAGGATCCAACCAAGCACTTTAGGTGACCATAGTTTATAGGGAATAACCTTACGAGGTTATACCTTATGGTCGCTTCGTTTAAGTAGTTGTATGATAGGTAGTTTATATGCCTTAGGTAAATTACCAAAATACCCCTTTGATGTCAAAATTCATTTTAAACATATGTAACATAACTTTTGACATCTAAACTGATTTGACAACAATATTAGACATGTTAAGGCATATGTTACTTGTCATAGGACTAGTTAGGCGGTCCGAACGCGTTTTACGCGAACGACGCGTTAAAGTAGCATAAGCTACCTAAACGGGTCGTAATGGGTCGTAAGCACTTAGGTTAGGTTTCATTTAGCATGTAGGCTTTGTTAAACCATACTACATGAGTTTCCATACTCATTTGGTTTACGAGCCCTCATTCTATCCGATCTTCCAATTTAGGTCCGGTTTATTAATGTAGTTACCTATATTAGGTGCCGTTTGATATTCCGAGATCTCTAGCATTGCTTGGTGGTTATCTTAGGACTTCTAAGCAATCTCAAGTGAGTACATAGACCCCTCTTTTACTGTTTTCCAAATTGTTTTGGGGTGAAACACATGTGCCTACTTGTTACTTTCATGTTTTCCTGTTTTCACATCATATACTTCCTATGTTCATTAGTACATTATAGTACATGATTTCATTACATTTTATACTATGTATGTCCATTGTGTGCATACTTAGTACATGGTTCTACATTACATTTCTGCTAGGTATGTTAACTGATAGCATGCTAGCACATTGATTTACATGACTTTTCTGCTTTGTATGTTAACTTAGCATACTTAGTACATTTCTTATTCATCATATGCTTACATTTTGGTATGACATTTGGTTTGTTTAAACTATACAATACATATTCTTTTGATAACCCATCTTTATATGGTTATCCGATTGTCGCAAGGCTTGGATGTATGAATTTTCACAATACCGTATAAATGTCTAATATCAGTATAGCATACATTTACTACACAAAACATAACTTTGATTTAAACCAAGTTTTACTTCAATACTTTGTTGTGTGCATTTCACCTATGGTTTAGTTGATGCATTTCACTAGCCATACATATCATTTTGGTTACACATTACATGATTTACATTTGACAAATAAACATTTTCAATATTGGTTATACGTTGCATGAATTACATCTTGACATAAACATTTTGGTATATTATTCAATACATTTGACAATTGGTTTAAACATGGACATCTTACATTGGTGGTTTGGTTTGATTAAGTGATTAAGTAACGATGCGTGTGTAATATGATACAAGCATGGTGGATACGCCGCTGGTACTTCCTATATATAAGTGTTTGTATGGTATTACATATCGTAGCGTTATTTGAATCATTTCAGTTTGAGACATATAACATTTTATACAAATAACATACTGTTCACAAGACATTGATTTACAAACAACTTATCTTATACAAACTCATTTTACAATGGTTATTCATTTAACCATACATTATTCTCTTATTTATACATATCATCTGATCTTATCGTTTTTCAAATGATTTACAAAACAAAGCAAATTACAAGGTTCATGACTAAACATTTTCTCAAACATAAGTCATGAAACCTATTTTCACAAAACCTATGTATCTCACAGGCATTTTTATGCTGACGTACCTATTTTCACATGTGTTTTTCAAGAGCTGTTGCATAAGATGATCAAGATACACATAGGCAGACTTGGGCTTTAGTGACAATAAAAGATGCAAGACTAGTTAATTATGTTGTATTTCCTTGTTTGTTAAGACATTGTAACACTTTTAATCAATAAAACGAAACTTTAATTTCCATGGTTGTGAAACATTAATTCTGTTACAACACTCCCCGATGTTTCCGCCACGTTTTGTATGTTCTACGTGGTCGGGGTGTGACATGTGGGGCGCGTAAACATGCCCAGTTCCAGAAATTGATTTTCAGCATTCTATTGATAGATCAGGGGTTGTTTTTGCCAATATCTTTGTGTGTTAACCAAGTTAACACCTCCCCAAGTAAATTAGTTGGCCCCTAACACTTGTATGGCTGTGATCTAATGCTTGTTGGCCACACAAACACATGGATTGATCCTATGAACTCACAACAAGTATAAATAGCCATGCCATTCTTCCATTTCATTCACCCTTGATCTGATTTCTCTAAGTTGATGTTGAAAAACTTCATACTTGAGAATTTTAGATCAAGTTCTCCCTAACTTGGACCCTTTGTAAGCTTCTTTCGTGCTTTTATCGCTTTTCTAGCGTGAAAGTCAAACAGTGTTTGACTTTCAGCTTTGACCAGTCAATGGTCAACAGAAAGTTCGTTTAAACTTTGTAACGTGATTGTAATCACGATGGTTATAATCCTTAGTGATTATACCTACTGATTACCACGTTAACTAGGTGTAGTGACGAGTCAAAGTTTCGGTCAAAATGCGTTTTAGCACGCATTTTTCAACGAAACTACCCTTAGGTATCAAAACACTTTGTTTTGATACCAAATCAGTTTTCTAAGTTAGTTAAACATGTTTTGACATGTTTAACTCGTCACTACTAGTTTAGTGCTTGTTTAGGGTCGTAAGTTAAGCGGACTAGACAACCGCTTAGACTTTCGAACCCGACCCGTTTGGTCGATCGTTAGGATCCGACCAAGCTTTTTTAGTGATAATAGTTGCATAGGGAATAACCTATGAGGTTATACCTTATGATCACTTAGGATTGGTTAGTTGTTTGTTAAGTAGCTTATATGCCCATAGGAAATGACCAAGATACCCTTTTGAAGCATAAATCCGTATTTTACATATGTGAACATGTTTTTGACATATAATCTGATTTAGTAACATGTTTAGGCATAATTGGGCATGTAGGACTTGACATAGCACATAGTTAACCATCCGACCATAGTTTTACGCAAACGACGCGTTATAGTAGCTTATACTACCATAATGAGTCGAAACGGGTCAAGAGCACTTAGGTAGACTTCCAAATCAGAATGTTAGGTCTATTAAATCATGTCATATGAGTTTCAATACTCATTTGATTTATAAAACCTCATTCTATCCTATCTCCCTATTTAGGATCCGATTATTTAACATAGTGAATCCATACTAGGTGCCACTTGATTCCTTGATTTCCCGAGCTTCGTTAGGATACTTAATCAAGGATACTTACAACCTCAAGTGAGTACATAGTCCCCTCTTTTACTGCTTTCAAATGTTTTAGGGTGAAACATATGTGCCTATTTGTTATTTTCATGATTTCAACTATACGGCTATACATGTTAGGACTTATCTTTTGACGAATTGAACAATTATCTATGGTTTAAACACAAATTTTCAAAGATTTTAAAACTAATTGTTAGATTGTACTTTCTTTATACATTCACCAAACCGATTGGTAGTATGATATAGCGCTATAGGACTAGAAACCCCATTCCTGTTGTATGGAATGTCAGAAACCAAATTTTAACCAAATAGAAATTGCCTTTGTGGTATTTCTATAGTCTCCAAAGTGTAGTTTGATACACTAAGGTTTGAATGAATACTAAATCACAGTTTCTTTTGTATATTTTGATATACTACCAAAGTACAGTTCTATGTGATCTCAAATGTGATATTATCCAAAGTATATTTTTGATATACTATGTACAAAATCCAACATATGTTTTAATATACTATTGACCTTGTTATTATCTAAAGCATAGTTTGATATGCTACTATTTACTAAAGTATAGTTTGATATACTACTAAATCATGATCTAAGTATATTTCGATATACTACCAACATGATACTGTTTTACCAAAGTATAGTTTTGATATACTACCGACTCTTTTATTTCACAAACTAAAGTATATTTTGATATACTACCAAAGCATAGTTGATATGCTATTTTCAAACCAAAGCATAGTTGATATGCTATTTTCAAACCAAAGTATAATTTGATATACTACCGATGTTTTCATTCTAAACCAAAGTATGCTTGAGATATTCTACCAAATCTATTATTTTCATTAACCAAAGTATATTTTGATATACTACTTATCTATTTAACTATTTCAAAACTAAAGTACACATTGATATACTATTTATCCGATCTTTTCAAAGCCAAAGTATATTTCTGCATGTACTACAATACAAACCTTTTTATCAAAACAATGTATTTTCGAAACCAAACTTTTTACAAGGATTCATGGCTATTATTTTCTAAACATAAAATCTTTTTCTTGTGTTAACCAAAGCCACGAATCTAATTCACCAAACCTATGTTACTCACAGGCATTTTTATGCTGACGTACCTATTTTCATATATGTTTCAAGTGCTGCTATGAAATGACTGTGGACGCATGTTATACATAGGATGGACTCGTGCCTTAGTGACTTTAAAACTTGAAAGACAATATTTGTATTTATCTCAATTGTAATAAAATAATGAGTTTAATAATTCAATAAAACGAAACAATTTAATCCATGGTTGTGAAACAATGATTCTGTTACAACACTCCCCGACGTTTCCGCCACGATTTGTTGTTTTACGTGGTCGGGGTGTGACAACAGGGAGTATTTGCGACAAACTGCAAAAGTCAGCTAATTCGCGTAGCGACGCACACTCCGGAACAGTGACATAAGATAAACATACCCTAAATACCCTTTACATAACTTAGAAATAAGTTTTGAGGGGTTTGGTTTGTGAAAAATAAGCTTATTTAGTCACAGGGGCTCAAAACTGTGAAAGTATGCAAATTCGCGCATATTCTGCGTTCTTACCATATCCGGACATCCAAAAAAAAAATTTAATCATTAAAATATTATATTTAATGATGGGAATGAAAAAATACCATTCGTTGCGATATTTGGATCGTTTTCGCGTGCGTTCGAATTTTTGTCGTAATTAACCGAAAAGCGCGACCATACGACCGAACGAACTGACATCCATGATATTTCCAAGCATATTTCAAGTCCCCTATGCTTTAAAATCCTTGTAGATCCTTGAAAATGGGTTAACGGGGGTTAAACACGTCGAAAAACAGGTTTTTGAGCTGCAGGGACCATTTATGCCCATTTTTTAAAGTCCTGACCTGGACTGGCTGGCGGGGCGCGAAGCATATAGCTTACTGAGTCACGGGGTGCAAGAGAGTGCCAGTGACAGAACCTTCTTGTTATCTTCCAAGCTTGTTGCAGCTGGTTTCCTTTGATTGTTTTATGATCTTGTGGGCAAGATAAATGTTCTCCAAGGCTTATACTCCTGTCCACACACTTGTAGGGTTGAGATTATTCCTTGGAGGCCACACAATCCACTTGGTAAGATCTTGTAAATCTTCAAACACTATATATAACCAACTCCTTTCCATCCTTCATTGCTCAATTCTTTTCTTTCTTAACACCTGCTATATTTGGAGTGCTACCAGATTGTTGGAGGCCTCCCACATGAGTTCATCTTCTTCCTAGAACACTTGTAAGTGTTCTTCCTAGTCTTGTTTAGTTATTTTTAGCTATTTCAAGCTAAAAAGTCAAACAGTGTTTGACTTTCAGCTTTAACCATGAATTGGTCAAGACAAAGTTCGTTTGCACTTTGCAACGTGATCGTAATCACGATGGTTATAGTCCCTTGTGACTATACCTACTGATTACCACGTTGACTAGTCGAAGTGACGAGTCAAAGTTTCGGTCAAAATGCACGATTATGTGCATTTTGCGATGGAACTATTTTTGGGTATCAAAACACTTTGTTTTGATACCAAATCAGTTTTCTAACTTAGTTAAACATGTTTTAACATGTTTAACTCGTCACTTCTAGTTTAGTGCTTATTTAGGGTCGTAAGTCAAGCGGTCTTAACAACCGCTTAGACTTTCGAACCCGACTCGTTTGGTCGATCATTAGGATCCGACCAAATACATAATGTGACCATAGTTGTATAGGGAATAACCTTCCGTGGTTATACCTTATGGTCACTTCGTTTAGTTAGTTGTATGATAAGTAGTTTATATGCCTTAGGAAAATGATCAAAATGCCATTTTTGCGCATAAATTCAATTTAAGCATATGGAACCTAAATTTTGACATTTATACTGATTGGCATATAAGACTTATCATAGGACTAGTTAGACCATCCGAATGCGCATTTGCGCAAATGACACGTTAAAGTAGCGTAAACTACCTTAACGGGTCATAACGGGTCAAAAGCACTTAGGATTGATTTCAAATCTGAATGTAGGCTTTCTTAAACCATATCATATGAGTTCCAACACTCATTTGGTTTACAAGACCTCATTCTATCCGATCTCCCGATAGAGGTCCGGATTTATTAACATAGTGATCTTATACTAGGTGCCACTTGAATCCTTGACTTCCCGAGCTTTGTTAGTTCACTAGATCAAGGATACTTGCAATCCCAAGTGAGAACACTGTCCCCTCTTTTACTTTTTGCAAAAAATTTTGGGGTGAAACACTTGTGCCTATGTGTTACTTTCATGCTTTCATTGCTTTTCATAACATATGCATGCTATGTTCATCTAGTACACATATAGTACATGATTTCAATTATGTTTTGCTATGTATGTTGACTGAGCATGCTAGCACATTGATTTCAAAGATACTTTTGTGGCATGTGTTTACTCAGCATATGAGCACATTGATTTACATTGCATTTTTGCTATGTATGTTGACTGAGCATGCTAGCACATTGATTTCATGGGCATTTCTACTTCGTATGTTTACTTAGCATACTTAGTATATGGTTTTTACATGACATGCTTACATTGGTTATGACATTTGGTATGTTTAACGGGACAAAAATACATTCATTAAGATTGATCACGCTGCTCGGTAGTATGTAATGGCACCATAGGACTTGACAAATCCCATTCCCGGCTTCCTAGGTTTGTTTGGAAATAGGGAATGACAGAATCCGAATACATTTTTGATAAACCTTTGACTTGTTAAGGGTTTATCTAATAGTCTCAAGGCTTGAATGTATGCGATAAACACAACCACATAAATGTTCATATCAAATAAAGCATTGGTATTGCAAAACATAACTTTTGATTAAAACTTTGGTTTATTCAAAGACATTGTTTTGTACATGACATTTGGTTACACAAGACATTTGGTTATACACGACATTATACATATGGTTTGAGTAAAGTCTATTTACTTGGGATACAAGACATTTGTTATACAAGACATGGTTTATACTTGACATTGTGACATTATACATTGTTTATACATGACATTTGACATTGGTTTGACAAGACATTTTTGGTGGTTATTGGTAAGTGATTTAAATAACGAAGCGTGTGTAATATGATAAAATCATGGTGGATACGCCACTGGTACTTCCTATATATAAGTGCTTTTATGATATTACATATCATAGCGTTATCTAAACCACTTCGACAAAGACATGACATATTGTTCATAAGACATTGATTTACAAATGACATATTCTATAAAATTCATTTTCATTTGGTTAATTATTTAACCATACATCATTCTTTTATATCATCTGATTTTCATATTGATTTTCACATGATTTTATAAAAGAAAACATTTTACAAGATTCATGACTACTTTTTGTTAAACACTTCTTTTAACTTACAAGTCATGAATCCTTCATCAACAAAACCTATGTATCTCACATGCATTTTTATGCTGACGCACCTATTTTCACATGTGTTTCAGGATCTAATGTATGAGGATGATCATGATACACTTAGGCGGACTTAGGCCTTAGTGACTTAAAATCAAGCAAGACAAGTTTAATTTATGTTCTGTTTTCTGTTTGAACTAAGACAATGTAAACGTTTTAATTAATAAAACCAAACTTTAAATTCCATGTGTTATGAAACAATGATTCTGTTACTCGACTCCCCGACATTTCCACCGCGCTTTTGTTGTTTTACGCGGTCGGGGTTTGAAAGAAGAGTTGGTATCAGAGCTCATGGTTATAGGGAATTAGGTTATTAGTAATGTTTTAACCTAGACTATAACCTTTCTAGGACCCTAACACGAGTTATCTTGTGCTTAGAACTTAAAGCAATAAACGTCACCCATCCTTAGGTGATTACCAAAACAAGAACACAAATTTCCAAAACAATTTTGAAATCAATCATCTATTCTTAGATGATTTGTTTTTGTCCTTGGGCCTTCAAAGTTTTCAAAATCTCGTCAAAGTTTCGGTCTTTATAATGTGAACACGTGCAATCTGAAAGGGTGGGTGCCTGTACCTCGAGTTTTATGTCTAAGGCTAGAGTGTTCGTACAAATCCACATAATCGGAACAGTCACTCTTACCTGGGAACTCTTGGGGTGAGTGTCCACATATAGGCTAAAGCATGTCTTCGCGATACATTATTACGACCCATTTGCTTTGATTAGTCACTGTGTATCGTTTGTTTATTTTGAGGTAACGAACAAATGACCACCATCCTTACTTTTCGTCGATATTTATAACATCTCATTTTTATCCAATATCATCTCACTCGTTTTCTCTCATGATATCCTCCTTTAGAATGCCTCCTCGACAAAACGTACAACAACCTGATGCCAAACTGGCAACTATCATAGCACAGCAAATGGCTGCTATGCTACCAAATCTCATTACTCAAATTAACCAAGCCAACAATAACAACAATGCACCTGCTCCGTGCAACTTTAAACAGTTTAACTCAGCTAAACCGCTCAAGTTTAGTGGTTCTGAAGGAGCAACTGGGCTCCTACAGTGGTTTGAGAGTCTTGAGAATACTTTTTGCCATGTTCAGTGTCCTGACAATCGTAAAGTCGAGTTTGCTTCTAGTGTGTTTCAAAAGAGGGCGCTCACGTGGGGGAATGGAGTGATGAGAGATCGAGGGGCTGATGTTGCTATGGGTCAAACATGGGAGGAACTCAGGGCTCTGATGATGAAAGAGTTCTACCCTTTTCACGAGCAGAGGGCACTTGAAAATGAGTTCTATGACCTGAAGCAAGATAGTGGTGAACACCAGGCTTACACTGATAGATACGAGGAGTTAAGCTTGCTCTACACAACGATGGTCACGCCTTTGGACAAGGCGATCGAAAAGTACATTGACGGTCTACCAGATCCTGTTTCGTATATTGTCACTGGTAGCAACCCTACTACCGTCCGACAGGCCATCGAGCTCGCTGCTACCTTGACTGACTCACAAGTCAAGAAAAGTAAACTCCACAGAAAGGGTGACAAGAAACAGTCTGACAAAAATGAGAAACAAAAGGGTAAGAAAGCGGAGTCTTCAAAGAAGTCGAGGAAGCGAAAGGCTTCCAAGAACTTCGCTGTGGTGGCACAAAATAACCAGACAGCTCCTAATCAGCCTGCACAACCACCTGCAAAGAAGCAGCAGCTGGCAATGCACCTTTGTGCAACAAGTGTAACAGCCACCATCAACCACATGTACAGTGCCGCATATGCACTAACTATGGGAAATCTGGTCATCTTGCCAACACTTTTCGTTTTGTTTCTATCCAGAATCAGGCAGTACAAAATCATGCTCAACAACCTGCACGACCTCACTATATGCCTGGATCTTGTTACAATTGTGGGGATCTGACCCACTACAGAAACCAATGCCCAAAGTTGGCAAATGCAAACCAGGCTCAGGCTCGTGGACGATTCTTCAACATTAATGCCAACGAGGCACATGCAGACAACGAGGTGGTGAATGGTATGTTCTTTGTTAACAACCAACCTGCTTCTGTTCTTTTTGATTTGGCTGCCGATAAAAGGTTTGTATCCTTAGCTTTTGAGCCTCTACTTTCCATGACTAGAACAAAACTAGGAAAGCCCTTGACAGTAGAAGTAGATAGTGGTGAACCCGTTGTACTTGATTTTGTCCTTCGAAATTGTCAGCTGAACCTTAATAACCATCTTTTTCCTATTGACCTCACGCTAATGCAACTTGGGAGCTTTGATGTTATAGTAGGAATGGATTAGTTAGCCAAATACCACGCGGAGGTGGTTTGTTTTGAAAAGATTGTTCGTGTACCGCTTCCGACTGGTGAGATCTTAGAGGTTCATGGTGAGAAACCTGCTAGTAGTCTTAAACTCATGACATGTACCCAAGCCCAAAAATACCTACGAAAGAACTATGTGGCCTTCTTGGCACATGTCACAGAGGAGAAAGGAAAAGGTAAGACTATTCAAGACATCCCTGTTGTTCGGGATTATCCTGAGGTATTTCCTGAAGAATTACTTGGTTTACCCCCAGCACGCCAAGTTGAGTTTCATATTGATCTTGTATCTGGTGCTAATCCTATTTCAAAATCTCCATATCGTCTTGCACCGTTTGAGATATAAGAATTATCTCAGCAGCTTCAGGAACTTTCTGACAAAGGATTCATCCGTCCAAGCTTTTCACCGTGGGGTGCTCCTGTTCTATCTGTGAAAAAGAAAGATGGATCCTTCCAAATGTGTATCGATTATCGTGAGCTCAACAAACTCATAATCAAGAGTTGATATCCCCTACCTCGCATTGATGATCTCTTTGATCAGCTACAGGGTGCTACTTGCTTTTCAAAGATTGATCTATGTTCTGGGTATCATCAGCTTCTTGTACACGAAGAAGATATTCACAACACAGCATGTCACACAAGATATGGTCACTATGAGTTTACTGTTATGCCCTTTGGTTTAACTAATGCTCCTACTGTTTTCATGGACTTGATGAATAGGGTTTGTAAGCCTTATCTAGACAAGTTCATCGTTGTTTTCAATGATGATATCTTAATCTATTCAAAGATACGAGCTGACCATGAACAACATCTCTGTCTTACAATGGAACTCCTGAAGAAAGAACGACTTTTCGCCAAGCTCTCCAAGTACGAATTTTGGCTTAAGGAAGTTCAATTTTTAGGACACATTGTCAACGAACAAGGTATTCATGTTGATCCCGCCAAAATCAGTGCGATTAAGGATTGGGATACACCTACTACTCCTACCGAGGTTTGTTCATTTCTTGGTCTCGCGGGTTATTATCGCCGTTTTATTGCAAACTTCTCCAAGATTGCGGTTCCTCTCACAGCTTTAACTCAAAAGAATAAACCTTTTGAGTGGGGACCGAAACAAGAAGAAGCTTTTCAGACCTTGAAACAGACACTCTGTGATGCACCTATCTTATCTTTACCTGAAGGCAATGATGACTTTGTCGTATATTGTGATGCATCTAACTTAGGCCTTGGCTGTGTTCTCATGCAAAGAAACAAAGTCATAGCCTATGCATCAAGACAGTGGAAGGTACATGAGAAGAACTACACGACTCATGATCTTGAGTTAGGCGCAGTAGTTTTTTCTCTCAAAATTTGGAGACACTACCTGTACGCTACAAAATGTGTAGTGTTCACTGACCACAAAAGTATCCAGCACATTTTCAATCAGAAAGAACTAAACATGAGGCAACGACGATGGGTTGAACTTCTTAATGACTACGATTGCGAAATTCGCTACCATCCTGGTAAGGCGAATGTCGTGGCTGATGCATTGAGTCGTAAGAAACACAGCAAGCTTCACTGTGTTCAGGTTCGATCTGATATTCAAACCCACATTTCTCAAGCTCAACGTACTTGTGTTTCATAAGACTTGATGGGTAAGGAATTACCATAACATCTTGAGCCTCATCTTGAACTGAAAAACAATGGGTTGTATTATTTCATGGACCGTTTATGGGTCCCAAGTCAAGATAATCTTAACACCTTATTGATGGATGAGTCTCACAAGTCTCGTTATTCAATTCATCCTGGTGCGGACAAAATGTATAAGGATCTTCAAACCCAATATTGGTGGTGGGTATGAAGAAAGACATTGCCTTATACGTATCCAAATGCCTTACTTGTCTTAAGGTAAAGGCTGAACATCAACATCCCTCTAGATTATTGGAGCAACCAGAGATACCAGTTTGGAAATCAGAAAACATTGCTATGGATCTCATTACCAAACTGCCATGAACTAATAGAGGTCATGATGCCATTTGGGTAATCGTTGACCATCTAACCAAGTCAGCACATTTCTTACCGATCCGTGAGGATCTATCTGCTGACAAACTTGCCAAAATATACGTAGACGAGGTTGTATCCCGACATGGTGTTCCTTTGAACATTATATCTGACAGAGATGCTCGATTCTCGTCTCACTTTTGGAGAACCATGCAAACTGCCATTGGAACCCAACTTAATTTGAGCACAGCTTATCATCCTCAAACGGATGGTCAATCTAAAAGAACAATCCAAACACTGGAGGATATGCTTAGAGCTTGTGTGATTGATTTTGGTGGTAGTTGGAATTCGCATCTACCGTTGATCGAATTCTCCTACAACAACACTTATCACTCCAGCATCAACATGGCTCCTTTCGAGGCTTTATACGGTCAAAAATGTCGTTCACCGGTCTGCTGGATGAGATAGGTGAAACTCAGCTTAGTGGACCTGAACTCATTCTAGAGACTACTGACAAAGTTATAAAAATTCGTGATAACCTCCTGACAGCTAGAAGCCGTCAAAAGAGTTACACGGATAGACGAAGCAAGCCCCTAGAATTTCAAGTTGGTGATCACGTCCTACTTAAGGTATCCCCTTGGAAAGGTGTGATTAGATTTGAAAAGAAAGGAAAACTTGCACCTAGATATGTTGGACCATTTAAGATCGTTGAAAGAATCGAAAACGTGGCCTACAGACTTAAGCTACCTCCTGAACTTGGAAATGTTCATCCAACCTTCCACGTGTCCAATCTAAAAAAGTGTTTGGTTGATGAAAACCTCCACATACAACTTGATGAAATTCGTGTTGATGACACGATGCACTTTGTCGAGAAGCCTGTGGAAATATTGGACCGTGAAGTCAAAAAGCTCAAACGCAAGTGCATAGCCCAAAATTTACTTGGGAACGTGAAGATCAAATGAAGGCGAAATATCCACATCTATTCTCATAAGTTTCCTCTAAATAAATTTCTTGACGAAATTTCCTAAAGTAGGGGAGACTATGACATATGTGCTTGTGTAATCATTATATAACTCCGAACAATTCAATTATCAATAAAACAATTATTTTTGATCCCAATATTTGATTATTTATGTTTGACATTTGCACGTTTTGATTTTTGTTCGATTTCAAACTCTTAAACATTTTCTGGAAAGTTCTATGCAAACTATTACGTAAACGTAATGCGTTTAACATGACGTACATTCCAGAACAGTGACATAAGCTTAACATACCTTAAATATCCTTTAAATAGCTTAGAAATAAGTTTTAAAGGATTCGGTATGGCAAAAACAAGTTTATCCAATCACGGGGACTATTTTCGACAAACTGCAAAAGTCTGCTAATTCCCATAGCGACGTACACTCTGGAATAGTGACATAAGCTAAACATACCCTAAATACCCTTTACATAACTTAGAAATAAGTTTTGAGGGGTTCGGTTTGTGAAAAATAAGCTTATTTGGTCATAGGGGCTAAAAGCGTCAAAACTGTGAAAGTATGCAAATTCGCGCATATTCTACGTTCTGACCATATCTGGACATCCAAAAAAAATTTTAATCATTAAAATATTATATTTTAGTGATTGGAATGCAAAAATACCATTCGTTGCGAAATTTGGATCATTTTCGCGTCCGTTCGAATTTTCGTCGTAATTAAATGAAAAACACGACCGTACTACCGAACGAACCAACATCCATGATATTTCCAAGTATATTTCAAGTCCCCTATGCTTTAAAATCCTTGTAGAGACTTGAAAATGGGTTAACAGGGGTTAAACGCGTTGAAAAACATGTTTTTGAGCTACAGGGACCATTTCTGCCCATTTTTAAACGTCCTGACCTGGACTGGCTGGCGGGGCGCAACCCATATGGCTTATTGGGTCACGAGGCACAAGAGAGTGCCAGTGATAGAACCTTCTTGTTAGCTTCCAAGCTTGTTGCAGCTGGTTTGTCACACCCCGACCGCGTAAAACAACAAACCGCGGCAGAAACGTCGGGGAGTGTCGTAACAGAATCATTGTTTCATAACACATGGTGGTTAAAGATTTGTTTTATTTCATTAATGAACTCATTTTTTTATTATAAATCAGATAAATACAAATAATTGTCTCTTAAGTTTTAAAGTCGCTAAGGCCGAGTCCATGCTATGTGTAGCATGCATCAACAATCATCACGTAGTAGCACCTGAAACATATGTGAAAATAGGTATGTCAGCATAAAAATGCCTGTGAGTAACATAGGATTTGTGAATTAGATTCATGGCTTTAGGTAATCACAGGAAAAGGTTTTACGTTTTAAAAATAGCCATGAATACTTTTAAAAGTTTTGTTTATAAAATGCATTGTTTTGGTAAAATGTTTATAGTATATACAAAAATATAATTTGGTTTTGAGATAGGCAGATGAGTAGTATATCAAATATACTTTAGTTTTGAAATAATAGATCTGGTAGTACATCACAAGTATACTTTGGTTTAAGAATGAAAAACATCGGTAGTATAATACATTATACTTTGGTTTTGTAAGTAACATATCAACGTATGCTTTGGATTTGAAAATAGCACATCAACTATGCTTTGGTAGTATATTAAAATATACTTTAGAAATAGCAAAGTCGGTAGTATATCAACTATACTTTAGTAAATAATATCACGTTGGTAGTATGTCGGAACATACCTAAATCGTGGTTTGGTAGTATATCAAATTATACTTTAGTAAACAATAGCATATCAACTATGCTTTAACAAAACAGTTGTTGGATCGTTGTTTGACCCGATTGAGTCGATCAGAAGAGTTTTAAGTCCCGTTCAAAGGCGGAATCAGAGAACTAGACACAGAAACAGCTTGATAATCTAATATCGGTCTCTTATATTGCATTTAACAACTATTACAACCTTGACAGAAATCCGGCAGCACTTCGTTACAGTTCTGAAGTCGTGTTCCAAATGAAACAACATGTGCACCTATTTATAGTGTGATGATTCCACTTATACGAACATGCCATATAAGCGAAATCACTTGTTTCTGATTTCACTTATATGTCATGTTCACATAAGCGAAATCACTTGTTTCTGATTTCACTTATATGTCATGTTCACATAAGCGAAATCACTCCCTTAACCTCTAACAATCGTTTCTCAAACCTTGTGCACTGGATACCCTATCTAATCTTAACCTATTACATGATACAAGACGTAGTCAATAGACGTAATGCACTAACAGACTCCCCCTCGGATATTGACGAAGTCTTCAGTGACTAATCTTCAATATGACACATCTTCAATCTTGATCATTCTGTCTTTTCTTTTCAAGTTGTAACATTGTAAGCATCCAACAATCTTTCTCTTCTCCTATCAGCTTCAGGCTCCCCCTTTCATCAAGCTTCCGTGCTTTGGGATCGACACCTAGCTTTCCATCTACAAGCTCCTCTTTGCTTCAAGCTTGTCTTCAGACTCCCCCTTAAACTCTGCTCTCGGGATCGTAGTCTGGACTATCTGCAATCACTCAAACATTCATAAATACAATGTTTTCATATTATCAATCAACTTCTCTAATCCACTCCCCTTATCAACAAACTTCATTGATCTAGCAGTGTTAAAGAATCCAACTCCCTCACAGTTTATCATCCAAGTTCAAGTTAATGACCTTGGAGATATCACAAACTGTTTTTGAAATTTTTGATTTTAAATCAAGTTTCAAATTAATGAACTTGTTTTATTTTCAGAAACACAATCAGCTTACTTAGATTTTGAAACTCAGCATTTCAGATATTAGTTACCGAAAATAAAGCAGAAATCAAAATCTTTTTGTATTTTCTGAAAATATAAAGCAATAAAGTAATATGTACAAACATATTTACAGACAATATTTTTGTTTGAGTATGCGTCAGAGGATCATATCAGTTTTGACCAATCACAAGTACCGTTGAGCTTAGTTACACAGTAAGAATTAAACAATTCACTTAGATTGTCGATATACTGATCCACTTAAATTTTCACACAAATTTCAACTTATTCAGGATACGAATTAGGTGAATTAAGAACTTAAACTCATTCATGTGTCCCACCTCTTGAATATACTCCCGTATCCAGATCCCAATATTCAGTCTTACAGGTAATTATAACACAAATGATATCTGTAAGGGGTTAATAAATTATGAAGAATCATGAGAGCTCAGGTCAGAACTACCGTTCAGCAGAGAGATCATGACTCAACTTTTGGGTGTGTCCCCTTTAGAGGATCTTTTTTACAACAGCATTGCTAAGCAATTTTATTGTCTTATCATATATGCTGAGGGTGATGCTATGTTTCAAGCATTTGCGGAAAGTATTATTCGAGGACTAGGTCAGAACTTCCATTCAGCAGAAGTCCCGGAATAATACCCCAGATATCACTGAGTATAAAGACCTAGTATATCAGAAAAAGGAACCTTTCAAACGAGATTTCAGGGGTTACCTATATATCCAAGTAGTGTTCCCCACGAAATAAGCAAGTGTTTGAATTTAGGTTTATATCCCGAAAAAGTTTACTAAGTGTATAAAAACCTATCGACACATCATCAATGAGACTGTTTAACGCTTTTAATCATTACAATTCTTTAGCATACTGTAACTGTCTACTGATGTACTATCATTTCCTCTTTTTACGCAAAAACTCAATTTTTTGAATTTTATCATGTTTTTTACTTTTTCAAATTTTCAAATGTTTTTGTATTTTCTAACAATTTTTCTCCCCCTAAAATGCAAAATCATATAAAGAAAATTTGACAACCAATACTGATAGCTTTGTCTCGCCATCCATTTTCTACTTCACAAGTTCTGATTTGCAGAAAATATACATATCCCCCATGATTTACAACACATTGATTTTTACAGTTTGAAAACCGTTTTTCAATCTGGTGAAAGTAATCATGTTTGTTCAGCCATGAGGGTTTCGGCATATTCAATCAACACATATTTTCATATTTTTGAATATTTGACAAAAACTAAAAACAAAAATATTTTTGGTTTTTCAAATTTTTCAATTTTTAGGGTTTTTGAAATATTGTTTATTTATTTACAGAAAACATATAAACTTCCTGTTTCAACCAACATAGGATCCAGCAGCAGCCTCCTCTCGATGTGCCAGGCTACTCTAATCTCCAATTTCAAAATCTTTGAATTCCATGAGCACCTGCACACACAAACTACTCAATTACTTGAACAATTTAGCCCAGGTCTGTTGAACCTTAGGCATTTCAACACAATAATTTTCATTCAATTTCGGAAAATCTTTATCATTTTTCACAAAAACTTTCTCAATTTTAACTTCAACTTTTTCATCTTTTACCAAATCAACTTGTTTCTTAACAGACCATGTCTGACCTTTTGGTGTACCTCGTTTGTAAAAATGTGAATCTTTTTGAACATTTTGATTTTGAACAACAACTTTTGGTTTCCAAAACTGTTGAGGTTTTGTCATATCAACTGTTGTTTTCCAACTCTGTGTTGTTCTGAATCTGGGTGTGTGAGAATTCCAGGTCTGTCTTGAATCGAACCTGTTCTGGTTTGAATTCCAATTTTGATTTGAAGCAAACTTGTTTGTATTATACCTCCAAGTTTGTTTCGAATCAAATTTGGTTGACCTTTGTCTCACAGCCTGAGATTTTTGTTTCTCAGCATCAATCTTCTTTTGATCAACATCCACAGGTTTTAGATTTGGACACTTGCGTGCAAGATGTCCTTTTTGATCACATTTGAAACATGTTCTCATGGACACATCTTTGACCTGTGGCTGTTGCTTTTTCTTTTGAGCAAAGAACTCATCATTAGACTGTCTCATTTTGAGTTCCTTTTCTTTTTCTAAACTGTCTCCTTGAACAAAACTCAATTTTGCCTGAAAATTTGGCATTTCATTTTTGTTTCGATTCTGTTTCTTCTTATAACCCAACCCAGCTTTCATGTTCTTCTTTTTGAAACCAGGTTTGTTATACGAACCTTTATGACTCTTACCAACAAACTTTGAAATTTCAGACTTCTCAATCTCAACCATTTTGAAAACTTTATCAACTTTTTCTGAAATCACATTCTGAATCGGAAAAACAACATCTAAGAACAATTTGTCCGATCCAATCATGGTATAAACCAATCCTTTTGAATCATCATTCAAACTTTCCTCGGATTTTGTATTTTTCAGATAACCATCATGAAGATATCCTTCATCTTCATCCTGTGATTCAGATTTACCTGTAACAACTGACTCTTCTTTCAACACACTTTCAACGACTTTACCTACCACCTCTGAATCATGAGAATCATCAGATTTGGAATAGGTTATGTCAATGTTGTCTGGCAATTGATCTACCATGTTGAAAGCTTTTTCGACCTTTTCCTCATCATAAAATGCAAATTTTCCCGGTGGTGGAACTTGATGAAACTCTGAGCCAATGCCTTTCTTGTTCTGCTCAGACTCACCATCACCCGGTTTTATATTGAAAATTCATTCAAGCACATATGACGACACGTGGTAACTTTTTAACTTGTTGTTATCCTGTTCTAAATCAGCAATCTGTCGCTTCAACTTAGCAACATCCTCAATATAGGAATTAACAACATCTTGTTTTATAGCATACATTCGTTTAAGCTCTTTGGTTGTTTTAGACATATAATTCATTCTTGATCGAGCATATTTCATTTCATCTTTTATTTTATCATATGACTCTTTTGTAATGTGATATGATAATTTCATAGAGTCATATTCCTTTTTCATTTCTTGACAAGCAATTTCTTTTTGTTCACATTCATTTGTCATTTTCAAAACATTTTCTTTCAAAACTTCATTTTCTTTCTCTAATTTGTTACATTTTTCTGAAAATTTTTCATCATTTTCTTTAAAAACTTTTTCTTTTTCTAGCATTTCTTTGCATTTTTCTTTGAAAATCTTTTCAATTTTTGTGAACTCAAGATCTCTTGTTCTAAATTGCTCATCTTTTTCAGTACAAGCTCTGCACGGTTCCATGCATTTCTTGCACTGATCAATTAGTTTCAAGTTTTCAGAATCAAAATTTACCTCAGTGATTGGCACTTCAGTGTTTTCATCAACCTCTGTCTGCTCAACAACATTCTGCTTTTCATCAACACCGACTTCATTACCAACATTATCAGCTTCCTCATTCTCATTCTTTTCTTCTTTTTCTTCTTTCTTCACCTCTTCTTCAATCTGCTGTTCTTCAGTAACAGCTTTCTCAACCTCTTCATTCACAACAACTTCTTCACTTTTGATTTCCTTCACAGCTTCAACTTCAACAGTTTCTGCTTTAACCTCTTCAGCAGTTTTCTTCAGATTGTTCACCATTTCTTCAACATTCTTCTTCATTCTCTCCTCATCCCTTTTTCTCAGACATGATAACATAGCATATCTGATCTGTTAGTGCATTCATCTGTCAACTTCGTCTTAGATCGTGTTTCAGTTCGTTGCGAAGAATGTTCAAGAATGATGTCATGATGACATCACCAAAGCAACATCATCATGACATCATGACACAAGATGACAAAAGCAATTAAGGAAATGATATTGTAATTACGTTCATTCATACTTTTCTGATTTCGCTTTTATGTCCTAGATTAGGTGATTTCGCTTTAATGGTCACATGGGATTTCGCTCTTGTGTCACTAACACATAAGCGAAATCAAGACAAGTATAAATACTCGAACATGTGATCTCATATGTAACTTGGAGCGAGACCTGTTCATATGCTAGGTAACCAAACTCTGTCAAAATCATTTCAGAAAGCATAAATAAAGAAGATATTGAAAGGAACAGCTGTTGTTACGTTGCGTATACTGATTCCGCCTTTATACATGATGATGAACTGCCTTGACTGATCGTTTAGGGTCACGACACGGTCCAACAAGTGGTATCAGAGCTTCAGGACGAGGAGTTCATACTACTACAGCTGATTCGACTGAATTTTCTTACTTCTACTCACTTTCTTTCATACGTTTCTGATTTGAACTGGTTTTTACGGATGAAACGGTCTGATTTTTGAGTATTACGTGTGAAATATACGATTAACAAACCCTAGAAAGTTTCAGGTTGAAATACGGACTAAAACTTGGTGAAAACTAGTTAAAACCTGATTTCGCTTTTACGGACAATAGGCATCTGATTTCGCACATTTGTACAACATGATTTCGCTTTCTTGGACAATTTCAGTGTGATTTCGCTTTTGTGACACTTTAGTGATTCTGCTTTTGTGTCAACTAGAGTCTCGCTTATAGCGACACTTAGAAATTCAGATCAAAAGTGTCAGTATTTCATATGATTGTGTATCGAGTGTATGAAATATTAAACTAGGGTGTCAGTGCATGCGATATTATCTTTTCGAGGTCTCGTAATTTGAAGATTCAGGATGCTGAGTTTGATGATTGTTGTCGGCCATTTTTAATTGAGAATATTAAAATTTGCTTAGTTCAAGAAATTTAGTTGTTCATGTGATTGAGTCAGTTTGCATATGATAACAATTAATTCTGTATGTCAGACGCATGTGAAGAGTGATAAGTCTAATTGTTCAGTTCATTAAATAAAGAATAGACAAAAGTGTAAACTGTTTGAAAAACATATCGTTTTGTGTGAAACTTTATCGAAAGTGCATTGTCTATTGTGAACCGATTGAAATTGAATTGTATTACATGTGAATATTCATTAACGGTCCAATTAAAGTTGTTTGTTAGTCAAATAGCCCATGTGATAGTGACAACTAGTTTGTTTGATATACATGTGAACATGGTTTACTAATGTGCTAGTTGGTAGTGGATTTTGAGGTCCAATTAAAAGTGTGGTCAAATAAAAAAGTCTTGATCAGATTTTGTTGGTGTTTGTTGTCAGCCATCATTTAGTTGTTAAAGTGTCACATGTGACTTTAAGTTGATACATGTGAATGTCAGCACCGGCCATTTTAAAATTGTTTTAGATAAAGTTTGTTAGCCAACTTTAATTGATATATCAGGATTACACGTGGTTTAGCATAACAGTTGGTATCGTGTTCAACCGTTCAAATAAAGTTTGGAGTTCAAAGGTTATTCGATTCGGGTCAAAGCTGTCCGCACAGTGTGTCTATTTTCAGTCTGCACAGAAAATCATCAGTTCGAGTACTAGTTTGTTTAAGTTAATTGAGAAGTTTTTAAACTGATTGTCGTTTGTTTTGGTTGTTCGATAGGTAATTGAAGATGTCAAACAACGGTGAAGAGTTCTACAATACTTTTTACAACGCGTTCAATTCCGAATCATCAGATAGAAGATCTGAGATGAAAGAATATTCAAAGGAGATTTCGGAGAATTTGAAATTTGAGAACATGTACGGAAGCCAACAGAAGCCACCAAAGCTAATGAAAGTGGAAGATTATCACTGGTGGAAAAACAGATTTGAGGGTTGGGTAAAAGCTTTCGCTACTGAAAGCTGGTTAAAACTGACACATGAATATGTTGCACCAGTAAAAGAGGGAGGAGAGTTAATAGATGCAAAAGATTTTACAGAAAAAGATATAAAAAATGTTGTGGCTGAACATAGAATGATAACATTGATCAAACAGTCAGTAAGAGAGGATATTATTTCATTGCTCGAACAAGAAAAGACTTCAAAGAGTTTGTGGGAAGCATTAGAGAGAAAATGTGTTGGAAGTAATGAAATTGTTAAAAACAAAAAGAAATTGTTGCGTAAAGAGTTTGATTTATTCAATTGTATGAAAAATGAGTCTATTTGTAAAATGATTGAGAGATTCGGACATCTGAAAATGGAGCTGATCAGACACAAAATCTTACCTTCTAAAGAGGAGCTGGTGGATAAATTGTTTGATTCATTGCCAAATGATCAAGAGTGGCAATACTTCGCTCTAATGTTGAAAAACACAATCAAGCCTGAAGATTTGAAAGTGGATTTGCTGATTGAAAGACTTGAAAGCCATGAGTTGGAGATAAAGAGATCTAAAGTCAACAATCCAACTTATCAGCAAAATGTGGAGCTTTACTACAGAGGAAATGCACCACAGGCTGGATCTCCAAAAACAGCATTTTCTGCAGAAAGTTCAAACTCAGTGAATAATGAAAGTCTTCACAGTGGTTTTCACAGTGGATCTTCTTCAAACACCTCAAGTCAATCTGCTTCCAAGAATTTGTTTCAGTGTAATATCGCGGTGGATCTGAAGAATGGGCAGAATTTCAGCGAAGAATCGGCAAAACAACAGATGGTTTTCTTGGCATCTGTACTTGAATCGTATGAAAGCCTCGTTGCAGGGAAGATTGGCAATACCAATTTGACTAAAGAAGATTATGATTAATTAGACCCCGAGGAGATGGAATTAATGGATATAAGATGGTGCATGGCCAGTGCGGTTCGTCGGGCACAGCGGTTCATGGAGATAACGGGGAGAAAGTCAATTGGTGGACCGTCTATCAAATTGGGATTTGATAAATCTAAGGTGACATGCTTCAAATGCAAACAAAGAGGTCACTTTAAGCGCGAGTGCAGAAATGCGTATGCTGATGTTGAGTCTGAAAACCTGTTCAACGAAGATTATTACAAGAAAGCGATTTACCATCAGAACAAGTCTGAGCCACCAAGATTAAAGCAACCAGAAGAAAGATCAAGGGCGCTTGCAGTTATATATGATGATGAAGGTTACGACTGGAGTCAAGTTTGCCCTGAAAAAGATGCAGTTGGTTATGCATTTGTTGCAAATGATGATCATGATAGATGGTGGAGAAGAGACAGTGCAAGATGGGAGATTGGAAAATTGAATGAACCATTTAAGGAAGCACAAAGAGCCAAGAGATGGAATGAAGAATTAGAGTGTTACATGGATCCACAGGGTAATCCAGTAGTTGATCCATCAAAAGTGGATTTTGATGCTGTAACCAATGTGTTTCCAAGTGAAGGCACTTTCAACACAAGAAGGCTTTCTGATAAAAGCTATTTGCCAAATTTGATGAACAAGTTAAAAGAAGTTTTTGAAGCAAGTTTACCAAAGGTGGTAGAGATGAAGAAGAGAAAAGAAGAAGAACTGAAGAAGATGATTGAAGAAGTGAAGACTGTTGCAAAGCTTGCTGGAGAAGAATAGGGAGCTGAAGAAGTGCAGAAAAATGAAGAAGCTCAGAAAGAGGAGAACAACGAGCAAGATCAGAAAGTTGAGTCAGAAGAATTGGTGCTGAATGAGACTGAGGTTAGAAAATCTTCTGATCTATCGAATGTTGAATTGGTTGATGAAAAAGAAAACAAGTGCAGGAATTGCATAGAAATGTGCAAAGCCTGTACTAAAAAAGATGACATCATAAAAACAAAAGATAATGAATTAAGCAAACATGAAAATGGTTTTACAATAAAATGTAAAGATATGATTGAAAAAGAAGAAATTTTGAAACTAAAAGTTGAAAAATTGACACAGAAATGTCAAGGTCTTGAAAAGGATAATGATGTTTATAGACAACTGTGTTCTACAAAATGTGTCGATTGTGTTGAAAAAGAATCAAAATTTCAAGATTTACAAAAACAGTATGATTCTTTAAAGTGGTCGAGTCAGAGAGTACAAGAAGCTTATGATACTTTGAAGAGCCAAGTCAAAAGTTTTGATCAAAGATTGTCTGAAACTTTAATAACCAAAGAAATGTATGAGAGACAGTTTAAAGAAAAGCAAATTGAATTAAACAAATGTGTTGATGAAATTGCAAATCTTAAACAAGTCTTGGCTGAAAAAGAAAAGGTTGTTACAAAACTTCAAAGTTATCATAACTCTTCGTACATTCTCGAACGCATTTTCAACATCACACCAGATGACAAAGATACTGAAAATTGCAAAAAGGGTATTGGTTCAGAATTTCATCAGGTACCACCACCATTGAGAAACAATTATACTTTTTATGATGAGGAAAAGGTGGCAAAGGGTTTGAACATAGCTGACCAGTTACCTGAAAGTATCGATGTGACTTACTCCAAATCTGATGATGCTAATGATTCAGAGGTGGTAAGTAAGGTTGTTGAAAGCGTTTTGAAAGATGAGTCTACAAAAGGTAAGTCTGAATCACAGGATGGAGATAAAGGAAATCTTTATGATGGTTATCTGAAAAACACAAAATCCGAGAAAAATTTGAATGATGATTCAAAAGGATTGGTTTATACCATGATTGGATCGGACAAATTATTCTTAGATGTTGTATTCCCGATTCAGAATGTGATTTCAGAGAAGGTCGATAAAGTTTTCAAAATGGTTGAGATTGAGAAGTCTGAGATTTCAAAGTTTGCTGGTAAAGGTCATGAATCTTTTTATAGCAAACCTGGTTTTAAGAAGAAAAACATGAAGGCTGGTTTGGGTTATAAAAAGAAACAGAATTGGAATCAAAGTAAAAAATCAAATTTGCAACAAAAGATGAATTTTGTTCAAGGGAAAAGCTTGAAAGAAGAGGAAAAACTTAAATTTGGACGACAGTCTAATGATGAGTTTGATGCTATGAAAAAGAAACAACAACAGGCCAAGGATGTTTCAAAGAAAGTGTGTTTTAAATGTGATCAAATTGGACATGTTGCACGGAAGTATCCAAATCCAAAGCCTGTTGATGTTGAAAAACAGAAATCTAAGGATGTGAATTCGAGGTCAACCAAATTTGATTCGAAACAAACTTGGAGGTACAATACAAACAAGTTTGCTTCAAATCAAAATTGGAAATCAAACCCGAACAGGTTCGATTCAAGACAGACCTGGAACTCTCACACACCCAGATTGAGAACAACACAAAGTTGGAGAACATCTGTTGATATGACAAAACCTCAAGAGTTTTGGAAACCTAAAAATGTTATTCAACATCAAAAGGTTCAAAAAGAGACAAATTTTTACAAAAGAGGTACTCCAGAAGGTCAAATGTGGAGTGCTAAGAAACAAGTAACGATGGTAAAAGATGAAAAAGTTGAAGTAAAAATTGAAAATGTTTTAAATGACAAAGAGTTTCCAAAATTGAATGAACATTATTGTGTTGAAATGCCTAAGGTCCAACAGACCTGGGCTAAATTGTTCAAATGATTGATAAAGTTTGAAATGTGCAGGTGCTCAATGAAGCTGAAGATTGTGAGAATAGTAGTTGGAGCAACCTGGCACAGGAAGAGGTTGCAGGACCCTGGTTTGGTTGAACAGGGAGTTTAGTTTGAGTGATTTTTCTGTACATAAATAAACAATATTTTCAAAACCCTAAAAATTTGAAAAATTAAAAACCAAAAATATGTTTTTAGTTTGTTAAAATTTGAAAAACCAAAAATATGTTGTTTTTAATTTTGTTTTGATTGTATGTTGATTGAATACGCCGAAACCCTCACGGCTGAACAAACATGATTACTTTCATCAGATTGAAAAACGGTTTTCAAACTGTTAAGATCAATGGGTTGTAAATCATGGGGGTACGTTATATTTTCTGCAAAACAGAGCACTTGAAGCAGAAAATGGATGGCGAGACAAAGCTATCAGTATTGGTTGTCAAATTTTCTTAAAATGGTTTTGCATTTTAGGGGGAGTAATGTTGTTAGAAAATACAAAAACATTTGAAAATTTGAAAAAGTCAAAAACATGATAAAATTCAAAAATTGAGTTTTTGCGTAAAAAGAGGAAATGATAGTACATCAGTAGACAGTTACAGTACGCTAAAGAAATGGAAAGTTTAAATGTGTTAAACGATCTCACCGTGGATGTGTCGGTAGATTTTTATACATTTAGTAAATTTTTTCGGGATATAAACCTAAATTCAAACAGTTGCTTATTTCGTGGGGAACACTACTTGGATATATAGGTAACCCCTGAAATCTCGTTTGAAAGGTCTCATAATCTGATATACTAGGTCTTTATACTCAATGATATCTGGGGTATTATTCCGGGACTTCTGCTGAACGGTAGTTCTGACCTAGTCCTCGAATAATACTTTCTGCATATGCTTGAAACACAGCATTAAACCCTCAGCATGCTGAAACAATAAAATTGATAAATGCTGCTGTTGTAAGCAACAAGATCCTATAAAGGGGACACACCGAAAAGTCGAAGCTGATATCTCTCTGCGTATACGGAAGTATCGACCTGAGATCCCTCGGCCCTCGCATACCTAATTTATATACAGATATCATTGTAGTATACTCACCTGTAAGACTGATCATTGGGATTCTGGATACGGGAGTATATTCAAGAGGTGGGACACATGAATGGGTTTAAGTTCTTAAAATACATAATTCGTATCCTAATCAGTTGAAATTTGTGTGAAAATTTAAGTGGACAAGTATATCGACAATCTAAGTGAATTGTTTAATTCTTAAAGTGAAATTAAGCTCAACGGTACTTGTGACTTGTCAAAAACTGATATGATCCTCTGACGCATACTCAAACAAAAATATTGTCTGTAAATATGCTTGTATATATTTCTTTATTGCTTTATGTTTTCAGAAAATACAAAAAGATTTTGATTTCTGCTTTATTTTCGACAACTGATGTCTGAGTGCTGAGTTTCAAAATCTAAGTAAGCTGATCGTGTTTCTGAAAATAAAACAAGTTCATTCATTTGAAACTTGAAGTTTTAAAATCAAAAATTCAAAAACAGTTTGTAATATCTCCAAGGTCATTAATTTGGACTTGGATGATTAACTGTGGGGGATTTGGATGCTTATATTGTTATAGAGCTAGTTTCCGATACGATTCGATGAAACTGCCAAATTCATGAGAAGTGATTTTGAGGAGTTTGAATTGTTAGATTACAATATCTGGAAGTTTAAAATGCTGTTACTTATAGATGTTTGAGTGTTACAGATAGTCCAGACTACGATCCCGAGAGCAGAGTCTAAGGGGGAGTCTGAAGACAAGCTTGAAGCAAAGAGAAGCTTGTAAATGGAAAGCTAGGTGTCGATCCCAAAGCACGGAAGCTTGATGAAAGGGGGAGCCTAAAGCTGATAAAGACTGAAGACTGAGAAGACTCGATACTTAAGACTCGTCAACATCTGAGGGGGAGTCTGTTAGTGCATTCATCTGTCAACTTCGTCTTAGATCGTGTCTCAGTTCGTTGCGAAGAATGTTCAAGAATGATGTCATGATGACATCACCAAAGCAACATCATCATGACATCATGACACAAGATGACAAAAGCAATTAAGGAAATGATATTGTAATTACGTTCATTCATACTTTTCTGATTTCGCTTTTATGTCCTAGATTAGGTGATTTCGCTTTAATGGTCACATGGGATTTCGCTCTTGTGTCACTGACACATAAGCGAAATCAAGACAAGTATAAATACTCGAACATGTGATCTCATATGTAACTTGGAGCGAGACCTGTTCATATGCTAGGTAACCAAACTCTGTCAAAATCATTTCAGAAAGCATAAATAAAGAAGATATTGAAAGGAACAGCTGTTGTTACGTTGCGTATACTGATTCCGCCTTTATACATGATGATGAACTGCCTTGACTGATCGTTTAGGGTCACGACACGGTCCAACATGATCTCCTTTTCAAATCTCTTAACGTATGTGTCATCTTTCAATACATTTCTATAGTATTCAGCTCTCAACGGGACTTTGAGAAGAACATCATCGAAGATTATGTCTTTCTTGGGAACAACCGGTTCTCCTTCTCTGTTATAATAGCATTCTCTCTTTTTATCCCATCTTTTGCTACCTACAGCCATCTCATACTCCTCCTGCATGTCATCCATTCTGTTGTAGACCACGTTTCTTTCTCTGTAGGTCTTCTCACTCAAGATCTCTTCTCGAGTTTTTTCTTTGATCTCAACATTTTCTTCATGGACTTCAGTAGTGTCTTTGTCTTTGTTTTCATCTTGAATCTCAGCAACAAGAACAAACTTTCTTTCTTCTGTCATAGCTCTTCCATGAGCTGTTTTACGAACATTCTCTAAACGATCTTCTTCTGGACAAATTTCAGACCAATCATAACCTTCATCCTCGTAAATAACAGCATAAGCTCTTGATTTTTCTCTTGGCTTATCTTCAATCAACTTTGGTTCTTCTCTGCTTCGATGGTAAATCGCCTTTTGATAATAGTCATCATTGAAAGGACGTTCATTTCCTTCAGCAACTTCAGAGTTTCTGCATTCTCTTTTGAAATGACCCTTTTGCTTGCACTTGAAGCAGGTCACTTTGGATTTATCGAATCCAAGTTTTGTTGAAGCACCTCCAAGCGATTGTTTCCCAGTAATCTCCATAAACCTCTGAGCTCTGCGAATACAACTGGCTAAACACCAACGGATGTCAATGAGTTCCATCTCTTCCGGATCAATCTGGTCGTAGTCTTCTTTGGTCAATTCAGAGTTTCCAATTTTGCCAGCTACAAGACCTTCATATGACTCCAGAACAGATGCAAGAAAACTCATTTGCTGCTTCGCTGCATTGGTGCTCATTGCTGGAGAATTCTTCAGTTTAAGAGCAATGTTGCACAGAATTTCTTCAGATTCATCAGAATTTGTCTTTGAAGATGAATGATATCCAGAATGATGACTTGTTGACGTTGTTGGTGGTTCTTTCATCTTTTCACCACTAAATGCTGTTTTTGGTGAACCAACGCCTTTATCAGAAAGCACACTGCCTTTGTAGTACAAGCCAACGATCTGTTGATGTGAAGAATCAGTCATCTTGTTTTGCTTTTCTAGCTCCAGATCATGACTTTCAATCTTTTCAAACAAAGCATCAAGAGTAATTGTATCATACAAAGCATCATTTTTCAAAATAAAAACAAACGTTTGCCACTGATCTGCTCGTGGTAACGCTTCAATCACTTTATCAATAAGTTCCTCTCTTGTTTTATTTATCTCCAATCTCTCCAATTCAATTTTAAGATGACAGAATCTCTCAATCATTTGTCTCACTGTCTCTCCTTTAATATTATCAAACAGATCAAATTCTTTCTTTAATAAAGCGATTTTGTTCTTTTTAATCTGTTTACCCCCCTCAGCTTTAATTCGTAAAGCTTCCCAAACAGATTTAGATGACCCGTCATGTTTTAGTAATTCAAAAATATCATTTCTGATTGCTGACTGGATCAATGCTATCATTCTCTGTTCAGCTCCGTATTCAGCTTTATCTTCTCTGGAAAACTTCTTGAATACAAGATCTTCGCCTTTCTCATCTTTTGGTTTTTCATATCCATACTCCAAGCAGAACCAGCTTTCATGAGCATACGCTTTTGCCCAGTTGATGAAACGTTCTTTCCACCAGGTATAATCTTCAATGCTTTCCAGAGTTGGTGGCTTTGAGTGAGTTCCGTAAAAGTTATCGTGCTTGATGTTCTCATTGAGCACCTTAGTGATGGTTTTTGGTGTAACATTTGCAACCTCGGACGATTCGGTTGTGAACGCGTTGAAAAACGTGTTGTAAAATTCCTCAGCCATGATGTAAACCTTGACAAATACAAACAAACAAACAATCAGTACAATCAATAACAAATAAATTGTAACAGACTGACACTCGATCGACGTGAAATGATCTCGACACGAAAAAGTTCACTTTTGGAGCGAAATAAGAAACTTGAGCTAATTCTTATTGACGTTGAGCGAAATCACATTTATCTTGGAGCAAAATCTCAAATGTTCACAAGATTGGAACCCTGATGTTCACAAGTGTGGAATCACTGGTTGTCCGAATAAGCTGAATCACAGTGTACGAATAAGCTGAATCACTTTGTACGAATAAGCGGAATCACTTTGTACGAATAAGCAGAATCACTTTGTACGAATAAGTGGAATCACTTTGTACGAATAAGCGGAATCACTTTGTACGAATAAGCGGAATTAGAATTCTGAGTGACCTTTGGAGCGAAATCACACTTATCTAGTCCACAAAAACGAAATCAGGTTGACTAATGAGCGAAATTAGACCATGTATGTCCCTAAGAGCGAAATCACCATGATCATACGAGTGAAATCACTGATTATGTGACACAAGAACGAAATCAGATGGTCATATGAGCGAAATCATAGTAACAAATAAGCGAAATTAACATGACATAAAAGCGGAATCACAAGATGTTCGTATGAGCGAAATCAAGTCCGAAGTCAATTTGGTCCATTTTTAGTCCGAATTTTGATGTAAAACTTTCAAGGGTTTATCTTTGTCCAAAATTACACACACTGTGAAATTTTGATCTGGTTTTAACCGATAAAACTTCCTGAAATGATAAAAGAAGGTGTAGAAGTCAGAATATGATCGAAATCAAGCTAAACTCTTCTTCCTGAGCTCTGATACCACTTGTTGGATCGTTGTTTGACCCGATTGAGTCGATCAGAAGAGTTTTAAGTCCAGTTCAAAGGCGGAATCAGAGAACTAGACACAGAAACAGCTTGATAATCTAATATCTGTCTCTTATATTGCATTTAACAACTATTACAACCTTGACAGAAATCCGGCAGCACTTCGTTACAGTTCTGAACTCGTGTTCCAAATGAAACAACATGTGCACCTATTTATAGTGTGATGATTCCACTTATACGGACATGCCATATAAGCGAAATCACTTGTTTCTGATTTCACTTATATGTCATGTTCACATAAGCGAAATCACTTGTTTCTGATTTCACTTATATGTCATGTTCACATAAGCGAAATCACTCCCTTAACCTCTAACAATCGTTTCTCAAACCTTGTGCACTGGATACCCTATCTAATCTTAACCTATTACATGATACAAGACGTAGTCAATAGACGTAATGCACTAACAACAGTATCACGTTGGTAGTATATCGAAATATACCGTATATCGCGATTTGGTAATACATTCAAACCTTAGTGCATCAAACTACACTTTAGAGACTATAGAAATACCACAAAGGCAAATTCTATTTGGTTAAAATTTGGTTTCTGACATTCCATACAACAGGAATGGGGTGTTTAGTCCTATAGCGCTATATCGTACTACCAATCGGCTTGATCATTGTTAATGAATGTATAAGTAAACATATGAACAAACAAATAGTCGTGCAAACTTGAAAATCAGTGTTTAAGTCATGGACAATAGTTCAATTCGTCAAAAGATAAGTACTATGTATGTGTAATCATATAGTCGAAATCATGAAAATATCGTATAAGCACATATGTATCACCCCAAAACATTTGAAAACAGTAAAAGAGGGGACTTTGTACTCACTTGAGATTGTAAGTATCCTTGATTAAGTGTCCTAACAAAGCTCGGAAATCAATGAATCACGTGGCACCTAGTAATCGGATCGCTAGTTAATAAATCGACACCTAAATCGGAAGATCAGGTAAAATGAGGTTTTGTAAACCAAATGAATATTTATTTGCAATTCAACTCTAACAGTTTCCTAACATGTTTAAATATGTTGCATAATCAGTTTAAGTGACAAAATTTAAGTTACATATGCTTAAAATCAAATTATGCATGAAAAGGGCATTTTGGTCATTTTCCTAAGCATATAAACTACCTATCATACAAGTAATTAAACTAAGTGACCATAAGGTATAACCTCGGAAGGTTATTCCCTATACAACTATGGTCACAAAATATGCTTGGTCGAATCCTAATGATCGATCAAACGCGTCGGGTTCGAAATTCTAAGCGGTTGTCAAGACCGCTTAACTTACGACCCTAAACAAGCACTAGACTAAAAGTGACGAGTTAAACATGTTAAAACATGTTTAACTAAGTTAGAAAACAAGTTTGATATCAAAACAAAGTGCTTTGATACCCAAAAATACCTTCGTTGCAAAATACGCATAAACACGTACTTTGACCGAAACTTTGACTCGTCACCTCAACTAATCAACGTGGTAATCAGTAGGTATAGTCACAAGGGACTATAACCATCATGATTACGCTCACGTTGCAAAGTTCAAACGAACTTTGTGTTGACCAATTCAAAGTTGAAGCAGAAGTGTTTGACTTTCATGCTTGAAAAGCATATAAAGCATGAAAGAAGCTTACAAAAGGTCCAAGCAAGGAAGAATTTGATCCAAAATACTCAGGTATGAACTTTTTAACTTCAACTTAGAGCAAATTCAGATCAAATGTGTGAGAAATGTGAATGAAGCAAGTGGGTATTTATAGTAAGTCATGATTTAACAAGATCTTGACATGTGTTTTTGCAAGAATCAAGGTTTAAATATCACCATACACTTGTGGAACATGGTTTTATATACAATGGGAGCTCCAAAACTAGTTCATAGTATTGAGAAAGTTGCATAAAAGACCCTCAAGTTCAAACTGATTACTGAAACTGAAATTTCTGTCAAAACACACCCGTCACATCGCGCCACAGCAAAGGGGGGTACCCCGTCGCGTGACGCCACCACCTCCCAGATCCAGAAAGTTTCAAAAACTGACAAAAATGGTCCCTATAGCATGTTTATGCCATTTTCGACGCGTTTAAACCCCGTTAACCCATTTTCAAGGCTCTACAATGATGTTAAAGCATAGGGGACTTGAAAGATGCTTGAAATGATCTCAGATGTCGGTTTGTTTGGTCGTACGGTCACGTTATTCGGTTAATTACGACGAAACACGAACGGACGTGAAAACGATCCAAATTTCACGACGAATGGTATTTTTGCATTCCAATCACTAAAATAAAATATTTTAATGATTACAAAAAAAATTTGGATGTCCGGATATGTTCAGAACGTAAGATATGCGCGAAAATGCAAACTTGTGCACTTTTTGACGCTTTTAGTCCCTGTTGATCAAATAAGTTTATTTCCGCATACCGAACCCCTCAAAACCTATTTCTGAGCTATGTAGAGGATATTTAGGGTATGTTTAGCTTATGATCAAGTTTCAGAATGTTCGTTACAGCACAAATCGGCATACTTTCGCAGTTTGACACAAATAGTCCCTACGATCGAATAAACTGGTTTTTGACACACCAAACCCTCCAAAACTTATTTGTAAGTTATGTAAAGGTTATTTAAGGTATGTTAAGCCTATATCACTATTCCGGAGTGTTTGTTGCATTAAACTGATTACGTTTACGCATCAGTTCGCGTATAACCTTACAGAAAGCGATTTAAAGCTCGAAATCGAACAAGAATTGATATGTACAAATGATACACATATTTATACAAATCCCAAGTATGAAACACAAGATTTCATTGGTTTTGTATTCGTATGATGGTCGTAGAGGCACAGGTGTCACATGGTTTCCTTTGATTGTTTTATGATCTTGTGGGCAAGATAAGTGTTCTCTAAGGCTTATACTCCTATCCACACACTTGTAGGGTAAATATTATTCCTTGGAGGCCACACAATCCACTTGGCAAGATCTTGTAAATCTTTAAACACTATAAATAGCCAACTCCTTTCCATCCTTCATTGCTTAATTCTTTTCTTTCTTAACACCTGCTCTAATTGGAGTGCTACCACATTGTTGGAGACCTCCCACCTAAGTTCATCTTCTTCCTAGAACACTTGTAAGTGTTCTTCCTAGTCTTGTTTATTTATTTTTAGTTATTTCAAGCGAAAAAGTCAAACAGTGTTTGACTTTCATCTTTGACCATGAATTGGCCAAGACAAAGTTCGTTTGAACTTTGCAACGTGATCGTAATCATGATGGTTATAGTCCGTTGTGACTATACCTACTAATTACCACGTTGACTAGTTGATGTGACGAGTCAAAGTTTCGGTCAAAATGCACGATTATGTGCATTTTATGACGGAACTATTTTCAGGTATCAAAACACTTTGTTTTGATACCAAATCAGTTTTCTAACTTAGTTAAACGTGTTTTTACATGTTTAACTCGTCACTTCTATTTGATCTCCCGATTTATTAACATAGTGATCCGATACTAGATGCCACTTGAATCCTTGACTTCCCGAGCTTTGTTAGTTCACTAGATCAAGGATACTTGCAATCTCAAGTGAGTACATAGTCCCCTCTTTTGCTTTTTGCCAATATTTTGGGCTGAAACACTTGTGCCTATATCTTACTTTCATGCTTTCATTGCTTTTCATGACATATACATGCTATGTTCATCTAGTACACATATAGTACATGATTTCAATTATGTTTTGCTATGTATGTTGACTGAGCATGCTAGCACATTGATTTCAAAGATACTTTTGCGACATATACATGCTATGTTCATCTAGTACACATATAGTACATGATTTCAATTATGTTTTGCTATGTATGTTGACTGAGCATGCTAGCACATTGATTTCAAAGATACTTTTGCGGCATGTGTTTACTCAGCATATGAGCACATTGATTTAGATTGCATTTTTGTTATGTATGTTGACTGAGCATGCTAGCACATTGATTTCATGGACATTTCTACTTCGTATGTTTACTTAGCATACTTAGTACATGGTTTTTACATTACATTCTTACATTGGTTATGACATTTGGTATGTTTAACGGGACAAAAATACATTCATTAAGATTGATCACGCCGCTCGATAGTATGTAATGGCACCTTAGGACTTGACAAATCCTGTTCCCGGCTTCCTAGGTTTGTTTGGAAGTAGGGAATGACAGAATCCGAATACATTTTTTTATAAACCTTTGACTTGTTAAGGGTTTATCCGACAGTCTCAAGGCTTGAATGTATGCAATAAACACAACCACATAAATGTTCATATCAAATAAAGCATTGGTTTTCCAAAACCTAACTTTTGATTTAAACTTTGGTTTATTCAAAGACATAGTTTTGTACATGTCATTTGGTTACACAAGACATTTGGTTATACATGACATTATACATATGGTTTGAGTAATGTCTATTTACTTTCCATACAAGACATGGTTTATACCTGTCATTGTGACATTATACATTGTTTGTACATGACATTTGGCATTGGTTTGACAAGACATTTTTGGTGGTTATCAGTAAGTGATTTAAATAACAAAGCATGTGTAATATGATAAAAGCATGGTGGGTACGCCGCAGGTACTTCCTATATATAAGTGCTTTTATGATATTACTTATCGTAACATTATCTAAACTACTTCGACAAAGACAAAGACATGACATATTGTTCATAATGTGACACCCCAGGAAAACCAGGAAACCATGCAACCTAACTAGCTTCCTCAGTGAGTACGTGCTAAATTTCGGAACGAAATTTCTTTCAACTTGGGGATAATGTGACAACTCGTATTTCAAACCTCTCGTGATGCTTTGATGTAACTTGTCTGGACAATATGTGATTGTGTGTTGCATAGTTTAAATGAAATGTTATGTTTGTGTTATGTGATCTTGTGTAATGATTGTATTTAATGTAACCGCACAACGTTAACCCGATCACACAAGCTATTGGACTTTAGTGCCACTCAATCCTCGGCCCACACCTTTTGCATTCGAACCAAGGGTAGCCCGAGGAAGGGTTCGGCCCACTCCCTTTTATAAGCATACAAGCACCCATCATTGGGGTTTTGTTTCTCATAATTTTGCATACACTAGAACGCACCAAACCCTAAATCTCTCAACCTCTTCCTCTCAAACCCGACGACAACCCCCCCCCCCCTCTCCATCGAAGATTTTCTTGATTCGGATCACCCTTTTCGTTCTACCTTCTAATCGGTTAGTGTTCTTATTATTGGTTGTATGATTGAATGATGTTGTGATCGAGGTGATTCTATATGATAATTTAAGGATGCTTCGTGATTGATTGTAATGGAATTTAGTGTTTGTTATTCGGCTCATATGTGTAGTATGATTAGATCATGATAGGAATTAATAATCGACTAATGTTAAAGATGATTGTTAACTGAATGCTTGCTAATCGGCTATAAAGTGTTCATGTGCGGATGATTTGTAGTGTTGTAATGATAGTATGCATTGCTAGTGATCAAGAACATGAATCATGTTAATTTGCTTAAGTGTTATGATTAATGTTCATGTTTTATTCATGATTAGGGTTCATAAGAAATTGGTATTAAAAACTCTAATTTGATCAATGATTTGCATGATTGGAAACAGTTTAATTGATTTGATCGATGGATGTAAGTTAGGAAACTGTTAGAGTTGAATTGCAAATAAATGGTGTAACTGATTGCCATAATTAAAGGATATCATAACTAATCGCACAAGCTGGTTTGGTCGCACAAGATCAGATTCCACAAGGTCTGATCGCACAAGTGCAATCACACAAGTCCCTAATCGCACAAGCCAGTCGCACAAGCTAGAATATGCTAGGGTACAACTGTTAATACACTATGTACAGCTTAGGATTTGTATGATCGCACAAGACAGTGCCGATGGCACAAGTCTTGTGCCACACACAAACTACCTGAACTGCATTGTACCGATGGGCCTTAAAGCCTAAAACTCAATCGCACAAGTTGTTGGACTGCTATTTAGTTGGGCCGGGTGTTTAGCTGGATCGCACAACATGTTGTGGATCGCATAAGGTTGTGCTGATCGCACAGCATGCTGGGACGGGTAGTTGTTGGGTTTCAACTGCCCAATCTCACAAGATGTTATTGGGCTTACACTGTTACTTCAGCCCAATACATCCTGATCGCACAAGTTTGGGTTTTATGCGTTTAACTAATTTGTTTAACATGTTCAATGTGTATGCCATGATCATTACGTGTTCTTGATTTGCTAGTTCTGTGTAAACTTATGTGCACTACTTGGACCTAGACCTGACTTGTATGATAACCATGTTAGGATGTGGTTGATCACATCTAGCTCAAGTGACCATTTTGTTTATCTGCCGAGCAAACCGAGGTGAGTTCACACACTTTCTAAGGCATGGGATTCCCGGTGGTTGGGAATTGGTTAAAGAACTAAAACGGAACCTACATATCCTCCTTGGGTAGGATATGTACGGCCATCCTCCATGGGTAGGATACCAATATTAATCCTGCGTATTCTCCTTGGGTAGAATACGTACGTTCGTCCTCCTTGGGTAGGACAACAACCTTAAACTTACTAGAAAAAACTCTATCATTAAGTCCCTCAATTTATATCGAGTTAATCGCCTAGGCCGATGGCGAGCGGGTCATTAGTTAATAGCGCTATTAGGTTTGACAAACCTCACACCGTGCCGTTCGGACGAGCGTGTACTAATGGATCATGGCAAACTGTCAATGATGATAGACATTGATGTCGGGCACAACTATTGTTCATTAGTTGTCGATATGGTAACGGTCTAGTGGTTCACATGGGGAAGCCCCCACTGATTATGGATTTGGTCTGGGTAATCAAAGATACTGGATAGCTCGTGGTTTACGAAACAACTTCTGGTTTTCTAAATAAACTGGTGAAACTAAACAACCAACTGTGAACTCGCTCAACTTTGTTGTTGACTCGTTGTTACATGCCTTGCAGGTTGTTAGGTGCTTAGGGAGCTTGCACAGGGAGGAGTGGTCGTTGTGGGACATGGACTGTTGAGTCCCATGTCAAACTTTTAAACTTTAAGAACTTATTACTTATGTTTGGGTTTTACATTTTATGCTTCCGCTGTTAACTTAAAGTTGGTTACTTGCTTTTGGACACCAATTATATTGTGTTTGGTTTTATACACTTAATTATGTTGTTCAATATGATTGGTGGCTTGATCCTGGTCAGTCACGCCTCCAAGCGGTGATACCCCGCATGTGGATTTCGGGGGTGTGACAGATTGGTATCAGAGCCATTGGTTATAGTGAACTTGGTTTTAAAAAGGGAAAAGCTTTTTGACAAAACCAGACTATAACCTGTACAGTGCTCAACGATCCACAACGACGCTTCGCTCCATGTGCAAGGATCAACACTATAGGTAATATGGTTTGTGTTTGTATTGCCTGCCTTTTTGTTAAGTAGTGCATCATTTATGGTATACCTAGTTGACAAAGCCACTGATTGAAAACCCTGTGTGCTTACTCTCGTCTGTCATCCCATACTTACACACTTATGCGACACCTTTCTTACCTGTGTTTCCCTCGATGTGAAGATCATGAGTGGGCATCTCAACTTGATTCAAGATCAACTGACGACTTTGATTAATGAACGGGTTGCTGAAGCTTTAGCAACCCAAACAGGGAGTCAACCCAAGCATACTCAAACACGCATAGGCACCTTCAAGGCATTCCTGGAATGCAAACCTCCCACATTCGACGGCATTGAAGGGGCAATCGGCCTTCTACACTGGATCCGAAGAATCGAATATACATTCGAAGAAAGTGAAAGCCCTGCCAGCAAACGAGTAGAGTACGCTACTGGCATGTTGCAAGGGAAAGCGTATTCTTGGTGGAACTCACAAGTTCAGATGCTCGGGTTGGCGGACGTGAATGCCACCCCCTGGAGCGACTTCAAGGATTTGATCAAGGAGAAATTCTATCACCCGGACGACATTCTGAAACTTGAAATAGAATATTATGGTTTGAAGATGGAGGGATCAGAGATTGAGGCGTATACAAAGAGATCCAACAACTTGGCTGCCTTATGTCCTAACTTGTCACAACCCATTTCTAGGCGAATCGAGCTATACCTCAGAGGCTTAGTCCCGGAAATCCAAGGGTCTGTAGTTGCGGTCAACCGTCCCACAATCTAGCAAGTCATTCGTTTGGCGCACCAACTCACCGATCAGGCGGTGGAAGAGGGCAACTTGCCCAAGCGTAACTTTTCCAATGCAAATGTTCTTAATAGTAACAAGCATATTTGGGGTGATCACCAAGGTGAGGGTCCTAGCTCTATACAACAGGACCTGCATAGGAAACTTGTACAGCGGGGGCTGAACTACCAAAATCATGGGGGATACCTAGGGAATAAGCCGAAATGCTAAAAGTGCCAACGGCACCACAGCGGGTCATGTGCGGGATCGTGTTTCCATCGGTGCAAGAAGACCGGTCATATGGCTAGAGACTGCAGGAGCCCATACCCTGCAAACCGTATTCGACAGCTATCACAGTATCAAGCTCCACAGGATCGGCAGCAGCAGCAGGGTAGCAAAAACGGGTGTTTCCAATGTGGGGCTGAAGACCACCTCAAGAGGAACTGTCCACAGATGAGGCAGAATCGTGACAACAAAAGCAACCAGGGCAACGGGAACAATAACAGAGACAATAATGATAACCACAGTGCTGATAAGCGCGAGTTCCTGAATGGGCAAGGAGAAGAAAGAATCAACCCCAACGTTGTAACGGGTGAGTCCCTATTAGACAGCTTCTTTATTTTTGTTTTATTCGATTCGGGTACCGATGCTAGATATGTGTTCCTAAGAGTTAGTCAGATGTTTAAGCGTACCCCAATACCCTTAAAACACCAAGCATGTTGTAGAACTAGCTAATGGTAAAAGTTTTGAGGGCACACACATAGTTAAGGGTTGTAATCTTATTCTTGCTAATCAGACCTTCTCTATCGACCTCATTCCTATCGTTCTGGGTAGTTTCGACGTTGATATTGGGATGGATTGGTAGAGAAAATCGCCCGCATTCCTCGTTCTGGTAGAGAACCTTTCGTTATTCGTGGCGACAAGAGTGGGGCTGTTGTGAGCATCATCTCTTTCCTTAAGTCCTAGAAGTGTTTGCGTAAGGGCCACACTTCCATATTAGCTCTCGTTACTGACGCCTCAAGGAAAGAGAAGAAGATAGAAGACGTCCCTATTGAACGCGAATTTCCAGAGGTATTTCCTGAGGAATTACTTGGCCTTCAGCCTTATCGTCGGGTTGAATTTCAAATCGAGCTAGCTTCTGGAGCAGCACCAATAGCTCGTGCACCTTATCAGCTGGCTCCATCAGAATTAGAAGAATTGTTCGCGCAACTACAAGAGCTGTTAGACAAAGGTTTCATTCGTCTTAGCTCATCGCCCTGGGGAGCTGCAGTCTTGTTTGTGAAGAAGAAAGATGGTGCCATCCTAATGTGTAGTGGCTATCATGAACTCAACAAGGTGACCGTGAAGAATCGCTATCCCCTTTCCCCGTATAGATGACCTGTTCGACCAGTTGCAAGAGTCGAAGCTTTTACTCGAAGATTGATCTAAGATCGGGCTATCATCAGCTGAGAGTTCAAGACGAGGACGTCTCCAAGACAGCGTTCAGGACTCGTTATGGACACTACGAGTTTTTGGTCATGCCTTTCGGGCTGACAAACGCACCTGCGGTCTTCATGGATCTTATGAACCGGGTGCGCAAACCTTACCTGGATAAGTTTATTATTGTTTTCATCGACGACATCTTGATCTATTCTAAGAGTCAGGAGGAACACAAGCAACATCTACGACTTATTTTGGAACTCCTTCGAACAGAGCAGTTGTATGCCAAATTTTTGAAATGTGACTTCTGGCTTTGCGAAGTCCACTTTCTAGGTCAGGTGGTAAACAAGGATGGGATTCATATTGATCCATCCAAGGTTGACTCGATCAAGAACTGGTCTGCACCCCGTACACCAACAGAAATCCGCCAATTCTTGGGTTTGGCGGGCTACTACAGAAGGTTTATCAAGGATTTCTCCAAGATTGCGCAACCTCTCACTACGCTAACTCAGAAGGGTGCCACCTATCGTTGGGGTGATGCACAGGAAAACTGCGTTTCTGCACTTAAAGGTTAAACTTTGTAGCGCACCTATCCTCTCATTTCCTGAAGGCACAGACGATTCTGTAGTCTATTGCGACGCGTCTATACAAGGATTAGGTTGTGTGTTGATGCAACGGGATAAAGTCATTGCCTACGCATCACGCCAACTTGAAGTTCATGAAAGGAACTACACTACTCACGACTTGGAGTTAGGAGCAGTGGTGTTTGCTCATAAGTTATGGAAACTTACGCGAGCTTGTGATGGATGAAGCGCACAAGTCTCGTTACTCAGTACATCCTGGTTTGGGTAAGATGTATCACGACTTAAAGACTACATACTGGTGGCCTAGCATGAAAGCCAACATAGCAACTTACGTCAGTAAAATTTTCACTTGTGCGAAAGTCAAGATTGAATATCAGAAACCATCAGGCCTACTTCAACAACCAGAGATACCGACATGGAAATGGGAGCAAATTTCCATGGATTTCGTTACTGGCCTGCCTAGATCACAACGCGGAAATGATACCAATTGGGTCAACTGACCAAGTCTGCACACTTTTTGGCTATCAAAGAAACAGATAAGTTTTCTACTTTAGCAGACGTTTAGGCATGAGCACCGCTTATCATCCGCAAATGGATGGGCAGTTTGAACGCACCATCCAAACCCTTGAAGACATGCTTAGGGCATGTGTGATTGACTTTGGCAATGGCTGGGAACGACATCTACCTCTAGTGGAATTTTCGTATAATAACAGCTACCACACTGGTATCCAGGCCGCTTTGTTTAAGGCATTGTACGGGCGTATATGCCGATCACCTCTTTGCTGGCCAGAAGTTGGTGACAGCCAAATCACTGGCCTAGAACTTGTAGTAGATACGACAGAAAGGATTGCTCAGATATGACAGCGAATGGCGCCAGCTGGTGACCGTCAGAAAAGCTACGCTGATAAGCGCAGGAAACCACTCGAGTTCCAGGTTGGGGATCGAGTGCTACTCAAAGTCTCACCTTGGAAAGGTGTAGTTCATTTTGGCAAACGAGGCAAACTTAACCCGCGATACGTTGGACCTTTCGAAAGCATAGAGAAAATAGGCAAAGTGGCCTACAAACTGAACCTACCCACAGAACTAGGTGGAGTTCACAACGTATTTCATGTGTCAAATCTGAAGAAGTGCCTGTCAGATGAGACCACCATAGTTCCTCTCAAGGAACTCGCCATCGACGATCAGCTGCGATTCCTCGAGGAACCGGTAGAGATTACTAACCGAGACGTTAAAGTTCTCAAATGTACCAGAATACCTCTTGTTCGAGTTCGCTGGAACTCCCGTCGTGGCCCAGAGTTCACCTGGGAATGAGAAGACCCAATGAAACACAAGTATCCCCAATTGTTCGAGCAGAATGAAACCACTACTGAGGTCGAAGCTACTACGGAATTTCGGGACGAAATTCCAAACCAACGGGGGAAGGATGTGACACCCCAGGAAAACCAGGAAACCATGCAACCTAACTAGCTTCCTCAGTGAGTACGTGCTAAATTTCGGGACGAAATTTCTTTCAACTTTAGGATAATGTGACAACTCGTATTTCAAACCTCTCGTGATGCTTTGATGTAACTTGTCTGGACAATATGTGATTTTGTGATGCATAGTGTAAATTAAATGTTATGTTTGTGTTATGTGATCTTGTGTAATGATTGTATTTAATGTAACCGCACAACGTTAACCCGATCGCACAAGCTATTGGACTTTAGTGCCACTCAATCCTCGGCCCACACCTTTTGCATTCGAACTAAGGGTAGCCCGAGGAAGGGTTCGGCCCACTCCCTTTTATACGCATACAAGCACCCATCATTGGGGTTTTGTTTCTCATAATTTTGCATACACTAGAACACACCAAACCCTAAATCTCTCAATCTCTTCCTCTCAAACCCGACGGCAAACCCCCCCCCCCTCTCCATCGAAGATTTTCTTGATTCGGATCACCCTTTTCGTTCTACCTTCTTATCGGTTAGTGTTCTTATTATTGGTTGTATGATTGAATGATGTTGTGATCGAGGTGATTCTATATGATAATTTAACGATGCTTCGTGATTGATTGTAATGGAATTTAGTGTTTGTTATTCGGCTCATATGTGTAGTATGATTAGATCATGATAGGAATTAATAATCGACTAATGTTAAAGATGATTGTTAACCGAATGCTTGCTAATCGGCTGTAAAGTGTTCTTGTGCGGATGATTTATAGTGTTGTTATGATAGTATGCATTGCTAGTGATCAAGAACATGAATCATGTTAATTTGCATAAGTGTTATGATTAATGTTCATGTTTTATTCATGATTAGGGTTCATAAGAAATTGGTGTTAAAAACTCTAATTTGATCAATGATTTGCATGATTGGAAACTGTTTAATTGATTTAATCGATGGATGTAAGTTAGGAAACTGTTAGAGTTGAATTGCAAATAAATGGTGTAATTGTTAGATTGCCATAATTAAAGGATATCATAACTAATCGCACAAGCTGGTTTGGTCGCACAAGATTAGATTCCACAAGGTCTGATCGCACAAGTGCAATCACACAAGTCCCTGATCGCATAAGCCAGTCGCACAAGCTAGAATATGCTAGGGTACAACTGTTAATACACTATGTACAGCTTAGGATTTGCATGATCGCACAAGACTTGTGGATCGCACAAGACAGTGCCAATCGCACAAGTCTTGGGCCACACATAAACTACCTGAACTGTATTGTACCGATGGGCCTTAAAGCCCAAAACTCAATCGCACAAGTTGCTGGACTCCTATTTAGTTGGGCCGGGTGTTTAGCTGGATCGCACAACATGCTGTGGATCGCACAAGGTTGTGCTGATCATACAACATGCTGGGCCGGGTAGTTGTTGTGGTTCAACTGCCCAATCGCACAAGATGTTATTGGGCTTACACTGTTACTTCAGCCCAATACATCCTGATCGCACAAGTTTGGGTTTTATGCGTTTAACTGATTTGTTTAACATGTTCAATGTGTATGCCATGATCATTACGTGTTCTTGATTTGCTAGTTCTGTGTAAACTTATGTGCACTACTTGGACCTAGACCTGACTTGTATGATAACCATGTTAGGACGTGGTTGATCACATATAGCTCAAGTGACCATTTTGTTTATCTGCCGAGCAAACTGAGGTGAGTTCACACACTTTCTAAGGCATGGGATTCCCAGTGGTTGGGAATTGGTTAAAGAACTAAAACGGAACCTACATATCCTCCTTGGGTAGGATATGTATGGCCATCCTCCATGGGTAGGATGCCAATATTAATCCTGCGTATTCTCCTTGGGTAGAATACGTACGTTCATCCTCCTTGGGTAGGACAACAACCTTAAACTTACTAGACAAAACTCTATCATTAAGTCCCTCAATTTATATCGACTTAATCTCCGAGGCCGATGGCGAGCGGGTCATTAGTTAATAGCGCTATTAGGTTTGAGAAACCTCACACCGTGCCGTTCGGACGGGCGTGTACTAATGGATCATGGCAAACTGTCAATGATGATAGACATTGATGTAGGGCACAACTATTGTTCGTCAGTTGTCTATATGGTAACGGTCTAGTGGTTCACATGGGGAAGCCCCTACTGATTATGGATTTGATCTGGGTAATCAAAGATACTGGATAGCTCGTGGTTTATGAAACAACTTCTGGTTTTCTAAATAAACTGGTGAAACTAAACAACCAACTGTGAACTCGCTCAACTTTGTTGTTGACTTGTTGTTACATGCCTTGCAGGTCGTTAGGTGCTTAGGGAGCTTGCACAGGGAGGAGTGGTCGTTGTGGGACATGGACTGTTGAGTCCCATGTCAAACTTTTAAACTTTAGGAACTTATTACTTATGTTTGGGTTTTACATTATATGCTTCCGCTGTTAACTTAAAGTTGGTTACTTGCTTTTGGACACCAATTATATTGTGTTTGGTTTTATATACTTAATTATGTTGTTCAATATGATTGGTGGCTTGATCCTGGTCAGTCACGCCTCCAAGCGGTGATACACACAAGACATTGATTTACAAATGACATATTCTACAAAATTCATTTTCATTTGGTTAATTATTTAACCATACATCATTCTTTTATATCATCTGATTTTCATATTGATTTTCACATGATTTTGTAAAATAAAACATTTTACAAGTTTCATGACTACTTTTTGTTAAACACTTCTTTTAACTTACAAGTCATGAATCCTTCATCAACAAAACCTATGTATCTCACAGGCATTTTTATGCTGACGTACTATTTTCACATGTGTTTTAGGAGCTAATGTATGAGGATGATCATGATACACTTATGCAGACTTGGGCCTTAGTGACTTAAAATTAAGCAAGACAAGTTTAATTTATGTTCCGTTTTCTATTTGAACTAAGACCATGTGAACATTTTAATTAATAAAACCAAACTTTAAATTCCATGTGTTATGAAACAATGATTCTGTTACTCGACTCCCCGACGTTTCCGCCACGGTTTTGTTGTTTTACGCGGTCGGGGTGTGACAGTTACTTTTGGTAGATCAGTATTGTCAAACATCATCATCATCATTATTTGCTTTTAATTTTCTCTTCAATCTTCTTATTACCGTTCGAGTCCTTTCACAATCGTAGGCCACCGGAACCCCAAGGGCCAGAATATCCCTCTGAACGGCTTCGTCCATACCATGTATGGCCTTGATTATCTTGACTTTCACACTTCTCCTGTCAGAGAACTTTAGGACGAAACGTCTCTCTGACCTCTCAAACCTCCATGCATTAACCTGAGCCATTTTTTTAAGTTGTGTGGCGTTTTAGGCAATGTTTGGCATGTTTAGTGAATGTGTGGAGTGTTAAGATTTGTTTACCTACTCTACTTATATAATGACCTTTTTTTTGGCGCGAGGTAGATATATGTTTTTTGGCGGTAAAAAACATTAGTAATTTTTTATGTGTATTTTTGTGTATCATTTGTCGTGACATGTAGGATGCAGGCCTATAATGTGACAGGTAATTATAGCGTTTTGAAAAGATAAATAAATTCAATTATGATGGCGTGACTTTTAATATAATAAATGTTAGTAATAAAGTTTCCGTCGTTTCAATTATTTTTTGGAGTTACTGTTTGTTCAGCTCATCTGTTAAGGCTGTAACACATCACATCTTTCAAGAGCTTGGTGTTTTGTATTTAATGGCGTTTAGATAAAGATGGCACATTGTTTTATACATTGTTTTTTGGCATTTAGTTAATTTTTAGATTTTTAAATAATAATTGGTTAAAGTAATTTTATTATAAGATTCGGCATTTTGTCGTTTTATATAGCAACAACGTGTTCGGCCAGGATCCGTTCTCACAGTTTTCACACTTTAAGGCGTTTGGTATTTGTAGCATCTTGGTGTTTTATAAACATTTTTACAGAAATAATGTATTTTATCGGTGGAGAATGAGATAACAAACCACAGAAAATGACCCCCAAAAATAAAAAAAATTAGAAAATGAAAAATAATTAAAAATGCTAAATCCAATTTCTCCTCCAAATCTTCACTGTCATCAGTCTCTTCTTCTTGAAGTTTTTGTGCCTTGAACCTTTGAATACCTTAGATAGATGCTAATTTTCCTACATAACTCCCGTCTTTAGACGAACTTGATCAGTCAGTAAAATCTGGCATCCTGTATTTGGTGTCCTCTATTGTTGTTTGTTGACATGTTGTTGTAGATCAAAGCCTGTGTGGATGCTATTATCATATGTGGTTTTTTAACTATTACTGGCGTTTTAAAGTGAGTGGTATTTAGGAAACATGGCCTTGTTTTTGGGTGTGATCAATGGATTGTACTGAGACGTTTCTGTTTATAGGATGTTTTTGATGCGTAGTTTAGTCGGGATTTTATTATAATAAATGCTAGTATCAAAATCCTGACCCTATATATATATAAACGGGTTCGGGAGAAAACGCTCAAAAGTGTGAGAACGGTGAGAACGCATCCTGGCCCAACACGTGTCACGCCGCTTAGAGAAGGGCGGAGGGGCTTTTTTGTCCTTTCATATTTCTTTTTTTAAACACGTGTCACTTCATCTTTCCATTTTTTTGGCGTTTAATAAATACGCGGCGTTTTTATTGTTTTTAGATCAGGATCATAGTAAGTATTTTGGCGTTTTAAGTATTGTTTTGGTGTTTTTATTGGTTTTTAGATCAGGATGCAGGCCTTTATTGTTTCTTGATTTTATTATATCAAGTGTTTTGTCATGTAGGATACATTCCTATAATGTGACAGGCAATTATGACGTTTTGAAAAGATAAATAAATTTCAATTTCCATGTGTTGGCTTTTAATATAAATAAATGTTTGACAATAATACTTTGTTTCTTTGAATTTTCATCTGTCAATTAGTGTTGATTTTTCCAGTAATACTTTGTTTGCGTTTTTTTGGCGTTTTATATAGCAACATCGTTCTTTGCTAGCATTCGTTCTCACAGTTTTTCACACTATCAAGCGTTTTGGTGTTTGTAGTTTTTGGCGTTTTATACTCATTTTTTTTTAAATTAGTAGAGAATTAGATAATAAACAACAGAGAATTAGATAACAAACAATAGAAAATGAAAAACAAAATTAAAAATCATAAACTAATTTCTCATCCAAATCTTCACTGTCATCAGCCTCTTCTACTTTAACTTTTTTGGCATTTTGAACCTGTTTTTGAATACCTTATGTAGATCCTTATTTTCCTACATAACGCCCGTCTTTAGAAGATGCTTATTTTTTGTGGCATCCTTTATGGTGGGTGGATATATACTTGTTTGATGACATGTTGAAGACCAACGCCTGCTCTAATGTATTGATTCCTTCATGTCATCAATATATCCATCATGAACAAAGTGACATGATGTCATATCAGTGTCATCAGTCTCTTTTTCTTGAATATTTGTCCATCTCATTCAGCAAAAGATTATAGAGATACCCAACTCAGAGAAGAATCCATTCAGTGAAACTTCATTCAGATCAATACTCAATGTAGAAGAATCGAGGTTCTGCATCTGTGGCTTTCTTAACTATTTTTTTGGCGTTTTTAAAGTGAATGGTTTCTAGGAAATATGGCGTTTGTTTTTGGTTTGTGTGATCAGTTGATTGTGCAAAGATGTCTCTCTTATAGGATGTTTTTGGCGCGTAGTTTATGCGAGATTTTATTTTATAATAAATGATATTAATAAAGTAGCCGTCTTTTCAGTTTCTCTGTATTTTTACTTTTTTTGTTCAACTTTTTATGAGTTTTTAGGGTCATAGACTTTCCATCTCCCAAGTTTGGCGTTTTTGAATGGCTTAAAGTAGTTTTTGACCTTTTTATTCCATTTTTAGCTTTTATTAATTAATACTTCTCCAAACTGCTTTCATTATAGTTTGGAAGTTTTTGGCTTTTTTACTGCATTTATGGCGTTTCACATGCATTATGACTGTTTGGCATTTTATTAATATAATGTATATTTTTATTCTAAGTTGAAAAATACATAACAAACAACAGAAAAAGAAAATTAAAAAATAAAAATAGAAGCAATTCATCTTCCAAATCTTCACTGTCATCAGTCTATTTCTTCTTTGAATCATGTTCGCTGGTGGTTTGGCTTAGCCATGCTTGTGTTTTTGTGGCCGTTTGGAAAGACAAAATGACATGAGTTTTTTTTTTTTTTGAATATGTATCTTCAAACAACTCATCAGTGTCATTCGTCTTTTCATGCCATGTCACACCCCGACCGCGTAGAACAACAAAGAGCGGCGGAAACATCGAGGCGCGTTGCAACAGAATCATTGTTTCATAACCATGGATACCAAAAAGTGTTTCGTTTTATTAAACATTGAATAATTACATCGTCTGGAAATCTAAATACACAATTTAAACATTGTCTATCATTGTTATTGAGTCACTAAGGCCTTGTCCAGTCCTATGTGAGCATGCATCCTATTAATCGATATCTTTCAACAATACCTGAAACACATGTGAAAACGAGGTCAGCAAAGAAATGCTGGCGAGTACATAAGTTTTGTGAAAATAAGATTCATGACTTCTGTTTAAGAAAATGTTTAGTCATGAACCTTGTAATTTGCTTTGTCTTTGTAAATCATTTGAAAAATAATAAGTTCAGATGATATGTATAAATAAGAGAATAATGCATGATTAAATGAATAACCATGTAAAATGAGTTTGTATAAGTTAAGTTGTTTGTACAACAATGGATTGTGAAAAGTATGTTATTTGTATAAAATGTTATATGTTTAAATTGAAATGATTTAAACAACGCTACGATATGTAATACCATATAAGCACTTATATATAGGAAGTACCAGCGGCGTATCCACCATGCCTATATCATATTACACACGCCTCGTTACTTAAATCACTTACTCAAACCAAACCAACAATGTAAGATGTCTAAGTGTAAACCAACTGCCAAATGTATTGGAATAATATGTCAAAATGTTCATGTCAAGATGCAAATCATGTTATGTATAACCAATGTCAAAAGTGTTTGTGTCAAATGTAAACCATGTAATGTGTAACTAAAAATGATATGTATGGCTAGTGAAATGCATCAACTAAACCATAGGTGAAACGCACAAAACAAAGTATTGAAGTAAAACTTGGTTTAAATCAATACTATGTTTCGTGGAAATGCATGATCAAATGTAAATCATGTCCAAATGTTTACCCAATCGTTAAAACATTTTGTGAAATCGTTCAAATTGTTCTTGTTGTTTTAATCGTTCAAATCGTTCTTGTTTTAATTGTGAAACTACTTTATGGTCGATTTTCTAATAACATTCAAACCTTCTTGACTCGTTCATCGTTCCAACTCGTTCTCGTTCTTAACAAACCCTTATCAAAGGGTGAATTAATAATTACAGATTCAGTCGTTACCCAAAATACCCACACATAACCATGGGTATAGAGAATAACGGGATTTGTCAGATCCTATGGTACCATAACCTAATACTGGTCGGCTTGATCATTGCTAATGAATGTCATTGGTTATGTAACTACAACCAACAAGTTTGTTCACTTTATTGAAATCGTTCTTGAAACCATTGTAATTGTTTTTGAAACCATTGTAATCGTTCTTGAAATCATTGTTAAGACATTTAGCACATATGAGTCACCCCAAAACAGTTGAAAACAGTAAAAGAGGGAAATAATGTACTCGCCTGAGAATGCTTAGAGGTCTTGAACAACAACCAAACAAAGCTAGAGGGAGCACGGAATCAGTCGGCAATCTAAAACTATATAAATAAACCGGACTTAAATCGGGAGATCGGATAGGATGAGGCTTGGTAAACCAAATGAGTATTGGAACTCATATGATATGGTTTAACAAGGCCTACATACTACATTGAGACTAACCTAAGTGCTTTCGACCCATCGCGACCCATTAAGGTAGCTTACGCTACTTTAACGCGTCGTGCGCGCAAAGCGCGTTTGAGACGTCTAACTAGTCCTATGACAAGTGTTATATGCCTAAACATGTTACATAATCAGTTATGTGACGGAAGTTTAGGTTACATATGCTTAATTACCAATTATACATGAAAAGGGTATTCTGGTAATTTACCTAAGGCATATAAACTACCTATCATACAACTACTTAACGAAGCGACCATAAGGTATAACCTCGGAAGGTTATTCCCTATATACTATGGTCATCCCATGTATTTGGTCGGATCCTAATGATCGACCAAATGGGTCGGGTTCGAAGGTATAAGCGATTTATCAGATCGCTTACCCTTACGACCCTAGACAACGTGGTAATCAGTAGGCATAGTCCCAAGGGACTATAACCATCGTGATTACAATCACGTTGCGAAGTTCAAACGAACTTCGCATTGACCATAAGCTGGTCAACGCTGAAAGTCAAACAAAGTTTGACTTTCGGACTCGAAAAGCAATAAAAGAACGAAAGAATACTTACGAAGGGTCCCCGAATGCTAATCTAGATCAAAATAACTCAGGTATGAAACAATGGTTCCAACTTAGAGTCACTTAGATCAGATTCTAGTGGTTTTGCAATGGGGGTGGATGGGTATATATAGTTTTCGGGTAACCGTTAAGATCGTTTCTTGGAAAATGTGATCGAATCTCATGCGTACACTTGTTGAAATGTTGTGGGAACTAAAAATGGGTTCTTATCAGCTGACTAGGCAAGTGTGAGTGTGTGGTTGTGAATGTAACAGCTGCAATCTACTGTTAGATTCATTTAATCTGGTCAGAAGGGGCCACGCAGCCCGCTTCAGGATACACAAAAACTCAGGCGGGCCGCCTGGAGCTTCTGATCAGAAAACAAGTTTCAAAAGTGACAGTTTTGGTCCCTGTTGTGTTTTAAGCCCATTTCCGGCACTTCTAAGGCCCGTCAAGCTAACGTTAAGGCCCTAAAATGATGCCTAAACATTGTGGACATGAAACATGCTCAAAAATATGTCGGATGTTGGTTCGTTTGGTCGTACGAACGCGATGTTCGCTTAATTACGACGGAATGCGCACAAGCGTGAAAAACGATCCAAAATGCGTGACGAATGGATTTTTCTTATGCCGAACACTAAAATAAAATAGTTAGTGCTTACATAAATTTTTGGATGTCCGGATGTATTCAGAACGTAAGTTATGCGCGAAAATGCAAACTTGTGCACTTTTTGACGCTTTTAGTCCCTGAATGACCCAAAAGTTTATTTTAGCACACCGAACCCCTCAAAGCCTATTTCTAAGCTATGTAAAGGATATTTATGGTCATGTTCCGGAATGTCTGTTACAGTTCAAATTGGCATACTTTTGCAGTTTGTCAAATTTAGTCCCTGTAGACGAATTAACTTGATTTTACCATACCAAAGCCTTCAAAACTTATTTCTAAGTTATATAAAGGTTATTTAAGGTATGTTAAGCCTATGTCACTGTTCCGGAGTGTTTGTTGCATTAAACTGGTTATATTTACGCGTCGGTGCGCGTATAACCTTCCAGAAAGCGATTTAGAGTTTGAATTTGAACAAAAATTGATATGTGCAAATGATACACATATTTTTTTTACAAATCCCAAGTATGAAATACAATATTTCATTGGTTTGGTATTTGTTTGATGGCCGTGGAGGCACAGGTGTTACATGCCATTATAATATTCATCAAGAACAAAACACAGAAAATGACATAAGTCTCACACCAGTATGTTTTTGTTTATGATTTGTCCATCTCATGCAGCAAAATGTTATTTGAGTCACACCACCTCAGGGAAGAATGCATTTTCCGAAACTTTGGCGTAGAACAATATTTGAATATACAAGAAACGATATTTGGCATTTTTGGCGTTTTACTGAGGAAATAGTGTATCTAAAAGAACCGTCGTTTTTTTGGAATCTTTTGATGTTTGAGTGTTTTGGCGTTTTCTAAGATGAATGGTATATAGTAGAAAATATGGCGTTTTTTGAGTAGTTGTGTTTGATGTTTTGGGGATTTTGGCGTTGTAAGATGAATGGTATATAGTAGAAAATATGGCGTTTCAGGTTCTGGGGGGTGTGTTTTTATGTCTGGGATGTTTTTGTTTATATAGGGATGTGTTTTGGTCCGTAATGGTGTTTTATTCATCAGTATGGCGTTTTGGTATAGAAGTGTTAAGATCTTTTTACCCTTAGTGAGGCGTGTCCAAGTAATAAAATTGATGTTATTTACGAAAACGCCACTGCGCCAATCTAGTCCATAGATTATTTTGATTGGACGATCCATAAGCGTTCTCATCCTTCTCACACTTTCTACCGTTTTCTCTAAATCCCGACCCTATATATATATATATATATATATATATATATATATATATATATATATATATATGCTAAAACAAACTGATCATCTATACAGTTCATCATCTCCGTCAACTTCGGACCCAAAAGATCCAAAACCTCCTGCTTTGAACCAATCTCCTCTAACCACCCCCAGTCTATCGTCTTATGTTGAAACAACTCAGTCGTTTTCAGTTTATCATACTTTTTCCACTCATTCGTATTCAGCTCAAACTACAATAGTGGGTGATCGGCTCTATTATCAATCCTACACATCGGGATCCTTTCACGAGTACCATATATAATCTTCCTTAGTCTCGGATCCAGAGCATCTACTTGCAATTCCTGCTCCTCTTGCGGCCTTTGACCCGGACCCCTTTTTACGAGGCCGCTGCTCGTCTCCCGCACTACTACCTGCGGCGGCCATATCTGCAAAACAATTGTTCAAACAAGACAAAACAAGTAGATAATCAGTAATCACAAGCTATTTTGGTATTTTTTATTTTCTTGATTTTTTTTTATTTTTTGAAAGTTTTTTCTAAAAAATTAGAATAACCGTATAGCATTTCATTCGCGGTTTAATTCTGAAAATAAAGTTGAAATAAAACGACGTGTTACTGTCACACCCTGACCGCGTATAACATGCAATCGCGGCGGAAAACGTCGAGGAGTGTTGTAACAGAATTAATTGTTTCATAACCATGGCATACAAAGTTGTATTTTATTTATCAACATAAGAGTTACATTGTTTTAAACAGGAATCAAAGAGTTTATAACATAATTATACTAGTCTATCTTCATTTTTATTCTCTAAGGCACAGGTCCGCCCTAGTGTCACGATCATCATCCTACGCAAAATGTCACACCCCCAAAATCCACCTACGGAATACCACCGCTTGGAGGCGTGACTGACCAGGATCCAGCCACCAATCATATTGAACAAGCATGTAAGTGATTATAAAAATCCAACCAATACAATTGGTGTCCAAACAAACATAGTTAAAGTTGCAAAGCGAAAGCGTAATATTCAAAACTAACACATAAGTTTAAACGTTTCAAGGTTTAACATGGCACACAGCTGTCCATGTCCCACAATGACTCTCCCCCATGCAAGCTCTAGCTAAGTACCTATTGACCTGCAAAGCATGTAGTAACGAGTCAACAACAAGTTGAGTGAGTTCACAGTTGGGTGTTCGTTTTAAGTTGTTTCGAAAACAGTTTCCTTTATCTGGCATCCTGCCGTGGGAGTTACCCCATAGATGAAAAACGTGACTTGTTTATTCCCGGTTACTCTGGCAATCCAGCCGTGGGGGCTACCCCTTGTTAGTTATCTGGCATTTCGGCCGTGGGGGCTACCCCATGTATACACTAGACTCGTTACCATATCGACTGCTGAGTGTAGTCATGTTTATGTGCCCTGAACTGTCAATGTCTATCATCATTGACGTGCCCAGATCCATTAGTTCACGCCCGTCCTCTGCGGTGTGAGGTTTGTCAAACCTAAATAGCGCTATCTAACTAATGACCCGCTCGCCATTGGCCCGGCGATTAAGTCGATATAAAAAGGAGGGACTTCATGATAGAGTTTTGGTCTAGTACGAATTATCTGTCCATGAGGACGAGGAATTATATTCCTGAACCGATTCTGTCCTACCCAAGAAAGGACGAGGAATCCATATTCCTTAACCCCAATTCCCAACCCCTGGGAATCCCATGCTTTGTAGAAAGTGTGAACTCACCTTGGTTTGCTCGGAAGATACACAGAAAGGTCAATCAAGCTATATTGTGGTCAACCACGTCCTAACATTGTTGTGCCATACGAGTCGGGTTCGTATTTTGGTAGTGCACGTATGTTTTCTACACACATTTGCATACACGTATTGATCATGGCACACACGTATAAATACTTCAGTTAATCAATAGGGCACAAACACATCCAATAGCCTTATCTACGTAAACAAGCAAAGTCCAAGTATGCGGCCCAATTAGTTGGGCTCATAATAGCATGCAAGTCCAAAACAGTGTGTACGTGTATATGGTCTCGAGTCGAGACTAGAGGTCCCGAGTCAAGACTGTGTGGTCTCGAATTGTAGCCTACAAGTTCTCGAGTCGCAACTGAGGAGGTCTCGGGTCATACGTTCATCACTCGAAACTAGGCGGTCTCGAGTCATGTCTCGAGTCGCAACAAGACTCGCAACCATGATCTCGAGTCATGCTGTTTATGCTGGTAATGTGTGGTCTCGAGTCGAGACTAGGGGTTCTCGACTCGCAACCTATGTTGCAACCGCGGTCTCGAGTTGTCCTGGGTTGGTCTCGAGTCGAGACCGGGGGTCTCGACTGGCACACCTGCTGATTGCCAGCATTTGTACTAACCAATAGCATTTCGATTTCATGATATGGTGTACTATCCAATGGTAAAGCACAAACATGTTCCCTTGTCTAACAATTTAACCGAAATGGATCAAACAACAAGTTTTTCAAATATTCAAGGCACATTCATAGCATATTCATGTTGTTCATCATACATTCAAATAGTTCATCATTTTAGGGTTTTTATTATAATCAACATGCTTCATCAAGAAAATCTATCCTAGCATGAACTCAAGTTAGTAACATCATCGGCTCCTACATCTAGCATATTCAATCAATACAATAGCATACTTATATAGGATTTATCATCAACATATGCTAATCCGATTTCATTGAACACAAACCTCCTCATTCATACCTAAACATAACCAAACCATTCGGATTCAAACCCATATAGAGCCGATTACAACCATTCATGATCAATCACATATTATATATACCAAGACAACATTTCATCCTCATATATAGCATCATCATCCGAAATAAAACACATAACATGCATCACTAACCTATATCATCACACATCAACACCTTTAATCATGTATATACATGTGTTTGCAAAGAAATCACTAACCGGTTCAAGTATGGGTTCAAAGGTGTGAAGTAGTAATGAATGAAGCTTCCAAAGGGGTGTGTACGAGCTGATCCGAGAGTCCCTTGTGGTCGCCGGTTTGATCCGAGAGAAAAGGAGAGGAGAGGTGGTGCTTGATCTCTAGGGTTTAAGGTTTTTTTTTCTAGAGAGAGAGAGTGTAGAGGAGGGTGTGTGTGAGAGTGAGTGTTGGTTTGGGGTTTTTATACTTGAATTCGGGATTCGAGAGGTGCATGGCCTAACCGGCCCAACTGTTACTTGTTTACTCGAGACCGAGTGGTCTCGAGTCGAGTCCTTGTGTCTTGGTTCCGACACACTACATACCTACTTGTATAAAACTATATTTTATACGTACACATTGATAACACATAGCACATCAAGGTAATCACGGAATTTTATTTACTAATATATAAACACATAACGTTCAACCATGTTACATCGAGATACAAGAAAGGGTTTTAAATTACGAGTTGTCACATTATCCCCAAGTTGAAAGAAATTTCGTCCCGAAATTTAGTAAGTACTCACTGAGGAAGCTAGTTAAGTTGTATGGTTTTCACTGGTTTTCCTGGGGTGTATCATCCTCCCCCCGTTGATCTGGAATTTCGTCCCGAAATTCCGTAGCTTCAGCCTCAGTAGTGGTTGTACCGTTTGCGAATAGTTGGGGATACTTTTGTTTCATCTGATCTTCGCGTTCCCAGGTGAACTCTGGGCCGCGACGTGAGTTCCAACGAACTCGAACGAGAGGTATTCTAGTGTTCTTGAGGACCTTAACATCCCGGTCCGTGATTTCAACTGGCTCCTCGACGAATCGTAACTGCTCGTCGATGGTGAGTTCCTTCAAAGGAACTACGAGGGTCTCATCTGACAGACACTTCTTCAGATTTGACACATGGAAAACGTTGTGAACTGCACTGAGTTCTGCTGGTAAGTTCAGTTTGTAGGTCACCGTGCCTATTTTCTCGATGATTTCAAAAGGTCCGACGTATCGTGGGTTAAGTTTGCCTCGTTTTCCAAAACGAACCATGCCCTTCCAGGGTGAAACTTTGAGTAGTACCCGCTCCCCAACCTGGAGCTCAAGTGGTTTCCTGTCCTTATCGGCGTAGCTTTTCTTACGGTCACGAGCTGCCGCCATGCGTTGTCGTATTTGAACAATTCGCTCGGTTGTGTCTACCACAAGTTCTGGACCAGTGATCTGACTATCCCCCACCTCTGCCCAACAAAGAGGTGACCGGCATTTACGCCCGTACAATGCCTCAAACGGAGCAGCTTTAATGTTGTTGTGGTAGCTGTTATTGTACGAGAATTCCACAAGTGGCAGATGCTTTTCCCAGCTGTTGCCAAAGTCGATTACACATGCACGAAGCATGTCTTCTAAGGTTTGAATAGTGCGCTCAGACTGCCCGTCCGTCTGAGGGTGATACGCTGTGCTCATGTCTAACCGTGAGCCAAAAGATTTGTGCATTGCTTGCCACAGCTCTGAAGTAAATCGTGCATCTCGATCCGAGATAATAGAGGTGGGCACCCCGTGCCTCGAGACAACTTCCTTGAGATATACGTCTGCTAGTGTGGAGAACTTATCCGTTTCCTTGATAGCCAAGAAGTGAGCAGACTTTGTGAGTCGATCCACGATCACCCAAATAGTATCATTTCCGCGCTGAGATCTAGGCAGGCCGGTAACGAAATCCATGGAAATTTGCTCCCATTTCCATTGTGGTATCTCTGGTTGTTGGACTAGGCCTGAGGGTTTCTGGTATTCAGTCTTGACTCTCGCACAAGTCAAACACTTACTGACGTAGGTTGCTATGTGGGCCTTCATACTAGGCCACCAATACGTAGTTTTGATATCGTGGTACATCTTATCCGCACCAGGATGTACCGAGTAGCGAGACTTGTGTGCTTCATCCATCACAAGCTCTCGTAAGTTTCCATAAAGTGGGACCCAAATGCGTCCCGTTACGTAGTAAGCACCGTCTTCCTTCTGTTCTAATCGTTGCCTTGAGCCGCGTAGGGCTTCAGCCCTGACGTTTTCTGGTTTCAATGCCTCTATCTGAGCGTCTCGTATTTGAGAAGGAAGACTAGAATGTATAGTGAGCTGCAAGGCTCGTACGTGCTTAGGCACAGTGTCCTTTCGGCTAAGGGCATCAGCCACAACATTGGCTTTGCCAGGATGGTACTTGATTCCACATTCGTAATCGTTTAATAACTCGACCCATCGTCGTTGACGCATGTTTAGCTCCTTCTGTTTGAAGATGTGCTCGAGACTCCTGTGATCGGTGTAAATGGTGCACTTGGTGCCGTATAGGTAATGTCTCCATATCTTGAGTGCAAAAACAACAGCTCCCAGCTCTAAATCATGTGTAGTGTAGTTCTTTTCATGAACTTTAAGTTGGCGTGAGGCGTAGGCTATAACCTTATCCCGTTGCATCAGTACACAACCAAGACCCTGAATTGATGCGTCGCAGTAGACCACGAAGTCGTCTGTGCCCTCTGGCAAGGAAAGGATAGGTGCGCTGCAAAGTCTATCCTTTAAATGCTGAAATGCTAACTCCTGTGCATTTCCCCATCGATAAACAACGCCTTTCTGCGTTAGTGAGGTGAGAGGCTGTGCAATTTTGGAAAAATCCTTAATGAACCTCCTGTAGTAACCTGCCAAACCCAAGAATTGGCGAATTTCCGTTGGTGTACGAGGTGTAGGCCAGTTCTTAATCGAGTCTACCTTGGATGGATCAACGTGAATCCCATCCTTGTTTACCACGTGGCCTAGGAAATTGACTTCACGAAGCCAGAAGTCGCATTTCGAGAATTTTGCGTAAAGTTGTTCCGTTCGAAGGAGTTCTAAAATAAGTCGAAGATGCTGCTCGTGTTCCTCCTGGCTCTTGGAATAGATCAGGATGTCGTCGATGAAGACTATAACGAACTTGTCTAGGTAAGGCTTGCACACTCGATTCATCAAGTCCATGAAAATCGCAGGTGCGTTTGTCAGCCCAAAAGGCATGACCAAAAACTCATAGTGTCCATAACGCGTTCTAAAAGCTGTCTTGGAGACGTCCTCTTCTCGGACTCTCAGCTGGTGATATCCCGATCTCAAATCAATCTTTGAATAGTAGCTCCACCCTTGCAGCTGGTCGAACAAGTCGTCAATACGTGGTAGAGGATAACGATTCTTCACGGTCACCTTGTTGAGTTCCCGGTAGTCGATTCACATTCTGAAGGTACCGTCTTTCTTCTTCACGAATAATACTGGAGCTCCCCAAGGCGAAGAGCTAGGACGAATAAAAACCTTATCCAAGAGTTCTTGTAGTTGCGTAGAGAGTTCTTCCAACTCTGATGGCGCTAAACGATAAGGTGCACGAGCTATAGCGCAGCTCCAGGAGCTAGTTCAATCTGAAACTCGACCTGGCGATGAGGCGGAAGGCCAGGTAATTCCTCAGGAAATACCTCAGGATAGTCGCGTACGATTGGAAAATCTTCTATCTTCTTCTCTTTCTCCGAGGTGTCAGTAACGAGCGCCAAAATGGCAGTGTGGCCCTTTCGCAAGCACTTCTGGGCCTTAAGGAAAGAGATGATGTTCTCAACGGCACCCTTCTTGTCGCCACGAATCATGAGAGGTTCACTACCGGAACTAGGAATGCGAACAATCTTCTCGTTGCAAAGAATCTCTGCTCGGTGTTGGGATAACCAATCCATCCCAATAACGACGTCGAAACTACCCAAGATGATAGGAATAAGGTCGATAGAGAAGGTCTGGTTAGCAAGAACAAGTTTACAACCCTGGACTACGTGAGTGGCCTCTAAACTCTTACCATTTGCTAGCTCTACAGTGTGCTTGTTGTTCAAGGGTGTTGGAATACGCTTAAGCATTCGACTAACCTCTAGTGACATGTAGCTAGTATCGGCACCCGAATCAAATAAAACTGTAACGTAAAAGTCGTCGAGAAGGAACTTACCCGCCACAACATTGGGGTCGTTCCTTGCTTCACCTTGACCAATCACGAACGCCCGCCCCTGGCACCATTGTTGTTGTTGTTCACATTGTTACCATTCCCCTGATTGTTGTTATTGTTGTTGTTGTTGTTGTTCTGGTTCCTGTTCAGTTGGGGGCAATCCCTCTTGAAATGGCCTTCAGCTCCACACTGAAAGCACCCTTTGTTATCACCTTGCTGCTGCTGCTGGCGTTGGTTCTGTTGAGCTTGCTGACGATTCTGATAGGCGGGATATAAGCTCCTGCAATCCTTTGCAGCGTGACCTGGCTTGTTGCACCGATGACAGTTGCCCCTGGTGTATGGCCCGCTGTGATGTAGGCTACAGCGATTGCATTTGGGGTGATTCCCTTTGTATCCACCATGACTTTGACCACCAGATGATTGCTGACTAGGGCTCTTGTAGTCTTCAGTCTTTCTCTGCTGAGACTGAGACTGAACAGAAGTCGACCCCTTACTTGAAGCTCCATCCCATTTCCGTTTGTTGTCATTAAGAGCACCTGAAGTAGTTGTCGCACCTATGCGCTTTGGTAACCTGTTCTGCTCCACCGCCTGATCCGTGAGACGGTGAGCCAATTGAACAACTTGCTGGATGGTGGCGAGGTTAGCTGAAGTCACATGACTTTGGATTTCTGGTACTAAGCCCTTGAGAAATAGTTCGATGCGTTTGATGGGGGGATCTACCATGGTAGGGCACAAAATTGCCAGTTCGTTCGACCTTTTCACATAAGCTTCAATTTCTGACCCCGTCATCTTGAGGTTGAAGAACTCTACCTCCAGTTTGTGAATCTCATCACGATTGCAATACTCCTCTTTGATCATTTCCTTAAAGTTGTTCCATGGGGTGGCGTTAGCAGCGACCAACCCCAGCATTTGAACCTGAGCGTTCCACCACGTGAGTGCTAATCCCTCTAGACTACCGGTAGCATACTTCACCCTGCGCTCCTCAGGGCATTCACACATCTCAAAAACAGATTCGAGTTTTTCAAACCAGTGGAGGAGACCTACGGCTCCTTCAGTGCCGCTGAAAGTAGTTGGTCGGCAGTCCATAAAAGTTTTGAAGGTGCACACAGGTGGCTGAGCATGTTGACCTGTCGTGGGTGTAAGAAAGGACAGAGTTTAACACAAAGGTTGGTTCACGAGGGTAGGATCTAAAGATCCTAGAATAAGTTTAGACTGCAGGATATACCTCCTGCGTGTGCAGCTGCAAGTGCCGCAGCAACTCGTTCGTTAATCAGAGCCGTCAACTGGGCTTGTGTCATGTTAACGCGTCCAGACATGATCTTCATATCAAGAGGAACATGAGTGAGAGGGGTTCTCGAAAATGCGTTGACAGAATAGAGTAAGCACACACGTACTCAAGTAACAGTAGTTATACTAACCAAGCATACCATGAGCAATGTACTATGTAACTAACAAGTAGGTAATATATACATAGATCGTATCACCTAGAATGTCGAGCCTTGCATGTGGAGTGAAGCATCGTTGTGGATTGTAGAGCACTGTACAGGTTATAGTCTGATTTTAATAAAACTTTTCCCCCTTATTAAAACCATGTTCACTATTTCCAATGGCTCTGATACCAATCTGTCACACCCCCAAAATCCACCTGCGGAATACCACCGCTTGGAGGCGTGACTGACCAAGATCCAGCCACCAATCATATTGAACAAGCATGTAAGTGATTATAAAAATCCAACCAATACAATTGGTGTCCAAACAAACATAGTTTAAGTTGCAAAGCGGAAGCGTAATATTCAAAACTAACACATATGTTTAAACGTTTCAAGGTATAACATGGCACACAGCTGTCCATGTCCCACAACGACTCTCCCCCATGCAAGCTCCAGCTAAGTACCTATTGACCTGCAAAGCATGTAGTAACGAGTCAACAACAAGTTGAGTGAGTTCACAGTTGGGTGTTCGTTTTAAGTTGTTTCGAAAACAGTTTCCTTTATCTGGCATCCTGCCGTGGGAGTTACCCCATAGATGAAAAACGTGACTTGTTTATTCCCGGTTACCCTGGCAATCCAGCCGTGGGGGCTACCCCTTGTTAGTTATCTTGCATTTCGGCCGTGGGGGCTACCCCATGTATACACTAGACTCGTTACCATATCGACTGCTGACTGTAGTCATGTTTATGTGCCCTGAACTGTCAATGTCTATCATCATTGACATGCCCAGATCCATTAGTTCACGCCCGTCCTCTGCGGCACGGTGTGAGGTTTGTCAAACCTAAATAGCGCTATCTAACTAATGACCCGCTCGCCATTGGCCCGGCGATTAATTCGATATAAAAAGTAGGGACTTCGTGATAGAGTTTTGGTCTAGTACGAATTATCTGTCCATGAGGACGAGTAATTATATTCCTGAACCGATTCTGTCCTACCCAAGAAAGGACGAGGAATCCATATTCCTTAACCCCAATTCCCAACCCCTGGGAATCCCATGCTTTGTAGAAAGTGTGAACTTACCTTGGTTTGCTCGGCAGATACACAGAAAGGTCAATCAAGCTATATTGTGGTCAACCACGTCCTAACATAGTTGTGCTATACGAGTCAGGTTCGTATTTAGGTAGTGCACGTATGTTTTCTACACACGTATTGATCATGGCACACACGTATAAATACTTCAGTTAATCAACAGGGCACAAACACATCCAATAGCCTTATCTACGTAAACAAGCAAAGTCCAAGTATGCGGCCCAATTAGTTGGGCTCATAATAGCATGCAAGTCCAAAACAGTGTGTACGTGTATATGGTCTCGAGTCGAGACTAGAGGTCCCGAGTCAAGACTGTGCGGTCTCGAATTGTAGCCTACAAGTTCTCGAGTCGCAACTGAGGAGGTCTCGGGTCATACGTTCATCACTCGAAACTAGGCGGTCTCGAGTCATGTCTCGAGTCGCAACAAGACTCGCAACCATGATCTCGAGTCATGCTGTTTATGCTGGTAATGTGTGGTCTCGAGTCGAGACTAGGGGTTCTCGACTCGCAACCTATGTTGCAACCGCGGTCTCGAGTTGTCCTGGGTTGGTCTCGAGTCGAGACCGGGGGTCTCGACTGGCACACCTGCTGATTGCCAGCATTTGTACTAACCAATAGCATTTCGATTTCATGATATGGTGTACTATCCAATGGTAAAGCACAAACATGTTCCCTTGTCTAACAATTTAACCGAAATGGATCAAACAACAAGTTTTTCAAATATTCAAGGCACATTCATAGCATACTCATGTTGTTCATCATACATTCAAATAGTTCATCATTTTAGGGTTTTTATTATAATCAACATGCTTCATCAAGAAAATCTAGCCTAGCATGAACTCAAGTTAGTAACATCATCGGCTCCTACATCTAGCATATTCAATCAATACAATAGCATACTTATATAGGATTTATCATCAACATATGCTAATCCGATTTCATTGAACACAAACCTCCTCATTCATACCTAAACATAACCAAACCATTCGGATTCAAACCCATATAGAGCCGATTACAACCATTCATGATCAATCACATATTATATATACCAAGACAACATTTCATCCTCATATATAGCATCATCATCCGAAATAAAACACATAACATGCATCACTAACCTATATCATCACACATCAACACCTTTAATCATGTATATACATGTGTTTGCAAAGAAATCACTAACCGGTTCAAGTATGGGTTCAAAGGTGTGAAGTAGTAATGAATGAAGCTTCCAAAGGGGTGTGTACGAGCTGATTCGAGAGTCCCTTGTGGTCGCCGGTTTGATCCGAGAGAAAAGGAGAGGAGAGGTGGTGCTTGATCTCTAGGGTTTAAGGTTTTTTTTAGAGAGAGAGAGTGTAGAGGAGGGAGTGTGTGAGAGTGAGTGTGGGTTTGGGGGTTTTATACTTGGATTCGGGTTTCGAGAGGTGCATGGCCCAACCGGCCCAACTGTTACTTGTTTACTCGAGACCGAGTGGTCTCGAGTCGAGTCCTTGTGTCTTGGTTCTGACTCACTACATACCTACTTGTATAAAACTATATTTTATACGTACACATTGATAACACATAGCACATCAAGGTAATCACGGACTTTTATTTACTAATATATAAACACATAACGTTCAACCATGTTACATCGAGATACAAGAAAGGGTTTTAAATTAGGAGTTGCCACACAAAAGCTCCTGAAAACACATGTGAAAATAGGTACGTCAGCATAAAAATGCCTGTGAGATACACATGTTTGTGAAAATAGGATTCATGACTTATAAGTTTAGAAAAAGTTGTTTATCAAAAGTCAGTCATGAACCTTGTAAATTGTTTTGTTTTGTAAATCGTTTGAAAAACAATAAGTTCAGATGATATGTATAAAAAAAGAATAATGTAAGGTTAAATGAATAACCAAGTAAAATGAGTTTGTATAAGAAAAGTTGTTTCGTAAATCAATGTCTTGTGAAAATAAGTTGTTTATGTAAAACGTAATATGTCAAATATTGAAATGATTTAAGTAACGCTACGACATGTAATGTCATACAAACACTTATATATAGGAAGTACCAGCGGCGTATCCACCATGCTTGTATCATATTACACACGCCTCGTTACTCAAATCACTACTCAAACCAACCACCAATGTAAATTGTTTATGTATAAATGAATTGTCATGTGTTAATGTGTAAACCATATCGAAATGTCTATGTCCAATGTAAACCACAAAATGTGTATACCAACATCAAAATGTTTATGTTTAATGTAGATCATGTAATGTGTACCCAAAAATATCATGTATGGTAAGTGAAATATATCAACTAAACCATATGTAAAATGCACAAAAACAAGGTATTGAAGTAAACATGGTTTAAATCAAAGTTATGTTTTGTGGAACAAATGCATGCTATACTGATACAAACATTTATGCGGTATTGTGAAAATGCATACATCCAAGCCTTGAGACTGTGGCGATAAACCCTTAAACAAATTAAAGGATTATCTAAGTTATGTGTATCGAATTCGGTCATTCCTTTCATCCAAACCTACCCAGGATGTCCGGAACGGGAGTTGTCAATTCCTATGGTACCACTACCTACTAACGAACGGCGTAGCTAATGTTAATGAATGTATTGTTCCATTTTAAACAACCCAAATATCATACCAAAATGTAAGCATGTGATGAAAACAACTGTACTAAGTATGCACACAATGGGCATACATAGCATGAAATGTGATGTGAAACAATGTACTAAGTATGCACACAATGGACATACATAGCATGAAATGTAATGTGAAACAATGTACTAAGTATGCACACAATGGACATACATAGCATGAAATGAAATGTAAAACAATGTACTAAGTATGCACACAATGGACATACATAGCATGAAATGTAATGTAAAACAATGTACTAAGTATGCACACAATGGACATACATAGCATGAACACAATGAAATCATGTACTATATATGTACTAATGAACATAGCAAGTATATGATGTGAAAGCAGGAAAGCACGAAAGTAACAAGTAGGCACATGTGTTTCACCCCAAAACAGTTTGGAAAACAGTAAAAGAGGGGTCTATGTACTCACTTGAGATTGCTCTGAAGTCCTAAGATAACCACCAAGCAATGCTAGAGATCTCGGAATCAAACGGCACCTAATATAGGTAACTATGTTAATAAACCGGACCTAAATCGGAGGATCGGATAGAATGAGGGTTCGTAAACCAAACGAGTATGGAGACTCGTGTAATATGGTTTAACAAAGCCTACATACTAAATGAAACCTAACATAAGTGCTTACGACCCATTACGACCCGTTTAAGTAGCATTATGCTACTTTAACGCGTCGTTCGCGTGAAACGCGTTCGGAACGCCTAACTAGTCCTATGACAAGTAAAATATGCCTTAACATATCTAATATTGTTACCAAATCAGTTTAGATGTCAAAAGTTATGTTACATATCTTTAAAATGAATTTTGGCATCAAAGGGGTATTTTGGTAATTTACCTAAGGCATATAAACTACCTATCATACAACTACTTAAACGAAGCGACCATAAGGTATAACGTCGGAAGGTTATTCCCTATATACTATGGTCACCTAATGTGTTTGGTCAGATCCTAATGATCGACCAAATGGGTCGGGTTCGAAGGTATAAGTGATTTATTAGATCGCTTACCCTTACGACCCTAGACAACGTGGTAATCAGTAGGCATAGTCACAAGGGACTATAACCATCGTGATTACAATCACGTTGCGAAGTTCAAACGAACTTTGCATTGACCATAAACTGGTCAACGCAGAAAGTCAAACAAAGTTTGACTTTCAGACTCGAAAAGCAATAAAAGAACGAAGAAATACTTACGAAGGGTCCCCGAATGCTAATCTTGATTCAAGTAGCTCAGGTATGAAACAAAGGTTTCAACTTAGAGCTTCTCAAATCAGATTCTAGTGGGTTTTGAAGTTGGGGGATGTGGGTATTTATAGGATTTCCCGAACCGTTAGGATCGTTTCTTGGAAACCGTGATCGAATCTAAGGCGTACACTTGTTGGAATGTTGTGGTGACTAAAAATGGCCCCTCATGAACTGAAAGGGCAAGTGTGGGTGTGTGGTTGGGAGTTTAACAGTTGTAATCTGCTGATTAATTGATCTTATCTGATCTAGGAGCCTGACGCGGGCCGTGTAAGATGACACACTAACCTTACGCGGGCCGCCTGACCTGACTGGTCAGAAACCAACTTTCAGAAATGACAGTTTTGGTCCCTGTTGTGTTTAAGCCATTTCCGACACGTTTAAGGCCCCAACTTTAAGGCTCTAAAATGATGCCTAAACATTGTGGACATGAAACATGCTCAAAAATATGTCGGATGTCAGTTCGTTTGGTCGTACGATCGCGATGTTCGCTTAATTACGATGGAATGCGCATAAGCACGAAAAACGATCCAATTGACGCGACGGATGGATTTTTCTTATGCCAATCACTAAAATAAAATGTTTTAGTGCTTACATAAATTTTTGGATGTCCGGATGTATTCAGAATGTAAGTTATGCGCGAAAGTGCAAACTTGTGCACTTTTTGGCACTTTTAGTCCCTGAATGACCCCAAAAGTTTATTTTGGCACACCGGACCCCTCAAAGCCTATTTCTAAGCTATGTAAAGGATGTTTATGGTATATTTAACTTATGTTCATGTTCCGGAATGTTCGTTACAGTTCAAATTGGCATACTTTCGTAGTTTGTCAAGTTTAGTCCCTGTAAGCGAATTAACTTGTTTTTGCCATACCAAAGCCTTCAAAACTTATTTCTAAGTTATGTAAAGGTCATTTAAGGTATGTTAAGTATATGTTGATGTTCCGGAGTATTTGTCGCATTAAACTGATTACGTTTACGCATCAGTTTGCGTATAACTCTCAAGAAAGCGATATAGAGTTTGAAATTGAATAAAAGTCAAAACATGAAAAATGTAAAACACAACCAAACAAACATTGGGATCAAATACCATTGTTTTATTGATAATTGAACTGTTCACAATGATTACAAGCACAGATGTTACAGTCTCCCCTACTTGTGGAAATTTTGTCCCGAAATTTATTTAGAGGAAACTCGTTGGAAAAGATGCGGATATTTCGCCTTCATTTTTTCTTCGCGTTCCCAAGTAAACTCGGGTCCACGTTTAGCTTCCCATCGAACTTTGACCAAAGGAATGCGCTTGCGTTTAAGCCACTTGACTTCACGTTCCATGATTTCCACTGGCTTCTCAACAAATTTCAGTGTTTTGTCAACACGAATTTCGTCAAGCGGTATGTGGAGGTTCTCATCAGCTAAACACCTCTTGAGATTGGACACGTGAAAGGTTGGATGAACATTTCCAAGTTCAGGAGGTAACTCAAGTCTGTAGGCTACCTTACCGATTCTTTGGACGATCTTGAATGGTCCAACGTATCTAGATGCAAGTTTTCCTTTCTTTCCAAATCTGATCACACCTTTCCAAGGTGAGACCTTAAGTAATACTCGATCACCGACTTGAAATTCCAAGGGCTTGCGTTTTGGGTCCGTGTAACTCTTTTGACGGCTTCTAGCAGTCTGAAGGTTATCACGAACTTTCTTAATCTTGTCAGTTGTCTCTAAAATGAGGGCAGGTCCAGTAAGCTGAGCCTCACCGATCTCATTCCAGCAGACTGGTGAACGACATTTTCGACCATAGAGAGCTTCGAAGGAGCCATTTTGATTTTGGTGTGATAACTGTTGTTGTAGGAGAATTCAATTAACGGAAGATGTAAATCCCAACTACCACCAAAGTCGATCACCCAAGCTCTAAGCATATCCTCCAGAGTCTGGATTGTTCTCTCAGATTGACCATCCGTTTGCGGATGATAAGCTGTGCTCAGGTTAAGTTGGGTCCCCATAGCAGATTGCATGGTTCTCCAAAAATGAGAAGTGAAACGAGCATCTCTGTCAGAAATGATGTTCAAAGGAACACCATGTGGAGCTACAATTTCATCCACGTAGATTTTTGCAAGTTTGTCAGCAGAAAAATCCTCACGGATTGGCAAGAAATGCGCTGACTTAGTAAGACGATCAACAACTACCCAGATGGCATCATGACCTTTCTTTGTGCGTGGAAGTTTGGTAACAAGATCCATAGTAATGTTTTCCCATTTCCAAACTGGGATCTCTGGTTGCACCAATAAACCAGAAGGATGCTGATGTTCAGCCTTAACCTTAAGACAAGTAAGGCATTTTGATACATATAAGGCAATGTCTTTCTTCATACCAGGCCACCAATACTGAATACGAAGATCCTTATACATCTTATCTGAGCCAGGATGAACAGAATAACTCGACTTATGGGCTTCATCCAAAAGCAAGGTGCGAAGGTTATCTAGGCTTGGGACCCACAAACGGTCCATGAAGTAATACGATCCATTGTCCTTCAGTTCCAGATCAGGTGTTATGTGATAGGGAAATTCCTTATCCATCAAACCTTGTGAAACACAAGATTGTTGAGCCTGAGAAATGCGGGCTTGGATATCGGATCGAGCTTGAATAACAGATTGAACACGAACACAACGAAGCTTAGTACGTTCCTTACGAATCAATGCATCGGCTACGACATTCGCCTTACCAGGATGGTAGCGAATTTCGCACTCATAGTCGTTTAGAAGCTCAACCCAACGTCGTTGCCTCATGTTGAGTTCTTTCTGATTGAAGATATGCTGAAGACTTTTGTGGTCCGTGAAAACCACACACTTTGTATCGTACAAATAGTGTCTCCAGATCTTAAGAGCGAAGACAACTGCACCCAACTCAAGATCATGAGTGGTGTAGTTCTTCTCATGTATCTTCAACTACCTCGATGCATATGCTATGACTTTTTTCCTTTGCATCAGAACACAGCCAAGACCCAATTTAGATGCATCGCAATAAACGACGAAATCATCATTGCCCTCAGGCAAAGTCAGAACAGGTGCGCCGCAAAGTTTTTGTTTCAAAGTCAGAAACGCTTCCTCATGTTTGACTCCCCAATCAAAGGGTTTATTCTTCTGAGTTAGAGTAGTTAGAGGAACTGCAATCTTTGAGAAGTTTTCAATGAAGCGGCGGTAATAACCCGCAAGACCAAGAAAAGAACGAACTTCAGTAGGAGTAGTAGGCGTATCCCAATCCTTGATCGCACTGATCTTGGAGGGATCTACATGAATACCTCGTTCGTTGACAATATGTCCTAAGAATTGAACTTCTTTAACCCAGAATTCACACTTGGAGAATTTGGCGAAAAGTTGCTCTTTCTTTAGGAGTTCCAAAGTAAGACGAAGATGTCGCTCGTGATCAGCTCGCGTCTTAGAGTATATTAAGATGTCATCAATAAAAACAATGACGACCTGATCCAAATAAGGCTTGCAGACCCTATTCATTAAGTCCATGAAAACAGCAGGAGCATTAGTAAAACCAAATGGCATGACTGTGAACTCATAATGCCCATAACGAGTGCGGAACGCTGTCTTGGGAATGTCTTCCTCATGCACCTGAAGTTAATGATATCCAGATCGCAGATCAATCTTCGAAAAATAAGAAGCGCCTTGTAACTGATCAAAGAGATCATCGATGCGAGGTAGGGGATATCAATTTTTGATGGTAAGCTTGTTAAGCTCACGATAATCGATACACATCCTAAAGGATCCATCCTTCTTCTTGACAAAAAGAACGGGAGCACCCCAAGGTGAAAAGCTAGGACGGATAAAACCTTTGTCAGAGAGGTCCTGAAGCTGCTTAGACAACTCTTGCATCTCAGATGGTGCAAGACGATATGGAGCTCTGGCAATGGGATTTGCACCAGGTACGAGATCAATGCGAAACTCGACTTGGCGTGCTGGAGGTAGACCAGGTAAATCTTCAGGGAAGACTTCAGAATAATCCCGAACAACAGGAATATCTTGAATAGACTTACCTTTGCCCTTATCTGCTACAACATGTGCCAAAAAGGCCACATAGTTCTTTCGCAGATACTTCCGAGCTTTAAAACAAGACATGAGTTTGAGACCACCAGCAGGTTTCTCACCACGAACCTGTAGGATTTCTCCTGTCGAAAGCGGCACACGAACAATCTTCTCAAAACAAACTACCTCTGCGCGATGCTTGGCTAACCAATCCATACCCACAATAACGTCGAAGCTTCCAAGTTGCATAGGCGTGAGGTCGATAGGAAAAAGATGGTCGTTAAGGTTCAACTGGCAGTTACGAAGAACAGAATCAAGAATAATGGGTTCACCACTAGCAACCTCTACTGTCAAAGGTTTACCTAGTTTCGTTCTAGACACGCGAAGTAATGGCTCAAAAGATAATGACACAAAACTCTTATCGGCACCCGAATCAAAAAGAACAGATGCAGGCTGATTATTAATAAAGAACGTACCATTCACCACTTCATTGTCTGCCTGCGCCTCTTAGGCATTCATGTTGAAGACTCGGCCTCGAGCTTGAGCCTGATTCTGATTTGCATTCTGATCCTGGTTGGCTAGCCTTGGACACCGGTTTCTGTAGTGGGTCAGATCCCCACAATTGTAGCACGAACCAGGAGGAAAATGAGGTCGTGCAGCTTGACCCTGTTGCTGAGCAAGAGGCTGAGCAACTTGTTGAGCCGGGTTCTGGACTGCCTGATTCTGAGCAAACCGACAAACATTGGCAAGATGACCTGACTTCCCACAATTATTACAGAAACGACACTAATGTTGCGGCTGATGGTGACTGTTGCATCTATTGCACAAAGGTGCATTCCCTGAATAGGGCTTCTTCGCTGGAGGCTGTGTGGGTTGGTTGGGAGCTGCCTGGTAAGCTTGGGCTGTGACAACATAGTTTTGGGAAGCCTTACGCTTCCTTGCCCTTTTCGATGAACCAGAATCCTTTCCATTCTTATTTTGACCTTTCTTGCTATCTTCCTTGTCAGACGCCTGTTTCTTGCCCTTGTCACCCTTCCTATGTAACTTATTCTTCCGAATCTGCGACTCAGTCAATGTCGCGGCTAACTCGATCGCCTGACGGAGTGTGGCAGGGTTACTACCAGTAATGATGTCTTGCACTGAGTCAGGTAGGCCGTCGATGTATCTTTCGATAGCCTTGTCGAGTGGGGTAACCATTGTTGGGCAAAGCAGACTCAACTCCTCAAATCTATCAGTATATGCCCTGTGCTCGCCACTGTCTTGTTTCAAGTCATCAAACTCTTTCTCTAAAGCTCGCTGTTCATGACGAGGACAGAACTCCCTCATCATAAGGGCCCTAAGTTCAGCCCATGTCTGTGCTAGAGCAACTTCTGCACCACGGTCTCTCATAACCCCGTTCCACCATGTTAGAGCCCTCTTCTGAAACACACTCGAAGAAAACTCGACCTTGCGATTGTCAGGACACTGCACGTGGCGAAAAGTATTCTCAATGCTCTCGAACCATTGAAGAAGCCCAGTCGCTCCTTCAGAACCACTAAACTTGAGTGGTTTAGCCGAGTTAAAATCCTTGTATTTGCATGGAGCATTGTTGTTGTTGTTGGCTTGGTTCCATTGAGCAAAGAGGTTTGGGAATTGAGCAGCCATCTGCTGCGCAATGATTTCTGCCAGTTCGGCAGTCGCTATCTGGTTTTCGCATCGAGGAGGCATTCTAAAAGAGGAAACATGAAAGGAAACGAGTGAGATGTTTGGGTGAAAAGAATGAGATGATGCAAAAATTGATAATGGCAAAGATGGTGGTTATTTGTTCGCATCACAAAGCAAACAAACGACACACAGTGACTAATCAAAGTAAATGGGTCAAAAATAATGTATCGCGAAGACATGCTCGCCTATAAGTGAACACTCACCCCAAGAGTTCCCAGGTAAGAGTGACTGGTCCGATTATGTGGATTTGTACGAACACTATAGCCTTAGACAGAAAACCCAGGGTACAGGCATTCTCTCATCCAGTTTGCACGTGTTTACAATATTTAGAACCCAAAACTTTGGCGAGATTTTGAAAATTTGAAAGGCACAAGGCCAAAAATCAATCTGGAAGGGTTCAAAACCTTACAACATAGGGTTCAAAACCTTGTAATAAATCATTCAAAAAACAGAAGATTGTTTTTCAAAAATCGTTTCGGAAAATTTGGTTTTTTCTGTTTTGATAATCACCTAAGGATAGGTGATGTGCATGTTTTAAGATCTAAACACAAAATAACTTGTGTTAGGGTCCTAGAAAGGTTATAGTCTAGGTCAAAGCATTACTAATAACCTAATTCCCTATAACCATTGGCTCAGATACCAACTCTTCTGTCACACCCCGACCGCGTATAACATGCAATCGCGGCGGAAAATGTCGGGGAGTGTTGTAACAGAATTAATTGTTTCATAACCATGGCATACAAAGTTGTATTTTATTTATCAACATAAGAGTTACATTGTTTTAAACAGGAATCAAAGAGTTTATAACATAATTATACTAGTCTATCTTCATTTTTATTCTCTAAGGCACAGGTCCGCCCTAGTGTCACGATCATCATCCTACGCAAAAGCTCCTGAAAACACATGTGAAAATAGGTACGTCAACATAAAAATGCCTGTGAGATACATAGGTTTGTGAAAATAGGATTCATGACTTATAAGTTTAGAAAAAGTTGTTTATCAAAAGTCAGTCATGAACCTTGTAAATTGTTTTGTTTTGTAAATCGTTTGAAAAACAATAAGTTCAGATGATATGTATAAAAAAAGAATAATGTAAGGTTAAATGAATAACCAAGTAAAATGAGTTTGTATAAGAAAAGTTGTTTCGTAAATCAATGTCTTGTGAAAATAAGTTGTTTATGTAAAACGTAATATGTCAAATATTGAAATGATTTAAGTAACACTACGACATGTAATGTCATACAAACACTTATATATAGGAAGTACAAGTGGCGTATCCACCATGCTTGTATCATATTACACACGCCTCGTTACTCAAATCACTACTCAAACCAACCACCAATGTAAATTGTTTATGTATAAATGAATTGTCATGTATTAATGTGTAAACCATATCGAAATGTCTATGTCCAATGTAAACCACAAAATCAACGTCAAAATGTTTATGTTTAATGTAGATCATGTAATGTGTAGCCAAAAATATCATGTATGGTAAGTGAAATATATCAACTAAACCATATGTAAAATGCACAAAAACAAGGTATTGAAGTAAACATGGTTTAAATCAAAGTTATGTTTTGTGGAACAAATGCATGCTATACTGATACAAACATTTATGCAGTATTGTGAAAATGCATACATCCAAGCCTTGAGACTGTGGCGATAAACCCTTAAACAAATTAAAGGATTATCTAAGTTATGTGTATCGAATTCGGTCATTCCTTTCATCCAAACCTACCCAGGATGTCCGGAACGGGAGTTGTCAATTCCTATGGTACCACTACCTACTAACGAACGGCATAGCTAATGTTAATGAATGTATTGTTCCATTTTAAACAACCAAAATATCATACCAAAATGTAAGCATGTGATGAAAACAACTGTACTAAGTATGCACACAATGGGCATACATAGCATGAAATGTGATGTGAAACAATGTACTAAGTATGCACACAATGGACATACATAGCATGAAATGTAATGTGAAACAATGTACTAAGTATGCACACAATGGACATACATAGCATGAAATGTAATGTGAAACAATGTACTAAGTATGCACACAATGGACATACATAGCATGAAATGTAATGTAAAACAATGTACTAAGTATGCACACAATGGACATACATAGCATGAACATAATGAAATCATGTACTATAAATGTACTAATGAACATAGCAAGTATATGATGTGAAAGCAGGAAAGCACGAAAGTAACAAGTAGGCACATGTGTTTCACCCCAAAACAGTTTGGAAAACAGTAAAAGAGGGGTCTATGTACTCACTTGAGATTTCTCAGAAGTCCTAAGATAACCACCAAGCAATGCTAGAGATCTCGGAATCAAACGGCACCTAATATAGGTAACTATGTTAATAAACCGGACCTAAATCGGAGGATCGGATAGAATGAGGGTTCGTAAACCAAACGAGTATGGAGACTCGTGTAATATGGTTTAACAAAGCCTACATACTAAATGAAACCTAACATAAGTGCTTACGACCCATTACGACCCGTTTAGGTAGCATTATACTACTTAACGCGTCGTTCGCGTGAAACGCGTTCGGAACGCCTAACTAGTCCTATGATAAGTAAAATATGCCTTAACATATCTAATATTGTTACCAAATCAGTTTAGATGTCAAAAGTTATGTTACATATGTTTAAAATGAATTTTGGCATCAAAGGGGTATTTTGGTAATTTACCTAAGGCATATAAACTACCTATCAAACAACTACTTAAACGAAGCGACCATAATGTATAACCTCGGAAGGTTATTCCCTATATACTATGGTCACCTAATGTGTTTGGTCGGATCCTAATGATCGACCAAATGGGTCGGGTTCGAAGGTATAAGCGATTTATTAGATCGCTTACCCTTACGACCCTAGACAACGTGGTAATCAGTAGGCATAGTCACAAGGGACTATAACCATCGTGATTACATTCACGTTGCGAAGTTCAAACGAACTTCGCATTGACCATAAACTGGTCAACGCAGAAAGTCAAACAAAGTTTGACTTTCGGACTCGAAAAGCAATAAAAGAACGAAGAAATACTTACGAAGGGTCCCCGAATGCTAATCTTGATTCAAGTAGCTCAGGTATGAAACAAAGGTTTCAACTTAGAGCTTCTCAAATCAGATTCTAGTGGGTTTTGAAGTTGGGGGATGTGGGTGTTTATAGGATTTCCCGAACCATTAGGATCGTTTCTTGGAAACCGTGATCGAATCTAAGGCGTACACTTGTTGGAATGTTGTGGTGACTAAAAATGGCCCCTCATGAACTGAAAGGGCAAGTGTGGGTGTGTGGTTGGGAGTTTAACAACTGTAATCTGCTGATTAATTGATCTTATCTGATCTGGGAGCCTGACGCGGGCCGTGTAAGATGACACACTAACCTTACGCGGGTCGCCTGGCCTGACTGGTCAGAAACCAACTTTCAGAAATGACAGTTTTGGTCCCTGTTGTGTTTAAGCCATTTCCGACACGTTTAAGGCCCGTTAAGCCAACTTTAAGGCTCTAAAATGATGCCTAAACATTGTGGACATGAAAAATGCTCAAAAATATGTCGGATGTCAGTTCGTTTGGTCGTACGATCGCGATGTTCGCTTAATTACGACGGAATGCGCATAAGCGCGAAAAACGATCCAAATGACGCGACAGATGGATTTTTCTTATGCCAATCACTAAAATAAAATGTTTAAGTGCTTACATAAATTTTTGGATGTCCGGATGTATTCAGAACATAAGTTATGCGCGAAAGTGCAAACTTGTGCACTTTTTGGCACTTTTAGTCCCTGAATGACCCCAAAAGTTTATTTTAGCACACCGAACCCCTCAAAGCCTATTTCTAAGCTATGTAAAGGATATTTATGGTATATTTAACTTATGGTCATGTTCCGGAATGTTCGTTACAGTTCAAATTGGCATACTTTCGCAGTTTGTCAAGTTTAGTCCCTGTAAGCGAATTAACTTATTTTTGCCATAGCAAAGCCTTCAAAACTTATTTCTAAGTTATGTAAAGGTCATTTAAGGTATGTTAAGTATATGTTGATGTTCCGGAGTATTTTAAGCATTAAACTAATTACGTTTACGCATCAGTTTGCGTATAACTCACCAGAAAGCGATATAGAGTTTGAAATTGAATAAAAGTCAAAACATGAAAAATGTAAATGTGACACCTGTGTCACTTCAACCATCAAACAAATGCCAAACCAATGAAATATTGTATTTCATACTTGGGATTTGTAAAAATATGTGTATCGTTTACACATATCAAGCCTTGTTCGATTTCAAGCTCTAAATCGCTTTCTGGAAGGTTATACGCGCACTGATGCGTAAATATAACCAGTTTAATGCAACGAACACTTCGGAATAGTGACATATACTTAACATACCTTAAATAACCTTTACATAACTTACAAATAAGTTTTGAAGGCTTTGGTATGGCAAAAACAAGTTAATAAGCTTACAGGGACTAAACTTGACAAACTGCGAAAGTATGCCAATTTGAACTGTAACAGACATTCCAGAACATGACCATAAGTTAAACATACCATAAATATCCTTCACATAGCTTAGAAATAGGCTTTGAGGGGTTTGGTGTGCTAAAATAAACTTTTGGGTCATTCAGGGACTAAAAGCGTCAAAAAGAGCACAAGTTTGCATTTTCGCGCATAACTTACGTTCTGAATACATCCGGACATCCAAAAATTTATGTAAGCACTAAAACATTTTATTTTAGTGTTTGGCATAAGAAAAATCCATTCGTCACGCATTTTGGATCGTTTTTCGCGCTTATGCGCATTCCGTCGTAATTAAGCGAACATCGCGTTCGTACGACCAAACGAACTGACATCCGACATATTTTTGAGCATGTTTCATGTCCACAATGTTTAGGAAACATTTTAGGGCCTTAAAGTTGGCTTTACGGGCCTTAGAAGTGTCGAAAATGTCTTAAAACACCAAAAGGGACTGAAACTGTAATTCTGCAAACATTTTTCTGATCTGCAACTCCCAGGCGGCCCGCCTCAGTTTTTGTACATATCCACGCGGGCCGCGTCCGACTCTCTGATCAGATAATATAGAACAGTCAGCAGATTCCAGCTGTTTAATCCTCACCCACACATTCTCAATTGCCCTTTCAGCTGATAAGAAGTCATTTTTAGTCACCACGAGTTTCCGACAAGTGTACGCATGAGATTCAAGCACGGTTTCCATGAAACGATCTTAACGGTTACCCGAAAACTATAAATACCCCACCCCCCATTGCTTCAAAACCACTAGAATCTGATCTTAAAAACTCTAAGTTGGAACCTTTGTTTCATACCTGAGTTATTTCGATCTAGATTAGCATTCGGGGACCATTCGTAAGTATTCTTTCGTTCTTTTATTGCTTTTCGAGTCTTTTCAAGTCTAAAAGTCAAACTTTGTTTGACTTTCTGCGTTGACCAGTTATGGTCAATGCGAAGTTCGTTTGAACTTCGCAACGTGATTGTAATCACGATGGTTATAGTCCCTTGGGACTATGCCTACTGATTACCACGTTGTCTAGGGTCGTAGGGTAAGCGATCTAATAAATCGCTTATACCTTCGAACCCGATCCATTTGGTCGATCATTAGGATCCGACCAAATACATTAGGTGACCATAGTAGGTAGGAAATAACCTTCCGAGGTTATACCCTATGGTCACATCGTTTGAGTAGTTGTATGATAGGTAGTTTATATACCTTAGGTAAATTACCAGAATACCCTTTTCATGTATAATTGGTAATTAAGCATATGTAACCTAAACTTTTGTCACATAACTGATTATGTAACATGTTTAGGCATATAACACTTGTCATAGGACTAGTTAGACGGTCCGAACGCGTTTCACGCGAACGACGCGTTAAAGTAGCATAAGCTACCTAAACGAGTCGTAATGGGTCGTAAACACTTAGGTTAGGTTTCTTTTAGCATGAAAGCTTTGTTAAGCCATATGACACGAGTCTCTATACTCGTTTGGTTTACGAACCCTCATTCTATCTAATCATCCGCTTTAGGTCCGGTTATTAACATAGTTACCTATATTAGGTGCCGTTTGATTCCGCGATCTCTAGCATTGTTTGGTTGTTACTCAAGGACTACTAAGCAATCTCAAGTGAGTACATGGACCCCTCTTTTACTGTTTTCCAAACGTTTTGGGGTGAAACACATGTGCCTACTTGTTACTTTCGTGCTTTCCTGCTTTCACATCATATACCTGCTATGTTTGTTAGTACATTATAGTACATGATTTCATTACATTTTATGCTATGTATGTCCATTGTGTGCATACTTAGTACATTGTTTTACATTACATTTCTGCTATGTATGTTAACTGATAGCATGCTAGCACATTGATTTACATGACTTTTCTGCTTTGTATGTTAACTTAGCATACTTAGTACATTTCTTATTCATCATATGCTTAAATTTTGGTATGACATTTGGTTTGTTTAAACTATACTATACATTCATTAACACCGATCATGCCGCTCGGTAGTAGGTAGTGGTACCATAGGACTTCACAAATCCCATTCCTGAAATCTCGGGTTTGTTAGGACGTAAGGAATGACCGAATCCGAATACATATTCTTTTGATAACCCATTTTTACATGGTTATCCGACTGTCGCAAGGCTTGGATGTATGAATTTTCACAATACCGCATAAATGTCTAATATCAGTATAGCATACATTTACTACACAAAACATAACTTTGATTTAAACCAAGTTTTACTTCAATACTTTGTTTTGTGCATTTCACCTATGGTTTAGTTGATACATTTCACTAGCCATACATATCATTTTGGTTACACATTACATGATTTACATTTGACAAATAAACATTTTCGACATTGGTTATACATAACATTTGTTGCACGTTACTTGACTACTTTTGGACTATTAACATTTGATATGATTTATACAAGGACTTTTGACAATTGGTTTTAACATAAACTTACTACATTGGTGGTTTGATTAAGTGATTAAGTAACGATGCGTGTGTAATATGATACAAGCATGGTGGATACGCCGCTGGTACTTCCTATATATAAGTGATTGTATGGTATTACATATCGTAGCGTTATTTGAATCATTTCAGTTTGAGATATATAACATTTTATACAAATAACATACTTTTCACAAGACATTGATTTACAAACAACTTATCGTATACAAACTCATTTTTACAATGGTTATTCATTTAACCATACATTATTCTCTTATTTATACATATCATCTGATCTTATCGTTTTTCAAATGATTTACGAAACAAAGCAAATTACAAGGTTCATGACTAAACATTTTCTCAAACATAAGTCATGAAACCTATTTTCACAAAACCTATGTATCTCACAGGCATTTTTATGCTGACGTACATATTTTCACATGAGTTTTTCAGGAGCTGTTGCATAAGATGATCAAGATACACATTGGCAGACTTGGGCTTTAGTGACAATAAAAGATGCAAGACTAGTTAATTATGTTGTATTTCCTTGTTTGTTAAGACATTGTAACACTTTTAATCAATAAAACGAAACTTCAATTGCCATGGATTTGAAACAATTAATTTTGTTACAACACCCCCCGACATTTCCGCCACGTTTTGTATGTTCTACGTGGTCGGAGTGTGACAGAAAAGATGGTATCAGAGCCAATGGTTATAGGGAATTAGGTTATTAGTAATGCTTTGACCTAGTCTATAACCTTCTTAGGACCCTAACGCGAGTTTACTTGCGTTTAGTCATAAAATAATACCGTCACCTATCCTTAGGCGACGACCACAACAAGAACATAAATTTCAAAACCGCTTTGAAAACTAATCATCTGTTCTAGGATGATTGATTACTAGGTTTTGAACCCTCTGTTATATGGTTTTGAACCCCTTTGAGTTTTCAAAATCTCGTCAAGGTTTTGGGTTTTAAATAATGTGAACACGTGCAAACTGGAAGGGTGAATGCCTGTATTCTGGGTTTTCTGTCTAGGCAAGCACTTCGTATACATCTCATCAGACGCGAGACCAGTTGTGCTTACCTGGGAATTCTTGGGATGAGTGTTCACTTATAGGCGAGCATGTCTTCGCGATACATTATTTTTGACCCATTTACTTTGATTAGTCACTGTGTGTCGTTTGTTTACCTTGTGGTAACAAACAAATGACCACTATCCTTGCTTTCATCAGATTTGTTTCATCTCATTCTTTTCGTCTAATTCTCTCACTCGTTTCCTTTCATGTTTCCTCTTTTAGAATGCCTCCTCGACGCGAGAACCAGATAGCGACTGCCGAGCTGTAAGAAATCATTGCGCAGCAAATGGCTGCTCAATTCCCAAACCTCTTTGCTCAATGGAATCAAGCCAACAACAACAACAATGGTCCATGCAATTTCAAGAGTTTTAACTCGGCGAAACCACTCAAGTTTAGTGGTTCTGAGGGAGCGACTGGGCTTCTTCAATGGTTCGAGAGCATTGAGAATACTTTCCGCCACGTGCAGTGTCCTGACAATCGCAAGGTCGAGTTTGCTTCGAGTGTGTTCCAGAAGAGAGCCCTTACGTGGTGGAACGGGGTTATGAGAGATCGTGGTGCAGAGGTTGCTCTAGCACAGACATGGGCTGAACTTAGGGCCCTTATGATGAAGGAATTCTGTCCTTGTCACGAGATCAGGGCCTTGGAAAGGGAATTCGACGATCTTAATCAAGACAACGGTGAACATCGAGCCTACACTGATCGATATGAGGAGCTGAGTCTGTTGTGTCCTACCATGGTTACGCCTTTGGATAAGGCGATCGAAAAATACATTGATGGTCTCCCTGACTCAGTTCAAGACATTGTTACAGGTAGTAACCCCACTACGGTTAGGCAGGCCATTGAGCTATCTGCAACCTTGACTGAATCCCAGATCAGGAAACGTAAACTTTTTCGAAAGGGTGACAAGAAACCGGTCGAGGAATCGAACTCAAAAGAGGAATCAAAGACCATGGATGAACAGACTGGATCCCTTGAGCGGTCAAAGAAGCGAAAGGCTTCTCAGAACTTCGCCATGGTTACTCACAATGGTCAAGCCGTCCCCAACCAACCAGCTCAAACCCCTGCTAGGAAGCCATACAATGGAACTTCACCCTTGTGCAACCAATGTAACCTTCATCATCATGCTAATGTGAAGTGCAGCGAATGCCAAATTTGTGGACGTAAAGGTGATACAGCAAAAGTTTGCGTAGCAGCAGTTGCACCAAATCAAGCTGACAACAATCCTGCTCAAGCTCGCTTCCCACCAGGTTCTTGCTACAATTGTGGCGAGATGGGTCATTTCCGAAGAAATTGCCCAAAGCTTGCTAATGCTAATCCAGCACAGAGATGAGCATCTGGCCGACTAGAAGACAACACTCTTTAGAAATAATCACGTCTTCTGTATTATTTTCTTTTGTTGTCAAGGTCCATGAAACAGTTGTTATCATTGTTTATAAATAAATCTTTTATTTACATTGCAATGTATTTATGAGGTTGTATGCATAAACAACATATCCCTTACAATACCGACAATCAAGGAATCGTATTCCTTGAAAAGCAAACTACCCCCCAAGATTTTCTTCTATTTTATGATCTCTTGCGTTGTCTACGAAATTCCTAAGTACCCGTTTCTCCTAAAGAAACGAAGTACAAGGCGCAATATACAACACTGGACGAATACCCAAAGTACCACTATAAATCCTTAATAGGGTACCTAAGGGTATTTCCGTAAATCCTAAAATTGTTGTGTTCCTTAATTCGAATATTACGTTTCTTAGAAAACAAAAATCGAATTTTGGGAGATCTTCATATCTTTTCAGATAGATCCTAGAGGACATTGAAGTCCACTGACTGGTTTCCATATCCATTTTCAATCGATAACAAGTTAATAACAAATTAAACAACTATGTGATTATGTGCTTATGTGTTCCTTTTTATGTTTTTGTGTGATCCAAGTTTTGCTATCCAAATCCTCGTAGAACCTTTCGTATCTTCATATGAGAGATTCGTTGTAGGATACCCAAATGTACTACATAAAATCCTTAATGGACTACTACGTTGTAGTAAGTCCCTTGGATTATAAAGTACTACTCCATAATTAGACCCCTTGAGTGGTCTAGTTAAACAGATTGATCCAAAAATCTTGTTAGGAACATCATGTGATGATATAGCTGAAAGGACTCCTTGGTGGCCTAATTAATAAGATCATCTGTCGATCTAATTAAAAGGACCCCATGGTAGTCCAGTCACACTCATCACAGGTTTGATTTTCCTCCCCTAAACATTACAAGACAAACTGTGCGGACTATGCAAGGAATTACGTAATTATGGATGCATACATAATTATGGAATTCAGTGCACAGAAACCACAGCGAGTTTTGTCATGTGTCTAGAGTTGATTCGTGCATTTTTGTTTCTGAAGAAATTGTGGAAAATGACTCATTCTGTTCATTTTCGTTCCTGAAGAAATCATGGAAAATGACTCATTCCGTTCATTTTCGTTCCTGAAGAAATCACGGAAAATGACTCATTCCGTTCATTTTCGTTCCTGAAGAAATCATGGAAAATGACTCATTCCGTTCATTTTCGTTTCTGAAGAAATTGTGGAAAATGACTCATTCCGTTCATTTTCGTTTCTGAAGAAATTGTGGAAGATGACTCGTTCTGTTCATTTTCATTTCTGAAGAAATCATGGAAGATGACTCGTTCCGTTCATTTTCGTTCTGAAGAAGTTGTGGAAAATGACTCGTTCCGTTCATTTTCGTTTCTGAAGAAGTTGTGGAAAATGACTCGTTCCTTTCATTTTCGTTTCTGAAGAGGTTATGGAAAATGACTCGTTCCGTTCATTTTCGTTTCTGAAGACGTTGTGGAAAATGACTCGTTCTGTTCATTTTCGTTTCTGAAGAGGTTGTGGAAAATGACTCGTTCCGTTCATTTTCGTTTCTGAAGATTTCGTTTCTGAAGAATGCCTGTTGAAAAAAACTCCGTTCATTTTTCATTTCTGAAAAATGTCCGTTAAAGAGAAATAACAGGATTATGCCTTGCTTATCTTTGATTGTTACTTAACACTAAGCCACAGATAGACTCCTACGAATAAATTTCGGGACGAAATTTCCTAAAGTAGGGGAGACTGTGACACCTGTGTCACTTCAACCATCAAACAAATGCCAAACCAATGAAATTTTGTATTTCATACTTGGGATTTGTAAAAATATGTGTATCGTTTACACATATCAAGCCTTGTTCGATTTCAAGCTCTAAATCGCTTTCTGGAAGGTTATACGCGCACTGATGCGTAAATATAACCAGTTTAATGCAACGAACACTCCGGAATAGTGACATATACTTAACATACCTTAAATAACCTTTACATAACTTACAAACAACTTTTGAAGGCTTTGGTATGGCAAAAACAAGTGAATTAGCTTACAGGGACTAAACTTGACAAACTGCGAAAGTATGCCAATTTAAACAGTAACAGACATTCCGGAACATGACCATAAGTTAAACATACCATAAATATCCTTCACATAGCTTAGAAATAGGCTTTGAGGGGTTTGGTGTGCTAAAATAAACTTTTGGGTCATTCAGGGACTAAAAGCGTCAAAAAGAGCACAAGTTTGCATTTTTCGCGCATAACTTACGTTCTGAATACATCCGGACATCCAAAAATTTATGTAAGCACTAAAACATTTTATTTTAGTGTTTGGCATAAGAAAAATCCATTCGTCACGCATTTTGGATCGTTTTTCGCGCTTATGCGCATTCCGTCGTAATTAAGCGAACATCGCGTTCGTACGGCCAAACGAACTGACATCCGACATATTTTTGAGCATGTTTCATGTCCACAATGTTTAGGAAACATTTTAGGGCCTTAAAGTTGGCTTTACGGGCCTTAGAGGTGTCGAAAATGACTTAAAACACCAACAGGGACTGAAACTGTAATTCTGCAAACATTTTTCTGATCTGCAACTCCCAGGCGGCCCGCCTCAGTTTTTGTACATATCCACGCGGGCCGCGTCCGACTCTCTGATCAGATAATATTGAACAGTCAGCAGATTCCAGCTGTTTAATCCTCACCCACACATTCTCAATTTCCCTTTCAGCTGATAAGAAGTCATTTTTAGTCACCATGAGTTTCCGACAAGTGTACGCATGAGATTCAAGCACGGTTTCCATGAAACGATCTTAACGGTTACCCGAAAACTATAAATACCCCACCCCCCATTGCTTCAAAACCACTAGAATCTGATCTTAAAGACTCTAAGTTGGAACCTTTGTTTCATACCTGAGTTATTTCGATCTAGATTAGCATTCGGGGACCCTTCGTAAGTATTCTTTCATTCTTTTATTGCTTTTCGAGTCTTTTCGAGTCTGAAAGTCAAACTTTGTTTGACTTTCTGTGTTGACCAGTTATGGTCAATGCGAAGTTCATTTAAACTTCGCAACGTGATTGTAATCACGATGGTTATAGTCCCTTGGGACTATGCCTACTGGTAATAGTCCCTTGGGACTATGCCTTCGAACCCGACCCATTTGGTCGATCATTAGGATCCGACCAAATACATTAGGTGACCATAGTAGGTAGGAAATAACCTTCCGAGGTTATACCCTATGGTCACATCGTTTGAGTAGTTGTATGATAGGTAGTTTATATGCCTTGGGTAAATTACCAGAATACCCTTTTCATGTATAATTGGTAATTAAGCATATGTAACCTAAACTTTTGTCACATAACTGATTATGTAACATGTTTAGGCATATAACACTTGTCATAGGACTAGTTAGACGGTCCGAACGCGTTTCACGCGAACGACGCGTTAAAGTAGCATAAACTACCTAAACGAGTCGTAATGGGTCGTAAACACTTAGGTTAGGTTTCTTTTAGCATGAAGGCTTTGTTAAGCCATATGACACGAGTCTCTATACTCGTTTGGTTTACGAACCCTCATTCTATCTAATCATCCGATTTAGGTCCGGTTATTAACATAGTTACCTATAGTAGGTGCCGTTTGATTCTGCGATCTCTAGCATTGTTTGGTTGTTACTCAAGGACTACTAAGCAATCTCAAGTGAGTACATAGACCCCTCTTTTACTGTTTTCCAAACGTTTTGGGGTGAAACACATGTGCCTACTTGTTACTTTCGTGCTTTCCTGCTTTCACATCATATACCTGCTATGTTTGTTAGTACATTATAGTACATGATTTCATTACATTTTATGCTATGTATGTCCATTGTATGCATACTTAGTACATTGTTTTACATTACATTTCTGCTATGTATGTTAACTGATAGCATGCTAGCACATTGATTTACATGACTTTTCTGCTTTGTATGTTAACTTAGCATACTTAGTACATTTCTTATTCATCATATGCTTACATTTTGGTATGACATTTGGTTTGTTTAAACTATACTATACATTCATTAACACCGATCATGCCGCTCGGTAGTAGGTAGTGGTACCATAGGACTTGACAAATCCCATTCCTGAAATCTCGGGTTTGTTTGGACGTAAGGAATGACCGAATCCGAATACATATTATTTTGATAACCCATTTTTACATGGTTATCCGACTGTCGCAAGGCTTGGATGTATGAATTTTCACAATACCGCATAAATGTCTAATATCAGTATAGCATACATTTACTACACAAAACATAACTTTGATTTAAACCAAGTTTTACTTCAATACTTTGTTTTGTGCATTTCACCTATGGTTTAGTTGATACATTTCACTAGCCATACATATCATTTTGGTTACACATTACATGATTTACATTTGACAAATAAACATTTTCGACATTGGTTATACATAACATTTGTTGCACATTACTTGACTACTTTTGGACTATTAACATTTGATATGATTTATACAAGGACTTTTGACAATTGGTTTAAACATAAACTTACTACATTGGTGGTTTGATTAAGTGATTAAGTAACGATGCGTGTGTAATATGATACAAGCATGGTGGATACGCCGCTGGTACTTCCTATATATAAGTGATTGTATGGTATTACATATCGTAGCGTTATTTGAATCATTTCAGTTTGAGACATATAACATTTTATACAAATAACATACTTTTCACAAGACATTGATTTACAAACAACTTATCGTATACAAACTCATTTTTACAATGGTTATTCATTTAACCATACATTATTCTCTTATTTATACATATCATCTGATCTTATCGTTTTTCAAATGATTTACGAAACAAAGCAAATTACAAGGTTCATGACTAAACATTTTCTCAAACATAAGTCATGAAACCTATTTTCACAAAACCTATGTATCTCACAGGCATTTTTATGCTGACGTACCTATTTTCACATGTGTTTTTTAGGAGCTGTTGCATAAGATGATCAAGATACACATAGGCAGACTTGGGCTTTAGTGACAATAAAAGATGCAAGACTAGTTAATTATGTTGTATTTCCTTGTTTGTTAAGACATTGTAACACTTTTAATCAATAAAACGAAACTTCAATTGCCATGGATTTGAAACAATTAATTCTGTTACAACACCCCCCGACATTTCCGCCACATTTTGTATGTTCTACGTGGTCGGGGTGTGACAGTAAAACACAACCAAACAAACATTGGGACCAAATAACATTGTTTTATTGATAATTGAACTGTTCACAATGATTACAAGCACAGATGTTACAGTTACCTTTTACAATTGCCAGGTGATAACTAAACTCGCCCGAATGGAGATTGAGTACGGGCGAGCCTAATTAACTTATACGTGCAAGTAAACCCAAGACGACTTAACTAAACTAGAACTAGACTTACACGGCACACTAACTTGGACTCAATGTACACTACCCCCTCCCGACACTTTAATTTTCCCCAATTAAATTCAAGTGCCTACCAAACCGACATTGAAGTCCAACCTTGCTTAAATTCAGCCGCTTTTTAGTTCAAAACAGATTTTAACTTTGAAAAATTCTACCTAATGAAAGGAGGTTTTTTATCTTGTCAAAAATATCCGATTACATAATGCAAGGTTGAAACTTTACACCAATGTACTAACGCATCAAATCATTATCAACAAAGCAATGTGCAATAAACCCCTAACCACAACCATCCGCACCCAATAATCGACACCAATCTACACTAGACATAACTCGAAACTTGCTAAGTAAAACCCAAGACCGACAATGTAACCTCAAAATCTGCAAATCAATATTTTATATGCCCAAACCATCCATCCGCACCCAAATAAACCACTAAAACAAACTACAGCTTTAACTGACTCGACTCGCAACTACTGACCCGAAAAATAAACGAAACTATGACTAAAACCAAGACTCGGAGTGATTCAACGCGTGATGGCTAAGAATAAGAGTAGAAGCAAGAATAACATACCTGAATCGCTGAAATTGCAAGAAAAAAATAGAAATTTCCGTGATGGCTAAGTCCCGAAGCGGAGTGATTCAACGCGTAGACGTTCGAATTCTTCGGTGGGGTTTGTTCGGAATTCAATTCCGGTCACAATGGTGTAATAATGGTGGAAAATGGTAGGTTATCAGTGGAGAGATGGTGGATTTATGGTGGAATAAAGGTAATTGGCCGTTGGGTTACGTAAGGTTAGGGCTGAATTGATTTTAGGGAAGACTGCGCTGGCACCAAGTTTTATTTCGTTTAAATATAACGTCGCAGGATGCTAAGATAAATGGGTTCTATTCTCACGTGCCGCTAGAGGGTGAGTCAAGACAAAGGGTCAGGTGGTGTCATCGCATTGCGCGACGGCTGGGGGCGTTTAGTGTGTCTTGGCACGAGAGGAGGGGTCAGAATGTGGTTTTTGGACCTAGGCTTCACGGAACGCGAGAATAGAGGGGTATAGGTGGGGGCGTGATGCGAAACCCCGTTTTTCACAGAAAGATGCGCAAAAATTCAAGTTTTATGCCTTAGAAATTTTTTCAACTCTTACCCAAACTTCCCAAAACCATCCCAAATTATTTCTAACATTGGGACTTACCTGGAACGTCGTTTTCTTCGCAATTTCCGCTCCTCGTCGGTATTGATTACTGCAAAATACTCAAATACATAAAACAAAGACACGACAAACGACCGTTAGCTACGAAAAGACTCAAATAAGGACACGGAACAAACTATACAAACTCTACACTTGAGATTGCTCTCAAGACTCTACATGGTGGTGTTTTGAAGATCTTCGAGAGGAGTTTCCTCCTTCTCGGTGTTGTCAATCGGACCTCCTAAGTAATGCTTCAATTGATGGCCATTCACTTTCCATGTACCTCCGTTAGATCCATCATACAACTCAATCGCACCATACGAGAACACCTCCATCACAACATACGGTCCCGCCCACTTGGATTTCAATTTACCGGGAAAAAACTTAAACCTTGAATTATAAAGAAGCACCTTATCACCAGTTTTAAACCCTTTCAACCCCTTAATCCTTCTATCATGCAGCACTTTCATTCTCTCTTTTATACTCCAAGAACGCTCATACGCCGCATCTCTAAGGGCTTTGATGTCTGTCGTGAAGGACATGCAAAAACCTATTTAAACTATTAGTATAGAATAAGCAGGGTATCGAACCAAGGGAGGATTGTGGAAAGTGTATGATGCCAAGTATTGATTAACAACTACGAAAACAATAAACTATCAATTTGATTTTGATTGATTGATTGTTAATACGAAAAAAAATAAGATTGTATTCAATAAGAGAAGGAATGGTTCCTCCAGAATTTAGGTTTTGTAGTTAACTTCAATTATATGTTTAATCGAACACTTACATAGACATAAGTGGACTAACCTAATCAACTAATTGTGATAACCAAAGACTAAGTACTCCGGTCAATACATAACGGGAGGTTATCTAGTGGTTACCAATCACAATTACCAACCCTAATCCCATAACAAATATATCCCAATTACTAGAACTCTCGGGAATTGAATGATCAAAGAATAAGGTTAAGCAAATAAAATCGATTACAATTAATTAACTAAATCATGAGTGAAAAGATCGAATGCTTAGATCACTGAGTCAAACGATTGTCACCAAACACATAAAATCTGTTAACCTACATAAACCCTCCATCCGGAGGAAACCATAAGAAAAGACTAGCCGCTCATCTCACAAGTGAAATCACCAAAAGTTTGATAAACGGATGAGATCATGATCATGGTTGATGATTCGGTGGAAGGAATGATGGATTGGATGTGAAAAAACTTGAATCCCCTTGCTCTTGGATGCCTTAGGTTGAAGTTAGATCATGAGATAATGAATGCCTCCTTTACAAAACCCTAATATACCTTTAAAACCTTCAAATTGGCGTTTTTCCGTAACACCAACCGTAAGCTACGGTTAGTGAACTCTGTTTCACATTTGCACCCAACCGTAACCTACGGTTGGTGAACCGTAGCTTACGGTCGGCAGATTCTTCCAAAATTGTTTTCTTCATAACTTCTTCGTTTTAGCTCCGTTTTACGCACCATTTTCGCCCATGTCTTCGTAATTCAACCCTCTATCATGCCATCTTCTAATATATTCATTTTCAATCCATTAACATTCCCCAAAACTCATCCAATCTTCGTATTTAACCTACAAAACATCATTTTCTCATAGTTATCCAATTCCACACATATAAACAACCAAATATGCATAAGATTAGACATTAAACACATATAAATCACATTCCTAAACCCATCCATCACATCCCCACACTTACCTTTGATTGTCCTCAAGGAAACCAACTTAGAACTACTCACCACAATAACAACAGTTCTAAATCCCTTAACCGATTCAACATGTTAAGTTCCCAAGTCATACCCGTCCCATAGATTAACACATTCAAGATTGATAGTCTGACAAGCAAATCATGCACTTAAAAATTCAAGACTTGTCTATCTAAAACTAACATGTTTACAATTTAACACATGCTACACACCCCTCACAATGTACTCTCCTCTCAAGTAATATCTGAACTAGCGTGTAATGAGCTAGTATATAAACACTCAAATAAGCACACATGAAATCCTGCAATCATAGGCTTGTATGAAAATCACACCTCCACTATATCATCTAACACGGCACATATCAAAAGGACTTTTTCGAGTTTTGGGCTTAGGCGAAGGTAGGAAAAATTTTTGGTTTCTTTTTTTCTTTTTTAATTGGCTCACAAACAGTAACCAAACTGTGATAACTTATTTAAACACAAATTTTAGGTCGAATTCTACCCAAACAGTTAAACCAACATTCAAAACTTTTCTTTTTGTTCTTTCCTTTTTCATTTTTCCATATTTTTTTATATTTTTCTCTCTTTTCTTTTTTCTTCTTTTTTTTCATAACAATATAATCACGGTCGGTTTTTCACAATAAACAATGGGTGGACAAACGAAAGGAAGTTAGGCTCAACAGGGCTACTAAGGGAAATTGGTGGATAACAACACAAGAAACACAAATGGTGTCACGGAAAATCCTAATGCCTTTATCATATGCGTGCACAAGTCAAATCCACAATCTTAGCATGTATCAAATTACACAAGTTCTAACACAGAATAACACGTAGCCTGCACTCAACAATTTAATTCATCATATAATGTATCCTATCCATCTACAGGCTCAAGATCTCACCAAGAAAAGGTAAAAAGGTTGACGACATGTAGCATATGCAATTAAAACATGTTACCCCTAGATAGACATCTCTTTTCAACTCGTTTTCTATAAAAACACTTGTAACACCCCAATCGCGTAATACAACAACACGCGGCAAAAATATCGGGGAGTCACGTTACAAATTGCTCACAACTACTGGTACTAAATTGTTTCAATATTACTAACATCGTTTTACAAACAAAGAATACATGTAATTGTCTTTTGATTAAGAAGTCTAAGGCCCGAATGCAGTCCTATGCGTTGCATGCTTGAATAGTTGAAAACCTGAAACATATGTGAAAAATAGTCAGCATAAAAATGCCGGCGAGTACATAGGTTTTGTTAGCCAAATAAATGGCAAAACATTTGATATTGCAATACTTTGACAACTACGAGAGCTGTCAATTGAAAATAAATCTTGAAGCCAAAGAATGGCAAAAATTTAGTATTGCAATACCTAATCTTGATTGTGAAAACTCGTGGCAAATAGTTTTGTATATAGCAATATGATTATTACTAAGTCATTTTTATGCCATTTGAAATTGTACATCGTAATCTCGTTTAAATCATCGTAAAACTCGTTAATGAGTTATCAGAAATTCAATCAAGGATTAATAATAACTGTTTTGAAATAAATCAAAACTTGTGTGAGTATTATATAAATCAAGTCAATGATTTATAATAATACTTTAGATATCCTTCTAAGAATCTAACATATAAAGATATGGGAGATTCTACAAGGATTTGGATAATCGAACATTGAATCAATCGTACACAAAATCCTAAAGTGATTTGGATAACGCTACAAGAGTAATAAAATGAGAACACTTATATATAGGAAGTACCAGCGGCGTATCCACCATGTTGTTATTTTATTACACCTGTTTCATTATCTCAATCACAACTACCACATAAACACAAAATCGTCAACTTGTTAACAACTTGTAAGCACGCATTAAAGTACACAATGAATCCAAATAAGGACTCCAATATTAGCACTTTAAACATCCCATATATGTTTAGCTATGAAGATAGATAAATATTACAGGGATACGGTTCTCATCACATCGTCTAGTCAAACACGCATTAAATTACACAATGAATCCAAATAAGGACTCCAATATTAGTACTTTAAACATCCTACAAGTATCAATCTATAAGGATAAATTGATGCTAAAAGGATTCGATCTCGAGCACATTGAATCATTGTATCACAACATTCTAAATCCTAACGGTGATTCGGGATAACGCCACGAAGGGTAATACAATAAGCACATTTATATATAATAAGTACCAGGGGCGTATCCACCATGTGCTTATCGTATTATCTAGTTTCGTTATCTAAATCACCAACAATCTACACATAAACCATAATCGTCGTTTCGTAAAGTACTTCTTAAAAATCTCACTATGAACATAGGAAGATCTAAGACTGTACTTCAAATATCCTATAAGAATCTAACTATCAAGATAGGTAGATCTTTTAAGGATTTGGATAAACATCGTATTTGCATAATCGGAATAATACACATAAAAGCACTTAGTAAACACATATATGCCATACATTTGGAAAACAAATCGGTTACACATATGAATCACACCAAAACATTTGAAAACAGTAAAAGAGGGGAACTATGCACTCACATCGAAGTGCAAAGTATCCTTGATTAAATGAACTAGCAAAGCTCGAGTAAACCAAGGGATACATGTAGCACCTAGTAATTGGATCGCTAGTTATTAAATCGATGCCTAAATCGGAAGATCGGGTAGAATGAGGTCTCTTAAACCAAATGAGTATTGGAACTCATATGATATGGTTTAATAAAGCCTACATTCTAAATCGAAATCTATCCTAAGTGCTCTCGACCCGTTACGACCCATTAAGGTAGCTTACGCTACTTTAATGCGTCGTTCACGCGAATGCGCGTTCGAGACGCCTAACTAGTCCTATGACAAGTATTATATGCCCTAACATGTTTAAATGTGTTTCATAATCAGTTTAAGTGACAAAAATTAAGTTACATATGCTTAAATACCAATTATGCATAAAAAGGGCATTTTGGTCATTTTCCTAAGGCATATAAACTACCTATCATACAACTAATTAAACTAAGTGACCATAAGGTATTCCCTATACAACTATGGTCACAAAATAAGCTTGGTCGGATCCTAACGATCGACCAAACGGGTCGGGTTGGAAAGTCTAAGCAGTGGTTTAGACTGCTTGACTTACGACCCTAAATAAGCACTAGACTAAAAGTGACGAGTTAAACATGTTAAAACATGTTTAACTAAGTTAGAAAACAAGTTTAATATCGAAACAAAGTGTTTTGATACCTAAAAATACCTTCGTTGCAAAATACGCATAAACACGTATTTTGACCGAAACTTTGACTCGTCACTTCGACTAATCGATGTGGTAATCAGTAGGTATAGTCACAAGGGATTATAACCATCGTGATTACGCTCACGTTGCAAAGTTCAAACGAACTTTGTGTTGACCAAATCATGGTCAAAGCAGAAAGTCAAACACTATTTGACTTTCATGCTTGAAAAGCATAAAAGCACGAAAGAAGCTTACAAAAGGTCCAAGCAATGAAGATTTGAACTCAAAATTCTCAGGTATGAAGCTTCACAAGTGAGAGCTTCAACTTAGAGAAGAATTGAGATCAAATTGTGAGGAATGAAGTGAAGAACCCACTTCTACTTATAGTAAGCTTGGATTAACAAGATCATGACAAGTTTTTTTGCAAGAATCAAGGTTCAATCCTAGCCATACACTTGTGGAACATGGTTTCTAATACAATGGGAGCTCCAAAACAAGTTCATAGTATTGAGAAAGTTGCATAAAAGACCCCCAAATTCAAGCTGGTTGCTAAAAACTGAATTTCTATGAACACAGGGCCGTCACGTGTCGCCACGGCACCACCCTATTGTTGTGGCACGACGTCACCCCGTTATCTGAACCAGAAAGTTTCACAAAATGGCATAAATGGTCCCTACAGCATGTTTAAGCCATTTTCGACGTGTTTAAACCCCTTTAACCCATTTTCAAGGCTCTACAAGGATGTTAAAGCATAGGGGACTTGAAACATGCTTGAAATTATCTCAGATGTCGGTTTGTTTGGTCGTACGATCGCGTTATTCGGTTAATTACGACGAAAACTCGAACGGAAGCGAAAACGATCCAAATTATGCGACGAATGGTATTTTTGCATTCCAATCACTAAAATAAAATATTTTAATGATTACAAAAATTTTTTGATGTCCGGATATATTCAGAACGTAAGATATGCGCGTAAATGCAAACTTATGCACTTTTTGAAGCTTTTAGTCCCTATTGATCAAATAAGCGTATTTTCGCATAACGAACCCCTCAAAGCCTATTTCTAAGATATGTAAAGGATATTTAGCATATGTTTAGCTTATGATCAAGTTCCAAAATGTTCTTTACAGTACAAATCAGAAGACTTTCGCAGTTTGACGCAAATAGTCCCTATGATCGAATAAACTTGATTTTGACACACCAAAGCCTTCAAAACTTATTTCTAAGTTTTATAAAAGTTATTTAAGGTATGTTAAGCCTATGTCACTATTCCGGAGTGTTTGTCGCATTAAACTAATTATGTTTACGTACCAGTTTGCGTATAACTTTCCTGAAAGCGATTTAAAGCTTGAAATTGAACTTAAAATCAAAACGTGAAATTGTCAAACATAAAAAGTAAACATTGAGACCAAAAATACATTGTTTCTTGATAAGAGATATTGTCCTACATAGTGCGGTGTTTACGGAGCACAAGTGTCATAGTCTTCCCTACTTTAGGAAATTTCGTCCCGAAATTTATTCGAAGGAGACCGTAGAGCGAAATTGAAACAACTGATGGATAAGCAAATTGCTGGATCCCAAAGATGCGGAGCATCATTTGGTGTTGGAAATTTTAGGGGATTCAAAATGTGATTTAGGATATTCAAAATATCTCAAGGTATTCAACCCTTTGAAACTTGTGAATTTAAAGAGAAAGTCGACCAGTGTTCAAAAATCGTTTGAGTATGGCACTATCTTACACTAAGCTCTTAGTGTAATTCCTAGCAAACAAAGGGGTGTACATTCAAGCCCTACACGTACACGGTTTCTAATGTCCCACGAAGTCACACCCCGACCACGTATAACATACAAAACGTGGCAGAAAACGTCGAGGAGTGTTGTAACAGAATTAATTGTTTCATAACCATGGCATACAAAGTTGTATTTTATTTATCAACATAAGAGTTACATTGTTTTAAACAGGAATCAAAGAGTTTATAACATAATTATACTAGTCTATCTTCATTTTTATTCTCTAAGGCACAGGTCCGCCCTAGTGTCACGATCATCATCCTACGCAATAGTTCCTGAAAACACATGTGAAAATAAGTACGTCAGCATAAAAATGCCTGTGAGATACATAAGATTTGTGAAAATAGGATTCATGACTTATAAGTTTAGACAAAGTTGTTTAACAAAAGTCAGTCATGAACCTTGTAAGTTGTTTGTTTTGCAAATCATTCAAAAAGCAATGATATGTATAAATTAGAGAATAATGTAAGGTTAAATGAATAACCAAGAAAAATGAGTTTGTATAAGATAAGTTGTTTTGTAAATCAATGTCTTGTGAAAATAAGTTGTTTATGTAAAACGTAATATGTCAAACATTGAAATGATTTAAGTAACGCTACGACATGTAATATCATACAAACACTTGTTTATAGGAAGTACCAGCGGCGTATCCACCATGCTTGTATCATATTACACACGCCTCGTTACTCAAATCACTTACGCAAACCAACCACCAATGTAAATTGTTTATGTATAAATGAATTGTCATGTGTTAATGTGTAAACCAAATTGAAATGTCTATGTCCAATGTAAACCACTAATTGTGTATATCAATGTCAAAATGTTTATGTTTAATGTAGATCATGTAATGTATACCCAAAAATATCGTGTATGGTAAGTGAAATATATCAACTAAACCATATGTGAAATGCACAAAAACAAGGTATTGAAGTAAAACATGGTTTAAATCAAAGTTATGTTTTGTGGAACAAATGCATGCTATACTGATACAAACATTTATACGGTATTGTGAAAATGCATACATCCAAGCCTTGAGACTGTGGCGATAAACCCTTAAACAAATTAAAGGTTTATCTAAGTTATGTGTATCGAATTCGGTCATTCCTTCCAATCCAAACAAACCCAGGATTTCAGGAATGGGAGTTGTCAATTCCTATGGTACCACTACCTACTAACGAACGGCGTAGCTAATTTTAATGAATGTATTGTTCCATTGTAAACAACCCAAATGTCATAACAAAATGTAAGCATGTGATGAAAACAACTGTACTAAGTATGCACACAATGGACATACATAGCATGAAATGTAATGTAAAACAATGTACTAAGTATGCACACAATGGACATACATAGCATGAAATGTAATGTAAAACAATGTACTAAGTATGCACACAATGGACATACATAGCATGAACACAATGAAATCATGTACTATAATTGTACTAATGAACATAGCCAGTTTATGATGTGAAAACAGGAAAGCATGAAAGTAACAAGTAGGCACATGTATTCCACCCCAAAACAGTTTGGAAAACAGTAAAAGAGGGGTCTATGTACTCACATGAGATTGCTCAGAAGTCCTAAGATAACCACCAAGCAATGCTAGAGATCACGGAATCAAACGGCACCTAATATAGGTAACTATGTTAATAAACCGGACCTAAATCGGAGGATTTAGATAGAATGAGGGTTCGTAAACCAAACGAGTATGGAAACTCGTGTAATATGGTTTAACAAAGCCTACATACTAATTGAAACCTAACATAAGTGCTTACGACCCATTACGACCCGTTTAGGTAGCTTATGCTACTTTAACGCGTCGTTCGCGTGAAACGCGTTCGGAACGTCTAACTAGTCCTATGACAAGTGTTATATGCCTAAACATGTTACATAATCAGTTATGTGACAAAAGTTTAGGTTACATATGCTTAATTACCGATTACACATGAAAAGGGTATTTTGGTAATTTACCTAAGGCATATACACTACCTATCATACAACTACTTAACGAAGCGACCATAAGGTATAACCTCGGAAGGTTATTCCCTATATACTATGGTCACCTAATGTGTTTGGTCGGATCCTAATGATCGACCAAATGGGTCAGGTTCGAAGGTATAAGCGATTTATTAGATCGCTTACCCTTACGACCCTAGACAACGTGGTAATTAGTAGGCATAGTCCCAAGGGACTATAACCATCGGGATTACAATCACGTTGCGAAGTTCAAACGAACTTCGCATTGACCATAAACTGGTCAACGCAGAAAGTCAAACAAATTTTGACTTTCGGACTCAAAAAGCAATAAAAGAACGAAGGAATACTTACGAAGGGTCCTCGACTGCTAATCTCGATCCAAGTAACTCAAGTATGAAACAATGGTTTCAACTTAGAGTTTCTCAAATCAAAATTCTTGTGGGTTTTGCAAATGAAGGCATGGGGTATTTATAGGATTTCCCGAACCGTTAGGATCGTTTCTTGGAAAACGTGCTTCAATCTTGGCCATACACTTGCACCCATGGTATTGTAATACCATGTGCACATCCAAACCAGCCCATAGATTCCCCAAAACCATGTGCAACAAGTGGAACGGACCAGATTCGATGTTTCTGCACATTCTGCTATCTGGGACCCTGACGCGGGCCGCGTAAAGGACAGCCCTGGTTTTACGCGGGCCGCTTGAGTCCTCAGATCAGGAGAAAGTTTGCTGAATTGACAGTTTAGGTCCCTGTTGGTGTTTAAGGCCATTTCCGACACTTCTAAGGCCTGTAAAGCCAACTTTAAGGCCCTAAAAAAATGCCTAAACATTTTGGACATGAAACATGCTCAAAAATATGCCGGACGTCAGTTCGTTTGGTCGTACGAACGCGATGTTCGCTTAATTACAACGGAATGCGCATAAGCGCGAAAAACGATCCAAATGACGCAACGAATGGATTTTTCTTATGCTAAACACTAAAATAAAATATTTTAGTGCTTACATAAATTTTTGGATGTCCGGATGTTTTCAAAACGTGAGTTATGCGCAAAAGTGCAAACTTGTGCACTTTTTGACACTTTTAGTCCCTGAATGACCCAAAAGTTTATTTTAGCACAGCGAACCCCTCAAAGCCTATTTCTAAGCTATGTAAAGGATATTTATGGTATGTTTAACTTATGGTCATGTTCCGGAATGTTCGTTACAGTTCAAATTGGCATACTTTCGCAGTTTGTCAAGTTTAGTCCCTGTAGCCAAATTAACTTGTTATTGACATACCAAAGCCTTCAAAACTTATTTCTAAGTTATGTAAAGGTTATTTAAGGTATGTTAAGTATATGTTCATGTTCCAGAGTATTTGTTGCATTAAACTGATTACATTTACGCACCAGTTTGCGTATAACTCTCCAGAAAGCGATATAGAGTTTGAAATTGAATAAAAGTCAAAACATGAAAAACGTAAAACACAACCAAACAAACATTGGGATCAAATAACATGGTTTTATTGATAATAGAACTGTTCACAATGATTACAAGCTCAGATGTTACAGTCTCCCCTACTTGTGGAAATTTCGTCCCGAAATTTATTTAGAGGAAACTTGTGGGAAAAGATGCGGATATTTCGCCTTCATTTGATCTTCGCATTTCCAAGTAAACTCGGGTCCACGTTTAGCTTCCCAGTGAACTTTGACCAAAGGAATGCGCTTGCGTTTAAGCCACTTGACTTCACGTTCCATGATTTCCACAGGTTTCTTGACAAATTTCAGTGTTTTATCAACACGAATTTCCTCAAGTGGTATGTGGAGGTTTTCATCAGCTAAACACCTCTTGAGATTGGACACGTGAAAAGTTGGATGAACATTTCCAAGTTCAGGAGGTAACTCAAGTCTGTAGGCTACCTTTCCGATTCTTTCGACGATCTTGAATGGTCCAACGTATCTAGGTGCAAGTTTTCCTTTCTTTCCAAATCTGATCACACCTTTCCAAGGTGAGACCTTAAGTAATACTCGATCACCAACTTGAAATTCCAAGGGTTTGCGTTTTGGGTCCGTGTAACTCTTTTGACGGCTTCTAGCTGTCTGAAGGTTATCACGAACTTTCTTGACCTTATCAGTTGTCTCTAAAATGAGGGCAGGTCCAGTAAGCTGAGCCTCGCCAATCTCATTCCAGCAGACTGGTGAACGGCATTTTCGACCATAGAGAGCTTTGAAAGGAGCCATTTTGATGCTGGTGTGATAACTGTTGTTGTAGAAGAATTCAATTAACGGAAGAGGTGAATCCCAACTACCACCAAAGTCGATCACACAAGCTCTAAGCATATCCTCCAGAGCCTGGATTGTTCTTTCAGATTGACCATCCGTTTGCAGATGATAAGCTGTGCTCAGATTAAGTTGGGTCCCCATAGCAGATTGCATGGTTCTCCAAAAATGAGAAGTGAAACGAGCATCTCTGTCAGAAATGATGTTCAAAGGAACACCATGTCGAGCTACAATTTCATCCACATAGATTTTTGCAAGTCTGTCAGCAGGAAAGTCCTCACGGATTGGCAAGAAATGTGCTGACTTAGTAAGACGATCAACGACTACCCAGATGGCATCATGACCTTTCTTTGTGCGTGGAAGTTTGGTAACAAGATCCATAGTAATGTTTTCCCATTTCCAAACTGGGATCTCTGGTTGCACCAATAAACCCGAAGGACGTTGATGTTCAGCCTTAACCTTAAGACAAGTAAGGCATTTTGATACGTATAAGGCAATGTCTTTCTTCATACCAGGCCACCAATAATGAATACGAAGATCCTTATACATCTTATCTGAGCCAGGATGAATAGAATAACGCAACTTATGGGCTTCATCCATAAGCAAGGTGCGAAGGTTATCTTGGCTTGGGACCCACAAACGGTCCATGAAGTAATACGATCCATTGTCCTTCAGTTCCAGATCAGGAGTTATGTGATAGGGAAATTCCTTATCCATCAAACCTTGTGAAACACAAGATTGTTGAGCCTGAGAAATGCGTGCTTGGATATCGGATCGAGCTTGAATAACAGATTGAACACGTACACAATGAAGCTTAGTACGTTCCTTACGACTCAATGCATTGGCTACGACGTTCGCCTTACCAGGATGGTAGCGAATTTCGCAGTCATAGTCGTTTAGTAGCTCAACCCAACGTCGTTGCCTCATGTTGAGTTCTTTCTGATTGAAGATATGTTGAAGACTTCTGTGGTCAGTGAAAACCACACATTTTGTACCATACAAATAGTGTCTCCAGATCTTAAGAGCGAAGACAACTGCACCTAACTCAAGATCATGAGTGGTGTAGTTTTTCTCATGTATCTTCAACTGCCTCGATGCATATGCTATGACTTTGTTCCTTTGCATTAGAACACAGCCAAGACCCAGTTTCGATGCATCACAATACACGACAAAATCATCATCACCCTCAGGCAATGATAGAACAGGCGCATCGCAAAGCTTCTGCTTCAAGTTTTGAAAAGCTTCCTCTTGTTTGAATCCCCAATCAAAGGGTTTGTTCTTTTGAGTTAGAGCAGTTAGAGGAACTGCAATCTTCAAGAAGTTTTCTATGAAGCGGCGATAATAACCCGCTAGACCAAGAAAAGAACGAACCTCAGTAGGAGTAGTAGGCGTATCCCAATCCTTAATCGCACTGATCTTGGAGGGATCTACATGAATACCTTGTTCGTTGATAATATGTCCTAAGAATTGAACTTCTTTAAGCCAAAATTCGCACTTGGAGAATTTGGCGAAAAGTTGCTCTTTCTTTAGGAGTTGCAGAGTAAGACGAAGATGTTGCTCGTGATCAGCTCGCGTCTTATAATAAATCAAGATGTCGTCAATAAAAACAATGACGAACTGATCCAAATAAGGCTTGCAGACCCTATTTATTAAGTCCATGAAAACAGCAGGAGCATTAGTCAGACCGAATGGCATGACTGTGAACTCATAGTGCCCATAACGAGTGCGGAAAGCTGTCTTGGGAATATCTTCTTCATGCACCCGAAGTTGATGATATCCAGATCGCAGATCAATCTTTGAAAAATAAGAAGCGCCCTGTAACTGATCAAAGAGATCATCGATGCGCGGTAGGGGATATCGATTCTTGATGGTAAGCTTGTTAAGCTCACGATAATCGATACACATCCTAAAGGATCCATCCTTCTTCTTGACAAAAAGAACGGGAGCACCCCAAGGTGAAAAGCTAGGACGGATGAAACCTTTTTCAGAGAGTTCCTGAAGCTGATTAGACAACTCGTGCATCTCAGAGGTGCAAGACGATATGGAGCTCTGGCAATGGGATTTGCACCAGGTACGAGATCAATACGGAACTCGACTTGGCGTGCTGGAGCTAGACCAGGTAAGTCTTCAGGGAATACTTCAGAATAATCCCGAACGACAGGAATATCTGAAATAGACTTACCCTTGCCTTTATCTGATGTAACATGTGCTAAGAAGGCCACATAGTTCTTCCACAGATATTTCCGAGCTTTAAAACAAGACATGAGTTTGAGACCACCAGCAGGTTTCTCACCTTGAACCTGTAGGATCTCGCCTATCGAAAGCGGCACACGAACGATCTTCTCGAAACAAGCTACCTCTGCGTGATGCTTGGATAACCAATCCATACCCACTATAACGTCGAAGCTTCCAAGTTGCATTGGCGTGAGGTCGATAGGAAAAAGATGATCGTTAAGGTTCAACTGGCAGTTGCGAAGAACAGAATCAAGAATAATGGGTTCACCACTAGCAACCTCTACTATCAAAGGTTTACCTAGTTTCGTTCTAGACACGTGAAGCATTGGCTCAAAAGACAATGACACAAAACTCTTGTCGGCACCCGAATCAAAAAGAACATATGCAGGCTGATTATTAATAAAGAAAGTACCGTTCACCACGTTATTGTCCGCATGTGCCTCTTGGGCATTCATGTTGAAGACTCGACCTCGAGCCGGAGCCTGATTCTGGTTTGGATTCTGATTCTGGTTAGCCAGCCTTGGGCACCGGTTTCTGTAGTGGGTTAGATCCCCACAGTTATAACAAGCACCTGGTGGGTAGTGTGGTCGTGCAGCTTGTCGCTGTTGCTGAGCAAGAGGCTGAGCAACTTGTTGAGCCGGGTTCTGAACTGCCTGATTCTGGTTAACAGGAATGCGACAAGTAGCGGCAAGATGACCCGACTTCCCACAGTTATTACAGAAACGGCACGGATGTTGCAGCTGATGGTGACTGTTGCATCTATTGCACAAAGGTGCATTCCCTGAATAGGGTTTCTTCGCTGGAGGCTGTGCGGGTTGGTTGGGAGCTGCCTGGTTAGCTTGGGCAGTGACAGCAAAATTTTGGGAAGCCTTACGCTTCCTTGACCCTCTTGAAGAACCAGAATTCTTTCCATTCTTGTTTTGACCTTTCTTGCTATCCTCTTTGTCAGACGATTGTTTCTTGCCCTTGTCACCCTTCCTGTGAAACTTATTCTTCCGAATCTGTGACTCAGTCAATGTCGCTGCTAACTCGTTAGCCTGACGGAGTGTGGCAGGGTTACTACCAGTAATGATGTCCTGTACTAAGTCAGGTAGGCCTTCGATGTATCTTTCGATAGCCTTGTCAAGTGGGGTAACCATTTTTGGGCAAAGCAGACTCAACTCCTCAAATCTATCAGTATATGCCCTGTGCTCGCCACTGTCTTGTTTCAAGTCATCAAACTCCTTCTCCAAAGCTCGCTGCTCATGACGAGGACAGAATTCCCTCATCATAAGGGCCCTGAGTTCAGCCCATGTCTGTGCTAGAGCAACTTCTGCACCTCGGTCTCTCATAACCCCATTCCACCATGTGACAGCCCTCTTCTGAAACACACTCGAAGAAAACTCGACCTTGCGATTGTCAGGACACTGCACGTGGCGAAAAGTATTCTCAATGCTCTCGAACCATTTAAGAAGCCCAGTCGCTCCTTCAGAACCACTAAACTTGAGTGGTTTAGATGAGTTAAAATCCTTGTATTTGCATGGAGCATTGTTATTGTTGTTGGCTTGGTTCCATTGAGCAAAGAGGTTTGGGAATTGAGCAGCCATCTGCTGCGCAATGATTTCTGCCAGTTCGGCAGTCGCTATCTGGTTTTCGCGTCGAGGAGGCATTCTAAAAGAGGAAAACATGAAAGGAAACGAGTGAGATGATTGGGTGAAAAGAATGAGATGAAACAAAAATTGACAACAACAAAGATGGTGGTCATTTGTTTGTTACCATAAGGCAAACAAACAACACACAGTGACTAATCAAAGTAAATGGATCAAAAATAATGTATCGCGAAGACATGCTCGCCTATAAGTGAACACTCATCCCAAGAATTCCCAGGTAAGCACAATTGGTCTCGCGTCTGATGAGATATATACGAAGTGCTTGCCTAGACAGAAAACCTAGAATACAGGCATTCACCCTTCCAGTTTGCACGTGTTCACATTATTTAAAACCCAAAACCTTGACGAGATTTTGAAAACTCAAAGGGGTTCAAAACCTTATAACAGAGGGTTCAAAACCATACAATAGAGGGTTCAAAACCTTGTAATAAATCATCCAAAAACAGATAATTGTTTTTCAAAAATCGTTTCGGAAAATTTGTTTTTTTTTTTTTTTTTTATAATCACCTAAGGAAAGGTGATGTACATGTTTTAAGATCTAAACACAAGACAACTTGTGTTAGGGTCCTAGAAAGGTTATAGTCTAGGTCAAAGCATTACTAATAACCTAATACCCTATAACCATTGGCTCTGATACCAACTCTTCTGTCACACCCCGACCACGTATAACATACAAAACGTGGCGGAAAACGTCGGGGAGTGTTGTAACAGAATTAATTGTTTCATAACCATGGCATACAAAGTTGTATTTTATTTATCAACATAAGAGTTACATTGTTTTAAACAGGAATCAAAGAGTTTATAACATAATTATACTAGTCGATCTTCATTTTTATTCTCTAAGGCACAGGTCCGCCCTAGTGTCACGATCATCATCCTACGCAATAGTTCCTGAAAACACATGTGAAAATAGGTACGTCAGCATAAAAATGCCTGTGAGATACATAGGATTTGTGAAAATATGATTCATAACTTATAAGTTTAGACAAAGTTGTTTAACAAAAGTTAGTCATGAACCTTGTAAGTTGTTTTGTTTTGCAAATCATTCAAAAAGCAATGATATGTATAAATAAGAGAATAATGTAAGGTTAAATGAATAACCAAGAAAAATGAGTTTGTATAAGATAAGTTGTTTTGTAAATCAATGTCTTGTGAAAATAAGTTGTTTATGTAAAACGTAATATGTCAAATATTGAAATGATTTAAGTAACGCTACGACATGTAATATCATACAAACACTTGTTTATAGGAAGTACCAGCGGTGTATCCACCATGCTTGTATCCTATTACACACGCCTCGTTACTCAAATCACTTACTCAAACCAACCACCAATGTAAATTGTTTATGTATAAATGAATTGTCATGTGTTAATGTGTAAACCAAATCGAAATGTCTATGTCCAATGTAAACCACTAATTGTGTATATCAATGTCAAAATGTTTATGTTTAATGTAGATCATGTAATGTATACCCAAAAATATCATGTATGGTAAGTGAAATATATCAACTAAACCATATGTGAAATGCACAAAAACAAGGTATTGAAGTAAAACATGGTTTAAATCAAAGTTATGTTTTGTGGAACAAATGCATGCTATACTGATACAAACATTTATGCGGTATTGTGAAAATGCATACATCCAAGCCTTGAGACTGTGGCGATAAACCCTTAAACAAATTAAATGTTTATCTAAGTTATGTGTATCGAATTCGGTCATTCCTTCCAATCCAAACAAACCCAGGATTTCAGGAACGGGAGTTGTCAATTCCTATGGTACCACTACCTACTAACGAACGGCGTAGCTAATGTTAATGAATGTATTGTTCCATTGTAAACAACCCAAATGTCATAACAAAATGTAAGCATGTGATGAAAACAACTGTACTAAGTATGCACACAATGGACATACATAGCATGAAATGTAAGGTAAAACAATGTACTAAGTATGCACACAATGGACATACATAGCATGAAATGTAATGTAATGTAAAACAATGTACTAAGTATGCACACAATGGACATACATAGCATGAAATGTAATGTAAAACAATGTACTAAGTATGCACACAATGGACATACATAGCATGAACACAATGAAATCATGTACTATAATTGTACTAATGAACATAGCCAGTTTATGATGTGAAAACAGGAAAGCATGAAAGTAACAAGTAGGCACATGTGTTCCACCCCAAAACAGTTTGGAAAACAGTAAAAGATGGGTCTATGTACTCACATGAGATTGCTCAGAAGTCCTAAGATAACCACCAAGCAATGCTAGAGATCACGGAATCAAACGGCACCTAATATAGGTAACTATGTTAATAAACCGGACCTAAATCGGAGGATTTAGATAGAATGAGGGTTCGTAAACCAAACGAGTATGGAAACTCGTGTAATATGGTTTAACAAAGCCTACATACTAATTGAAACCTAACATAAGTGCTTACGACCCATGACGACCCGTTTAGGTAGCTTATGCTACTTTAACGCGTCGTTCGCGTGAAACGCGTTCGGAACGTCTAACTAGTCCTATGACAAGTGTTATATGCCTAAACATGTTACATAATCAGTTATGTGATAAAAGTTTAGGTTACATATGCTTAATTACCGATTACACATGAAAAGGGTATTTTGGTAATTTACCTAAGGCATATACTCTACCTATCATACAACTACTTAACGAAGCGACCATAAGGTATAACCTCGGAAGGTTATTCCCTATATATTGTGGTCACCTAATGTGTTTGGTAGGATCCTAATGATCAACCAAATGGGTCGGGTTCGAAGGTATAAGCGATTTATTAGATCGCTTACCCTTACGACCCTAGACAACGTGGTAATTAGTAGGCATAGTCCCAAAGGACTATAACCATCATGATTACAATCACGTTGCGAAGTTCAAATGAACTTCGCATTGACCATAAACTGGTCAACGCAGAAAGTCAAACAAAGTTTGACTTTCGGACTCGAAAAGCAATAAAAGAATGAAGGAATACTTACGAAGCGTCCCCGAATGCTAATCTCGATCCAAGTAACTCAGGTATGAAACAATGGTTTCAAATTAGAGTTTCTCAAATCAAAATTCTTGTGGGTTTTGCAAATGAAGGCATGGGGTATTTATAGGATTTCCCGAACCATTAGGATCGTTTCTTGGAAAACGTGCTTCAATCTTGGCCATACACTTGCACCCATGGTATTGTAATACCATGTGCACATCCAAACCAGCCCATAGATTCCCCAAAACCATGTGCAACAAGTGGAACGGACCAGATTCGATGTTTCTGCACATTCTGCTGTCTGGGACCCTGACGCGGGCCGCGTAAAGGACAGCCCTGGTTTTACGCGGGCCGCTTGAGTCCTTAGATCAGGAGAAAGTTTGTTGAATTGACAGTTTAGGTCCCTGTTGGTGTTTAAGGCCATTTCCGACACTTCTAAGGCCTGTAAAGCCAACTTTAAGGCCCTAAAATGATGCCTAAACATTGTGGACATGAAACATGCTCAAAAATATGCCGGACATCAGTTCCTTTGGTCGTACGAACGCGATGTTCGCTTAATTACAACGGAATGCGCATAAGCGCGAAAAACGATCCAAATGACGCAACGAATGGATTTTTCTTATGCCAAACACTAAAATAAAATATTTTAGTGCTTACATAAATTTTTGGAAGTTCGGATGTATTCAGAACGTGAGTTATGCGCAAAAGTGCAAACTTGTGCACTTTTTGACACTTTTAGTCCCTGAATGACCCAAAAGTTTATTTTAGCACACCGAACCCCTCAAAGCCTATTTCTAAGCTATGTAAAGGATATTTATGGTATGTTTAACTTATGGTCATGTTCCAGAATGTTCGTTACAGTTCAAATTGGCATACTTTCGCAGTTTGTCAAGTTTAGTCCCTGTAGCCGAATTAACTTGTTATTGACATACCAAAGCCTTCAAAACTTATTTCTAAGTTATGTAAAGGTTATTTAAGGTATGTTAAGTATATGTTGATGTTCTGGAGTATTTGTTGCATTAAACTGATTACGTTTACGCACCAGTTTGCGTATAACTCTCCAGAAAGCGATATAGAGTTTGAAATTGAATAAAAGTCAAAACATGAAAAACGTAAAACACAACCAAACAAACATTGGGATCAAATAACATGGTTTTATTGATAATAGAACTGTTCACAATGATTACAAGCTCAGATGTTACACACGAGGTACATCCCATGTACCATGAGCATCTCATGCATAGGAGACGGGTCAACATACCTATGGCATCAAGATCGTCATCTTTAACACCATAATATACTCCCGGTCGGCTTGATTTGAGTTAATGAATGTACTAGTCGTCGTCCATTGTAAATAACCACAAAAATATCAAATAAGCACATAATCACATAATGGTCCAAGATAACATAAAATCACCAAGTGATCTCAGCAACGTTCTGAAGAATAACACAATAAGAACACTTATATATAGGAAGTACCATCAGCGTATCCACCATGTTCTTATCGCATCATACTCCTCCCGTTACCTTAATCACTCTAGATCTTATGCCACCATACTTAACAAGGCTTACTATGATTTCTCATGCATCGAATCTCATAATTAAGTGTGCACCCATAATTACTCGTTTCGTCGCATGGTCCACATAGCTTCTCTTGTTAAGCGAGGGTAAACAAATAATAAGGTCGAACTATCGTCTAAATAAAATAAACATCGTCACAACATAACATCTGTGAAATCGAATCGTGTTTCATACTAGCAATGATAGCACTACTTGTTTTGCATACAACAAATTTAGTAGTAGGTATTTTATTCTAGTACAAATGTTTATATATGTTTCATACTAACCAAACAGGTAGAGTGCAACATATACTAATAATGCATTGTCATCATATTGTAAGCATATCGAGAAAATGTTTTCAAATCATGTGCTAGGTATGCTAAGTTAACACACTAAGCAAAATGTATTTGAAAATAATGTACTAAGTATGTTAAGTCAACATACGAAGTAAATTGTATTTGTAATCACGTACTATACATATTAAATAAACAAATCATGTATGTAATGCCATGATCACAAAATAGTATTAACTTGTTCATAGTGTTCATATCGATCGTGTTGCCAAGTTCGTATGAATGCACTAGAGTGCAATCATGGTATGCTAATTTACAAGATTTAGTTCCTAAAGAACGGAATCCTCAAACTCAGCATGTAGTTGTAATCACACATAGTGTAATCACATTAAAGTTTGTAATTGGAAAATGAATAACAAAGATAAAGATAAACTTCTTGAAATTTATATTGTCATTACAAACATAGTTGAAATATATACATTGTTTTTGAAAATAAACAGAAAATATAGAGCTTCAAATGATCATAAGTGCTTGATCATTAGCTTGAGCCTCGTTGACATTGGACACTCGTCCATTAGCATTGGCAAGCTTGGGGCAGTTTCGCTTGAAATGATTTAAATCACCACAACTGAAACATGCTCGAGGGCGAGTCTGTGTAGGGGCTGCTCGGTTCTGGATACGACAGGTCACAACTAGATGTCCAAATAGACCACAGATTGTACACTGGCGACAAGGAGGATTTGATGCGTGATGATAGTTGCAATGATTGCACCGAGGTTGCTTTCCACGATAAAATCCTTTAAATGGTACTAAGTTTAGTGGAACTGGTGCAGGAATTACAAAATTCTTTGAAGTCTTGCGCTTCCTAGAACTTTTAGAAGATTCGGCCTTTGTTCGTTTAGAATTCTCATTAGTAGTTTCGGTGTTTTGTTTCTTGTCTCCTTTTCTAAATAGTTTACCTTTTCTAACCTGGGAGTCGGTTAAGATGGCGGCTAATTCCTTAGCCTCCCTAAGCGTTGCAGGTTGACTGCTAGTGACAATGTCTTGGACAAGATCAAGTAGGCCATCAATGTATTTTTCAATGGCCCGATCCAAAGGTGTGACCATAGTGGGGCAAAGTAGGCTTAGCTGTTCAAATCGGTCAGTGTAGGCACGGTTTTCCCCACTATCTAGTTTTAGATGATAGAACTCGTTTTCAAGTGCCCTTATTTCACTTCGTGGGCAGAATTCTTTCTTCATAAGATCCTTAAATTCTTCCCACGTTAGTGCCATTGCCATATCGGCACCTCGATCTCTCATAATACCGTTCCACCAAGTGAGTGCTCTTCTTTGAAAGACACTCGAGGTGAACTCCACCTTGCGCTCATTGGGACACTGAACATGACCGAATGTGCTTTCTATACTCTCAAACCATTGTAGGAGCACAATTGCTTCTTCAGACCCATTAAACCTGAGTGGTTTAGCCGAGTTAAATTGTTTATAGTTACATGGTGATAAAACATTGTTGTTGTTGTTATTGTTTTGGATTTGGTTGACTTGGGTCACAATGCCTGGGAGTAAAGTATCTAGTTGCTGAGAAATCATTGCTGCCATTTCAGCGTTCCAAGTGACGTCGCGGCGAGGAGGCATCTTGAAGGTATAGCTATAGTGAAAACCAAATAAATTAGATTTATCAAATTGTTATGAGTTATAATATCATTGTATAGTGAAAATTTTGGACTAGTAAAATCTCGTTCATAGGTCTCGTTCTTGTACTTAGAAAATATTGTGTTGTGGATTTTTGTTTTGAAATAAGAGTTGTTTAAAAATAAACTTTTGTAATATTTTTTTTTTGATGAGAGTATACAAGCCAAGTTAATGGTTTTTATTAAAAATTCCTTTACTATTAAAAAAATATTGTTTTTGAGATAAAATGTTTTAAATTAAACTTTTAAAATAAAGAAACTTTGTGTTTGAAATTTTGAAAATTCTCATCCAAATAGTAAAAAAAATTGAAATTTTAAAAGACAAAGGTAGTGTTTCGAAAATGAAATAGAATCTCATAGTGTCGTGAAATGAAACGAAATTCATTTCAACTGTCTCGAATCAAACATATCACCGAAGGTAATATGATGAATTAGTATTGTGAAAGGAAAAATTGTTTCGATTGTCATGAATAGCAAACATATTACCGAGGGTAATATGAATGAGTAGTTATACAAAGGTCGTTTATAATAGGTTTTTATAATGCTTCATGTGACAAACCGTATTTTTGAGGTATAAACCAGTCAATTCTTTCAAGCTTTTTATTTACATTTCCTTTACGTTCTGTGCAACACATCGTACCACGTCTGCACAAATATGTGTTGTACATATATATTATCATAAATTAATCTATTTGATTATAATTGTTACTAATTGTTGGATTTTAATTATTATTAATTGTTAGATTATGGTTATAAAAAAAAGTAATAAAATAGATATATAAAAACCACATTTGACAATTTGCCATCTTGTTCCCTTGTGTGCGACACACACAGCCACCCAATTTGTTACTATTAGTTACGGCCCAACCCCATGTCCCATTCCTTATAATCTTCGGCCCACACCCACCCCCTCAACCGCCATTCACAATTTACGTATAAGGTGCATGTACTGTTATATCCTCACCCCAAAAACAAACCCTACGGCAATCGGCAGTAGCTTCCTTCACCATCACACATACCACCTCTCGTCTATCTCCCTCCCTCGGCAACCGGAGCACATCACCACTCCTCCGTCACCGATAGCCGGTAAGCCCCACAAATCTCGTTAATTAGTTTCGAACGTGTGGTCTCGGTTTCGGTCCAACCTTAGCTACGTTTGATGCCTGTGATTGAATGATTACATGAAACTATATGAAAATATATATACTTGTTCGATGATCTGTGTATGTATTGTTCATGCTTGATGAAACTATAGGAAAGTACGTGCTGTGCGATGACATGTATATGAACAGTTTATGCTCGATGTTATACATGATGGTATGGATGATAAGTGTTTAGTTTGCACGTAATACATGTGAAATATATGATGCCGGGGTTCGCTTTACTCATACCGGTCGACTTCGTTTTAAAGCCATGGAAATTGTACATGAATCCTAGTAATACATGTGTACGTAACTGCGTATATCTATATCATATATTATATCCGAAAGAAAACGTAGGGAGTAGGCTTAAATGATAGTTTCGGTTCGACTTCGGCATAATAATATGAACGCGGATACGGACCGACATGTTTGGTGTAGACATGAGATTGTATATGTGATTATATGGATACCGTGTTCGGTCGATAGTTGGTAGTTTAAAGTTGTTTGTGATATCATCAACTGATTCGATGTATGAATATGTGTTATATACTCCATGTTTCTTTCCATATGTGTGAGTGTGTTATATGATTTTGAAATATAAACTACACTGTTTGATTAATGCAAGATTTTTTCTTGATAAAATGCTAATCCACGGGACCGAGCAATATAAATATCACGATTTAAAGTAGGACATTTAGATCTGTTAGCTTGATGATCACGATGATAACATTAATGACTCATGGTTCATGTTGATGTTCATATTGTTGTTTATGGAACTGGGTTTTTGTAGATGTACAACCTTACATGCGTGAAGTACAACCTGGTCATGCGTGTGTAAGTAATATTGTTAGGGTAATAAAAATGAACGAGCATTAGTGATGATTCCTTGTGAATTGATAGATGTAATAGTATTATAAGAAATCATGATGATAAAAGGGTATACTATGAATTGAAAGGTTTTTTTTTTTAAGTGGGTTTCGTGAAAGGTACAAGTAATTATGGAAAAGGTACAACATGAATAATTAATGATTTGAAATCATAGGATGAAGGTGGTTTTGTCTGTAACTGTTTGATCTAGAAGGATTTATGTATTGCCTTTATGATTAATTTAGGCTGCACATTATGGACTAGTTAAACGACTAATCAAATTTACTATGTGAATATGTTTATGCCATGATGATTTATATATATATATATATATGTGTGTGTGTGTGTGTGTGCTTATGTGCTACGCGTTAAATACATGAATACGTGACGTTAATTAAATGCAAATCTAACTAGTTATAATAACAATAATAGGACGTGATTGACCAACCCTAACCGTTAGCTATTTTAAGAGTTCGACCGAGCAACCAAAGGTGAGTTCACACTTTTTACAAGGCATGGGATTCCCGGTGGTTTGGGAATGGGTTAATGATTAAAAAGGAAACCTGCATATTCTCTTTGGGTAGAATACGTACTCCACCCTCTTAATTGAAGGGTGACAACATTGGAACCTGCGTGATCTCCTGGTATGGGACACGTACCTCCACCCTCTTAACTGAAGGGTGACAACATTGATGCTAGACCAAAAACTCTATCATTAAGTCCCTCATTTTTATATCGACTTAATCGTCGGGCCAATGGCGAACGGGTCATTAGTTAAATAGCGCTATTAGGTTTGACAAGGCTCACACCGTGCCGCAGAGGACGGGAGTGGACTAATGGATATGGGCATGTCAATGATGATAGACATTGACTTAGGGCACTCAACTTTCTCAGTCAGTAGTCGATATGGTAACGGGTTTAGTGGGATATTCATGGGGTAGCCCCCACGGCTGGGAGCCAGGGTAAAAAGGAAAGGAATGACTATGTTTTAAACTATGGGGTAACCCCCACGGCAAGTAAGCCAGCTAAAGGAAACCTATGTTTTTTAAACAACTTAAAACGAACACCCAACTGTGAACTCGCTCAACTTTGTTGTTGACTCGTTGTTACATGCCTTGCAGGTCGTTAGGTACTTAGCTGGAGCTTGCATGGGAGCAGGAGTCGTTGTGGGACATGGACTGTTGAGTTCCATGTTAAACTTATGAACTTTTATACTTTATTAAGGTTTTGAACTTAATGCTTCCGCTGATAACTTAAGTTTTGTTGAATTGTTTTGGACACCAATTATATTGTTGGTTGGGATTTTTATTTATTTAATTATATCGTTCAATATGATTGGTGGCTGGATCATGGTCAGTTACGCTCCCTGCGGTGATACTCCGCTTGTGGATTTTGAGGGTGTGACAGATTGGTATCAGAGCCATCGGTTATAGTGAACTTGGTTTTAAAAAGGGGAAAAAGCTTTTTGATAAAAACCAGACTATAACCTGTTCAGTGCTCAACGATCCACAACGACGCTTCGCTCCACGTGCAAGACTCAACACTATAGGTGATATGGTTTATGTTTATATTGCCTGCCTATTAGTTTACATAGTGCATTGTTCATGGTATGCTTAGTTAACGTAACAACCGTTGTTTGAAACCATGTGTGCTCACTCTCCTCTATCACCCCATACTTTTTACACCTCTACATCACCGTTCTTACTTGTGTTTTCTGGATGTGAAGATCATGAGTGGACGTCTCAACTTGACTCAGGCCCAACTGATGGCTCTAATCAACGAGCGAGTTGCTGAGGCTCTAGCAGCAGCTCAAGCAGGAGGTACAACCTACTATTTCGACATATCCTAGGATGTTTATATCCTACTTTCGTAATCTTGCCCACGTGCTTAACCTTATCCTTTCTTTCTCGCGCAACAGGTCAAAATGCTCAGCCTCGAGTGTGTACGTTCAAGACCTTCATGGATTGTCGACCTAGTACTTTCAGTGGCACGGAGGGAGTTGTAGGTCTTCTCCACTGGTTTGAGAAGATCGAATCTGTTTTTGAGATGTGTGAATGCCCTGTAGCCATTAGGGTGAAGTTTGCTACGGGAACTCTTGAAGGTGGTGCGCTCACTTGGTGGAACGCACAGGTGCAAATGCTAGGGTTGGCAGCTGCTAATGCCACCCCATGGAATGACTTTAAGGATCTGATCAAAGAAGAGTATTGTCATCGTGATGACATTCACAAGCTAGAGGTGGAGTTCTACAATTTGAAGATGACGGGGTCTAAAATCGAGGCGTATACAAAGAGATCGAACGAATTAGCTGCATTGTGTCCCACCATGGTGGATCCTCCCTGCAAATGTATCGAGCTATACAACAAGGGTCTAGTGCCAGAGATTCAGAGTATGGTAACTTCAGCTAACCTCCCTACAATCCATCAAGTTATACGACTATCCCACCATCTCACTGATCAGGCAGTTGAGTAGAAAAAGCTGCCTAAGCGTATTAGTGCCACTACTTCTGATGCTCCAAGTGACAACAAACGCAAATGGGATGGAAATTCAAACAAGGGTTCAAGTTCTGTTCAGTCTCAATCTCAGCAGCGAAGGACTGATGACTATAAGAGCCCCAGTCAGCAGTCTTCTAGTAATCAAGGACAGGGTGGGTACAAGGGAAATCACCCTAAGTGCAATCGATGTAACTTGCACCATAGCGAGCCATGTAGGAAGGGCAACTGTCAGAGATGTAACAAACCAGGGCATGCAGCAAAAGATTCCAGGAGTCTTTACCCTGCAAATCAGAGACGACAGCAGCAGCAGACTCCACAGAACCAACGCCAGCAGCAGCAGCAACAACAGGGTAACAACAAGGGATGCTTCCAGTGTGGTGCTGAGGGCCACTTCAAAAGAGACTACCCCCAGCTGAACCAGAATCAGAACAACAATAACCAGGGGAATGGAAACAACAGGGGTAACACTGATGGTAATGGCACCAGGGGACGCGCTTTTGTGATTGGTCAGGGTGATGCGAGGAACAATCCCAACGTCGTGACGGGTAAGTTCCTACTGGATGATTTCTTTGTTTCGGTTTTATTTGATTCGGGTGCCGATACTAGTTACGTGTCCATAAGGGTTAGTCAGATGCTCAAGCGTGCCCCAACTCCCTTGAACACCAAGCATGTTGTAGAGCTAGCAAACGGTAAAAGTCTTGAGGCCACACACTTAGTTAAGGGTTGTAATCTCATTCTAGCTAGTCAGACCTTCTCTATCGATCTTTTCCCTATCGTACTTGGTAGCTTCGACATTGTCATTGGGATGGATTGGTGTTGGATCGTCGTGTGACCCTAACGAGTCAATATGAAGAGTTCAACATCAAAAACAAAGGCGGAATCAGTGAATTTGACGTAACACAGCTTGTTTTCCTCTAATTATCTTCTTATTTATTGATTCTGAGCTTTTACAGATTCAAATGACAAACGGACAGCACCTCGGCTCAGAAACTATGACTTAATTCCGTTTCAAATGAGCATACAAGTCCAATATTTATAGGCTTCATAATTCCGCTTGAAACAGTCTCAAACGGAATCATCATTCAAACGGAATTACCTAATTCCATGCAGAACTAGTAATTTCGCTTGAACTTGCTAATTCCGTTTGAAATGTCATCAAGCACCTTTCAAGTGGAATTACCCTAAAATACTTGTTTTCTCGATTTCCGTGCCCTGATCTTATACATGACTCGATACAAGACAAAGTTAACAGACATCTAATGCACCAACAGACTCCCCCTTGGATGTTGACAAAGTCTTCAGGATCGAGTCTTCAGTCTTGATCGGTCTTGACTGTCTTTCCAAATTGATTTGACATTGTAAAAGTTTCCTTCAATTCTTCTATCTTTAATCAACAACTAGCATGAATCACAGAATCTGAATCTTTAACATCCTTCAAGCTCCTCCTTGAATGTAGATCCGGGAACTGCATCTGACTTTTAAATCTTTTAAAGTTCCCCTATCAGTTAGCTGGGATTTTGCTTAGCTGCTTTCATAAACTTATACCTGTTACCTGCACAATCTCTACCTAAATATAAGATATATGACAATAACAGTTTCAATCCAAACTTACCATTCATCTACATTTGTTAGTTTTATCAGAATTTAGAAATCCACTTAAGTATCCAGGTCCAAATTAATGACCCTGTGCACTTAATTTGTCTACCAAGTTCAACTTAATGACCTTGGTTGACTTGAGACAAAGCACACTGACTTTTGTTCAATACTATTCAAACAATTTTCTGAAAAATTACAAGTTTCAAGTTAATGAACTTGTTTTGACTTTTCAATTTTTCAAGTTTAACATATTTAGCTCTAAACTCATCATCCAGCTCAGAAACTTCTTGCATCTGCTCCAACCTTCTGAATCTGAAGATCAACTCTCCACATTGGTTTGTCGGAAAATAAAGCAGAAATGAAAAATCTTTTTGGAATTTTAATAAAGTTTCTAAACTAGAAATGAATTACAAAAATAAAATGCAGTAAAAGTAAACTATTTACAAACATATTTTTGGTGAGCGTGTTAGGGAATCATATCAGCTATCCGACAAGTCACAAGTACCGTTAAGCTTTAATTACATTCTCAGAATTAAACAATTCACTTAGATTGTCGATATACTGATCCACTTAAATTCTCACACACATTTCAATCTGTCCAGGATACGGATTAGGTGAATTAGAGACTTAAACTCATTCATGTGTCCCACCTCTTGAATATACTCCCGTATCCAGATCCCAATATTCAGTGTTACAGTTGAGTATACCACAGATGATATCTGTAAAGGGGTTAATTGCGAAACCGTGAGAGCTCAGGTCAGAACTTCCGTTCAAAAGAGAGATGACGGCTTCGACTTTTGGTGGGTCCCCTTTAGAGGATCTTTTTTACTACAGCAATGATTAGCATTTTTAATGTTTCATCATTTTTGTGCTGAGGGCGACGCTATATTTCAAGCAAGCGGTAAAGTATTCTCCGGGGACTAGGCCATTGCTTCCGCAAAATCAGAAGTCCCGGGATAATACCCCAGATATCACTGAGTATAAAGACCTAGTATCTCAGAAAGAGGGATCTTTCAAACAAGATTTCAGGGGTTACCTATATATCCAAGTAGTGTTCCCCACGAAATAAGCAAGTTTGAATTTAGGTTTATATCCCGAACAAACCTAGTAAATGTGTAAAAACCTATCGGCACATCATCAGCGAGACTGTTTAACTCTTTTAAACTTTACAATTCTTTAGCATACCGTAACTGTCAAGCCAATGTACTATCATTTTCCCTTTTTACACAAGCTCTTTTCTGGTTTTTTATTGTTTTTGGATTTTGAAATATCTCATGTTTTTGTATTTTTGAAATTTTTACTGTTTTTGTATTTTCTAAAAATATTACCCTACTCCCCCTAAATACCAAAACAGGTAAAAATTCGACAAACCATTGCAGATTGTTTCTCAACATCATCATCTACAATGTTATCCTCATCAACGCCAATAATCCCATCCGACACTGATAAAAGCTTCATACCATTTAGTTTTAAAAGATATTTAAAACGAGTTTTGTCAAATGCTTTGGTATGTAAATCCGCTTTCTGTTCGTCAGTGTGGATTTTCTCAATTCGTATCAACTTCTTCTCGAAACAATCTCGGATGAAGTGATGACGAATTTCAATGTGTTTGGTTTTAGCGTGATGTACTGGATTCTTGGTAATGATTATCGCAGCCTCCTTATCAACAAAGATAGGGGTGTTAAGAAATTGCAAACCGTAGTCGCGCATCTGTTGCTGGATCCACAAGATCTGAGAGCAGCAACTGCTAGCAGATACATACTCAGCTTCACATGTGGATAAAGCCACAGAGGTCTACTTCTTGCATTGCCAGGTAACTAATCGTGGTCTGAAAAACTGGCACCCCGCTGTTGTTGATTTAGCGTTAACTTTGCAACATCCGAAATCAGAATCAGAATACCCTTCGAGCGCAAAATCACCTTCTCTTGGATACCACAACCCCAATGATGGAGTTCCTTTCAGGTAGCGTAATATCCGTTTCACAATCACCATATGCGAAGCTCTAGGATTAGACTGAAACCGCGCTGCGAGGCAGGTTGGATACATAATATCGGGTCTTGAAGCTGTCAAATACATTAACGAACCGATCATAGAACGATACAACGTTTCATCTACCTTCTCTCCAGTGAGATCAGGGTTTATCCCATGATTCGTCGCTAACGGGGTGGAAGCTGGAGTAGAACCTGACATCCCGAATTTCTCCAAGATATCATGAACGTACTTCGTTTGATGTATGAAAATTCCTTTGGGTAGTTGATCAACCTGTAATCCCAAAAAGAATTTCATCTCACCCATCGATGACATTTCAAATTTCTGCTTCATAACTCTTTTAAAATCTTTGCACAAATTTTCATTTGTAGACCCAAATATGATGTCGTCCACGTATATTTGAACTATCAGAAGATGTCCGTCGACCTCTTTGGTGAAGAGAGTGGCATCCACTTTTCCACGGATGAAGCTGTTGGCTAGCAGGTGTTGAGACAATGTCTCGTACCAAGCTCTCGGGGCCTGGTGTAAACCATACAGCGCCTTATCCAGCAAATAGACCTTGTCTTTGTGGATTGGATTGGTGAAGTCCGGTGGTTGACCGACATATACCTCCTCTTTTACCTTCCTGTAGAGAAACGCCGATTTAACATCTAGCTGATAAACTTTAAAGTTTTTCCAAGATGCAAATGCTAGGAAGATTCTGATCGCTTCTAGTCTAGCAACCGGAGCATACACTTCAGTGAAATCTATACCCTCCTGCTGACTAAAGCCCTGGACAACGAGTCAAGCTTTGTTACGAATAATAACCCCTCTATCATCTCTCTTGCACCTGAACACCCACTTGGTGTTTATCTTCCTTTGACCATCAGGCAAGTCTACTAACTTCCACACACCTAACTTCTCAAACTGACTCAACTCTTCTAGCATAGCATTGACCAAAGAATCTTCAGTTAGCGCCTCTTTGTATGTTCGCGGTTCGATCTGCGAAATAAAACAACTTAGTGAAAACTCAGTTTGTAAAGGAGCAGCTATAGAATAAAAACAAGTAAGGCCTTGGTCAATTTGTCGTCTAGTGCGAACGCCTGACTGCAATTCTCCAATAATCAACTCCTCTGGATGGTATGAAAGAGTTCTCGGCATCACCTCGCCTGGAACATCTACCTCGCCTTCCAAATTTGTGACATTTTGATTTGCACCTTGTTCATCGACTGGAATTGTTTGACTCGAAATCTGGATCTACTCCCCCTCAGAATCTGAATCACCATGATCAAAGACTGGTCTATCATCAGATTCTTAATTATCGTTGAATGCCGTCTGATTGTCAAGAGATTGCTGAATATCATCATGTTCACCAGCATTACTTGGACCTGCTTCATCATCGTTCGAAGCTTGTCGTTGACGACTGAAAGTTTCTGCTGGGAATCTTTCCTGCGATTCTTCATACTCTCTCAAAATATCCAACTCGTCAAAGAAATCTGGTTCTTCTTCAATGTCAAACGAATCCCATAAAGTATCGTAATTAAAACGCCATGAGTCACCAGGATTCTGAGGCGGCATAGTATACCCCTGACACTCAACATGTTGTGCTTCGATGATCCGCTTTAAGCTTGGAACAAAGACCCTTTTCAATGGACTAGAGTAACCCACGAAAATTCCTTCAATCCTCTTTGCACCAAATTTTCCAAAAGGCTCTAGAACTGTACAGGGAGACCCAAACGGTTCTAAATACTTCAGGTTCGGTTTGCGGTTGTTGATCAGCTCGAAACATGTCTTGTTGAATTTCTATACAGTGAGAACCCGGTTGAGTGTATAGCAAGCGGCTGACACTGCTTCTGCCCAAAAATTGACTGGTAGCTTTGAATCAGCAAGCATCGTCCTAGCCGTTTCAATTAGCGTCCTATTCTTTCTTTCAGCTACTCCATTTTGCTGCGGAGTGTAAGGAGCACTAAATTCTTGCAATATACCTCTCTCATCACAATATTCTTCCATCTTGTTCTTCTTAAACTCAGTACCGTTATCACATCTGATTCTTCTGATTCGGGTTTGGTACAAGTTTTCAATTTTTCTGAACAACGCCATCAAGCTTTCGAAAGTCTCATCCTTTTTCTTCAGAAAAGATACCCATGAAAATCTTGAGTAATCATCAGTTACTACCAGACAATAGAGATCACCAGTTATACTTTTGACATTCACTGGACCAAAAAGATCCATATGAATTCTCTCTAACGGTCTTGAGACTGAGTTAACTTTCTTTTTAGGATGGGATTTCTTCTTTTGCTTGCCTTTGACACAACTTATACACTCTCCTTCCAGATGAAATCCTTTCACATGAACACCAGTTACTAAATCGTTATGCACCAGGTGATTCATTTTTCGGAGATGAATATGGCCCATCTTTCGATGCCATAACTTTGATTCTTTTTCCGTTGCTCTTGACACAAAACAGTGAGCCTGACCCGTGGTTGTAGTAGCTACGCTCATATCCAACACGTACAGATCATTGACTCTGGGTGCCCTCATGATAATCCACTATTCTGGAACAACAAATCCTGGTTTCAAGATCAAACATTCTTTGTCTGTAAAGTACGTCGTATACATGCGATCACAGATCTGAGATATGCTTAGAAGATTGTTTTCAAGCTCGGCGATGTAGTTTACTCTTTCAAACGTGACAATCCCATTTGATAAAGTTCCTTCTCCAAATATCCTACCTCCTTGATTTCCTGCGAATCCCACATAACCTCCATTAAACCCTCTAACATCATACAGTAGGGTCTTCTTCCCAGTCATGTGCCGAGAAGCTCCACTATCCATAATCCATCGTGAAACGGATCTTGGAAGCTCCTGCACATATCAAAAACATTTAGTGAGATTTTGATGCCACTCAAGCCTCTTTTGACTCGGGTAACTTGACATTAATGTGAGTTTTAGCAATGTAAAGTGGCGGAAAGTTTTTGTCATTCATTTTCAAGCTTTCTTCAGACCAAATCTCAACCTTTTTGTATAAAAAGAAATCATTTTTGGAAGATTGGCCAGATGATTGATCTTTCTTCAAAACATCTTTCTTCTCAGAAGTGATAGACTCATGTTTTTCAAGTTTCTCATTGTAATCCAAAGGAACATTCATCTTTACCAGAGTGGTAGAAGACGATTGTTTTTCTGACTCTGAAACCTTTGGTTTTGGAAAACTTTTTGGCTTCCATGTTTGTTGAGATGAAGCAACCCGTTTGTAAAAATTGTTATTTTTAGTTTCCAACTTCTTAACAGGTTCAATTTTGACTTTTGTGTTCTCATTTTTCAAAATTTTCTCAACAACCATTGGAGCTTTGCCTTTTGCATCAACTTTCTTTTTCTCAACAACTTCAGAATTAGGGTTTAAGTTGGTGCATTTTCGTGCAATGTGCCCAACTTTGTTGCACTTGAAGCATGTACGAGTATCAACTACCCGACTTGTGCCTTCGGACTGAGGTTGTGAGGCCCTCTTCTCAAAAAATTCCTCATTAGACTTTGAAAAAAATCTCAGATTCTTGCTCGGAATGAGAACTCGAGCTTTTTACAAACACATTTTTCTCAGCAAATTTCTTGTTTTGAAAATTCTTTCTTTGATTTTTCTTACCACCCTGATAACCACCCGACCATTTATTTTGATTATAGTTTGAAAAACGTGGCGGTACTACAGGTTTTTGGTAGTAAGATTTATCTTTTTCAAAATTCAGTTGCCTCTTCGCATTTTTTCACACCCTCAATTTCAGAGACATCAATCTCAATCAACTTGAACACATTTCTCAATTTCCCAACATTCACATTCTCCAAAGGAAAATCACGATCCGAATACAACTTATCCGATCCTGCCATCTTGTACATCACAAGATGTGTTTCTTCACTTAAGTTGTTTTTGGATTTTGATTTTGGAATATATTTGTCCAAAAAACATTCATCATCCTCAGTAGTGTCACTATCAAATTTCAAAACTCTTTCAACCACACTTTTAACAACTTCAGATTGGACACTTCCTTCATCAGATGATGAAGTGAATCTGACATCGATTGTGTCTGGAAGTTTCACTTCAATTTCATCTTCATCATTAACCAACCCTGAGTTTTTCTTTGAATAATTGTTTAGAACAGGTGGTGGAACCTGATGATACCCCACCCCAGTTCCATCAGCATATACATCTTCGCCTGCTTTGTTCTTTCCAATCGGTTTAGGAACAATATGTTGAAGAACAAAACTTGCGGAGCTGTAACTGTTCAGTTTCAACTGAATACGTTCATTTTCAATTTTAGCTTCTTGAAACTGAAGCTTCAACTTAGCAATTTCATCCTATTGTTGGTTGATTAATTCTTCTTTAACCCTAAGAACACCTGACAATTGCACATTTTCTGTGTATGTCTTACTATTTCTTTCATCAGAATCTTTAACCGTGCGTTTTAGCTTCTCAAAATTTTCTGAAACTTGTCGATTTTCAAGAATTAGCTTTTCGTTTTCTTTCCTAATTCTTTCTACTTCAGTTTTATTATTTTCGATTTTCTCCGTTAGTTCTTTTATGCGATCATTTGAAGTTTTTAACATTTTATCACGGTTTAAGATCTGATCCTCCACATTTCTGACTCTTTTTGTTAGATCTTCGATTTTTTTACTGCTGTGGTAAGTAATTGTACTACAAACCTTGCAGTCTTTCATGCAATTTTTGCAGTCTCTCTCGGTTTTAGCTTTCTTACCTGACTCATTGATAGAATCATTCTGACTGACCTTGTTTTTGGACTCAGTGCCAGAACCAGAAACTACCTCTAGTTCTTTCGCAGCGAACACTTTGTCAGCCATTTTCTTCAGATTCTCAGCAGTAAACTCTTGTGTCGTATCAATAATCCCATTATCAATTTTATTTGACTGCTGCTCTTTCTCCTTTTCTTTTTCTTTCTCTTTTTCTTCAGCTTCTCCTCCTCCCCACCATTCTCTCTATAAGGATTCTTCTTCTTCTTCAGCAATTTGTTTGGTGAGAGCTTCAAGATCAATGGTCTTTGAATCAACAGCTATGTTACCATCGGGATCTTGGTAACATTCTCTATCAGCATCCCATCTTTTCACCCTCTTTGCTTCATTGTATATACGAGACATTCTAACCATCTTGTCTACAGCTTTTGCCTTCCTGTTGATGTATTTCTCTTTTTCATTTCTGCTATCTCTGAAAGGAACAGGTTTTTCTACAAACGCATAGCCTACTGCATCCTCCTCTGGTAACACATCTGTAATAACCATAAATTTAAAACCATTATTATTATCATTTATTTTAGTTAATAGGAAACCCTAATTAAGACACCCAAGTAATTCTGTACAAAACCTAGAATTTTCAGAATCAGGATTAGGGCCCCTAAAACTCTGGGGGGGTATTCCCTACTTGATAATTTTCTTAATAACTTGCGGACGAAGTTGAGAATTAAAAATCTGTCGACTCAGCTAGGCTAGTCCCACACGTGGCAACCCTATGCATAAAATAAGTTGCCACGCGGCCCATGTAAGAATAGGTTAAATGTCACGCGGGCCGTGACAAGGTCAAAATTTCAGTATAAATAGAGGATGTTGGGACTTGAATCTGGGCACAAAAACGACGAAGAAACTCAGAATACTCGCTGAGATATCGTCCAATTACTCTCAAAACACACACGAAACACTAATTAAGTATAGCAGGGTGCTGTAATCAGGGTATTAACTCGATCGCTATTACGATTCATTATCCGATCGATCAATGTACTCAATGGATGTTTAAGTGCTGCCCACATTAGGGTGATGCTTTGTCATTAATTGTGATTCCGACTGGATGTTGAGTGCCACCCGAATAAGGGGAATACTCTGTCCTTCGTTGTGAATCCGATGGATGTTTAAGCATAGCACTTTGTCATTCGTTGTGAGGGTTGATCTCGTGAGTTATCGTAAATGCTGTATTAAGTTACTAACCTAGTTGTGTGCATGTTCTTTAAATTAGGTTAAAAGACTAATCAGTAGTCTAAACTCTGGCCGCATAAATCTGAAATATTATCACAAGGTAGCATCACTTTGAAATTATTAAGGTACGGATCCTTACCCTACTTCTTGTTGTTTGATATTCAATTGTTATAAAACCGTTAAGTTCGTATAGCTTTTCAACCTCATCACGTCTTTGATTATCGATTCATTTGACAGTCCGTTTGATTCCTATTCTAATCATAACTTTGGATTTAGCTTTCATGTCACGCGATAATATTATGTTAGTTGTAATCATTATCGCATGTTCCAATATATGTTCCGTTTTGTTATGAAAATAAGTTTTATAAGTTATGTGAATAAGACCATTTGTACTCTGATACCCTGAGTATCGCTTCTCGTGGAGTGTCCCACGAGCATGTTGTTGTGGCATCGACATCATGTGCTCCATCCGTGACGGAGAGATTAGTTCACGGCGTCTCTTAAGTACAAGTGTGGTACATATAAGCTATTAGGAGGCGTATGGATCGATCCTAGGATTTAAGTATAAGGAGGTGGATAACGGGTATGCCAATTTGCCATCTCATGTGATAATTATGCAGGAGTAGCTACCTGTGTATTGTCACGTTTTAAGTTTGCTCATGGGTACATCCGTAAGATATGATTATGAAATTTTGTTCTTGCATCGTATCATTTTCGCATAAAGCGTTAATTGTTATTTGAGCCTATTATTCCGTACTGAGCATTCAGCTCATTCCGTAAATTTTTGTGTATACAGGTCTGCATGTTACTTTGGGCGGGGAAAAGAGAGAAGAATAAAGATTAGGAATAAATCTGAAGATATTAGTTAATGAAGTCGAATGTTTTCGCTTGTATATTAACCTTAAGTTTCGTTGTTATGTGGTTGTATCCTTGTCAAATAAATAAATGGAATTATGACTTTTGTTTATGATATCACTGTTATTGTGACACGTCAGCCCTTCCGGGTTGGGGTGTTACAGCTCATGTTGAAAAGATTTTCGGAGTTCTTGGAGTTCCGGAGCAATACAAAGTTAGATTGGCTACCTACAAACTCGAAGATGACGCACAAACTTGGTGGGAAGGATATAAGCAAGTCAAAAGAGGGGATGATTTTGACACTAATCTTTCATGGGTCGACTTTCGTAATATCTTTTACGACAAGTATTTTTCGACCGCTGATAAAGAAGCTTATATCAGGGAGTATGCAGTGATTCGACAGGGGAGTGATGAACCAGCCTCTGAGTTCATTACTAGATTTGCAAGGTTGGCTAGTATTGTAGGAGACGTTGCAGGAACGGCAGAAGTCCAGGCAGAAAAATGCAAGTGGGCAGTCAATGATCGAATTCGGAAGTCGATCATGTATATGAAATTTAAGGATATCACCGAAGTTGCTGATGCAATCAAAACTTTTGAATTCGAAAGGAAAGAATTCTTATCTCGAACTGGGGATAATAAGAAGAGAAATAGGGAAGGACAATTTAAGCAGGAAAACGGCCAATCATCCACTACGCCACAGCATCAAGACCATAAAGTGCAAGGAAATCAAAACTCTGGAAATCAGGCACGTCCATGGCAACCTAGAACACAAAACCCGAGACCTGCTCAAAACCAGATTCAGTTGTATGCAGAACCTATTAAAGCTCAACCACTGAATCAACATGTAAACCCGAATCAGATTACATATCCTTTATGTAATACTTGTGGTAAGAGACATCAGGGCGTATGTCACCGAAGTACAGGAGCATGCTTTAGATGTGGCCAAACTGGACACATGATTAAGGAATGTACTAAGAAAGACACTAAGAAGAATAACCGACCAAACGTTGCACCACCCAATGTTGGAGGAAGAGTTTTCGCACTTTCTGCTACTGATGCTGCTAATGTCCCAGGTACTGTATCTGGAACCCTTCAGCTTGGTAAACATAGTATCTATGTGTTATTCGACACAGGAGCGACTCATTCTTTAGTATCCCAGTCGTTTACTAAGTACCTTCCGATAAGACCCACTCTCTTAAATCATACTTTAACCATTTCCACTCCCATGGAAAATTCATCCGTAATCACTTCCGTATATAAAGATTGTCCGATCCCTATTGAATCTATTGTGTGTAAGGCCGATCTATTTCCAATACATATGTGTGATTTTGATGTTATTATAGGAATAGATTGGTTGTCTAGACATCGTGTAACTATAGATTGTCATTCTCGCCGTGTTATTTTCGGTGGTCTTCATCATCCTGATATTATATATCAGGGAACTCAAGCTCATAAATCTCTTAAGATTATCTCTGCGCTTAAGGCTCGAAAATTCTTATCAAACGGCTGTGCTGGATTCCTAGCATCGATTAAGGATACTTCTGCTAGTGTTAAGAGTATCGATAGCCATTCCGTTGTTCATGAATATCCTGATGTATTTCCGGATGAACTACCAGGATTACCACCTGACCGTCAGGTAGAATTCACCATCGACTTGATTCCTGGCGCCGAACCTATTTCTAAAGCTCCATACCGTATGGCTCCAATGGAACTGAAGGAGTTGAAGGAACAATTGCAAGAATTGTTAGATCTAGGATTTATAAGACCCAGTGTTTCACCTTGGGGTGCTCCGGTCTTATTTGTGAAGAAGAAAGACGGTAGTATGCGTTTATGTATTGACTACCGAGAGCTGAACAAGATTACTATTCGTAATCAGTATCCTCTGCCTCGCATTGATGATCTCTTTGATTAACTTCAGGGGGCTCAGTTCTTCTCAAAAATCGACCTGAGGTCTGGGTACCATCAGCTAAAGATCAAGAATGATGATGTTCCCAAGACAGCCTTTTGTACTCGATATGGTCATTACGAATTTTTGGTTATGCCCTTTGGGCTAACTAATGCACCCGCAGTCTTTATGGATTTGATGAATCGCGTATTTCACCAATTCCTAGACAAATTCGTTATTGTCTTTATTGATGACATTCTGGTATATTCTAAGAGTCACGAAGAGCATGAAGCACATCTACATGCAGTACTTGGAACCTTGCGGCATGAGAAGTTGTACGCTAAGTTTTCCAAATGTGACTTTTGGCTTAGCCAAGTGGCATTTCTAGGTCATGTCATATCAGCAGAGGGAATTATGGTAGACCCAACAAAGGTTGAAGCTATTACAAAATGGCCAAGACCCACTTCTGTTACCGAAATACGAAGTTTCTTGGGTCTTGCTGGCTATTACCGAAGATTTGTTGAAAGATTCTCAGTAATTGCTTTACCACTCACAAAACTCCTAAGGAAAGGGGTGAAGTACTCATGGAATGAGGAACAAGAGAAAAGCTTTGAAGAATTGAAGAATTGAAGAAACGACTCGTATCCTCCCCGATACTTGCTCTTCCTACTGGATCAGGAGGTTACCAAGTCTATAGTGATGCCTCAAAGAAAGGATTAGGTTGTGTACTAATGCAACATGGGAAGGTTATCGCTTATGCCTCCCGTCAGTTAAAGCCTTATGAAGTTAACTACCCTACACATGATTTAGAACTAGCCGCAGTAGTCTTTGCACTTAAGATTTGGCGACACTATTTGTATGGTGAAAGTTGTGACATCTTTACCGACCACAAGAGCCTCAAGTACATATTTACGCAGAAGGAGCTAAATATGAGGCAAAGAAGGTGGTTAGAACTTTCAAAAGATTACGACGCAAATATTCAATACCATCCAGGCAAAGCCAATGTTGTAGCTGACGCGTTGAGCCGAAAGAATTCCGGGACTATATCTTGCTTACAAATTCAGCCTCATATTATGAGGGATCTCGAAAGGATGAACATTTGGCTTCAGGTTAGTAAATCTGATGGATATCTAGCTAGAATGCAGATTGAACCCGATCTCATATCACGGATCAAAGATGCACAAAAGCAAGATGGAGAACTTTGGGCAATTGTGCAAAATCTTGAGGTGGGTAAGCAATCTGAATTTTGTATAGACCATCATGGGGTTATTTGGTGCGGCAAAAGACTTTGTGTACCCGATGACTCCACCCTTCGTGAGTCATTGTTAGCCAAAGCTCACAGCTCACCATTTTCAATTCACCCAGGATCTACCAAGATGTATCGAGATTTAAGACAGAACTTCTGGTGGAATGGCATGAAGGAAGACGTTGCTCGCTATGTAAGTAAATGCCTCACTTGCCAACAAGTGAAAATTGAACACAAACGAGCAAGCGGTCTATTGCAGCCATTGGATATTCCCATATGGAAGTGGGATGAGATCACAATGGATTTTATTACCGGTTTGCCTAAGACTTTCAAGAAGAATGATGTTGTATGGGTTGTTGTCGATAGATTGTGGAAGTCAGCACATTTTCTACCGATTCAGCAAGGATTTTCGGTTAATAAGTTATCCGAAATATTTCTTCAAGAAATTATTCGACTCCATGGCACACCATCTTCCATTGTTTCCGATAGAGACCCACGTTTCACCTCACGATTTTGGAAAGGTTTTCAGGCAGCTTGGGGTACACGACTGAAGTTTAGTACGGCTTTCCATCCACAAACAGATGGGCAGTCAGAACGCACGATTCAGACCTTGGAAGACATGCTCCGAGCAAGTGCACTTGAATGGTCTGGAAACTGGGATGAATATCTATGCCTTGTTGAGTTCGCTTACAACAATAGTTGGCAAGCAAGTATTGGCATGGCACCTTTTGAGCTTTTGTATGGTCGGAAATGTCGAGCACCGATATCCTGGGATGAAGTTGGAGAAAAGATTATTGAAGGACCAGAACTAGTTCAGATTACAAATGAAAAAGTCACTATGGCACGAGAAAAACTGAAAGAAGCTCAGAGCAGACAAAAGAGCTATGCAGATCAAGATAGACGACCACTCGAATTTAAAATTGGTGACCACGTATTCTTAAAAGTATCACCTTGGCGTGGTGTTCGTAGATTTGGAATTAAAGGGAAGCTTAGTCCTCGTTTCATCGGTCCGTTTGAAATCCTTGAAAGAATTGGAGAAGTGTCATATCGACTGGCTTTACCTCCTCAGCTCTCTCACGTTCATAACGTTTTTCATGTCTCCTCGTTAAGAGGATATAATTATCAACCACTCCATGTCATTAGTTATCCGTTACTTACAATTCACGAAGATTTGTCCTACGAAGAGGAACCAGAAGCCATCTTAGATCGACAATAAAGGGTTTTGCGTAGGAAAGTAATTCCGTTTGTTAAAATCCTTTGGAAAAATCACTCTGAACACGAAGCAACATGGGAATCTGAAGAATCAATTCGCTCCCTATACCCAAATCTATTCTAGTAATAGAATTTTAGTCGAGTAACGGTAAATCTTGCTCTTTGATATATGTTTATTTTGTTTCTGTTTACGGTCATTTATACTTTACCATATGTGAATATATCTTAGCTATGATTAAGCATATCTATGTAGGAAATATCAGTACCAATAGTCACTCTAGTATCTGTAAGTCTCCATTGACTTTTCTTACGGTAAAATATTTTATTAAGATGCGTTATAGGAGGACCATTAAGGCACATATGTAAGGTAATTGACAATTATAGTCATGACCTTATACACATGTGTGTTTAGGAGATTCTGGTTATATAAGTTAGTAACTCTGCTATGAAAGTTCCGTTTCTGTTACTTATGCGATAGGTTATATTCTTATTTGAAAAATTTCGAGGACGAAATTTCTTTTAAGGGGGTAATAGTTGTAATAACCATAAATTTAAAACCATTATTATTATCATTTATTTTAGTTAATAGGAAACCCTAATTAAGACACCCAAGTAATTCTGTACAAAACCTAGAATTTTCAAAATTTTCAGAATCAGGATTAGGGCCCCTAAAACTCAGGGGGGTATTCCCTACTTGATAATTTTCTTAATAACTTGCGGACGAAGTTGAGAATTAAAAATCTGTCGACTCAGCTAGGCTAGTCCCACACGTGGCAACCCTATGCATAAAATAAGTTGCCACGCGGCCCGCGTAAGAATAGGTTAAATGTCACGCGGGCCGCGACAAGGTCAAAATTTCAGTATAAATAGAGGATGTTGGTGTTAGTGCATTCATCTGTCAACTTCGTCTTAGATCGAGTCTCAGTTCGTTGCGGATATGATTCAACATGATGACATCATCATGATGACATCATCATGATGACATCATCAAAGTGACTAGTGCATACATCATCTACAAACAATTCACATGAAGAAGATAATATGTTTGCATGAAAACACTAGAAGACAAAATAGTTAAATATTGAATTGTATAGATTTCGCTCATATGTACATTTAGGTAGGTGATTTCGCTCATAGGGTTACAAGGGATTTCGCTTATATGATCACATGGTGATTTCGCTCATATGTCATGTCATTGGAGCGAAATCAGCCATAGTATAAATACCTTTCATGTGTGATCATTCATGTAACTTGGAGTGAGACCTTTTCATATGCTAGGTAACCAAACTCTGTCAAAATCATTTCAGAAAGCATAAATAAAGAAGATATTGAAAGGAACAGCTGTTGTTACGTTACGTATTCTGATTCCGCCTTTATACGTGATGATGAACTACCTTGACTGATCGTTTAGGGTCACGACACGGTCCAACAAGTGGTATCAGAGCTCAGGACGAGGAGTTCATACTACTACAGCTTGATTCTACACGATTCTCTCATTTCTACTCACTCTCTTTTATACTTTTTCTGTTTGAAAGTTCCTACGGACAAAATGAGCTAAAATTCATACATAACGTGTAAAAGTCAGTATTGATAAACCCTAGAAAGTTTTAGATCATAAAACAAAAGAATACTTAATCAATTTTTACAAAATCAGTTCAGTTTGTTTGTCTATTCGAACCGGAACTTTAATATCCGATTTATATCATATTAGTGGTCGAAATTGAACATATTACATATCATTGTGATTGGAATTAAGTGTAGATCATTCCTTGAAAGTTGCAGATTGAAATTTGGCGTAAAAATGAGTAAAAACGTGATTCCGCTTTTGTGAACATCGAGTGTTAATAGCCTGATTTCGCTTTTACGGACATAAGTGATTTCGCTTATTTGAACAGTTTGATTCCGCTCATACGTACATTCTGATTCCACTCATATGTAATGGTGTTTCAGTTCCAAAAGTGATTCAGTAGTTTATGTGATACATGTTACTATCTGATCAATTGTCATCATTTTCTGTGTATTCAAATCGGTTGCATGGGATAATTAACTGAGTTGTCAGCCATCTATAAATTGAGGTCAAATGAAATTTTAGTGAACAAAAGTCTTACATGTGATATTGGTTTAAATGTCAAGTATCATCACGTGATTTCATATGGTTGTGTTAAACAATTAATCAATTGTCGGCTTATACATTGTTGTCGTTTACTGAACTTGGAAGAGGTGACTAGAACCATTTTAGTTTACATGTGAAAGTTTTAAAGTTGTCAGTAATTGGAAATGAAAATCACGAGATAGTGTGTCAGTCATTTTAGTTGCATGTGTTTGTTTGTTGGTCATTAGTGGTTTGCATATATACTGTTTTACATAAAATCTCATTTAGTCAATATTAAATAGTATTGTTGTTTGCTAAAGTTTGTTGGATATCATCTAAAGCCCACGTGAAACAGAGAATTGTTCTTACCCACTAGATTTACGGTCCAATCAAAATTAAGAAACTTTAATGATTGTTGTTCATTATGATGTTTGTGCATTGATTTTATAAAAACATCACATGATATGTCAGATTTGTGTTGAATCATAGTTGATAAGTGATTTGTTGTGTAGTGCCATTAAGTATTTGATAACTAGTTTGGGTCTGCAACATCTATTATTAGTCACTATTATAAATTTCGAAAATTTTGCTAAAAGGTTAAGCTGATTGAGTTTGTTTTGTTTGATCCTAGGTATTTGAAGATGTCAAACAACGGTGAAGAGTTCTACAATACTTTCTACAACGCGTTCAATTCCGAATCATCAGATAGAAGATCCGAGATGAAAGAATATTCAAAAGAGATTTCTGAAAATTTGAAGTTTGAGAACATGTACGGAAGCCAACAGAAGCCACCAAAGCTAATGAAAGTTGAAGATTATAATTGGTGGAAAAACAGATTTGAGGGTTGGGTAAAAGCTTTCGCTCCTGAAAGTTGGTTAAAACTGACAAATGGATACACTGAACCAGTAAAAGAGGGAGGAGAGTTAATAGAAGCAAAAGATTTCACACACATAGATACAAAAAATTTTGTAGCTGAATATAAAATGATCACATTAATCAAACAGTCAGTGAGAGAGGATATTATTTCGTTACTTGAACAAGAGAAAACTTCAAAGAGTTTGTGGGAAGCGTTAGGGAAAAAGTGTGTAGGAAGTAATGAAATTGTCAAAAACAAAAAGAAATTGTTGCGTAAAGAGTTTGATTTTTTCAGTTGTATGAAAAATGAATCTGTTTGTAAAATGATCGAGAGATTCGGATATCTGAAAATGGAGCTGATCAGACATGAAATTTTACCTTCTGAAGAGGAGCTGGTGGATAAACTGTTTGATTCATTGCCAAATGATCAAGAGTGGCAATACTTTGCTTTAATGTTGAAGAACACAATCAAGCCTGAAGATTTGAAAGTGGATTTGCTGATTGAAAGACTTGAAAGCCATGAGTTGGAGATAAAAAGATCTAAATTCAACAATCCGGCTTATCAGCAAAATGTGGAGCTTTACTACAGAGGAAATACACCACAGGCTAGATCTCCAAAAACAGCATTTTCTTCAGAAAGTTCAAGTTCAGTGAACAATGAAAGCCTTCACAGTGGTTTTCACAGTGGATCTTCTTCAACAACTTCTGATCAATCTGCTTCAAAGAATTTATTCCAGTGTAATATCGCAGTGGATCTGAAGAATGGGCAGAATTTCAGCGAAGAGTCAGCAAAACAACAGATGGTTTTCTTGGCATCTGTACTTGAATCGTATGAAAGCCTCGTTGCAGGGAAGATTGGCAATACCAATTTGACTAAAGAAGATTATGATCAATTAGACCCCGAGGAGATGGAACTTATGGATATAAGATGGTGCATGGCCAGTGCAGTTCGTCGGGCACAGCGGTTCATGGAGATCACGGGGAGAAAGTCAATTGGTGGACCATCTACTAAACTGGGATTTGATAAATCCAAGGTGACATGTTTCAAATGTAAACAAAAAGGTCACTTCAAGCGCGAGTGCAGAAATGCGTATGCTGCTGATGATTCTGAAAATCCATTCAATGAAGATTACTACAGGAAAGCGATTTACCATCAGAACAAGTCTGAGCCACCAAGATTGAAACAGTCTGAAGAAAAATCAAGGGCTCTTGCAGTTATATATGACGATGAAGGTTATGACTGGAGTCAAGTATGCCCTGAAGAAGATGCAGTTGGATATGCATTTGTGGCTAATGCTGATCCTGATAGATATTGGAAAGCAGATTATGCAAGATGGGAAATTGGAAAATTAAACGAACCATTCAAAGAAGCCCAGAGAGCAAAAAGATGGAATGAAGAGTTGGAATGTTATATGGATCCACGGGGTAATCCAGTTGTTGACCCATCAAAGGTGGATTTCGAAGCTGTAATAAATTTGGTCCCAAGGCAGGCTACTTTCAACACACGAAGGTTATCTGATAAAGCATATTTGCCTGATTTGGAGAAAAAGATAAGAGAGGTTTGTGAAGCAAGTCTATCGAAGGTGGTAGAAATGAAGAACAGAAAAGAAGAAGAATTGAAGAAGATGATTGAAGAAGTAAAGACTGTTGTGAAGATTGCTGCTGAAGAGGAACAGAAAGCTGAAGAAGAACAGAAGAATGAAGAAGCTCAGAAAGAAGAAAAAGTGGAGAACAAAGAGCAAGATCAGAAAGCTGAAACAGAAGAACCGGTGCTTAATGAGACGAGGTTAGAAAATCTTCTGATCTATCGAATGTTAAATTAGTTGATGAAAATGAGAACAAGTGCAGGAATTGCATAGAAATGTGCAAAGCCTGTATTGAAAAAGATGAAACAATCAAAACAAAAGATATTGAAACAAGTAAACTTGAAAATGTTTTCAAAATAAAATGTCAAGAAATGATTGAAAAAGAAGAAATTTTGAAAATAAAAGTTGAAAATTTGACACAGAAATGTCAAGGTCTTGAAAAGGATAATGATGTTTATAGACAACTGTGTTCAGCAACATGTGTTGATTGTGTTGAAAAAGAATCTAAATTTCAAGATTTACAAAAACAGTATGATTCTTTAAAGTGGTCGAGTCAGAGAGTACAAGAAGCTTATGATACTTTGAAAAGCCAAGTCAAAAGTTTTGATCAAAGATTGTCTGAAACTTTAGTTACTAAAGAAATGTATGAAAGAAAGTTTAAAGAAAAGCAAATTGAATTGAACAAGTGTGTTGATGAAATTGCTAATCTTAAACAAGTCTTGGCTGAAAAAGAAAAGATTGTTACAAAACTTCAAAGTTATCATAACTCTTCGTACATTCTCGAACGCATTTTCAACATCACACCAGATGACAAAGATACTGAAAATTGCAAAAAGGGTATTGGTTCAGAATTTCATCAGGTACCACCACCATTGAGAAACAATTATACTTTTTATGATGAGGAAAAGGTGGCAAAGGGTTTGAACATAGCTGACCAGTTACCTGAAAGTATCGATGTGACTTACACCAAATCTGATGATGCTAATGATTCAGAGGTGGTAAGTAAGGTTGTTGAAAGCGTTTTGAAAGATGAGTCTACAAAAGGTAAGTCTGAATCACAGGATGAAGATGAAGGAAATCTTTGTGATGGTTATCTAAAAAACACAAAATCCGAGAAAAATTTGAATGATGATTCAAAAGGATTGGTTTATACCATGATTGGATCGGACAAATTATTCTTAGATGTTGTATTCCCGATTCAGAATGTGATTTCAGAGAAGGTCGATAAAGTTTTTAAAATGGTTGAGATTGAGAAGTTTGAGATTCCAAAGCTTGCTGGTAAAGGTCATAAATCTTTTTATAACAAACCTGGTTTTAAGAAGAAAAACATGAAAGCTGGTTTGGGTTATAAAAAGAAACGGAATTGGAATCAAAGTGAAAAACAGAATTTGCAACAAAAGATGAATTTTGTTCAAGGGAAAAGCTTGAAAGAAGAGGAAAAACTCAAATTTGGATGACAGTCTAATGATGAGTTTGATGCTATGAAAAAGAAACAACAACAGGCCAAGGATGTTTCAAAGAAAGTGTGTTTTAAATGTGATCAAATTGGACATGTTGCACGAAAGTGTCCAAATCCAAAGCCTGTTGATGTTGAAAAACAGAAATCTGAGGATGTGAAATCAAGGTCAACCAGATTTGATTCGAAACAAACTTGGAGGTACAATACAAACAAGTTTGCTTCAAATCAAAATTGGAGATTAAACCCGAACAGGTTCGATTCAAGACAGACCTGGAATTCTCACACACCCAGATTAAGAACAACACAGAGCTGGAGAATATCTGTTGATATGAGAAAACCTCAAGAGTTTTGGAAACCTAAAAATGTTATTAAAAAACAAAAGGTTCAAAAAGAGACAAATTTTTACAAAAGAGGTACTCCGGAAGGTCAAATGTGGAGTGCTAAGAAACAAGTGATGTTGGAAAAAGATGAGAAAGTTGAAGTCAAAGTTGAACAAGTTTTAAATGACAAAGAGTTTCCAAAATTGAATGAACATTATTGTGTTGAAATGCCTAAGGTCCAACAGACCTGGGCTAAATTGTTCAAATGATTGATAACGTTTGAATGTGCAGGTGCTCAACGAAGCTGAAGATTGTGAGAATGGTAGTTGGAGCAACCTGGCACAGGAAGAGGTTGCTGAACCCTGGTTTGGTTGAACAGGGAGTTTAGTTAGATTGTTTTCTGTACATAAATAAACAATATTTTCAAAATCCTAAAAATTGGAAAAATTAAAAACCAAAAATATGTTTTTAGTTTGTTAAAATTTGAAAAACCAAAAATATGTTGATTTTAATTTTGTTTGATTGTATGTTGATTGAATATGCCGAAACCCTCACGGCTGAACAAACATGATTACTTTCATCAGATTGAAAAACGGTTTTCAAACTGTATAAATCAATGGGTTGTAAATCATGGGGGTACGTTAGATTTTTTGCAAATCAGAGCACTTCTAGCAGAAAATGGATGGCGAGACAAAGCTATCAGTGTTAGTTGTCAAATTTTCTTTATATGGTTTTGCATTTTAGGGGGAGTAATATTGTTAGAAAATACAAAAACATTTGAAAATTTGAAAAAGTAAAAAACATGATAAAAATTTAAAAATTAAAAATTGAGTTTTGCGTAAAAAGAGGAAATGATAGTACATCAGTAGACAGTTACAGTATGCTAAAGAAATGGAAAGTTTAAATGTGTTAAACGATCTCACCGCGGATGTGTCGATAGATTTTTATACACTTAGTAAACTTTTTCGGGATATAAACCTAAATTCAAACACTTGCTTATTTCGTGGGGAACACTACTTGGATATATAAGTAACCCCTGAAATCTCGTTTGAAAGGTTTCGTATTCTGATATACAGGTTTTTATACTCAATGATGTCTGGGATATTATTCCGGGACTTCTGCTGAACGGTAGTTCTGACCTAGTCCTCGAATAATACTTTCCGCATATGCTTGAAACACAGCATCACCCTCAGCATATATGATAAGACAATAAAATTGCTTAGCAATGTTGTTGTAAAAAAGATCCTCTAAAGGGGACACACCTATAAGCTGAGTCATGATCTCTCTGCTGAACGGTAGTTCTGACCTGAGCTCTCATGATTTTTCATAATTTATTAACCCCATACAGATATCATTTGTGTTATAATTGCCTGTAAGACTGAATATTGGGATCTGGATACGGGAGTATATTCAAGAGGTGGGACACATGAATGGGTTTAAGTTCTTAAAATACATAATTCGTATCCTGAATCAGTTGAAATTTGTATGAAAATTTAAGTGGACAAGTATATCGACAATCTAAGTGAATTGTTTAATACTTAATGTGAAAATTAAGCTCAACGGTACTTGTGACTTGTCATAAACTGATATGATCCTCTAACGCATTCTCAAACAAAAATATTATTTGTAAATATGTTTGTAAATATTTCTTTACTGCTTTATGTTTTCAGAAAATACAAAAAGATTTTTGATTCTGCTTTATTTTCGACAACCGATGTCTGAGTGCTGAGTTTCAAAATCTAAGTAAGCTGATTGTGTTTCTAAAAATAAAACAAGTTCATTAATTTGAAACTTGAAGTTTTAAAATTAAAAATTCAAAAACAGTTTGTGATATCTCCAAGGTCATTAAGTTGGACTTGGATGATTAACTGTGGGGGAGTTGGATGCTTATATTGTTATAGAGCTAGTTTCCGATACGATTCGATGAAACTGCCAAATTTATGAGAAGTGATTTTGAGGAGATTGAATTGTTAGATTACAATATCTAGAAATTTAAAATGTTGTTACTTATTGTTGTATGAGTGATTGCAGGAAAAGTCCAGACTACGATCCCGAGAGCAGAGTCTAAGGGGGAGTCTGAAGACAAGCTTGAAGCAAAGAGAAGCTTGTAAATGGAAAGCTAGGTGTCGATCCCAAAGCATGGAAGCTTGATGAAAGGGGGAGCCTGAAGCTGATAAAGACTGAAGACTGAGAAAACTCGACACTTAAGACTCGTCAACATCTGAGGGGGAGTCTGTTAGTGCATTCATCTGTCAACTTCGTCTTAGATCGAGTCTCAGTTCGTTGCGGATATGATTCAACATGATGACATCATCATGATGACATCATCATGATGACATCATCATGATGACATCATCAAAGTGACTAGTGCATACATCATCTACAAACAATTCACGTGAAGAAGATAATCTGTTTGCATGAAAACACTAGAAGACAAAATAGTTAAATATTGAATTGTATAGATTTCGCTCATATGTACATTTAGGTAGGTGATTTCGCTCATAGGGTTACAAGGGATTTCGCTTATATGATCACATGGTGATTTCGCTCATATGTCATGTCATTGGAGCGAAATCAGCCATAGTATAAATACCTTTCATGTGTGATCATTCATGTAACTTGGAGCGAGACCTGTTCATATGCTAGGTAACCAAACTCTGTCAAAATCATTTCAGAAAGCATAAATAAAGAAGATATTGAAAGGAACAGCTGTTGTTACGTTACGTATTCTGATTCCGCCTTTATACGTGATGATGAACTACCTTGACTGATCGTTTAGGGTCACGACACGGTCCAACAGTTGGGACTTGAATCTGGGCACAAAAACGACGAAGAAACTCAGAATACTCGCTGAGATATCGTCCTATTACTCTCAAAACACACACGAAACACTAATTAAGTATAGCAGGGTGCTGCAATCAGGGTATTAACTCGATCGCTATTACGATTCATTGTCCGATCGATCAATGTACTCAATGGATGTTTAAGTGCTGCCCACATTAGGGTGATGCTTTATCATTAATTGTGATTCCGACTGGATGTTGAGTGCCACCCGAATAAGGGGAATACTCTGTCCTTCGTTGTGAATCCGATGGATGTTTAAGCATAGCACTTTGTCATTCGTTGTGAGGGTTGATCTCGTGAGTTATCGTAAATGTTGTATTAAGTTACTAACCTAGTTGTGTGCATGTTCTTTAAATTAGGTTAAAAGACTAATCAGTAGTCTAAACTCTGGCCGTATAAATCTGAAATATTATCACAAGGTAGCATCACTTTGAAATTATTAAGGTACGGATCCTTACCCTACTTCTTGTTGTTTGATATTCAATTGTTATAAAACCGTTAAGTTCGTATAGCTTTTCAACCTCATCACGTCTTTGATTATCGATTCATTTGACAGTCCGTTTGATTCCTATTCTAATCATAACTTTGGATTTAGCTTTCATGTCACGCGATAATATTATGTTAGTTGTACTCATTATCGCATGTTCCAATATATGTTCCGTTTTGTTATGAAAATAAGTTTTATAAGTTATGTGAAAAAGACCATTTGTACTCTGATACCCTGAGTATCGCTTCTCGTGGAGTGTCCCACGAGCATGTTGTTGTGGCATCGACATCATGTGCTCCATCCGTGACGGAGAGATTAGTTCACGTCGTCTCTTAAGTACAAGTGTGGTACATATAAGCTATTAGGAGGCGTATGGATCGATCCTAGGATTTAAGTATAAGGAGGTGGATAACGGGTATGCCAATTCGCCATCTCATGTGATAATTACGCAGGAGTAGCTACCTGTGTATTGTCACGTTTTAAGTTTGCTCATGGGTACATCCGTAAGATATGATTATGAAATTCTGTTCTTGCATCGTATCATTTTCGCATAAAGCGTTAATTGTTATTTGAGCCTATTATTCCGTACTGAGCATTCAGCTCATTCCGTAAATTTTTGTGTATACAGGTCTGCATGTTACTTTGGGCGGGGAAAAGAGAGAAGAATAAAGATTAGGAATAAATCTGAAGATATTAGTTAATGAAGTCGAATGTTTTCGCTTGTATATTAACCTTAAGTTTCGTTGTTATGTGGTTGTATCCTTGTCAAATAAATAAATGGAATTATGACTTTTGTTTATGATATCACTGTTATTGTGACACGTCAGCCCTTCCGGGTTGGGGTGTTACAACATCACTCCAATCGTATCCCTCTTCATCATGAATGACAGCACGAGCTCTTGATTTTTCTTTGGGAGTATCTTCAAGTTGCTTCATTCTGGGGGATTCAGATTTGTTTTGATGGTAGATAGCTCTTTTGTAGTAATCCTCTCTGAACGGATTTGCAGTATCATCACCAGGTGCGTTTCAACATTCGCGTTTAAAATGTCCCTTTTGTTTACATCTGAAGCACGTGACCTTTGATTTATCAAAACCAAGTTTTATGGAAGGTCCGCCAATTGAATGTCTGCCCGTAATCTCCATGAACCTTTGGGCTCGTCTAACCGCACTAGCCATACACCACCTGATGTCGATCAACTCCATCTCTTCTGGGTCGATCTGGTCATAATCCTCCTTGGTGAGATTTGTGTTTCCAATCTTACCTGCAACCAGGCTCTCGTAGGACTCTAGAACAGACGCTAAAAACACCATCTGCTGTTTTGCAGATTCCTCACTGAAGTTTTGAGCATTCTTCAGATCCATTGCAATATTACATTGGAACAGATTCTTCGGAACCGATTGGTTTGGAGTTGTTGATGATGAACCACAATGAAAACCACTGCTCGGACTTTCTTGATTTGATTTGTAAGAACCTTCAGCTGAGAAAGCTAATATAGGAGACACATTCTTCAGGATTCCATCTCCTCTGTAATACAACCCAACATTTTGCTGATTTGATGAATTATTGACTTTGAATGATTTCTTGAGCTCCAGCTCGTGACTCTCCAGTCTTTCAATTAACAGATCAACTGTCAGTTTTTCCGACTCGATTGTATTCTTCAGCATCAATGCAAAGTATTACCAGTCTTTGTCATCCGGCAAGGAGTCAAACAACTTGTCAACCAGTTCTTCACGAGAATAATTGATTCCATGTCTTGCCAGCTCCATCTTCAGATGTCCAAATCTCTCAATAATCTTAGAAACAGACTCATTTTTCAAACAGCCAAAAAGATCAAATTCTTTTCTTAACAATTTCTTTTTGTTTTTGACTATTTCTGCACTACCCACACATTTTACTCTCAATTTCTCCCATAGATCTGTTGAATTTGTGTACTCAATCAATGCTATTATATCGTCTCTCACAGACTGATGAATCAAGGCAATGCACTTCTATTCAGCAACATATCTGTCTATTTCCTCATTTTCTGTCAAGTTTTCAAAATCTGATCTTCCCATTATGAATCCATTCTTTAACATCTTCCAACTTGGATATGCAAACGCTTTGAGCCATTCTTCAAACTTTTTGGCCCATTTATTATAATCTTCAATCGCCATCAATTTGGGAGGTTTGTTATACGTCCCATAAGCACTCTCAACACTTAATCCATCAGAAAGAGTTTTCCTCGCACTCGGAGCTTTGTCATTTGTGTTGTTTGATGTGTCGTTTGAAGTATCATCTCCACCATTTCCAGTAAAAGCAAAAACATCACCGAACGGATTCATGAACTCATCCATCTTCAAGTATCTGAAACAATCAACAAACACTTAGAAAATTTTTGGTTTTAACAAAAACAGTTTCAAACGGAATTAGTTCAAGCGAAATCAGCTTTTCAAGCGAAATTGCTTTTCAAGCGGAATAACTGCTCAAACGCCACTCAAACGGAATCAGGTTTTGAAACTGAATAGCTAATTTTGTTTGAACCAGCACACTTTCAAATGGAATACCTCTTTGAAACGAAATTAACTAATTTCGTTTGAAATGACTCAAACGGAATATCACCCTGAAACGAAATTAACTGTTTCAAGCGGAATTAGTAATTTCGTTTGAAATCAACAGCAGTTTCAAACGGAATTAACCAAAGGAGCTAATTTCGTTTGAAAATACACGTGCTATTACAAGCGGAATTAGGATGACGTCAGCATGTTCGATCAGCTGTTCAAACGGAATTATCAGTTTTTATCTAAAATTGTTCGAATTAAGGTCCAAATCTTTCACGGATTAGTTAAAACTATGTTTCGCTTGATATATGTGAGTTTTAAGCCATTTCAACCGTTAAATTTTGTTCAAATCAGAAAAGAAAGTGTAGAAGTGAGAGAATCCGATGAAATCAAGCTGAATTGGTATGAACTCCTCGTCCTGAGTTCTGATACCACTTGTTGGATCGTCGTGTGACCCTAACGAGTCAATATGAAGAGTTCAACATCAAAAACAAAGGCGGAATCAGTGAATTTGACGTAACACAACTTGTTTTCCTCTAATTATCTTCTTATTTATTGATTCTGAGCTTTTACAGATTCAAATGACAAACGGACAGCACCTCGGCTCAGAAACTATGACTTAATTCCGTTTCAAATGAGCATACAAGTCCAGTATTTATAGGCTTCATAATTCCGTTTGAAACAGTCTCAAACGGAATCATCATTCAAACGGAATTACCTAATTCCATGCAGAATTAGTAATTTCGCTTGAACTTGCTAATTCCGTTTGAAATGTCATCAAGCACCTTTCAAGTGGAATTACCCTAAAATACTTGTTTTCTCGATTTCCGTGCCCTGATCTTATACATGACTCGATACAAGACAAAGTTACCAGACATCTAATGCACCAACAATTGGTTATCCCAACATCGAGTGGAAATACTCTGCAAGGAGAAAATTGTCCGCATCCCTCGTTCTGGTGAAGAACCCCTCGTTATTCGTGGCGACAAGAGTGGTGCTGTTGTGGGCATCATCTCTTTCCTTAAGGCCCAGAAGTGTTTGTGAAAGGGCCACACTGCTATTCTAGCCCTCGTTACTAACACTGCAGCAAAAGAGAAGAAGATAGAGGATATTCCAATCGTACGCGACTTCCCTGAGGTATTTACTGAGGAATTGCCTGGTCTACCACCACATCGTCAAGTCGAGTTCCAAATCGAACTAGCTCCTGGAGCAGCACCAATAGCTCGTGCACCGTATCGCTTAACCCCATCTGAACTAGAAGAATTGTCCACACAACTACAGGAACTCTTGGACAAGAGTTTTATTCGTCCTAGCTCTTCGCCCTGGGGAGCTCCAGTTTTATTTTTAAAAAGAAAGACCGTACCTTCCGTATGTGCATAGACTATCGCAAACTCAACAAGGTGACCGTGAAAAATCGTTATCCTCTTCCGCGTATCAATGACTTGTTCGACCAGTTGCAAGGGTCGAGCTTCTACTCTAAGATTGATCTGAGATCGGGTTATCATCAGCTGAGAGTCCGAGACGAGGACATCTCTAAGACGGCATTCAGGACTCGTTACGGGCACTACGAGTTTCTAGTTATGCCTTTCAGGTTGACAAACGCACCTGCGGTCTTCATGGATCTCATGAACCGAGTGTGCAAACCATACTTGGATAAGTTTATTATTGTTTTCATCGACGACATCCTGATCTATTCTAAGAGTCAGGAGGAACACGAGCATCATCTGCGACTCATTCTGGAACTTCTGCGAGCAGAACAACTATACGCTAAGTTTTCGAAATGCGACTTTTGGCTTCGTGAAGTCCATTTCCTAGGCCACGTGGTAAACAAGGATGGGATTCATGTTGATCCATCCAAGGTTGACTCGATCAAGAATTGGCCTGCACCTCGACACCAACTGGAATCCGCCAATTCTTGGGTTTGGCGGGTTACTACAGAAGGTTTATTAAGGATTTCTCAAAGATTGCGCAAACTCTCACTTCACTAACTCAGAAGGGTGTCACCTATCGTTGGGGTGATGCACAGGAATCTGCGTTTCAGCAACTAAAGGAGAAACTTTGTAGTGCACCTATTCTCTCGTTACCTGAAGACATAGACGATTTTGTGGTTTATTACGACGCGTCAATCCAAGGACTTGGTTGTGTGTTGATGCAACGTGAGAAAGTCATTGCTTACGCTTAACGGCAACTCAAAGTTCACGAAAGGAACTACACTACCCACGATCTGGAGCTGGGAGCTGTTGTTTTCGCACTCAAGATATGGAGACATTACCTGTACGGTACCAAGTGCACCATTTACATCGATCACAGGAGTCTCCAGCATATCTTCGATCAGAAGGAGTTGAACATGCGACAGCGTCGATGGGTCGAACTTCTGAATGATTATGAGTGTGCGATCAAGTATCATCCAGGCAGAGCCAATGTTGTGGCCGACGCACTTAGTCAAAAGGAAACTAAACCTATGCGTATACGTGCGTTACAGCTTACCATCCACTCTAGTCTTCCTACTGAGATTCGAGATGCTCAGATTGAAGCATTGAAAGAAGGAAACCTTAAAGCAGAGTCTCTACGGGGATTGGAGAAACAATTGGAACTAAAGGAAGACGGTGCTTACTACTTAGCGGGGCGTATCTGGGTTCCATTTTATGGTAATCTGCGCGAGCTTGTGATGGATGAGGCACACAAGTCTCGTTACTCGGTACACCCTGGTTCTGATAAGATGTACCACGATCTCAAAACCACGTACCGGTGGCCTAGTATGAAGGCTAACATAGCGACCTACGTTAGTAAATGCTTGACATGTGCCAGAGTTAAGGTTGAATACCAGAAGCCATCAGGACTACTCCAACAACCCGAGATCCCAACATGGAAATGGGAGCAAATTTCCATGGATTTCGTCACTGGCTTGCCTAGATCTCAGCGGGGAAATGACACCATCTAGGTGATCGTGGATCGACTAACTAAGTCTGCACACTTTTTAGCAATCAAGGAAACTAACAAGTTTTCTACGCTCGCAGACATTTATCTGAAGGAAGTAGTCTCTCGGCATGGAGTGCCAACTTCTATCATCTCTGATCGAGACTCACGCTTTACATCTGAGTTGTGGCAAGCAATGCACAAATCCTTCGGCTCACGTCTAGACATGAGCACATCGTATCATCCACAGACGGATGGGCAGACTGAACGCACCATCCAGACTCTTGAAGACATGCTTCGGGCATGTGTAATCGACTTTGGTAACGGATGGCCAAATCACCTACCTTTGGTGGAGTTTTTGTATAACAACAGTTACCACACCAGCATCCAGGCTGCTCCGTTTGAGGCTTTGTACAGACGGAAATGCCGATCACCCTTATGCTGGGCAGAAGTTGGCAACAGCCAAATCACTGGCCCAGAACTCGTCATCGACACGAAGGAAAATATTACCCAAATATGACAACGAATGGCGGCAGCTCGTGACCGTCAGAAAAGCTACGCTGATAAGCGCAGGAAACCGCTCGAGTTCCAGGTTGGGGATCGAGCGCTACTTAAAGTCTCACCTTGGAAATGTGTGGTTCGTTTTGGCAAACGGGGCAAGCTTAATCCATGTTATGTCTGACCTTTAGAAATCACTGAGAAAATCGGCAAGGTGGCGTACAGACTGAATTTTCCCGAAGAGCTCAGTGGTGTTCACAACGTATTCCACGTGTCGAATCTGAAGAAGTGTATGTCAGATGACACACTCATACTTCTTTCAAGGAACTCACTATCGACGATCAGCTGCGATACGTCGAGGAACCGGTAGAAAACACGGACCGGGAAGTTAAGGTTCTAAAACGCACCAGGATACCCATAGTTAGAGTTCGTTGGAACTCCCGTCGTTGCCCAGAGTTCACCTGGGAACGAGAAGACCAAATGAAACACAAGTATCCCCATTTGTTCGAGAAAAGTGAAATCACTACTGAGGCTGAAGCTACTGCGGAATTTCGGAACGAAATTCCAAACCAACGGGGGGATGATGTGACACCCCGCGAAAACGCTCAACAAAACTAGCTTCCTCAGTGACTGCTTGCTAAATTTCGGGATGAAATTTCTTTTAACTGGGGGATGATGTGACAAACCGTATTTTTGAGGTATAAACCAGTCAATTCTTTCGAGCATTTTATTTACATTTCCTTTACGTTCTATGCAACACATCGTACCACGTCTGCATAAATATGTATTGTACATATACATTATCATACATTAATCTATTTGATTATAATTGTTACTAATTGTTGGATTTTAATTATTATTAATTGTTAGATTATGGTTATAAAAAAAGTAAAATAGATAAATAAAAACCACATTTGACAATTTGCCATCTTGTTCCCTTGTGTGCGACACACACAGCCACCCAATTTGTTACTATTAGTTACGGCCCAACCCCATGTCCCATTCCTTATAAACTTCGGCCCACACCCACCCCCCTCAACCGCCATTCACAATTTACGTATAAGGTGCATGTACTGTTATATCCTCACCCCAAAAACAAACCCTACGGCAATCGGCAGTAGCTTCCTTCAACATCACGCATACCATCTCTCGTCTATCTCCCTCCCTCGGCAACCGGAGCACATCACCACTCCTCCGTCACCGATCGTCGTTAAGCCCCACAAATCTCATTAATTAGTTTCAAACGTGTTGTCTCGGTTTCGGTCCAACCTTACCTTCGTTTGATGCCTGTGATTGAATGATTACTTGAAACTATATGAAAATATATATATACTTGTTAGATGATCTGTGTATGTATTGTTCATGCTTGATGAAACTATAGGAAAGTACTTTCTGTGCGATGACATGTATATGAACAGTTTATGCTCGATGTTATACATGATGGTATGGATGATAAGTGTTTAGTTTGCACGTAATACATGTGAAATATATGATGTCGGGGTTCGCTTTACTCATACCAGTCGACTTCGTTTTAAAGCGATGAAAATTGTACATGAATCCTAGTAATACATGTGTACGTAACTGCGTATATCTATATCATATATTATATCCGAAAGAAAACGTAGGGAGTAGGTTTGAATGATAGTTTCGGTTCGACTTCGGCATAATAATATGAACACGGATACGGACCGGCGTGTTTGGTGTGGACATGAGATTGTATATGTGATTATATGGATACCGTGTTCGGTCGATAGTTGGTAGTTTAAAGTTGTTTGTGATATCATCAACTGTTCGATGTATGAATATGTGTTATATACTCCATGTTTCTTTCCATATGTGTGAGTGTGTTATATGATTTTGAAATATAAACTACACTGTTTGATTAATGCATGATTTCTTCTTGATAAAATGCTAATCCACGGGACCGAGCAATATGAATATCACGATTTAAAGTAGGACATTCAGATCTGTTAGCTTGATGATCACAATGATAACTTTAATGACTCATGGTTCATGTTGATGTTCATATTGTTGTTTATGGAACAGGGTTTTTGTAGATTTACAACCTTACATGCGTGAAGTACAACCTGGTCATGCGTGTGTAAGTAATATTGTTAGGGTAATAAAAATGAATGAGCATTAGTGATGATTCCTTGTGAATTGATAGATGTAATAGTATTATAAGAAATCATGATGATAAAATGGTAATACTGTGAATTGAAAGGTTTTTTTATGTGGGTTTCGTGAAAGGTACAAGTAATTATGGAAAAGGTACAACATGAATAATTAATGATTTGAAATCATAGTATGAAGGTGGTTTTGTCTGTAACTGCTTGATCTATAAGGATTTATGTATTGCCTTTTTGATTAATTTAGGCTGCACATTGTGGACTAGTTAAACGACTAATCAAATTTAGTGTGTGAATATGTTTATGCCATGATGATTGATATATATATATATATATATATATATATATATATATATATATATATATATATGTGTGCTTATGTGCTACGCGTTAAATACATGAATACGTGACGTTAATTAAATGCGAATCTAACTAGTTATAATAACAATAATAGGACGTGATTGACCAACCCTAACCGTTAGCTATTTTAAGAGTTCGACAGAGCAACCAAAGGTGAGTTCACACTTTTTACAAGGCATGGGATTCCCGATGGTTTGGGAATGGGTTAATGATTAAAAAGGAAACCTGCGTATTCTCTTTGGGTAGAATACGTACTCCACCCTCTCAATTGAAGGGTGACAACATTGGAACCTGCGTGATCTCCTGGTATGGGACACGTACCTCCACCCTCTTAACTGAAGGGTGACAACATTGATGCTAGACCAAAAACTCTATCATTAAGTCCCTCATTTTTATATCGACTTAGTCGTCGGGCCAATGGCGAACGGGTCATTAGTTAAATAGCGCTATTAGGTTTGACAAGGCTCACACCGTGCCGCAGAGGACGGGAGTGGACTAATAGATCTGGGCACGTCAATGATGATAGACATTGACTTAGGGCACTCAACTTTCTCAGTCAGTAGTCGATATGGTAACGGGTCTAGTGGGATATTCATGGGGTAGCCCCCACGGCTGGGAGCTAGGGTAAAAAGGAAAGGAATGACTATTTTTTAAACTATGTGGTAACCCCCACGGCAAGTAAGCCAACTAAAGGAAACCTATGTTTTTGAAACAACTTAAAACGAACGCCCAACTGTGAACTCGCTCAACTTTGTTGTTGACTCGTTGTTACATGCCTTGCAGGTCGTTAGGTACTTAGCTGGAGCTTACATCGGAGCAGGAGTTGTTGTGGGACATGGACTGTTGAGTTCCATGTTGAGTTCCGCTAAAACTTAAGTTTTGTTGAATTGTTTTGGACACCAATTATATTGTTGGTTGGGATTTTTATTTATTTAATTATATCATTCAATATGATTAGTGGCTGGATCCTGGTCAGTCACGCTCCCTGCGGTGATACTCCGCTTGTGGATTTTGGGGGTGTGACAACGAAGACATGTTTTAGCCTATAAGTGGACACTCACCCTAAGAGTTCCCAGGTAAGAGTGACTGGTCCGATAATGCGGATTTGTACGAACACTCTAGCCTTAGACCGAAAACTCGAGGTACAGGTATCCACCCTTCCAGATTGCATGTGTTCACATTATTAAAACCCAAGATTTCGATGAAAAACGTTTGAGAAAAACATTTGAGAAATATTTTGATAAAAATTGTTTAAGATAAACATGTTTGCGAAATATTTTGACGAAAACGTTTGAGGAAACATTTTGAGAAATATTTCAATGAAAATGTTTAGGAGAAAAACATTTTGAGGAACACCTTAAGGCATGAAGCATAAGGTTTAGGATAAATCATCTAGGGCTAGATGATTTGTAAATCATAGAGTAGTTGTGGCACGAATAAGGATGAGGATTTTAGGAAGGAGTTCCTAAGCCTACTCATGTTTGGGTCCTAGGAAGGTTATAGACTAGGTTTAAGGCATGCTAATAACCTAATTCCCTATAACCAGTGCTCTGATACCAATCTTGTAGGACCGGTTTTCGAATCCAAAACGATTGTGAACCGACTCGTGTAACGTGCGGATTCCATACAAAAACGTGCACCGAACACACGAGAACATACAAAATCTGTGATTCGATAAAAGATTTGAAAAGATACAAGAACCGTGAATCACCTAGAGCACTTTCTCTCTCTACTTTCTCTCTCTAGCTCCTAGCTCTCCTATTCTCCAAATGCCAAAAGTCCTAAAACATAACCCTAACTCTTCTATTTATAGGCCAAGGAGCTTAATGAGACTTCTCATTAATTACAGTATTGCCACCTTGCCTTTTCCTACATATTACAATATAAAGACTAGAATTAAACTGTTTCTGCTACTATCTGGATTGACGAAGGCGATAGACATTACTGCACTAACAGACTCCCCCTTGGATATTTCCGCAGTCAATCTCGCAGCGTCTTGTCTCTCTCTCTCTCTCTCTCTGAGTCTTCTTGATGCTTTATTACATTTTCAGAAACATAAACTCCCTCTTTTCTCGAACAGAATCCCCGTGGATCTGTCTTCAGCCTCAGCTCCACCTTTCAGTAGACTCTTCAGGCTCCCCCTTTTGTAAAGCTTCCGTGCTTTTGGGATTGACACCTGGCTTTCCGGTTACAAGCTCCTCCAGGATAGTTACCTGGCTCTTTGAATGCACGCTTCCCCTTGCATTGAGCTCATTTTCAGACTCCCCCTTAGACTCGGCTGTCGGGATCGTTATCTGGAACAACATCTGCAATTCTCAAACTTTTATAAGCAAAAACGTTTTGAATCATCCAGGATTAAAAACCTGTCTTTCTCAGCATAAGCTAAAATATTTTTACAATGAAAGCATTTTTGATTCTCCAGGAATCGTGACCTGGCTCTCAAAAACTTTTAATCAAGATATTGGCTCTTATTACAAGTATAACACTATACGTATTCCCAGGATTACTTGACTCTCTCCCCTATCAACAATCTTTATAAATTTGGCAGTATTAAGAATCCAACATCGAAACCTAGCTCTTTACAGTAGATTTTTTACAACTTAGGAATCCAAATCCCTCACAATTAATCATCCAAGTCCAATTTAATGACCTTGGAGATATCACAAACTGTTTTTGATTTTTGATTAAAAATTTCAAGTTTCAAATTAATGAACTTGTTTATTATCAGAAACACAATCAACATACTTAGATTTTGAAACTCAGCACTCAGACATCGGTTGACGAAACTAAAATGGAATCAAAATCTTTTTGAAATTTTCTGAAATATAAAGCAGTAAAGAAATATTTACAAACATATTTACAGACAATATTTTTGTTTGAGTTCGTGTCAGAGGATCATATCAGTTTATGACAAATCACTAGCACCGTTGAGCTTTAAACACTTTAAGTTCTAAATGATTCACTTAGATTGTCAGTATATTGATCCACTTAAATTTTCACACAAAGTTCAATCGATTCGAGATACGAGATTAGTGTATTAAGGACTTAACTTATTCGCTTGTCCCACCTCAGAGTATACTCTCGTATCAAAATTCCCTAGATTCAGTCTTACAGGTGAATATACTAATTTGATATATGTTCTCTGGGTTAGTGCGAGACCTTGAAAGCACAGGTATGAACTTCCGTTCAGTCAAAGAGATGAAGGCTTGACTTTAGGTATGTTCCCCTTGGGAATCTTCTTTTCAACTGCTCTTGATTTGTATCTTTCGATATTTATCAATTTTTAAGCAGAGGGTAAGCTTTTAAAGCACGTAAAGTATTATACGAGGTCTAGGCCATTGCTTCCGCAATATCAGAAGACCAGGTATAATACCCCAGATATCAAACAGTATAAAGACATAGTATCTCAGAATCAGGCAATCTCTCAAACAAGATTTCGGGGTTACCCATATATCCGAGAGATGTTCCCCACAAGATAAGTAAGTACGAAATTTAGGTTTATATCTCGAAAACAATCTACTAAGCGTGTAAAAACCAATTGTCATATCATCAGTGAGACCGTTTATCACATTTGACTTTCCATTTCTTTAGCGTACTGTGATTGTCTACTGATGTACTATCATTTCCTCTTTTAACACAAAACTCATTTTGAATTTTATCATGTTTTTGGCTTTTTCAAATTTTCTAATGTTTTTGGATTTTCTGAAATTTCTTACTCCCCCTAAAATTCAAAACATTTAAAGAAAATTTGATAATTGATGCAGATCGCTTTGTCCCGCCATCCATTTTCTGCTTCTCATGCTTTGTTTTGTAGAAAATATAACGTACCCCCATGATTTACAACCCATTGATATTTTACAGTTTGAAAACCGTTTTTCAATCTTGTGAAATTAATCATGTTTGTTCAGCCGTGAGAGTTTCGGCGTATTTAATCAACGTATTTTTGTAATTTTTTGAATTTTTAACAAAATTTAAAAACAAACATATTTTTTATTTTTCAATTTTTGACAAAATAAAAACATATTTTTGGTTTTTAAATTTTTTGATTTTTAGGGTTTTGAAATATTGTTTATTTATGTACTGAAATCAAACAAACTCCCTGTTTAACCATCGCAGGGACCAGCAGCCTCCTCCTCTCGTGCCAGGTTGCCTCGATTCTCCTTTGGCTGACATTCAGTTTTCTTTGGAAGCACCTGCACATTCAAAGTATTCAATTACTTGAACAAATTAGCCCAGGTCTGTTTAACCTTAGGCATTTCAACACAATAAGTTTCATTCAACTTCGGAAAATCTTTGTCATTTTGTACAAAGACTTTGTCAATTTTGACTTCAACTTTTTCATCATTTACCGAAGCGATTTGTTTCTTAACAGACCATGTTTGATCTTTTGGAGTACCACTTTTGTAAAAATGTGAATCTTTTTGAACATTTTGATTCTGAACAACAATTGGTTTCCAAAATTGTTGTGGTTTTGTCGCATCGACAGTTGTTTTCCAACTTTGTGTTGTTCTAAATCTGGGTGTGTGAAAATTCCAGGTTTGTCTTGAATCGAACCTATTTGGGTTTGATTTCCATGTTTGATTCGAAGCAAACTTGTTTGTGTTATACCTCCAAGTTTGTTTTGAATCAAATCTGGTTGACCTTTGTTTCACATCCTCAGATTTTTGTTTTTCAACATCATCGGACTTCTTTTTTGTCTCAACATCAACAGGTTTCGGATTTGGACACTTGCGAGCAAGATGTCCTTTTTGATCACATTTGAAACATGTTCTCTTGGACACATCTTTGACCTGTTTTTGTTGCTTTTTCTGAGCATAGAACTCTTCATTAGACTGTCATCTAAATTGGAGTTCTTTCTCTTCTTCTGAACTTGTACCATGAACAAAATTCATTTTTGTCTGATAATTTGGAGTTTCATTTCTTTTCCAATTTTGTTTCCTTTTATAACCCAACCTAGCCTTCATGTTTTTCTTTTTGTAACCAGGTTTGTTATAAAAAGTTTTGTGACTCTTTCCAGCAAACTTTGAAATCTCAGACTTTTCAATTTCAACCAATTTGAAAACTTTGTCAATCTTTTCTGAAATCACATTCTGAATCGGGACTTCAAAATCTGAGAATAATTTTGTAAGGACCTTCAAAAATGTCCTAAAACGACCCGTAAGTGAAAACCCGGACCCCTGAAACCCTAATCCATATCAAAAACCAAGAAAACAAGAAATCTGGTCTTCAGGCGGGCCGCCTAAAGGATAAGCGAACCCTTACGCGGGTCGCGTCAACTCAACATTTGACCGGATAAGCGTTCAGGGCCACGTGGCAAGCCTAGGTGTGACACGCTAGCCCTAGTCTACGATTAGGAGGCCCTCGCGGGCCGCGTAAGTGTTAAGTATGGGTTTACGCGGGCCGCGTAAAACCCATATTTCAGCTATAAATTGCTTGGATCATGGCCTGTTCATCTGTGTCGAAAACAACTTTCAAAAACGAAGTACTACTGCTCAATTTCGAAAATTAAGGTAGTGAGGCGCTACTACGATACAGGGTATTAACTCGATCGCTGCTACGATTTAATGTCCGATCGATTGAAAACTATCCAATGGATGTTTAAGTGCTGCCCAAATTAGGGCTATACTTTGTCATTCGTCGTGAATTCGATGGATGTTTAAGTACTGCACTTTGTCATTCGTTGTGAGGGTTTTAATCTCGTGAGTTATCGTAAATGTTGTATTAGTTACTGACCTAGTTCGTGTGCATTGTTATTTAAATTAGGTTACAAGGCTAATCAATAGGCTAAACTCTGCCCGTTTAAATCTGCAATGTGAGTCATTCTCTTTTATCAAATGTAATTTACAATGCTCCAATTATTTTCAAAAGTTATAATTACAGGGATTAAGTCGTGGTTATCTTGAATCACTGGCTAGTGGGGTATTGTGCGCATTACTAATTTCTCACAGTTAGGCTAATAAATCCTAACAGTGATAATCATCACTACTTGGGGAAAGACCCAATAGTGGTATGGCCATCGTCACCAGGAGGTGACACGGCGCCAGATAAAAATAAGATAAAAGCCATTGTAATCGCTCTTATGCTGTAATTTATAACTATGTGTCATTTATTAAATTAGAGTGACTCGCCAGTATTTCCCCGCTGATAAAATATTTTCAAAACATGTTTCAGGTGACTACTGTGAACCAAGGAAAAGTGTTACGGAGCACTAACAAAGCTTGAAGTAGTGGCTCAATTAAATAAATAAACATGTTTTGTAAATCATGGAATTTCCTTGTGAAATTCCTCTATTGTAAATTACGGGGGTTTATCCCGAATTATGAAATAAAATAATCGGGCATTTCAAGTTTTAAAAAGATCCTGTAAAATCTTCCGCTGTCAACTTAATTAATAATTACCACGGGTTCCTGTCTCGCGGCTCCTGGACCGGGTCAAACCAGGGCGGGGGCCGTGACAGGAAAAGGTGGTATCAGAGCCACTGATTTAAGCCAATTAAGTATTTAGAAATACTTAATTTTTACTAATTGCCATCTTGTGATTACGTGTTTTATTATCTGACTACTTGTTAGTTACAGTGTGGGTAAGCAAAGACTTTCGGACATCTATTGTCAATTAGATAGTTCACCAAAAGATAAGGGAACTTCATCTCACTCAAATTCCTCAAAATACTCAGCAGATACTGAGGAAGGAATATTTGTCCGTAAGGCACAGTTTGAGAAACCACTTACCCCTAATAAAAGAAGTTGGATTATTAGAAAAAGTCAATAGAAAATAAAGAAGTCACAACCAAAAGGAGTGATGAGTAATAAGGAAACTCAGGATATAGTCAATAACCCACCATGGGAAGATGAATTAGACGAACAATGGGCAGATCTCTATATGTTAGCTACTACAGCAGTAAATGCTAACTTATAATTAAATTACCAAACTAGTACCAGCACCTATATCATCTATACGCCAGAAACTTTGCCCATTAAATAAATAACTTAGTAAGAAAAGATAGACTAAAATAAATTATCCCCTAATATATTTTAAATTTCAATTGTATTTTGTAATAAATTTATATATATATATAAATCGCAATATTTTGTTTTAATCAATCTGTTTGTATAAATATTAAATTTCTTTCTGTGATTATTCAATTTACAAAATTTTAACCTAGAATTTTGTGTGTTTCTTCATATCTGCTAAACAGCATGAATGAGTTATCTGAAGCTCTTCAGAATCTCAATCTCTATTCTGTTAATGTGGAAGTTTCCAAAGACTTTACTGGTTATTGTGCCGATGTTGAGGAACCTATGGAATTTCAAGCTCAACCTCCGGAGAAACCCAAGCCAAAGAAAATAAGAAGAATTGTGGGTTGGAGGCGTGTAGAAGGAAACCAGTAACTCGGAAAGTTGCCAAGATGGAGGACCCAATGGATAAAGGAAAAGGAATAGAGATTGGAGAAAGCTCCAAGCAAGCCGAGGAAATACCATTACAGGAAGAGCTAGATTGCATACTAGCAAGTTGGGATATCCTCAAGCCTGTTAATGAAAACCTTTTCACTTATCCTGTCGAAACCCAGCTTCCAGTAAACTTGGAACCAGCCATCCCAGATCCCCTTGTCAACACCCGACCTTTAGGAGAAATGGAAGAATGGTGGACCAACGATTGGCAATTCCAGAATCTTTTAAACAACCCTTATACTTTTCTCCCTCAGTTTGACCCCGAACCTGCACCAAACCCACCGATGAGCAATGAGAACCTGGCTGAGCTTTGCCATTTTGGCGAGGAGCTGATGGATGCAGGAAATCGAATCCGAGAGGTGGGAGAACAGATCTCCTGGAAGTACGACGAGAGGGAACGTCGTTACTGAAAATGTCAGCTGATGGGATAGCATGTAAGGGTGGAAGCATGTGTTTAATAAGAATATAATAATCAAAATATAATCGTATGAAATAACTTAAAAATAAAACTTGTGTAAGATAACCAGTGTGTACGGATGCCTATTATAATATATAAAATATCGAACGTCGAACGTCGAAAAATCGACAATTTTGGTTATACTTGTTAACGTAATTATGTACAATTGTTTTGTTATGTTTGATTATTAATTATTTTCTGCTAATTACTTATATAAATTAATTACCAGATGGAACACGCTGGTAATGAACCCGTTAATGACGTTAATCATTCTGAGCAAAACAATGAAGATCAATTTCTGAATAGGCAAGATATCGAGAATATCGTTGCTCAGGGAATAGCCAATGCTATTCCAGCAATTCTTGCTGCTGCCTGAAATCTAATTGAACCTCAACAAATTATTCCTAGCAAACGTATACATGGCGATAATTTCAGTAATAGTGTAAACAGAGGCGGCAACCATGCTAATAACGACAACGATGGAATGCAAGCTCCACTCCTTAAGAAAATGAAAGATGCAACACCTGGTTGCACTTACAAGGAGTTTCTTGCCTGTAAACCGGTTGAATTTGCAGGCAATGAAGGGGCGACTGCTGCACTGCATTGGTTAGAGAAAACCGAGGCGATGATTAAAATAAGTAAATGTACTGAAGAAGACAAGGTCATGTACACGTCGCATCTTTTCAAAGAAGGGGCGCTAGAATGGTGGAATACGGTACTTCAAGCCAAGGGAAGCGATGCGGCCTATGCCATGAGTTGGGAAGAATTTAAGCGACTTGTGGAGAGAAAATTCTGTCCCGAATATGAGAAAGAACAAATGGCAAATAAATTTCTGAACCATCGGATGGTGGATGTGGATTGTCGAGGGTATACTTCGACATTCTTCGAGTACGCTAGAGTTGTACCAACCCTGGCTTCGCCAGAGCCGAAATCCGTGATATCGTCAAGGCTGCGAGACCCCGCACTATTGACGATGCTGTGGAATTAGCTAACACCCTAACTGACGGACTAGTGCGTACGCGAGAAGAAAATAGAAAGAGGGAAGTGGCCCAAAAGATTTCCCAAGGATTCCGTGTAGGTAACCGTAGTAATTTCAAGAAAAAAGGAACTGGACAATCTTCCACTGTTCCATTTTGCAATGCCTGCAAAAGAAAGCATTTTGGAAGATGCAAAGGGTATTGCAATTTCTGCAAAATTCTGGGGCATCAAGAAGAAGATTGCAGAAAGAAGAAAGCAACAATCTGCTACAACTGCGAAGAGGCTGGACATTTTAGGCTAGACTGCCCGAAATTGGCCAAACCGGCTGATAACAAAGCCAAACCTGCAGAAGGAACTACCAAGAGAAACGCAAGAGCCTTCCAGTTAACTACTCAGGAAGCAGAACTAATCCCTGACGTAATAGCTGGTACGTTCCTAGTTCACGACGTTTATGCAAAAGTATTATTTGACTCTGGTGCAAACCAAAGTTTTATAAATACTTCATTCTGCCAAGCTCTTAACTTACCCTTAACCAACCTTAGGCAGATTTTTACAGTCGAAACGGCAGATGGGAATTCTGTTAACATAGATAAGGTTTTGCAAGAAGGAAAAATAGAACTCTTAGGCCATAAATTCTTTGCAACCCTGTTACCTATGAATTTAGCCGGATTCGATATAGTATTAGGAATGGATTGGTTAATAGCCAACCATGCTCGAATTCTCTGTGATAAAAACTCCATAGAGATTCATACCCCTACAGGAGAATTAATGGTGATTACAGGAGATAAGCCATGAAAACCACTGAAATTCATTTCAGTAATGAAGTTGGCCAGTTATTCAAGAAAATAAGAGGTGGTGTATATGATTTCAGTAATCATTAACACAAAAGGCAAGGAACTTAAAGAAATTCCGGTAGTAGCAGAATACCCGGATGTCTTTCCGAAAGAACTACCTGGATTACCACCCAATAGAGAAGTCGAATTTAGAATTCATCTAATTCCTAGAACTACACCGATAGCCAAGGCACCTTATCAGTTAGCACCCATCGAAATGCTAGAATTGAAAAAGCAATTAGATGAATTATTAAGCAAAGGATTCATACAACCTAGTTCATCCCCGTGGGGAGCTCCAGTGTTGTTTGTGAAAAAGAAAGATGGGTCAATGAGAATGTGTATCGATTGTAGGCAATTAAATAAGGTTACAATTAAGAATCGATATCCATTACCTAGGATTGACGATCTTTTTGATCAATTGCAAGGAGCTAGATATTTTTCTAAAATAGATTTACGCTCAGGATACCATCAGTTAAAGGTACAAGAAGAAGACATACCTAAAACTGCTTTCAGAACTAGGTATGGTCATTATGAGTTTACAGTCATGCCCTTCGGACTAACAAATGCTCCAGCAGCATTTATGGACATGATGAATAGGATCTGTAAACCGTATTTGGATAAATTTGTAATTGTCTTCATCGACGATATACTTATTTATTCCAAAAGCCAGGATGAACACTGTCAGCACTTGCATACACTCTTAACTTTGTCAAGAGTGAAAAGTGGTGGTTAATAGCAAACGAAGAAGGTCCTTCAAGTTCCGTTGCTTCCACACCTCCTAACTTAGCTTCTTACACCTTGGAGTCACCTTAGATTGCTTGATATGGAGCTTGCAATGGATGTGTGTGTGTGTATGGTTGGGGCCGTAGCCAAGGGGGAAAGAAGAAGGAAGGAAAGTGTTGAAGTTGTGAGGATGGTATGTCTAATGGTTAGTCTTATATTCTTCCATCAAGTCTTTAACCATAAGTCTTTGTGTCCCACAAGTACCCAACATGATCCATTAAATAATTTAAAGAAGATCAAGGGGGGTACTACATGTCATAACCGGTTGGGGGGGGGGGGGTTGGCTTAGTTGAGTGGTAATGGTTAGTTACTAGTCTAGTTATGAAACAAATGATATAATTAGTGGTTTATGTATGTTAAGTAATACATAGTGTGTTAGGGTGCTCGGAGACCCTAACTAGCTTAGAAAAATAAAAACAATGCTTCTAGCATTATTTTGGTGTTCCGGGTAATATCCGGTTGTTCAGTTATATACCAGTTCGTTAAAGTGCTAAATTGCACCTTTTAGTGTCTTTTAAGTACCCTTTTGTGATACTTTCGATTCCCGGCACTTAGGGAAATATTCTGGATGTTAAACATGAATTCTGCATAATATCTATGTTGTTAAAAGCTGATTTGAGCTGAATTATATAAAATTCTGCACTTAAAGTGCGTTTCGGGTGCTTTTTAGTGCTTATTTTTGCTTCCGTAATGTCTATATATTAAACCCTTGTATGTACTCTTGGGTTTTAATGTACTCTTGTCGTTGGACCTACACCTAGGCCTCAATTCTAATGTCTGACTGCTTCTGCAGTTCTGTTGACACATTGTGTCGTACTGGTGAGTTTACTAGTATTTCTGACGCAACGCTCTCGTTTATGCATAAAGCAATATTTTGTAGTATAAAACGTGCATGAATTCACTTGTTTAGTATGTGTTCAGACAATGCTGACATTTAAGCACATAATTGCAGTCATTAAATAATAATTAAAGTGTACGGAAATTACCGGTTTCGTGCCAGTTGTCACACAGGTAGTGTCCGGCTGTTCGGTTAGATACCGTTCCGTTAAAGTTCTAAGTTATCCCGTATAGTGTCTTTTATGTATCTTTTTGTAATACTTTTAATTCCCAACACTTAGGAAAGCATACAGGACCATTTAGTCAATTTTCTGCACAAGACTAGTATGTTAAAAAGCACATGTAAGTATGACGCAGTAATCAGGAATCAGTTAAGTAATTCAGCGCAGACATCAAGCACTTTAATTAACATCAATTAATCGTACGGATACATGTAATTATGAGAGTTGTCACACAAGTTAAGGCAGAACACCAGAAACCCTCCGGTTTACTTCAACAATTAGAAATGCCTGTATGGAAATGGGAACTTATAACTATGGACTTTGTTACTAAGTTACCCAAAACCAGAAAGGGTAATGATGCGATTTGGGTAATTGTGGATCGATTAACCAAATCAGCTCATTTTCTACCCATGAAGGAAACCTTTAGCATGAAAAGGTTAGCAAAGTTGTACGTATATGAAGTAGTATCCTTACATGGAGTTCCGCTCTCCATTGTATCAGATAGGGATAGTCGTTTCACTTCCCATTTCTGGACAAGTTTCCAGGAAGCAATGGGAACCCGATTAAATCTAAGTACTGCATATCATCCTCAGACAGACGGACAAAGTGAAAAGACGATCCAAACTATGGAGGACATGCTCAGGGCATGTTTAATAGATTTTGGTGGAAATTGGGATGACCACCTACCATTAATTGAATTCTCCTATAATAATAGTCATCATGCAAGCTTATAAGCTGCCCCATTCGAAGCACTATATGGACGAAAGTGCAGAACTCCAGTCTGCTGGGCAGAAATAGGAGAAAGTCAATTATCAGGTCCTGAAATAGTGCAAGAAACTACCGACAAGATTACGCAAATCAAGGAAAGATTAAAGACGGCTCAAGATCGCCAGAAGAGTTATGCCGATAATCGACGTAAGACGTTACAATTCCAAGTAGGAGACAAGGTACTCTTGAAAGTTTCTCCTTGGAAAGGAGTAGTTCGATTCGGTAAGAAAGGAAAGCTAAGTCCAAGGTACATAGGACCATTCCTAGTAATACAGATAATACGACCAGTTGCCTATCGCTTACAACTACCAGAGGAATTAGCTGGAGTACATGACGTATTTCATGTATCCAATCTCAAGAAATGTCTATCGGACAAATCTCTGGTAGTGCCTCTTCAAGACATAGAGGTAAATGAAAAGTTAAAATTTGTCGAGAAACCACTGCAAATAGAAGACAAAAAGATCAAGTTTCTCAAGCACAAAAGATTGGTACTAGTCAAAGTTAAATGGGATTCCAAAAGAGGACCCGAATAAACGTGGGAGTTGGAATCGGAGATGAAGCAAAAGTATCCTCACTTATTTCAGTAGATCTCGAGGACGAGATTTTAAATAAGGTGGGGAGGATGTAAGGACCTTCAAAAATGTCCTAAAACGACCCGTAAGTGAAAACTCGGACCCCTGAAACCCTAATCCATATCAAAAACCAAGAAAACAAGAAATCTGGTCTTCCGGCGGGCCGCGTAAAGAATAAGCGAACCCTTACGCGAGCCGCATCAACTCAACATTTGACCGGATAAGCGTTCAGGGCCACGTGTCACACACGTGGCAAGCCTAGGTGTGACACGCTAGCCCTAGTCTACGATTAGGAGGCCCTCGCGGGCCGCGTAAGTGTTAAGTATGGGTTTACACGGGCCGCGTAAAACCCATATTTCAGCTATAAATTGCTTGGATCATGGCCTGTTCATCTGTGTCGAAAACAACTTTCAAAAACGAAGTACTACTGCTCAATTTCGAAAATTAAGGTAGTGAGGCGCTGCTACGATATAGGGTATTAACTCGATCGCTGCTACGATTTAATGTCTGATCGATTGAAGACTATCCAATGGATGTTTAAGTGCTGCCCAAATTAGGGCTATATCTAACACCTGTGCCTCCACGGCCATCTAACAAATACCAAACCAATGAAATATTGTATTTCATACTTGGGATTTGTAAAAAATATGTGTATCATTTGCACATATCAATTTTTGTTCGATTTCAAACTCTAAATCGCTTTCTGGAAGGTTATACGCGCACTGATGCGTAAATATAACCAGTTTAATGCAACAAACACTCCGGAATAGTGACATAGGCTTAACATACCTTAAATAACCTTTACATAACTTAGATATAAGTTTTGGAAGGTTTGGTGTGGTGAAATCAAAGTTTAATCGCTTACAGGGACTAAATTTGACAAACTGCGAAAGTATGCCAATTTGAACTGTAACAGACCTTCCGGAACATGACCATAAGTTAAACATACCATAAATATCCTTTACATAGCTTAGAAATAGGCTTTGAGGGGTTCGGTGTGCTAAAATAAACTTTTGGGTCATTCAGGGACTAAAAGTGTCAAAAAGTGCACAAGTTTGCATTTTCGCGCATAACTTACGTTCTGAATACATCCGGACATCAAAAAAAAATTATGTTAGCACTAAAATATTTTATTTTAGTGTTCGCCATAAGAAAAATCCATTCGTCACGTCATTTGGATCGTTTTTCGCATTCAGGACCAGATTCGATGTATTAGCCGTTGTTTAATTCACAACCACACATTCTAACTTGCTTAGTCAGCGGATAAGGATGAAATTTAGGCACCATGACATTTCAACACATGTATGGATGGAATTTAAACACCTAAACACCATGACCTTTCAACACATGTATGGATGGAATTTAAACACCTAAACACCATGACATTTCAACACATGTATGGATGGAATTTAAACACCTAAACACCATGACATTTCAACACATGTATGGATGGAATTTAAACACCTAAACACCATGACATTTCAACACATGTATGGATGGAATTTAAACACCTAAACACCATGACATTTCAACACATGTATGGATGGAATTTAAACACCTAAACACCATGACATTTCAACACATGTACGGATGGGATTAAGGCACGTTTTCCATGAAACGATCTTAACGGTTCGGGTATTCCTATAAATACCCATCCACCCCCATTGCTAAAATCACTAGAACTTTGATTTGAGAAACTCTAAGTTGAAACTATTGTTTCATACCTGAGATTTTTGAATCGAGGTTAGCATTCGGGGACCCTTCGTAAGTATTCTTTCGTTCTTTTCCTTATTTTATTGCTTTTCGAGTCAGAAAGTCAAACTTTGTTTGACTTTCAGCGTTGACCAGTAATGGTCAATGCGAAGTTCGTTTGAACTTCGCAACGTGAGTGTAATCACGTTGGTCATAGTCCCTTGGGACTATGCCCACTGATTACCACGTTGTCTAGGGTCGTAGGGTAGGCGATCTAATAAATCGCCTATACCTTCGAGCCCGACCCAGTTTGGTCGATCATTAGGATCCGACCAAATACATTAGGTGACCCTAGTATAGGGCATAACCTTCCGAGGTTATACCCTATGGTCACATCGTTTAAGTAGTTGTATGATAGGTAGTTTACATGCCTTAGGTAAATTACCAGAATACCCTTTTCATGTATAATTGGTAATTAAGCATATGTAACCTAAACTTTTGTCACATAACTGATTATGTAACATGTTTAGGCATATAACACTTGTCATAGGACTAGTTAGACGGTCCAAACGCGTTTCACGCACACGACGCGTTAAAGTAGCATAAGTTACCTTAATGGGTCGCGATGGGTCGATAATACTTAGGTTAAGTTTCATTTAGTATGTAGGCTTTGTTAAACCATATCATATGAGTTCCTACACTCATTTGGTTTACAAACCCTCCTGCTACCCAGTCTTCCGATTTAGGTCCGGGTTAATTATGTAATTACCTATATTAGGTACCGTTTGATTTCCGGGACTCCTCTAGCTTTCTTGGTAGTTGTTCAAGACTCCTAAGCACTCCCAGGCGAGTACATTATTCCCCTCTTTTACTGTTTTCAACTGTTTTGGGGTGACTCATATGTGCTAAATGTTTTATCAATGGTTTTAAGAACAATTACAATATGGTTTCAAGAACAATTACAATGTGGTTTCAAGAACAATTACAATTATTTCAAGAACGCTAACAATGATTTCAAGAACGAATACAATGATTTCAAAAACTAATAACAAATTTCAAGAAGTGAACAAACTTGTTGGTTGTAGTTTACATGACCGATGACATTCATTAGCTATGATCAAGCCGACCAGTATTAGGTTATGGTACCATAGGATCTGACAAATCCCGTTATTTACTGCACCCATTGTTATGTGTGGGTGTTGTGGGTAGCGACTGAATCTGTAATTATTAACTTATCCTTTGGTAAGGGTTTGTTAAGAACGAGAGCGAGAGCGAGATGGAACGAGGAACGCGTCAAGAAGGTTTGAATGTTATTAGAGAATCGATCATAAAGTAGTTCACGATTAAAACAAGAACGATTAGAACGATTAAAACAAGAACGATTAGAACGATTAAAACAAGAACGATTTGAACGAATGGGTAACGATTGGGTAAACATTTGTACATGATTTACATTTGATCATGCATTTACACGAAACATAGTATTGGTTTAAACCAAGTTTTACTTCAATACTTTGTTGTTGTGCATATGGTTTAGTTGAGACATTTCACTTGCCATACATGGATATTTGACATAGACATTTGACATGGATATATGACATAGACATTTTGACATGAATTACATCTTGACATGAATACTTTGACATATTATTCAATACATTTGACAATTGATTTAAACATAGACATTTTACATTGTTTGGTTTGGTTTGATTAAGTGATTAAGTAACGATGCGTGTGTAATATGATACAAACATGGTGGATACGCCGCTGGTACTTCCTATATATAAGTGTTTGTATGGTATTACATATTGTAGCGTTATTTGAATCATTTCAGTTTGAGACTTAGAACATTTTATACAAGTAACATACTTTTCACAAGACATTTATTTACAAACAACTTATCTTACACAAACTCATTTTTACATGGTTATTCATTTAATCATGCATTATTCTCTTATTTATACTTATCATCCTAACTTATTATTTTTCAAATGATTTACAAAGACAAAGCAAATTACAAGGTTCATGACTAAACATTTTCTCAAACAGAAGTCATGAAACTTATTTTCAACAAAACTAATGTATTCGCCAGCATTTCTTTGCTGACCTCGTTTTCACATATGTTTCAGGTATTGTTGGATGATATCGATTGATAAGATGCATGCTCACATAGGACTGGACAAGGCCTTAGTGACTCAATAACAATGATAGACTATGTTTAAATAGTGTATTTAGATTTCCAGACGATGTAATTACTCAATGTTTAATAAAACGAAACACTTTTGATATCCATGGTTATGAAACATTAATTCTGTTGCAACACGCCCCGATGTTTCCGCCGCGATTTGTTGTTTTACGCGGTCGGGGTGTGACAGAAAAGATGGTATCAGAGCCAATGGTTATAGGGAATTAGGTTATTAGTAATTAGTAATGCTTTGACCTAGTCTATAACCTTCTTAGGACCCTAACGCGAGTTTACTTGCGTTTAGTCATAAAACAATACCGTCACCTATCCTTAGGCGACGACCACAACAAGAACATAAATTTCAAAACCGCTTTGAAAACTAATCATCTGTTCTAGGATGATTGATTACTAGGTTTTGAACCCTCTGTTATATGGTTTTGAACCCCTTTGAGTTTTCAAAAACTTCGTCAAGGTTTTGGGTTTTAAATGATGTGAACACGTGCAAACTGGAAGGGTGAATGCCTGTATTCTGGGTTTTCTGTCTAGGCAAGCACTTCGTATACATCTCATCAGACGCGAGACCAGTTGTGCTTACCTGGGAATTCTTGGGATGAGTGTTCACTTATAGGCGAGCATGTCTTCGCGATACATTATTTTTAACCTATTTACTTTGACTAATCACCAAGGTCGTTTGTTGCTTTGTAGTAACAAACAAATGACCACTATCCTTGCTTTCATCAGATTTGTTTCATCTCATTCTTTTCGTCTAAATTCTCTCACTCGTTTCCTTTCATATTTCCTCTTTTAGACAATGCCTCCTCGACGCGAAAGCCAGATAGAGACTGCCGAGCTGGCAGAAATCATTGCGCAGCAAATGGCTGCTCAATTCCCAAACCTCTTTGCTCAATGGAACCAAGCCAACAACAACAACAATGTGCTATGCAAATACAAGGATTTCAACCAGGCTAAACCACTCAAGTTTAGTGGTTCTGAAGGAGCAACTGGGCTTCTTCAGTGGTTCGAAAGCATTGAGAATACTTTTCGCCACGTGCAGTGCCCGGATAATCGCAAGGTCGAGTTCTCCTCGAGCGTGTTTCAGAAGAGGGCTCTTACATGGTGGAATGGGGTAATGAGAGACCGAGGTGCAGAAGTTGCTCTCGCACAGACATGGGCTGAACTTAGGGCTCTGATGATGAGGGAATTCTGTCCTCGTCATGAGCAGCGAGCTTTGGAGAAGGAATTTGATGAGTTGAAGCAAGATAGTGGTGAGCACAGGGCGTATACTGATAGGTTTGAGGAGCTGAGTCTGCTTTGCCCTACAATGGTTACCCCACTTGACATAGCTATCGAAAGGTACATCGACGGCCTACCTGACTCGGTACAAGACATCCTTACTGGTAGTAACCCTGCCACACTCCGTCAGGCGATCGAGTTATCAGCGACATTGACTGAGTCGCAGATTCGGAAGAACAAGTTACACAGGAAGGGTGACAAGGGCAAGAAACAGTCAGCTGACAAGGAGGATAGCAAGAAAGGCCAAAACAAGAAGGGTAAGGAAGGTGAGACGTCAAAGAAATCAAAGAAGCGAAAGGGTGCCCAAAATTTTGCTGTTACAGCACAGACTGCACAGAACCCGCAGAACCAACCAGCTCAGCCACCTGCAAAGAAAGCATATGCCGGTACCGCACCTTATTGTGCACGCTGCAACGGTCATCACGCAGTACAACAAGCTTGCTGGCAATGCACGACGTGTGGTAAACTTGGGCATTTGGCCAAGATTTGTCGTTTGGGACAAAATCAGGCTGCTCAGGTTCAAGCTCCGGTTCAAGGGAATGCTGCGAGATTTCCACTGGGTTCATGTTTCAACTGCGGAGAGATTGGTCACTTCCGCCACAACTGCCCAAGACTGGTAAATGCAAATGCTAACGCAAACCCAAATGCGAATGTCAACGTCAATGTGAATCCAGCACGTGGTCGAGTGTTTAACATCAATGAGGCACTCAATGTTGAAGGAGTGAACAATTAGTATTTTGTTTTTCCTCTGGTTGGTATCTTGTAACATTTAAAGACAATGCGGTTGTTATATAAATAAAAATTTGTGGTTTTATTTTCTAACTAATGCAATTGTATGAATGTTTGATTCAACCTTGTGATGTCAACACAAAGACAAAACTACTCGTGTGGTTCTGTCATTTTTACGATCACTTGAGATCTCCCTAAGAACCTCAAACACTGGTTTCTTTTAAATCTAAAGTATTTTATCGTCTTGCACCGTTCGAGATGCAAGAATTATCAAAACAGCTTCAAGAGTTGTCTGATAAAGGATTCATCCGTCCGAACTTTTCACCTTGGAGAAACTCCTGTTCTCCTTGCGAAAAGAAAAAAAAATGGATCTTTTCGAATGAGTATCGATTAACGTAAGCCTAGTAAGCTTACCATCAAGAATCGATATCCCCCTACCTTAAATCAACGATTTCTCCGATCAACTGCATAGCGTTCATGCTTTTCCAAGATCGATTTGCGTTTTGGGTATCATCAACTTTGTATTCTCGAAGAAGATATTCCCAAAACGGTTTTCTGCATGAAGGATGGCCATTACGAGTTTACAGTCATGCCTTTTAGGTTGACAAATACTCCAGCCATCTTCAAGAACTTAATAAATAGAGTCTGCAAGCCTTATTTGGATCAGATCGTCATTGTTATTATTGATAACACCTTGATCTATTCATGTCCTGAGCCGATCACGATCAACACCTTCGTTGACATCGGAGCCCTGATTGAATTCCTTGTACACTTTAAAATGTACAAAACAACTCAATTAGGACAAACCGAATGCCTTTTAAGATCTTCCTATCTTCATAGTTAGATTCTTGAAAATATTTAAAGTGCCAAAGGAAATCCACGGATTGGGTTTCTGGTATGCTTTAAATACCCGTGTCCAAAGATAACAAATTATAGGTCAAATTGAACGATTATGCGATTGAACGAGTATACAATTATGTGACTATGTGTTTATTCATCTTATGTTTTCTTTTATGCATTTTTGTGTTTTTAATACTCTGGATATTCGTTATCCAAATCCTCGCAGAATCTTTCATATCGTCATATGAGGGATTCGTAGCAGGATATTCAAAAAGTACTACCTTCAATCCTTAATGGGCTTCTATGTAATAGTTAAGACCCTTGGGTTATATAGTACCATTCCATGATTCGATGAGAGACCCTTTAGTGGTCTAGTCAAAAAGATTGATTCACGATTTGGTTAAAGAACGACATCTAGTGATGTAGCTGGACAGACTCCTTGATAGTCTATTTAGATCATTTATTGATTTAATTAAAAGGATTCTAAGGCGGTCTAGTCACACTCATCACAGGATTGTTCATTTGGTTTTCCCCTACACACTATAAAATAGACTGTGTGAACTGTGCAAGGAATTGTCTGATTATGGACGCGTACATAATTATGAAATTTAGTGCACAGAAACCCAGTAAGATTTATTATGTGTAAGAGCCGATAGTGACAACAATAACGAAATGAGAACGATGTAATGGAGGTACGGTGGACGCACCAATGACGCTTCATATACTTGTATATAAGTATCCCTCTTACATTGTAATCATGATGTTATTAAAGGTTACTAGAAGTTCAGAACCCTAACCAATGTTATTCGATCTTTTCAATTTCATGTTTTCAAGCTCTCGCAAGTTTCCTCTAAATAAATTTCGGGACGAAATTTCCTAAAGTAGGGGAGACTCTAACACCTGTGCCTCCACGGCCATCAAACAAATACCAAACCAATGAAATATTGTATTTCATACTTGGGATTTGTAAAAAATATGTGTATCATTTGCACATATCAATTTTTGTTCGATTTCAAACTCTAAATCGCTTTCTGGAAGGTTATACGCGCACTGATGCGTAAATATAACCAGTTTAATGCAACAAACACTCCGGAATAGTGACATAGGCTTAACATACCTTAAATAACCTTTACATAACTTAGATATAAGTTTTGGAAGGTTTGGTGTGGTGAAATCAAAGTTTAATCGCTTACAGGGACTAAATTTGACAAACTGCGAAAGTATGCCAATTTGAACTGTAACAGACCTTCCGGAACATGACCATAAGTTAAACATAAATATCCTTTACATAGCTTAGAAATAGGCTTTGAGGGGTTCGGTGTGCTAAAATAAACTTTTGGGTCATTCAGGGACTAAAAGTGTCAAAAAGTGCACAAGTTTGCATTTTCGCGCATAACTTACGTTCTGAATACATCCGGACATCAAAAAAAAATTATGTTAGCACTAAAATATTTTATTTTAGTGTTCGCCATAAGAAAAATCCATTCGTCACGTCATTTGGATCGTTTTTCGCATTCAGGACCAGATTCGATGTATTAGCCGTTGTTTAATTCACAACCACACATTCTAACTTGCTTAGTCAGCGGATAAGGATGGAATTTAGGCACCATGACATTTCAACACATGTATGGATGGAATTTAAACACCTAAACACCATGACCTTTCAACACATGTATGGATGGAATTTAAACACCTAAACACCATGACATTTCAACACATGTATGGATGGAATTTAAACACCTAAACACCATGACATTTCAACACATGTATGGATGGAATTTAAACACCTAAACACCATGACATTTCAACACATGTATGGATGGAATTTAAACACCTAAACACCATGACATTTCAACACATGTATGGATGGAATTTAAACACCTAAACACCATGACATTTCAACACATGTACGGATGGGATTAAGGCACGTTTTCCATGAAACGATCTTAACGGTTCGGGTATTCCTATAAATACCCATCCACCCCCATTGCTAAAATCACTAGAACTTTGATTTGAGAAACTCTAAGTTGAAACTATTGTTTCATACCTGAGATTTTTGAATCGAGGTTAGCATTCGGGGACCCTTCGTAAGTATTCTTTCGTTCTTTTCCTTATTTTATTGCTTTTCGAGTCAGAAAGTCAAACTTTGTTTGACTTTCAGCGTTGACCAGTAATGGTCAATGCGAAGTTCGTTTGAACTTCGCAACGTGAGTGTAATCACGTTGGTCATAGTCCCTTGGGACTATGCCCACTGATTACCACGTTGTCTAGGGTCGTAGGGTAGGCGATCTAATAAATCGCCTATACCTTCGAGCCCGACCCAGTTTGGTCGATCATTAGGATCCGACCAAATACATTAGGTGACCCTAGTATAGGGCATAACCTTCCGAGGTTATACCCTATGGTCACATCGTTTAAGTAGTTGTATGATAGGTAGTTTACATGCCTTAGGTAAATTACCAGAATACCCTTTTCATGTATAATTGGTAATTAAGCATATGTAACCTAAACTTTTGTCACATAACTGATTATGTAACATGTTTAGGCATATAACACTTGTCATAGGACTAGTTAGACGGTCCAAACGCGTTTCACGCACACGACGCGTTAAAGTAGCATAAGTTACCTTAATGGGTCGCGATGGGTCGATAATACTTAGGTTAAGTTTCATTTAGTATGTAGGCTTTGTTAAACCATATCATATGAGTTCCTACACTCATTTGGTTTACAAACCCTCCTGCTACCCAGTCTTCCGATTTAGGTCCGGGTTAATTATGTAATTACCTATATTAGGTACCGTTTGATTTCCGGGACTCCTCTAGCTTTCTTGGTAGTTGTTCAAGACTCCTAAGCACTCCCAGGCGAGTACATTATTCCCCTCTTTTACTGTTTTCAACTGTTTTGGGGTGACTCATATGTGCTAAATGTTTTATCAATGGTTTTAAGAACAATTACAATATGGTTTCAAGAACAATTACAATGTGGTTTCAAGAACAATTACAATTATTTCAAGAACGCTAACAATGATTTCAAGAACGAATACAATGATTTCAAAAACTAATAACAAATTTCAAGAAGTGAACAAACTTGTTGGTTGTAGTTTACATGACCGATGACATTCATTAGCTATGATCAAGCCGACCAGTATTAGGTTATGGTACCATAGGATCTGACAAATCCCGTTATTTACTGCACCCATTGTTATGTGTGGGTGTTGTGGGTAGCGACTGAATCTGTAATTATTAACTTATCCTTTGGTAAGGGTTTGTTAAGAACGAGAGCGAGAGCGAGATGGAACGAGGAACGCGTCAAGAAGGTTTGAATGTTATTAGAGAATCGATCATAAAGTAGTTCACGATTAAAACAAGAACGATTAGAACGATTAAAACAAGAACGATTAGAACGATTAAAACAAGAACGATTTGAACGAATGGGTAACGATTGGGTAAACATTTGTACATGATTTACATTTGATCATGCATTTACACGAAACATAGTATTGGTTTAAACCAAGTTTTACTTCAATACTTTGTTGTTGTGCATATGGTTTAGTTGAGACATTTCACTTGCCATACATGGATATTTGACATAGACATTTGACATGGATATATGACATAGACATTTTGACATGAATTACATCTTGACATGAATACTTTGACATATTATTCAATACATTTGACAATTGATTTAAACATAGACATTTTACATTGTTTGGTTTGGTTTGATTAAGTGATTAAGTAACGATGCGTGTGTAATATGATACAAACATGGTGGATACGCCGCTGGTACTTCCTATATATAAGTGTTTGTATGGTATTACATATTGTAGCGTTATTTGAATCATTTCAGTTTGAGACTTAGAACATTTTATACAAGTAACATACTTTTCACAAGACATTTATTTACAAACAACTTATCTTACACAAACTCATTTTTACATGGTTATTCATTTAATCATGCATTATTCTCTTATTTATACTTATCATCCTAACTTATTATTTTTCAAATGATTTACAAAGACAAAGCAAATTACAAGGTTCATGACTAAACATTTTCTCAAACAGAAGTCATGAAACTTATTTTCAACAAAACTAATGTATTCGCCAGCATTTCTTTGCTGACCTCGTTTTCACATATGTTTCAGGTATTGTTGGATGATATCGATTGATAAGATGCATGCTCACATAGGACTGGACAAGGCCTTAGTGACTCAATAACAATGATAGACTATGTTTAAATAGTGTATTTAGATTTCCAGACGATGTAATTACTCAATGTTTAATAAAACGAAACACTTTTGATATCCATGGTTATGAAACATTAATTCTGTTGCAACACGCCCCGATGTTTCCGCCGCGATTTGTTGTTTTACGCGGTCGGGGTGTGACAGAAAAGATGGTATCAGAGCCAATGGTTATAGGGAATTAGGTTATTAGTAATTAGTAATGCTTTGACCTAGTCTATAACCTTCTTAGGACCCTAACGCGAGTTTACTTGCGTTTAGTCATAAAACAATACCGTCACCTATCCTTAGGCGACGACCACAACAAGAACATAAATTTCAAAACCGCTTTGAAAACTAATCATCTGTTCTAGGATGATTGATTACTAGGTTTTGAACCCTCTGTTATATGGTTTTGAACCCCTTTGAGTTTTCAAAAACTTCGTCAAGGTTTTGGGTTTTAAATGATGTGAACACGTGCAAACTGGAAGGGTGAATGCCTGTATTCTGGGTTTTCTGTCTAGGCAAGCACTTCGTATACATCTCATCAGACGCGAGACCAGTTGTGCTTACCTGGGAATTCTTGGGATGAGTGTTCACTTATAGGCGAGCATGTCTTCGCGATACATTATTTTTAACCTATTTACTTTGACTAATCACCAAGGTCGTTTGTTGCTTTGTAGTAACAAACAAATGACCACTATCCTTGCTTTCATCAGATTTGTTTCATCTCATTCTTTTCGTCTAAATTCTCTCACTCGTTTCCTTTCATATTTCCTCTTTTAGACAATGCCTCCTCGACGCGAAAGCCAGATAGAGACTGCCGAGCTGGCAGAAATCATTGCGCAGCAAATGGCTGCTCAATTCCCAAACCTCTTTGCTCAATGGAACCAAGCCAACAACAACAACAATGTGCTATGCAAATACAAGGATTTCAACCAGGCTAAACCACTCAAGTTTAGTGGTTCTGAAGGAGCAACTGGGCTTCTTCAGTGGTTCGAAAGCATTGAGAATACTTTTCGCCACGTGCAGTGCCCGGATAATCGCAAGGTCGAGTTCTCCTCGAGCGTGTTTCAGAAGAGGGCTCTTACATGGTGGAATGGGGTAATGAGAGACCGAGGTGCAGAAGTTGCTCTCGCACAGACATGGGCTGAACTTAGGGCTCTGATGATGAGGGAATTCTGTCCTCGTCATGAGCAGCGAGCTTTGGAGAAGGAATTTGATGAGTTGAAGCAAGATAGTGGTGAGCACAGGGCGTATACTGATAGGTTTGAGGAGCTGAGTCTGCTTTGCCCTACAATGGTTACCCCACTTGACATAGCTATCGAAAGGTACATCGACGGCCTACCTGACTCGGTACAAGACATCCTTACTGGTAGTAACCCTGCCACACTCCGTCAGGCGATCGAGTTATCAGCGACATTGACTGAGTCGCAGATTCGGAAGAACAAGTTACACAGGAAGGGTGACAAGGGCAAGAAACAGTCAGCTGACAAGGAGGATAGCAAGAAAGGCCAAAACAAGAAGGGTAAGGAAGGTGAGACGTCAAAGAAATCAAAGAAGCGAAAGGGTGCCCAAAATTTTGCTGTTACAGCACAGACTGCACAGAACCCGCAGAACCAACCAGCTCAGCCACCTGCAAAGAAAGCATATGCCGGTACCGCACCTTATTGTGCACGCTGCAACGGTCATCACGCAGTACAACAAGCTTGCTGGCAATGCACGACGTGTGGTAAACTTGGGCATTTGGCCAAGATTTGTCGTTTGGGACAAAATCAGGCTGCTCAGGTTCAAGCTCCGGTTCAAGGGAATGCTGCGAGATTTCCACTGGGTTCATGTTTCAACTGCGGAGAGATTGGTCACTTCCGCCACAACTGCCCAAGACTGGTAAATGCAAATGCTAACGCAAACCCAAATGCGAATGTCAACGTCAATGTGAATCCAGCACGTGGTCGAGTGTTTAACATCAATGAGGCACTCAATGTTGAAGGAGTGAACAATTAGTATTTTGTTTTTCCTCTGGTTGGTATCTTGTAACATTTAAAGACAATGCGGTTGTTATATAAATAAAAATTTGTGGTTTTATTTTCTAACTAATGCAATTGTATGAATGTTTGATTCAACCTTGTGATGTCAACACAAAGACAAAACTACTCGTGTGGTTCTGTCATTTTTACGATCACTTGAGATCTCCCTAAGAACCTCAAACACTGGTTTCTTTTAAATCTAAAGTATTTTATCGTCTTGCACCGTTCGAGATGCAAGAATTATCAAAACAGCTTCAAGAGTTGTCTGATAAAGGATTCATCCGTCCGAACTTTTCACCTTGGAGAAACTCCTGTTCTCCTTGCGAAAAGAAAAAAAAATGGATCTTTTCGAATGAGTATCGATTAACGTAAGCCTAGTAAGCTTACCATCAAGAATCGATATCCCCCTACCTTAAATCAACGATTTCTCCGATCAACTGCATAGCGTTCATGCTTTTCCAAGATCGATTTGCGTTTTGGGTATCATCAACTTTGTATTCTCGAAGAAGATATTCCCAAAACGGTTTTCTGCATGAAGGATGGCCATTACGAGTTTACAGTCATGCCTTTTAGGTTGACAAATACTCCAGCCATCTTCAAGAACTTAATAAATAGAGTCTGCAAGCCTTATTTGGATCAGATCGTCATTGTTATTATTGATAACACCTTGATCTATTCATGTCCTGAGCCGATCACGATCAACACCTTCGTTGACATCGGAGCCCTGATTGAATTCCTTGTACACTTTAAAATGTACAAAACAACTCAATTAGGACAAACCGAATGCCTTTTAAGATCTTCCTATCTTCATAGTTAGATTCTTGAAAATATTTAAAGTGCCAAAGGAAATCCACGGATTGGGTTTCTGGTATGCTTTAAATACCCGTGTCCAAAGATAACAAATTATAGGTCAAATTGAACGATTATGCGATTGAACGAGTATACAATTATGTGACTATGTGTTTATTCATCTTATGTTTTCTTTTATGCATTTTTGTGTTTTTAATACTCTGGATATTCGTTATCCAAATCCTCGCAGAATCTTTCATATCGTCATATGAGGGATTCGTAGCAGGATATTCAAAAAGTACTACCTTCAATCCTTAATGGGCTTCTATGTAATAGTTAAGACCCTTGGGTTATATAGTACCATTCCATGATTCGATGAGAGACCCTTTAGTGGTCTAGTCAAAAAGATTGATTCACGATTTGGTTAAAGAACGACATCTAGTGATGTAGCTGGACAGACTCCTTGATAGTCTATTTAGATCATTTATTGATTTAATTAAAAGGATTCTAAGGCGGTCTAGTCACACTCATCACAGGATTGTTCATTTGGTTTTCCCCTACACACTATAAAATAGACTGTGTGAACTGTGCAAGGAATTGTCTGATTATGGACGCGTACATAATTATGAAATTTAGTGCACAGAAACCCAGTAAGATTTATTATGTGTAAGAGCCGATAGTGACAACAATAACGAAATGAGAACGATGTAATGGAGGTACGGTGGACGCACCAATGACGCTTCATATACTTGTATATAAGTATCCCTCTTACATTGTAATCATGATGTTATTAAAGGTTACTAGAAGTTCAGAACCCTAACCAATGTTATTCGATCTTTTCAATTTCATGTTTTCAAGCTCTCGCAAGTTTCCTCTAAATAAATTTCGGGACGAAATTTCCTAAAGTAGGGGAGACTCTAACACCTGTGCCTCCACGGCCATCAAACAAATACCAAACCAATGAAATATTGTATTTCATACTTGGGATTTGTAAAAAATATGTGTATCATTTGCACATATCAATTTTTGTTCGATTTCAAACTCTAAATCGCTTTCTGGAAGGTTATACGCGCACTGATGCGTAAATATAACCAGTTTAATGCAACAAACACTCCGGAATAGTGACATAGGCTTAACATACCTTAAATAACCTTTACATAACTTAGATATAAGTTTTGGAAGGTTTGGTGTGGTGAAATCAAAGTTTAATCGCTTACAGGGACTAAATTTGACAAACTGCGAAAGTATGCCAATTTGAACTGTAACAGACCTTCCGGAACATGACCATAAGTTAAACATACCATAAATATCCTTTACATAGCTTAGAAATAGGCTTTGAGGGGTTCGGTGTGCTAAAATAAACTTTTGGGTCATTCAGGGACTAAAAGTGTCAAAAAGTGCACAAGTTTGCATTTTCGCGCATAACTTACGTTCTGAATACATCCGGACATCAAAAAAAAATTATGTTAGCACTAAAATATTTTATTTTAGTGTTCGCCATAAGAAAAATCCATTCGTCACGTCATTTGGATCGTTTTTCGCATTCAGGACCAGATTCGATGTATTAGCCGTTGTTTAATTCACAACCACACATTCTAACTTGCTTAGTCAGCGGATAAGGATGGAATTTAGGCACCATGACATTTCAACACATGTATGGATGGAATTTAAACACCTAAACACCATGACCTTTCAACACATGTATGGATGGAATTTAAACACCTAAACACCATGACATTTCAACACATGTATGGATGGAATTTAAACACCTAAACACCATGACATTTCAACACATGTATGGATGGAATTTAAACACCTAAACACCATGACATTTCAACACATGTATGGATGGAATTTAAACACCTAAACACCATGACATTTCAACACATGTATGGATGGAATTTAAACACCTAAACACCATGACATTTCAACACATGTACGGATGGGATTAAGGCACGTTTTCCATGAAACGATCTTAACGGTTCGGGTATTCCTATAAATACCCATCCACCCCCATTGCTAAAATCACTAGAACTTTGATTTGAGAAACTCTAAGTTGAAACTATTGTTTCATACCTGAGATTTTTGAATCGAGGTTAGCATTCGGGGACCCTTCGTAAGTATTCTTTCGTTCTTTTCCTTATTTTATTGCTTTTCGAGTCAGAAAGTCAAACTTTGTTTGACTTTCAGCGTTGACCAGTAATGGTCAATGCGAAGTTCGTTTGAACTTCGCAACGTGAGTGTAATCACGTTGGTCATAGTCCCTTGGGACTATGCCCACTGATTACCACGTTGTCTAGGGTCGTAGGGTAGGCGATCTAATAAATCGCCTATACCTTCGAGCCCGACCCAGTTTGGTCGATCATTAGGATCCGACCAAATACATTAGGTGACCCTAGTATAGGGCATAACCTTCCGAGGTTATACCCTATGGTCACATCGTTTAAGTAGTTGTATGATAGGTAGTTTACATGCCTTAGGTAAATTACCAGAATACCCTTTTCATGTATAATTGGTAATTAAGCATATGTAACCTAAACTTTTGTCACATAACTGATTATGTAACATGTTTAGGCATATAACACTTGTCATAGGACTAGTTAGACGGTCCAAACGCGTTTCACGCACACGACGCGTTAAAGTAGCATAAGTTACCTTAATGGGTCGCGATGGGTCGATAATACTTAGGTTAAGTTTCATTTAGTATGTAGGCTTTGTTAAACCATATCATATGAGTTCCTACACTCATTTGGTTTACAAACCCTCCTGCTACCCAGTCTTCCGATTTAGGTCCGGGTTAATTATGTAATTACCTATATTAGGTACCGTTTGATTTCCGGGACTCCTCTAGCTTTCTTGGTAGTTGTTCAAGACTCCTAAGCACTCCCAGGCGAGTACATTATTCCCCTCTTTTACTGTTTTCAACTGTTTTGGGGTGACTCATATGTGCTAAATGTTTTATCAATGGTTTTAAGAACAATTACAATATGGTTTCAAGAACAATTACAATGTGGTTTCAAGAACAATTACAATTATTTCAAGAACGCTAACAATGATTTCAAGAACGAATACAATGATTTCAAAAACTAATAACAAATTTCAAGAAGTGAACAAACTTGTTGGTTGTAGTTTACATGACCGATGACATTCATTAGCTATGATCAAGCCGACCAGTATTAGGTTATGGTACCATAGGATCTGACAAATCCCGTTATTTACTGCACCCATTGTTATGTGTGGGTGTTGTGGGTAGCGACTGAATCTGTAATTATTAACTTATCCTTTGGTAAGGGTTTGTTAAGAACGAGAGCGAGAGCGAGATGGAACGAGGAACGCGTCAAGAAGGTTTGAATGTTATTAGAGAATCGATCATAAAGTAGTTCACGATTAAAACAAGAACGATTAGAACGATTAAAACAAGAACGATTAGAACGATTAAAACAAGAACGATTTGAACGAATGGGTAACGATTGGGTAAACATTTGTACATGATTTACATTTGATCATGCATTTACACGAAACATAGTATTGGTTTAAACCAAGTTTTACTTCAATACTTTGTTGTTGTGCATATGGTTTAGTTGAGACATTTCACTTGCCATACATGGATATTTGACATAGACATTTGACATGGATATATGACATAGACATTTTGACATGAATTACATCTTGACATGAATACTTTGACATATTATTCAATACATTTGACAATTGATTTAAACATAGACATTTTACATTGTTTGGTTTGGTTTGATTAAGTGATTAAGTAACGATGCGTGTGTAATATGATACAAACATGGTGGATACGCCGCTGGTACTTCCTATATATAAGTGTTTGTATGGTATTACATATTGTAGCGTTATTTGAATCATTTCAGTTTGAGACTTAGAACATTTTATACAAGTAACATACTTTTCACAAGACATTTATTTACAAACAACTTATCTTACACAAACTCATTTTTACATGGTTATTCATTTAATCATGCATTATTCTCTTATTTATACTTATCATCCTAACTTATTATTTTTCAAATGATTTACAAAGACAAAGCAAATTACAAGGTTCATGACTAAACATTTTCTCAAACAGAAGTCATGAAACTTATTTTCAACAAAACTAATGTATTCGCCAGCATTTCTTTGCTGACCTCGTTTTCACATATGTTTCAGGTATTGTTGGATGATATCGATTGATAAGATGCATGCTCACATAGGACTGGACAAGGCCTTAGTGACTCAATAACAATGATAGACTATGTTTAAATAGTGTATTTAGATTTCCAGACGATGTAATTACTCAATGTTTAATAAAACGAAACACTTTTGATATACATGGTTATGAAACATTAATTCTGTTGCAACACGCCCCGATGTTTCCGCCGCGATTTGTTGTTTTACGCGGTCGGGGTGTGACACTATACTTTGTCATTCGTCGTGAATTCGATGGATGTTTAAGTATTGCACTTTGTCATTCGTTGTGAGGGTTTTAATCTCGTGAGTTATCGTAAATGCGGTATTAGTTACTGACCTAGTTTGTGTGCATTGTTATTTAAATTAGGTTACAAGCCTAATCAGTAGGCTAACCTCTGCCTGTTTAAATCTGCAATGTGAGTCATTCTCTTTTATTAAATGTATTTTACAATACTCCAATTATTTTCAAAAGTTATAATTACAGGGATTAAGTCGTGGTTATCTTGAATCACTGGCTAGTGGGGTATTGTGCACATTACTAATTTCTCACAGTTAGGCTAATAAATCCTAACAGTGATAATCATCACTACTTGGGGAAAGACCCAATAGTGGTATGACCATCGTCACCAGGAGGTGACACGGCGCCAGATAAAAATAAGATAAAAGCCATTGTAATCGCTCTTATGCTGTAATTTATAACTATGTGTCATTTATTAAATCAGAGTGACTCGCCAGTATTTCCCCGCTGATAAAATATTTTCAAAACATGTTTCAGGTGACTACTGTGAACCAAGGAAAAGTGCTACAGAGCACTAACAAAGCTTGAAGTAGTGGCTCAATTAAATAAATAAACATGTTTTGTAAATCAGGGAATTTCCTTGTGAAATTCCTCTATTGTAAATTACGGGGGTTTATCCCGAATTATGAAATAAAATAATCGGGCATTTCAAGTTTTAAAAAGATCCTGTAAAATCTTCCGTTGTCAACTCAATTAATAATTACCATGGGTTCCTGTCCCGCGGCTCCTGGACCGGGTCAAACCGGGGCGGGGGCCGTGACATGTCGGTAGTTATCACGTGTCTTTGTTAAAGGTGACATTTCGTTCGGACGGTGACTCGATCGGATCACCATCCGATCGGCCAACATTAAGTGTTTGTCTTATAGTGCTCAACCATCGAGTGGCAATCCGTACGGATTGCCATCCGATTCGCTGCAAGTCAAATATCATTGTGTGTTCAATCGTCGGATTACAATCCGAACGGATCACGATCCGTTCCAAGGTCATTTGTTAAGTGGTCAATTCAAGTTGTTTGTCCAAGGATCGAGTGGCAATCCGTACGGATTGCCATCCGATCATTAACCTCATTTCACATACACCGACCCATGTGATGACATATTGAATGGTTCTTTAATTGTAAGTATTTGAGTGTTTGCATGTGAAAGATATTAAAAGGTTTGTCAGTTTATCATGTGTATTTCATAGTTGTTCGGCCCAAGAAAGCTTATCACATATAAACAGCTTGCGGACCAATGAGATTTTAATAAGTCATATAGTTGTCGGATTTTTTGAACTTTGATTGTCACGAGAATTGAATGAATATTGCATGTGATCTGATAATCACAGTACATTGAAAATTGTTTCAATATTTGAGGTCAAATTAGAAGTTGTTTCAAATAAAAGTTATCGGCCATTAAAAACCCAATACTTTCCACTGTCATATGTTGAATCACCAAATCTTCCTATTTTCAATTAGGCCAATGAAATCCATTGTAAAGATTAGAAATAAATAAAGGAAAAATAAGTGGACCTGACCCATTGAATTATGACTATATCCGCTATTCTGATATTCAAATTCAATAGAGATGAAATTGGAACAAGTTGACCCCTTTTTATTTATTTTCATTTCTTTGGACTCCGCAAGAATTTGTCGATATTTCCAACTCAATCGTCTTGTTCTATAGGAATAAATAGGAATACATTGTCATTTCGTTCCTTCACAGAGAACCATTTATTCTAAGTCACAAGATTAGAATTCACTATCTTTCTTTGATTACAGGATCACGATTAATTTATATCTATATAATATAATATTTCTATTTAGATTTATAACTATCAGATCGCGGCTTGATGTACCAAAAATTTTCATTTCGTTGCATCCAAGATTTTTGTTCCGGCAATCGTATGAAGAATGGATGCAGGATAAATACTCTCATTTCCAGTCTCCTATTTATTGAATATTGTTATTGTATTAAGTATTCAAGTGAAGTAAAAAATTGGAAACTATCTCTTTTCTAACAAAGAAAAAGAAATATAAAAAGCTTAGTAATTTAGTATACATAAAAATTAGAATAGAAAGAGAGTTCTTTTTCTTAATCTCATGAACAAGTTCAAAATAAAAGGACAGTGGAAAGTATTGGGTTTTTAATGGCCGATAACTTTTATTTGAAACAACTTCTAATTTGACCTCAAATATTGAAACAATTTTCAATGTACTGTGATTATCAGATCACATGCAATATTCATTCAATTCTCGTGACAATCAAAGTTCAAAAAGGTCGACAACTATATGACTTATTAAAATCTCATTGGTCCGCAAGCTGTTTATATGTGATAAGCTTTCTTGGGCCGAACAACTATGAAATACACATGATAAACTGACAAACCTTTTAATATCTTTCACATGCAAACACTCAAATACTTACAATTAAAGAACCATTCTTTTTTTTTGGTAAAGGGTTACCCCGGTGATTCTATATATTCACAACCAAATAAACATAAGTAGTGTAGAGAGTCTACACTAGTTCAATCATGAGACATGCCCCATGAAAGAAAACCAGAAAGACACTAATCACAAAAAACAACCAACTAAGGAAAACCAACTAGACAAGAAATCTAGACATAACAATCAAAACAAAAAACTAATCAGCCCCCATCGTCATCCTTTTCCTTCGTATGGAACTCCCATTCTTCAAGAAGCTTGCGCACCCTAACGGTATCCTTCAGCTTTGCTCCCATCAACTTGTATCGCACTGTTTTCATGATAACATCACTAACCATCTCAGGAGGTCTCAACTGGTTTTTAAATAACATGGAATTCCTCTCTTGCCAAATACTGTACGCGGCAGCCGCAACGAGAATTTTAGCAACATAGGTATCGGCCCTCCTTGAATGAGCACGAGCACATAGCCATTCAACGATATCCGCCCATTTCGGACAAACAGAAACCATCCCCACCCTATTTCGAACCGTAAGCCACACTTGAGATGAGTACTTACACTCAAAAAACAAGTGCGGGTGAGAATCAAAATTCTCATAGCATAATAAACAGCACATCATATTCATGTTTTTTCTCCGAGAAAAATCCCATTGCAGAATTTTATCTTGAGTAAGGAGCTTACCTTTCATAATCAACCACATCATAAAGGCGTGTCTAGGAATACACTGGGCGAACCACACAATGCTACACCAATCGACTTCCGGCTCTCTATGCCGAAACGAGTGCCATACACCAGAAGACGAGAACTCATTTAGCTCACCACCATCTTTCCATAATAATCTGTCAACTTTCAAGGGGTTCAACTGAACTTGATCAATCTGAATAAGAACAGGGAAGAGATCCCTCCAAGCCGTAGGCCACATCCAAGCACCATTAGAATAAATATCGGCCACCAAGTCATCCAGCCTAAAATCAGCATCAGTGATAGTTCTGGGCGACACAAAGTCGCCAAGAGGCCCCAAGACACTCCAATTGTCGAACCAGGCTGAAGTATTAGCACCATTCCCTAACTCCGACCATATATGCTTTCTAATAAGCGGCCGCATCTGAATGAGTTTTCGCCAAGACCAACAGCTATTCAATGGCGTTTTGCATACCCAGAAGCTCTTATTCTTTAAACGATACGAATGAACCCAATCAACCCATAGGGAGTTTCTCTTGGAGACAATACTCCAAATGTGAGACGACATCAGAGCTTTATTCATATCCCCAATACGTCTAATACCCAAACCCCCTTTATACGTAGGCCTACAAACCGATTTCCAAGAGACTTTAGATTTACCTTTGCTGAAAGAAGAATCTTGAGACCATAAGAAATTTCTCATTTTAGCTTCTAGCTCCGGAATTACCCGAGCCGGCAAAATAAAAACCGAGGACCAATAAATATGCATAGAAGAAAGCACTGAAATAATAAGTTGAAGCCTTCCCGCAAATGATAATAGTTTGTTCCTCCTGTGCATAATACGTTTCTCTAACCTTTCCACAAGCACACGACAATCATTGTAACCAAGTCTAGCCGAAATCAAGGGCACCCCCAAGTACTTCACGGGCAACTTTCCTTCTGTAAAAGGCATAATATCCAGAATAGCTTGTTTGACATGATCCTTAACATTACAAAAGAAAACCGTGCTTTTCTGGTTACTAGGCACTAACCCCGACATCTAAGTGAACTTCGAGAGAGAAGACATAATACAATTAGCCAAATTCACTTCCCCTCTAGCAAAAAGAAATAAGTCATCTGCAAAACAAAGATTGATAATCTGCTGCCTTTCACATCTGTTATGGAACTTAAATGACGAATCTATCCGAACCGAATGATGAAGAATACCCGTTAAAACCTCCATAACGAGTGTAAATAAATATGGGGACATTGGATCTCCTTGCCTTAACCCACGATTACCCTTGAAAAAACCATGCACCGCGCCATTAACACAAACCGAAAATGAGGTAGTAGACACACAAATCATAATCCACTCCACCATCTTACTGTTAAAGCCAAAACCAATCAGCACACTTTTAAGAAACCTCCAATCCACTGTATCATACGCTTTCTGAATATCTACTTTAAACGCACATCTTGGAGGACCCACATCTCTATGATAATTATGCATTAACTCTTGGGTTAAAAGAATATTATCCGAAATCTTTCATCCGGGAACAAAAGCAGATTGGTTGATGCTGACAATATCATTAAGAGCTCCTTTAATTCTGTCTACAACAATCTTACTAATGCACTTGTATAAGACATTACAACAAGCAATCGGTCGAAAATCAGTAACAACCAATGGAGTCGAAACCTTTGGAATAAGAACAATAAGAGTATGATTCAATTCCCGAAGCAAATTACCAGTTTCAAAGAAATCTTTAATAGAATTAGAGACATCATTGCCAATTAAAGACCAAGCGCTTTTGAAAAAAGCCGCCGTATAACCATCCGGCCCAGGAGCTTTGTCATTTCCAATAGAAAACATCGCCTTTTTGACCTCCTCCGCCGTTACCTGTCGAACCATATGAGTAGCAACATTATGAGATAATACTCTCGGAAATAAATCCGGAGCCGGCTCAAGCGATATATCACCTTGACTACCAAAGAACTTCTCATAGTGTTGAACAAACGCTTTATACACCATGTCGCCCTCATAGAGAATCCCTCCCGAATCGTTGATAACATCAATTCTGCTAAAATGATTTTTGGCTTTCAAAGATGAATGAAAAAAAGCAGTATTCATGTCACCCGCAGTTAACCAATCCACCTTTGATTTTTGTTTCAGGAAACGCTCCTCATCCAACAAATCCTCCTGTAAATCACGGCTAGTAGAAGTCTCTTCAGACCGGAGATCAACATTTAGCGGATCCTGATCAATATTTTGCTGAATCACATCCAATTCCATCCTAAGTTTTTCAACTTTCTTGTGAAGATTTCCTTGCTTGAATAGCTGTCACACCCCCAAAATCCACACGCGGAGTATCACCGCTTGGAGGCGTGACTAACCAGGATCAAGCCACCAATCATATTGAACATTGTAAGTAATAAATAAAAGTCATTCATCAATACGAAAGGTGTTCAAAACCATAACATAGTTAAGTGTTTAGCGGAAGCATAAGTATGTAAACCCAACATAAGTTTATATGTGTCAAATGTTTAGCATGGCACACATCCGTCCATGTCCCACAACGACTCCTCTCCACTCTCATGCAAGCTCCATAGATACCTAACGACCTGCAAGGCATGTAACAGAGAGTCAACAACAAAGTTGAGCGAGTTCACAGTAGGTTGTTCAGTAATAAGATCGTTTAACAAATCGTAAGTTCGTTTATAACCATGTTGTGTATTACTAGGCCATTTGTATGTTCATCTAGTGGGGGCTTCCCATGTTGTAAGTTAAATTAGTGTGGGCTTCCCATGTTGTAATTTCCATTAGTGGGGGCTTCCCATGTTGTAAGTTACTAGACTAGTTGTATCCATAAGTATCCTTCCCAATCCGAGGATAGTAGTAAGTATAAGTTTACGTAGGTTTTACGTAAGTGCCCTTCCCAATCCGAGGACAGTGGTACGTAGCGAGTACGTAGATTTAGCGCTGGCGTCCTTCCCAATCCGAGGACGGTAGTACGTAGGTTTTACGTAGGTTTAGTGCTGGGGTCCTTCCCAATCCGAGGACAGTAGTACGTAGGTTTTACGTAGGTTTTAGCACAGGCATCCTTCCCAATCCGAGGACGGTAGTAAGTAGTCTAGTAATGTTGCAAGTATGAGTAGTTATTCAATCTCATTCCCAACCCCGGGAATCCCATGCCTTGGTAAGAGTGTGAACTCACCTTGGTTTGCTCGGTATGCTAAGTTATGTGCTCACAAATAATCAGTCAACTCCTATAGTATGCACGTATATCCAATCAGTTCAGGTTCGTAAAGATTCATACACAATTTATGTCACAAGTGGGATTAGCAGTTAACATTGTGTACACACAAACAGTTGGCCATTCCATACAAAGTTCCAAGTTACATGAAAGTCCCTTACTAATTGTCATGCTTAACAGAGTTAATATGCTTGACTGAGTTAACACACTTAACATACTTAACATACATGACATAGTCAATCAGAACTAATAGGGTTATCACACATACTGAGCTTAACATACATAACATGGTTAACATAACTCAGTTACACACTTTACATATCTGACATACATAACACAATTAACACTTAACAGAGTTAGCCACTTAACAGACATAACAGAGTTAACAGGCCCAACTTAATTGGGTTTACATGTGACGAAAAACAACTTTGTGAATGAAACACTTGGGCCGAAATCCCTTGTTGGCGAAAACACTTGGGCCGAAATCCCTAAGTGTTTTCGTTGAGGTAGTGTTTTCGTGGGGTTCATCATCCATCAACATCATCACAAACAATTTCCATGGCTTCAACAATAATTCAATCAATCATAACAGTTTATAAAGTCAATTTGAAATCATTATATCATAACAAAATCATTGGGACTCACTCCTGTAACATATGATCACATAACCTATCATAATAACCTACCCACCTGATCTAGTGATTAAATCATCAATCATGGCCATAACATCAGCGATTAAATAATCATCACATACTCAAAACCTTATGCAGCCTTAATCGAGTAACATGTGTGCGGCCCACTACTAGCAAAGATTAGTCACATGTGTGCGGCCCAATAGAAGTTGATTAACATCAGAATTGTCAGCCATCATTCAACTAAGACATCATTTAATATTGTCCGATCACTACTTAGTTCAGCCCATGTGTTAATTTTGCAAGGTCCAATAGTGATGTGGATTAGTGGGTTTGAGTCAAAAGGTTATTATTGGTTCTGTAACACCCCAACCCGGAAGGGCTGACGTGTCACAATAATAGGATCATAAACAAAAGTCATAATTCCTTTTATTTATTTGACAAGGATACAACCACACGACTACTAAACTTAAGGTTAATATTCAAGCGGAGACATTCGACTTAATTAAATAACATCTTCAGATTTATTCCTAGGCTTTATTCTTCTCTCTTTTCCCCGCCCAAAGTAACATGCGGACCTGTATATACAAAAAGTTTACGGAATGAGCCGAATGCTCAGTACGGAATAATAGGCTCAAATAACAAATAACGCTTTATATGAAATGTTATCCGGATGGAACTTTATGCGAAAATGATACGATGCAAGAACATAATTTCATAATCATATCATACGGATGTGCCCATGAGCAAACTTAAAACGTGACAATACACAGGTAGCTACTCCTGCATAATTATCACATGAGATGGCGAGTTGGCATACCCGTGATCCACCTCCTTATACTTAAATCCTAGGATCGATCCATACGCCTCCTAGTAGCCTTGTACCTCATTAGTACCTAGGGACGCCGTGAACTGATCTCTCCGTCACGGATGGAGCACATGATGTCGATGCCGCAACAACATGCTCGTGGGACACTCCACGAGAAGCGATACTCAGGGTATCAGAGTACAAATGGACTTATTCACATAACTTATAAAACTTATTTTCATAACAAGACGTAACATATATTGGAACATGCGATAATGAGTACAACTAACATAATACTATCGCATGACATGAAATCTAAATCAAATGATTAGAATAGGAATCGAACGGACTGTCAAATGAATCGATAATCAAAGACGTGAGGAGTTTTTAAAAGATATAGTAATTTAGTGGTTTATAACAATTTGAATATGAAGCAATAAGGAGTGGGGGTAAGGATCCGTACCTTAATAATTCCAAAGTGAAGCTACCTTGTGATAATATTTCAGATTTATACGGCAGAGTTTAGACTACTGATTAGTCTTTTAACCTAATTTAAATAATATGCACACAAACTAGGTTAGTAACTTAATACAGCATTTACGATAACTCACGAGATTAAAATCCTCACAACGAATGACAAAGTGCGATACTTAAACATCCATCGGATTCACAATTAATGACAAAGTGAAATCACTTAAACATCCATCGGATTCACAACGAATGACAAAGTGTAAACACTTAAACATCCATCGGAATCACAATTAATGACAAAGTGAAATTACTTAAACATCCATCGGAATCACGACTAATGACAAAGCATAAACCTAATTTGAGCAGCACTTAAACATCCATTGGATAATTTAAATCAATCGGACATTGAATTGTAGCAGCGATTGAGTTAATACCCTGTTCTGCAGCACCCCGGTATACTAATTAGTGTTCTGTGTGTGTTAATTGTAGTAAACAGACGATAACTCGACGTACAATTGAAATTTTAACGTCGTTTTTATGCCAGAATTCGAGTGCCAATGTCTGCTATTTATACACAATTTTTGGCATAGCTTACGGACCGTAACAATTAATACTTACGGTCCGTAAGGGTCATGAAATCCGTATAGGGTGGCCACGTGTGGGACTAGCTTAGCTGAGTCGACAGATTTTAAAATTTCAACTTCGACAGCAAGTTATTAGGATAATCGTCAAGTAGGAAATACCCCCCTGAATTTTAGGGGCCCTAATCCTGATTCTAAAAATTCTGAAAATTCTAGGGTTTGTACGGAATTACTTGGGTGTCTTAATTAGGGTTTCCTAGTGAGTAATTTATAAATACTAATAATAGTTTTGGTTGATATACCGAAAGATGGATTATAAGATAAATGTTTAGTTTATTATAAATTATTATTCTTTTATTTCTAAAATAATGATTTTAAATTTATGGTTATTACAACTATTACCCCCTTAAAAGAAATTTCATCCTCGAAATTTTCAATAAGAATATAACATATCGCATAAGTAAAGGAAACGGAACTTTTATAGCAGAGTTACTATTGGTACTGACATCTCCTACTTAAATATGCTTAATCATAACTAAGATATATTCTCATAAGGCAAGCATGAATAACCGTAAACAGAAGCAATTGAACATATATCAAAGAGCAAGATTTACCGTTACTTCGACTAAAATTCTTTTGTTAGAATAGATTAGGGTATAGAGAGCGAATAGATTCTTCAGATTCCCATGTTGCTTCGTGTTCAGAGTGATTTTTCCAAAGGACTTTAACAAACGGAATTACTTTCCTACGCAAAACCCTTTCTTGTCGATCTAAGATGGCTTCCGGTTCCTCTTCATAGGACAAATCTTCGTGAATTGTAAGTAACGGATAACTAATGACATGGAGTGGATGATAATTATATCCTCTTAATGAGGAGACATGAAAAACGTTATGAACGTGGGAGAGATGAGGCGGTAGAGCTAGTCGATATGATACTTCTCCAATTCTTTCAAGGATTTCAAACGGACCTATGAAACGAGGACTAAGCTTCCCTTTAATTCCAAATCTACGAACGTCACGCCAAGGTGATACCTTTAAGAATACGTGGTCACCAATTTTAAATTCGAGTGGTCGTCTATCTTGATCTGCATAGCTCTTTTGTCTGCTCTGAGCTTCTTTCAGTTTTTCTCGTGCCATAGTGACTTTTTCATTTGTAATCTGAACTAGTTCTGGCCCTTCAATAATCTTTTCTCCAACTTCATCCCAGCAGATCGGTGCGCGACATTTCCGACCATACAAAAGCTCAAAAGGTGCCATGCCAATACTTGCTTGCCAACTATTGTTGTAAGCGAACTCAACAAGGCATAGATATTCATCCCAGTTTCCAGACCATTCAAGTGCACATGCTCGGAGCATGTCTTCCAAAGTGACTGCCCATCTGTTTGTGGGTGGAAAGCCGTACTAAACTTCAGTCGTGTACCCCAAGCTGCCTGAAAACCTTTCCAAAATCGTGAGGTGAAACGTGGGTCTCTATCGGAAACAATGGAAGATGGTGTGCCATGGAGTCGAATAATTTCTTGAAGAAATATTTCGGATAACTTATTAACCGAAAATCCTTGATGAATCGGTAGAAAATGTGCTGACTTTGACAATCTATCGACAACAACCCATACAACATCATTCTTCTTGAAAGTCTTAGGCAAACCAGTAACAAAATCCATTGTGATCTCATCCCACTTCCATATGGGAATATCCAATGGCTGCAACAACCGCTTGCTCGTTTGTGTTCAATTTTCACTTGTTGGCAAGTGAGACATTTACTTACGTATCGAGCAACGTCTTCCTTCATGCCATTCCACCAGAAGTTATGTCTTAAGTCTCGATACATCTTGGTAGATCCTGGGTGAATTGAAAATGGTGAGCTGTGAGCTTCGGCTAACAATGACTCACGAAGAGTGGAGTCATCGGGTACACAAAGTCTTTTGCCACACCAAATCACCCCCTGATGGTCTATACGAAATTCAGATTGCTTACCCACCTCAAGATTTTGCACAATTGCCCAAAGTTCTCCATCTTGCTTTTGTGCATCTTTGATCCGTGATATGAGGTCGGGTTCAATCTGCATTCTAGCTAAATATCCATCAGATTTACTAACCTGAAGCCAAATGTTCATCCTTTCGAGATCCCTCCTAATATGAGGCTGAATTTGTAAGCAATATATAGTCCCGGAATTCTTTCGGCTCAATGCGTCAGCTACAACATTGGCTTTGCCTGGATGATATTGAATATTTGCATCGTAATCTTTTAAAAGTTCTAACCACCTTCTTTGCCTCATATTTAGCTCTTTCTGGGTGAATATGTACTTGAGGCTCTTGTGGTCGGTAAAGATGTCACAACTCTCACCATACAGATAGTGTCGCCAAATCTTAAGTGCAAAGACGACTGCGGCTAGTTCTAAATCATGTGTAGGGTAGTTAACTTCATAAGGCTTCAACTGGCGGAAACATCGGGGAGTGTTGTAACATAATTATTGTTTCATAACACATGGAAATTGAAATACTGTTTTATTGAATACACGAGTTACAATGTCTTGATAATCAAAGAAACATAACATAAATAACTAGTCTGCATCTTTTATTGTCACTAAGGCCCATGTCCGCCTAAGTGTATCTTGATCAATCCTATGCTTCATTTCCTGAAACACATGTGAAAATAGGTACGTCAGCATAAAAATGCCGGCGAGTACATAGGTTTTGTGAAAATAAGATTCATGACTTCTGTTTAAGGAAATGTTTAGTCATGAACCTTGTAATTTGCTTTGTCTTTGTAAATCATTTGAAAAACAATAAGTTCAGATGATGCGTATAAATAAGAGAATAATGCATGGTTGAATGAATAACCATGTAAAAATGAGTTTGTATAAGTTAAGTTGTTTGTAAAACAATGTATTGTGAAAAGTATGTTATTTGTATAAAATGTTATATGTCATAACCTGAAATGATTCAAATAACGCTACGATATGTAATACCATACAAACACTTATATATAGGAAGTACCAGCGGCGTATCCACCATGCTTGTATCATATTACACACGCCTCGTTACTTAATCACTTACTCAAACCAAACCAACAATGTAAGATGTCTATGTTTAAACCAATAGTCATAAGTCCTTGTATAAACCATGTCAAATGTTTATAGTCCAAAAGTAGTCAAGTAATGTGTAACCAAAATGATATGTATGGTAAGTAAAATAAGACTACTTAAACCATAAGTAAAAATGTACAAAACAAAGTATTTTGAGTAAATCAAAAGTTATGTTTTGTAAAATATATGCATGCTATACTGAATATGAACATTTATGCGGTATTGTGAAAATTCATACATCCAAGCCTTGCGACAGTCAGATAACTATGTAAAAATGAGTTATCAAAAGAATATGTATTCGGATTCGGTCATTCCTTACGTCCAAACAAACCCGAGATTTCAGGAATGGGATTTGTCAAGTCCTATGGTACCACTACCTACTACCGAGCGGCATGATCGGTGTTAATGAATGTATAGTATAGTTTAAACAAACCAAATGTCATACCAAAATGTAAGCAGAAAAGTCATGTAAAATGATGTACCAAGTATGCTAAGTTAACATACAAAGCAGAAAAGTAATGTAAAACAATGTACTAAGTATGCACACAATGGACATACATAGCATAAAATGTAATGTAAAACGATGTACTAAGTAATGCACACAATGGGCACACCTAGCATAAAATGTAATGTAAAACGATGTACTATAAATGTACTATTGAACATAGCATGTATATGATGTGAAAAACAGGAAAGCTTGAAAGTAACAAGTAGGCACATGTGTTCCACCCCAAAACGTTTGGAAAACAGTAAAAGAAGGGTCTATGTACTCACTTGAGATTGCTCAGAAGTCCTAAGATAACCACCAAGCAATGCTAGAGATCACGGAATATCAAACGGCACCTAATATAGGTAACTACATTAATAACCCGGACCTAAATCGGAAGACCGGATAGAATGAGGCTCGTAAACCAAATGAGTATGGGAACTCATGTAGTATGGTTTAACAAAGCCTACATACTAAATGAAACCTAACCTAAGTGCTTACAACCCATTACGACCCGTTTAGGTAGCTTATGCTACTTTAACGCGTCGCTCGCGTGAAACGCGTTTGGACCGCCTAACTAGTCCTATGACAAGTAACATATGCCTTAACATGTCTAATATTGTTGTCAAATCAGTTTAGATGTCAAAAGTTATGTTACATATGCTTGAAATGAATTTTGGCGACAAAAGGGCATTTTGGTAATTTACCTAAGGCATATAAACTACCTATCATACAACTACTTAAATGAAGCGACCATAAGGTATAACCTCGGAAGGTTATTTCCCTATATACAATGGTCACCTAATGTGCTTGGTTGGATCCTAATGATCGACCAAACGGGTCGGGTTCGAAAGTATAAGCGATTGTTTAGATCGCTTACCTTACGACCCTATATAAGCACTAAACTAAAAGTGACGAGCTAAGCATGCAAAAACATGCTTAACTAAGTTTAGAAAACAGGTTTGGTATCAAAACAAACGGTTTTGATACCCATAAGTAGTTTGGTTACAAAATACGCAAGAATACGTATTCTGACCGAAACTACGGCTCGTCACTGAGCCTAGATAACGTGGTAATCAGTAGGTATAGTCACTAGGGACTATAACCATCGTGATCACGCTCACGTTATGAAGTTCAAACGAACTTCGCATCGACCATAAACTGGTCAATGCAGAAAGTCAAACAAAGTTCGACTTTCGGACTCGAAAAGCATAAAAGAACGAAGGAACACTTACGAAGGGTCCCCGAATGCTAATCTAGATCAAAATAGCTCAGGTATGAAACAAAGGTTTCAACTTAGAGCACAAATGATCAGATTCTTGTGAGAAATGAAGTGAAATGGGTTTGGTATTTATAGTATTTCCCGAACCGTTAAGATCGTTTCTCGAATAACGTGATTAAATCTTGTCGGAACCTTATGGTAACTAAAAATGACCCTAAATCAGCTGAAAGGGCAAGTTAGAATGTGTGGTTGTGGATTAAACAGCTGGAATCAGCTGACTAAGCGATCTTATCTGTTCTGGGAGGCTCACGCGGCCCGCTTCAGGATACACCAAAACTAATGCGGGCCGCATGGGGGTTCTGATCATAAAATAAGTTTCAGAAATGACAGTTTTGGTCCCTATTGCGTATTTAAGCCATTTCCGACACTTCTAAGGCCCGTAAAGCCAACTTTAAGGCCCTAAAATGATGCCTAAACATTGTGGACATGAAACATGCTCAAAAATATGTCGGATGTCAGTTCGTTTGGTCGTACGAACGCGATGTTCGCTTAATTACGACGGAATGCGCACAAGCACGAAAAACGATCCAAAATGCGTGACGAATGGATTTTTCTTATGCCAAACACTAAAATAAAATATTTTAGTGCTTACATAAATTTTTGGATGTCCAGATGTATTCAGAACGTAAGTTATGCGCGAAAATGCAAACTTGTGCACTTTTTGACACTTTTAGTCCCTGAATGACCCAAAAGTTTATTTTAGCACACCGAACCCCTTAAAGCCTATTTCTAAGCTATGTCAAGGATATTTATAGTATGTTTAACTTATGGTCATGTTACGGAATGTCTGTTACAGTTCAAATTGGCATACTTTCGCAGTTTGTCAAGTTTAGTCCCTGTAAGCGAATTAACTTGTTTTTACCATACCAAAGCCTTCAAAACTTATTTCTAAGTTATGTAAAGGTTATTTAAGGTATGTTAAGCCTATGTCACTAATCCGGAGTGTTTGTTGCATTAAACTGGTTATATTTACGCATCGGTGCGTGTATAACCTTCCAGAAAGCGATTTAGAGTTTGGAATTGAACAAAAATTGATATGTGCAAATGATACACATATTTTTACAAATCCCAAGTATGAAATATAATATTTCATTGGTTCGGTATTTGTTTGAAGGTCGCAGTGACCCAAGTGTTACAGTCTCCCCTACTTTAGGAAATTTCGTCCCGAAATTTATTTAGAGGAAACTTGTGAGAGTTTTAAAACATGAAGTTTGAAAAGATCGAACAACATTGGTTAGGGTTCTGAAATTCTAGTAACTTTAATAACATCATGTTTGCAATGTAAGAGGGATACTTATATACAAGTATATGAAGCGTCATTGGTGCGTCCACCGTACCTCCATTACATCGTTCTCATTTTGTTATTGTTGTCACTATCGGTTCTTGCACATAATAAATCTTACTGGGTTTCTGTGCACTAAATTTCATAATTATGTACGCGTCCATAATTAGACAATTCCTCTCACAGTTCACACAGTCTATTTTATAATGTGTAGTGTAAAACCAAATGAACAAACCTGTGATTAGTGTGACTAGACCGCCATGGAGTCCTTTTAATTAAATCAATAAATGATCTAAATAGACTATCAAGGAGTCTGTTCAGCTATATCACTAGATGTCGTTCTTTAACCAGATTGTGAATCAATCTTTTTGACTAGACCACTAAAGGGTCTCTTATGAATCATGGAGTAGTACTATATAATCCAAGGGTCTTAACTAATACATAGAAGCCCATTAAGGATTTAAGGTAGTACCTTTTTTTGAATATCTTACTACGAACCCATCATATGAAGATATGAAAGATTCTATGAGGATTTGGATAACGAATATCCAGAGTATACAAAAACACAAAATGCATAAAAGAAAACATAAGATGAATACACACATAGTCACATAACCACAAAATTGTTTAACTAGAAGTTTGTTCTGCTAACAGAGCACATGTATTTAAAGTACAATATGAATCCATCTCATGGATTTCATTTGGCACTTTAAACATTTACAAGAATCTAACTATAAAGATAGAAATATTTTTGAAGAGAAAATTCGATTTCGATTACAAGGAACCGAAATGTTCGAATTTAGGTATAAACGGAATCCAATTAAGGATTTTGATTTGAATGATAATCATCCACAAGGATCTAAATGTGAAGATAAAAAGATCCCATATGGATTTTTAGAAGTTGAAGATGTTTGAAACCTTGCACGGGATGTGCTTATGTCAAAACATGAAGTAAAATGCTTATGAAGTTAAGATGCTTGATATGTCAAGGCGACATATGAAGTAGAATTTGAAGGTTAAGTCAATGTACGAGGAAAATATTTTTGAAAACTATGCATGGGGTTCTTTTAAGAAAAATGTGTTTAACGTTTTTGAAACCTTATATATAATACTTTTGAAATCATAAAGTAGGTGTATTTGATAGATATATTTACAAAAATGTTTTAAAATCATGCGAGATGAATTTTGAAATTATGTATAAGGTTTTTGGAAGACATGAATGATGCTTTTCGAAATCATGCACTTGATAAGAAAATGTATTGTGTTAATATTGTCTTCAGACTATATGAAATATTTTGAAATTAGGAAGGTTGGTTTTGATAACATGGCCAATGTTTTTGAAATACTTGTACTGTGTATGTTGAAAAATCAAAATGTAATGGGTATGAGATTTGAAAATATCCTTAGTTATCTAACCAAGGATGTAATGGCACAGATGTGCAGAAGCATGATCACTCATAATGTCACTTTATTTTCTGTACTTTGTTTCTTAGAATGAAACGAGTACTTAAAATTTTTGTGGGAATCATGAGCGATCATTTGAATAAGAGAATCACAAGAGTAGTTTGTAAGGAACATAGTTCCTTAATGCAGGTATTATAGGGAAATGCCATAAACGCATGTAATTATACTTGTATATCAGAATTGCGAACAACAACTTTTATTTATGAACAAGACATATTGTTTCACAATACACGAGAATAAAAGAAACAAAGGCATAAGACAGCAACATCCTTTGTTCAGCCGAATGCTCATCCAAGGGTCAGATTTGTATTAGCAAGCTTTGGGCAATCCCTTTGGAAATGACCCATCTCGCCACAGTTGTAGCAAGACCCTCGTGAGAAACGAGCTTTGCAGGATTGTCGCCAGCTTGATTTGGTACAGCTGCAGTTGGGCAAACCCTTGCTGTATGACCTATAAGTCCACACATCTGGCATTTGCGGCACCTCACACTAGCATGATGATGAAGGTTACATTGGTTGCACAAGGGTGCAGTTCCATTGTATGGCTTTCTAGCAGGGGGTTGAGCTGGTTGGTTGGGGACGGCTTGATCATTGTGAGTAATCATGGCGAAGTGCTGAGAAGCCTTTCGCTTCTTTGACTTCTTAGGAGATTGTTCATCCATGGTCATTGATTCCTCGATTGGTTTCTTGGCTGATGGTGCTGTCACCTGACTAGGTCCTGCCTGTCTTGGTTCATCCTGGAGAAGATACATGGCAGTAGCTAATTCAACAGTCTTCAGGACTACTTCGCCTATTCGTTGAGCGAATTTGGCTGTCTGCTCGGACATTTGACCGGTGCTGAGAGGAAGAGACATTCTTGAAGAAAATGAAAGTCATTGGAAGAAACAAGTGAAAGGTTATCAGACAATCAAAACAGGATGGCAATGCATAAAAATTGCGATCATTTGTTTGTTACCTAAGGCAAACAAATGAGATGGTGACAAATCAAAGTAAATGGATCAAAAATAATGTATCGCGAAGACATGCTCGCCTATAAGTGAACACTCATCCCAAGAATTCCCAGGTAAGCACAACTGGTCTCGCGTCTGATGAGATGTATACGAAGTGCTTGCCTAGACAGAAAACCCAGAATACAGGCATTCACCCTTCCAGTTTGCACGTGTTCACATTATTTAAAACCCAAAACCTTGACGAGGTTTTGAAAACTCAAAAGGGTTCAAGACCATATAATAGAGAGTTCAAAACCTTACAATTGAGGGTTCAAAACCTAGTAATCAATCATCCTAGAACAGATGATTAGTTTTCAAAGCGGTTTTGAATTTTATGTCCTTGTTGTGGTTGTCGCCTAAGGATAGGTGACAGTATTGTTTTATGACTAAACGCAAGTAAACTCGCGTTAGGGTCCTAGAAAGGTTATAGACTAGGTCAAAGCATTACTAATAACCTAATTCCCTATAACCATGAGCTCTGATACCAACTTTTCTGTCACACCCCGACCACGTAGAACATACAAAACGTGGCGGAAACATCGGGGAGTGTTGTAACAGAATTATTGTTTCATAACACATGGAAATTGAAATACTGTTTTATTGAATACACGAGTTACAATGTCTTGATAATCAAAGAAACATAACATAAATAACTAGTCTGCATCTTTTATTGTCACTAAGGCCCATGTCCGCCTAAGTGTATCTTGATCAATCCTATGCTTCATTTCCTGAAACACATGTGAAAATAGGTACGTCAGCATAAAAATGCCGGCGAGTACATAGGTTTTGTGAAAATAAGATTCATGACTTCTGTTTAAGGAAATGTTTAGTCATGAACCTTGTAATTTGCTTTGTCTTTGTAAATCATTTGAAAAACAATAAGTTCAGATGATGCGTATAAATAAGAGAATAATGCATGGTTGAATGAATAACCATGTAAAAATGAGTTTGTATAAGTTAAGTTGTTTGTAAAACAATGTATTGTGAAAAGTATGTTATTTGTATAAAATGTTATATGTCATAACCTGAAATGATTCAAATAACGCTACGATATGTAATACCATACAAACACTTATATATAGGAAGTACCAGCGGCGTATCCACCATGCTTGTATCATATTACACACGCCTCGTTACTTAATCACTTACTCAAACCAAACCAACAATGTAAGATGTCTATGTTTAAACCAATAGTCAAAAGTCCTTGTATAAACCATGTCAAATGTTTATAGTCCAAAAGTAGTCAAGTAATGTGTAACCAAAATGATATGTATGGTAAGTAAAATAAGACTACTTAAACCATAAGTAAAAATGTACAAAACAAAGTATTTTGAGTAAATCAAAAGTTATGTTTTGTAAAATATATGCATGCTATACTGAATATGAACATTTATGCGGTATTGTGAAAATTCATACATCCAAGCCTTGCGACAGTCGGATAACTATGTAAAAATGAGTTATCAAATAAATATGTATTCGGATTCGGTCATTCCTTACGTCCAAACAAACCCGAGATTTCAGGAATGGGATTTGTCAAGTCCTATGGTACCACTACCTACTACCGAGCGGCATGATCGGTGTTAATGAATGTATAGTATAGTTTAAACAAACCAAATGTCATACCAAAATGTAAGCAGAAAAGTCATGTAAAATGATGTACCAAGTATGCTAAGTTAACATACAAAGCAGAAAAGTAATGTAAAACAATGTACTAAGTATGCACACAATGGACATACATAGCATAAAATGTAATGTAAAACGATGTACTAAGTAATGCACACAATGGGCACACCTAGCATAAAATGTAATGTAAAACGATGTACTATAAATGTACTATTGAACATAGCATGTATATGATGTGAAAAACAGGAAAGCTTGAAAGTAACAAGTAGGCACATGTGTTCCGCCCCAAAACGTTTGGAAAACAGTAAAAGAAGGGTCTATGTACTCACTTGAGATTGCTCAGAAGTCCTAAGATAACCACCAAGCAATGCTAGAGATCACGGAATATCAAACGGCACCTAATATAGGTAACTACATTAATAACCCGGACCTAAATCGGAAGACCGGATAGAATGAGGCTCGTAAACCAAATGAGTATGGGAACTCATGTAGTATGGTTTAACAAAGCCTACATACTAAATGAAACCTAACCTAAGTGCTTACAACCCATTACGACCCGTTTAGGTAGCTTATGCTACTTTAACGCGTCGCTCGCGTGAAACGCGTTTGGACCGCCTAACTAGTCCTATGACAAGTAACATATGCCTTAACATGTCTAATATTGTTGTCAAATCAGTTTAGATGTCAAAAGTTATGTTACATATGCTTGAAATGAATTTTGGCGACAAAAGGGCATTTTGGTAATTTACCTAAGGCATATAAACTACCTATCATACAACTACTTAAATGAAGCGACCATAAGGTATAACCTCGGAAGGTTATTTCCCTATATACAATGGTCACCTAATGTGCTTGGTTGGATCCTAATGATCGACCAAACGGGTCGGGTTCGAAAGTATAAGCGATTGTTTAGATCGCTTACCTTACGACCCTATATAAGCACTAAACTAAAAGTGACGAGCTAAGCATGCAAAAACATGCTTAACTAAGTTTAGAAAACAGGTTTGGTATCAAAACAAACGGTTTTGATACCCATAAATAGTTTGGTTACAAAATACGCAAGAATACGTATTCTGACCGAAACTACGGCTCGTCACTGAGCCTAGATAACGTGGTAATCAGTAGGTATAGTCACTAGGGACTATAACCATCGTGATCACGCTCACGTTATGAAGTTCAAACGAACTTCGCATCGACCATAAACTGGTCAATGCAGAAAGTCAAACAAAGTTCGACTTTCGGACTCGAAAAGCATAAAAGAACGAAGGAACACTTACGAAGGGTCCCCGAATGCTAATCTAGATCAAAATAGCTCAGGTATGAAACAAAGGTTTCAACTTAGAGCACAAATGATCAGATTCTTGTGAGAAATGAAGTGAAATGGGTTTGGTATTTATAGTATTTCCCGAACCGTTAAGATCGTTTCTCGAATAACGTGATTAAATCTTGTCGGAACCTTATGGTAACTAAAAATGACCCTAAATCAGCTGAAAGGGCAAGTTAGAATGTGTGGTTGTGGATTAAACAGCTGGAATCAGCTGACTAAGCGATCTTATCTGTTCTGGGAGGCTCACGCGGCCCGCTTCAGGATACACCAAAACTAATGCGGGCCGCATGGGGGTTCTGATCATAAAATAAGTTTCAGAAATGACAGTTTTGGTCCCTATTGCGTATTTAAGCCATTTCCGACACTTCTAAGGCCCGTAAAGCCAACTTTAAGGCCCTAAAATGATGCCTAAACATTGTGGACATGAAACATGCTCAAAAATATGTCGGATGTCAGTTCGTTTGGTCGTACGAACGCGATGTTCGCTTAATTACGACGGAATGCGCACAAGCGCGAAAAACGATCCAAAATGCGTGACGAATGGATTTTTCTTATGCCAAACACTAAAATAAAATATTTTAGTGCTTACATAAATTTTTGGATGTCCAGATGTATTCAGAACGTAAGTTATGCGCGAAAATGCAAACTTGTGCACTTTTTGACACTTTTAGTCCCTGAATGACCCAAAAGTTTATTTTAGCACACCGAACCCCTTAAAGCCTATTTCTAAGCTATGTCAAGGATATTTATGGTATGTTTAACTTATGGTCATGTTACGGAATGTCTGTTACAGTTCAAATTGGCATACTTTCGTAGTTTGTCAAGTTTAGTCCCTGTAAGCGAATTAACTTGTTTTTGCCATACCAAAGCCTTCAAAACTTATTTCTAAGTTATGTAAAGGTTATTTAAGGTATGTTAATCCTATGTCACTAATCCGGAGTGTTTGTTGCATTAAACTGGTTATATTTACGCATCGGTGCGTGTATAACCTTCCAGAAAGCGATTTAGAGTTTGGAATTGAACAAAAATTGATATGTGCAAATGATACACATATTTTTACAAATCCCAAGTATGAAATATAATATTTCATTGGTTCGGTATTTGTTTGAAGGTCGCAGTGACCCAGGTGTTACAGTCTCCCCTACTTTAGGAAATTTCGTCCCGAAATTTATTTAGAGGAAACTTGTGAGAGTTTTAAAACATGAAGTTTGAAAAGATCGAACAACATTGGTTAGGGTTCTGAACTTCTAGTAACTTTAATAACATCATGTTTGCAATGTAAGAGGGATACTTATATACAAGTATATGAAGCGTCATTGGTGCGTCCACCGTACCTCCATTACATCGTTCTCATTTTGTTATTGTTGTCACTATCGGTTCTTGCACATAATAAATCTTACTGGGTTTCTGTGCACTAAATTTCATAATTATGTACGCGTCCATAATTAGACAATTCCTTGCACAGTTCACACAGTCTATTTTATAATGTGTAGTGTAAAACCAAATGAACAAACCTGTGATTAGTGTGACTAGACCGCCATGGAGTCCTTTTAATTAAATCAATAAATGATCTAAATAGACTATCAAGGAGTCTGTTCAGCTATATCACTAGATGTCGTTCTTTAACCAGATTGTGAATCAATCTTTTTGACTAGACCACTAAAGGGTCTCTTATGAATCATGGAGTAGTACTATATAATCCAAGGGTCTTAACTAATACATAGAAGCCCATTAAGGATTTAAGGTAGTACCTTTTTTTGAATATCTTACTACGAACCCATCATATGAAGATATGAAAGATTCTATGAGGATTTGGATAACGAATATCCAGAGTATACAAAAACATAAAATGCATAAAAGAAAACATAAGATGAATACACACATAGTCACATAACCACAAAATTGTTTAACTAGAAGTTTGTTCTGCTAACAGAGCACATGTATTTAAAGTACAATATGAATCCATCTCGTGGATTTCATTTGGCACTTTAAACATTTACAAGAATCTAACTATAAAGATAGAAATATTTTTGAAGAGAAAATTCGATTTCGATTACAAGGAACCGAAATGTTCGAATTTAGGTATAAACGGAATCCAATTAAGGATTTTGATTTGAATGATAATCATCCACAAGGATCTAAATGTGAAGATAAAAAGATCCCATATGGATTTTTAGAAGTTGAAGATGTTTGAAACCTTGCACGGGATGTGCTTATGTCAAAACATGAAGTAAAATGCTTATGAAGTTAAGATGCTTGATATGTCAAGGCGACATATGAAGTAGAATTTGAAGGTTAAGTCAATGTACGAGGAAAATATTTTTGAAAACTATGCATGGGGTTCTTTTAAGAAAAATGTGTTTAACGTTTTTGAAACCTTATATATAATACTTTTGAAATCATAAAGTAGGTGTATTTGATAGATATATTTACAAAAATGTTTTAAAATCATGCGAGATGAATTTTGAAATTATGTATAAGGTTTTTGGAAGACATGAATGATGCTTTTCGAAATCATGCACTTGATAAGAAAATGTATTGTGTTAATATTGTCTTCAGACTATATGAAATATTTTGAAATTAGGAAGGTTGGTTTTGATAACATGGCCAATGTTTTTGAAATACTTGTACTGTGTATGTTGAAAAATCAAAATGTAATGGGTATGAGATTTGAAAATATCCTTAGTTATCTAACCAAGGATGTAATGGCACAGATATGCAGAAGCATGATCACTCATAATGTCACTTTATTTTCTGTACTTTGTTTCTTAGAATGAAACGAGTACTTAAAATTTTTGTGGGAATCATGAGCGATCATTTGAATAAGAGAATCACAAGAGTAGTTTGTAAGGAACATAGTTCCTTAATACAGGTATTATAGGGAAATGCCATAAACGCATGTAATTATACTTGTATATCAGAATTGCGAACAACAACTTTTATTTATGAACAAGACATATTGTTTCACAATACACGAGAATAAAAGAAACAAAGGCATAAGACAGCAACATCCTTTGTTCAGCCGAATGCTCATCCAAGGGTCAGATTTGTATTAGCAAGCTTTGGGCAATCCCTTTGGAAATGACCCATCTCGCCACAGTTGTAGCAAGACCCTCGTGAGAAACGAGCTTGAGCAGGATTGTCGCCAGCTTGATTTGGTACAGCTGCAGTTGGGCAAACCCTTGCTGTATGACCTATAAGTCCACACATCTGGCATTTGCGGCACCTCACACTAGCATGATGATGAAGGTTACATTGGTTGCACAAGGGTGCAGTTCCATTGTATGGCTTTCTAGCAGGGGGTTGAGCTGGTTGGTTGGGGACGGCTTGATCATTGTGAGTAATCATGGCGAAGTGCTGAGAAGCCTTTCGCTTCTTTGACTTCTTAGGAGATTGTTCATCCATGGTCTTTGATTCCTCGATTGGTTTCTTGGCTGATGGTGCTGTCACCTGACTAGGTCCTGCCTGTCTTGGTTCATCCTGGAGAAGATACATGGCAGTAGCTAATTCAACAGTCTTCAGGACTACTTCGCCTATTCGTTGAGCGAATTTGGCTGTCTGCTCGGACATTTGACCGGTGCTGAGAGGAAGAGACATTCTTGAAGAAAATGAAAGTCATTGGAAGAAATAAGTGAAAGGTTATCAGACAATCAAAACAGGATGGCAATGCATAAAAATTGCGATCATTTGTTTGTTACCTAAGGCAAACAAATGAGATGGTGACAAATCAAAGTAAATGGATCAAAAATAATGTATCGCGAAGACATGCTCGCCTATAAGTGAACACTCATCCCAAGAATTCCCAGGTAAGCACAACTGGTCTCGCGTCTGATGAGATGTATACGAAGTGCTTGCCTAGACAGAAAACCCAGAATACAGGCATTCACCCTTCCAGTTTGCACGTGTTCACATTATTTAAAACCCAAAACCTTGACGAGGTTTTGAAAACTCAAAAGGGTTCAAGACCATATAATAGAGAGTTCAAAACCTTACAATTGAGGGTTCAAAACCTAGTAATCAATCATCCTAGAACAGATAATTAGTTTTCAAAGCGGTTTTGAATTTTATGTCCTTGTTGTGGTTGTCGCATAAGGATAGGTGACAGTATTGTTTTATGACTAAACGCAAGTAAACTCGCGTTAGGGTCCTAGAAAGGTTATAGACTAGGTCAAAGCATTACTAATAACCTAATTCCCTATAACCATGAGCTCTGATACCAACTTTTCTGTCACACCCCGACCACGTAGAACATACAAAACGTGGCGGAAACATCGGGGAGTGTTGTAACAGAATTATTGTTTCATAACACATGGAAATTGAAATACTGTTTTATTGAATACACGAGTTACAATGTCTTGATAATCAAAGAAACATAACATAAATAACTAGTCTGCATCTTTTATTGTCACTAAGGCCCATGTCCGCCTAAGTGTATCTTGATCAATCCTATGCTTCATTTCCTGAAACACATGTGAAAATAGGTACGTCAGCATAAAAATGCCGGCGAGTACATAGGTTTTGTGAAAATAAGATTCATGACTTCTGTTTAAGGAAATGTTTAGTCATGAACCTTGTAATTTGCTTTGTCTTTGTAAATCATTTGAAAAACAATAAGTTCAGATGATGCGTATAAATAAGAGAATAATGCATGGTTGAATGAATAACCATGTAAAAATGAGTTTGTATAAGTTAAGTTGTTTGTAAAACAATGTATTGTGAAAAGTATGTTATTTGTATAAAATGTTATATGTCATAACCTGAAATGATTCAAATAACGCTACGATATGTAATACCATACAAACACTTATATATAGGAAGTACCAGCGGCGTATCCACCATGCTTGTATCATATTACACACGCCTCGTTACTTAATCACTTACTCAAACCAAACCAACAATGTAAGATGTCTATGTTTAAACCAATAGTCAAAAGTCCTTGTATAAACCATGTCAAATGTTTATAGTCCAAAAGTAGTCAAGTAATGTGTAACCAAAATGATATGTATGGTAAGTAAAATAAGACTACTTAAACCATAAGTAAAGATGTACAAAACAAAGTATTTTGAGTAAATCAAAAGTTATGTTTTGTAAAATATATGCATGCTATACTGAATATGAACATTTATGCGGTATTGTGAAAATTCATACATCCAAGCCTTGCGACAGTCGGATAACTATGTAAAAATGAGTTATCAAAAGAATATGTATTCGGATTCGGTCATTCCTTACGTCCAAACAAACCCGAGATTTCAGGAATGGGATTTGTCAAGTCCTATGGTACCACTACCTACTATCGAGCGGCATGATCGGTGTTAATGAATGTATAGTATAGTTTAAACAAACCAAATGTCATACCAAAATGTAAGCAGAAAAGTCATGCAAAATGATGTACCAAGTATGCTAAGTTAACATACAAAGCAGAAAAGTAATGTAAAACAATGTACTAAGTATGCACACAATGGACATACATAGCATAAAATGTAATGTAAAACGATGTACTAAGTAATGCACACAATGGGCACACCTAGCATAAAATGTAATGTAAAACGATGTACTATAAATGTACTATTGAACATAGCATGTATATGATGTGAAAAACAGGAAAGCTTGAAAGTAACAAGTAGGCACATGTGTTCCACCCCAAAACGTTTGGAAAACAGTAAAAGAGGGGTCTATGTACTCACTTGAGATTGCTCAGAAGTCCTAAGATAACCACCAAGCAATGCTAGAGATCACGGAATATCAAACGGCACCTAATATAGGTAACTACATTAATAACCCGGACCTAAATCGGAAGACCGGATAGAATGTGGATCGTAAACCAAATGAGTATGGGAACTCATGTAGTATGGTTTAACAAAGCCTACATACTAAAGTGCTTACGACCCATTACGACCCTTTTAGGTAGCTTATGCTACTTTAACGCGTCGCTCGCGTGAAACGCGTTTGGACCGCCTAACTAGTCCTATGACAAGTAACATATGCCTTAACATGTCTAATATTGTTTTCAAATCAGTTGAGATGTCAAAAGTTATGTTACATATGCTTAAAATGAATTTTGGCGTCAAAAGGGCATTTTGGTAAATTACCTAAGGCATATAAACTACCTATCATACAACTACTTAAACGAAGCGACCATAAGGTATAACCTCGGAAGGTTATTTCCCTATATACAATGGTCACCTAATGTGCTTGGTTGGATCCTAATGATCGACCAAACGGGTCGGGTTCGAAAGTATAAGCGATTGTTTAGATCGCTTACCTTACGACCCTATATAAGCACTAAACTAAAAGTGACGAGCTAAGCATGCAAAAACATGGTTAACTAAGTTTAGAAAACAGGTTTGGTATCAAAACAAACGGTTTTGATACCCATAAGTAGTTTGGTTACAAAATACGCAAGAATACGTATTCTGACCGAAACTACGGCTCGTCACTGAGCCTAGATAACGTGGTAATCAGTAGGTATAGTCACTAGGGACTATAACCATCGTGATCACGCTCACGTTATGAAGTTCAAACGAACTTCGCATCGACCATAAACTGGTCAATGCAGAAAGTCAAACAAAGTTCGACTTTCGGACTCGAAAAGCATAAAAGAACGAAGGAACACTTAAGAAGGGTCCCCGAATGCTAATCTAGATCAAAATAGCTCAGGTATGAAACAAAGGTTTCAACTTAGAGCACAAATGATCAGATTCTTGTGAGAAATGAAGTGAAATGGGTTGGGTATTTATAGTATTTCCCGAACCGTTAAGATCGTTTCTCGAATAACGTGATTAAATCTTGTCGGAACCTTATGGTAACTAAAAATGACCCTAAATCAGCTGAAAGGGCAAGTTAGAATGTGTGGTTGTGGATTAAACAGCTGGAATCAGCTGACTAAGCGATCTTATCTGTTCTGGGAGGCTCACGCGGCCCGCTTCAGGATACACCAAAACTAATGCGGGCCGCATGGGGGTTCTGATCATAAAATAAGTTTCAGAAATGACAGTTTTGGTCCCTGTTGCGTATTTAAGCCATTTCCGACACTTCTAAGGCCCGTAAAGCCAACTTTAAGGCCCTAAAATGATGCCTAAACATTGTGGACATGAAACATGCTCAAAAATATGTCGGATGTCAGTTCGTTTGGTCGTACGAACGCGATGTTCGCTTAATTACGACGGAATGCGCACAAGCGCGAAAAACGATCCAAAATGCGTGACGAATGGATTTTTCTTATGCCAAACACTAAAATAAAATATTTTAGTGCTTACATAAATTTTTGGATGTCCAGATGTATTCAGAACGTAAGTTATGCGCGAAAATGCAAACTTGTGCACTTTTTGACACTTTTAGTCCCTGAATGACCCAAAAGTTTATTTTAGCACACCGAACCCCTTAAAGACTATTTCTAAGCTATGTCAAGGATATTTATGGTATGTTTAACTTATGGTCATGTTACGGAATGTCTGTTACAGTTCAAATTGGCATACTTTCGCAGTTTGTCAAGTTTAGTCCCTGTAAGCGAATTAACTTGTTTTTGCCATACCAAAGCCTTCAAAACTTATTTCTAAGTTATGTAAAGGTTATTTAAGGTATGTTAAGCCTATGTCACTAATCCGGAGTGTTTTTTGCATTAAACTGGTTATATTTACGCATCGGTGCGTGTATAACCTTCCAGAAAGCGATTTAGAGTTTGGAATTGAACAAAAATTGATATGTGCAAATGATACACATATTTTTACAAATCCCAAGTATGAAATATAATATTTCATTGGTTCGGTATTTGTTTGATGGTCGCAGTGACCCAGGTGTTACATAAGCGATAACCTTCCCATGTTGCATTAGCACACAACCTAATCCTTTCTTTGAGGCATCACTATAGACTTGGTAACCTCCTGATCCAGAAGGTAGAGTGAGTATTGGAGAGGATACGAGTCGTTTCTTCAATTCTTCAAAGCTTTTCTCTTGTTCCTCATTCCATGAGTACTTCACCCCTTTCCTTAGGAGTTTTGTGAGTGGTAAAGCAATTACCGAGAATCTTTCAACAAATCTTCGGTAATAGCCAGCAAGACCCAAGAAACTTCGTATTTCGGTAACAGAAGTGGGTCTTGGCCATTTTGTAATAGCTTCAACCTTTGTTGGGTCTACCATAATTCCCTCTGCTGATATGACATGACCTAGAAATGCCACTTGGCTAAGCCAAAAGTCACATTTGGAAAACTTAGCGTACAACTTCTCTTGCCGCAAGGTTCCAAGTACCGCATGTAGATGTGCTTCATGCTCTTCGCGACTCTTAGAATACACCAGAATGTCATCCATAAAGACAATAACGAATTTGTCTAGGAATTTGTGAAATACGCGATTCATCAAATCCATGAAGACTACGGGTGCATTAGTTAGCCCAAAAGGCATAACCAAAAATTCGTAATGACCATAACGAGTACGAAAGGCGGTCTTGGGAACATCATCATTCTTGATCTTTAGCTGATGGTACCCGGACCTTAGGTCGATTTTTGAAAAGAACTGAGCCCCCTGAAGTTGATCAAAGAGATCATCAATGCGAGGCAGAGGATACTGATTACGAATAGTAATCTTGTTCAGCTCTCGGTAGTCAATACATAGACGCATACTACCGTCTTTCTTCTTCACAAATAAGACCGGAGCACCCCAAGGTGAAACACTGGGTCTTATGAATCCTAGATCTAACAATTCTTGCAATTGTTCCTTCAACTCCTTCAGTTCCATCGGGGCCATACGGTATGGAGCTTTAGAAATAGGTTCGGCACCAGGGATCAAGTCGATGGTGAATTCTACCTGACGGTCGGGTGGTAATCCCGGAAGTTCATCCGGAAATACATCAGGATATTCACGAACAACGGAGTGGTTATTGATACTCTTAACACTAGCAGAAGTATCCTTAACCGATGCTAGGAATCCCGCACAACCGTTTGATATGAATTTTCGAGCTTTGAATGCGGAGATAATTTTAAGAGATTTATGAGCTTGAGTTCCCTGATATATAATATCAGGATTATGAAGATCACCGAAAATAACACGGCGGAAATGACAGTCTATAGTTACCCGATGTCTAGACAACCAATCTATTCCTAGAATAACATCAAAGTCACACATATGTATTGGAAATAGGTCTGCCTTACACACAATAGATTCAATACGGATCGGACAATCTTTATATACGTGAGTGATTACGGATGAATTTTCCATGGGAGTGGAAATGGTTAAAGTATGATTTAAGAGAGTTGGTCTTATCGGAAGGTACTTAGTAAACGAGAGGGATACTAAAGAATGGGTTGCTCCTGTATCGAATAACACATAGATACTACGTTCACCAAGCTGAAGGGTTCCAGATACAGTACCTAGGACATTAGCAGCGTCAGTAGCAGAAAGTGCGAAAACTCTTCCTCCAACATTGGGTTGGTTATTCTTCTTAGTGTCTTTCTTTGTACACTCCTTGATCATGTGTCCAGTTTGGCCACATCGAAAACATGCTCCTGTACCTCGGTGACATACGCCTTGATGTCTTTTACCACAAGTATTGCATAGAGGGTATGTAGTTTGATTCGGGTTTACATGTTGATTCAGTGGTTGAGCTCGAATAGGTTCTGCATACAACTGAATCTGGTTTTGAGCAGGCCTCGGGTTTTGTGGTCTAGGTTGCCATGGACGTGCCTGATTTCTAGAGTTTTGATTTCCTTGCACTTTGCGGTCTTGATGCTGTGGCGTAGTGGATGATTGGCCGATTTCCTGCTTAAATTGTCCTTCTCTGTTTCTCTTCTTATTATCACCAGTTCGAGATAAAAATTCTTTCCTCTCGAACTCAAAAGTTTTGACTGCATCGGCAACTTCGGTGATATCCTTAAATTTCATGTACATGATCGATTTCCGAATTCGATCATTAACTGCCCATTTGCATTTCTCTGCCTGGACTTCTGCTGATCCTGCAACATCTCCTACAATACTAGCTAACCTTGAAAATCTAGTAATGAACTCAGAGGCTGGTTCATGACTCCCCTGTCGAATCACTGCATACTCCCTGATATAAGCTTCTTTATCAGCGGTAGAAAAATACTTGTCATAAAAGATGGTACAAAAGTCGACCCATGAAAGATTAGCGTCGAATTCATCCCCTCCTTTGACTTGCTTATATCCTTCCCACCAAGTTTGTGCGTCATCTTCAAGTTTGTAGGTAGCCAATCTAACTTTGTATTGCTCCGGAACTCCAAGAACTCCGAAGATCTTTTCCACATGAGCTATCCAGTTTCTTGCTTCGACTGGATTAGTAGCGTGACTAAAGGACTTCGGCTTTTGTTTTTGGAATTTAGCGATCCATATGTCTATACTATAAGTAGTATGGTTCGTGGTATTCTCACGAGTTTCTTCACCAGAGATTGGATTCGTGTTATTACGTTCTGGATGACGAGTTTGTTGAATAACGGCCTCAGCTGTTTGAGCAACAAGGTTTGGAAGCAACCCGGCAACAGCCTGGTTGATAGCATTAATTACGTTTGGATCAACTGGAGTCTCATTCGAAGAAGTGTTGTTACGTTCATGGTTATTACGAGTACTCCTACGTAGCGGACGACGAGGAGGCATCTATAAGAATAGACATAGAAGTTAAACCTAATAAGAGACCAAGTTGAATCCTATCATAGATATCTACCCATTCCTCACAGGTTTCAATTACTATCTTCAAATTTTCTACAGGAAAGAACCTTTGCTCTGATACCATAGCTGTAACACCCCAACCCGGAAGGGCTGACGTGTCACAATAATAGGATCATAAACAAAAGTCATAATTCCTTTTATTTATTTGACAAGGATACAACCACACGACTACTAAACTTAAGGTTAATATTCAAGCGGAGACATTCGACTTAATTAAATAACATCTTCAGATTTATTCCTAGGCTTTATTCTTCTCTCTTTTCCCCGCCCAAAGTAACATGCGGACCTGTATATACAAAAAGTTTACGGAATGAGCCGAATGCTCAGTACGGAATAATAGGCTCAAATAACAAATAACGCTTTATATGAAATGTTATCCGGATGGAACTTTATGCGAAAATGATACGATGCAAGAACATAATTTCATAATCATATAATACGGATGTACCCATGAGCAAACTTAAAACGTGACAATACACAGGTAGCTACTCCTGCATAATTATCACATGAGATGGCGAGTTGGCATACCCGTGATCCACCTCCTTATACTTAAATCCTAGGATCGATCCATACGCCTCCTAGTAGCCTTGTACCTCACTAGTACCTAGGGACGCCGTGAACTGATCTCTCCGTCACGGATGGAGCACATGATGTCGATGCCGCAACAACATGCTCGTGGGACACTCCACGAGAAGCGATACTCAGGGTATCAGAGTACAAATGGACTTATTCACATAACTTATAAAACTTATTTTCATAACAAGACGTAACATATATTGGAACATGCGATAATGAGTACAACTAACATAATACTATCGCATGACATGAAATCTAAATCAAATGATTAGAATAGGAATCGAACAGACTGTCAAATGAATCGATAATCAAAGACGTGAGGAGTTTTTAAAAGATATAGTAATTTAGTGGTTTATAACAATTTGAATATGAAGCAATAAGGAGTGGGGGTAAGGATCCGTACCTTAATAATTCCAAAGTGAAGCTACCTTGTGATAATATTTCAGATTTATACGGCAGAGTTTAGACTACTAATTAGTCTTTTAACCTAATTTAAATAATATGCACACAAACTAGGTTAGTAACTTAATACAGCATTTACGATAACTCACGAGATTAAAATCCTCACAACGAATGACAAAGTGCGATACTTAAACATCCATCGGATTCACAATTAATGACAAAGTGAAATCACTTAAACATCCATCGGATTCACAACGAATGACAAAGTGTAAACACTTAAATATCCATCGGAATCACAATTAATGACAAAGTGAAATTACTTAAACATCCATCGGAATCACGACTAATGACAAAGCATAAACCCAATTTGAGCAGCACTTAAACATCCATTGGATAATTTAAATCAATCGGACATTGAATCGTAGCAGCGATTGAGTTAATACCCTGTTCTGCAGCACCCCGGTATACTAATTAGTGTTCTGTGTGTGTTAATTGTAGTAAATAGACGATAACTCGACGTACAATTGAAATTTTAACGTCGTTTTTGTGCCAGAATTACTTGGGTGTCCTAATCCTGATTCTAAAAATTCTTAAAATTCTAGGGCTTGTACGGAATTACTTGGGTGTCTTAATTAGGGTTTCCTAGTGAGTAATTTATAAATACTAATAATAGTTTTGGTTGATATACCGAAAGATGGATTATAAGATAAATGTTTAGTTTATTATAAATTATTATTCTTTTATTTCTAAAATAATGATTTTAAATTTATGGTTATTAAAGGTTCAATCAAAGACAATACTGATTTCACAAGGCAAATTTGTTTAGTCAAAAAGTGGTCGGATCTCAAATCAGTTTGAAAAGTCCCTATAGTTTCATGTGGCCGATTACTTTTCTGATTCATGATTATCCACTTCTATCAACCCATGAATCTACAAATCTATTGGACCAATATCTCAAGTAACATGATTGCAATCATATATATACAACATTGATTAATAACATTCACATGCTCACTAACAACCAACATATTTAATAGGAATAATATTAACACTAACCGAGGGTGGGGGTCAGGATGCAATACGGACTCGAGGGATGGAGTTTCGCGAAAGAGCTGTTGCCGTCGAGTTCAAGGACTCCTAGGGTTTCTTTGTCAGTTCTCGTTTTCAAGCACAGGTTAAAACAAATTTTATATTTAATCGCTATTGGGCCAAAGCCCATGAGCTAACTTTGCCGATCAGTAGTGGACGAAAACACTTAAGTGTTTTCGCCACAAGAGTGTTTTCGGGTAGGGGTATTTTCGTGGGTAAGGGTTTTCGGCAAAGACTTGAACATTTGTTTTGAATATATATATACTGTCATACTATCAATACACAATATATAACACATATATACATATCATGCATACCACAAATATACAAACACACTTAATACACACCGTATATAACATATGAAACAAACAAGTCATGCAAACAAACACTTAAACAATTAACGTGCAATTAATGCGAAGATAGAAATCCTGGAAACTCGAGTTGTCACATTATCCCCAACTTGAAAGAAATTTCATCCCGAAATTTAGCACGTGGTTACTGAGGAAGCTAGTTGTGTTGTGTAGTTTACTGGTTTTCCTGGGGTGTCACAATAGCAAAGACCGAAGAGGGTTTTTCAGCAAGCGAAGTTTTTTGACCACTCTAAACTGATGCACACCGTCAACATTTGAATCCCATTGCTTTTTGACAATCTCTAAAAATTCTGGTTTAAAAACCAAAAAATTAGCGAATTTAAATGACCCCGGCTTCATTTTCAAAGCTTCCGGAATAGATAGGATACATGGGCAATGATCCGAAAGCTGATACGGCTTGAATATGGAAACCAAGTTCGGGTATTCAGCCACAAAGGGAGTATTCCCCATCACCCGATCTATTTTCTTTAGTAACCCAACCCCCTGTTTTGGTTTTTGGTTCCATGTAAAATGGATACCCGTCCGATTTATATCAACCACTTCAATGTCATCAACATAAGCTTGGAACTCCCTCATACCTATAGATATAGAAGACGTTCCCATAGATTTATCCTCGATGTTGAGAGCCGAGTTAAAATCACCCATTATAAACCAAGGTTTATTAGCAACAAGGGTTTTATGCATATAGAGTTGGTGCCATAATTCCCTACGGGTCACGTAATAATTGGCTGCATAAACAATAGAACAAAAGACCATCCTTTTATCCAATTTAAACACAAGTTGGAGGTGCATAACCTGAGAAGACTGAGCCAAGATCATCACATCAAAGATAGCACGGTTCCACCCAATAATAATTCTTGTGCCTTTATCACAACACCCTCCATTCGAAGTCCAATCCCAAGAGCGAAAAACAGTTTTACACACTTTACCCAGTTTATTAACATCAACATGGGACTCCAAAATTGCACATAAACTCAAGTTATAGTCCTTCACAGCCTGTCGAACCTCCATTTGTTTAAGCGGGCGGTTCAACCCCCTTATATTCCAAACCGCGAGACTAACCATCAGTAACTACCTGAGAATGAGTGCTTGCCCCTTGTTTGCTCTTTATATTTAGAGAACCTTGTTGCATAAAAACATCCATTTCATTGTACACCTCGTCAACCTCATCATCATCCGTATCCTCCGGTCCCATACCCGATGATTTTTTGCTGGTACCTTCCTCCGAGTCGGCTTGATTCAAGACGTCAAAAGGATTGTTCAACTTAACAGCCATTGATATTGAACCGTTACTGACATTCAGCTGAGTCTTTGATCCCACTGGCCGATATTCAAATTTATTTTTTTTTTGTTCACCGGAATACCAACCTTTCTAGCAACTTTCTTACCCTGAACTTCAGTATAACCATCCTGATCCACATTCGGTATCTTTTTCACTTGCTTGTTTCTTTGAACATTGCGATTATGATCCTCATGTCTAGCATTTTTCATTGGCTTTTTCGGACACATCTCGTTAGAATGACCAAATACACAACATGTAGCGCAACGATGCGGGCTCCATTCATATTCCACATACATAGTTTCTTTGATAAAACCCTCCCCGTCAAGTTCAGGTATTGCCATTGTAATCTCTTCACGGAACTCCTTATCAGCCGAAATTTCCACCAAAGCTCTAGCATAGCTACTACGGCCCCATGAATCCGTGCACATAGACGTTGTAAAAGAATCCAGCATCTTTGGCTCCCCAATTGTTGTAGCTATCAGACTAAGACCATCTTCTGTATAGGCCGCAATTGGAACCTCATGAATTTTCACCCAAACTTGCACTTGCTTTACTTCTTTCTTTTCCAATTTGGTCGTAGGAGTCCATGTATTCAGAAACAACGGTTGAGACCTGATTATCCACGGACCATCTTTAAGGACGTTCAACATCCCGACTTCATCATCGTCTTTTGCAATCCATATTTCTTCCAATTAACTCTTACATAATAGTCAACAACCGTAAACGCAACTCGGTCCCCCAAAAAATAACCATAAATGGTATTAGACAATTTCTCCTGCACATTTCGGACAGATTCCTTAGGCAGAACAACGTCACAACCTTCATGCACAACCGAGCTAGACAGAGATTGAAAATTAACTTTCTGTACGTTGCTAGCTACAACCGAATCCGCATAAGACTTAGGTTTAGAACTGCTACCCTGAACCGTATGTGATCCCTGAAATCCATCTGCAGCCACATTATCCTCAGAACCTTGAGTCACCAACGATTGAACAGGGATGGTGATCTTGTTTAACTCGTCAATGACATTAAACAGTTTCGGATCAGACTGAGAATTGTGCACCGTACCTCTCCTAGGAAGCACTGGATTACCATCTATATTCACCACTCTACTGGCCAAACCCTTAAACGGTAATTGCGGCTTACCTCGATCACCCTTAGCAACATCATCAGATTTTGGACGATCATCCATTGAGTAAATAAGCGACTCTCTCCTTTAAGCAGCAATTAAAACAACCATGCACGCAGAAAAACGAAAAACCAAGAAAAACCCCAGCCGAATGAAACACACAAGACAGAAAAAACCCTAATTAGCTTGACGAAAAAACAGTAAGAAACCCTAGATTCAACTTAATCCTTTCGCTAACTAGTTCGAATCAGATATATTGATAAATCAATACTCCGATGATCAGACTGTTATACGAAAATCATGAAGAAAAATCGAAGGTATGAAGAGAACCCAAGATCGCCATAGCTAGAGAGAGAATTAGGGTTCCGTTCCAATTAAAGAACCATTCAATATGTCATCACATGGGTCGGTGTATGTGAAATGAGGTTAATGATCGGATGGCTGTGACACCTGTGCCTCCACGGCCATCAAACAAATACTGTGTTAATGAAATATTGTATTTCATACTTGGTATTTGTATAAATATGTGTATCCTTTGCACATATCAATTCTTGTTCGATTTCAAGCTTTAAATCGCTTTCTGGAAGGTTATACACGCACTGATGCGTAAATATAACCCGTTTAATGCAAAGAACACTCTGGAATAGTGAAATAGGCTTAACATACCTTAAATAACCTTTACATATGTGACAACTGCCACTTTCGGGTAATTTACGTACATTTAAAGCAATGATTTACATTATACAAGTATGTGTTTTGAATATTCGAACTGCATGATTACATGATATACATCTTAGAGCACTCAAGGAATATTCATTTATGATGCACATTATTCATTTTTATTGGTTACATTTGAAATAGTGTAAACAATGCATCGAAACAACTAAGAGTAGTACCTAGTAAACTAGTGTGCTGACGAGAACTCAGGATCCGCATAAATCATCTAAATTACATCTTTAGGACTCGGACGATAGTCCAACATCAATTATATATTAAACCCTATACGGGAATACAAGAGTTTGGTTAATATTTTACCAATGTCCGGTAGCACTAAAAATTGTCCGAAAAGCGCTAAAAGTGACCATTTCATTATTTTTCCGCAAAATTCAGCAAAGCCGGTACCGGAACCGTGTCAAAAATAATAAAAGTTTTAGTCCAAAAATTTGGATTAAATATTTGGATAATAAAACAAGTACAAAAATAATTTTTGTTATGTTTTTATCTAAATAAAACACGGTGTCAGTATTTAACCCGGTACAGGACCTGAACCGACTTTTTCACCCGAATTACACACTAAAAATTTCGGTGAACTAGTTTTACTTAGTGTCACACTACTTTAAAATATGAAGGCTTAAAACCTTGTAGATATTTTTATATAAAATGTCAAAGTTCTTAAAATACTTAAACATTTACTACATTTTACCATGAAATGAACACTTAACACATGAAACAAATTCAAGACCCTTTTCCCCCCTCATGTTCACGTTTGTTTTAGTGGGTCCAACACCCCTTAATTACTTGCTAAATATCTTGATATTTTTAGTTAAGTTACAAGTGGATGAAATGGGTAAATTATTAGAATACTTACACATTAAGTTACTAACCATTTTATCATCACTTTATATATTTTTAAAAAAAAAAAAACGCAAACTCTCTCATCATCTTCATCATCCACCAAGAACACCATAAACCCATTTTATTTTATCACCTCTTTTATGATCAATATAATTTTCTATGGAACATAAGAAGATCTAAATCACTTACAAGTTAAAGCAAGGGTTTTCATCCATTCAAGATCATTCTACCATCAAGATCTTCATCTTTTTATCTCTTAATCATCCTCTAAGATCATCCCTAGCCAAGTGCTAGAAGTAAGCTTCAAGATCTATTTTTTTTTTCATACTTATATTATGTTTATGATTGTTATTATAACTAATAAATAACTAAATAATCATACATAATAAACATGAAAAATACAAAGAAGCAAACATAATAATCATGATATATTTATGTTGGTTATTATTGTGATCTAAGACTTGTTATATGCATATTTGATCTTGTTATGATGATTATGATATAAATAAATTGTTAGAGGATGTTTTAAAAATATGATCTAACAATTATACATGTTTATGTTAAAGGGTTTTTAACATAAAGGTCTAAAGGGATGATCATAACCTTTGATCTTGTGAAAGTATTTAAGGTTTTTGTTTAAAAACAAGACTTTTACAAGCTTATAAAAAGTAACATACAACATGAGATTTTTATAAAAGTTGTTAAAACTAGAAGTAAACTTGGTTTTTGAACTAGTTAGCACATGTTATGATCATGTCCAAAACCCTACATGATTTGGAGATCATTTTGATAAGTTTATGTTATAAAAATCTCATATGTTTTTAGTTAAGATGATTGGGTAAATTGATGGTGATTTGGAAAAGAAAATGATATGTTTATGAAACATGGCCAAATGATTAATACAAAGGTTATATGGCCATTTTTTTAAGAACATTATGTTAACAAAACTATCATTTTTTTTTAACAAAGTCTTTACAAGATTAGAAAGTTGGTCTTTCTAAACATAAAAATTGAAATAAATATATATTTTGGTAAAATATATATTTAGTGAACATATCAAGTATGTGCTATGTGCTTATTATTTGTATTAGTTAAATATACAAGTTAGAGACTTGATAACAATGACACAAATAAATACAAGACATACTTACAACTAAAGACTTACAAGAATACATATAGACACACTTGAAAACAACTTACAGACATTCCGAAGGAACGGACATTCCGAAGGATCGGACACAACTTATGGTCAAATCGGACGACGGACGAATACATAAACAAATCGCCAATCCGAGGAATTACTACGACGTTTAGACGATATTTCGACACGAAATATAAATGTGCTATCGATAACAAATTTCGGATGTTTATAAACTTATAAAAACTAGTATGTTTTTATTTACCAAAAAGTATACTTAGTAAATTTTTATAAAAAGGTTTTTATAAAAATGAAAGGCTTACTTTTACTAGTGGGCTATATTATAACAAATGGGCTTACTTTTCTTAATGGGCTATTTTATACAAATGGGCTTACTTTTCTAAATGGGCTTAACTTCATAATGGGCTTATCAAAACACATGGGCTAAGCCCAATACCAAACATATGGGCCAAGGCCCAATAACATTAAGCCCAGTACTATTTAAGCCCAACACTATTTAAGCCCAACACTATTCAAGCCCAACACTATTCAAGCCCAACACTATTCAAGCCCAACACTATTCAAGCCCAACACTATTCAAGCCCAACACTATTCAAGCCCAACACTATTGAGGCCCAACACTATTTGAGGCCCGACACTATTGAAGCCCAACACTATTTGAGGCCCAACACTATTTAGGGCCCAATAACATGAAAACATGGGCTCGGCCCAATGATACAACTATTGGAAACACAACTATACAATTGATACATATAAGACACGAGATTCAGCGGACTAGATCCGACTATACAACTCACAAGATACAAGATGACATATATATATATTTGGTGAAAAATATATATATAACATTTGAACAACTCATTCATCGAATACACAGTTAACGAACAGTAAAGACATACAAGTCTTACACATATTGAAGACACAAGACTTGCACTCAAGTTCTTTACAAAGACCGAAGTGTCTAACAAAGATAAGAACGTTTGTAGGTCGCAACGCTATTCAGGACGACCGCACGTGAGATCTTATTTACATCTATTCACAGGACGCGATACAGTGAGTTCATGTCCCCTATTCATTTAAATGTTTTACAACTTTACAACTATCGGGGAAAATACATGTTCAACGTATGTTAAAGTTAGGGAATGAAACACCTTAGATCATGTGCGAATTAGGGTTATACATCTAAGCACCATTAATCCAGTTTGGACCTAGGTACAAGTGGTTAGATCTAATGGGTATTGGCGAGCCCCACTCTTGGTCGTGGACCCATACAGAAGAGTGTGTTTGTGTCCCAGTCGATAGGAATCAACATAAAATCGTCTAGGGTTGGATTGCTTCCTAATTCGTCACACATATTAATGTCCTCGCGAAACATTAATGATCAACGATTTCATTGACGCTTTACATACTACATCATACATACAGATACATTTTATACAACTCACATGTTGTGGATACAGTTTATACATCATACATACAGATACATTTTATACAACTCACATGTTATGGATACAGTTTATACAACTTACATTTTACAGATACATTTTATACAACTCACATTTTACAGATACATCTCATACAGCTAAACTGCATGAACTCGCTCAACTTTTGTTGATGTTTTCAAACTTAACATGTATTTCAGGAAATTAGTGGACCTGGCAGACATTTCAGTCAAGGAAAGCAAGTATCAAGACTCCATGCCGCCATTTGAAGGGTTTGCCCATTATATACCGCCTCTTTGCGGTGATATAGTGGTCAAAGCCTTGACATTTTAAGACTTACATTTTGATGTATAAAACGATGACAACTTATTTTCATTTAATGGTTTGTAACCAATACATTTAACTTGTGTTGCGTTCTTTTGAAACAATTATGAAAAAGGCATTGGAGCTTGTTTCTATTCATTTAGTATGTTCACTTATATTGTTATGCAATGAGAACCGATCAGATCACACCTCGCGCTTCCGCTACGAGCGGGTGTGACAGATTGGTATCAGAGCATCGATTGTAGTGAACCAGGATTCTTTCTCGAGTCTAAGTCTACAATCACTAGGGATCTCTCACGAAAACCTCTTGTTCATGTTGAACAGATTATAAATAAAATTGGACAAGTCAAAAGGTTTTCATTGCATAAACATTTTTCAAGGTCCACTACAGCAAAAATTTATCTCACATAAATCAAGCGAGGACATTTCCATGGGTGAAGTCTGTGAGAAACAGACACAATACATTAATAGACTATGTGCCTACAATACATTACATTATCAGTTTATGCATTATAAACAGTTTACAAGTTCAGCTTATACAAGATAGAAATCCTTGATTGATAGGATTTTACATGATTATATATATAGGTGTTTCATATATATGTTGCATGAAATATTTTGCCAAGAACAAAATACCTTCGACTTCAAACTCTATTATTATTCTTTACTCACACGATGAAAATGTCGACCTCATGTCTATTGCGGAGCTTATGGCGAACATGATTCCTAAGTGAAATCTTAAACTTAATTCCGTAAAATATGGTTGCTTTCTCGCGAATGCTGAGATGCCTGACCATGATAATGACGGCGAGGCGAAGGTGGTAACCTTGCACAACAACTCCATTAGTGGGACGAGATCCATGTGACTCATACTAACCAAGGTGGATATACTCTTGTACCTACGACGAAGATGAAGTACTCATCTTGAAGGTGCCCCTTCAATTGTTATTGTTACAGATTCTTTCCATTTCTATTTCATCTAACGTCGTACCGTCCTGCGAGTAACAACAACGGACGTTGACACGTGAACTAGCACGAAGTTTCCTTCTATGTTGAAGGTATATAAACAATAGTGTCCTCTCTCTGACTGATCGCCTGCTCTGAACGAGACAATGCTAGGGTGACCATGCAAGACAATTTATTATTACGGGGGCCCACGTAATAACAACTTGTAGTGCATGGAAATTCTGGTGGACTCTGCGGGTCAAGCTAATGATCACTATTCATTCAAAATTCTTAAGTTATTACTTGAAATTCAATTCTTCCTATCAAGTAGAACACGAACTGGGGGTGGTTAGTATAACACCCTACAATACAATACAATACAATACAATACAATACAATACAATACAATACAATACAATACAATACAATACAATACAATACAATACAATACAATACAATACAATACAATACAATACAATACAATACAATACAATACAATACAATACAATACAATACAATACAATACAATACAATACGGGAAGACGACACATATTTGTTCACACCTAACATTCGATCTATATCACGATTCAGTTGAGACTAGTTATTTAAACAAACAAAACGTGTTAGCTACTCATGGAGGATTTTCCTCAACATTCTCGAAATTCTTGAACATGGGTTGGTTCCAGGGTGTCTATGACACTTTATCCTACTTTACCTTACCTTACTTTATCATATTCCACCTTATCATATTTATTGGAAGTGATACAATAAATTCCGTCGTTTGACATTTGTTTTTTTTTCCAAGGGATGGTATGGCATGAACCATGCTGCAACTCCCTCATTACATTCTATTCGACATCTTTGGAAATTCTAAATAATTTTGCTAGAGCTCGTGAAACTCAAGCACTATTACCATAATTGTCACATGGACAAATAAGACAAAGGATTCTCTCTACTTAGGACGATCGAGGTCCATAGAGTAGGGAATACATATTATATGGACGGAGACCACTGGTTGGTTTCCCCTCCTCAACGAATTATTTTTTTTTCTTCTTTCTCTTCTTCTTTTTCCATTTAGACATATGACCAATACATGCAAGAGGCATTACACCTTTTGGTTTTGGTTATCCACATTATCATTTATTCAAACATGTATGAACAATGCGGTCTTGAGGTTTCCATGACCGATTGATTGCATTCTTCATTCTTGGGCACATGATAGACTTTATTTATCCAAATACATGTCTAGATTCTTTTAATAGTGTGTATTAAAAAGATCATGGCGCCAAAAGAATCAATTGTTTAAGTTAAAAGTTATGTGTTGAAAACCATTGCTTTTACACAAGACATGTTTTATACATGACATTGTTACGCAAGACATTGTTATACATATCATTTGATGTTGGTTTACACAAGACATTTTTGGTGGTTATTTGTAAGTGATGAGACGTGTGTAATATGATAAAAGCATGGTGGATACGCCGCTGGTACTTCCTATATATAAGTGCTTATGTTATATTGCATATCGTGGTGTTATTCAAATCTCTTCGACAAAGACAAGACATGACATTTTTGCACAAGACGCGACATCCTCTACACAAGACATAATATTCTATTTCAAGACATGATATATTTATACACTACATTTTTATTGGTTATTTATTTAACCATACATCATTCTTTTATATCATCTGATTTTCATATCTATTTTCATATGATTTTATAAAAGAACTCGATCATAACTGGAGCCAATGTTGATGGTTACACTTGATGCTTGCACGGTCTCTCAAGGGTTGTTCCATACTGGGAAACACCCGAATTCAAACACACTGAGTGTTACATTTCAGGTTTAGCCTCGGAGATCCGAAGCATGAAAGCATCATCCCTCCCTACCTCGATCACTCAAACAATAACTCTCGCCATGAGAGAAATGAAGGCAACTGCTGCCTTAAACGATTTTGGCACCAGGAAGTTTGCTGGTAACTTGCCGAAATCCTAAATGTGAATAAGTGTGTGTGGTTAGAACTATGAATACTCCATAAAATCCCAATGAAGTCATGAGTTCGTACACTCTACGATCATCATGTATCAATTCTATTAATACCAACACCGAGCTTAGCTATTGCTTTTAAATGTTAAGCATATACTCGAATTAGAGTCATGTTGGACACACATTACTATATCAAGTTAGCTAATGGGGAATTAGCTGAGACATATCAAATCATTAAGGGCCACCGTTATGTATCCTATTCGTCAACATTTCACATCCATGTTATTGTATACAATTGGCAATTTTAGCTTCATCTCAACATTTCACATACATGAGTTTCATGGCTAGGGACGGGATTGTCCTAGCTACAATTAGGGATTGGGTTATCCTACATCTAAACATATGGTTGGGTTATCCAACAACTAAACATATGGATCGGGTTATCCTACATCTAAACATATGGATTGGGTTATCCTACATTTAAACATAGGGTTCCTAAAACTATACAGTGAAGTCCTCGCCACACAGAATTTAAAATGTACTTGGCCTAGAGTCAAGTAAGCTAGACGTCTCCTCATTCTATAGAATTGGCAAAAAGTAAACTAGTCGAGTCTAGAGCTGAAATTCAATATCGATCTCTTCCCCGTTCAGTTGAGTAGTTTCGAAGTAGTGCTTGACATGGATTGGTTATCCGATAACCTAGCCAAAGTCTTATGTCACGAGAAGATCATTCGCCTACCACTACTGAACGAAGAGACACTTGTGATACATGGAGAGAAGCGCAACACCCTATTGCGGATCATCAATGGCATGAAAGCACATAAGTGCTTACGGAAAGGTTGTATTGCCTATCTAGCACTTGTTGTAGACAAGAAGGCCGTTGGGCCACAACTGACAGATATTCTTTTGATAAAATAATTTCCTGAAGAAATTCCTGAAGTCTTGCCAGGACTACCACCATATCAACAAGTCGAGTTTCACATCGACTTGGTACCGGGTGCCGCACCCATAGCCAAATCTCCATGTCGATTAGCACCTTCTGAACCTTGTAGTTGACCGAATAAGGATGTTGTGACTTCATAACCCCCACTCTTTACCACTATACATTTTATAAAGGTTTTGGGGGTGGAAAGACATGCAAGTTTTGCAAAAATGCACAACATTTCGATGAACGAAAATTCATATTTCTAAACCATGTTACAAATGAATTTCCAACTAACTCAAATGGTTTATGAAAGGTTCTAGCTTCTACTCTAAGATATACTTACGATCGGAGTATCATCAGTTACGAATTCAAGAGGAAAGCATACCGAAAACGGCTTTTAAGACTCGTTACGGTCATTACGAGTTTCTCGTTATGCCTTTTGGTTTAACAAATGCACCAGCGGTCTTCATGGATTTAATGAATCGTGTGTGCAAGCCGTATCTCGACAAATTCGTCATAGTGTTTATTGACGACATTTTGATATACTCTCGATCGACTGATGAACATGAGCAACATTTGAGAACCATTTTAGAGTTGTTAAAGACGGAGAAACTATACGCAAAATTTTACAAGTGCGAATTTTGGATTCGCGAAGTAAAATTTCCTCAGGCATGTAGTGAACGGGAAAGGCATTCAAGTAGACCCAACTAAGTTTGAAGCAATCAAGAGTTGGGAAGCGCCCAAGACTCCAACTGGAGTCCGGCAATTTTTTTTTTGGGATCAGCGGGATATCATCGGAGATCTATTGATATTTTTTTTTTAAATTACTCAATTGCTAACCTCCCTCACCAATAATAGACAATAAATTCTCCCCAATCGAAAAACAAGAAATAGCATTACAACTTATTCTTAAGATTGGTGCATAGCATTTTACAACCTTATCATTATCCGACGATACCGATGACTTTGTTGTAAACTATGATGCTTCGCATCAAGGATTGGGTTGCGTACTCGTGCAACGTGAAAAAGTTATCGTGTACACGTCGCGCCAATTAAAAAGTTCATGAGAAGAACTATACCACTCTCGACCTTGAGTTAGGCGCGGTGGTATTCGCTTTAAAAATTATGGCGACATTATTTATATGGATCATAAAAGTCTTCAACACATATTCAACCAAAAAGAATTAAATATGCGTCAACGATGTTGGGTTGAATTGTTGAACGACTATGATTGTGAAATAAAGTACCATCCGGGCAAGGCGAAAGTTGTAGCTGACGCTATGAGCCGCAAGGAGCGAGTTAGAACATTGAGAACTCAAGCATTAGAGAAGATGATTCACAAGCGCTCAAGGAAGAGCATATTCAAGTAGAAACACTTCGAGGCATGAAGGAACAATTAGTGCCGAAAGAAGATGGAACTTTATACATTATGGGTCGAAATTGGGTTCCATTATTTGGCGGCCTTCGAGATGATATTTTGAGGAAGCACATAGGCCTAAGTATTGAAAGAATACTATTGGTGGCCTAACCTCAAAAGTGATATCGCGACTTAGGTCGGAGAATGCTTGACTTGCGTGAAAGTCAAAGTTGAGTAGCAAAATCCCTCGGACTTGTTACAACAACCCGAGATTCCCGTTTGGTAATGGGAACAAATATCCATGGACTTCATTACGAAGTTATCCAGGACCTCATGCGTTCATGACATGATTGGGTAATCATCGATAGACTAACAAAGTCCGTACACTTCTTACCGATTCGAGAGGAGGATAGTACAGAGAAACTAGCGGAACCCTATCTCAAGGAAATAGTGGCTCGTCATGGAGTACCTATTTCAATTATCTCTAACCAATATGGTCGTTTTGTTTCAAGAATTTGGAAATCATTTCAACTGGCCTTTGGATCTCATTTGAATCTAAGTACGGCCTTTCACCCACAAACTGACGGCCAGAGCGAACGAACAATCCAAACACTCGAAGATATGCTTCGTGCATGTGTTATGGATTTAGGCGGCAATTGGGATACTCATCTACCTTTAGTTGAGTTTTCCTACAATAACAGCTACCACACTAGTATACAAGCTGCACCGTTCGAAGCTCTTTATGGTCGAAAGTGTCGCTCTCCGCTATGTTGGGCGGAAACAGGCGATAGTCAATTAATTGGTCAGGAATTAGTCCAAGAGACTACAAATAAAATCTTTCAGATCCGAGACCGTATCAAGGCGGCTCGCGATCGACAAAAGTGCTACGCAGACAAGAGACGGAAGCCATTATCTTTCGAGGTCGGAGACAAGGTCTTGTTGAAAGTCTCACATTGGAAGTGCGTAGCGAGATTCGGTAAGCGTGGAAAGCTTAACCCTCGATATGTAGGACCATTTGAAATCTTAGAGAAGATTGGCACTGTTGCCTACAAGCTAAAGTTACCAGAAGAACTTAGTAGTGTACACGACACGTTTCATGTGTCGAATATTAAAAAGAGTCCAACACAAGCAACCGTTATCATTCTTTCGGATGAAATTCACATTGACGACAAACTCCAATTCACTAAAGAACCTATTGAAGTCATGGACTGTAAAGTCTAGAAATCATGGAGGAGTCGTATCAAATTATTAAAATGTACGTTGGAACTCTCGACACGGACCCGAGTATACTTGGGAACGGGAAAATTAAATCAAAGCCAAATACTCTCACCTGTTTGAGAACAATCCTGCAAAGGATGACTCAGCTTGAATTTCGGGACGAAATTCTCAATAACAGGGGGAGAATGTGACAACTGCCACTTTCGGGTAATTTACGTACATTTAAAGCAATGATTTACATTATACAAGTATGTGTTTTGAATATTCGAACTGCATGATTACATGATTTAGAGCACTCAAGGAATATTCATTTATGATGCACATTATTCATTTTTATTGGTTACATTTGAAATAGTGTAAACAATGCATCGAAACAACTAAGAGTAGTACCTAGTAAACTAGTGTGCTGACGAGAACTCAGGATCCGCATAAATCATCTAAATTACATCTTTAGGACTCGGACGATAGTCTAACATCAATTATATATTAAACCCTATACGGGAATACAAGAGTTTGGTTAATATTTTACCAATGTCCGGTAGCACTAAAAATTGTCCGAAAAGCGCTAAAAGTGACCATTTCATTATTTTTCCGCAAAATTCAGCAAAGCCGGTACCGGAACCGTGTCAAAAATAATAAAAGTTTTAGTCCAAAAAGTTGGATTAAATATTTGGATAATAAAACAAGTACAAAAATAATTTTTGTTATGTTTTTATCTAAATAAAACACGGTGTCAGTATTTAACCCGGTACAGGACCTGAACCGACTTTTTCACCCGAATTACACACTAAAAATTTCGGTGAACTAGTTTTACTTAGTGTCACACTACTTTAAAATATGAAGGCTTAAAACCTTGTAGATATTTTTATATAAAATGTCAAAGTTCTTAAAATACTTAAACATTTACTACATTTTACCATGAAATGAACACTTAACACATGAAACAAATTCAAGACCCTTTTCCCCCCTCATGTTCACGTTTGTTTTAGTGGGTCCAACACCCCTTAATTACTTGCTAAATATCTTGATATTTTTAGTTAAGTTACAAGTGGATGAAATGGGTAAATTATTAGAATACTTACACATTAAGTTACTAACCATTTTATCATCACTTTATATTTTTTTTTTTTTTTTAAAAAAAACACAAACTCTCTCATCATCTTCATCATCCACCAAGAACACCATAAACCCATTTTATTTTATCACCTCTTTTATGATCAATATAATTTTCTATGGAACATAAGAAGATCTAAATCACTTACAAGTTAAAGCAAGGGTTTTCATCCATTCAAGATCATTCTACCATCAAGATCTTCATCTTTTTATCTCTTAATCATCCTCTAAGATCATCCCTAGCCAAGTGCTAGAAGTAAGCTTCAAGATCTATTTTTTTTTCATACTTATATTATGTTTATGATTGTTATTATAACTAATAAATAACTAAATAATCATACATAATAAACATGAAAAATACAAAGAAGCAAACATAATAATCATGATATATTTATGTTGGTTATTATTGTGATCTAAGACTTGTTATATGCATATTTGATCTTGTTATGATGATTATGATATAAATAAATTGTTAGAGGATGTTTTAAAAATATGATCTAACAATTATACATGTTTATGTTAAAGGGTTTTTAACATAAAGGTCTAAAGGGATGATCATAACCTTTGATCTTGTGAAAGTATTTAAGGTTTTTGTTTAAAAACAAGACTTTTACAAGCTTATAAAAAGTAACATACAACATGAGATTTTTATAAAAGTTGTTAAAACTAGAAGTAAACTTGGTTTTTGAACTAGTTAGCACATGTTATGATCATGTCCAAAACCCTACATGATTTGGAGATCATTTTGATAAGTTTATGTTATAAAAATCTCATATGTTTTTAGTTAAGATGATTGGGTAAATTGATGGTGATTTGGAAAAGAAAATGATATGTTTATGAAACATGGCCAAATGATTAATACAAAGGTTATATGGCCATTTTTTAAGAACATTATGTTAACAAAACTATCATTTTTTTTTTTAAAAAAGTCTTTACAAGATTAGAAAGTTGGTCTTTCTAAACATAAAAATTGACATAAATATATATTTTGGTAAAATATATATTTAGTGAACATATCAAGTATGTGCTATGTGCTTATTATTTGTATTAGTTATATATACAAGTTAGAGACTTGATAACAATGACACAAATAAATACAAGACATACTTACAACTAAAGACTTACAAGAATACATATAGACACACTTGAAAACAACTTACGGACATTCCGAAGGATCGGACACAACTTATGGTCAAATCGGACGACGGACGAATACATAAACAAATCGCCAATCCGAGGAATTACTACGACGTTTAGACGATATTTCGACACGAAATATAAATGTGCTATCGATAACAAATTTCGGATGTTTATAAACTTATAAAAACTAGTATGTTTTTATTTACCAAAAAGTATACTTACTAAATTTTTATAAAAAGGTTTTTATAAAAATGAAAGGCTTACTTTTACTAGTGGGCTATATTATAACAAATGGGCTTACTTTTCTTAATGGGCTATTTTATACAAATGGGCTTACTTTTCTAAATGGGCTTAACTTCATAATGGGCTTATCAAAACACATGGGCTAAGCCCAATACCAAACATATGGGCCAAGGCCCAATAACATTAAGCCCAGTACTATTTAAGCCCAACACTATTTAAGCCCAACACTATTCAAGCCCAACACTATTCAAGCCCAACACTATTCAAGCCCAACACTATTCAAGCCCAACACTATTCAAGCCCAACACTATTCAAGCCCAACACTATTTGAGGCCCAACACTATTTGAGGCCCGACACTATTGAAGCCCAACACTATTTGAGGCCCAACACTATTTAGGGCCCAATAACATGAAAACATGGGCTCGGCCCAATGATACAACTATTGGAAACACAACTATACAATTGATACATATAAGACACGAGATTCAGCGGACTAGATCCGACTATACAACTCACAAGATACAAGATGACATATATATATATTTGGTGAAAAATATATATATAACATTTGAACAACTCATTCATCGAATACACAGTTAACGAACAGTAAAGACATACAAGTCTTACACATATTGAAGACACAAGACTTGTACTCAAGTTCTTTACAAAGACCGAAGTGTCTAACAAAGATAAGAACGTTTGTAGGTCGCAACGCTATTCAGGACGACCGCACGTGAGATCTTATTTACATCTATTCACAGGACGCGATACAGTGAGTTCATGTCCCCTATTCATTTAAATGTTTTACAACTTTACAACTATCGGGGAAAATACATGTTCAACGTATGTTAAAGTTAGGGAATGAAACACCTTAGATCATGTGCGAATTAGGGTTATACATCTAAGCACCATTAATCAAGTTTGGACCTAGGTACAAGTGGTTAGATCTAATGGGTATTGGCGAGCCCCACTCTTGGTCGTGGACCCATACAGAAGAGTGCGTTTGTGTCCCAGTCGATAGGAATCGACATAAAATCGTCTTGGGTTGGATTGCTTCCTAATTCGTCACACATATTAATGTCCTCGCGAAACATTAATGATCAACGATTTCATTGACGCTTTACATACTACATCATACATACAGATACATTTTATACAACTCACATGTTGTGGATACAGTTTATACATCATACATACAGATACATTTTATACAACTCACATGTTATGGATACAGTTTATTCAACTCACATTTTACAGATACATTTTATACAACTCACATTTTACAGATACATCTCATACAGCTAAACTGCATGAACTCGCTCAACTTTTGTTGATGTTTTCAAACTTAACATGTATTTCAGGAAATTAGTGGACCTGGCAGACATTTCAGTCAAGGAAAGCAAGTATCAAGACTCCATGCCACCATTTGTAGGGTTTGCCCGTTATATACCGCCTCTTTGCGGTGATATAGTGGTCAAAGCCTTGACATTTTAAGACTTACATTTTGATGTATAAAACGATGACAACTTATTTTCATTTAATGGTTTGTAACCAATACATTTAACTTGTGTTGCGTTCTTTTGAAACAATTATGACAATGGCATTGGAGCTTGTTTCTATTCATTTAGTATGTTCACTTATATTGTTATGCAATGAGAACCGATCAGATCACACCTCGCGCTTCCGCTACGAGCGGGTGTGACAACATAACTTAGAAATAAGTTTTGAAGGCTTTGGTATGGCAAAATCGAGTTAAATCGCTTACAGGGACTAAAGTTGACAAACTACGAAAGTATGCCAATTTCAACTGTAACGGACATTCCGGAACATGACCATAAGTTAAAAATACCATAAATATCCTTTACATAGCTTAGAAATAGGCTTTGAGGGGTTCGGTGTGCTAAAATAAACTTTTGGCTCATTCAGGGACTAAAAGTGTCAAAAAGTGCATAAGTTTGCACTTTCGCGCATAACTTAAGTTCTGAATACATCCGGACATCCAAAAATTTATGTAAGCACTAAAATATTTTATTTTAGTGTTGGGCATAAGAAAAATCCATTTGTCATGCCATTTGGATCGTTTTTCGCGCTTATGCGCATTCCGTCGTAATTAACCTAACAACGCAATCGTACGGCCAAACGAACCGACATCCGTGATGTTTTCAAGCATATTTCATGTTCCCTATGTCTTAACATCATTGTGGAGCTTGAAATTGGGTTTGACGGGTGTTAGAAGTGCCGTTACGCGACGAAACAAAGTGCAGGGACGAAAACTGCAATTCTGCCATAGTTACTGGATTACGGACCGTAAGCCATACCCTTACGGTCCATAAGGAGTCCCCAGACACCAGAATTGCAGAAACGTTGTATCTGGTCCATTCCACTTGTTGCACATGGTTTTGGGGCAAATCTATGGGCTCAAATGGTTTTAGAAAACCAGGGTCTTGAGGTGTATGGCCAAGATCAAATCACGGTTAACGAGGAACGATCTTAACGGCTCTATGAACACTATAAATACCCAACCCCATTCATTGCAAAACCCACAAGAATCTAATCTTAGAAGCTCTAAGTTGAAACCATTGTAAGTGTTCCTTCGTAAGTGTTCCTTCGTTCTTTTATTGCTTTTCGAGTCCGAAAGTCAAACTTTGGATCAAGATTAGCTTTCGGGGACCCTTTGTAAGTGTTCCTTCGTTCTTTTATTGCTTTTCGAGTCCGAAAGTCAAACTTTGTTTGACTTTCTGCATTGACCAGTTTATGGTCAATGCGAAGTTCGTTTGAACTTCATAACGTGAGCGTAATCACGATGGTCATAGTCCCTAGTGACTATACCTACTGATTACCACGTTATCTTGGCTCAGTGACGAGTCGTAGTTTCGGCCAAAATGTGTATTATTGCGTATCTTGTAACCAAACTACTCTTAGGTATCAAAACCGTTTTTTTTATACCAAACTTGTTTTCTAACTTAGGTAAGCATGTTTCAACATGCTTAGCTCGTCACTTTTAGTTTTGTGCTTGTCTAGGGTCGTAAGGGTAAGCGATCTAATCAATCGCTTATGCTTTCGAACCCGACCCATTTGGTCGATCATTAGGATCCGACCAAATACATTAGGTGACCATAGTATATAGGGAATAACCTTCCGAGGTTATACCTTATGGTCGCTTCGTTTAAGTAGTTGTATGATAGGTAGTTATATGCCTTAGGTAAATTACCAAAATACCCCTTTGATGCCAAAATTCATTTTAAACATATGTAACATAACCTATGACCTCTAAACTGATTTACCAACAATATTAAACATGTTAAGGCATATTTTACTTGTCATAGGACTAGTTAGGCGGTCCGAACGCGTTTCACGCGAACGACGCGTTAAAGAAGCATAAGCTACCTAAACGGGTCGTAATGGGTCGTAAGCACTTAGGTTAGGTTTCATTTAGTATGTAGGCTTTGTTAAACCATATGACACGAGTCTCTATACTCGTTTGGTTTACGAACCCTCATTCTATCTAAATCCTCTGTTTTAGGTCCGGTTTATTAATGTAGTTACCTATATTAGGTGTCGTTTGATATCCGTGATCTCTAGCATTGTTTGGTTGTTACTCAAGGACTACTAAGCAATCTCAAATGAGTACATAGACCCCACTTTTAATGTTTTTCCAAACATTTTGGGGTGAAACACATGTGCCTACTTGTTACTTTCGTGCTCTTCATGCTTTCATATCATATGCTTGTTATGTTCATTAGTACATTATAGTACATGATTTCATTACATTTTATGCTATGTGTGCCCATTGTGTGCATATTTAGTACATCATTTTACATTACATTTTATGCTATGTATGCCCATTGTGTGCGTACTTAGTACATTATTTTACATTACATTTTATGCTATGTATGCCCATTGTGTGCGTACTTAGTACATTATTTCACATTACATTCTATGCTATGTATGCCCATTGTGTGCGTACTTAGTACATTATTTTACATTACATTTTATGCTATGTATGCCCATTGTGTGCGTACTTAGTACATTATTTTACATTACATTTTATGCTATGTATGCCCATTGTGTGCGTACTTAGTACATTATTTCACATTACATTCTATGCTATGTATGCCCATTGTGTGCGTACTTAGTACATTATTTTACATTACATTTTATTCTATGTATGCCCATTGTATGCATACTTAGTACATTATTTTATTCATCACATGCTTACATTTTGGTATGACATTTGGTTTGTTTAAATGGGACAATGTACATTCATTAACACCGATCATGCCGCTCGGTAGTAGGTAGTGGTACCATAGGACTTGACAAATCCCATTCCTGAAATCTCGGGTTTGTTTGGACGTAAGGAATGACCGAATCCGAATACATCTTTTGATAACCTTTACTAAAAGGGTTATCCGACTGTCGCAAGGCTTGGATGTATGAATTTTCACAATACCGCATAGATGTTTGTATCAGTATAGCATGCATTTATTACACAAAACATAACTTTGATTTAAACCACGTTTTACTTCAATACCTTGTTTTTGTGCATTTTACATATGGTTTAGTTGATATATTTCACTTACCATACATAAACATTTTGACATTTACATACACAATTCATGATTTACATTAGACATAAACATTTTGACATTGATATACACAAAACATTTTTGACATTTGATTATACATAAACATTTTACTTTGGTGGTTTGGTTTGGGTAAGTGATTTAAGTAACGAGGCGTGTGTAATACGATACAAGTATGGTGGATACGCCGCTGGTACTTCCTATATATAAGTGCTTGTATGGTATTACATATCATAGCGTTATTTGAATCATTTCAATTTGAGACATATAACATTTTATACAAATAACATACTTTTCACAAGACATTGTTTTACAAACGACTTATCTTATACAAACTCATTTTACTTGGTTATTCATTTAACCATACATTATTCTCTTATTTATACATATCATCTGAACTTATTGTTTTTCAAACGATTTACAAAACAAATCAATTTACAAGGTTCATGACTGACTTTTGCTAAACAACTTTTTCTAAACTTACAAGTCATGAATCATATTTTCACAAAACCTATGTATCTCACATGCATTTTTATGCTGATGTACCTATTTTCACATGTGTTTCAGGATATGATGCATTGGATTTATCAAGATACACTTAGGCGGACTTGGGCCTTAGTGACACTAAAAGATGCAAGACTAGTTATTTATGTTATATTTCTTCGATTGTCAAGACATTGTAACTCTTTTAATCAATAAAAAAATATTTCAATTTCCATGTGTTATGAAACAATGATTCTGTTACAACACTCCCCGACGTTTTCGCCACGTTTTGTTGTTTTACATGGTCGGGGTGTGACAGAAAAGTTGGTATCAGAGCCCATGGTTATAGGGAATTAGGTTATTAGTAATGCTTTGACCTAGTCTATAACCTTCCTAGGACCCTAACGCGAGTTTACTTGCGTTTAGTCATAAAACAATACTGTCACCTATCCTTAGGCGACAACCACAACAAGAACACAAATTTCAAAACCGCTTTGAAAACTAATCATCTGTTCTAGGATGATTGATTACTAGGTTTTGAACCCTCTATTGTAAGGTTTTGAACCCTCTATTGTAAGGTTTTGAACCCTCTGTTATAAGGTTTTGAACCCTCTAAGTTTTCAAATCTCGTCAAAGTTTGGGTCTTATAATGTGAACACGTGCAAACTAGAAGAGTGAATGCCTGTACCCTGAGTTTTCTGTCGAAGGCTAGAGTGTTCGTACAAATCCGCAGTATCGGACCAGTCACTCTTACTGTAACACCTGTGTCATTTCAACCATCAAACAAATGCCCAACCAGTGAAATATTGTATTTCATACTTGGGATTTGTAAAAATATGTGTATCGTTTACACATATCAATTCTTGTTCGATTTCAAACACTATATCGCTTTCTGGAAGGTTATACGCGCACTAATGCGTAAATATAACCAGTTTAATGCAACAAACACTCCGGAATAGTGAAATAGGCTTAACATACCTTAAATAAACTTTACATAACTTAGATATAATTTTTGGAAGGTTTGGTGTGGTGAAATCAAAGTTAAATCGCTTACAGGGACTAAAGTTGACAAACTGCGAAGGTATGCCAATTTGAACTGTAACAGACCTTCCGGAACATGACCATAAGTTAAACATACCATAAATATCCTTTACATAGCTTAGAAATAGGCTTTGAGGGGTTCGGTGTGCTAAAATAAACTTTTGGGTCATTCAGGGACTAAAAGTGTCAAAAAGTGCACAAGTTTGCATTTTCGCGCATAACTTACGTTCTGAATACATCTGGACATCCAAAAATTTATGTAAGCATGAATACATTATATTTTAGTGTTCGCCTTAAGAAAAATCCATTCGTCGCGTCATTTGGATCGTTTTTCGCGCTTGTGCGCATTCCGTCGTAATTAAGCGAACATCGCGTTCGTACGACCAAACGAACCAACATCCGGCATATTTTTGAACATGTTTCATGTCCACAATGTTTAGGCAACATTTTTGGGCCTTAAAGTTGGCTTTACGGGCCTTGGAAGTGCCGGAAATGGGTTTAAACACGTGCAGGGACCAAAACTGTCATTTCTGAAACATATTTCTGATCTGCCATCCCCAAGCGGCCCGCATTGAGTTTACCTGGATCATAAAGCGGGCCGCATTATGTCTTCAGACCAGATTCAATGTTTGTTTAGCCACTTGCAGCTGAAACAAACCTCAACCACATGTTTAATCTTGCCTAATCAGCAAGATAAGATCAAGGATTAGCCACCACAACATTGTGACAAGTGTTCGGCTTGGATCGTGGCACGTTATTCAAGAAACGATCCTAACGGTTACCCGAAATCTATAAATACCCACCCCCCCTTTGGCTTAAAAACCCACAATCTGATCATTTCTGCTCTAAGTTGGAACTTTCGTTTCATACCTGAGCTATTTCGATCTGGGTTAGCATTCGGGGACCCTTCGTAAGTATTCCTTCGTTCTTTTCCTTATTTTACTGCTTTTCGAGTCAGAAAGTCAAACTTTGTTTGACTTTCAGCGTTGACCAGTAATGGTCAATGCGAAGTTCGTTTGAACTTCGCAACGTGATTGTAATCACAATGGTCATAGTCCCTTGGGACTATGCCTACTGATTTCCACGTTGTCTAGGGTCGTAGGGTAAGCGATCTAATGAATCGCTTATACCTCGAACCCGACCCAGTTTGGTCGATCATTAGGATCCGACCAAACACATTAGGTGACCATAGTAGGTAGGGAATAACCTTCCGAGGTTATACCCTATGGTCGCATCGTTTAAGTAGTTGTATGATAGGTAGTTTATATGCCTTAGGTAAATTACCAGAATACCCTTTTCATGTATAATTGGTAATTAAACATATGTAACCTAAACCTTTGTCACATAACTGATTATGTAATATGTTTAGGCATATAACACTTGTCATAGGGCTAGTTAGGCGGTCCGAACGCGTTTCACGCGAACGACGCGTTAAAGTAGCATAAGCTACCTAAACGGGTCGTAATGGGTCGAAATCACTCAGGTTAAGTTTCATTTAGTATGTAGGCTTTGTTAAACCAAATGACACGAGTCTCTACACTCGTTTGGTTTACAAACCCTAATGCTACCCAGTCCTCCGATTTAGGTCCGGTTTATTAACATAGTTACCTATACTAGGTGCCGTTTGATATCCGCGATCTCTAGCATTGTTTAGTTGTCACTCAAAGACTCCTAAGCACTCTCAGGTGAGTACATAGACCCCTCTTTTACTGTTTTTCCAAACTGTTTTGGGGTGGAACACATGTGCCTACTTGTTACTTTCCTGCTTTCCTGCTTTCACATCATATACTGCTATGTTCGTTAGTACATTATAGTACATGATTTCATTACATTTCATGCTATGTATGCCCAAATTGTGTGCGTACTTAGTACATTGTTTTACATTGCTTTTCTGTTGCATATGCTTTTCTAGCATATGAATACATTATACTACATATTGAACCGTTGTAATCATTTGACTGTGATCCGTTGATATCTGTGAACCGTTGTATCTGTGAACCGTGTGAACCGTATTTGACATAGACATTTCGGCATAGACATTTTAACATGATTGACATTTGATCATGCATTTCCCACAAAACATAACTTTGATTTAAACCAAGTTTTACTTTAATACTTTGTTTTTGTGTATATGGTTTAGTTGAGACATTTCACTTGCCATACATGATATTTCGACATAGATATTTGACATGGATATTTGACTTAGACATTTGACATGGATATTTGACATAGACATTTGACATGGATATTTGACATAGACATTTGACATGGATATTTGACATAGACATTTTGACATTTGTTTAGTTTGATTAAGTGATTAAGTAACGATGCGTGTGTAATATGATACAAGCATGGTGGATACGCCGCTGGTACTTCCTATATATAAGTGTTTGTATGGTATTACATATTGTAGCGTTATTTGAATCATTTCAGTTTGATACATATAACATTTTATACAAATAACATACTTTTCACAAGACATTGTTTTACAAACAACTTATCTTATACAAATCCGTTTTACTATGGTTATTCATTTAACCATACATTATTTACTTATTTATACATATCATCTGATCTTATCGATTTTCAAATGATTTACAAAACAAAGCAAATTACAAGGTTCATGACTAAACTTTTTCTCAAACATAAGTCATGGAACCTATTTTCACAAAACCTATGTATCTCACAAGCATTTTTATGCTGACGTACCTATTTTCACATGTGTTTTTCAGGAACTGTTGCATAAGATGATCAAGATACATATAGGCAGACTTGGGCTTTAGTGACAATAAAAGATGCAAGACTAGTTAATTTTGTTGTATTTCCTTGATTAATTAGACTTGTAACACTTTTAATCAATAAAACGAAACTTCAATTGCCATGGATTTGAAACAATTAATTCTGTTACAACACTCCCCGATGTTTCCGCCACGTTTTGTATGTTCCACGTGGTCGGGGTGTGACAGAAAAGATGGTATCAGAGCCAATGGTTATAGGGAATTAGGTTATTAGTAATGCTTTGACCTAGTCTATAACTTTCTTAGGACCCTAACGCGAGTTTACTTGCGTTTAGTCATAAAACAATACCGTCACCTATCCTTAGGCGACTACCACAACAAGAACATAAATTTCAAAACCGCATTGAAAATTAATCATCTGTTCTAGGATGATTTATTACAAGGTTTTGAACCCTTTGTTATAAGGTTTTGAACCCCTTTTAATTTTCAAAAATCTCGTCAAGGTTTTGGGTTTTAAATAATGTGAACACGTGCAAACTGGAAGGGTGAATGCCTGTATTCTGAGTTTTCTGTCTAGGCAAGCACCTCGTATACATCTCAACCAGACGCGAGACCAGTTGTGCTTACCTGGGAATTCTTGGGATGAGTGTTCACTTATAGGCGAGCATGTCTTCGCGATACATTATTTTTGACCTATTTACTTTAATCACCGAGGTCGTTTGTTGCTTTGTAGTAACAAACAAATGACCACTATCCATTGCGTTCATCAAATTTGTTTCATCTCATTCTTTTCGTCTAATTCTCTCACTCGTTTCCTTTCATGTTTTCTCTTTTAGAATGCCTCCTCGACGCGAAAACCAGATAGAGACTGCCGAGTTGGCAGAAATCATTGCGCAGCAAATGGCTGCTCAATTCCCAAACCTCTTTGCTCTATGGAATCAAGCCAACAACAACAACAATGGTCCATGCAATTTCAAGAGTTTTAACTCGGCGAAACCACTCAAGTTTAGTGGTTCTGAGGGAGCGACGGGGCTTCTCCAATGGTTCGAGAGCATTGAAAATACTTTCCGCCACGTGCAGTGTCCTGACAATCGCAAGGTCGAGTTTGCTTCGAGTGTGTTCCAGAAGAGAGCCCTTACGTGGTGGAATGGGATTATGAGGGATCGTGGTGCAGAAGTTGCTCTAGCACAGACATGGGCTGAACTTAGGGCCCTTATGATGAAGGAATTCTGTCCTCGACACGAGATCAGGGCTTTGGAAAGGGAATTCGACAATCTTGAGCAAGACAGCGGTGAGCATCGAGCCTACACGGACCGTTATGAAGAGTTAAGTCTGTTATGCCCAAACATGGTCACGCCTTTGGATAAGGCAATCGAAAAGTACATTGATGGCCTCCCTGACTCAATACAAGACATTTTGACTGGTAGCAACCCTACTACAGTTAGACAGGCCATTGAGCTATCTGCAACCTTGACTGAATCGAAGATCAGGAAAGGTAAACTTTTCCGAAAAGGTGACAAGAAGCCGGTCGAAGAATCAGAACCAATCGAGGAATCAAAGATCATGGATGAACAGACTGGATCCCCTAAGAGGTCAAAGAAGCGAAAGGCTTCTCAGAACTACGCTGTGGTCGCTCACAATGATCAAGCCGTCCTCAATCAACCAGCTCAACCCCCTGCCAGGAAACCCTACAATGGAACTGCACCCTTGTGCAACCAATGTGGCCTACATCATCATGCTGCTGTGAAGTGCCGCAAATGCCAAACTTGCGGACTCATAGGCCATACAGCAAGAGTCTGCCCAGCTGCAGCTGCACCAAATCAAGTTAACAACAATACCGCTCAGGGTCGTTTTCTACCAGGTTCTTGCTTCAACTGTGGCGAGATGGGTCATTTCCGAAGAAATTGCCCAAAGCTTGCTAATGCAAATCCAGCACAGGGATGAGCATCTGACCGAATGGAAGACAACGCTGTTTAGAAATAATCAATCCTTATGTATTATTTTCTTTAGTTGTCAAGGTCCAAGAAACAGTTGTGATCATTGTTTATAAATAAACCTTTTATTTACATTGTAATGTAATTATGTGGTTGTATGTATAGACAACATATCTCTTACAATACCGACAATCAAGGAACCGTATTCCTTGAAGGACAAACTACCCCCAAAATTCTTCCATTTTACAATCTCTTGCGTTTTCCACAAAGATCCTAAGTACCCGTCTCTTGCAAAGAAACGAAGTACAAGAAAAAAGATATAATTTTGTACGAATACCTCAAGTACCACTATAAATTCTTAATAGGGTATCCAAAGGTATTTCCGTATGTCTTAAATTGTTGTGTTCCTTAATTCGACTATTATGTTTCTTTGAAAACAAAATCGAATTTTTGAGAGATCTTCCTATCTCTTCAGATAGATCCCAGAGGACATCGAAGTCCATTGACTGGTTTTCATATCCGTTCTCAATCGATAACAAATTAATAACAAATTAATAACCAAGTTAAACAACTATGTGATTATGTGCTTATGAACATTACAAGACAAACTGTGCGGACTATGCAAGGAATTACGTAATTATGGATGCATACATAATTATGAAATTTAGTGCACAGAAACCACAGTAAGCTTTGTAATGTGCCTAGGAGTTAACTCCATTCATTTCCGTTTCTGAGGAAACAACCGTAGAAAATGACTCCGTTTGTTCATTTTCGTTTCTGAAGATTTTCCGTTAAGGAAATGAATATCCGTTTGTCCATCCATTCATTTCCGTTTCTGAGGAAGCAACCGTAGAAAATGACTCCGTTTGTTCATTTTCGTTTCTGAAGATTTTCCGTTAAGGAAATGAATATCCGTTTGTCCATCCTTTTCATTTCCGTCTCTGAGGAAACAACCGTAAAAAATGACTCCGTTTGATCATTTTCGTTTCTGAAGATTTTCCGTTAAGGAAGTGAATCCCCGTTTGTTTATTCCTTCATTTCCGCCTCTGAAGAATACTCGTTGAGGAAAATGACTCCGTTTGTTCATTTTCATTCTGAAGAATGTCCGTTAAGGAAATGACAGGATTATGCTTCACATACCTCTGGTGGTTATCTGACACAACGTCACAAATAGACTCCTACGAATTAATTTCGGGACGAAATTTCCTAAAGTAGGGGAGACTGTAACACCTGTGTCATTTCAACCATCAAACAAATGCCCAACCAGTGAAATATTGTATTTCATACTTGGGATTTGTAAAAATATGTGTATCGTTTACACATATCAATTCTTGTTCGATTTCAAACACTATATCGCTTTCTGGAAGGTTATACGCGCACTAATGCGTAAATATAACCAGTTTAATGCAACAAACACTCCGGAATAGTGAAATAGGCTTAACATACCTTAAATAAACTTTACATAACTTAGATATAATTTTTGGAAGGTTTGGTGTGGTGAAATCAAAGTTAAATCGCTTACAGGGACTAAAGTTGACAAACTGCGAAGGTATGCCAATTTGAACTGTAACAGACCTTCCGGAACATGACCATAAGTTAAACATACCATAAATATCCTTTACATAGCTTAGAAATAGGCTTTGAGGGGTTCGGTGTGCTAAAATAAACTTTTGGGTCATTCAGGGACTAAAAGTGTCAAAAAGTGCACAAGTTTGCATTTTCGCGCATAACTTACGTTCTGAATACATCTGGACATCCAAAAATTTATGTAAGCATGAATACATTATATTTTAGTGTTCGCCTTAAGAAAAATCCATTCGTCGCGTCATTTGGATCGTTTTTCGCGCTTGTGCGCATTCCGTCGTAATTAAGCGAACATCGCGTTCGTACGACCAAACGAACCAACATCCGGCATATTTTTGAACATGTTTCATGTCCACAATGTTTAGGCAACATTTTTGGGCCTTAAAGTTGGCTTTACGGGCCTTGGAAGTGCCGGAAATGGGTTTAAACACGTGCAGGGACCAAAACTGTCATTTCTGAAACATATTTCTGATCTGCCATCCCCAAGCGGCCCGCATTGAGTTTACCTGGATCCTAAAGCGGGCCGCATTATGTCTTCAGACCAGATTCAATGTTTGTTTAGCCACTTGCAGCTGAAACAAACCTCAACCACATGTTTAATCTTGCCTAATCAGCAAGATAAGATCAAGGATTAGCCACCACAACATTGTGACAAGTGTTCGGCTTGGATCGTGGCACGTTATTCAAGAAACGATCCTAACGGTTACCCGAAATCTATAAATACCCACCCCCCCTTTGGCTTAAAAACCCACAATCTGATCATTTCTGCTCTAAGTTGGAACTTTCGTTTCATACCTGAGCTATTTCGATCTGGGTTAGCATTCGGGGACCCTTCGTAAGTATTCCTTCGTTCTTTTCCTTATTTTACTGCTTTTCGAGTCAGAAAGTCAAACTTTGTTTGACTTTCAGCGTTGACCAGTAATGGTCAATGCGAAGTTCGTTTGAACTTCGCAACGTGATTGTAATCACAATGGTCATAGTCCCTTGGGACTATGCCTACTGATTTCCACGTTGTCTAGGGTCGTAGGGTAAGCGATCTAATGAATCGCTTATACCTCGAACCCGACCCAGTTTGGTCGATCATTAGGATCCGACCAAACACATTAGGTGACCATAGTAGGTAGGGAATAACCTTCCGAGGTTATACCCTATGGTCGCATCGTTTAAGTAGTTGTATGATAGGTAGTTTATATGCCTTAGGTAAATTACCAGAATACCCTTTTCATGTATAATTGGTAATTAAACATATGTAACCTAAACCTTTGTCACATAACTGATTATGTAATATGTTTAGGCATATAACACTTGTCATAGGGCTAGTTAGGCGGTCCGAACGCGTTTCACGCGAACGACGCGTTAAAGTAGCATAAGCTACCTAAACGGGTCGTAATGGGTCGAAATCACTCAGGTTAAGTTTCATTTAGTATGTAGGCTTTGTTAAACCAAATGACACGAGTCTCTACACTCGTTTGGTTTACAAACCCTAATGCTACCCAGTCCTCCGATTTAGGTCCGGTTTATTAACATAGTTACCTATACTAGGTGCCGTTTGATATCCGCGATCTCTAGCATTGTTTAGTTGTCACTCAAAGACTCCTAAGCACTCTCAGGTGAGTACATAGACCCCTCTTTTACTGTTTTTCCAAACTGTTTTGGGGTGGAACACATGTGCCTACTTGTTACTTTCCTGCTTTCCTGCTTTCACATCATATACTGCTATGTTCGTTAGTACATTATAGTACATGATTTCATTACATTTCATGCTATGTATGCCCAAATTGTGTGCGTACTTAGTACATTGTTTTACATTGCTTTTCTGTTGCATATGCTTTTCTAGCATATGAATACATTATACTACATATTGAACCGTTGTAATCATTTGACTGTGATCCGTTGATATCTGTGAACCGTTGTATCTGTGAACCGTGTGAACCGTATTTGACATAGACATTTCGGCATAGACATTTTAACATGATTGACATTTGATCATGCATTTCCCACAAAACATAACTTTGATTTAAACCAAGTTTTACTTTAATACTTTGTTTTTGTGTATATGGTTTAGTTGAGACATTTCACTTGCCATACATGATATTTCGACATAGATATTTGACATGGATATTTGACTTAGACATTTGACATGGATATTTGACATAGACATTTGACATGGATATTTGACATAGACATTTTGACATTTGTTTAGTTTGATTAAGTGATTAAGTAACGATGCGTGTGTAATATGATACAAGCATGGTGGATACGCCGCTGGTACTTCCTATATATAAGTGTTTGTATGGTATTACATATTGTAGCGTTATTTGAATCATTTCAGTTTGATACATATAACATTTTATACAAATAACATACTTTTCACAAGACATTGTTTTACAAACAACTTATCTTATACAAATCCGTTTTACTATGGTTATTCATTTAACCATACATTATTTACTTATTTATACATATCATCTGATCTTATCGATTTTCAAATGATTTACAAAACAAAGCAAATTACAAGGTTCATGACTAAACTTTTTCTCAAACATAAGTCATGGAACCTATTTTCACAAAACCTATGTATCTCACAAGCATTTTTATGCTGACGTACCTATTTTCACATGTGTTTTTCAGGAACTGTTGCATAAGATGATCAAGATACATATAGGCAGACTTGGGCTTTAGTGACAATAAAAGATGCAAGACTAGTTAATTTTGTTGTATTTCCTTGATTAATTAGACTTGTAACACTTTTAATCAATAAAACGAAACTTCAATTGCCATGGATTTGAAACAATTAATTCTGTTACAACACTCCCCGATGTTTCCGCCACGTTTTGTATGTTCCACGTGGTCGGGGTGTGACACTTACCTGGGAACTCTTGGGGTGAGTGTTCACTTATAGGCGAGCATGTCTTCAGTGACACATTAATATGACCTGTTTACTTTGATTAGTCACCGTCTCATTTGTTTGCCTTAGGTAACAAACAAATGATCGCAATTTTATGCGTTGCCATTTTGTTTTGATTTTCCTATAACATTTCACTTGTTTCTTCCTATGTCTTTCATTTTCTTCTAGAATGTCTCTTCCTCTCAGCAACGGTCAAATGTCCGAGCAAACAGCCAAATTTGCCCAGCAAATAGGCGAAGTGATTCAGAAGACTGTGGATTTAGGCATTGCCATGTCTCGTCTCAACAATAAAGCCTCTCGTCTCAACAATTAAGCCACTCAAGAGCCACCAAAGGAAGCAGAAGTCAAGCCAGCACCAAAATCAAGGAAGCGTAAGGCTTCCAGGAAACCCGCAGCAGTTACACCTAATCAAGCGGGACCTAGCCAAGTGACAGCACTACCAGCCAGAAAGCCATTCAACGGAACTACACCCTTGTGCAACCAATGTAGCCTTCATCATCAGGCTAGTGTAAAGTGCCGCAAATGCCAAATTTATGGACTTATAGGTCATACGGCAAGGGTTTGCCCAACTACAGCTGTACCAAATCAAGCAGGACCCATCCGTGTGGCAACACAACCTGCTAAGAAGCAATACAAGGGAACGGCACCAATATGCGACAAATGTAATGGGCATCACCAAGCTCACTTAAGTGCCGTCTGTGTGTATCATGTGGACGAGTTGGTCACCTGGCAAGTGCTTGTCGATGTAACCCGAACCAAGGTGGTCCAAACCAACCACAAGCCAACTCTGCTCAAGCTCGTTTCTCACCAGGGTCTTGCTACAACTGTGACGAGATGGGCCATTTCCTAAGGGATTGCCCAAAGCTTGCTAATGCAAATCCAACACACAGATGAGCAGTTGGCTGATTAGAAGATGTTGTTGTCTTATGCTTTTGTTTCTTCTATTTCTTGTAATGTGAAACAATCTGTTTTGTTTATAAATAAATTATTGTTCACAATTCTGATATACGAGTGTAGTTACATGTATGTATGACTTTTCCTATGATACCTACATCAAGGAACTATATTCCTTACAAACTACTCTTGCAAATTTTCCCATTCTTGCGTTTGCTCATGATTCCCTATGAAAAATTCTAAGTACTCGTTTCACTCTAAGAAACAAAGTACAGAAAATAAAGTGACATTATGAGTAATCGTGCTTTTGCACATCTGTACCTATGAATCCTTGGTTAGATAACCAAGGATATTTTCAAATCTCATACCCATTACGTTCTGATTTTTCAGCATGCATAACATAAGTTTTCAAAACAACCTACATGATTTCAAAACATTCTATATATAGTTCGAAAACATTTTTAATATAGTGTATTTACTTAACATAACAAATGCACAAAGCTTTGTCTGTATTTTCAAAAACAACCTTCATGATTTCAAAATGTCTCCTATAGCCTGAAAACAATATTAATACAATATATATTCTTATCAAGTGCATGATTTCGAAAAGCATCATTCATGTTTTCAAAAACCTTATACATAATTTCAAAATTCATCTCGTATGATTTTAAAACAAAATTTTTTTATAAATATATACCTACCTAATACACCTACTTTATGATTTCAAAGGTATTATATATAAGGTTTCAAAAACATTGAACACATTTTTTTTAGAACCCCATGCATAGTTTTCAAAAATATTTTCTTCATACATTGACTTACCTTTCAAATTTCGCTTCATATGTCGCCTTGGCATATCTGGCATCTCAACTTCATAAGCGTTTTACTTCATGTTTTGACCTAAGCACATCAAGTGCAAGGTTTCAAAACATCTTCAACTTCTAAAATCCATATGGGATCTTTTTATCTTCACATTTAGACCATTGTGGATGATTATCATTCAAATCAGAGTCCTTCATTGGATTCCTTAAGTACCTAAATTCAAACATTTCGGTTCCTTATAATCGAAATCGAATTTTTCTTTTAAAAATATTTCTATCTTTATAGTTAGATTATTGATAATGTTTAAAGTACCAAATGAAATCCACGAGATGGATTCCGAGTGTGCTTTAAATACATGTGCACTGTTAGCAAAACAAATTAACAAATTAAAGATCTAGATAAACAATCTTTGTGGTTATATGACTATGTATTTATGCATCTTGTGTTTTCTTTTATGCATTTTGTGTTTTTGTATACTCTGGATATTCGTTATCCAAATCCTCGTAGAATTTTTCATATCTTCATATGAGGGATTCGTAGTAGGATATTCAAAAAGGTACTACCTTAAATCCTTAACGGGCTTCTATGTAATAGTTAAGACCCTTGGATTATATAGTACCACTCCATGATTCATAAGAGACCCTTTTAGGGGTCTAGTCTAAAAGATTGATTCAAAAATCTGGTTAAGAATGACATGTGATGATATAAGCTGAAAAGACCCCTTGGTTGTCTATTAAAATCAATTATTGATTTAATAAAAGGGACCCTATGGTGGTCTAGTCACACTCATCACAGGATTGTTCATTTGGTTTTCTCCTACACATTATAAAATAGACTGTGTAAACTATGCAAGGAATTCCCTAATTATGGACGCATACATAATTATGAAATTTGGTGCACAGAAACACAGTAAGATTTATTATGTGTAAGAACCGATAGTGACAACAATAACAAAATGAGAACGATGTAATGGAGGTACGGTGGACGCACCAATGACGCTTCATATACTTGTATATAAGTATCCCTCTTACATTGCAAGCATGATGTTATTAAAGTTACTAGAAGTTCAGAACCCTAACAAATGTTGTTCGATCTTTTCAACTTCATGTTTTAAACTCTCACAAGTTTCCTCTAAATAAAATTTCGGGACGAAATTTCCTAAAGTAGGGGAGACTGTGACACTTGTGCCTCCACGACCATCAAACAAATACTGTGTCAATGAAATATTGTATTTCATGCTTGGGATTTGTATAAATATGTGTATCCTTTGCACATATCAATTCTTGTTCGATTTCAAGCTTTAATTAGTTTTCTGGAAGGTTATACGCGCACTGATGCGTAAATATAACCCGTTTAATGCAACAAACACTCCGGAATAGTGAAATAGGCTTAACATACCTTAAATAACCATTACATAACTTAGAAATAAGTTTTGAAGGCTTTGGTATGGCAAAATCGAGTTAAATCGCTTACAGGGACTAAAGTTGACAAACTGCGAAAGTATACCAATTTGAACTGTAACGGACATTCCGGAACATGACCATAAGTTAAACATACCATAAATATCCTTTACATAGCTTAGAAATAGGCTTTGAGGGGTTCGGTGTGCTAAAATAAACTTTTGGCTCATTCAGGGACTAAAACTGTCAAAAAGTGCATAAGTTTGCACTTTCGCGCATAACTTAAGTTCTGAATACATCCGGACATCCAAAAATTTATGTAAGCACTAAAATATTTTATTTTAGTGTTGGGCATAAGAAAAATCCATTTGTCACGCCATTTGGATCATTTTTCGCGCTTATGCGCATTCCGTCGTAATTAACCGAACAACGCAATCGTACGGCCAAACGAACCGACATCCGTGATGTTTTCAAGCATATTTCATATTCCCTATGTCTTAACATCATTGTGGAGCTTGAAATTGGGTTTGACGGGTGTTAGAAGTGCCGTTACGCGACGAAACAAAGTGCAGGGACCAAAACTGCAATTCTGCCATAGTTACTGGCTTACGGACCGTAAGCTATACCCATACGGTCCGTAAGGAGTCCCCAGACAGCAGAATTGCAGAAACGTTGTATCTGGTCCATTCTACTTGTTGCACATGGTTTTGGGGCAAATCTATGGGCTCAAATGGTTTTAGAAAACCAGGGTCTTGAGGTGTATGGCCAAGATCAAATCACGGTTAACGAGGAACGATCTTAATGGCTCTACGAACACTATAAATACCCAACCCCATTCATTGAAAAACCCACAAGAATCTGATCTTAGAAGCTCTAAGTTGAAACCATTGTTTCATACCTGAGCTACTTGGATCAAGATTAGCTTTCGGGGACCCTTTGTAAGTGTTCCTTCGTTCTTTTATTGCTTTTCGAGTCCGAAAGTCAAACTTTGTTTGACTTTCTGCATTGACCAGTTTATGGTCAATGCGAAGTTCATTTGAACTTCATAACGTGAGCGTAATCACGATGGTCATAGTCCCTAGTGACAATACCTACTGATTACCACGTTATCTTGGCTCAGTGACGAGTCGTAGTTTCGGCCAAAATGCGTATTATTGCGTATCTTGTAACCAAACTACTCTTAGGTATCAAAACCGTTTGTTTTGATACCAAACTTGTTTTCTAACTTAGTTAAGCATGTTTCAACATGCTTAGCTCGTCACTTTTAGTTTTGTGCTTGTCTAGGGTCGTAAGGGTAAGCGATCTAATCAATCGCTTATGCTTTCGAACCCGACCCATTTGGTCGATCATTAGGATCCGACCAAACACATTAGGTGACCATAGTATATAGGGAATAAACTTCCGAGGTTATACCTTATGGTCGCTTCGTTTAAGTAGTTGTATGATAGGTAGTTATATGCCTTAGGTAAATTACCAAAATACCCCTTTGATGCAAAAATTCATTTTAAACATATGTAACATAACCTTTGACCTCTAAACTGATTCACCAACAATATTAAACATGTTAAGGCATATTTTACTTGTCATAGGACTAGTTAGGCGGTCCGAACGCGTTTCACGCGAACGACGCGTTAAAGAAGCATAAGCTACCTAAACGGGTCGTAATGGGTCGTAAGCACTTAGGTTAGGTTTCATTTAGTAAGTAGGCTTTGTTAAGCCATATGACACACGAGTCTCTATACTCGTTTGGTTTACGAACCCTCATTCTATCTAAATCCTCCGATTTAGGTCCGGTTTATTAATGTAGTTACCTATATTAGGTGCCGTTTGATATCCGTGATCTCTAGCATTGTTTGGTTGTTACTCAAGGACTACTAAGCAATCTCAAGTGAGTACATAGACCCCTCTTTTAATGTTTTTCCAAACATTTTGGGGTGAAACACATGTGCCTACTTGTTACTTTCGTGCTTTTCATGCTTTCATATCATATGCTTGTTATGTTCATCAGTACATTATAGTACATGATTTCATTACATTTTATGCTATGTATGCCCATTGTGTGCATATTTAGTACATCATTTTACATTACATTTTATGCTATGTATGCCCATTGTGTGCGTACTTAGTACATTATTTTACATTACATTTTATGCTATGTATGCCCATTGTGTGCGTACTTAGTACATTATTTCACATTACATTTTATGCTATGTATGCCCATTGTGGGCGTACTTAGTACATTATTTCACATTACATTCTATGCTATGTATGCCCATTGTGTGCGTACTTAGTACATTATTTTACATTACATTTTATGCTATGTATTCCCATTGTGTGTGTACTTAGTACATTAATTTACATTACATTTTATGCTATGTATGCCCATTGTGTGCGTACTTAGTACATTATTTCACATTACATTCTATGCTATGTATGCCCATTGTGTGCGTACTTAGTACATTATTTTACATTACATTTTATGCTATGTATGCCCATTGTGTGCATACTTAGTACATTATTTTATTCATCACATGCTTAAATTTTGGTATGACATTTGGTTTGTTTAAATGGGACAATGTACATTCATTAACACCGATCATGCCGCTCGGTAGTAGGTAGTGGTACCATAGGAGTTGACAAATCCCATTCCTGAAATCTCGGGTTTGTTTGGACGTAAGGAATAACCGAATCCGAATACATCTTTTGATAACCTTTACTAAAAGGGTTATCCGACTATCGCAAGGCTTGGATGTATGAATTTTCATAATACCGCATAGATGTTTGTATCAGTATAGCATGCATTTATTACACAAAACATAACTTTGATTTAAACCACGTTTTACTTCAATACCTTGTTTTTGTGCATTTTACATATGGTTTAGTTGATATATTTCACTTACCACACATAAACATTTTGACATTTACATACACAATTCATGATTTACATTAGACATAAACATTTTGACATTGATATACACAAAACATTTTTGACATTTGATTATACATAAACATTTTACTTTGGTGGTTTGGTTTGGGTAAGTGATTTAAGTAACGAGGCGTGTGTAATACGATACAAGTATGGTGGATACGCCGCTGGTACTTCCTATATATAAGTGCTTGTATGGTATTACATATCGTAGCGTTATTTGAATCATTTCAATTTGAGACATATAACATTTTATACAAATAACATACTTTTCACATGACATTGTTTTACAAACGACTTATCTTATACAAACTCATTTTACTTGGTTATTCATTTAACCATACATTATTCTCTTATTTATACATATCAGAGTAAAATGCACGGATAGTCCCTGTGGTTTTGCAAAGTTTCAGCTATAGTCCCCAGATTTTGGAAATTACACTCATAGTCCCTGTGGTTTGACAGTTTGTTACGCTGATAGTCCCTGGAGTGGATGTGGGTTAGTTTTCTCAGTTAAGTCCATCTGAAATTACTTATTTACCCCTCCCTAAAAAAATAAAAAACCAACATGGATTATTAAAGTAGGCCCACCTTATTCATCCCTCCCTTATAAACAACCGCCACCAGCACCACTACCTGCCACCACCACCCACCCCCACACCACCACCACAACCACAACCACCATCACAACTTCGATTCCGACGATTCTGATGTTAACCAAAATGAATAATTCAGTTAATCACGAAAGATTCAGACCCCAAAAATGTATATTCATTCCGATTCAAACCCTTTACCACTATGAAATTTCACTTTCAAAACCAAAAAATCTCTGAAAACTTGATAGAAATTCAACAGACATTTCAACACAAATGTTCACAGTCACTCATTTAGACCTTTCAACAAATACCTATTGATCACTACTAAAATTTTCATTTAATCCCTAAAATTGAACACCAATTACTTACAACCAAAAACAAATCATTCAATCCAAACCGTTCACTTCTAAGAAATCCCCCATTTCAAATCACAAAAACAAGTTTCCCCAATTCTTTTAGAAAAACCCTTTATATGCAGAATCACAAAAACAGAAAGAAACCCTAAATCAAACAATGATACTTGAACATGTTTGGCTCAAACATATGCAGAAAAAAACCCTTTAATACCTGCACCATGAGTGGGTCAGGGATTGAAAATGGAAAGATACTAATCACTTGAAAATGGTATTCTTGCATTCCATTAAATTTTCATAATTATACAGCCTCAGATCTAAAAGAACCCCATCACAAAGAAGAATTAGTGATAACAGATGTTGCCATGTTGGGGCTGGTGGTTGTGCGGTTGTTCTCAATGTTGTCGGAACAAAATTAATGATTGCAAGCCGAGAGGTACGGATCGATGGGCTTCAATGGGACTTGATTTGGGACTGATGGTGGTTTAAATGTCGAACGTAGAGGATAACCACTTCTCCGGCGAGTTTGTTGTGGTGGATGTGGTGGTGTGAGGTGGGTGGAAGGGGATGGCGGTGGTGGGGAGTGGTGATGGCGGCAGGGAGGTGACGGTGGTGGTGGTTTTTAGTGAGAGAGAGAGAGAGGGAGAGAGTAGAAAGAGAGATACATATAATGAGTCTGTTGAATGATGATGATGTTGATGAATATAATAAAAGAAAGGGTAATTTTGTAATTTCACACCAACTTAACTGAGAAAACTAACCCACATCCACTTCAGGGACTATCAGCGTAACAAACTGTCAAACCACAGGGACTATGAGTGTAATTTCCAAAATCTGGGGACTATAGCTGAAACTTTGCAAAACCACAGGGACTATCCGTGCATTTTACTCTACATATCATCTGAACTTATTGTTTTTCAAACGATTTACAAAACAAATCAATTTACAAGGTTCCTGACTTACTTTTGCTAAACAACTTTTTCTAAACTTACAAGTCATGAATCCTATTTTCACAAAACCTATGTATCTAACAGGCATTTTTATGCTGACGTACCTATTTTCACATGTGTTTCAGGATATGATGCATAGGATTTATCAAGATACACTTAGGCGGACTTGGGCCTTAGTGACAATAAAAGATGCAAGACTAGTTATTTATGTTAGATTTCTTCGATTGTCAAGACATTGTAACTCTTTTAATCAATAAAACAATATTTCAATTTCCATGTGTTATGAAACAATGATTCTGTTACAACACTCCCCGACGTTTCCGCCACGTTTTGTTGTTTTACATGGTCGGGGTGTGACAATGGCAATCCGTACAGATTGCCACTCGATCCTTGGACAAACAACTTGAATTGACCACTTAACAAATGACCTTGGAACGGATCGTGATCCGTTCGGATTGTAATCCGACGATTGAACACACAATGATATTTGACTTGCAGCGAATCGGATGGCAATCCGTACGGATTGTCACTCGATGATTGAGCACTATAAGACAAACACTTAATGTTGGCCGATCGGATGGTAATCCGATCGAGTCACCGTTCGAACGAAATGTTACCTTTAACAAAGACACGTGATAACTACCGAATTGTCACGGCCCTCGCCCCGGTTTGACCCGGTCCAGGAGCCGCGGGACAGGAACCCGTGGTAATTATTAATTGAGTTGACAACGGAAGATTTTACAGGATCTTTTTAAAACTTGAAATGTCCGATTATTTTATTTCATAATTCGGGATAAACCCCCGTAATTTACAATAGAGGAATTTCACAAGGAAATTCCCTGATTTACAAAACATGTTTATTTATTTAATTGAGCCACTACTTCAAGCTTTGTTAGTGCTCCGTAGCACTTTTCCTTGGTTCACAGTAGTCACCTGAAACATGTTTTGAAAATATTTTATCAGCGGGGAAATACTGGCGAGTCACTCTGATTTAATAAATGACACATAGTTATAAATTACAGCATAAGAGCGATTACAATGGCTTTTATCTTATTTTTATCTGGCGCCGTGTCACCTCCTGGTGACGATGGTCATACCACTATTTGGTCTTTCCCCAAGTAGTGATGATTATCACTGTTAGGATTTATTAGCCTAATTGTGAGAAATTAGTAATGTGCACAATACCCCACTAGCCAGTGATTCAAGATAACCACGACTTAATACCTGTAATTATAACTTTTGAAAATAATTGGAGTATTGTAAAATACATTTGATAAAAGAGAATGACTCACATTGCAGATTTAAACGGGCAGAGTTTAGCCTACTGATTAGCCTTGTAACCTAATTTAAATAACAATGCACACGAACTAGGTCAGTAACTAATACAACATTTACGATAACTCACGAGATTAAAACCCTCACAACGAATGACAAAGTGCAATACTTAAACATCCATCGAATTCACGACGAATGACAAAGTATAGCCCTAATTTGGGCGGCACTTAAACATCCATTGGATAGTTTTCAATCGATCGGACATTAAATCGTAGCAGCGATCGAGTTAATACCCTGTATCATAGCAGCGCCTCACTACCTTAATTTTCGAAATTGAGCAGTAGTACTTCGTTTTTGAAAGTTGTTTTTGACACAGATGAAGAGGCCATGATCCAAGTAATTTATAGCTGAAAGATGGGTTTTACGCGGCACGCGTAAACCCATACTTAACACTTACGCGGCCCGTGAGGGCCTCCTAATCGTAGACTAGGGCTAGCGTGTCACACCTAGGCTTGCCACGTGTGTGACACGCGGCCCTGAACGCTTATCCGGTCAAATGTTGAGTTGACGCGACCCACGTAAGGATTCGCTTATCCTTTACGCGGCCCGCCTGAAGACCAGATTTCTTGTTTTCTTGGTTTTTGATATGGATTACGGTTTCAGGGGTCCGGGTTTTCACTTACGGGTCGTTTTAGGACATTTTTGAAGGTCTTTACATCCTCCCCACCTTATTTAAAATCTCGTCCTCAACATCTACTGAAATAAGTGAGGATACTTTTCCTTCATCTCTGATTCGAACTCCCACGTGTATTCGGGTCCTCTTTTGGAATCCCATTTAAGTTTGACTAGTACCAATCTTTTGTGCTTGAGAAACTTGATCTTTTTGTCTTCTATTTGCAGTGGTTTGTCGACAAATTTTAACTTTTCATTTACCTCTATGTCTTGAAGAGGCACTACCAAAGATTCGTCCGATAGACATTTCTTGAGATTGGATACATGAAATACGTCATGTACTCCAGCTAATTCCTCTGGTAGTTGTAAGTGATAGGCAACTGGTCCTATTATCTGTATTACTAGGAATGGTCCTATGTACCTTGGACTTAGCTTTCCTTTCTTACCGAATCGAACTACTCCTTTCCAAGGAGAAACTTTCAAGAGTACCTTGTCTCCTACTTGGAATTCTAACGGCTTGCGTCGATTATCGGCATAACTCTTCTGGCGATCTTGAGCCGTCTTTAATCTTTCCTTGATTTGCGTAATCTTGTCGGTAGTTTCTTGCACTATTTCAGGACCTGATAATTGACTTTCTCCTATTTCTGCCCAGCAGACTGGAGTTCTGCACTTTCGTCCATATAGTGCTTCGAATGGGGCAGCTTCTAAGCTTGCATGATAACTATTATTATAGGAGAATTCAATTAATGGTAGGTGGTCATCCCAATTTCCACCAAAATCTATTACACATGCCCTGAGCATGTCCTCCATAGTTTGGATCGTCCTTTCACTTTGTCCGTCTGTCTGAGGATGATATGCAGTACTTAGATTTAATCGGGTTCCCATTGCTTCCTGGAAACTTGTCCAGAAATGGGAAGTGAAACGACTAACCCTATCTGATACAATGGAGAGCGGAACTCCATGTAAGGATACTACTTCATCTACGTACAACTTTGCTAACCTTTCCATGCTAAAGGTTTCCTTCATGGGTAGAAAATGAGCTGATTTGGTTAATCGATCCACAATTACCCAAATCGCATCATTACCCTTTCTGGTTTTGGGTAACTTAGTAACAAAGTCCATAGTTATAAGTTCCCATTTCCATACAGGCATTTCTAATTGTTGAAGTAAACCTGAGGGTTTCTGGTGTTCTGCCTTAACTTGTGTGACAACTCTCATAATTACATGTATCCGTACGATTAATTAATGTTAATTAAAGTGCTTGATGTATGTGCTGAATTACTTAACTGCTTCCTGATTACTGCGTCATACTTACATGTGCTTTTTAACATACTATTCTTGTGCAGAAAATTGACTAAATGGTCCTGTATGCTTTCCTAAGTGTTGGGAATTAAAAGTATTACAAAAAGATACATAAAAGACACTATACGGGATAACTTAGAACTTTAACAGAACGGTATCTAACCGAACAGCCGGACACTACCCGTGTGACAACTGGCCCGAAACCTGTAATTTCCGTACACTTTAATTATTATTTAATGACTGCAATTATGTGCTTAAATGTCAGCATTGTCTGAACACATACTAAACAAGTGAATTCATGCACGTTTTATACTACAAAATATTGCTTTATGCATAAACGAGAGCGTTGCGTCAGAAATACTAGTAAACTCACCAGTAAGACACAATGTGTCAACAGAACTGCAGAAGCAGTCAGACATTAGAATTGAGGCCTAGGTGTAGGTCCAATGACAAGAGTACATTAAAACCCAAGAGTACATACAAGGGTTTAATATATAGACATTACGGAAGCAAAAATAAGCACTAAAAAGCACCCGAAACGCACTTTAAGTGCAGAATTTTATATAATTCAGCTCAAATCAGCTTTTAACAACATAGATATTATGCAGAATTCATGTTTAACATCCAGAATATTTCCCTAAGTGCCGGGAATCGAAAGTATCACAAAAGGGTACTTAAAAGACACTAAAAGGTGCAATTTGGCACTTTAACGAACTGGTATATAACTGAACAACCGGATATTACCCGGAATACCAAAATAATGCTAGAAGCATTGTTTTTATTTTTCTAAGCTAGTTAGGGTCCCCGAGCACCCTAACACACTATGTATTACTTAACATACATAAACCACTAATTATTTCATTTGTTTCCTAACTAGACTAGTAACTAACCATTACCACTCAACTAAGCCAACCCCCCCCCCCCCCTAACCGGTTATGACATGTAGTACCCCCCTTGATCTTCTTTAAATTATTTAATGGATCATGTTGGGTACTTGTGGGACACAAAGACTTATGGTTAAAGACTTGATGGAAGAATATAAGACTAACCATTAGACATACCATCCTCACAACTTCAACACTTTCCTTCCTTCTTCTTTCCCCCTTGGCTACGGCCCCAACCATACACACACACACATCCATTGCAAGCTCCATATCAAGCAATCTAAGGTGACTCCAAGGTGTAAGAAGCTAAGTTAGGAGGTGTGGAAGCAACGGAACTTGAAGGACCTTCTTCGTTTGCTATTAACCACCACTTTTCACTCTTGAACTTCCCTAGCCTTGTGCTAGTAGTAAGTGTTCTAAAACATCATCTTGATCTTGTATTTAGTGGTTAATAGATGATAGAATGATTAAATGATGAAGACTCTAATGAACATAAGCTAAGTCTTGAACATAAAGTGATAAATGGTGGATAAAGAGAAGATATATGGGTAAATCATGTGAATCTTGTGAAACTATGATTATTTGATGATGTTTGTTAGTAGAAGTAGGATGGATCATCATCTAGACATACTAGTTCATGTTTAAGAACATGAACTAGTAAGATGTAAATGTTAGAGTCTTAAAGGATGATGAAACCATCCATACATGAACTTTGAACTTGAATAAACATGAGTTTTCTTGCAAAATGAAGTTGTAAACTTGTAGATCTAAAGATCTACAAGTGGTTTTTCGGAAGAACCAAGTGGAAAATACTAGATTGTTAAAAACCCGGATCTTGTATGAACTAAAATCATTTTTAGTAAGTAAACAAGTGTATAAACACTTGTGTAACAAAAAAATTCCACAAAGAAATATTTTTGGAAAATAAGACTAGAAGATGTGAAAATGCACTTTCTTTAAAAATAAAGTTTTTAAGAAACTAAACTTATTTTTAAAGATAACAAGACCTACTAAACATGTTAGTAACTTACTACATATTTTTACAAACTTTCAAGTTCATAAGTTTGTGGTATATGCTTGTTTTGACAAGTTTGGTAAATAAAGATTGTGTTGTTGATATTGTTGTTGATTTTAAAAGAAAATGAACACATGTTTTGAAAACATGGGAAACCTCCATTTTTAAGGGAAACTCTGTCAAAATTTTTATAAATTTTGACACTTAGAAAAATATAAGTTTTTGAGAAACTTATTCCCTAAAAATGCATCTAAAAATATTACCAAAGTTTCCCTAATTTTTGGTGATAAGAAATGAGAATTTCTTCAAGAATAAAAAGATGGATATTAAGTATGTATATATTTTTGAGAAAAATATATATATTTATTGATCGCCACATTTTATGCTAAGTGTATGTAGTATGTATTATACTTGATAGTGTAGTAGGACTTAAAAATACACTAAATACTTTTGGGAAGTAAAAACACAAAGATACACATACAACATACAAGATACATAATTCGGGTGCAAAGTGCAAAACACGAGATACTTATATTAATTTTTGAGAAAATAATATAAGTAAGATACTTGGTTAAAAATATAAAATATTTTTAACACAACAATACAAATACAAAAGAGAGTGACTATACTTGTGCGACGCAAGTCTAGTGACTAACGTTAAGAAAACGCGTATAGCTCACGACGTTAATTAAGCAAATCCGGTGAAGTTTACGACGCAAGGAACGCAAAGTTGTGAGTTCATGCTCCCCCTTTTCTTTAACTGTTTTCAGTTTTATAACTTCGGGGGTGAAATACATGTTACAAATATTACTATGTTTACAAATGGTATGATAACAAGAAGCACACTTGGTGAGAACGAGTACCAAGTGTGATGAGATATAAGAATACAAGAAGCGCACTTGGTGAGAACGAGTACCAAGTATGATGCGTTATGAGAAATGATACGAGAAATCGTGTCACGAATAGGGTACATAAGCACCATTAATCAACAATATACCTAGACCGCAGAACAAAATGTTAGATCTAACGGGTGCCGGGCAGCCACACTCTTGGTGAGGACGAGAACCGAGTAGTGCTTTTGTGTCTCAGAATATGCCAACTAGAAAAATGCCTAAGGTTTGGTGACTTCCTAGGTCGTGTCACATGTTAATGGATTTGCAACCCATTAACAATCCTGATACTTACAGGAATACTTTATTTACTTAAGATTCATACCATACTAAAACTTGATTTATACTTGAGTACGTGGGGTACATAAGTAAACTTGATTTATACTTGAGTACGTGGGGTACACAAGTAAACTTGAATTATACATGACACAAACTATGTTTTCATACAAAGTATACAAACGTGAAATACAAAAACTGCATGAATTCACACCAACATTATGTTGACGTTTTTCCAAAACTCACATGTATTTCAGGTAACTAGGATGGATGTGCGCATGATCTTACTCATGCTCGTGGATGTCGCTATGTTTATCGTTAAATAAAGTAGTAACTTTTAAGACAATATGCTATCTCGTGTTGTAAACACTTGACTTATGTTTTCAGTAATGTAATGTTTGAAGTTATTTTTGAGCATGTAGTATGTTTACCTTTCGTATGAAATGAGAACCTTTCATGATCACACCTCGTGCTTCCGCCGCAGAAAGGGGTGTGATAACCCGAAACACCAAAATTATACTAGAAGCATTGTTTTAACATTACTGAGCTAGTTATGGTCCCCGAACATCATAACACCTCATAAAAATATCAACTAACACTTGAGATTTAACTAGTAATTAACCAACTTAGTTCAAACCTAATCTACTACCCCCCCCCCCCCATGTCTACGGCCCCAACAAGGGACCCACCTTGTTGATTTGTTTTAATATTTAATAGGATTGTGTTGGCACATGAGGAACATATTACACAAGAGTTAATGTAGTGGAATGGTTATAAGTGTACACCAAGAGTCCTAAACTTCATTTCTCATTCACAACTTCAACACACCTCACTCTCTCTTCTTCTCCCTTGGCTTCGGCCGAAATCACCAACACCATCATCACCATCATTCACTCACCTTCATACAATTCCAAGCAGATACAAGGGTGTTAGAAGGTGCACAAAGAAGCTAGGAGCTTTCGGAAGTTCAAAGACCTTCTTCATTTGCTTTTATCCACTCCATTTCTTCTCTATATCATCCCTAGCCTTGAGCTAGTGGTAAGAACATCATACACTCCATTTCACATCTTATTATAGTGGTTAAAAGATGATACATGTTGATTATCATGAAGAACACTAAGAATCAAAAGAATGAAACTTGAACATAAGCTTAAATAAGATGATACATGAAGAAATAATGTTAGTATGATGTTGTTTGGTATATGTTGATGCTTGCTTGTTGATTTCTAGAAATATGATGTTGATCATTATATGAAACTTGTTAACTTATGATTAAAAACATGACTTAACAAGTTAGGAGGTGATTAGGGGTTTACGTAAAAGAATCACCTCGATATTTAGACATGAACTTGGTGATAAAATGATTTCTTGTAAAAATAATAAACCAAGTGAACTAGTGATCTTGTAGATCTAAAACTTGTGAGAGATTTTCCTAAATAAACCAAGTTTAAAAGACGGTTTTTGAAAGATCATGATCCTTACACTATTTTGGAAATAAAGTAAGTATATGGATACTAGTGACACATGAAAATGTTGTAAATAAATATTTTTGTAAAATATGTTCACAAGTTGTGAACATCTAAAAATCCCGAGATTGAGATTTTAAATAAAGTAAACACACTTTGGAGGGTAACTAAACCCACTAAACGCCTTACCACGTTACTACGTGTTTTTATGAAACATCAAGTTCATGTTGGTTTGTAAATGGAATAGTTTGCTCTTGGTAAATTGTTGTTGAATGATTTTCGGAAAAGAAAATGATATGCTTATTAGCATGGTCGCCTCCATTTACAAAGGAGACTCTGGCGAAATTTTCTAAAAACTCCAACACATATAAAATTATTTTCTAACATGTGTTACAAGTGTATTTTTAACTATAATCTTTCCGCAAAAGTCAGAGTGTGATATTTGAATTGTGTGGTATGTGATAGAAGTAATGAGTAGATAAACCGTACGTAGGATACGTGTTATGCATGCACGAGAATTTGATTGTTATCTGTACTTTATTAGGACGTGCTTGATTTCTGATTATTAGAGTAACTAATCTAACCGAGCAAACCAAGGTGAGTTCACACTTTCTACAAGGCATGGGATTCCCGGTGGTTTGGTAATGGGTTAAGAAACTAAAATGGAACCTACATATCCTCCTTGGGTAGGATATGTACCGCCATCCTCCATGGGTAGGATGCCAATATTAAAAGAACTAAAACGGAACCTGCATATCCTCCTTAGGTAGGATATGTACCGCCATCCTCCATAGGTAGGATGCCAATATTAATCCTGCGTATTCTCCTTGGGTAGAATACGTATGTTCGTCCTCCTTGGGTAGGACAACAACCTTAAATCCTACTAGACAAAACTCTATCATTAAGTCCCTCATTTTATATCGACTTAATCGTCGAGGCCAATGGCGAGCGGGTCATTAGTTAATAGCGCTATTAGGTTTAACAAACCTCACACCGTGCCAGTCGGACGGGCGTGTACTAATGGACTATGGCAAACTGTCAATGATGATAGACATTGACGTAGGGCACAACTTACTTTCGTTAGTAGTTGATATGGTAACGGTCTAGTGGTTCACATGGGGAAGCCCCCACTGATTATGGATATGGTTTGGGTAATAAAGAAGGAACTGGTTAATCATATTTTCAACTATGGGGTAACCCCCACGGCAAGTAAGGCAGCAATAGACAAACCATGTTTTCGGAAACAACTTAAAACTAAACAACCAACTGTGAACTCACTCAACTTTGTTGTTGACTCGTTGTTACATGCCTTATAGGTCGTTAGATGCTTATGGAGTTTGCACGAGGAGGAGGTCATTGTGGGATATGGACTGTTATGTTCCGTGCTTAACATTTGAACTATATGAACTTATTAAACTTATGTTTTGGTTTTATCTTTAATGCTTCCGCTGTTTAATTTGAACTTGGTTAACTAGCTTTTGATCACCAATTATATTGGGTGGTTGGATTTTATCTATCTTAAATACTTTGTTCAATATGATTGGTGGCTGATCCTGGTCATGTCACGCCTCCAAGCGGTGATACTCCGCATGGTGGATTTTTGGGGTGTGACAACTTGTGAACAAGTAAGACATTTAGAAACATATCTAGCTATGTCCGTTTTCATCCCTATCCACCAGAAATTATTCCTTAAATCTTGGTACATCTTATTGTTACCGGGATGCATGGTATACCTAGATTTATGGGCTTCCTCAAAAATCTTATTTCTTAATTCTCCTTGCTTAGGTACCCAAATTCTTTTCTTATGGAATCTCCAAATTCCATCACTTCCTAGTTCCAATTCTTTTACTCGTCCCTTCATTCCTTCAGCATCATCCTTGATCGCTGTTTCTTGAATATTTTTCAATTGTTCCATTAAATCTAACTGTAGATTTAATCTAAGAGCACGAACTCGCTTTTTCTTTTCATGATTCTTACGACTTAAAGCATCAGCAACTACGTTTGCTTTTCCTTCGTGATATTGAATATCATAATCGTAGTCACTTAGGATTTCCATCCATCTCCTTTGCCTCATGTTTAATTCTTTTTGCCCAAATATGTACCTTAAGCTCTTATGATCTGTATAGACAGTAAACTTACTTCCATACAGATAGTGTCTCCAAATTTTAAGGGCAAAAATTATGGCTCCTAATTCTAAGTCATGAGTTGTATAATTTTCCTCGTGCTTCTTTAAATGCCTTGAGGCATACATAATTACTTTCTTGCGTTGCATTAGCACACATCCTAATCCTAGTTTAGAAGCATCGCAGTAAACTTAGAAATCTTCTGTTCCTTCTGGCAAGGCTAGAATTGGGGTGTTTGTTAACTTTTGTTTCAAAATCCTAAAGGCCTCTTCTTGCCTAGGTCCCCATTCAAACTTAACTGCTTTACAGGTTAGCTTAGTTAATGGCACGGCTATTATGGAAAAATCTTTAATGAATCGTCTATAGTATCCAGCTAACCCTAGAAAATTTCTAATTTCCATAGCTGATTGCGGAACCTTCCATTTGGTAATTGCTTCTATTTTAGCAGGATCTACGTGAATACCTTCGTGATTCACCATGTGTCCTAAAAATTGTACCTCCGGCAGCCAAAATTCACACTTCGAGAATTTGGCGTAGAGCTTCTCTTTTCTTAACAAAGTTAAGAGTGTATGCAAGTGCTGACAGTGTTCATCCTGGCTTTGGGAATAAATAAGTATATCGTCGATGAAGACAATTACAAATTTATCCAAATACGGTTTACAGATCCTATTCATCATGTCCATAAATGCTGCAGGAGCATTTGTTAGTCCGAAGGGCATGACTGTAAACTCATAATGACCATACCTAGTTCTGAAAGCAGTTTTAGGTATGTCTTCTTCTTGTACCTTTAACTGATGGTATCCTGAGCGTAAATCTATTTTAGAAAAATATCTAGCTCCTTGCAATTGATCAAAAAGATCGTCAATCCTAGGTAATGGATATCGATTCTTAATTGTAACCTTATTTAATTGCCTACAATCGATACACATTCTCATTGACCCATCTTTCTTTTTCACAAACAAAACTGGAGCTCCCCACGGGGATGAACTAGGTTGTATGAATCCTTTTCTTAATAATTCATCTAATTGCTTTTTCAATTCTAGCATTTCGATGGGTGCTAACTGATAAGGTGCATTGGCTATCGGTGTAGTTCTAGGAATTAGATGAATTCTAAATTCGACTTCTCTATTGGGTGGTAATCCAGGTAGTTCTTTCGGAAAGACATCCGGGTATTCTGCTACTACCGGAATTTCTTTAAGTTCCTTGCCTTTTGTGTTAATGATTACTGAAATCATATACACCACCTCTTATTTTCTTGAATAACTGGCCAACTTCATTACTGAAATGAATTTCAATGGTTTTCATGGCTTATCTCCTGTAATCACCATTAATTCTCCTGTAGGGGTATGAATCTCTATGGAGTTTTTATCACAGAGAATTCGAGCATGGTTGGCTATTAACCAATCCATTCCTAATACTATATCGAATCCGGCTAAATTCATAGGTAACAGGGTTGCAAAGAATTTATGGCCTAAGAGTTCTATTTTTCCTTCTTGCAAAACCTTATCTATGTTAACAGAATTCCCATCTGCCGTTTCGACTGTAAAAATCTGCCTAAGGTTGGTTAAGGGTAAGTTAAGAGCTTGGAAGAATGAAGTATTTATAAAACTTTGGTTTGCACCAGAGTCAAATAATACTTTTGCATAAACGTCGTGAACTAGGAACGTACCAGCTATTACGTCAGGGATTAGTTCTGCTTCCTGAGTAGTTAACTGGAAGGCTCTTGCGTTTCTCTTGGTAGTTCCTTCTGCAGGTTTGGCTTTGTTATCAGCCGGTTTGGCCAATTTCGGGCAGTCTAGCCTAAAATGTCCAGCCTCTTCGCAGTTGTAGCAGATTGTTGCTTTCTTCTTTCTGCAATCTTCTTCTTGATGCCCCAGAATTTTGCAGAAATTGCAATACCCTTTGCATCTTCCAAAATGCTTTCTTTTGCAGGCATTGCAAAATGGAACAGTGGAAGATTGTCCAGTTCCTTTTTTCTTGAAATTACTACGGTTACCTACACGGAATCCTTGGGAAATCTTTTGGGCCACTTCCCTCTTTCTATTTTCTTCTCGCGTACGCACTAGTCCGTCAGTTAGGGTGTTAGCTAATTCCACAGCATCGTCAATAGTGCGGGGTCTCGCAGCCTTGACGATATCACGGATTTCACCAATCAATCCCCAGATATAGCGGGAAATAAGTACTGGCTCTGGCGAAGACAGGGTTGGTACAACTCTAGCGTACTCAAAGAATGTCGAAGTATACCCTCGACAATCCACATCCACCATCCGATGGTTCAGAAATTTATTTGCCATTTGTTCTTTCTCATATTCGGGACAGAATTTTCTCTCCACTAGTCGCTTAAATTCTTCCCAACTCATGGCATAGGCCACATCACTTCCCTTGGCTTGAAGTACCGTATTCCACCATTCTAGCGCCCCTTCTTTGAAAAGATGCGACACGTACATGACCTTGTCTTCTTCAGTACATTTACTTATTTTAATCACCACCTCGGTTTTCTCTAATCAACGCAGAGCAGCAGTCGCCCCTTCATTGCATGCAAATTCAACCGGTTTACAGGCAAGAAACTCCTTGTAAGTCCAACCAGGTGTTGCAGCTTTCATTTTCTTAAGGAGTGGAGCTTGCATTCCATCGTTGTCGTTATTAGCATGGTTGCCACCTCCGTTTACACTATTACAGAAATTATCGCCATGTATACCTTTGCTAGGAATAATTTGTTGAGGTTCAATTGGATTTCGGGCAGCAGCAAGAATTGCTGGAATAGCATTGGCTATTCCCTGAGCAACGATATTCTCGATATCTTGCCTATTCAGAAATTGATCTTCATTGTTTTGCTCAGAATGATTAACGTTATTAACGGGTTCATTACCAGCGTGTTCCATCTGGTAATTAATTTATATAAGTAATTAGCAGAAAATAATTAATAATCAAACATAACAAAACAATTGTACATAATTACGTTAACAAGTATAGCCAAAATTGTCGATTTTTCGACGTTCGATATTTTATATATTATAATAGGCATCCGTACACACTGGTTATCTTACACAAGTTTTATTTTTAAGTTATTTCATATGATTATATTTTGATTATTATATTCTTATTAAACGCATGCTTCCACCCTCACATGCTATCCCATCAGCTGGCATTTTCAGTAACGACGTTCCCTCTCGTCGTACTTCCAGGAGATCTGTTCTCCCACCTCTCGGCAAAATGGCGGAGCTCAGCCAGGTTCTCATTGCTCATCGGTGGGTTTGGTGCAGGTTCGGGGTCAAACTGAGGGAGAAAAGTATAAGGGTTGTTTAAAAGATTCTGGAATTGCCAATCGTTGTTCCACCATTCTTCCATTTCTCCTAAAGGTCGGGTGTTGACAAGGGGATCTGGGATGGCTGGTTCCAAGTTTACTGGAAGCTGGGTTTCGGCAGGATAAGTGAAAAGGTTTTCATTAACAGGCTTGAGGATATCCCAACTTGCTAGTATGCAATCTAGCTCTTCATGTAATGGTATTTCCTCGGCTTGCTTGGAGCTTTCTCCAATCTCTATTCCTTTTCCTTTATCCATTGGGTCCTTCGTCTTGGCAACTTTCCTAGTTACTGGTTTTCTTCTGCGCACACGCCTGCAACCCACAATTCTTCTTCTTTTCTTTGGCTTGGGTTTCTCCGGAGGTTGAGCTTGAAATTCCATTGGTTCCTCAACATCGGCACAATAACCAGTAAAGTCTTTGGAAACTTCCACATTAACAGAATAGAGATTGAGATTCTGAAGAGCTTCGGATAACTCATTCATGCTGTTTAGCGGATATGAAGAAACACACAAAATTCTAGGTTAAGATTTTGTAAATTGAATAATCACAGAAAGAAATTTAATATTTATACAAACAGATTGATTAAAACAAAATATTGCGATTTATATATATATATATATATAAATTTATTACAAAATACAATTGAAATTTAAAATATATTAGGGGATAATTTATTTTAGTCTATCTTTTCTTACTAAGTTATTTATTTAATGGGCAAAGTTTCTGGCGTATAGATGATATAGGTGTTGGTACTAGTTTGGTAATTTAATTATAAGTTAGCATTTACTACTGTAGTAGCTAACATATAGAGATCTGCCCATTGTTCGTCTAATTCATCTTCCCATGGTGGGTTATTGACTATATCCTGAGTTTCCTTATTACTCAACACTCCTTTTGGTTGTGACTTCTTTATTTTCTCTTGACTTTTTCTAATAATCCAACTTCTTTTATTAGGTGTAAGTGGTTTCTCAAACTGTGCCTTACGGACAAATATTCCTTCCTCAGTATCTGCTGAGTATTTTGAGGAATTTGATTGAGATGAAGTTCCCTTATCTTTTGGTGAACTATCTAATTGACGATAGATGTCTGAAAGTCTTTGCTTACCCATACTGTAACTAACAAGTAGTCAGTTAATAAAGCACGTAATCACAAGATGGAAATTAGTAAAAATTAAGTATTTCTAAATACTTAATTGGCTTAAATTAGTGGCTCTGATACCACCTTTTCCTGTCACGGCCCCCGCCCCGGTTTGACCCGGTCCAGGAGCCGCGGGACAGGAACCCGTGGTAATTATTAATTGAGTTGACAACGGAAGATTTTACAGGATCTTTTTAAAACTTGAAATGCCCGATTATTTTATTTCATAATTCGGGATAAACCCCCGTAATTTACAATAGAGGAATTTCACAAGGAAATTCCCTGATTTACAAAACATGTTTATTTATTTAAATGATCCACTACTTCAAGCTTTGTTAGTGCTCCGTAGCACTTTTCCTTGGTTCACAGTAGTCACCTGAAACATGTTTTGAAAATATTTTATCAGCGGGGAAATACTGGCGAGTCACTCTGATTTAATAAATGACACATAGTTATAAATTACAGCATAAGAGCGATTACAATGGCTTTTATCTTATTTTTATCTGGCGCCGTGTCACCTCCTAGTGACGATGGTCATACCACTATTGGGTCTTTCCCCAAGTAGTGATGATTATCACTGTTAGGATTTATTAGCCTAACTGTGAGAAATTAGTAATGTGCACAATACCCCACTAGCCAGTGATTCAAGATAACCACGACTTAATCCATGTAATTATAACTTTTGAAAATAATTGGAGTATTGTAAAATACATTTGATAAAAGAGAATGACTCACATTGCAGATTTAAATGGGCAGAGTTTAGCCTACTGATTAGCCTTGTAACCTAATTTAAATAACAATGCACACGAACTAGGTCAGTAACTAATACAGCATTTACGATAACTCACGAGATTAAAACCCTCACAACGAATGACGAAGTGCAATACTTAAACATCCATCGAATTCACGATGAACGAAAAAGTATAGCCCTAATTTGGGCAGCACTTAAACATCCATTGGATAGTTTTCAATCGATCGGACATTAAATCGTAGCAGCGATCAAGTTAATACCCTGTATCGTAGCAGCGCCTCACTACCTTAATTTTCGAAATTGAGCAGTAGTACTTCATTTTTGAAAGTTGTTTTCAACACAGATGAACAGGCCATGATCCAAGCAATTTATAGCTGAAATATGGGTTTTACGCGGCCCGCGTAAACCCATACTTAACACTTACACGGCCCGTGAGGGCCTCCTAATCGTAGACTAGGGCTAGCGTGTCACACCTAGGCTTGTCACGTGTGTGACACGTGGCCCTGAACGCTTATCCGGTCAAATGTTGAGTTGACGCGGCCCGCGTAAGGGTTCGCTTATCCTTTACACGACCCGCCTGAAGACCAGATTTCTTGTTTTCTTGGTTTTTGATATGGATTAGGGTTTCAGGGGTCCGGGTTGTCACACCCCGACCACGTATAACATACAAAACGTGGCGGAAAATGTCGGGGAGTGTTGTAACAGAATTAATTGTTTCATAACCATGGCATACAAAGTTGTATTTATTTATCAACACAAGAGTTTCATTGTTTTAAACAGGAATCAAAGAGTTTTTAACATAATTAAACATAGTCTATCTTCGTTTTAAATCTCTAAGGCACAGGTCCGCCCTAGTGTCATGATCGTCAATCTACGGAAAAGCTCCTGAAAACACATGTGAAAATAGGTACGTCAGCATAAAAATGCCTGTGAGATACATAGGTTTGTGAAAATAGGATTCATGACTTAAGTTTAAGAAATTGTTTAATAAAGTCTAGTCATGAACCTTGTGATTTGATTTGTTTTGTAAATCGTTTGAAAAACAATAAGTTCAGATGATATGTATAAATAAGAGAATAATGCATGGTTAATTGAATAACCATGTAAAATGAATTTGTATAAGATAAGCTGTTTGTAAACAATGTCTTGTGAAATTACTTGTGTAAAATGTATAAGTCCAAATTGAAATGATTCAAATAACGCTACAATATGTAATACCATACAAACACTTATATATAGGAAGTACTAGCGGCGTATCCACCATGCTTGTATCATATTACACATGCCTCGTTACTTAAATCACTTAAACAAACCACCAATGTATAAAGTCTATGTTTAAACCATTAGTCAAAAGTCCTTGTATAAGCCATGTCAAATGTTTATAAGTCCAAACGTAGTCAAGTAATGTGCAACAAATGTTATGTATTATAAGTAAAGTATTGTCACATAATCCAAATGTAGAAATGTACAAAACAAAGTAATTTGAATATATCAAAAAGTTATGTTTCGCAAAGTAATACATGTTACATTGATACAAACATTTATGTGGTAAGTTAACGCATACATTCAAGCCTTGAGACAGTCGGATAACCCTTTCAGTCAAGGTTATCAAAAGAAATGTTTTCGGATTCAGTCATTCCTTACATCCAAACAAACCCGGGAAGTCAGGAATGGGATTTGTCAAGTCCTATGGTACCAGTACTTACTACCGAGCGGCGTAGCTAATGTTAATGAATGTATAATAGTCTCGTTTGTGCAAACCAAATGTCATAGCAAAAGTGAACATGTTATATGAAAACAATGTACTAAGTATGCTAAGTTAACATACAAAGCAGAAAGTCATGTAAATCAATGTGCTAGCATGCTATCAGTCAACATACATAGCAGAAATGTAAAGTAAAACAATGTACTAAGTATGCACACAATGGACATACATAGCATGAAATGTAATGTAAAACGATGTACTAAATATGCACACAATGGGCATACATAGCATAACGTGGTAATCAGTAGGTATAGTCACTAGGGACTATAACCATCGTGATCACGCTCACGTTATGAAGTTCAAACGAACTTCGCATCGACCATAAACTGGTCAATGCAGAAAGTCAAACAAAGTTTGACTTTCGGACTCGAAAAGCAATAAAAGAACGAAAGAACACTTACGAAGGGTCACCGAATGCTAATCTAGATCAAAATAGCTCAGGTATGAAACAAAGGTTTCAACTTAGAGCACAAATGATCAGATTCTTGTGAGAAATGAAGTGAAATGTGATGGGTATTTATAGATTTCGGTCCACCGTTAGGATCGTTTCTTGGAGAAGAGGGAATGATCTAGCCCGTACACTTGTCACAATGTTGTGGTACTGATTTTTGGCCACCATAAGAGTTTAACAAGTGGCACTTGACCTTTGGAGGGTATTTAAAAGCTTAAATCAGCTGAAACTTGACCTTTGGGTGACCTGAAGGGCTGATGCGGCCCGCTTCAGAATCAGGCAAACCTCAGGCGGGCCGCCTGGGGCTTCTGATCAGAACATAAGTTTCAAAAGTGACAGTTTCAGCCCCTGCACGTGTTTAAGGCCATTTCCGACACTTCTAAGGCCCGTAAAGCCAACTTTAAGGCCCTAAAATGATGCCTAAACATTGTGGACATGAAACATGCTCAAAAATATGTCGGATGTTGGTTCGATTGGTCGTACGAACGCGATGTTCGCTTAATTACGACGGAATGCGCACAAGCGCGTAAAACGATCCAAATGATGCAACGAATGAATTTCTCTTATGCCAAACACTAAAATAAAATATTTTAGTGCTTACATAAATTTTTGGATGTCCAGATGTATTCAGAACGTAAGTTATGCGCGAAAGTGCAAACTTGTGCACTTTTTGACACTTTTAGTCCCTGCATGACCCAAAAGTTTATTTTAGCATACCGAACCCCTCAAAGCCTATTTCTAAGCTATGTAAAGGATATTTATGGTATGTTTAACTCATGGTCATGTTCCGGAATGTTCGTTACAGTTCAAATTGGCATACTTTCGCAGTTTGTCAAGTTTAGTCCCTTTAGACGAATAAATTTGTTTTTGCCATACCGATGCCTTCAAAACTTATTTCTAAGTTATGTAAAGGTTATTTAAGGTATGTTAAGTATATGTTGATGTTCCGGAGTATTTTTCGCATTAAACTGGCTACGTTTACGCACCAGTTTGCGTATAACTCTCCAGAAAGCGATGTAGAGTTTGAAATTTCATAAAAGTCAAAACATGAAAAATGTAAAACACAACTAAACAAACATTGGGATCAAATAACATTGTTTTATTGATAATAGAACTGTTCACAATGATTACAAGCACGGATGTTACACGGGTTTTCACTTACGGGTTGTTTTAGGACATTTTTGAAGGTCCTTATACGACACATTCCACAACTCAATTCAAACAAATAGCTTTTGATTTATTTGTGTTTGATTTTTATTGGACCACAATGTCCACTTAACCAAAAAACAGTAATCAATTTCAATTCATGAAGTTTTTTATTCACGTGATGTTATGATTAAAAATAATAGCCGACAACTAAATTGAATGCTATAGAATGATTGGGCTGTTCAATTTTAATCACATGGGCCGACAAACAATACACTCTGATTGGACCTCCAATTTCAATCACATGGGCCGAAGACTTTAATGAATCTGACATACAACACATTACTAAACATGCAATGGCCCCTGATATATGACTCACGTGATATAATAAACGGACTTGAAAGATTGACTGAACAGTTGACTTTAATGAAATGAAACAAGTGGGGTTTGGATCGGATGGTCACCCGATCGGGTGGCCATCTGATCGGTGAACATCAAGTTGAATCATAACAGCAACAATCAACATCTTTAATATTTTCGAATCACAAAAATCAAGATTTCTCTTAAACCGTTAGGAATTAAGTTCTGAAATTGTGTAGGTTTGTAAATCAAGTGTTTTCGCACAACATATCCAAAAATCAGAAATTTTTAACCGTAAAAACCCGTTTATGTCACACCCCGACCGCGTAAAACAACGAAACCACGGCGGAAACGTCGGGGAGTGTTGTAACAGAATTATTGTTTCACAACCATGGTAATTAAAGTTATGTTTTATTTATCAACAAGAGAGTTACATTGTCTTAACATGACTGAAACAAAGAGAAACAAGAGTACATAACATTATTAAACTAGTTCTAGCTTCGTTTTAATGTCACTAAGGCACAGGTCCGCCTAAGTGTATCTCGATCATCCTATGCAACAGCTCCTGAAAACACATGTGAAAATAGGTATATCAGCATAAAAATGCCTGTGAGATACATAGGTTTTGTGAAAATAGGATTCATGACTTATGTGTGAAAATAGGATTCATGACTTAATGATTACATAAATTTTTGGATGTCCGGATGTATTCAGAACGTAAGTTATGCGCAAAAATACAAACTTATGCACTTTTTGACGCTTTTAGTCCCTGTTTGATCTAAAAGTTTATTTTAGCATACCGAACCCCTCAAAGCCTATTTCTAAGCTATGTAAAGGATATTTAGGGTATGTTTAACTTATGATCAAGTTCCGGAGTGTCCGTTACAGTACGAATCGGCATACTTTCATAGTTTGTCGAATTTTGTCCCTGTAAGCGAATAAACTTGATTTTGCCATACCAAAGCCTTCAAAACTTATTTCTAAGTTATGTAAAGGTTATTTAAGGTATGTTAATCATATATTGATGTTCCGAAGTGTTTTTCGCGTTAAACTGATTACGTTTACGCCCCAATTTGCGTATAACTCTCCAGAAAACGATATAGAGTTTGAAATTGGACGAAAATCAAAATATGCAAAATGTCAAACAAAAACAAACAACATTGGGATCAAATAACATTATTTTATTGATAACTGAACTATTTACAATGATTACAAGCACAGGTGTCACAGTTTAATTTTGTGTTTTTCAGTTAGAAACGTGAAGAGATGAAAAGATGAAGAAATTGAACAAATCTGATGCGATTTTTTATCTGAATTTGATGAATTCTCATGCGAAATTGTGTGTTTGATCTATGCAATCGAGCTCCTGCTCTGATACCACTTGTAGGACTGGTTTTCGACTCTGAAACGATTGCGAACCGACTCGTGTAACTTGCGGAATCCATACACGAACGTGGACCGAACACACGAGAACGTACAAAATCTGTAATTCGATAAAAGATATGAAAAGATACAAGAACCGTGAATCACCTAGAGCACTTTCTCTCTCTACTTTCTCTCTCTAGCTCCTTGCTCTCCTATTCTCCAAATGCCAAAAGTCCAAAAACATAACCCTAACTCTTCTATTTATAGGCCAAGGAGCTTAATGAGACTTCTCATTAATTACAGTATTGCCACCTTGCCTTTTCCTACATATTACAATGTAAAGACTAGAATTAAACTGTTTCTGCTACGATCTGGATTGACGGAGGCGATAGACATTATGGCACTAACAAATCTGTAACACCCCAATCGCGTAATACAACAACACGCAGAGGAAATATCGGGGAGTCACGTTACAAATTACTCACAACTACTGGTACTAAATTGTTTCAATATTATTAACATCATTTTACAAACAAAGAATACATGTAATTGTCTTTTGATTAAGAAGTCTAAGGCCCGAATGCAGTCCAATGCGTTGCATGCTTGAATAGTTGAAAACCTGAAACATATGTGAAAAATAGTCAGCATAAAAATGCCGGCGAGTACATATTTTTGTTAGCCAAATAAATGGCAAAACATTTGATATTGCAATACTTTGACAACTACGAGAGCTGTCAATTGAAAATATATATTGAAGCCAAAGAATGGCAAAAATTTAGTATTGCAATACATAATCTTGATTGTGAAAACTCGTGGCAAATAGTTTTGTATATAGCAATATGATTATTACTAAGTCATTTTTATGCCATTTGAAATTGTACATCGTAATCTCGTTTAAATCATCGTAAAACTCGTTAATGAGTTATTAGAAATTCAATCAAGGATTAATAATAACTGTTTTGAAATAAATCAAAACTTGTGTGAGTATTATATAAATCAAGTCAATGATTTATAATAATACTTTAGATATCCTTCTAAGAATCTAACATATAAAGATATGGGAGATTCTACAAGGATTTGGATAATCGAACATTGAATCAATCGTAAACAAAATCCTAAAGTGATTTAGATAACGCTACAAGAGTAATAAAATGAGAACACTTATATAAAGGAAGTACCAGCGGCGTATCCACAATGTTCTTATTTTATTACACCCGTTTCGTTATCTAAATCACAACTGCCACATAAACACAAAATCGTCAACTTGTCAACAACTTGTAAGCATGCATTAAAGTACACAATGAATCCAAATAAGGACTCCAATATTAGCACTTTAAACATCCCATATATGTTTAGCTATGAAGATAGATAAATATTACAGGGATACGGTTCTCGTCACATCGTCTAGTCAAACACGCATTAAAGTACACAATGAATCCAAATAAGGACTCCAATATTAGTACTTTAAACATCCTACAGGTATCAATCTATAAGGATAAATTGATGCTAAAAGGATTCGATCTCGAGCACATTGAATCATTGTATCACAACATTCTAAATCCTAATGGTGATTTGGGATAACGCCACGAAGGGTAATACAATAAGCACATTTATATATAGGAAGTACCAGCGGCGTATCCACCATGTGCTTATCGTATTATCTAGTTTCGTTATCTAAATCACCAACAATCTACACATAAACCATAATCGTCATTTCGTAAAGTACTTCTTAAAAATCTCACTATGAAGATAGGAAGATCTAAGACTGTACTTCAAATATCCTATAAGAATCTAACTATGAAGATAGGTAGATCTTTTAAGGATTTGGATAAACATCGTATTTGCATAATCGAAATAATACACATAAAAGCACTTAGTAAACACATATATGCCATACATTTGGAAAACAAATCGGTTACACATATGAATCACCCTAAAACATTTGAAAACGGTAAAAGAGGGGAACTATGTACTCACATCGAAGTGCAAAGTATCCTTGATTAAATGAACTAGCAAAGCTCGAGTAAACCAAGGGATTCAAGTAGCACCTAGTAATTGGATCGCTAGTTAATAAATCGACGCCTAAATCGGAAGATCAAGTAGAATGAGGTCTCATAAACCAAATGAGTATTGGAACTCATATGATATGGTTTACAAAGCCTGCATTCTAAATCGGAACCTATCCTAAGTGCTCTCGACCCGTTACGACCCATTAAGGTAGCTTACGCTACGTTAATGCGCGTTCGAGACGCCTAACTAGTCCTATGACAAGTATTATATGCCCTAACATGTTTAAATATGTTGCATAATCAGTTTAAGTGACAAAAATTAAGTTACATATGCTTAAATACCAATTATGCATGAAAAAGGCATTTTGGTCATTTTCCTAAGGCATATAAACTACCTATTATACAACTAATTAAATTAAGTGACCATAAGGTATAATCCCGGAAGGTTATTCCCTATACAACTATGGTCACAAAATAAGCTTGGTCGGATCCTAATGATCGACCAAACGGGTCGGGTTCGAAAGTCTAAGCGGTGGTTTAGACCGCTTGACTTACGACCCTAAACAAGCACTAGACTAAAAGTGACGAGTTAAACATGTTAAAACATGTTTAACTAAGTTAGAAAACAAGTTTGATATCAAAACAAAGTGTTTTGATACCCAAAAATAGCTTCGTTTCAAAATTCACATAAACACGTATTTGACCGAAACAAGTAGGTATAGTCACAAGGGATTATAACTATCATGATTACGCTCACATTGCAAAGTTCAAACGAACTTTGTGTTGACCAAATCATGGTCAAAGCAGAAAGTAAAAAATTGTTTGACTTTCATGCTTGAAAAGCATAAAAGCACGAAAGAAGCTTACAAAAGGTCCAAGCAATGAAGATTTGAACTCAAAATTCTCAGGTATGAAGCTTCACAAGTGAGAGCTTCAACTTAGAGAAGAATTGAGATCAAATTGTGAGGAATGAAGTGAAGAACCCACTTCTATATATAGTAAGCTTGGATTAACAAGATCATGACAAGTGTTTTTGCAAGAATCAAGGTTCAATCCTAGCCATACACTTGTGGAACATGGTTTCTAATATAATGGGAGGTCCAAAACTAGTTCATAGTATTGGGAAAGTTGCATAAAAGACCCCCAAGTTCAAGCTGGTTGCTAAAAACTGAATTTCTGTCAACACAGGGCCGTCGCGTGCCGCCACGGCACCACCCTATTGCTGTGGCACGACGCCACCCCCTTATCTGAACCAGAAAGTTTCACAAAAATGGCAGAAATGGTCCCTGCAGTATGTTTAAGCCATTTTCAACGCGTTTAAACCCAATTAACCCATTTTCAAGGCTCTACAAGGATGTTAAAGCATAGGGGATTTGAAACATGCTTGAAATTATCTCGGATGTCGGTTCGTTTGGTCGTACAGTCGTGTTATTCGGTTAATTACGACGAAAACTCGAACGGACGCGAAAACGATCCAAATTATGCGACGAATGGTATTTTTTCATTCCAATCACTAAAATAAAATATTTTAACGATTACAAAAATTTTTGGATGTCCGGATATATTCAGAACGTAAGATATGCGCGTAAATGCAAACTTATGCACTTTTTGACGCTTTTAGTCCCTATTGATCAAATAAGCGTATTTTCGCATTACGAACCCCTCAAAGCCTATTTCTAAGCTATATAAAGGATATTTAGGGTATGTTTATCTTATGATCAAGTTCCGGAATGCTCATTACGGTACGAATTAGAAGACTTTTGCAGTTTGACGTAAATAGTCCCTATAATCGAATAAACTTGATTTTGACACACCAAAGCCTTCAAAACTTATTTCTAAGTTATATAAAAGTTATTTAAGGTATGTTAAGCCTATGTCACTATTCCGGTGTGTTTTTTGCATTAAACTGATTACGTTTATGTACCAGTTTGCGTATAACTTTCAAGAAAGCGATTTAAAGCTTGAAATTGAACTTAACATCAAAACATGAAATTGTCAAACATAAAAAGCAAAAATTGAGACCAAATATACATTTTTTCTTGATAAGAGATATTGTCCTACATCATGCGGTGTTTACAGAGCACAAGTGTCACAACACTTGTCAAACCCACTCTCATGAAACTTAAAGGGACAACCATGACAAGGGACTAAGTTAGTTTACTACCGGTAAGAAGCCTATTAGTGATTAAAACTTTAGGTTTTCGTATCCAATTAGCATGCTTAAGACAATGATTTTTTTTTTAATTTTCAAAATTTCCAATTTTTTCAATTTTCATCGATTTCAACCACTTTTCAATCGCTTCAAGCTTGTCATCCCTTCCCGGGCTTCCACATCCCCACACTTGGGATACATTGTCCCCAATGTATGGGGCTTTTAAAACATAAGCCCGGGAAAACAACCAACTACCCTCAATGAGCGGCTAACTCATAACAAAACAAACAAAACATCCCTTAAACAAAACGAAGGTTCACACCACCCAAAAACAACAAAACACACCAAAAATAAGCAAGATAGATAAACACATGCACCTGATCATGTGTCTGTAGTGATGCGGCTGTTGTGCTTCAACCGGAATAGATGCATTCCATAGATTCTTTGATATCTCACCAAGGATGTTGCAAAACATCCCCACTACTTGAATTATTGCATCCATGATGATTGAATCAAGAACCTGTCAAAACACAACCACACGAAAATGAACCAAACCAAAGTACAATACTCTACATCCTCGGGCTGCCTCCCGAGAGCACTAAGTTTTAGGTCTTCAGCCAGACCGTACCTAATGTTCAGGGTGGTTCAGATGCACGCTTGCCCTCCCATTTCTCTCCGTACATCTCCATCCAATCTTTCGGGAGGGTCATAGTGTTTCACTTCGGTTGGGGTTGCGCCCAGTTTGGTCACCCCATCTAAACCCACCATCAGGTGGTTCCCTTTCCTCAGCTCTCCTTCTTACACCCACCTTCCTTGCCTGATTCCCATCATCCTTCAATTCAGATCTGTAAACACTACCACTAGAACCAATCTCATTAGTAGCGCCTGTGAGATTTACATCATCAAGCAAATCATAAGCAATAGATTTTAAAAACACATTGAAATACAACTTACGATTCTTGTAGCTCAAAATGACCATCCCATTCATGTAATCGATTTGAGCGTTTGTTGTATATATTTTTTAAGTTCAGTATTTGACTAGGTAGGAGGCTCTCTTAAGCTTGACTCCAATAGATAAGAATGGACGTCCCAAAATTACATGCGGCAGCGCGTAGGTCTGTGCTGGTGCATAATCGACCACCATGAAGTCGACCGAGTAGTAGAACTCACCGAGTTGGATTACCACATCTTTCACAACCCCCCGGGGTTGTTTCAAACTCGCATCGGCGAACATTTCCATACTATCACACACTTGCAGAGGACCAAAGTCATATTGGTCGTACAAACTACCAGGGAGAACGCTCACCCCCGCTCCATAGTCTAACAATGCTCGGTGGATCTTGAATTTTCCAACTCGAATAGGAACAACCGGTTCCCCTAGATCAACTCCATTTGGCTCTTCATCAGTATCAGTTACACCTACAATCACATGAGACACAGACAAACCGTTATCAAAATAATTATTTTTGAGAACAGGATTTACCCCACTGATCGGAATGTTCTTTGAATTTTTAGGGTTAATCTGCGTGTCACTTGGCAGCTTCCCATTCTTCTGCTTCAGCTCTACTATCTCAGTCGCGAGTTGGCCAATTTGTGTAGTCGAAGATTGGATGGCCTTATCTCGCACCTCATCCTTTTGCGCACGATTTTTCAAATCAAGTTGAATCGCCTTCAACATCTCCACCATCTCGCTATTCACCTGACCATTACCCTGCTGGTAGTTTTTTTGGTAACCCAAATTATTACCCCTTTGATAATTATTTTGGTTTCGGGGCTGATAATATTGGTTGTTTCCTTGGGAACCCAAATATCTGTTCCCACCACCCTGCATCATATTCACCTCATCCTGATTACCGATAATGTTAGGGCACTGATCAGCAATGTTCCCTATATCCCCACAACGACTGCACAACGGGTATGGTCCTCCGGTCTCAGGTAACTAGTCTGCAGCTTTCACTACTGAACGGCGGGTGCTTCTTTACGATTGAGCTTTTCTCTTTGATGTGTTTGCATTCATCTCCAAATACTCCCAATCAATATGCTAATAGTTAGTACCAAATGTACCGTTTGAGATTGAGCTAAGATCCTGAGCATTTCATCCGTTAACCCTTCGTGAAAGGCATTTAACAATTCCCACAATTGTAAGCCGTGATGTGGGCAGTTCTTGAGCATCATTTTAAACCGGTTGAACGCTTCATGAAAATACTCACCGGATTGCTGTTGGAAGTTTCAAATGCCTTTTCTAGCATTATTGGTTCATTGAGCCGTGTAAAATTAATCTAAGAAGTGCTGCTGCATCTCGGGCCATGTAAAAATTGAAGCAGATGGCAAAGAGTGAAACCATTGTTGTGCCTTATCCTCGAGTGTGAATTGGAAAAGAACCAACTTCACATCGTCTGCTGCGAAACCCTAGCCCCCGATAGTATTACACCGTGCATCATAAGCGGCGATATGTAGATACGGCTCTTCATGTTCCAAACCGTGGTATTTGGGTAAGCTGGATATCGACTGTGCACGTACCTCAAATGATCGACTTCCTAGTAATTGAGGAATCACAACCGGTGAGGGGTTGTTAGCAATCGCGGGCTTGAAATGACTTTCGACACCTCGCACCGGTGGTGGGTTAACTCTTCTTGGAATGCCCTCAAAATTGTTGATCGGTTGAACCAAATTCCGTGGAAGTTGCCTCTGTTGAACCGGCATTTGTTGCACCGGTGGCGGCAATGGTATGTCTAAAGGCCTTCCTGGAATTGGGTGTTGATTAATCGGATCCGGTTGCTGAAACTGTCGTTGATACCCAAACGTACCTGGGTGTTCTCTTTCTAGTAATCTCAAACCCATGTTTCCTTGGTAATTACCCAAATGCAATTCTTGCCGCTCACCTTGATTGCCATAACTATCATACTCATCGTAACTATCCCCAAACTCCCCTGAACTATTCCCCTGCTCATATATTGAAGGTCTGAAAGAGAACCGTTGATGCTGAGCTGGTTGGTAATGGGAGGGTTGTGTCGGTAAACAAATTGAAGTGGATGAGTTAACGGGTTGTGTTTGATTAGGTGGGGCAGTGCTATGATCATCAACAATCCTCACATATGGTGAGGAATGTTGGATGTTTAGAGGTTTGGGTGAACATTGGGTATTGTAAGGATGTTGGTTTAGTTGTAAAGGCTGGCATATTGTCTAAATTAGGGAACGGTGGTGGTGGCATAGGTGGAAGTGGAGAAGTAGCTTGGGTGGTTTGTGCTTGTTGTTCAGATGGTACAAAGGTATTGGGTGATGGCTGTGTAGGAGTCAGTGTGAATTGTTTTTGTGGTGGTGAATTTTCGGATTGCTTTTCAAGGTTGCTTGAATTCTCCATTGTTTTGAGATTTGAAGTTGGTGTTTGCACTATCTTGTTTTCTCATTGCACAACTCGGGTGTGCCTAACGGTTCTCTCGATTTCCGGATCAAATACTAGTGGTGAAGCTTTTTCTGAGTTTCTCGTATGATGCATGCACGTACAAGATCACCTTCACAACACAAACAAACAAAACCTCACATAATTCTGAACAAAACAAAACAAAATAAAATGACACTATTTTTGGATTTTTGTCTATTTCTACTAAAGACTTAACACTAAACACTTTGCGCACGCCTCCCCGGCAACGACGCCATTTTGATGTATGTCGTGAAGGACATGCAAAAACCTATTTAAACAATTAGTATAGAATAAGCAGGGTATCTAACAAAGGGAGGATTGTGGAAAGTGTATGATGCCAAGTATTGATTAACAACTACGAAAACAATAAACTATCGATTTGATTTTGATTGATTGATTGTTAATACGAAAAAAAATAAGATTGTATTCAATAAGAGAAGGAATGGTTCCTCCGGAATTTAGGTTTTGTAGTTAACTTCAATTATATGTTTAATCGAACACTTACTTAGACAAAAGTGGACTAACCTAATCAACTAATTGTGATAACCAAAGACTAAGTATTCCGGTCAATACATAACGGGAGGTTATCTAGTGGTTACCAATCACAATTACCAACCCTAATCCCATAACAAATATATCCCAATTACTAGAACTCTCGGGAATTGAATGATCAAAGAATAAGGTTAAGCAAATGCAATCGATTACAATTAATTAACTAAATCATGAGTAAAAAGCATCTAATGCTTAGATCACTGAGTCAAACGATTGTCACCAAACACATAAAATATGCTAACCTACAAAAACCCTCCATCCGGAGGAACTCATCTCACAAGTGAAATCGCCAAAAGTTTGATAAACGGATGAGATCATGATCACGGTTGATGATTCGGTGGAAGGAATGATGGATTGGATGTGAAAAACTCGAATCCCCTTGCTCTTGGATGCCTTAGGTTGAAGTTAGATCATGAGATAATGAATGCCTCCTTTACAAAACCCTAATGTACCTTTAAAACCTTCAAATTCGCGTTTTTCCGTAACACCAACCGTAAGCTACAGTTAGTGAGCTCTGTTTCACATCTGCACCCAACCGTAACCTACGGTTGGTGAACCGTAGCTTACGGTCGGCAGATTCTTCCAAAATTGTTTTCTTCATAACTTCTTCGTTTTAGCTCCGTTTTACGCACCGTTTTTGCCCACATCTTCGTAATTCAACCCTCTATCATGCCATCTTCTAATATCTTCATTTTCAATCCATTAACATTCCCCAAAACTCATCCAATCTTCATATTTAACCTACAAAACATCATTTTCTCATAGTTTTCCAAATCCACACATATAAACAACCAAATATGCATAAGATTAGACATTAAACACATATAAATCACATTCCTAAACCTATCCATCAGGCTTCCAATTAGTGAATTTGGAAATTCCTTTTCCTAGCCGCTTCGGTAAGATCTAAGTTCACGGTTTTAAGAGCCCAAAGCGCTCGGTGCTCCAAAACAACCGAAAGATGGCACGCTTTGCCATACACAATCATGAAAGGAGTAGTACCTAACGGTGTCTTGTAGGTGGTACGGAATGCTCACAAAGCATCATCAAGCTTATCCGACCAATCCTTTCGACTCTTCGCTACCGTTTTCTCTAGTGTCACACCCCGACCGCGTAAAACAACAAAACCGCGGCGGTAACGTCGGGGTGTGGAGCGACAGAATTATTGTTTCACAACCATGGATTCAAAAGTTTCGTTTTATTTAAATATTAACCATTTACATTGTCTTGAAGTTAAAGCAAACAAGTTCACATATCGACTATCATCGTTATTAAGTCACTAAGGCCTCGTCCAGTCCTAAGTGAGCCTGTATCCTAGTAGCAATCAACAGCATTCAATACCACCTGAAACATATGTAAAAAAAAGTCAGCAAAGAAATGTCGGCGAGCACATAGGTTTTGTGAGAGCATCGTGATTACGCTCACGTTGCAAAGTTCAAACGAACTTTGTGTTGACCAATTCATGGTCAAAGTAGAAAGTCAAACATTGTTTGACTTTCATGCTTGAAAAGCATAAAAAGCATGAAAGAAGCTTACAAAAGGTCCAAGTAAAGAAAGAATTGATCTAAAATACTCATGTATGAAGCCTTAGCTTCAACTTAGAGCAAGTTTGATCAATTTGTGTAAGGAATGAAGTGAAGAACCCACTTTTATTTATAGTAAGTTAGGATCAACAAGATCATTCCAAGTGTTATGAGAATCAATCTTGACCCTACACTTTTGGAACATGGTTTTAAATACAATGGGAGCACTAAAACTAGTTCATAGTATTGAGAAATTGCATAAAAGACCCTCAAGTTCAAACTGATTGCTGAAAAGTGAAGTTTCTGTCAAAATTCACCCATTGTGTCACGTCACGGCAAGGGGGGGTACTCCGTCGCACGACGCCACCACTCACCTGAGCCAGAAAGTTTTGAAACTTGGCAAAAATGGTCCCTGCAGCATGTTTTAGCCATTTTCGACGCGTTTAAGCCCCGTTAACCCAATTTTAAGGCTCAACAATGAAGTTAAAGTATAGGGGACATGAAATATGCTTGGAAACATCTCAGATGTTGGTTCATTTGGTCGTACGGTCACGTTATTCGGTTAATTACGATGAAAACTCGAACGGGCGCGAAAACGATCCAAATTGCGTGACGAGTGGTATTTTTGCATTCCGATCACTAAAATAAAATATTTTAATGATTACAAAAATTTTTGGATGTCCGGATATGTTCAGAACGTAAGATATGCCCGTAAATGCAAACTTATGCACTTTTTGACGCATTTAGTCCCTGTTGATCAATTAAGCATATTTTCACATACCGAACCCCTCAAAGCCTATTTCTAAGCTATGTAAAGGATATTTTGGGTATGTTTAGCTTATGATCAAGTTTCAGAATTTTCGTTACCATACGAATCGGCATAGTTTCATAGTTTGACACAAATAGTCCCTGCGATCGAATAAACTTGTATTTGACACACCAAACCATCCAAAACTTATTTCTAAGTTATGTAAAGGTAATTTAAGGTATGTTAAGCCTATTTCACTATTACAGAGTGTTTGTCGTTTTAAACTGACTATGTTTACGCATCAGTCTGCGTATAACTTTCTAGAAAGCGATTTAAAGCTTGAATTCGAACTCGAATCAAATCGTAAAATCATCAAACACAAATACACAAATATAAACACCAAAACACATCGTTTTATTGATAATTGACATTGTTTTACATCGTACATCGTTTACAGAGCACAGTTGTCACAGTCTCCCCTACTTTAGGAAATTTCGTCCCGAAATTTTAACTTAGAGGAAACTTGTGAAAACAAATGTGGATATTTCGCTTTCATTTGGTCCTCATGTTCCCAAGTAAACTCTGGGCCACGTTTGGACTCCCAGCGAACCTTGACCAATCGTATTCACTTGTTCTTCAATTGCTTGATTTCACGGTCCACTATCTCTACAGGTTTTTCGACAAAGTGCATCGTTTCATCAACTTGAATTTAGTCAAGTGGAATATGAAGATCAGTATCGGCTAAACACTTTCGTAAATTGGACACATGGAATTTTGGGTGAATATTCCCAATCTCTGGAGGTATTTCTAATCGATAGGCAACCTTTCCAACTCTTTCAACAATCTTAAATGGTCCAACATATCGTGGTGCAAGTTTTCCTTTCTTTCCAAATCTCGCCACTCCCTTCCAAGGGGATACCTTGAGTAGGACACGGTCACCGACTTGAAATTCGAAGGGCTTGCGTGGCATATCCGCATAACTCTTTTGATGGCTTCTAGCTGTCAGAAAATTATCGCGAATTTTCTTGATTTTATTTGTTGTTTCTAGAATGAGCTCAGGTCCAGTAAGCTGAGCTTCACCGATCTCATTCCAACAGACAGGTGAACGACATTTTCAACTGTATAAAGCTTCGAACGGTGTCATATTGATACTAGCATGATAACTGTTGTTGTAAGAGAACTCAATCAACGGAAGATGAGAATCCCAATTACCACCAAATTTTATCACGCATGCTCTAAGCATATCCTCCAATGTTTGTATCATCCTCTCAGATTGTCCATCTGTTTGGGGATGATAAGCAGTGCTTAGATTTAGTTGAGTTCCTAGAGCAGATTGCATGGTCTTCCAAAAGTGAGATGAAAATCGGGCATCACGATCAGATATGATATCCAAAGGAACACCATGTCGACATACAATCGCATCAACGTAAATCTTGGCAAGTTTATCAGCAGATAGATCCTCGCAAATCGGTATAAAATGAGTTGACTTCGTTAATCGATCGATGACAACCCAAATAGCATCGTGACCTCTAGATCTACGCGGTAAATTAGTGATGAGATCCATTGCAATGTTCTCCCACTTCCATACCGATATCTGTCACACCCTGATATTTCCACGTATTACCAGTGGGCCCGGTGGGGAGTATCGTGATGTAGTTGATATCATCATAGACAATTAATCACAGCTTAATGCACAGCGGAAGTCTAATAATAATACTATAAAACGAATTCGAAAGGTAACATAAAATATTACACAACGGTTGTAAGTGGATCCACAGGCGGATCTAAAACAGAAAGTAAATATTGTTCAACAGACTTAAACTATTAAAAGCTTGCAAGACTCTTTAATAATACTCAGGAGTTTCCAGCCCATTCCGTATAGTACCTGCACTTAATCTTTTTGAAAAAATACGTCAGCTTACACTGGTAAATGCAATTAACTGACTCCGTTGAAAAGTGTTTATAAAATTGGTTTGGATGCACAAGGCATAAAATCTTTTATAACTTGGGACGATTATTAAAAATAATCTTGTATACAGATTTATATGTTCGTTGTATGTTCAAGACCCGATATAGAAACCGAGACAAGATTAATAGACACACCACAAGTATAGGCACACAAGAAGTTTCCTTACAAGTGAGATACCGTTTTTCATACGCAACAGTCAGGTGTATGCCTACATCCCGTGCTTAAGACGTGGCCATTTCAAATGAATGAGCCGAGGATATCCAGGACACGGTCATATTAACCCCCAAAGGCTTTGTATCAAACAAAATAGATTAAAACGGGTTATCTTAATGATTTAACCACTAATCGATTAAATATTCAATACCCGACCAAGCGGTAATAATTTACCGTATCCCAAGCCCGTATAAGGGAAAATAAGTTAAAAGTATTTACCTGAACTAAAAGTAATTTATTCTCAGTCGTATTTTCAATCAGCAAGTACAGGGAGCTTTTACTGGGCTCCTAATCTGGAACGAAGGTTTTAATAACCTATTAGATTCCTAACGGGTCTTATTTAAGTTATAACTTTGACCGGTTAGTTTTAAAGGAAAGTTTACGGTACAAAACGCAAGATTAAGCGGTGACCGGATTAGAATGTGATTTAGACCCGAAAAGTATGAAGACTTGTATATAATGGGTTAACTAAACACATTCTGGATTTTGAAGTAAAAATGATAAGGTTTGACCCGTTTCGGCTAATTTATGCAAACTAGTTAAATAAACCGTACCGAACGCGTATATGCATAAAACCGAATTAGTCATGAACAAGTTCCATAAGTTATTATTCTTAAAATATGTTGTGATATCAGTAGGATATCTTCCATTATGCCCAAAACGAATTTAAAACCAATTTAAGCCCCGTAAGGGTATTTTGGTCATTTTATAGTTTATAAAAGAGGTTAAATAATAAACTGAGGTTCTGGTCTAAAAATATCAGTGAAAACATTTATTTTATGTTGTTATATCAGCAAGATATCATACATATATGTGTTTAATCATTTATGGCCAAACTATGCACCGTATGGGCATTTTGGTCATTTCACAAAAGCTTTAAGGTCAAATTTGGAAATCTGAGTTCAAGACTTATACTTACTGTTAAAGTATAGAAATTTGTTTATAACATCAGTAGGTAACAAGTCTTAGGCGTTAAATATGGTTTTAAACCATACTATGCGCTTAATAAGCGTAAAAGTCGGTATTAGACGGTATTCAAGATGTTTATAAAATTTTGAAGTCCTGATCAGTTTCTAGGGCTTAAAATATTTTATTTAACATATGAAATCAGTAGGAAAAGGTTTGGTATCAAAATGATATGTAAAACTCATTTTATTAGCGAAAATGGCATTATCGTCAATACCGAATTTACACTAGAACTCCATGTTATGATTAGTATAAAATTTTAAAAAAATTTCCAAAAATCCCTAAATATTATATTTAATCAATGGGTAGTAAGTTTGGTGCCAAAAATTGGGTTTAAATTACGCCAAAAATGTCATTTAATTAATAAAAAGCTTCAGTTTTACGATATCTTGCATAACTTTCATTCTAGACCAGAAACGGACGTCAAACTTTTAGGACATACTTATAAATCAGTAACGAAGACTTTTGTCCACTCACATTTCCAAAAATTTCGTTTTTATATCAATAGGGCAAAATGGTCAATTTTAACCGAATAACGGAACATGCATGTAATCTATGATTTCTAAGGAACCATGTAGTATAACTTCAGAGAGTTATACTAACATATAATATGGTCCGAAAGGAAACCTAAGGCATAACTAAACTAAGCTAAATCGGGTCAGAACTGAAAGTCAAAGCAAAAGTCTACTTTTGCGACTTTCGGTTGCGAACCGAGCCTACACTCAGAATTGTTGGGTTGAACATGCCTAAACATGTTCTTATATTATTTACCAAGTTATTTAAGTGTTAAAACATGTTCCATAACTTCTACGTTATCAGTTATGAAGTTTTTTGTAAAAACTGACTCGTTTGACTTTTTGTTAAGTAGTTTGACCCACAATTGACCAAGTAAAAGTGATAATTAGGAGGTTCCCTTTTAAGGGTTTAACACCTACATAATTACCAACTCATAGCCACTTTCAATTCGAATAATGGCTGGACCGTTAGTGATTAATCACAAAGTCAAAGCATCATCACGATAACTTTGACTTTCGGGCCATAGTTATGTGTTTAGCCGAGTAGGTTTTGCAATTCAAAAGGGGGTGTCGGCGCAGCTTGTTGCCCGTCTACCAACCCATGATTTGTAATTTGCTCTAACCTTCTATTATTAATCAAGATTGCATATTATAATAAAAAAAATTATAAATTGAGATTTGAGAAGATATAGAAAAAGAGCATTTAATGTTCCAGTTGGATCCAATCAGTTTCCATTCGTGTGTCCATGTCATTTGCTTTCGACATTCTCCGTGATTAAACAACCCCCACACTTCTCTGAAACTACATGAATCTTTTTTTAACTTTAAAAGACGGAGCTGCTAAGAAGCTGAAAATCCTAAACAAATACATTAGGAATATTAAAGTTGCACCACCTATCCCATTTTACAACATGAAAAACTATATTCGGTCATTAGGCTAATGGAAACTTAACTATGGAAGCTAAGAACACTTACAATAGTCCTTAGCAAGAAATTTGAACTAGAGGAAGCTTCCTTGAACACCAGGATGCTTCAGAGAGTGAGTTGTGAGTGAAAATTTTGAAGTGTGCAAATGAAGAACACAAGATATGGCCTTTATATAGGAAATTTAAGACTCCCGAGATCAATCCAGTTGTTCCTATGAGTAACCAGATAATCCCAAGTGTCCCAAGGGCAGTAAAAACTAGTTGCTCAGTCCCTGGTATAAAAAACAACCATGCAATGACGGTGGAACAGGCTGCAACATGCAGTTGTGCAGGGAATTGTCGCTGGTGACTCTGTCGCGGCCCGCGTAGACCATTGAGGAAGTCTACGCGGCCCGCGAGGACCTGTAATTCCGGTAAAAAGTTTGAAATCTTTTCATTTTCAGTCCCTGGTCCAATTTAAGTTTATTTAACTTTCTTTTATTGCACTAATGACCCCCATAGTTAACTTTCAAGTGTCTTGGGTCATAAATTAACTCCGTTAAGCTCTCGGTTAGTTACTAGACCACCCGAAATGTACTTAAGTGCATCGAAACTTCATGAAATCATTATCCGTTATACATGGGAGCATAATGAAGTATTACAAAGTTCTAGGGATTGTTAAAAGGTCACTCAGAGGTACGAATTAACATGTTGACATGGTTAACCCTTATGCTTTGTAAACTTTTGATCTTTAAGCACAAACGGCTTTCCACGTTTGATAATTTATTTGTGAAAGAATACGAACGTCGTGTGAGGTCATTCAGAGGTTCAAGTTTGGCATGTTGACACTTTGGATCCTTCTACACATATACTTTCTTTGTTTGTTAACTTTAGTCCCTCGAATTCAAATCATTACACGTTTAAAGTTCATGACACGTGTCTTTATTATATTGGACATGATTTTGCGAGGTGTTACATCCTCACCCCCTTAAAAGAAATCTCGACCTCGAGATTTACTGAAATAAATGAGGGTATTTCTGCTTCATTGTGGACTCAACCTCCCACGTGTATTCTGGACCTCTACGGGCATCCCATTTTACCTTTACGATCGGCACGTGCTTCCTTCGAAGCTTATTAACCTGTCGATCCTCGATCGACAAACGTTTTTGAACGAACTTCAAGCTCTCATCAATCTGCACGTCCTTATGCGACATTGCTAGCGATTCATCGGCTAGACATTTCTTTAAATTGTAGATGTGGAACACATTATGTATCCCACTGAGCTCTTGGGGTAGATTTAGCTTGTAAGCTATGGTTCTGACACATTCGATGATTTTGAATGGTCCTATGTACCTTGGGCTCAGCTTGCCCTTTTTGCCAAAATGCATCACCCCTTTCTAGGGTGACACCTTGAGTAGCACTTTGTCACCAACTTCAAACTTTAGAGGTTTGCGCCTCTTATCAGCATAACTCTTCTGCCTATCCCTGACAGCTTTGAGACGATCACGGATTTAAACAATCTTATCCGTCATCTCGAGGACTATCAGGTCCTGATTATTGAGTTTCCCCAACTTCCGCCCAACAAACTGGCGTTCTGCACTTTCTTCCTTACAAGGCTTCGAAAGGCGCGGCTTGAATGCTCGAATGATAGCTATTATTATATGAAAATTCAATTAAAGGAAGATGGTCTTCTCAACTTCCACCCAAGTCTATAACACAAGCTCGTAACATATCCTCAAGCGTTTGAATTGTACGTTCGCTTTGGCCATCTGTCTGAGGATGATAAGCAGTGCTGAAATTTAAACGAGTGCCTAGGGATTGCTGAAAGCTTTTCCAAAAATGAGATGTATATCTGGTATCCCTATCAGAGATAATAGATACTGGCATACCGTGGAGAGATACTATATCATCTACGTATAGCTGAGCTAGCTTGTCGGAGCTGTGAGTTTCTTTAATAGGTAAGAAGTGAGCTGACTTGGTCAGCCTGTCGACTATAACCCAAATCGTATCATTCCCCCGTTTCGTCTTTGGTAACTTGGTGATAAAATCCATAGTTACCATTTCCCACTTCCAGGTGGGAAGTTCAGGCTGTTGTAGCAAACCTGACGGTTTTTTATGCTCGGCTTTAACCTGTGCGCACGTCAGACATTTAGCCACATAAGTGGCTATAGATTTCTTCAACCCTATCCACCAATAATTTGCCTTTAAATCCTGGTACATCTTATCACTGCCTGGATGGACTGAGTATTTTGAACTATGAGCTTCTTGAAGAATTTCGTCTCTAAGCCCTCCATGAGTTGGAACCCAGATTCGACCATTTAATCTAAGGATTCCATCCTTGCCATATGATAATTGATCAGCAGTTACGCCTAACTTCTCATTCGGATAGTTAGTTTCCAATTCAGCTTCCTTTTGAACAGCTAACAACCTTTCATTCAAGTTGTTCTTTAGTTCAATACTTTTGGCGTTGATCCTAATAGGTTTGATCCTTTCCTTCCTGCTCAAAGCACCAGTGACTACATTCGCTTTGCCTGGATGATATCGAATTTCACAATCATAATCGTTTAACGTTTCCATCCATCGGCGTTACCTCATGTTGAGATCTTTCTGGTTAAACAGATGCTGAAGGCTCTTATGATCAGAATAAATCACGCACTTGGTTCCATATAAATAATGCCTCCAAAGCTTTAGTGCAAATACAACGGCACCCAATTCCAAATCATGGGTGGTGTAGTTCTTTTCGTGCACTTTTAATTGTCGGGATGCATAGGCAATGACCTTGCCTTTCTGCATAAGCACACAACCCATACCTGTGTGTGATGCATCGCAGTAAGCAACAAACTCTTCAATCCCTTCTAGCAATGTCAACACAGGAGCATTGCTTAATTTCTGTTTAAGACTCTCAAAGGATTCTTGTTGCTTGGGACCCCAGTCAAACTTGACATTCTTGCGAGTTAACGAGGTTAGAGGTGCAACAATCCTTGAAAAGTTTTCAACGAAACGTCTATAGTAACCTACTAGACCTAAGAAGCTGCGAATTTTTGTAGGTGTTTTAGGCGCTTTCCAATTCATAATTGCTTCAATCTTAGCGGGATCCACCTGGATACCACGCTCACTAACCACATGTCCAAGAAATTGGACTTCACGAAGCCAAAACTCACATTTGGAAAACTTGGCGTAGAGCTTCTCATGCTGCAGAAGTTTAAGGATACACCGGAGATGTTTTTCATGATCAGCTTGACTCTTTGAGTAAATAAGAATGTCATCAATGAAGACAATGATAAACTTGTCTAGATACGGCTTGCAAACGCGATTCATGAGATCCATGAATGCTGCAGGTGCATTGGTGAGCCCGAAAGGCATCACCAAGAATTCATAGTGACCATAGCGTGTTTTGAATGCGGTCTTGTGCACATCTTCGGTTCTGACCTTCAACTGATGATAACCTGACCTTAGATCAATCTTGGAGAAGTAACTTGCTCCTTGAAGCTGATCGAACAAATCGTCGATCCTAGGCAATGGATACCTATTCTTGATTGTGACTTTGTTCAGCTCACGGTAATCGATGCATAGACGCATCAAGCCATTTTTCGTCTTTACGAATAGAATGGGCGCTCCTCAAGGAGATGAGCTTGGTTGAATAAAACCTTTTTTTTCTAACAAATCATCCAATTGTGTTCTTAATTCCTTCATTTCTGTCGGTGCCAACCGATAAGGTGCTCTTGCAACAGGTGCTGCTCCAGGAATAATATCGATCCTGAACTCCACTTGCCTATCTGGAGGTAAACCAGGTAGTTCTTCAGGAAAAACGTCCGGATATTCAAAAATAACAGTGATGTCTTCAATTTTGGGCTTTGGTTCATCAACGGTCACCTGTGCCATGTAAATGACACAACCTTTCTTCAAACACTTTGATGCCTTAAGCATAGATACTTGTTTAGGCAATCCATACTGTGTATCTCCTTGAATTGTAAGTGGTTCACCATAAGGGGTCTTGATAACCACTTGCTTCTTATCACAAACAATTTGGGCTTGGTTACGAGACAACCAATCCATACCTATCACTACGTTGAATCCTGCCAATTTCAACAGAAGCAAAGACAGTGGAAAAGAGTGATTCCTAATGGATATGAAACATCCATCTAATATTGTTGAAGCAGTCTCTATCGTACCATCGGCCAATTCTACTTCATACTTTATGTTTAGAGTTTTAACAAGTAGATTTAGCAATTTACAAAATTTATTGTCTACAAAAGACTTGTCTGCACCCGAATCAAACAAAACTCTAGCGTAAACGTCATTGATAAGGAATGTACCTGTTATAACATTGTCATTCTGAACTGCCTCTTGCGCATTCATCTGGAAGACCCGGGCATTGGTCTTTTTAGCCTCCTCAGGCTTCTTTGGATTTTTCGGGCAGTTAGTCTTTATGTGCCTCTTCTTGTTGCAACCATAACAGGTTGCATCCTTCATTTTATTGCAATCCAAAGTTTTATGATCCTTAGATTTGCAGATCCCACAAGGTAGAGGCTGAGAATCAAATCTGCATTTCCCGAGGTGGTATTTCTTACAGGTTTTGCACCTGGTCCTTTCACCTGTTTGCTGGGAGCCCTTTTTAAACCCAGAATTCTTTTTATGCTCATAACTACCTTTCTTATGATCAGAGTTGCCCTTCCTTTTCTTGTCGGAGCGATGAGAACTCTCATCTTCACGTTTCCTCTTCCCTTCATCAGAATTCTTAAGCGACCTTTGTCTAATCGCATCGAGTGTAAGAGATAAGGACAGATCAACCACTGACCTAAAGGTGGTAGGTCTGGATGCTTTCTCATTTCCCTTGATTTCTAGAGCTAGACCTCCAATAAAACGTGCTATGCGCTTTGGTTCTGGTGTGACCAAATAAGGAACCAATCGGGACATGGTGTGAAGCTTGTAAGATATGCCTGACAATCCAAGTTCTTCATGACCAGAGTCAAGAAGTCGATTTCAATCCTTTCCACCTCATGCTGAGGACAGAAGTTATCCTTGATCAACGCTACAAATTGTTCCCAAGACATGTTGTAAAGTGGGATTTTCCCTGTGGCTTGAACCAACGATCTCCACCAGGCCAATGCTTCTCCTTTGAATGATTGTGAAACAAACTTCACAATATCCTGTTCCGCACAACCACTAATATCAACTACAGTATCCATCTCATCTAGCCATGTCATACAGTCAATGGCTCCTTTTTCTCATGTGAAGTCCCTTGGCTTGCAAGAGACAAAGTATTTGTAGGAACAAGTCTTAACACGTGGTTCCTGATTAAGCCCAATTTGCTTGGATGGGATACTTTTCTGATTTGACGAATGATGAGATTCGTCCTTCTTCGATTCGTGTGTTTTTGAAGGGGGCTTACTATGAGCCGCAGATAATATCTTTGAGCGAGTATTACTCGGTTCCTTCAATTGCCGGTCAATGGCTCTGGTGACAGCATTATCTATCATTGCTTGCAAGTCTGCACCCGTTACATTCATTCGAGTGTTATCATTTCTCTCTCTTGGATGACTGTTAACCTCTTCTGATTCAGACATGCTGAAGCTTGATTTCTATAAAATAGTTGACAATAATTTATTTAGAGGTTTATTATGGGATCATCATTTTTGACGATTCATTAACCATGGTAATTATAAACCATATTTGGTTAATTTGATAATCATATTTATTTAAATTGTAATTAATCCCAATTATAAATTTTCAAGGATATCAATGTTGGCACAAAAGGCCTAGTCACAAGGACAAGCCATGATCTTACAAGACCGAGGCATTAAGGTTTGAACATAGTTCATCACCTTTCTTGACAGGGAGTCATAGACTACAACTGTCATTTGTCTTTTAGGACAGTAGGTATGGCCCGTAGGCACCTCATCACTGATGGATGTTTAAATTATTAAGTAAGAAATTGGAGAAATCCAATATAAGGATGACTAGTGTGATTTTATCGAATCACATTTGCCAAGAGTACTAACACGTTCTCAGGTGTTAACAAGGATTTATTATCTTAAAAAGGTTTTAGCATCATGGCCATGTCTAAAACGACATATAGGCTAGGTTATACCTTTAAGATTTTCCCTTAACATTTTATTGGCAGATCAAATTAAAATGTAAGTGATATTTTGATTTATTTTATATAGTACATGCATATATATATAATGACAATAAATTTTAGAAATGAAACATTCCATATATTGAGAGGAGTACATAGCTGCCCTAAACGGGACTTTTAAATAAATAACTTGTCCACACAGGGACCAAATACATAAATAAAATGTCCACACAGGGACTTAATTGAAAATAAAATTACAAAATAAACAAATAAATAAGGATTTTTAATAATCCTTATTCTTCTTCCCCTTTATAAGGTTTGCCAAACCCTTTAGTAGACCCCAGCAGCTCCTACGCTCCTCATTTATCCACATATTAATGAGGACTATTTTAAGCCAAAAGGAACTCATTCGATATTTATACTAGAAATTTACAAAACTTGTTTTTAGTACTAATACTAATCAAAATTCGGCGTGTCTACATTAACACCCGCAACAAGTCTATATGAAATTTCTTCCTAATTATCTGAAAATTTGGCATGCAAGCCATAAATAGGGTTCATCAAATGAGATATACAAAACAAACAACAGAAACAACCAACAGCTAACGCTTCAATCCCTGGAAGTCCAACATCTTCCTAACAAGCTCTTCTAGCTCATCATATCAGTCCATCTGTCCCTCTAAGTCTCTCATTTTGTCCTTCGTCGTCTCCAAGTCTCCGCATAACGTGGTGAACTGACGATCACGGTGAGAGCGATTGACTCAAATCTCCTTCTGCTTCTTTATAGTGGACGCTGTCACAGCTCTCGAGGTCGACGCGATCTCTCCAACAGGTCAAGTCCTCTTCCTACGGCGAGTGTAGACTAAAAGAGGTGTAGCAAAATGCGCGACACGAATAGCAGAACAAACGATTCTGTAACGACAGGCAAAGGAATCTCAAGTGTGGGCTTGACAGTATCAGTGAGTTGGACTACTGATATCTCTATAGGCCGAGACGTGACATATCGTAACCGTACAAAGTAAGTGTGTGATCAATATGAATAGTAACACATAAGGCCTAAATAAACAGAAAATCACATATGCACATAAACACATAAGGGTTTTCATACATGATAAAATTTTTCTATGTTTATTTAGAAAAAAAATCTTGGCTTCGAGAATTTTGGACTTTAAATCTCAAAATTCTTCGGTTGAAGTCTAGTGTTTTCCTCCGAAAACATGTAGTTCGCTAACAACCATTGGCTCTGATACCAACTTTTGTCACACCCCAAAAACGTCGCAGCGGAATATAAAACGTAGTGGTGACGAAAGCTGGTGCCCATTTGTATCTTGCTGAACGATGCATCGTAATGTTGGACATTTCACTTAATTAAAACATAGATTTTAAAACATGAAGTCTTAAAGTCCGTTACAATGACACCATAGTTAAATTGTTTTGATCCTTATGGATCTTATTACATTTAGTCCCAGAAAGTTTAAAAGTCAGTCCAACATTTTAAGTAACCAAAACATGCATCAACAACCACAAGATACGCCATAATTCCCGAAGCCGAACTCAAGTACCTGTAGAACACGTTAAAATCAAGTGTCAACACAAAGGAATGTGAGTTCACATATTCTCATACAAACAATATTATTCCAAGGAAAACTTTCTGATTAGGTGTTTATTTGAAAACATCCATATAAATTTTAGAAAGTCCATTTTACTTCTTTAATAAAATCCATGGGCCTTCTGTCGGTTCATCAATCCGACAACAGTAATATTGCCCAGGTTTTGTATATTAAATTATTGCGTCAATTTTCAGACTCGTATGTTAGCTAGACAATACGAACTATATATTAACCATGCAGGGATAATCAAAGCTAGACAATAAACAGAATATCAATTCATCGTTTGACTTGACACGGGGCGACCGGTCACGACGGGGTTGTCAACCCGATAGATCTACCAACAATTCCTCGCGTGCAATACTTAAATGATTAAACGACATCATGGGCGCAGGGTCCTCTTGAAGGACAATATGATGTCTGCCTCACGTACAATATATATATCCTACTAATATGACAATTTAATACACGATGTTCTACGAATCCCCTGAATCTACATCATTCGAGACCCAGACCGGCATCCGTCCCAACTATACGGTCATGTTTCGCCTAGGAAATACGGTATCATCCCAATGTCCAACATTTATTCATCAATAACGTTTTTACTTCGAAACGTATGATTTATCAAATTTCATATATTTTCATCGAAAATATATATTTTATATTAAAATGTATGTTTTATTTCAAAAACATTCTTAAACCCTTTTATTGACGTGTTCTACCCCCAAAATATATACAAAGCAGTAAAAAGAGGGGTTTAGTGACACTCACCTTTGGGTGCGTATTTTAAATAGCGCAATCCCAGAGATTGATTTCTACACGTCCTATTATATATATAGGAACGATTTTAAATCAATATTCATAACACAAAAATCCTAAGTTTCTCCGTTTCTTAGAATTATCACATAACTTTGAGATTTTCTCGAAAAGTTGTCATTTTTTATTATGTTGGCACGTTAATATATATATATATATATATATATATATATATATATATATATGAGTCCATATATACATATTTTTATGATTTTACGACTTGAACGATTTTATTGGTGACCATTATTGTGTAGATCCGTTAACTCTCCCATTTATACGCAATATATCTACGGTTTGCGCGTCGTAATATATATACATAAACGTTCACATAATTTAACACCAAAACACGCGGAATCTTGTTTACTTATCTATTTTGACATTTTTAAAGCAAATATTCATAAAACATCTCATAAGTATCAAATTTCATGTTCGAAACACAAGTTACACATTTAACGCAATTTTTACCGTTTCCACCGCACAAAACGTACAAGCATACATGCGTAAGCTGGATTTCTAATATCATGTTAAAAACTTAACATATTTTCACATTCTCATGTTTAAATCACATAACGCATTTTAACACATAAGGTTCACCCAAAATTTTACCTATACTAGTGTATATTGAAAAATGCGTATTTTAGCGATTCGGTAACGGTTTCGGGCGTCGGAAGTCACGCATGACCAACCAAACACCAAGTAAACTTCAAATTAGTTAAAATACTTATTTTTAAACTAAAAATATCAGTTTACTTACTGATCTAAATCAGTTTTATAAAAATCACTAGAAAAGCCGATTTTTGACCGTTTTAACGCATAGTTTTGCGATAAACGTTACTATAATCATCCCAACTCGAAACGAATTGATATTTTAACACAATACATGTTATTTACTGATTAAAATAGTGGTTATAATCAGACTAGTTCAGTTTTTGTGCAAGTCACATAAATCATGCGTTTTCACGTATTTTACAACTTTTAATGCACCAAGTACAACATGCAACGCTAGCAAACATTAGGACAAAGTTATATGTCACTAAACACTTTAAAATAACTTTATTTTAGTGTTTATAATCTGCTCAAAACTGATTTTTACTAAATCATACACAAAACACATTATTTCACATATTTTACAAGTTTCTAAGCCTCATGTATAACATGCAAAGCTAGTAAACCTTATGACAAAGTTTTATATCATTTAACACTTCAAAATAATCATATTTTAATGTTTATAATCTGATCAAATATCATTTTTATCAAATGATGTTCAAATCATCATTTCATGCTTTCATATTATCATGCATGTTCATGTATGTGCATCTAATGCACTCATACAACATTAACAACATTACTTATGATCTAATTTATATTCATCATACATTTAACTCATATTCAAATATTCAAGAACATTCTAATCTTCTTATGATCATTATCAAATCATCACTTTTCATATAAACTCATTTCAAATCAAAAAGCTTTCAGATGACACCTTTTAAACATGCATGCATTCATCTTTTTTATTTTTATCAATCAAGAACATCAAGAAAATTAAAACTCAAACTCCATACATATATATATATATATATACACATACAGCCACACATATACATACTAGTTCATCCATTTTATTTTCTTTGAAAACCCATTTGTTTAAGAATTCAAGTTTGTGAAATATTCTTAGATTCAAGAGAAACCTTTCACTATTATTTTCAACACTAAGAATCAAGAATACTTTTAAAAAGAATAGTTTTATACACTCAAGATTCAAGTGGGTTTTTGATTAAAAAGATAATATGAAGCTTGGTTCTTGCTTGAAACTCCTTGGAATCACCTTCACACCTTCAAGCATACTTGAAATCATCTTGAAATGATCTTGAATCCTCTAGAACCAAGTTGGAAATTCAAAAGTAGAGAAGGAAAGGGGGTGTTCGGCTGATTTACTAAGGGAGAGAGAGATGAAATTTTTGAAATGAATTTTTAATCTTGATTTGTGAAGTTATGGGGGACATATGTACATACTCATCACACCACCTCCATCCATAGCCAATAGAAACATGAGAGAGGAGAGAGAGTGTAGTGCATGGCTACCATTTCATAATTCTTGTCCCACCTTACTCACATATACATCGAATATATATATATATATGTATGCAATCTAGACCAAAAACTGGTATTTTACTAGATACCGGGTATTTTATCTGGCGTTTTAATCCTGTTTTAGTGCGTTTTAAATTATTTTTAACATTCTATAAAAATAAACTCACCAAAATATTATTGAAAGATATTTTGTTTGCCTGGACTGGCTACGTTGCCGGTATTTGGTAGTATGCGCGCAGTGCTGCGCGGTACGCGCTTAAAATTGAAAAATAGGGATTTATGCGTTTTTATTTATTTTTGTAATTCTAAAGTAATAAACTCATCAAATTATTACTAAAATGATTATTAGTTGCCTTGACAGGCTGTGTTGACAGTATTTTGTCGGTATACGCGTTGCATCGCGCGGTACGCGCTCAAACTCGAAAAATAGAGTTTCTTAGCGTTTTAATTTATTTTTCCTCATGAATAGGATTAAAATTATTATTCAAATCATAACAGACTATTTTTAGGATTTTAACACTGATCCGGTGGTCACCGACGTTCGTTTCGCATTTTACTCGTTACGCGATAAGCGTTTATCTTACCGTTTTGCCAACATAATTTTTACCAAGGTTTAAATTTACCAACTCATTAAATTTCACATATAAACATCATAATCAGTCAAATACAGCCTTTTATCTATTCACAACACGTGTTACAATTGTACGGTACGCCCTGAAAAGCCGGGTGTCACAGTCTCCCCCTGTTTAGGAAATTTCGTCCCCGAAATTTTTCCCTACAGGTTTTATTTTCGCAGTGGGTGGAAACAGCAAAAACAGGCTTGTCGGATATGGTCTTGTAGTTTCTGCGAGAAACTTTGATTCTTACGAAGAATCTTTGTAGACATATATTACACACACTCTTAATTCCTAATCTCACATCTCAACGCTCTCCACCCTTTCCAAGGTTCAACATTTACAAGCACTTAATCAAGAAGATTAAGTCAAAAATTCCACCAATTCAGGTTCTACATACGTATATTTATATATACATTACCCCGTATCAAAGATAGTCTGAGTTGACACTTGATTAATCCAACTCGAGATGGGCTCTTGAAAGAATCAAATCTCATAAACTCGTCTTCCTTCCTTCTTGCATTCATTTATGATATCCACAAATCACCAAATCAATAAATCACATATACTACTAGAATTCTATAATCGCCTCTCCAGTTATTAACATAACTCTTCCACCTATATGTACTGCTTCTACGGTACTTTGATAAACTTCCATTTATCTTCCAAACAAATCTCTATAAAGAGCAAAATCAGTGTATTATCCATTATACACTTTCTCAACTGAACCCAAACAATACATCATGTACACTACCCCATCCTTATGGTAGCTTGAGCCTATAAGCGACTGATCCAACTCAAGATGGGCTCTTGAAAGGACCAAGTCAATGTGGCTCAACTTTTCTTCTCTCTGCTAAACCTAATAGCACCTCTGCAAGATAACTCCTTTATCGGAACCAAATCCTCAAATATGGAATCGCAATAGTTTCTTCAATTGTCTATGTAATCCTTCTGTTGATCAATTGGCGACTTTTAACCTTCCCTAGATCCAGGCAAATCCTGTCGCTGGTTTCCTAGATAAATTAAGGTCTGGTTAATTGTCCTTTGTCATATTAGCTCAACAAAATGATAATCGACACTTCCATCCATGCAAGGCTTCAAACTAAGCAACTTAGTGTCACACCCCGAAATTATCAGAGCTGGCGTGACTGGACTGGTATCCTCATTGCACAGCGGAAGCAAATAAGCTAAATCTTTTAGAAAATGAACGTCACTAAGTACTCGACTCCACATGGTTCTCCTATTCCAACCGTGCCTTGTGTTAAAAATGCAACCTGAGAAAGAAACATGCGAAAAAGTCAACATAAAGTTGAGCGAGTTCATAGTTTGTTTGTAAAAGATTTGAAATAAATCTTTTTGAATGACCAGTTTTTGTTGTATTGTTTGAGAAAACGAATTTAAAATCATTTTCTTGTCAAGTAATATGGAAAACTATGAATGTTTGAATGTAACTTGTAAAACGTATATGTAACTGAGTACTATGAATGTTTGTATGTAACTTGTAAAACGTATATGTAACTGAGTACTATGAATGTTTGTATGTGTCATGTAGAATGTATCTGTAACTGAGTACTATGAATGTTTGAGATCGCTATTGGTTTGCAAGGCCACTAACATGTGTCACGACATAGGAAGCCACCAAACCTAGGCATTTTTGTCGACTTTGACTGAGACACAGAAGCACTCATTGGTAGAAGTAGGACAAGAGTGGGGTTGCTAGAAACCCATTAGATCTAACCTTTTGTTCCGCAGTCTGAATGTATACGTTGATTAATGGTGCTTATGGTACCCTATTCGGGACATGATCTAGAATGTTTCACTTGAATGTTTTTGTACTCCATCATACCATATGTAAACAATGTAACGTTTGTAACATGTATTTCACCCCCGAAGTTATAAAACTGAATATAGTTAAAAGAAAAGGGGGAGCATGAACTCACTGGGTTTAGAATTCGTGTGTATGCATATTTCGAAAAATACGCTTGTTTGAAAAACCGGTATAAGACATAAGCTTTTCGTAAACCATTTGTGTCTGTTAAAACTTGCTTGTAACATGGTTTAGAAATATGTAATTCTTGTGTGATTTGCAAAAAGTGCATTTCTTTCCACCCCGAAAACATTTAGAAAAATGTAAAACCGTGAAAAAGGTGGGGTTATGAACTCACCTGAATATTCCTGTGCAAAGCTAGCTATATACGACTTCGTGATGTCGTTTCCAAGACTTGACTTACTAGCGTGCATTCTACAATATTCCTAACACGGAATATCTTGTAAGTTTCTAATTAAAGGCGGTAACTAATCTACGTGTCACCGAGCTTTACCGAATCGTTAACCGAACGATCCGTTGATATGTTGTTAACTTAATAAAAATAATTAAGTTATACTTGTTAAGTTTCGTTTACTAAGTCTAGAAAGTACTTAGTTTTCGAGAAATTCGAATATATAAATATTTACAGAAAATAGAAATATATCGATAGGATAGTGTTTATCGTTTCGAGAAGTCGTACGTGTATGTAACGAATGTTTTATGAAAAGAATGTATAATAAACTCGTATTATATATCGTATGCCGTTTAGGCGTTTGAAATAAAAGAATTGTCGTTTTCGTATGTGATAAAGCGTCGTCAAAAGTGATATACACATTTATATTAGTTCTCATAAAAGTCGCTTTTCAATAAAACATTTTTTTGCTTTTACGGGTTTTCTCGAAAAACGGGCAGAGTTTCCTATATTTTTGGACGCCCCCGTTATTTTTCAAAATCAATCAATATTCAAACAATATAATCAATATTCATATAAATCTTTGTCGAATATTTTGAGATGTGAACTACTATATAATCGATTCAAGCTCGTTTTTCACGTAAGGTTAACAAAATAACAAAATAAATGTGCCGTTAATTTTACCAAGTCTTCGCATCGAAAAATCGAGCCGCTTTGACCGAGTTGACTCGGTTTGACCGAGTCACGAACCCGAACCATTCTGTTGACTGTTTAACCCGAACCTGTTGACCAGCCGTGACTGTTTAACCCGCACCCGAACCGAGCCGTTGACTGATTTGACTCGGTTTGACCGAGTCAAACCGAGTTGAACCAAGCCCGTTGACTGTCTTGTACCGAGAACCCGAAGTCTAACCCCAAGCTCGTATCACCAAAATGAAACTTCAAATCTGATGTTGAGCTAAATCTCGAACCCGAACCAGCTGAACCCGACTCGAGCTAATCACGAAACCCACTTGAAAAACTTGAATCATGCTTGAATCTGAACCCAAAATTCGAACATCCGTGAGACTCGTCGGAACCCAGACCCGTGTCGCCGCCGACGGCCTTCGCCGTCGTTCTCTTTCTTCTCGGCTCTCTCTCTCTCATCTCTTCCGTTCTCTCTCTCATTTCAGTCTCTTTCTCTCCGTCTCGTCTCTCTCTCTCGTCTCTCTACCTGAGTCGCACCGCTGCACCACCACCGAACAATGGTGGTGGTGGTTCGTTTTGTTGTTCGAAGGAGGGAGGGGGGCTGCTGATGTGTGCGATCGAAGAAGAAAGGGGAGCCGGAAACCGGCTCCGGTCACCGGAACCGAAAGAGGAAGGGGGTGGTTGTGCGGGTGGTGTGTCGGAGAAACAAGAAGGCCGGTGGCCGGTTGTGAGCCTCAATTTGAGAGGATGAAGTCCGATTATCTTCTGTATGTGTATATCTATCGAGAGATGGAGAGTAAATGTAAGGTTGTGTGTGTTTTTGGTTGTCTGCACAAATGAAAGGGTGAGGGAGTATGGGTCTTTTATAGATTGTATATGCTTCATTAATAAAAGAAATCTAGTGAATATTTTGTTAAGATTTTCAAGAGATCTTGCTAAGAGTTGGAGTAAATTTTGTAGAGATTTCCTAGATTTAGTGAGATTTGTATAGATCTTCAAGAAATAAATCTAGTATAATGTGTAGGTTTAGGCTTGTGGGTGTTGGGCTTGGGCCCAGGGCCCACAAGCCCATATCGTGTGTAAGTGGTCCGTAATTCCTACGAGACCCGTTGTCCAATCCTGAACCCCGTTTAACGTTAAAAATTAAAATACCCAAAAATACGGTCGGTAGTCGTTGTTTGCATGCCCGTTCGTCGATTACGGTAATAATCGTGAAAAATTGTATCGTTGCCGTCTTTAATCATTTTTTCGATCTGGTTTCGACTGTAGTCACTAGAATTTACTTACGAAGCTAAAATATATCGTAAAAATTTAATATTTGTCGGCGTTGTCAGTATCTTGTACGGTATCAGTTCGTCGTCGCGTAATATTCAGCAGGTTTCTCTGTAAACCACCGTTCGTGCATTGTAAGTCGTATAAACGTTCCTGGGCACTCCAAGGGCCTAATTAAGTTAATTTGTGCTGTAAACACTATTTATTATCGCGTTAATCATCTGTTAATCATGAAATTAGGTGCCGTAAATCACCGGTTGTCACATTCTCCCCCAGTTAATAAAATTTCGTCCTCGAATTTTAGACTACGTTAACTCCTTAGAGTTACGTTATGCGTAGAAAATACGAATAGTACCAAAGTGAACGATCATGAAGTCGAATCAAGACTTATTCGAATGATGTGAATTCAAGGACGTATCACAATATGCAAATGAATTCTAGAAATGATTGCATCCAATAAATGAATTTAGATTTCAACAAGCTCAAATGTAATCGTTTGCATGAAACGCTCGATCATGATCAGCCCAAGCTGCAAGTTCTACCGACACCACAAGGTGTCGTAGTGAATGAAACAATTCAATGATAACGGTGATTAAACAAGTATCACCTGTGTTGTGCATCAAAGGCTCAATCATAATTAGCCCAAGCTACAAGTTTATATTGACACCACAAAGTGTCGAAATCAACAAACGACTTAATGGAGTCGTAGACCATATAAATCTACTACGACTCAGAACAATGAAACGCTTGTTAAAATGAATTCGAATATGATGTTTTCAATACATCATATGGTGTCTTGAATTGAATATGTGTAATGAACAAGTTCAAACAATTGAATTTGACTTCGGCGCAAGCCGACAATAATTACATGTATCAACAAGAGAACTTTCGGCATGGTCACAACGAAAACCATGTATGTAATTTGAAAAGAAAGGGATTTCAAGAAAATGTGTTGACTTGATTACAAAGGAGTCAACAATTACAATAATGCGGGTCATTCGAGTCACAAATCAATAATTAGATTTAGCGAAATAGTATTTGAACTTTAATGAAACGCTTTATTCGAAACGAAACCGCATGCGTAACAAACGATGCATGCGTAACATATAAGTTTTCAAGAAATGAAGCAATGAGTATTCGCTATAATGAAAGAAATGATCGAGACACGATGACCATTAAGAGGAGTAGAGATACGAAAATCTACTCAGTAAATGTGAAAGTTGAAATTTCAATAAAAGAAATTTAAGGACTTTACCTGGGGTTGCATGTGATAACCAGTTGTTAGGTGACATTACCATAGCGTATTCATCATTATTGAGTTAGGGGGAAATGCGGAGACATACGTCTTCTCCTTGGCGTGATTCGTGTTGTTTGCAGGACCGCGTGACAAGTTTCCGCTTCCTGATCGTTAGTTCTCCTACTGACAGGAATCTATCGTTCGTCGTTGATTTACGCCATCGTGTCTTTTCAAAGGCCTCGCCTCGATAGTATATGTAACGTACTTCAACCTCCGTTGATGTATAGTTGCGTTTCACGTATACCTGTGCACTAGTGTTTCGTTATGCGTAGGCTGCCTGCTCGGGAAGTCAAAATATCATAGACAATATGGATAATAGTGTGTGCTCATTCGCAGTTCCCACGTGATGACCTTTAATGAACTTCAACATGAGTTTCCGAAGGTCTTAAATGCATGTTTCCTAAACTCTCAGAGTTTTGTGTACTGTATGCGACTGTTTTTGTGTACCATGTATAAAACACCACAATAGCGTATGTTTGAAAACAAAATCTTGACTGTTTGTTTTTCGGCAATGGTTGGAGACCATATTCGAGTACTATGCGTTCTGTATGTATTCAGGTTTTAATATTCTAAGTTCCCAGAGAAAAGGTGAGGTTAGAGCCTAGGTATCTCTACAGAAAACCTTATTCGCTGTAACCTATAGCTCTGATACCAATCTGTCACACCCCGAAATTATCAGAGCTGGCGTGACTGGACTGGTATCTTCATTGCACAGCGGAAGCAAATAAGCTAAATCTTTTAGAAAATGAACGCCACTAAGTACTCGACTCCACATGGTTCTCCTATTCCAACCGTGCCTTGTCTTAAAAATGCAACCTGAGAAAGAAACATGCAAAAAAGTCAACATAAAGTTGAGCGAGTTCATAGTTTGTTTGTAAAAGATTTGAAATAAATCTTTTTGAATGACCGGTTTTTGTTGTATTGTTTGAGAAAACGAATTTAAAATCATTTTCTTGTCAAGTAATATGGAAAACTATGAATGTTTGAATGTAACTTGTAAAACATATATGTAACTGAGTACTATGAATGTTTGTATGTAACTTGTAAAACGTATATGTAACTGAGTACTATGAATGTTTGTATGTATCATGTAGAATGTATCTGTAACTGAGTACTATGAATGTTTGAGATCGCTAGTGGTTTGCAAGGCCACTAACATGTGTCACGACATAGGAAGCCACCAAACCTAGGCATTTTTGTCGACTTTGACTGAGACACAGAAGCACTCATTGGTAGAAGTAGGCCAAGAGTGGGGTTGCCTGAAACCCATTAGATCTAACCTTTTGTTCCGCGGTCTGAATGTATACGTTGATTAATGGTGCTTATGATACCCTATTCGGGACATGATCTAGAATGTTTCACTTGAATGTTTTTGTACTCCATCATACCATATGTAAACAATGTAACGTTTGTAACATGTATTTCACCCCCGAAGTTATAAAACTGAAAATAGTTAAAAGAAAAGGGGGAGCATGAACTCACTGGGTTTAGAATTCGTGTTGATGCATATTTCGAAAAATACGCTTGTTTGAAAAACCGGTATAAGACATAAGCTTTTCGTAAACCATTTGTGTCTGTTAAAACTTGCTTGTAACATGGTTTAGAAATATGTAATTCTTGTGTGATTTGCAAAAAGTGCATTTCTTTCCACCCCGAAAACATTTAGAAAATGTAAAACCGTGAAAAAGGTGGGGTTATGAACTCACCTGAATATTCCTGTGCAAAGCTAGCTATATACGACTTCGTGATGTCGTGCATTCTACAATATTCCTAACACAGAATATCTTGTAAGTTTCTAATTAAAGGCGGTAACTAATCTACGTGTCACCGAGCTTTACCGAATCGTTAACCGAACGATCCGTTGATATGTTGTTAACTTAATAAATCTTTGTCGAATATTTTGAGATGTGAACTACTATATAATCGATTCAAGCTCGTTTTTCACGTAAGGTTAACAAAATAACAAAATAAATGTGCCGTTAATTTTACCAAGTCTTCGCATCGAAAAATCGAGCCGCTTTGACCGAGTTGACTCGGTTTGACCGAGTCGCGAACCCGAACCATTCTGTTGACTGTTTAACCCGAACCTGTTGACCAGCCGTGACTGTTTGACCCGGACCCGAACCGAGCCGTTGACTGAGTTGACTCGGTTTGACCGAGTCAAACCGAGTTGAACCAAGCTCGTTGACTGTCTTGTACCGAGAACCCGAAGTCTAACCCCAAGCTCGTATCACCAAAATGAAACTTCAAATCTGATGTTGAGCTAAATCTCGAACCCGAACCAGCTGAACCCGACTCGAGCTAATCCCGAAACCCACTTGAAAAACTTGAATCATGCTTGAATCTGAACCCAAAACTCGAACATCCGTGAGACTCGTTGGAACCCAGACCCGTGTCGCCGCCGACGGCCTTCGCCGTCGTTCTCTTTCTTCTCGGCTATCTCTCTCTCATCTCTTCCGCTCTCTCTCTCATCTCAATCTCCTTCTCTCCGTCTCGTCTCTCTCTCTCGTCTCTCTCCCTGAGTCACACCGCTGCACCACCACCGAACAGTGGTGGTGGTGGTTCGTTTTGTTGTTCGAAGGAGGGAGGGGGCTGCTGATGTGTGCGATCGAAGAAGAAAGGGGAGCCGGCAACCGGCTCCGGTCACCGGAACCGAGAGAGGAAGGGGGGGTGGTTGTGCGGGTGGTGTATCGGAGAAACAAGAAGGCCGGTGGCCGGTTGTGAGCTCAATTTGAGAGGATGAAGTCCGATTATCTTCTCTGTGTGTATATCTATCGAGGGAGGGAGAGTAAATGCAAGGTTGTGTGTGTTTTTGGTTGTCTGCACAAATGAAAGGGTGAGGGAGTATGGGTCTTTTATAGATTGTATATGCTTCATTAATAAAAGAAATCTAGTGAATATTTTGTTAAGATTTTCAAGAGATCTTGCTAAGATTTGGAGTAAATTTTGTAGAGATTTCCTAGATTTAGTGAGATCTTGTATAGATCTTCAAGAAATAAATCTAGTATAATGTGTAGGTTTAGGCTTGTGGGTGTTGGGCTTGGGCCCAGGGCCCACAAGCCCATATCGTGTGTAAGTGGTCCGTAATTCCTACGAGACCCGTTGTCCAATCCTGAACCCCGTTTAACGTTAAAAATTAAAATACCCAAAAATACGGTCGGTAGTCGTTGTTTGCATGCCCGTTCGTCGATTACGGTAATAATCGCGAAAAATTGTATCGTTGCCGTCTTTAATCCGTTTTTCGATCTGGTTTCGACTGTAGTATCTTGTACGGTATCAGTTCGTCGTCGCGTAATATTCAGCAGGTTTCTCTGTAAACCACCGTTCGCGCACTGTAAGTCGTATAAACGTTCCTGGGCACTCCAAGGGCCTAATTTAGTTAATTTGCGCTGTAAACACTATTTATTATCGCGTTAATCATCTGTTAATCAGGAAATTAGGTGCCATAAATCACCGGTTGTCACCCTTAGATACTAGCGTGATGACTATTATTGTAAGATAACTCTGCCAAGGGCATGTGAGTATCTTAACTTCCTTCGGAGTCCATCATACACGCTCCCAACTTTTCTTTCAAGGGTCCGAAAAGCTTCCTATTATCTTGCTGTCCAATCAATTTCCCTTTTCTTTTTGGGGTTATTAGTGTCGAAGGCTGCACGAATTTAGGGAAATTCTTAATAAATCTTCGGTAGTATCTAACTAGTCATATGGATCATCATACTCCCGATAGGTCTTTGGCGCTCCTCATCATTCATCAGCTCCATAGTTAACTTCAAACGTTACTCAGGATTCTCCTTGGTTCGCACCTAGGCAAGTATGTCGTCGATGAATATTATCACGAATTCATCCGGTTAGGGTTTCCATACCCTGTTCACGAGACCATGAATATAAATGGCGCATTAATTTAGCCAAAAGGCATGACTAATAACTCGTAACGGCCATATCGTGTTTGAAAAGTAGTCCTTAGCATATCTTCGTCAGCAACCTCCAACTTGTAACATCCGTGCTTGTAATCATTGTGAACAGTTCTATTATCAATAAAACAATGTTATTTGATCCCAATGTTTGTTTGGTTGTGTTTTACATTTTTCATGTTTTGACTTTTATGTAATTTCAAACTCTACATCGCTTTCTGGAGAGTTGTACGCAAACTGATGCGTAAACGTAATCAGTTTAATACGAAAAATACTCCGGAACATCAACATATACTTAACATACCTTAAATAAACTTTACATAACTTAGAAATAAGTTTTGAAAGCATTGGTATGGCAAAAATAAACTTTTGGGTCATTCAGGGACTAAAAGTGTCAAAAAGTGCACAAGTTTGCATTTTCGCACATAACTTACGTTCTGAATACATCTGGACATCCAAAAATTTATGTAAGCACTAAAATATTTTATTTTAGTGTTTGGCTTGAGAAAAATCCATTCGTCGCGTCATTTGGATCGTTTTTCGCGCTTATGCGCATTTCGTCGTAATTAAGCGAACATAGCGTTCGTACGACCAAACGAACCAACATCCTACATATTTTTGAGCATGTTTCATGTCCACAATGTTTAGGCATCATTTTAGGGCCTTAAAGTTGGATTTACGGGCCTTAGAAGTGTCGGAAATGGCTTTAAACACGTGCAGGGACCAAAACTGTAACTTCTGAAACATGTTGCTGATCAGACAAGGCCAGGCGGCCCGCCTGAGTTTTGCCTGATCCTGAAGCGGGCCGCATCAGGCTCCCAGATCAGATAAGATCATCTAATCAGCAGATTTCAGCTGATTAATTCACAACCACACATTCTAACTTGCCCTTTCAGCTCATGAGGAACCATTTTTAGTTACCACAACATCTTGACAAGTGTACGGGCTAGATCATTCCCTCTTTTCCAAGAAACGATCCTAACGGTGGACCGAAATCTATAAATACCCATCACATTTTCACTCATTCCTCACAAGAATCTGATCAATTGTGCTCTAAGTTGAAACCTTTGTTTCATACCTGAGCTATTTTGATCTAGATTAGCATTCGGGGACCCTTCGTAAGTGTTCCTTCGTTCTTTTATTGCTTTTCGAGTCTTTTCGAGTCTGTTTGTTTGACTTTCTGCATTGACCAGTTTATGGTCAATGAGAAGTTCGTTTGAACTTCGCAACGTGATTGTAATCACGATGGTTATAGTCCCTTGTGACTATGCCTACTGATTACCACGTTGTCTAGGGTCGTAAGGGTAAGCGATCTAATAAATCGCTTATACCTTCGAACCCGACCCATTTGGTCGATCATTAGGATCCGACCAAACACATTAGGTGACCATAGTATATAGGGAATAACCCTCCGAGGTTATACCTTATGGTCACTTCGTTTAAGTAGTTGTATGATAGGTAGTTTATATGCCTTAGGTAAATTACCAAAATACCCCTTTGATGCCAAAATTCGTTTTAAACATATGTAACATAACTTTTGACATCTAAACTAATTTGACAACCATATTAGACATGTTAAGGCATATTTTACTTGTCATAGGACTAGTTAGGCGTTCCGAACGCGTTTCACGCGAACGACGCGTTAAAGAAGCATAAGCTACCTAAACGGGTCGTAAACACTTAGGTTAGGTTTCATTTAGTATGTAGGCTTTGTTAAACCATACTACATGAGTTCCCATACTCATTTGGTTTACGAACCCTCATTCTATCCGATCTTCCGATTTAGGTCCGGTTTATTAATGTAGTTACCTATATTAGGTGCCGTTTGATATCCGTGATCTCTAGCATTGCTTGGTGGTTATCTTAGGACTTCTGAGCAATCTTAAGTGAGTACATAGACCCCTCTTTTACTGTTTTCAAACTGTTTTGGGGAAACACATGTGCCTACTTGTTACTTTCATGCTTTCCATGTTTTCACATCATATACCTGCTATGTTTGTTAGTACATTATAGTACATGATTTCATTACATTTCATGCTATGTATGTCCATTGTGTGCATACTTAGTACATTGTTTTACATTACATTTCTGCTATGTATGTTGACTGATAGCATGCTAGCACATTGATTTGCATGACTTTTCTGCTTTGTATGTTAACTTAGCATACTTAGTACATTGTTTTCATATGACATGTATACAACTGCTATAACATTTGGTTTGCACAAACGAGACTTATATACGTTCATTAACATTAGCTACGCCGCTCGGTAGTAAGTACTGGTACCATAGGACTTGACAAATCCCATTCCTGACATCCCGGGTTTGTTTGGATGTAAGGAATGACTGAATCCGAAAACATTTCTTTTGATAACCTTGACTGAAAGGGTTATCCGACTATCTCAAGGCTTGAATGTATGCGTTAACTTACCACATAAATGTTTGTATCAATGTAACATGCATTACTTTGCAAAACATAACTTTTTGATATACTCAAAATACCTTGTTTTGTACATTTCTACATTTGGATTTTGTGACAATACTTTACTTACAATACATAACATTTGATACACATTACTTGACTACTTTTGGACTTATAAACATTTGACATGGCTTATACAATGACTTTTGACTATTGGTTTAAACATAGACTTTATACATTGGTGGTTTGTTTAAGTGATTTAAGTAACGAGGCGTGTGTAATATGATACAAGCATGGTGGATACGCCGCTAGTACTTCCTATATATAAGTGTTTGTATGGTATTACATATCGTAGCGTTATTTGAATCATTTCAATTTGAGACATATAACATTTTATATAAATAACATATTTTTCACAAGACTTTGGTTTACAAATAATTTACTTTATACAACTCATTTTACTTGGTTATACATTTAACCACGCATTATTCTTTTATTTATACATATCACTCGATCTTATCACTTTTTAAACGATTTACAAAACAAAACAATTTACAAGGTTCATGACTGACTTTTGATAAACAAACTTTTTCTAAACAAACTTTTTCTAAACTATTAAGTCATGAATCCTATTTTCACAAACCTATGTGTCTCACAGGCATTTTTATGCTGACGTACCTATTTTCACATGTGTTTTCAGGAGCTTTTCCATAGGATGATGATCGTGACACTAGGGCGGACCTGTGCCTTAGAGACATAAAACGAAGATAGACTTAGTTTAATTATGTTATGTACTCTTTGTTTGCTGTTTAAGACAATGTAATTCCTATGTTGATAAATAAAATACAACTTTGTATGCCATGGTTATGAAACAATTAATTCTGTTACAACACTCCCCGATGTTTTCCGCCACGTTTTGTATGTTATACGTGGTCGGGGTGTGACAGAAGAGTTGGTATCAGAGCCAATGGTTATAGGGAATTAGGTTATTAGTAATGCTTTGACCTAGACTATAACCTTTCTAGGACCCTAACACAAGTTATCTTGTGTTTAGATCTTAAAACATGTACATCACCTATCCTTAGGTGATTATCAAAACAAGAAACCAAATTTTTCGAAACGATTTTTGAAAAACAATCTTCTGTTTTTGAATAATTTATTACAAGGTTTTGAACCCTCTTTTGTAAGGTTTTGAACCCTTCCAGTTTGACTAAATTTTTGGCCTTGTGCCTTCAAATTTTCAAAATCTCGTCAACGTTTTGGGTTTTAAATAATGTGAACACGTGCAAACTGGAAGAGTGAATGCCTGTATTCTGGGTTTTCTGTCTAGGCAAGCACTTCGTATATATCTCATCAGACGCGAGACCAGTTGTGCTTACCTGGGAATTCTTGGGATGAGTGTTCACTTATAGGCGAGCATGTCTTCGCGATACATTATTTTTCACCCATTTACTTTGATTAGTCACTGTGTGTCCTTTGTTTGCTTGGTAATGCGGACAAATGACCACCATCTTTTCTATTGTTAATTTTGTTTCATCTCATTCTCCTCATCCAATCATCTCACTCGTTTCCTTTCATGTTTTCCTCTTTTAGAATGCCTCCTCGACGCGAAAACCAAATAGCGACTGCCGAACTGGCAGAAATCATTGCGCAACAGATGGCTGCTCAATTCCCAAATCTCTTTGCTCAATGGCACCAAGCCAACAACAACAACAATGCTCCATGCAAATACAAGGATTTTAACTCGGCTAAACCACTCAAGTTTAGTGGTTCTGAGGGAGCGACTGGGCTTCTTCAATGGTTCGAGAGCATTGAAAATACTTTCCGCCACGTGCAGTGTCCGGATAATCGCAAGGTCGAGTTTTCTTTGAGCGTGTTTTAGAAGAGGGCTCTCACATGGTGGAACGGGGTTATGAGAGATCGGGGTGCAGAAGTTGCTCTAGCGCAAACTTGGGCTGAACTTAGGGCCCTTATGATAAGGGAATTCTGTCCTCGTCATGAACAGCGAGCGTTGGAGAAAGAGTTTGAGGACTTGAAACAAGACAGTGGCGAGCACAGGGCTTATAATGATAGGTTTGAAGAGTTGAGTCTGCTTTGCCCAACTATGGTTACCCCACTCGACAAGGCTATCGAAAGATACATCGACGGCCTACCTGACTCAGTACAAGACATCATTACTGGTAGTAACCCTGCCACACTCCGTCAGGCGATCGAGTTATCAGCGACATTGACTGAGTCGCAGATTCGAAAGGGGAAGCTGCACAAAAAGGGTGACAAGGTTAAGAAGCAAGTGTGATAAGGAAGATAGCAAGAAAGGTCAAAACAAGAAGGGAAAGAATTCTGGAGGGTCTAGGAAGCGGAAGGCTTCCCAAAACTATGCTGTTACTGCACAGGCTCAAGCTGCACCAAATCAGCCTGCGCAACCACTAGCCAAGAAGCCTTATCTTGGCAATGCACCTTTGTGCAACAGGTGTAACGGCCATCATCAACCACACCTCCAGTGTCGTCAGTGCACCAACTGCGGAAGGCCTGGTCATCTTGCTGCCACCTGCCGCATTCCTGTTAACCAGAACCAGGCAGTTCAGAACCAAGCCCAACAAGTTGCTCAGCCTCTTGCTCAGCAACAAGGTCAAGCTGTACGACCTCATTTTCCTCCTGGTTCGTGCTACAATTGTGGGGATCTGATCCACTACAGGAACCGGTGCCCAAGGCTAGCCAACCAAAATCAGAATCAGAACCAAAATCAGGCTCAGGCTCGAGGGCGAGCTTTTAACTTGAATGCCCAAGAGGTGCAGGCGGACGATAATGTGGTGAACGGTACGTTCTTTATTAATAATCAGCCTGCATCTGTTCTTTTTGATTCGGGTGCCGACAAGAGTTTTGTGTCATTGTCTTTTGAGCCATTACTTCGCGTGTCTAGAACAAAACTAGGTAAACCTTTGACAGTAGAAGTTGCTAGTGGTGAACCCATTGTTCTTGATTCTGTTCTTCGCAACTGCCAGTTGAATCTTAACGACCATCTTTTTCCTATTGACCTCACGCCTACGCAACTTGGAAGCTTCGATATTATAGTGGGTATGGATTGGTTATCTAAGCATCACGCAGAGATAGTTTGTTCTGAGAAGATTGTTCGTGTGCCGCTTTCGACAGGCGAGATCCTACAGGTTCGTGGTGAGAAGCCTGCCGGTGGTCTCAAACTCATGTCTTGTTTTAAAGCTCGGAAGTATCTGCGAAAGAACTATGTGGGCTTCTTAGCACATGTTACAGCAGATAAAGGCAAGGGTAAGTCTATTTAAGATATTCCTGTCGTTCGGGATTATTCTGAAGTTTTCCCTGAAGATTTACCTGGTCTACCCCCAGCACGCCAAGTCGAGTTCCGTATTGATCTCGTACCTGGTGCAAATCCCATTGCTAGAGCTCCATATCATCTTGCACCGTCTGAGATGCAAGAGTTGTCTAAGCAGCTTCAGGAACTCTCTGACAAAGGTTTTATCCGTCCTAGCTTTTCACCTTGGGATGCTCCCGTTCTCTTTGTCAAGAAGAAGGATGGATCTTTTAGGATGTGTATCGATTATCGTGAGCTTAACAAGCTTACCATCAAGAATCGATATCCCCTACCTCGCATCGATGATCTCTTTGATCAGTTACAAGGCGCTTCTTATTTTTCGAAGATTGATCTACGTTCCGGATATCATCAACTTCGGGTGCATGAAGAAGATATTCCCAAGACAGCGTTCCGCACTCGTTATGGGCACTATGAATTCACAGTCATGCCATTCGGTTTGACTAATGCTCCTGCTGTTTTCATGGACTTAATGAATAGGGTCTGCAAACCTTATTTGGATCAGTTCGTCATTGTTTTTATTGACGACATCTTGATTTACTCCAAGACAAGAGCTGATCACGAGCAACATCTTTGTCTTACTTTGGAACTCCTAAATAAAGAGCAACTGTTTGCCAAATTCTCCAAGTGTGAATTCTGGCTTAAAGAAGTTCAATTTTTGGGGCATATCATCAACGAACGAGGTATCCATGTAGATCCCTCCAAGATCAGTGCGATTAAGGATTGGGATACGCCTACTACTCCCACTGAGGTTCGTTCTTTTCTTGGTCTAGTGGGTTATTACCGCCACTTCATTGAGAATTTCTCGAAAATTGCAGTTCCTCTAACTGCTTTAACTCAGAAGAACAAGCCCTTTGATTGGGGATACAAACAAGAGGAAGCTTTTCAAAACTTGAAGCAGAAGCTTTGCGACGCACCTGTTCTAACTTTTCCCGAGGGCAATGATGATTTCGTCGTTTATTGCGATGCATCTAAATTGGGTCTTGGCTGTGTCCTGATGCAAAGGAACAAAGTCATAGCATATGCATCAAGGCAGTTGAAGATACATGAGAAGAACTACACCACTCATGATCTTGAGTTGGGTGCAGTTGTTTTCGCTCTAAAGATCTGGAGACACTATTTGTACGGTACAAAATGTGTGGTTTTCACGGACCACAAAAGTCTTTAGCATATCTTCAACCAGAAAGAACTCAACATGAGGCAACGACGTTGGGTTGAGCTTTTAAACGACTATGACTGCGAAATTCGCTACCATCCTGGTAAGGCGAATGTCGTAGCTGATGCATTGAGTCGTAAGGAACGTACTAAGCTTCATTATGTACGTGTTCAATCTGTTATTCAAGCTCAATCCGATATCCAAGCACGCATTTCTCAGGCTCAACAATCTTGTGTTTCACAAGGTTTAATGGATAAGGAATTTCCCTATCACATAACGCCTGCTTCGGAACTAAAGGACAATGGATCGTATTACTTCATGGACCGTTTGTGGGTCCCAAGCCAGGATGATCTTCGTACCTTGCTTATGGATGAAGCCCATAAGTCGCGTTATTCTATTCATCCGGGCTCAGATAAGATGTATAAGGATCTTCGTATTCATTATTGGTGGCCTGGTATGAAGAAAGACATTGCCTTATACGTATCAAAATGCCTTACTTGTCTTAAGGTTAAGGCTGTACATCAGCGTCCTTCTGGTTTATTGGAGCAACCAGAGATCCCGGTTTGGAAATGGGAAAACATTACTATGGATCTCATCACCAAACTTCCACGCACAAAGAAAGGTCATGATTCCATCTGGGTAGTTGTTGATCGTCTTACTAAATCAGCGCATTTCTTGCCAATCCGCGAGGATTTTCCTGCTGACAGACTTGCAAAAATCTATGTGGATGAAATTGTGGCTCGACATGGTGTTCCTTTGAACATCATTTCTGACAGAGATGCTCGTTTCACGTCTCATTTTTGGAGAACCATGCAATCTGCTATGGGGACCCAACTTAATCTGAGCACGGCTTATCATCCGCAAACGGATGGTCAATCTGAAAGAACAATCCAGACTCTGGAGGATATGCTTAGAGCTTGTGTGATCGATTTTGGTGGTAGTTGGGATTCACATCTTCAGTTAATTGAATTCTCCTACAACAACAGTTATCACACCAGCATCAAAATGGCTCCTTTCGAGGCTCTCTATGGTCGAAAATATCGTTCACCAGTCTGCTGGAATGAGATCGGCGAGGCTCAACTTACTGGACCTGCCCTCATTTTAGAGACAACTGACAAGATAAAGAAAGTTTGTGATAACCTTCAGACAGCTAGAAGCCGTCAAAAGAGTTACGCGGACCCAAAACGCAAGCCCTTGGAATTTCAAGTCGGTGATCGAGTATTACTTAAGGTCTCACCTTGGAAAGGTGTGATCAGATTTGGAAAGAAAGGAAAACTTGCACCTAGATACGTTGGACCATTCAAGATCGTCGAAAGAATCGGTAAGGTAGCCTACAGACTTGAGTTACCTCCTGAACTTGGAAATGTTCATCCAACTTTTCACGTGTCCAATCTCAAGAGGTGTTTAGCTGATGAGAACCTCCACATACCGCTTGACGAAATTCGTGTTGGCAAAACACTGAAATTTGTTGAGAAGCCAGTGGAAATCATGGAACGTGAAGTCAAGTGGCTCAAACGCAAGCGCATTCCTTTGGTCAAAGTTCGCTGGGAAGCTAAATGAGGACCCGAGTTTACTTGGGAACGTGAAGATCAAATGAAGGCGAAATATCCGCATCTTTTCCCACGAGTTTCCTCAAAATAAATTTCGGGACGAATTTTCCACAAGTAGGGGAGACTGTAACATCCGTGCTTGTAATCATTGTGAACAGTTCTATTATCAATAAAACAATGTTATTTGATCCCAATGTTTGTTTGGTTGTGTTTTACATTTTTCATGTTTTGACTTTTATGTAATTTCAAACTCTACATCGCTTTCTGGAGAGTTGTACGCAAACTGATGCGTAAACGTAATCAGTTTAATACGACAAATACTCCGGAACATCAACATATACTTAACATACCTTAAATAACCTTTACATAACTTAGAAATAAGTTTTGAAGGCATTGGTATGGCAAAAATAAACTTTTGGGTCATTCAGGGACTAAAAGTGTCAAAAAGTGCACAAGTTTGCATTTTCGCACATAACTTACGTTCTGAATACATCTGGACATCCAAAAAATTATGTAAGCACTAAAATATTTTATTTTAGTGTTTGGCTTGAGAAAAATCCATTTGTCGCGTCATTTGGATCGTTTTTCGCGCTTATGCGCATTCCGTCGTAATTAAGCGAACATCGCGTTCATACGACCAAACGAACCAACATCCGACATATTTTTGAGCATGTTTCATGTCCACAATGTTTAGGCATCATTTTAGGGCCTTAAAGTTGGCTTTACGGGCCTTAGAAGTGTCGGAAATGGCTTTAAACACGTGCAGGGACCAAAACTGTAACTTCTGAAACATGTTGCTGATCAGACAAGGCCAGGCGGCCCGCCTGAGTTTTGCCTGATCCTGAAGCGGGCCGCATCAGGCTCCCAGATCAGATAAGATCATCTAATTAGCAGATTTCAGCTGATTAATTCACAACCACACATTCTAACTTGCCCTTTCAGCTCATGAGGAACCATTTTTATTTACCACAACATCTTGACAAGTGTACGGGCTAGATCATTCCCTCTTTTCCAAGAAACGATCCTAGCGGTGGACCGAAATCTATAAATACCCATCACATTTTCACTCATTCCTCACAAGAATCTGATCAATTGTGCTCTAAGTTGAAACCTTTGTTTCATACCTGAGCTATTTTGATCTAGATTAGCATTCGGGGACCCTTCGTAAGTGTTCCTTCGTTCTTTTATTGCTTTTCGAGTCTTTTTTAGTCTGAAAGTCAAACTTTGTTTGACTTTCTGCATTGACCAGTTTATGGTCAATGCGAAGTTCGTTTGAACTTCGCAACGTGATTGTAATCACGATGGTTATAGTCCCTTGTGACTATGCCTACTGATTACCACGTTGTCTAGGGTCGTAAGGGTAAGCGATCTAATAAATCGCTTATACCTTCGAACCCGACCCATTTGGTCGATCATTAGGATCTGACCAAACACATTAGGTGACCATAGTATATAGGGAATAACCCTCCGAGGTTATACCTTATGGTCACTTCGTTTAAGTAGTTGTATGATAGGTAGTTTATATGCCTTAGGTAAATTACCAAAATACCCCTTTGATGCCAAAATTCGTTTTAAACATATGTAACATAACTTTTGACATCTAAACTGATTTGACAACCATATTAGACATGTTAAGGCATATTTTACTTGTCATAGGACTAGTTAGGCGTTCCGAACGCGTTTCACGCGAACGACGCGTTAAAGAAGCATAAGCTACCTAAACGGGTCGTAATGGGTCGTAAACACTTAGGTTAGGTTTCATTTAGTATATAGGCTTTGTTAAACGATACTACATGAGTTCCCATACTCATTTGGTTTACGAACCCTCATTCTATCCGATCTTCCGATTTAGGTCCGGTTTATTAATGTAGTTACCTATATTAGGTGTCGTTTGATATCCGTGATCTCTAGCATTGCTTGGTGGTTATCTTAGGACTTCTGAGCAATCTCAAGTGAGTACATAGACCCCTCTTTTACTGTTTTCAAACTGTTTTGGGGTGAAACACATGTGCCTACTTGTTACTTTCATGCTTTCCATGTTTTCACATCATATACATGCTATGTTTGTTAGTACATTATAGTACATGATTTCATTACATTTCATGCTATGTATGTCCATTGTGTGCATACTTAGTACATTGTTTTTCATTACATTTCTGCTATGTATGTTGATTGATAGCATGCTAGCACATTGATTTACATGACTTTTCTGCTTTGTATGTTAACTTAGCATACTTAGTACATTGTTTTCATATGACATGTATACAACTGCTATAACATTTGGTTTGCACAAACGAGACTTATATACGTTCATTAACATTAGCTACGCCGCTCGGTAGTAAGTACTGGTACCATAGGACTTGACAAATCCCATTCCTGACATCCCGGGTTTGTTTGGATGTAAGGAATGACTGAATCCGAAAACATTTCTTTTGATAACCTTGACTGAAAGGGTTATCCGACTGTCTCAAGGCTTGAATGTATGCGTTAGCTTACCACATAAATGTTTGTATCAATGTAACATGCATTACTTTGCAAAACATAACTTTTTGATATACTCAAAATACCTTATTTTGTACATTTCTACATTTGGATTTTGTGACAATACTTTACTTACAATACATAACATTTGATACACATTACTTGACTACTTTTGGACTTATAAACATTTGACATGGCTTATACAATGACTTTTGACTATTGGTTTAAACATAGACTTTATACATTGGTGGTTTGTTTAAGTGATTTAAGTAACGAGGCGTGTGTAATATGATACAAGCATGGTGGATACGCCGCTAGTACTTCCTATATATAAGTGTTTGTATGGTATTACATATCGTAGCGTTATTTGAATCATTTCAATTTGAGACATATAACATTTTATATAAATAACATATTTTTCACAAGACTTTGGTTTACAAACAATTTACTTTATACAACTCATTTTACTTGGTTATACATTTAACCACGCATTATTCTTGTATTTATACATATTACTCGATCTTATCGCTTTTTAAACGATTTACAAAACAAAACAATTTACAAGGTTCATGACTGACTTTTGATAAACAAACTTTTTCTAAACTATTAAGTCATGAATCCTATTTTCACAAACCTATGTATCTCACAGGCATTTTTATGCTGACGTACCTATTTTCACATGTGTTTTCAGGAGCTTTTCCATAGGATGATGATCGTGACACTAGGGCGGACCTGTGCCTTAGAGACATAAAACGAAGATAGACTTAGTTTAATTATGTTATGTACTCTTTGTTTGCTGTTTAAGACAATGTAATTCCTATGTTGATAAATAAAATACAACTTTGTATACCATGGTTATGAAACAATTAATTCTGTTACAACACTCCCCGACGTTTTCCGCCACGTTTTGTATGTTATACGTGGTCGGGGTGTGACACAACTGATAATATCCCAATCGTAGATCGATCTTCGTGTAGAAGCTAGATCCCGGTAGCTTGATCGAACCAATCGTCAATCCTCGCTAAAGGGTACCGATTCTTGATAGTCAACTTGTTCAGCTCTCTGAAATCCTCTCGCATCCTGAAGGATCCATCCTTCTTTCTCACAACAAAATAGATGCACCTCAAATCGAAGGGCTTGATCGAATGAAACCCTTGTCTAGCAGCTCTTGAAGCTGATTTGACATTTCTATCATCTCAGACGGTGCTTAATCTATAAGGAGATTGTGCAATTGGGCGCAGCACCGGGTGCCAGATCGATTCGGAATTCGATCTGTCTCGCAGGGGAAATCCAGATAAGTCTTTTTAGGAAAACTTCTGGATAATTGCAAACAATAGGAATCTCCCCGGTATTCCTACATTCGGCTTTCGTATCCACCACGTTAACTAAGAACGCAGGATAGCCCCTTTTGCAACCACCTGAGCATCCTCACAAAACTGTCAACTCCCAACCATCAACACTCGACACTCGAAACTCGACACTCGACTCGGTCGGTCTTCGTGAACAACTACCACCTCTCTACCATCATCAGGACGAGATATCCTAGCTAGCTTCTTCCAGCGATAGTTCCCACTTTGCTCTTGGATGATCAATCAATTCTCATATCCGCGTCAAGGCTCCCCAACTCCACTGGAAATATACCAACACTAGAAACTACGATCACCTAACTAAATACTATAACCATAAGCGACCTCACTAGTTTCCATCAACTTACCAATTGCTAGTTCTATTGGGCACTTTATACTCAGCTTACTTGTAGGTGAACACAAAAATGGTTCAAAGTTTTTCGAACAAAACTCAAGTCAGCTTTAGTATTATAAGTATGAACATAGATTGGTTTTTGATTCGAAACATACCGGTATCAACAGCAAGATTGTCTTGCGCCTTCCCAGCGTTTAGCTCGAACGCTCTACCCCTGGCATCCTGACCCTTCATTTTCAGACAATCTCTCTCGAAATGTCCTTGCTCACCACACTCGTAGCATCCCTCGAGTGTACCTCCCTCCGATGTACTCTTAGCATAGCATTCGCGAGCCATATGTCTAGTCCGACCACATCTGGCACACTTTATCCACTCATCCTCGTGAGTCTTCTTCTCAAAACTACTCCTGCCGTCCCTGGCATTATCCTTTCCCGACTCTCTAGGGATAACTACACACGCTTCTCCAATCTGTGTTCCTCACCTAGCTTCTCATCGGTATCTTTTCTCGAACTGTCAGACTTTCGCTTTCGCAAATCCCCAGATCTAGGCTCAGAATGCGGAATTATTTGAATGGTCGATCCGCTGAGATAGCCCGACATCACGCATACCGTTGCCACGTCATTGCATAGGGTACCAGTAAATGATCTTGGGTTACAACCCTGGATTCTTTTAGGTGTACATCTAGGTACGGTTCACAAAGGTAATGAAAAATCAGGAATACGCTCCGATTATATCATAACACAGGAACTACTAAAACTTTCCGATCATTATATCACCTTAAGTGTGACAACCCTCATAATTACATGTATCCGTACGATTCATTAATGTTAATTAAAGTGCTTGATGTCTGTGCTGAATTACTTAACTGCTTTCTGATTACTGTGTCATACTTACATGTGCTTTTTAACATACTATTCTTGTGTAGAAAATTGACTAAATAGTCCCGTATGCCTTCCTAAGTGTTGGGAATAAAAAGTGTTACAAAAGGAAACATAAAAGACACTAAACGGTATAACTTAGCACTTTAACGGAACGGTATCTAATCGAACAACCGGACATTACCCGGAACATTAAAATATTGCAAGAAAAATTTTTCTTATTATTCTGAGCTAGTTATGGTCCCCGAGCACTATAACACACTACATGAAACATGTAACACACTAAACACTAGACTTAACACTTTAACCCTCCACCAAATCACCTACTTACCAAATAATTTTCATTTACCCCCCCCCCCCCCCATGAAAACCTACGGCTCATGTATGGCCCCACCACAAGGATTTGTGTAATCTTCATATTCCCCATGTAATCTTCTATGATTTTCCTTGGATTTTGATAAGATCTTGAATGATCTTGCTTGTACTTTTCTAGACATATTAACCTTTGGGTATTAAGGGATTAGAGTGTTATAAACACTAACCATTTATCATCATCTTCATCATTTCATCAACACACTTTCTCTCCCTCTCCCACATAAGCTTGCGGCCGAACACCCTCCCACACACCACCACTTTTCGGTTTTCATTCATACAATTTCAAGTGTACTTCAAGGTGTAACAAGATCATCAACGAGGCTCGGTACTCACGGAACTTGAAGGACCACCTTCGTTTGCTATTATCCTCCACATTTTCACTTGTTTCTTCCCCTAGCTTCAAGCTAGTAGTAAGCTTCTTATACACTCTTGTTACTTCATGTTTTTAGTGGTTAAAAGCTATATCTTGATGAAATCTTATGGACACTAAAGATCATGCACATAAATCTTGAACATAAAGATGTAATATGATGAAATAATGCTAGTATGATGTTGTTATGTTGATGATGGTACTTGACATGATAAATCTGAGTTAAATAAACAATAACCTGCTGCAAGTGATGTTAAATGTCGTTGTTGATCACTCAACATGTTAACGGAACAAATAGAACTTGCGATAGAGCGCTATAAGCTGAAAATAGCTTCTGTCCAAACATTTACAGCCAACTTCAGTTGGCTGTAAACAGGTCGATATTTATCGAAAAACTGATTTTCTTGAGTCTATAACGTGTTATTTCGAAAAACACTTCAAATGGCACTGGAATCATATTTTTTTAGGTCGTTTACTATTTTTAAAGGTCCGTTTTGTACAGCAGCAAAAGCTGCGTTTTTACTGCAGAAAATGTGTGTGATTTTTTTCATCATAACTTGAAATCTGTGTAGTATTAGCGCATGAAATTTTTACTGTAGATGACCACTGATGTCGTTGTAATGCTCCAACTGGAATTTCATTAATCGGACTTACGATGAATTTTAAATAAATTATTCCGTAGACTGCAGTCAGAAAGTGACGAATCTGATTGCAGTCCGGTAAATGATTTTTTATAAAATATTGGTAATGAATTGGATCCCGATATTTTTACACAGTAATATTTGGATTGTTTAAAACATTCTGTAAAAGTTTAGGAATTTTTAGAGTAAGTTAACTATTTTATTAAAATACCCAAAAACAGTCAAGTTTTGGATGTTCAAGCTGAAACAATATAACTAGTGATTTGCATGTCTAAATGTCGGTTATGTTATCCGATAATGGTCTAACGTGTTATATGTCAATGAAAGTGTTATGTGCAATATCGTATGGTTGCTCTTGAGTAGCTATAAGTGGAATGTTTATATGGGCGTGAACTATTAAAGTGAGTGCATGTTATGTAGTAGATACGTGTATGAACTTTGTGCTCTATTTGAAACCACTAAATGACTAACTGGTAATCATATTAGTACGTGATTGACCGACCTTGACTGTTAGCTATTTTTGAGAGTCAAACCGAGCAACCAAATGTGAGTTCACACTCCTTCTAAGGCATGGGATTCCCGGTGGTTGGGAATGGGTTAAAGAACTAAAACGGAACCTGCATATCCTCCTTAGGTAGGATATGTACCGCCATCCTCCATGGGTAGGATCCCAATATTAAAAGAACTAAAACGGAACCTGCATATCCTCCTTAGGTAGGATATGTACCGCCATCCTCCATGGGTAGGATGCCAATAATAATCCTGCGTATTCTCCTTGGGTAGAATACGTACATTCGTCCTCCTTGGGTAGGACAACATCCTTAAAACTTACTAGACAAAACTCTATCATTAAGTCCCTCATTTTATATCGACTTAATCGCCGAGGCCGATGGCGAGCGGGTCATTAGTTAATAGCGCTATTAGGTTTGACAAACCTCACACCGTGCCGTTCAGACAGGCGTGTACTAATGGATCATGGCAAACTGTCAATGATGATAGACATTGACGTAGGGCACAACTTACTTTCGTCAGTAGTCGATATGGTAACGGTCTAGTGGTTCACATGGGGAAGCCCCCACGGGTCATGGTTTGGAAAAGAAGGAATTGGTTAATCATATTTTCAACTATGGGGTAACCCCCACGGCAAGTAAGCCAACTAAACGAAAACCATGTTTTTGAAACAACTTAAAACGAACACCCAACTGTGAACTCACTCAACTTTGTTGTTGACCCCTTGTTACATGCCTTGCAGGTCGTTAGGTATCTATGGAGCTTGCACAAGGAGGCGTGGTCGTTGTGGGACATGGACTGTCGAGTCCCATGTTAAACATTTAAACTTAAGAACTTATTACTTATGTTTTGGGTTTTACCTTTAATGCTTCTGCTGTTTAATTCGAACTTGGTTAACTAGCTTTTGATCACCAATTATATTGTGTGGTTGGATTTTATCCAACTTAAATACATTGTTCAATATGATTGGTGGCTTGATCCTGGTCATGTCACGCCTCCAAGCGGTGATACTCCGCATGGTGGATTTTGGGGGTGTTACAGATTGGTATCAGAGCCATTGGTTATAGTGAACTTGGTTTTAAAAAGGGGAAAAGCTTTTTGATAAAACCAGACTATAACCTGTACAGTGCTCAACGATCCACAACGATGCTTCGCTCCACGTGCAAGGCTCAATACACTAGGTGGTATGATTTAAGTTTATATTTCTTACTTGCTAGATTACTTTTGTCTGGTGTGGTGTTTATTGTGTGTTTATTTAGGGTAGTAGCATGCTGTCTATTAGCCCTACTGCGTTCTTTATGATACGCAATTGTTTACTTGAAATTTGACAAGTTGTGGTCAAATTCTTTTCTGATTTCTCGTCACCCCGCTACAAAAACTGTTTATGCATTCTATCTATTTACACGCTTAACTCGACATGACGTCACCATCTGACCCTCCGTACAATCGGTTTGTACGTCAACATTCATGAAGACCAGACCTGGCACAAACGAACTCGGGGTTAAGAGAACTATACCCACACATCCCTGTTGACGAACCTCGTCATCTCCACCGGTCGTCGTTACCAGAAACGAAGCAGCCACAGTTACACGTGTTTGTCGTTTTGCAACTCGCAACCCTACCAACCAAATTCTGTTTTGAACAAGTGATGTACTTCCGTGACCGTGATGCAACGAACTTCCCTATTTGTGTCGTGCCGCCACACCTCACTACTAGAATTGCTTCTAAGCAACAGATTACTTGGTTGAATTCTTCTGTTATTGGTGGACCCCTGTTTTCGCTCGATTCTTCGCATGAACCTCATTAATTCCCTGTTTCTTCGATTGGAAACTGATTTAACGAAACGCCAACAACCATACCATGATTTTCACCGATCACAAGACTACCTTATCACCCTGTTGGATGGTTTATTAGCTCTCTTGTATACCCAACTCCGCGAATGAATACCATTACTGGTGAAATAGTCTTCAAGACATTTAGGGACGGAGACATGGATCACTCAACCCACCGGCGAACATGATAATTTATACGTTACCTGACCCACCTTACACTACCAGAGACGTACTATAATTTCATGATAGTTTTTCTTAAATACGCGGAATCTTTACACTAACTTTTGTACCGACACATGATTGTTGATTTATGTTAGGTCTAAATTCTACCATTTGCTTAGACCAAACCGTCATTCTCTTACCACAGTGACATTACGTTCTCGCTACTCCACGTTGAGATACTGAAACGAACACGCACTCGCTTAGAGAATTTGGAAGGCTCGACCTTCAATCATTAGTGATCGCTCCTTGAAACCTTGAGGGTGGTGATGTATTGTTGATACGATCATACTCTCTTGAACACGTTTTCGCGTCTTTCCTTTGGGACCTCACGACTACGCAGACGTATTTTGGATTCATTCCCACAACCCAAGGAACTCCTCCTAACTTGGTTGCTTACTTGATGAATCACAAACCCACCTAAGTTCATGGATTCAGGTGAATTGTTCCTCCTTCGCATGTGGGCGAGTCCGACGACTTTTGATGGAAGTCTCAGTGAATCTTAACACTACACACTTGTACGACAATCATGCTGCTATGTTGAATTCTTGTTCTGATTGATTTAACCCCGTGACAGCTATATTCGATCAACGGCATACTTTATCCTAACTATACCCAACTTGCGTACAACCAGCTGTACATTCGACATCAGGTAAACCCTTGCTAAGGATTATTAAACGTTTATTCATCGATTGCGGCTACCCTTTCTCATGTTTCCCCACCCATACACGTTATACTTTTGAACCCTACGATCTTAAAAGTGTTCCCCGCGGACACTCGCTTGGACAAGTTACGCTCTGCGAACGTTACTCAGTGAGCATTGGGCCATGAACATGTTGATACCCCAGGTACTTTTCCTTGATCTTGATACGGCTAATATGGATCCTCAGACACGATAGATATGTCCCTCGTTTTCTTTGACGACATCCGAACCCACTTGAAGAACTGTCCTCGCAACTACAAGAGCTCTTGGACAAGGGTTTTATTCGCCCTAGCTCTTCGCCTTGGGGAGCTCCAGTGTTATTTATGAAGAAGAAAGACGGTACCTTCAGAATGTGTATTGACTACCGCGAACTCAACAAGGTGACCGTGAGGAATCGTTATCCTCTTCCACGCATTGATAACTTATTCGACCAGTTGCAAGGGTTGAGTTTCTATTCCAAGATCAACCTGAGGTCAGGTTACCATCAACTAAGAGTCCGAGACGAGGATATCTCTAAGACAGCATTCAGGACTCGTTATGGGCATTACGAGTTTCTGGTTATGCCTTTCGGATTGACGAATGCACCAGCGGTCTTCATGGATCTCATGAACCGGGTGTGCAAACTTTACCTGGATAAGTTCGTTATTGTATTCATCGACGACATCCTGATCTATTCTAAGAGTCAGGAAGAACACGAACGACACCTGAGACTTATTTTGGAACTCCTTCGAACAGAGCAGTCGTATGCCAAATTTTTGAAATGTGACTTCTGGCTTCGCGAAGTCCACTTTCTAGGCCATGTGGTAAACAAGGATGGGATTCATGTGGATCCATCCAAGGTAGACTCGATCAAGAACTGGCCTGCACCCCGTACACCAATAGAAATCCACCAATTCTTGGGTTTGGCGGGCTACTACAGAAGATTCATCAAGGATTTCTCTAAGATTGCGCAACCTCTCACCTCACTGACTCAAAAAGGTGTCACCTATCGTTGGGGTGATGTACAGGAGTCCCCATTTCAGCCCTTAAAAGATAGACTTTGTAGCTCGCCAATCCTCTCATTGCCTGAAGGCACATATGATTTTGTGGTTTATTGCGACGCTTCCATCCAAGGACTTGGTTGCGTGTTGATGCAACGTGACAAGGTCATTGCCTACGTATCGCGCCAACTTAAAGTTTACGAAAGGAACTACACTACGCACGACTTGGAATTGGGAGAAATTGTTTTCGCACTTAAGATATGGAGACATTACTTGTACGGTGCCAAGTGCACCATTTACACCGATCACAGGAGTCTCGAGCATATCTTCAAGCAAAAGGAGTTAAACATGCGACAACGTCGATGGGTCGAGCTCTTGAATGATTACGAATGTGCGATCAAGTACCATCCGGGCAAAGCCAATGTTGTTGCCGATGCCCTCAGTCGAAAGGACACTACACCTAAATGTGTGCGAGCGTTACAACTTACCATCCAATCTAGTCTTCCTACCCAGATACGAGATGCTCAGGTTGAAGCGCTGAAAGCAGAGAACATCAGGGCTGAGTCCTTACGAGGATCGAGGAAGCGATTAGAACAAAAGGAAGAAGGCGCCTACTATGTAACAGGGCGCATTTGGGTCCCACTTTACAGAAACCTACGCGAGCTTGTGATGGATGAAGCGCACAAGTCTCGTTACTCAGTACATCCTGGTTCGGATAAGATGTACCACGACTTAAAGACTACATACTGGTGGCTAGCATGAAAGCCAACATAGCAACCTACGTCAGTAAATATTTGACTTGTGCGAGAGTCAAGATTGAATATCAGAAACCATCAGGCCTACTCCAACAACCAGAGACCCCGACATGGAAATGGGAGCAAATTTCCATGGATTTTGTTACTGGCCTGCCTAGATCTCAACGCGGAAATGACACTATTTGGGTGATAGTGGATCGATTGACCAAGTCTGCACATTTTCTGGCTATCAAGGAAACGGATAAGTTTTCTACTCTAGCAAACGTCTACCTAAAGGAAGTAGTATCAAGGCACGGAGTGCCAACCTCCATCATTTATGATCGTGACTCACGTTTTACATCTGAGTTGTGGCAAGCTATGCACAAGTCCTTTGGTTCTCGATTAGACATGAGCACGGCATATCATCCACAGGCGGATGGGCAATCTGAACGCACCATCCAAACCCTTGAAGACATGCTTAGGGCATGTGTTATTGATTTTGGTAACGGCTGGGAGCGACATCTACCTCTAGTAGAATTTTCGTATAATAACAGCTACCACACCAGTATCCAGGACACTCCGTTTGAGGCATTGTACGGACGTAAATGCCGATCACCTCTTTGTTGGGCAGAAGTTGGTGACAGCCAAATCACAGGCCCAGAACTTGTGGTAGACATGACTGAGAGGATTGCTCAGATACGATAGCGAATGGCGACAGCTCGTGACCGTCAGAAAAGCTACGTTGATAAGCACAGGAAACCACTTGAGTTCCAGGTTGGGGATCGGGTGCTACTCAAAGTCTCACCTTGGAAAGGTGTAGTTCGTTTTGGCAAACGAGGCAAACTCAATCCGCGTTATGTCGGACCGTTCGAAATCATTGAGAAAATTGGCAAAGTCGCTTACAAGTTGAATCTACCTGAAGAACTCAGCGGAGTTCACAACGTATTCCATGTGTCAAATCTGAAAAAGTGTCTGTTAGATGAGACCCTCATAGCTCCCTTAAAGGAACTCACAATCGACGACCAGTTGCGATTCATCGAGGAACCAGTTGAAATCACAGACCGAGACGTTAAGATTCTCAAGCGTACCAGAATACCCCTTGTTCGAGTTCATTGGAACTCCCGTCGTGGCCCAGAGTTTACCTGGGAACAAGAAGACCAAATGAAACTCAAGTATCCCCAGTTGTTTAGTAAAAGTGCAACCACTACTGAGGCTGAAGCCACTGCAGAATTTCGGGACGAAATTCCAAACCAACGGGGGGATGATGTGACACCCCAAGAAACCACGCAACTTAACTAGCTTCCTCAGTAACCACGCGCTAAATTTCGGGAAGAAATTTTCTTAACAGGGGGAGAATGTGACAACCCTCATAATTACATGTATCCGTACGATTCATTAATGTTAATTAAAGTGCTTGATGTCTGTGCTGAATTACTTAACTGCTTTATGATTACTGTGTCATACTTACATGTGCTTTTTAACATACTAGTCTTGTGTAGAAAATTGACTAAATAGTCCTGTATGCCTTCCTAAGTGTTGGGAATTAAAAGTGTTACAAAAAGAAACATAAAAGACACTAAACGGTATAACTTAGCACTTTAACGAAATGGTATCTAACCGAACAACCGGACATTACCCGGAACACTAAAATATTATAAGAAACATTGTTCTTATTATTCTGAGCTAGTTATGGTCCCCGAGCACTATAACACACTACATGAAACACGTAACACACTAAACACTAGACTTAACACTTTAACCCTCCACCAAATCACATACTTACCAAATAATTTTCATTTTACCCCCCCCCCCCCCATGACAACCTACGGCTCATGTATGGCCCCACCACAAGGATTTGTGTAATCTTCATATTCCCCATGTAATCTTCTATTATTTTCCTTGGATTTTGATAAGATCTTGAATGATCTTGCTTGTACTTCTCTAGACATATTAACCTTTGGGTATTAAGGGATTAGAGTGTTATAAACACTAACCATTTATCATCATCTTCATCATTTCATCAACACACTTTCTCTCCCTCTCCCACATAAGCTTGTGGCCGAACACCCTCCCACACACCACCACTTTTCGGTTTTCATTCATACAATTTCAAGTGTACTTCAAGGTGTAACAAGATCATCAACGAAGCTCGGTGCTCACGGAACTTGAAGGACCACCTTCGTTTGCTATTATCCTCCACATTTTCACTTGTTTCTTCCCCTAGCTTCAAGCTAGTAGTAAGCTTCTTATACACTCTTGTTACTTCATGTTTTTAGTGGTTAAAAGCTATATCTTGATGAAATCTTATGGACACTAAAGATCATGCACATAAATCTTGAACATAAAGATGTAATATGATGAAATAATGCTAGTATGATGTTGTTATGTTGATGATGGTACTTGACATGATAAATCTGAGTTAAATAAACAATAACCTGCTGCAAGTGATGTTAAATGTCATTGTTGATCACTAAACATGTTAACGGAACAAATAGAACTTGCGATAGAGCGCTATAAGCTGAAAACAGCTTATGTCCAAACATTTACAGCCAACTTCAGTTGGCTGTAAACAGGTCGATATTTATCAAAAAACTGATTTTCTTGAGTCTATAACGTGTTATTTCGAAAAACACTTCAAATGGCACTGGAATCATATTTTTTTAGGTCGTTTACTATTTTTAAAGGTCCGTTTTGTACAGCAGCAAAAGCTGCATTTTTACTGCAGAAAATGTGTGTGATGTTTTTCATCATAACTTGAAATCTGTGCAGAATTAGCTCATGAAATTTGTACTGTAGATGGCCACGGATGTCGTTGTAATGTTCCAACTGGAATTTCATCAATCGGACTTACGATGAATTTTAAATAAATTATTCCGTGGACTGCAGTCAGAAAGTGACGAATCTGATTGCAGTCCGGTAAATGATTTTTTATAAAATATTGGTAATGTATTGGATCCCGATATTTTTACACAGCAATATTTGGATAGTTTAAAACATTCTATAAAAGTTTGGGAATTTTTGGAGTAAGTTAACTATTTTATTAAAATACCCAAAAACAGTCCAGTTTTGGATGTTCAAGCTGAAAAATATAACTAGTGATTTGCATGTCTAAATGTCGGTTATGTTATCTGATAATGGTCTAACGTGTTATATGTCAATGAAAGTGTTATGTGCAATATCGTATGCTTGCTCTTGAGTAGCTATAAGTAGAATGTTTATATGGGCGTGAACTATTAAAGTGAGTGCATGTTATGTAGTAGATACGTGTAGGAACTTTGTGCTCTATTTGAAACCACTAAATGACTAACTGGTAATCATATTAGGACATGATTGACCGACCTTGACTGTTAGTTATTTTTGAGAGTCAACCCGAGCAACCAAAGGTGAGTTCACACTCCTTCTAAGGCATGGAATTCCCGGTGGTTGGGAATGGGTTAAAGAACTAAAACGGAACCTGCATATCCTCCTTAGGTAAGATATGTACCGCCATCCTCCATGGGTAGGATGCCAATATTAAAAGAACTAAAATGGAACCTGCATATCCTCCTTACTTAGGATATGTACCACCATCCTCCATGGGTAGGATGCCAATATTAATCCTACGTATTCTCCTTGGGTAGAATACGTACGTTCGTCCTCCTTGGGTAGGACAACATCCTTAAAACTTACTAGACAAAACTCTATCATTAAGTCCCTCATTTTATATCGACTTAATCGCCGAGGCTGATGGCGAGCGGGTCATTAGTTAATAGCGCTATTAGGTTTGACAAACCTCACACCGTGCCGTTCGGACAGGCGTGTACTAATGGATCATGGCAAACTGTCAATGATGATAGACATTGACGTAGGGCACAACTTACTTTCGTCAGTAGTCGATATTGTAACACCTGTGCCTTCACGGCCATCAAACAAATACCAAACCAATGAAATATTATATTTCACACTTGGGATTTGTAAAAATATGTGTATCATTCGCACATATCAATTCTTGTTCAATTTCAAACTCTAAATCGCTTTCTAGAAGGTTATACACGCACCGATGCGTAAATATAACCAGTTTAATGCAACAAACACTCTGGAATAGTGACTTAGGCTTAACATACCTTAAATAACCTTTACATAACTTAGAAATAAGTTTTGGAAGGCTTGGTATGCCGAAAACAAGTTAATTCGCTTACAGGGACTAAAGTTGACAAACTGCAAAAGTATGCCAATCTGAACTGTAACAGACATTCTGGAACATGACCATAAGTTAAACATACCATAAATATCCTTTACATAGCTTAGAAATAGGCTTTGAGGGGTTCGGTGTGCTAAAATAAACTTTTGTGTCATTCAGGGACTAAAAGTGTCAAAAAGTGCACAAGTTTGCATTTTCGCGCATAACTTACGTTCTGAATACATCCGGACATCCAAAAATTTATGTAAGCATGACTACATTATATTTTATTGTTCGCCTTAAGAAAAATCCATTCGTCGCGTCATTTGGATCGTTTTTCGCGCTTGTGCGCATTCCGTCGTAATTAAGCGAACATCGCGTTCGTACGACCAAACGAACCATCATCCGACATATTTTTGAACATGTTTCATGTCCACAATGTTTAGGCAACATTTTAGGGCCTTAAAGTTGGCTTTACGGGCCTTGGAAGTGTCGGAAATGCCTTAAAACACGTGCAGGGACCAAATCTGTAACTTTTGAAACTTTTCTGAAACAGGTGAGGGTGTCGCGTAGCGCGAGCCCTAGAGGCTTGCCAGTCGCGCTACGCGACTGCATGATCTGGACCAGATTCTTGTTTTAAACACAAGTTGCAGCTGATTAATCCTTAACCACATGTTTTAAGTTGATGTGTCACAAAGTTAAGGAGCATAAGTGGCTCCATAAACTTTGTGACAAGTGTACGCACGAGATTAAGGCACGATAATCGACAAACGATCTTAACGGTGGACCGAATACTATAAATACCCATCCACCCTCAACCCCAAAACCCACAAATCTGATTAAGAAAGCTCTAAGTTGGAACCTTCGTTTCATACCTGAGCTATTTCGATCTGGGTTAGCATTCGGGGACCCTTCGTAAGTATTCTTTCGTTCTTTTCCTTATTTTTACTGCTTTTCGAGTCAGAAAGTCAAACTTTGTTTGACTTTCAGCATTGACCAGTAATGGTCAATGCGAAGTTCGTTTGAACTTCGCAACGTGATTGTAATCACGATGGTCATAGTCCCTTGGGACTATGCCTACTGATTACCACGTTGTCTAGGGTCGTAGGGTAAGCGATCTAATAAATCGCTTATACCTCGAACCCGACCCAGTTTGGTCGATCATTAGGATCCGACCAAACACATTAGGTGACCATAGTGTAGGGAATAACCTTCCGAGGTTATACCTTATGGTCACGACGTTTAAAGTAGTTGTATGATAGGTAGTTTATATGCCTTAGGTAAATTACCAAAATACCCTTTTCATACATAATTGGTAATTTAGCATATGTAACCTAAACTTTTGTCACGTAACTGATTATGTAACATGTTTAGGCATATAATACTTGTCATAGGATTAGTTAGGCGGTCCAAACGCGTTTCACGCGCACGACGCGTTAAAGTAGCATAAGCTTTCTAAACGGGTCGTAATGGGTCGTAAACAATTATGTTAAGTTTCATTTAGTATGTAGGCTTTGTTAAACCAAATGACACGAGTCTCTACACTCGTTTGGTTTACGAAACCTCATTCTATCCAATCTTCCGATTTAGGTCCGGTTTATTAACATAGTTACCTATATTAGGTGCCGTTTGATTCCGAGATCTATAGCATTACTTGGTGGTTATCTTTTGACAACTGAGCAATCTCAAGTGAGTACATAGACCCCTCTTTTACTGTTTTTCCAAACTGTTTTGGGGTGGAACACATGTGCCTACTTGTTACTTTCCTGCTTTCCTGTTTTCACATCATATACTGCTATGTTCGTTAGTACATTATAGTACATGATTTCATTACATTTCATGCTATGTATTGCCATTGTGTGCATTACTTAGTACATTGTTTTACATGACATTTGACATAGACATTTCGACATAGACATTTTAACATGATTGACATTGATCATGTATTTCCCACAAAACATAACTTTGATTTAAACCAAGTTTTACTTCAATACTTTGTTTTTGTGCATATGGTTTAGTTGAGACCTTTCACTTGCCATACATGACATTTTGACATAGACATTTGACTTGGATATTTGACATAGACATTTGACATGGATATTTGACATAGACATTTGACATGGATATTTGACATAGACATTTGACATGGATATTTGACATAGACATTAGACATGGATATTTGACATAGACATTTTGACATGATTTACATCTTGACATGAACATTTTACATTGTTTGGTTTGGTTTGATTAAGTGATTAAGTAACGATGCGTGTGTAATATGATACAAGCATGGTGGATACGCCGCTGGTACTTCCTATATATAAGTGTTTGTATGGTATTACATGTCGTAACGTTATTTGAATCATTTCAAGTTTGAGACATAGAACATTTCATACAAATAACATACTTTTCACAAGACATTGATTTATAAACAACTTATCTTATGCAAACACATTTTACTTGGTTATTCATTTAACCTTACATTTATTTATACTTATCATCTGATCTTATCGTTTTTCAAATGATTTAAAAGATAAAGCAAATAACAAGGTTCATGACTAAACATTTTCTCAAACATAAGTCATGAATCTTATTTTCACAAAACCTATGTATCTCACAGGCATTTTTATGCTGACGTACCTATTTTCAAATGTGTTTTTCAGGAGCTGTTGCATAAGATGTTCAAGATACACATAGACAGACTTGGGCTTTAGTGACAATAAAAGATGCAAGACTAGTTAATTATGTTGTATTTCTTTGTTTGTTAAGGCATAGTAACACTTTTAATCAATAAAACGAAACTTCAATATCCATGGTTGTGAAACATTAATTCTGTTACAACACTCCCCGATGTTTCCGCCACGTTTTGTATGTTCTACGTGGTCGGGGTGTGACAGAAAAGATGGTATCAGAGCCAATGGTTATAGGGAATTAGGTTATTAGTAATTAGTAATGCTTTGACCTAGTCTATAACCTTCTTAGGACCCTAACGCGAGTTTACTTGCGTTTAGTCATAAAACAATACCGTCACCTATCCTTAGGCGACGACCACAACAAGAACATAAATTTCAAAACCGCTTTGAAAACTAATCATCTGTTCTAGGATGATTGATTACTAGGTTTTGAACCCTCTATTGTAAGGTTTTGAACTCTCTATTATATGGTTTTGAACCCCTTTGAGTTTTCAAAACTTCGTCAAGGTTTTGGGTTTTAAATAATGTGAACACGTGCAAACTGGAAGGGTGAATGCCTGTATTCTGGGTTTTCTGTCTAGGCAAGCACTTCGTATACATCTCATCAGACGCGAGACCAGTTGTGCTTACCTGGGAATTCTTGGGATAAGTGTTCACTTATAGGCGAGCATGTCTTCGCGATACATTATTTTTGACCTATTTACTTTGATTTGTCACCATCTCATTTGTTTGCCTTAGGTAACAAACAAATGATCACAATTTTCATTCGTTACCATTCTGTATTGATTATCCAATAACCTTTCACTCGTTTCTTCCTCTGTCTTTCATTTTCTTCTAGAATGTCTATTCCTCTTGGCACTGGTCAAATGCCCGAGCGAACAGCCAAATTTGTCCAGCAAATTGGCGAAGTGATTCAGAGGACTGTGGATTTAGGCATTTCCATGGCTCGTCTTAACAATGAAGCCTCTCGTCTCGACAATGAAGCCACTCAAGAGACACCAAAGGAAGCAGAAGTCAAGACTGCACCAAAGTCAAGGAAGCGTAAGGCTTCAAGGAAACCCGCAACGGTTACACCTAATCAAGCGGGACCTAGCCATGTGGCAAGGCCACCAGCTAGGAAGCCATACAACGGAATTGAACCCTTGTGCAACCAATGTACCCTTCATCATCACCCTAATGTGAAGTGCCCAAAATGCCAAATTTGTGGACTTAAAGGTCATACAGCAAAGGTTTGCGTAGCAGCAGTACCAAATCAAATAGGACCCAATCGGGTGGCAACACCACCTGTTAGGAAGCAATACAAGGGAACAGCCCCAATATGCGACAAATGTAATGCACACCACTTAGCACACCTACAGTGTCGTTTGTGTGCATCATGTGGGCGACTCGGTCACCGGGCAAATGTTTGTCGATTTACCCCAAACCAAAGTGGTCCAAATCAACTCCAAGTCAACCCTACTCAAGCTCGCTTTCCACCAGGTTATTGCTACAAGTGTGGCGAGATGGGACATTTCCGAAGAAATTGCCCAAAGCTTGCTAATGCAAATCTGACCCACGGATGAGCAGTTGACTGAGTAGAAGATGTTGCTGTCTTATGCTTTTGTTCTTTTGTTTCCTTGTAATATGAAACAATCTGTTTTGTTTATAAATAAATCGTTGTTCACAGTTCTGATATACGAGTGTAATTACATGTGTGTATGATTTTTCCTATGATACCTGCATTAAGGAACTCTGTTCCTTACAAACTACTCTTGTGATTCTCACTTTCAAGTGATCGCTCATAATTTCCTCGAAAGTTCTAAGTACTCGTTTCATTCTAAGAAACGAAGTACAGGAAATAAAGTGAAATTATGAGTAATCGTGCTTTTTACACATCTGTATTTTTGAATCCTTGGTTAGATAACTAAGGATATTTTCAAATCTCATACCTTTTACGTTTTGATTTTTCAACATACACAGTACCAGTATTTCAAAACAATCTTCATGATCTCAAAACATTTCATATAGTTTGAAAACAATTTTTCTAGATGCATGGTCTATGTTATTTCAAAAACATTGGCCATGTTATCAAAACCAACCTTTCTAATTTCAAAATATTTCATATAGTCTGAAGACAATATTAACACAATACATTTACTAATCAAGTGCATGATTTCGAAAAGCATCATTCATGTCTTTTAAAAACCTTATACATAATTTCAAAATTCATCTCGCATGATTTTAAAAACATTTTTGTAAATATATCTACCTAATACACCTACTTTATTTCAAAAGTATTATATATAAGGTTTCAAAAACGTTAAACACCTTTTTCTTAAAAGAACCCCATGCATAGTTTTCAAAAATATTTTCCTCATACATTGACTTAACCTTCAAAATTCTGCTTCATATGTCGCCTTGGCATATCTAGCATCTCAATTTCATAAGCATTTTTACTTCATGTTTTGACATAAGCACGTCCAGTGCAATGTATCGAAACATCTTCAACTTCTAAAATCCATAAGGGATCTTTTTATCTTCACAAATTAGATCCTTGTGGATGATCATCATTCAAATCAGAGTCCTTAATTGGATTCCTTAATTACCTTAATTCGAACATTTCGATTCTTTATAATCGAAATCGAATTTTCTCTTCAAAAAAAAAAAAATCTTTCTATCTTTATAGCTAGATTCTTGATAACATTTAAAGTACCAAATGAAATCCGCTGAATGGATTCCTAGTGTGCTTTAAATACATGTACTCTGTTAGCAGAACAAACTTCTAGTTAAACAATTTTGTGGTTATGTGACTATGTGTTTATTCATCTTGAGTTTTCATTTATGCATTTTTGTGTTTTTAAATACTCTGGATATCAGTTATCCAAATCCTCGCAGGGTCTTTCATATCTTCATATGAGAGATTCGTAGCAGGATATTCAAAAGGTACTACCTTCAAATCCTTAATGGGCTTCTATGTAATAGTTAAGACCCTTGGATTATATAGTACTGCTCCATGATTCATAATAGACCCTTTAGTGGTCTAGTCAAAAGGATTGATTCACAATTTGGTTAAAAAAATGACATCTAGTGATGTAGCTGAACAGACTCCTTGAAAGTCTATTTAAATCATTTAATGATTTAGTCTAAAGGACTCTATGGCGGTCTAAGTCACGCTCATCACAGGATTTTTCATTTGGTTTTACCCTACACATTATAAAATAGACTGTGTGAACTGTGCAAGGAATTCTCTAATTATGGATGCGCACATAATTATGAAATTTAGTGCACAGAAATCCAGTAAGATTTATTATGTGAAGGAACCGATAGTGACAACAATAACAAAATGAGAACGATGTAATGGAGGCATGGTGGACGCACCAATGACGCTTCATATACTTGTATATAAGTGTCCCTCTTACATTGCAAACATAATGTTATTAAGGTTACTAGAAGTTCAAGAACCCTAACCAATGTTATTTGATCTTTTCAACTTCATGTTTTAAACTCTCACAAGTTTCCTCTAAATAAATTTCGGGACGAAATTTCCTAAAGTAGGGGAGACTGTAACACCTGTGCCTTCACGGCCATCAAACAAATACCAAACCAATGAAATATTATATTTCACACTTGGGATTTGTAAAAATATGTGTATCATTTGCACATATCAATTCTTGTTCAATTTCAAACTCTAAATCGCTTTCTGGAAGGTTATACGCGCACCGATGCGTAAATATAACCAGTTTAATGCAACAAACACTCCGGAATAGTGACTTAGGCTTAACATACCTTAAATAACCTTTACATAACTTAGAAATAAGTTTTGGAAGGTTTGGTATGCCGAAAACAAGTTAATTCGCTTACAGGGACTAAAGTTGACAAACTGCAAAAGTATGCCAATCTGAACTGTAACAGACATTCCGGAACATGACCATAAGTTAAACATACCATAAATATCCTTTACATAGCTTATAAATAGGCTTTGAGGGGTTCGGTGTGCTAAAATAAACTTTTGTGTCATTCAGGGACTAAAAGTGTCAAAAAGTGCACAAGTTTGCATTTTCGCGCATAACTTACGTTCTGAATACATCCGGACATCCAAAAATTTATGTAAGCATGACTACATTATATTTTATTGTTCGCCTTAAGAAAAATCCATTCGTCGCGTCATTTGGATCGTTTTTCGCGCTTGTGCGCATTCCGTCGTAATTAAGCGAACATCGCGTTCGTACGACCAAACGAACCATCATCCGACATATTTTTGAACATGTTTCATGTCCACAATGTTTAGGCAACATTTTAGGGCCTTAAAGTTGGCTTTACGGGCCTTGGAAGTGTCGGAAATGCCTTAAAACACGTGCAGGGACCAAATCTGTAACTTTTGAAACTTTTCTGAAACAGGTGAGGGTGTCGCGTAGCGCGAGCCCTAGAGGCTTGCCAGTCGCGCTACGCGACTGCATGATCTGGACCAGATTCTTGTTTTAAACACAAGTTGCAGCTGATTAATCCTTAACCACATGTTTTAAGTTGATGTGTCACAAAGTTAAGGAGCATAAGTGGCTCCATAAACTTTGTGACAAGTGTACGCACGAGATTAAGGCACGATAATCGACAAACGATCTTAACGGTGGACCGAATACTATAAATACCCATCCACCCTCAACCCCAAAACCCACAAATCTGATTAAGAAAGCTCTAAGTTGGAACCTTCGTTTCATACCTGAGCTATTTCGATCTGGGTTAGCATTCGGGGACCCTTCGTAAGTATTCTTTCGTTCTTTTCCTTATTTTTACTGCTTTTCGAGTCAGAAAGTCAAACTTTGTTTGACTTTCAGCATTGACCAGTAATGGTCAATGCGAAGTTCGTTTGAACTTCGCAACGTGATTGTAATCACGATGGTCATAGTCCCTTGGGACTATGCCTACTGATTACCACGTTGTCTAGGGTCGTAGGGTAAGCGATCTAATAAATCGCTTATACCTCGAACCCGACCCAGTTTGGTCGATCATTAGGATCCGACCAAACACATTAGGTGACCATAGTGTAGGGAATAACCTTCCGAGGTTATACCTTATGGTCACGACGTTTAAAGTAGTTGTATGATAGGTAGTTTATATGCCTTAGGTAAATTACCAAAATACCCTTTTCATACATAATTGGTAATTTAGCATATGTAACCTAAACTTTTGTCACGTAACTGATTATGTAACATGTTTAGGCATATAATACTTGTCATAGGACTAGTTAGGCGGTCCAAACGCGTTTCACGCGCACGACGCGTTAAAGTAGCATAAGCTTCCTAAACGGGTCGTAATGGGTCGTAAACAATTATGTTAAGTTTCATTTAGTATGTAGGCTTTGTTAAACCAAATGACACGAGTCTCTACACTCGTTTGGTTTACGAAACCTCATTCTATCCAATCTTCCGATTTAGGTCCGGTTTATTAACATAGTTACCTATATTAGGTGTCGTTTGATTCCGAGATCTATAGCATTACTTGGTGGTTATCTTTTGACAACTGAGCAATCTCAAGTGAGTACATAGACCCCTCTTTTACTGTTTTTCCAAACTGTTTGGGGTGGAACACATGTGCCTACTTGTTACTTTCCTGCTTTCCTGTTTTCACATCATATACTGCTATGTTCGTTAGTACATTATAGTACATGATTTCATTACATTTCATGCTATGTATTGCCATTGTGTGCATTACTTAGTACATTGTTTTACATGACATTTGACATAGACATTTCGACATAGACATTTTAACATGATTGACATTGATCATGTATTTCCCACAAAACATAACTTTGATTTAAACCAAGTTTTACTTCAATACTTTGTTTTTGTGCATATGGTTTAGTTGAGACCTTTCACTTGCCATACATGACATTTTGACATAGACATTTGACTTGGATATTTGACATAGACATTTGACATGGATATTTGACATAGACATTTGACATGGATATTTGACATAGACATTTGACATGGATATTTGACATAGACATTTTGACATGATTTACATCTTGACATGAACATTTTACATTGTTTGGTTTGGTTTGATTAAGTGATTAAGTAACGATGCGTGTGTAATATGATACAAGCATGGTGGATACGCCGCTGGTACTTCCTATATATAAGTGTTTGTATGGTATTACATGTCGTAACGTTATTTGAATCATTTCAAGTTTGAGACATAGAACATTTCATACAAATAACATACTTTTCACAAGACATTGATTTATAAACAACTTATCTTATGCAAACACATTTTACTTGGTTATTCATTTAACCTTACATTTATTTATACTTATCATCTGATCTTATCGTTTTTCAAATGATTTAAAAGATAAAGAAAATAACAAGGTTCATGACTAAACATTTTCTCAAACATAAGTCATGAATCTTATTTTCACAAAACCTATGTATCTCACAGGCATTTTTATGCTGACGTACCTATTTTCACATGTGTTTTTCAGGAGCTGTTGCATAAGATGTTCAAGATACACATAGACAGACTTGGGCTTTAGTGACATTAAAAGATGCAAGACTAGTTAATTATGTTGTATTTCTTTGTTTGTTAAGGCATAGTAACACTTTTAATCAATAAAACGAAACTTCAATATCCATGGTTGTGAAACATTAATTCTGTTACAACACTCCCCGATGTTTCCGCCACGTTTTGTATGTTCTACGTGGTCGGGGTGTGACAGATATGGTAACTGTAACACCTGTGCCTCCACGGCCATCAAACAAATACCAAACCAATGAAATATTATATTTCATACTTGGGATTTGTAAAAATATGTGTATCATTTGCACATATCAATTCTTGTTCGATTTCAAACTCTAAATCGCTTTCTGGAAGGTTATACGCGCGCTGATGCGTAAATATAACCAGTTTAATGCAAACAAACACTCCGGAATAGTGACATAGGCTTAACATACCTTAAATAACCTTTACATAACTTAGATATAAGTTTTGGAAGGTTTGGTGTGGTGAAATCAAAGTTTAATCGCTTACAGGGACTAAAGTTGACAAACTGCGAAAGTATGCCAATTTGAACTGTAACAGACATTCCGGAACATGACCATAAGTTAAACATACCATAAATATCCTTTACATAGCTTAGAAATAGGCTTTGAGGTGTTCGGTGTGCTAAAATAAACTTTTGTGTCATTCAGGGACTAAAAGTGTCAAAAAGTGCACAAGTTTGCATTTTCGCGCATAACTTACGTTCTGAATACATCCGGACATCCAAAAATTTATGTAAGCATGAATACATTATATTTTAGTGTTCGCCATAAGAAAAATCCATTCGTCACGTCATTTGGATCGTTTTTCGCGCTTATGCGCATTCCGTCGTAATTAAGCGAACATCGCGTTCGTACGGCCAAACGAACCGACATCCGAGATATTTTTGAACACATTTTAAGTTCCCTATACTTTAACTTCATTTTAGAGCTTTGAAATGGGGTTAACGGGCCTTAAACGTGGCGAAAATGGGCTGATTGCACTGCAGGGACCAAAACTGTAATTCTGCCAAAGTAAGCTTACGGACCTCAACCTTGGCAGCTTTGAGGTCCGTAAAGCAACCTGCAGAACAGATCAGACTTAACAGTCAGCAGTTTGCAGCTGTTTAATCCTCCTCCACATGTTTTAAGTTGATGTGTCACAAAGTTAAGGAGCATATGTGGCTCCATAAACATTCCGACAAGTGTACGAACTAGATCTTTTCACCTTTTCCAAGAAACGATCTCAACGGTTCACCGAAAACTATAAATACCCCACCCCCCTTTGTTCATAATCACTAGAAATTTGAATTGAGAAACTCTAAGTTGAAACATTAGTTTCATACCTGAGATTTTCGAATCAAGTTTAGCATTCGGGGACCCTGGGTTAGTATTCTTTCGTTATTTTCCTTATTTTTACTGCTTTTCGAGTCAGAAAGTCAAACTTTGTTTGACTTTCAGCGTTGACCAGTAATGGTCAATGCGAAGTTCGTTTGAACTTCGCAACGTGAGTGTAATCACGTTGGTCATAGTCCCTTGGGACTATGCCCACTGATTACCACGTTGTCTAGGGTCGTAGGGTAGGCGATCTAATAAATCGCCTATACCTTCGAGCCCGACCCAGTTTGGTCGATCATTAGGATCCGACCAAATACATTAGGTGACCCTAGTATAGGGCATAACCTTCCGAGGTTATACCCTATGGTCACATCGTTTAAGTAGTTGTATGATAGGTAGTTTATATGCCTTAGGTAAATTACCAGAATACCCTTTTCATGTATAATTGGTAATTAAGCATATGTAACCTAAACCTTTATCACATATCTGATTATGTAACATGTTTAGGCATATAACACTTGTCATAGGGCTAGTTAGGCGGTCCGAACGCATTTCACGCGAACGACGCGTTAAAGTAGCATAAGTTACCTAAACGGGTCGTAATGGGTCGTAGGCAGTTATGTTAGGTTTCATTTAGTATGTAGGCTTTGTTAAACCATATCACACGAGTCTCCACACTCGTTTGGTTTACAAACCCTAATGCTACCCAGTCTTCCGATTTAAGTCCGGTTTATTTATATAGTTATCAGAATTGCCGATTGATTCCGTGCTCCCTCTAGCTTTGCTTGGTTGTTGTTCAAGACCTCTAAGCAATCTCAGGCGAGTACATTCTTCCCCTATTTTACTGTTTTCAATTGTTTTGGGGTGACTCATATGTGCTAAATGTTTTCGATGTTATAACGATGGTTTCAAAAACGATTAAGGCGATTTATACAAAACTAATAACGATTTCATAAAGTGAACAAACTTGTTGGTTGTAGTTACATAACAAATGACATTCATTAGCAATGATCAAGCCGACCAGTATTAGGTTATGGTACCATAGGATCTGACAAGTCCCGTTATTTACTACACCCGTAGTTATGTGTGGGTGTTGTGGGTAGCGACTGAATCTGTAATTGTTAATTTACTCTTTGGTAAGGGTTTATTAATGCGAATTGTTAATCTATCCTTTGGTAAGGGTTTATTAATGCGAATTGTTAATCTATCCTTTGGTAAGGGTTTATTAATGCGAATTGTTAATCTATCCTTTGGTAAGGGTTTATTAATGCGAGTCAAGAAGGTTTGAATGTTATTAGCGAGACGATCATTTAAGTAGTTTCACGACCTAAAACGAATTTAACGATTGGGTAAACGATTGGTTTTCACACGATGTTTTAACGATTGGGTAAACGATTGGTTTTCACACGATGTTTTAACGATTGGGTAAACGATTGGTTTTCACACGATGGTTTAACGATTGGGTAAACATTTGTACATGATTGACATTTGATCATGTATTTCCCACAAAACATAACTTTGATTTAAACCAAGTTTTTACTTCAATACTTTGTTTTTTGTGCATATGGTTTAGTTGAGACATTTCACTTGCCATACATGGATATTTGACATAGACATTTGACATGGATATTTGACATAGACATTTTACATTGTTTGGTTTGGTTTGATTAAGTGATTAAGTAACGATGCGTGTGTAATATGATACAAGCATGGTGGATACGCCGCTGGTACTTCCTATATATAAGTGTTTGTATGGTATTACATATTGTAGCGTTATTTGAATCATTTCAGTTTGAGACATAGAACATTTTATACGAGTAACATACTTTTCACAAGACATTTATTTACAAACAACTTATCTTATACAAACTCATTTTACATGGTTATTCATTTAATCATGCATTATTCTATTACTGATACATATCACCTGAACTTATCATTGTTTTTCAAATAATGTACTAAAACAAATGTTTTTGGGTTAAGAGTCATGGCTACGAGGTTTTACAAATTATAACTCGCTTGATTTGAGTTGGTTAATTAAGTTGCAATATTATACTCTTTTCAAAACAAGGTTTTTAAATAAAGTATTGCAACGTCTAAACTAGCCATGATTTCGACACTCCTACAAAACCTATGTACTCGCCAGCATTTCTTTGCTGACCTCGTTTTCACATATGTTTCAGGTATGTTGGATGATATCGATTGATAAGATGCATGCTCACATAGGACTGGACAAGGCCTTAGTGACTAAATAACAATGATAGACTATGTTTAAATAGTGTAATTAGATTTCCAGACGATGTAATTACTCATTGTTTAATAAAACGAAACACTTTTGATATCCATGGTTATGAAACATTAATTCTGTTGCAACACGCCCCGATGTTTCCGCCGCGATTTGTTGTTTTACGCGGTCGGGGTGTGACAGAAAAGATGGTATCAGAGCCAATGGTTATAGGGAATTAGGTTATTAGTAATTAGTAATGCTTTGACCTAGTCTATAACCTTTCTAGGACCCTAACGCGAGTTTACTTGCGTTTAGTCATAAAACAATACCGTCACCTATCCTTAGGCGACGACCACAACAAGAACATAAATTTCAAAACCGCTTTGAAAACTAATCATCTGTTCTAGGATGATTGATTTCTAGGTTTTGAACCCTCTATTGTAAGGTTTTGAACCCTCTGTTATATGGTTTTGAACCCCTTTGAATTTTCAAATTCTCGTCATGGTTTTGGGTTTTAAATAATGTGAACACGTGCAAACTGGAAGGGTGAATGCCTGTATTCTGGGTTTTCTGTCTAGGCAAGCACTTCGTATACATCTCATCAGACGCGAGACCAGTTGTGCTTACCTGGGAATTCTTGGGATGAGTGTTCACTTATAGGCGAGCATGTCTTCGCGATACATTATTTTGACCCATTTACTTTGATTAGTCACTGTGTGTCGTTTGTTTACCTTGTGGTAACAAACAAATGACCACTACCCTTGCTTTCATCAGATTTGTTTCATCTCATTCTTTTCGTCTAAATTCTCTCACTCGTTTCCTTTCATGTTTCCTCTTTTAGACAATGCCTCCTCGACGCGAAAGCCAGATAGAGACTGCCGAGCTGGCAGAAATCATTGCGCAGCAAATGGCTGCTCAATTCCCAAACCTCTTTGCTCAATGGATCCAAGCCTACAACAACAACAATGTTCCATGCAAATACAAGGATTTTAACCAGGCTAAACCACTCAAGTTTAGTGGTTCTGAAGGAGCGACTGGGCTTCTTCAGTGGTTTGAGAGCATAGAGAATACTTTTCGCCACGTGCAGTGTCTTGACAATCGCAAGGTCGAGTTTGCTTCGAGCGTATTTCAGAAGAGGGCTTTGACATGGTGGAACGGGGTTATGAGAGATAGGGGTGCTGAGATTTCCTTGGCACAGACATGGGCTGAACTAAGAGCTCTTATGATGAGGGAATTCTGTCCTCGTCATGAGCAGCGAGCCTTAGAGAAGGAATTTGATGATTTGAAGCAGGATAGTGGTGAGCACAGGGCTTATACTGATAGGTTTGAGGAGCTGAGTCTGCTTTGCCCGACAATGGTTACCCCACTTGACATAGCTATTGAAAGGTACATCGACGGCCTACCTGACTCGGTACAAGACATTCTTACTGGTAGTAACCCTGCCACACTCCGTCAGGCGATCGAGTTATCAGTGACATTGACTGAGTCGCAGATTCGGAAGAACAAGTTACACAGGAAGGGTGACAAGGGCAAGAAACAGACAGCTGACATGGAGGTTAGCAAGAAAGGTCAAAACAATAAGGGTAAGGAAGGTGAGACGGCAAAGAAATCAAGAAAGCGAAAGGATGTTCAGAACTTTGCTGTTACAGCACAGACTGCTCAGAACCCGCGGAACCAACCAGCTCAGCCACCTGCAAAGAAAGCATATGCCGGTACCGCACCTCATTGTGCCCGTTGCAACGGTCATCACGTTGCACAACAAGATTGCAAGAAATGCACAACGTGTGGTAGACTTGGGCATTTGGCCAATATTTGTCGTTTGGGACAAAATCAGGCTGCTCAGGTTCAAGCTCCGGTTCAAGGGAATGCTGCGAGATTCCCATTGGGTTCATGTTTCAACTGCGGAGAGATTGGTCACTTCCGCCACAACTGCCCAAGACTGGTGAATGCAAATGCTAACGCAAACCCAAATGCGAACGTCAACGTCAATGTGAATCCAGCACGTGGTTGAGTGTTTAACATCAATGAGGCACTCAATGTTGAAGGAATGAACAATTAGTATTTTGTATTTCCTATGGTTGTTATCTTGTAACATTTTAAGACAATTCGGTTGTTATATAAATAAAAATTTGTGGTTTTTATTTTCAACTAATGCAATTGTATGAATGTTTGATCCAACCTTATGATGTTATCACAAAGACAAAACTACTCTTGTGGTTCTGTCATTTTTATGATCACTTGTGATCTCCCTAAGAACCTCAAACACTTGTTTCTTCTAAATCTAAAGTATCTTATCGTCTTGCACCGTTCGAGATGCAAGAATCATCAAAACAGCTTTAAGAGTTGTCTGATAAAGGATTCATCCGTCCGAACTTTTCACCTTGGAGAAACTCCAGTTCTCTTTATGAAAAGAAAAATGGATCTTTTCAAATGTATATCGATTAACGTAAGCCTATTAAGCTTACCATCAAGAATCGATATCCCCTACCTTAAATCAACGATTTCTCCGATCAACTGCATAGCGTTCAGGCGTTTCCAAGATCGATTTGCATTTTGGGTATCATCAACTTTGTATTCTCAAAGAAAATGTTCCCAAAACGGTTTTTCTGCACGAAGTATGGCCATTACGAGTTTACAGTCATACCTTTTGGTTTGACAAATGCTCCAGCCATCTTCATGGACTTAATAAATAGGGTCTGCAAGCCTTATTTGGATCAGTTCGTCATTGTTTTTATTGATGACATCTTGATCTATTCAAAGTCCCGAGCCGACCACGATCAACACCTTCGTTGATTTCGGAGCCTGATTGGGTTCCTTGTACACCTTAATTTGTACATTACAACTCAATTAGGACAAGCCGAATTCCTTTTTAGATCTTCCTATTTTCATAGTTAGATTCTTGAAAATATTTAAAGTGCCAAGTGAAATCCACGGATTGGATTCCTAGTATGCTTTAAATACCCATGTCCAAAGATAACAAATTAAACGATTATACGAATAAACGATTTTGCGATTAAACGATTTTGCGATTAAACGATTATACAATTATGCGATTATGTGTTTATGTGTTATGTGTTCTCCTCTATGTTTTTGTGTGATCCAATTTTCAAATCCTCATAGAATCTTTCGTATCTTTATATGAGGGATTCATAGTAGGATATTCAAAAGGTACTACTTTAAATCCTTAATGGGCTTCTACGTTGTAGTTAAAGACCCTTGGGATTATATGGTACCATTCCATGATTCGATGAGAGACCCTTAAGTGGTCTAGTCTAAAAGATTGATTCACAATTTGGTTAAAGAACGACATCTAGTGATGTAGCTGAACAGACTCCTTGATAGTCTATTTAGATCATTTATTGATTTAATTAAAAGGACTCTATGGCGGTCTAGTTACACTCATCACAGGTTTGTTCATTTGGTTTTCCCCTACACACTATAAAATAGACTGTGTATACTGTGCAAGGAATTGTCTGATTATGGACGCGTACATAATTATGAAATTTAGTGCATAGGAACCCAGTAAGATTTATTATGTGTAAGAACCGATAGTGACAAAAATAACGAAATGAGAACGATGTAATGGAGGTACGGTGGACGCACCAATGATGCTTCATATACTTGTATATAAGTATCCCTCTTACATTGCAAACATAATGTTATTAAGGTTACTAGAAGTTCAAGAACCCTAACCAATGTTTTTCGATCTTTTCAACCTCATGTTTTCAAGCTCTCACAAGTTTCCTCTAAATAAATTTCGGGACGAAATTTCCTAAAGTAGGGGAGACTGTAACACCTGTGCCTCCACGGCCATCAAACAAATACCAAACCAATGAAATATTATATTTCATACTTGGGATTTGTAAAAATATGTGTATCATTTGCACATATCAATTCTTGTTCGATTTCAAACTCTAAATCGCTTTCTGGAAGGTTATACGCGCGCTGATGCGTAAATATAACCAGTTTAATGCAAACAAACACTCCGGAATAGTGACATAGGCTTAACATACCTTAAATAACCTTTACATAACTTAGATATAAGTTTTGGAAGGTTTGGTGTGGTGAAATCAAAGTTTAATCGCTTACAGGGACTAAAGTTGACAAACTGCGAAAGTATGCCAATTTGAACTGTAACAGACATTCCGGAACATGACCATAAGTTAAACATACCATAAATATCCTTTACATAGCTTAGAAATAGGCTTTGAGGTGTTCGGTGTGCTAAAATAAACTTTTGTGTCATTCAGGGACTAAAAGTGTCAAAAAGTGCACAAGTTTGCATTTTCGCGCATAACTTACGTTCTGAATACATCCGGACATCCAAAAATTTATGTAAGCATGAATACATTATATTTTAGTGTTCGCCATAAGAAAAATCCATTCGTCACGTCATTTGGATCGTTTTTCGCGCTTATGCGCATTCCGTCGTAATTAAGCGAACATCGCGTTCGTACGGCCAAACGAACCGACATCCGAGATATTTTTGAACACATTTTAAGTTCCCTATACTTTAACTTCATTTTAGAGCTTTGAAATGGGGTTAACGGGCCTTAAACGTGGCGAAAATGGGCTGATTGCACTGCAGGGACCAAAACTGTAATTCTGCCAAAGTAAGCTTACGGACCTCAACCTTGGCAGCTTTGAGGTCCGTAAAGCAACCTGCAGAACAGATCAGACTTAACAGTCAGCAGTTTGCAGCTGTTTAATCCTCCTCCACATGTTTTAAGTTGATGTGTCACAAAGTTAAGGAGCATATGTGGCTCCATAAACATTCCGACAAGTGTACGAACTAGATCTTTTCCCCTTTTCCAAGAAACGATCTCAACGGTTCACCGAAAACTATAAATACCCCACCCCCCTTTGTTCATAATCACTAGAAATTTGAATTGAGAAACTCTAAGTTGAAACATTAGTTTCATACCTGAGATTTTCGAATCAAGTTTAGCATTCGGGGACCCTGGGTTAGTATTCTTTCGTTATTTTCCTTATTTTTACTGCTTTTCGAGTCAGAAAGTCAAACTTTGTTTGACTTTCAGCGTTGACCAGTAATGGTCAATGCGAAGTTCGTTTGAACTTCGCAACGTGAGTGTAATCACGTTGGTCATAGTCCCTTGGGACTATGCCCACTGATTACCACGTTGTCTAGGGTCGTAGGGTAGGCGATCTAATAAATCGCCTATACCTTCGAGCCCGACCCAGTTTGGTCGATCATTAGGATCCGACCAAATACATTAGGTGACCCTAGTATAGGGCATAACCTTCCGAGGTTATACCCTATGGTCACATCGTTTAAGTAGTTGTATGATAGGTAGTTTATATGCCTTAGGTAAATTACCAGAATACCCTTTTCATGTATAATTGGTAATTAAGCATATGTAACCTAAACCTTTATCACATATCTGATTATGTAACATGTTTAGGCATATAACACTTGTCATAGGGCTAGTTAGGCGGTCCGAACGCATTTCACGCGAACGACGCGTTAAAGTAGCATAAGTTACCTAAACGGGTCGTAATGGGTCGTAGGCAGTTATGTTAGGTTTCATTTAGTATGTAGGCTTTGTTAAACCATATCACACGAGTCTCCACACTCGTTTGGTTTACAAACCCTAATGCTACCCAGTCTTCCGATTTAAGTCCGGTTTATTTATATAGTTATCAGAATTGCCGATTGATTCCGTGCTCCCTCTAGCTTTGCTTGGTTGTTGTTCAAGACCTCTAAGCAATCTCAGGCGAGTACATTCTTCCCCTATTTTACTGTTTTCAATTGTTTTGGGGTGACTCATATGTGCTAAATGTTTTCGATGTTATAACGATGGTTTCAAAAACGATTAAGGCGATTTATACAAAACTAATAACGATTTCATAAAGTGAACAAACTTGTTGGTTGTAGTTACATAACAAATGACATTCATTAGCAATGATCAAGCCGACCAGTATTAGGTTATGGTACCATAGGATCTGACAAGTCCCGTTATTTACTACACCCGTAGTTATGTGTGGGTGTTGTGGGTAGCGACTGAATCTGTAATTGTTAATTTACTCTTTGGTAAGGGTTTATTAATGCGAATTGTTAATCTATCCTTTGGTAAGGGTTTATTAATGCGAATTGTTAATCTATCCTTTGGTAAGGGTTTATTAATGCGAATTGTTAATCTATCCTTTGGTAAGGGTTTATTAATGCGAGTCAAGAAGGTTTGAATGTTATTAGCGAGACGATCATTTAAGTAGTTTCACGACCTAAAACGAATTTAACGATTGGGTAAACGATTGGTTTTCACACGATGTTTTAACGATTGGGTAAACGATTGGTTTTCACACGATGTTTTAACGATTGGGTAAACGATTGGTTTTCACACGATGGTTTAACGATTGGGTAAACATTTGTACATGATTGACATTTGATCATGTATTTCCCACAAAACATAACTTTGATTTAAACCAAGTTTTTACTTCAATACTTTGTTTTTTGTGCATATGGTTTAGTTGAGACATTTCACTTGCCATACATGGATATTTGACATAGACATTTGACATGGATATTTGACATAGACATTTTACATTGTTTGGTTTGGTTTGATTAAGTGATTAAGTAACGATGCGTGTGTAATATGATACAAGCATGGTGGATACGCCGCTGGTACTTCCTATATATAAGTGTTTGTATGGTATTACATATTGTAGCGTTATTTGAATCATTTCAGTTTGAGACATAGAACATTTTATACGAGTAACATACTTTTCACAAGACATTTATTTACAAACAACTTATCTTATACAAACTCATTTTACATGGTTATTCATTTAATCATGCATTATTCTATTACTGATACATATCACCTGAACTTATCATTGTTTTTCAAATAATGTACTAAAACAAATGTTTTTGGGTTAAGAGTCATGGCTACGAGGTTTTACAAATTATAACTCGCTTGATTTGAGTTGGTTAATTAAGTTGCAATATTATACTCTTTTCAAAACAAGGTTTTTAAATAAAGTATTGCAACGTCTAAACTAGCCATGATTTCGACACTCCTACAAAACCTATGTACTCGCCAGCATTTCTTTGCTGACCTCGTTTTCACATATGTTTCAGGTATGTTGGATGATATCGATTGATAAGATGCATGCTCACATAGGACTGGACAAGGCCTTAGTGACTAAATAACAATGATAGACTATGTTTAAATAGTGTAATTAGATTTCCAGACGATGTAATTACTCATTGTTTAATAAAACGAAACACTTTTGATATCCATGGTTATGAAACATTAATTCTGTTGCAACACGCCCCGATGTTTCCGCCGCGATTTGTTGTTTTACGCGGTCGGGGTGTGACAGTAACGGTCTAGTGGTTCACATGGGGAAGCCCCCACGGGTCATGGTTTGGGAAAGAAGGAATTGGTTAATCATATTTTCAACTATGGGGTAACCCCCACGGCAAGTAAGCCAACTAAACGAAAACCATGTTTTTTAAACAACTTAAAACGAACACCCAACTGTGAACTCACTCAACTTTGTTGTTGACCCCTTGTTACATGCCTTGCATGTCGTTAGGTATCTATGGAGCTTGCACAGGGAGGCGTGGTCGTTGTGGGATTTTACCTTTAATGCTTCCGCTGTTTAATTCGAACTTGGTTAACTAGCCTTTGATCACCAATTATATTGTGTGGTTGGATTTTATCCAACTTAAATACATTGTTCAATATGATTGGTGGCTTGATCCTGGTTATGTCACGCCTCCAAGCGGTGATACTCCGCATGGTGGATTTTGGGGGTGTGACATGAAGGGTTTCCGATCTGTGTCCCACCAAAACCATGCCCATGAGTATCACGTCCATGTTCCTGGCCATTATTTTGGTTAGCATCGCGCTGTTCCATGGTAGTATTAACGTGTTGGGCTATGAGTTGTGCCAACTCTTCTGGGGTAATAGGTAGTTCTGAACCCTGTCTTGCTATGGCAGTATTTCATCGTTTCTATTATTACAACATAATATCAACATAAGACGATATCCCAAAAATAATTCAATCATTAAACGTTTGTGGACCAAACATGGCGCGTGTATAATATCCACATATTAATGAGGACAATTTTTAAGCCAAAAGGAACTCATTCGATATTTATACCAGAAATTTACAAAACTTGTTTTTAGTACTAAGACTAATCAAAATTTGGCGTGTCTACATCAACACCCGCAACAAGTCTATATGAAATTTCTTCCTAATTATCTGAAAATTTGGCATGCAAGCCATAAATAGGGTTCATCAAATGAGATATACAAAACAAACAACAGAAACAACCAACAGCTAACGCTTCAATCCCTGGAAGTCGAACATCTTCCTAACAAGCTCTTCTAGCTCATCATATCAGTCCATCGGTCCCTCTAAGTCTCTCATTTTGTCCTTCGTCATCTCCAATTCTCCGCATAACATGGCGAACTGACGATCACGGTGAGAGCGATTGACTCAAATCTCCTTCTGCTTCTTTATAGTGGACGTTGTCGCAGCTCTCGAGGTCGATGCGATCTCTCCAACAGGTCGAGTCCTCTTCCTATGGTGAGTGTAGACTAAAAGAGGTGTAGCAAAACGCGAGACACGAATAGCAGAACAAACGATTCTGTAACGACGGGCGAAGGAATCTCAAGTGTGGGCTTGATAGTATCAGTGAGTAGGACTACTGATAGCTCTATAGGATGAGACGTGACATATCGTAACTGTACAAAGTAATTGTGTGATCAATATGAATAGTAACACATAAGGCCCAAATAAACAGAAAATCACGTATGCACATAAACACATAAGGGTTTTCATACATGATAAAAATTTTCTATGTTTATTTACAAAAACATTCTTGGCTTCGAGAATTTTGGACTTTAAATCTCAAAATTCTTCGGTTGAAGTCTAGTGTTTTCCTCCGAAAACATCTAGTTCGCTAACAAACATTGGCTCTGATACCAACTTCTGTCACACCCCAAAAACGTCGCAGCGGAATATAAAATGTAGTGGTGACAGAAGCTGGTGCCCATTTGTATCTTGCTGAACGATGCATCGTAATGTTGGACATTTCACTTAATTAAAACATAGATTTTAAAACATGAAGTCTTAAAGTCCGTTACAATCACACCATAGTTAAATTGTTTTGATCCTTTGGATCTTATTACATTTAGTCCCAAAAAGTTTAAAAGTCAGTCCAACATTTTAAGTAACCAAAACATGCATCAACAACCACAAGATACGGCATAATTCCCGAAGCCGAACTCAAGTACCTGTAGAACACGTTAAAATCAAGTGTCAACACAAAGGAAGGTGAGTTCACATATTCTCATATAAACAATATTATTCCAAGGAAAACTTTCTGATTAGGTGTTTATTTGAAAACATCCATATAAATTTTAGAAAGTCCATTTTACTTCCTCAATAAAATCCATGGGCCTTCCGTCGGTTCATCAATCCGACAACAGTAATATTGCCCAGGTTTTGTATATTAAATTATTGCGTCAATTTTCAGACTCGTATTTTAGCTAGACAATACGAACTATATATTAACCATGCAGAGATAATCAAAGTTAGACAATAAACATAATATCAATTAGTCGTTTGACTTGACACGGGGCGACCGGTCACGACGGGGTTGTCAACCCGATAGATCTACCAACAATTCCTCGCGTGCAATACTTAAATGATTAAACGACATCATGGGCGCAGGGTCCTCTTGAAGGACAATATGATGTCTGCCTCACGTACAATATATATATCCTACTAATATGACAATTTAATACACGATGTTGTACGAATCCCCTGAATCTACATCATTCGAGACCCAGGCCGGCATCCGTCCCAACTATACGGTCATGTTTCGCCTAGGAAATACCGTATCATTCCAATGTCCAACATTTATTCGTCAATAACGTTTTTACTTCGAAACGTATGATTTATCAAATTTCATATATTTTCATCGAAAATATATATTTTATATTAAAAGGTATGTTTTATTTCAAAAACATTCTTAAACCCTTTTATTGACGTGTTCTACCCCCAAAATATATAAAAAGCAGTAAAAAGAGGGGTTTAGTGACACTCACCTTTGGGTGCGTATTTTAAATAGCGCAATCCCAAAGACTGATTTCTACACGTCCTATTATATATATAGGAACGATTTTAAATCAATATTCATAACACAAAAATCCTAAGTTTCTCCGTTTCTTAGAATTATCACATAACTTTGAGATTTTCTCGAAAAGTTGTCATTTTTTATTATGTTGGCACGTTAATATATATATATATATATATATATATATATATATATATATATATATATATATATATATATATATGAGTCCATATATACATATTTTTATGATTTTGCGACTTGAACGATTTTATTGGTGACCATTATTGTGTTGATCCGTTAACTCTCCCGTTTATACGCAATATATCTACGGTTTGCGCGTCGTAATATATATACATAAACGTTCACATAATTTAACACCGAAACACGCGAAATCTTGTTTACTTATCTATTTTGTGATTTTTAAAGCAAATATTCATAAAACATCTCATAAGTATCAAATTTCATGTTCGACACACAAGTTACACATTTAACGCAATTTTTACCGTTTCTAACGCACAAAACGTACAAGCATACATGCGTAAGCTGGATTTCAAATATCATGTTAAAAACTTAACATATTTTCACATTCTCATGTATAAATCACATAACACATTTTAACACATAAGGTTCACCCAAAATTTTACCTATACTAGTGTATATTGAAAACTGCGTATTTTAGCGATTCGGTAACGGTTTCGGGCGTCGGAAGTCACGCATGACCAACCAAACACCAAGTAAACTTCAAATTAGTTAAAATACTTATTTTTAAACTAAAAATATCAGTTTACTTACTGATCTAAAACAGTTTTATAAAAATCACTGGAAAAGCCGATTTTTTACTGTTTTAACGCATAGTTTTGCGATAAACGTTACTATAATCATCCCAAGTCGAAACGACTTGATATTTTAACACAATATATGTTATTTACTGATTAAAATAGTGGTTATAATCAGATTGGTGCATTTTTTGTGCAACTCACATAAATCATGCGATTTCACGTATTTTACAACTTTTAATGCACCAAGTACAACATGCAACGCTAACAAACATTAGGACAAAGTTATATGTCACTAAATACCTTAAAATAACTTTATTTTAGTTTTTATAATCTGCTCAAAACTGATTTTTACTAAATCATACACAAAACACATTATTTCACCTATTTTACAAGTTTCTAAGCCTCATGTATAACATGCAAAGCTAGTAAACCTTTTGACAAAGTTTTATATCATTTAACACTTCAAAATAATCATATTTTAATGTTTATAATCTGATAAAATATCATTTTTATCAAATCATGTTCAAATCATCATTTCATGCTTTCATATTATCATGCATGTTCATGTATGTACATCTAATGCACTCATACAACATTAACATCATTACTTATGATCTAATTTATATTCATTATACATTTAACTCATATTCAAATATTCAAGAACATTCTAATCTTCCTATGATAATTATCAAATCATCACTTTTCATATAAACTCATTTCAAATCAAAAAGCTTTCAAATGACACCTTTTAAACATGCATGCATTCATCTTTTTTATTTTTATCAATCAAGAACATCAAGAAAATTAAAACTCAAACTCCATACATATATATATATACTAGCCATTTACCCGCGCGATGCGGCGGGAAACATATCACTTAGGTTCATGTGTTTAGGGCTATGTACGGGGCAGTTCGGTTTTGAGCCATATAACTTAGGTTTGGTTAGTTTGTGGATTATTATAAAGTGTTTTCTTGTTATAACATTTTCTAGGGTTAGTGTAAAAAGGGGAGATTTTGTGAAAAGTGTAAGAAGTGTTTTAAGCACTTAGATCTTGTAGTTAATGGTTGAGATAAAAAAGAGGTTAAAATGTGTGTGTGTGCGTATACCAGTAGGAAACCCACGTGATGTGACAACTTACAACGCGATACTCGTTACCATTAGTTTATCATTCTCCATATGATATATTGTATAGTACTTTTGTCTAATAGCCAGGTAGTGTATTATTATGATATGACAACAATCCAACCACTTAAAAAACCTAACATAGAATACAAATAAATTAATTAATTTTCAAAGTAAAAGAAAGAAGTCTTGTATCAGTTAAACTGTGGGGTATGGTTGGGCTTGAGTTGGAGGTATGAGTTGACACGTGGAATTGGAGCCCCCCACCGGTAAGTGACGTGTCCGTGGGGTATGGCGGGGCTTGGGTTGGGGCGTGGCTTGGCAGTTTATTAAAAAAAAAATTCAAACTCAAAGACCCCGCTATAACATGGGCAACAAAGCGAATAGGAGGCCGCCACATCAGACCGCTAGTAGAACCATAATTGCCTATGTTACGTCTTATGTTGATGTGCAATCTTCCACATGTTCTTTCCTTTGAATTCTTGCATCAAGTTTCCAATTCAATGCTCATGGTATCATCATAACCAAAGAAGGAACAGAAAAAAGCGATTGTCAAAAGGTTCAAGGCACAATCACACTTGGAGAAAATTACAAGCGACCTAGCTTTATATAGAGGAACAAAAAATGAGTTTGTGAAATATTTAAGTTAAAAGACTCAAAACCCATATATTAAAAATTCGAAATCAAAGAAACACCACAAAAATTGAATCTTTTTTTTTATTTAATGGTAAACATAGTACATTCAATTACTACTCAACTTTTGACATATCTTACCCATTATATATTCATCTAATTTTTAATCACTTGATGCATTATGCATCAAGAATATCGCAAAGCAACCCATATTAAATTAAAGGAGTTAAAACTATTACCTTTATACAAAAGGTTTTGCAACAGACAAAGTGTAAAATTGTTAAGACATATGAATGTAACTACAATACAAATAGAGCCCAAGTGTGCATACAAGAGAAAGTGGTTCGGGGTTTAAAAGACTCCTTCATCGACACCACACCGTCTCCCACGCCTTTGATATATGCATCACGACTTGTCAAAATACCACGTGCACGATCACAAAATTGCCCAATCACCTAATCCTCAAAATGCTGCATCTAAAAACATCAAATTAGCAGATAGAAGCATACAAAGCTATAAATGTTTATGATGAACTGGCTTCAATAAAATATGTTCATTATGCTTTACACAATCTGAGAAACATACCATAGCCCAAAGCCATGGGCGAAGCTTTTAAGGGGCGTCGGACCCAGGGCAAAGCTTTTAATGTGGTTTATCTAGGTCCTCAAGTGTAATTTGTACTCCTATATATTGTGGTTGCTATTCCGTGTTTCATTCAAGTCAATGAATTATATTTCCTCATTCAAGAATCAACAGTCAAACTATGCCCAAATATATTGGATCCATCTAGGGAAATGAACATCATTAAGCTATTACCTGGGCTCACTGGGATACATATAAAGATCAAACGCACCATGAAATTCCAAATCCACCATAGTTTTTCCATACTTGATGCAAACAATGGATGATATTAAAATGATTATTTTTAATACTAAATTCTTGTTTCCATGCTTTATGTGTTTTTATAATACATCATGCCAATACCAAATTTAGCAACACGATCTACCCGAACCCGAACAACTGAATAAAGATACTCATGAGTTATCAGGTTTGCTTTGAAATTTCCGAAACCCGTTTAAATAAACCGAAGAACACCCTTACACCAAAGCTTCAATGTTTATTTCTGAAAATAACATAAAACCTCCATTTTTATCAAGAACCCCAAAAAATATACAGACCCAAACCCAAAAAATATACAAAGATGTACATAAAGATTATTGTTTCATTCAAGTGTTTTTGTGCATTGGATCCTTGTTCGATATGCTTTCAAGTCTTGTACCTTTTTAAAAAGTGTCAAATGACCAATCGTGCCCCTCCTAATATGCACACACACACACACACACATATATATATATATATATATATATATATATATATATATATATACTAAAGAAACAACTATATAAGCAGGCTCTAAACATATTACCCGGGAACTCTTTCAACAATACATTAATCAGATATATACTATATTTTTCAGAGAGAAGACATAATGTTTGTCTATTTTGTATATCAATTGTATAGTTCAAAGACGTTTATAACTAAAACAAAACAAAAAGCAATATTCTTCTGATTACAAATGCAAAAGAACCATTTGAATATTTGATCATCCCCATTCACAGAAGCATAAGTGGTACTTCCAAATTAAACCAGAGGCCTAACCACAAAATCAATTCAAAGCATTTGTTTACTTTCAAATCATTAGATATAGTCGACTATTATGACTGGAATCACAAGTGACCCGAGTTGATAAAATGTAAAGCCGCCACAAGTTGACCCATCATACCAAACTTAGACTTATGATTAAAATTTATAATTAATGATCAATTAGAAAATCAAACTGTTACACATTTTCATGCATCAAATTGCAATGAGAGAAAAAGCCGAACCTAAGGAAATGTGTTTTTAGAACGGAAGACTGGAATTCAAGAATACTTGTGGCTGGTATAATTGGCTGCAAATGCAATGACCATATCAATTGAAAATAAAATAGCTTAAATTACGTAACACCACATTTATAGGTAACAAACCTGGTATGCTATTTGTTAACGACTACCCTGATACGATGGACCTGCAGCTTCAGCTGGTAGTTTAACTTGATTTACTTAGTAGGCAAAATCATGCTCCGACAAGCTCGCTGCCTCGTTCTATAACAGCTTTAAGACTTTGCCATGCGGCGAATCAAGTCGACCACGCAGTTACTACATCCAACACAAAAAACCATCATGTCAGAACAAAACAAAGATCAGTGACGTGATTTGAAGCTGTCAAAACTACAAAACTGCAAAACTTACCAACAAGGTTTTGCAAAGCTGCAATACCACCTACACATACAAAGGTCATCCAACTTTTGTTGCTCATTGCGTAAACTGTTTCAGGCACAGGTGCAAGTGATGATATGAAATAATGTGTTAATCAGCTTTTAAACGGGACGTAGAAGGGTTAACCAGTTTATCTATGTGACTAAACATGTTTAAAAACGGTACCAAGAGGTTAGCCCTAGTCAATCTTGTGTCGGATAGAGAGAGTTAACTATCTTTTCTCGTTCCCCCTCTATTTCTCTGAAACAATATCGAGCTTCCTCGGAAAATTCCTGTGAAACACTATCAAATCAGTAAACCAGTAATAGAGAAAACTTTTTACACAAACGGTAATATGAAAGGAGAAGATATAAGCTAAAAACTACCTCTAGCATTATAACCCAACATGATTGTTGCTCTGCATCCCCTGTTTAAGAGAAAAACTATTAATTTCTCAACTTGTTCATGACAAGAGAAAGTCCAGCTACACCATACAACAACAAATAACAGAACGGAAATTAACGATACCATCTCAAAGTTGGACCTTCTGTTCTATAGCTTGCAAACAACACTTCCACTATTTGTAAGAACTATGGCGCTTAAAGGCTAAATCTAAACTATCTATCCAATATTAACAAATATAACCAATTAAATATAATCTAGCATCAAACATGACTCGCAATCCAAACAATTTAGATATACAAATTCGTTCGAAACCTTATGCCTAAAATCATATTTTCCTGAACAATTTAAGTTAATTTCAACCAAATCACCTACCAAATATAGAAAATTATTGAGTTACAGTATCGGTGAATGTTAAAAAGTAAGAAAAACACAAGAAAATGCAAGTATTTGAGAACCACCACAATTGTCTGCAACCTTGAATCCCCAACTCAGTCATTAACAATCATACGAACAAAATTTGAGACCACAAACCCCTCAACAAACCTGGACCGAAGTTTCATGTGTGGAGATCGGTGCTCGATATCCATTGTCTACAACCCAGAGTGTCAATGTGTTAATCAATTAGCCATAAGTTAGTCTCCAATTACCAAATAGACAACATTTGATGATTTAAATGATTTTATAATTATTAAAATATAAAATATGGATCACTAACCACCCAAAAACACAGATTGGTGTTGTTTTCCACATATTGCTGGTCAGTTTCTCTACAAAAGCACCATCAAGCCCTAGATCTGTTCAAACTTGTACAAGATTAGACTCAATCGTAACTATAAAACACCCAAATCATTTGCATGTTTCAATCCAGTCTAAAATCGACATCATCTGAACTAAATTAGACAAAAAAAACTTACCTCTTCAACACCCATTGAAGGCTAATAGACAACTGCTTCTCGGATGGCCAAAACACAGCATATAAAAAGTTACAATTTCGCTTAGTAGCTAATATTTAGACGTCAACGACCAAGAGAGATGAACAACTCTCCAAGGGTGACGAAAGACCGGCCAGACCTACTGAACCTTCAATTTAACGTCGATCGTCATCTTCCCTTTGATTGATATCTTCGATTCATCTACACCACTCAGGAGAGAACGCAGATGAGAGGAAAAGTTGAGAGAAATTTGAAAATGCAGAGAGAGAAATTTGGGGGAAATGTTTTGGAAGCTTTTGATCTGGCGAGTAGACAAGTACAGCTTTCAAAAGTGAATTGGGGATCATGATCCGTGTGAAGAGTAATGGATGGTTTGATCATGATCCGTGTGAAGTGATGGACGGTAGGATCATAATCTATGTGTTTTTGTTTGAGCTAGTAAGGGTATTATTGGAAAGTGAGGTTATAAATGTGTTTGTTTGTGCTTAAAGACTTGTACATTGTGCATTAAAGGTGTTTTAAGGAAATTTTTATGGACTTTAAGAAGTCCTTCTAATATGTATTATAAAGTAGTATAGATATACACATACGGCCACACATATACATACTAGTTCATCCATTTTATTTTCTTTGAAAACCCATTTGTTTAAGAATTCAAGTTTGTGAAATATTCTAAGATTCAAGAGAAACCTTTCACTATTATTTTCAACACTAAGAATCAAGAACAGTTTTAAAAAGAATAGTTTTATACCCTCAAGATTCAAGTGGGTTTTTGATTAAAAAGATAATATGAAGCTTGGTTCTTGCTTGAAACTCCTTGGAATCACCTTCACACCTTCAAACATACTTGAAATCATCTTGAAATGATCTTGAATCCTCAAGAACCAAGTTGGAAATTCAAAAGTGGAGAAGGAAAGGGGGTGTTCAGCTGATTTACTAAGGGAGAGAGGGATGAAATTTTTGAAATGAATTTTTAATCTTGATTTGTGAAGTTATGGGGGACATAAGTACATACTCATCACACCACCTCCATCCATGGCCAATAGAAACATGAGAGAGGAGAGAGAGTGTAGTGCCTGGCTGCCATTTCATAATTCGTGTCCCACCTTACTCACATATACATCGAACATATATATATATATATATATATATATATATATATATATATATATATATGCAATCTAGACCAAAAACTTGTAATTTACTGGATACCGGGTATTTTATCTGGCGTTTTAATCCCGTTTTAGTGCGTTTTAAATTATTTTTAACATTCTATAAAAATAAACTCACCAAAATATTATTGAAAAATATTTTGTTTGCCTGGACTGGCTACGTTGCTGGTATTTGGCAGTATGCGCGCTGTGCTGCGTGGTACGCGCTTAAAATTACAAAAATAGGGATTTATGCGTTTTTATTTTTTTTATCATTCTAAAGTAATAAACTCATTAAATTATTACTAAAATGATTATTAGTTGCCTTGACAGGCTGTGTTGACAATATTTTGCCGGTATACGCGTTGTTGCATCGCGCGGTACGCGCTCAAACTCGAAAAATAGAGTTTCTTAGCGTTTTAATTTATTTTTCCTCACGAATAGGATTAAAATTATTATTCAAATCATAACAGACTATTTTTAGGATTTTAACACTGATCCGGTGGTCACCGACGTTCGTTTCGCATTTTACTCGTTACGCGATAAGCGTTTATCTTACCGTTGCCAACATAATTTTTACCAAGGTTTAAATTTACCAACTCATTAAATTTCACATATAAACATCATAATCAGTCAAATATAGCCTTTTATCTATTCACAACACGTGTTACAATTGTACGGTACGGCCTGAAAAGCCGGGTGTCACAATTGCTGCTCTAGCGGTGGCGGTGGAGGCGGCGTGACTGCATGAAAATGCGGATCCTCTGAGGGATCTTGCTGCTGTTGTGGAGGTGGGTTGTGAGGGGGAGTATACTCCCACTTGTATCTTTCAGCAAAAATGTATGGGCCCCAGTAAGGCGAACCATGGAAGGATGATCCGCTTAATATATCAATGGGATGCGTCGGCGTCCCAGTCGGTGGTAGCTCGGGATCTGGATCCTCGTCCACATCCATATCCTGCATCTTAGGATAGTGGTCAGCCGGTCCCAAAGGGTTTTGACCCTCTGGTTCTTCTATCTGGTTTGCCGGGTTGAACCGTCTTTGAAAGTATGGGGTCGGGTCCTGGAAGGCACGGTGTGATCCCGATCGTTGCAACGGGATAAAAGAATGATGCGAGTCATGAGGTTCCTCGTCTTGATGTGGCCCGAAAGAATGTTGCTAGGACGGTGAGGAACTGAGTGAGACTGGGCGTCTCGCGGCTCCAAGTAAGTTCTCCAGTCTTCGTGAGAACTAGAGCGAAAGGTTGCTGATGGAGTACGCCAGTGAGATGGCCCGACTTCATTGTCGTGTCTAGCAGTCATTGGGGCTTTACCTCTTCCACCTCTACCTCTTACTCTTGGTGGCATTCTGACTTTTGATCCTGTCAAAACAAAAGAAAACAACAAAATACAAAAACAATTAAGATTAGGATTAATCCTAAGTCCTTTGCCTAGACTCGGAAGTCAAGGAATGCGCAACTGTGTCGTTGAGATTAAACACAAAAAGGCTAGTGTTTAATTCACTCAACGTTGGCTCTGATACCAACCTGTCACACCCCGATATTTCCACGTATTACCAGTGGGCCCAGTGGGGAGTATCGTGACGTAGTTGATATCATCATAGACAATTAATCACAGTTTAATGCACAGCGGAAGTCTAATAATAATATTACAAACCGAATTCGAAAGGTAACATAATATATTACACAACGGTTGTAAGTGGATCCACAGGCGGATCTAAAACAGAAAGTAAATATTGTTCAACAGACTTAAAGTATTAAAAGCTTGCAAGACTCTTTAATAATACTCAGGAGTTTCCAGCCCATTCCGTATAGTACCTGCACTTAATCTTTTTGAAAAAATACGTCAGTTTACACTGGTAAATACAATTAACTGACTCCTTTGAAAAGTGTTTATAAAATTTCTTTGGATGCACAAGGCACAAAATCTTTTATAACTTGGGACAATTATTAAAAATAATCTTGTATACAGATTTATATGTTCGCCGTACGTTCAGGACCCAATATAGAAACCGAGACAAGATTAATAGACGCACTACAAGTATAGGCCCACAAGAAGTTTCCTTACAAGTGAGATACCGTTTTCATACGCAACAGTCAGGTGTATGCCTACACCCTATGCTTAAGATGTGGCCATTTCAAATGAATGAGCCGAGGATATCCAGGACACGGTCATATTAACCCCCAAAGGCTTTGTATCAAACAAAACAGATTAAAACGGGTTATCTCAATGATTTAACCACTAATCGATTAAATATTCAATACCCGACCAAGCGGTAATAATTTACCGTATCCTAAGCCCGTATAAGGGAAAATAAGTTAGAAGTATTTACCTGAGCTAAAAGTAATTTATTCTCAGTCGTATTTTCAATCAGCAAGTACAGGGAGCTTTTACTGGGCTCCTAATCTGGAACGAATGTTTTAATAACCTATTAGATTCCTAACGTGTCTTATTTAAGTTATAACTTTGACCGGTTAGTTTTAAAGGAAAGTTTACGGTACAAAACGCAAGATTAAGTGGTGACCGGATTAGAATGTGATTTAGACCCGACAAGTATGAATACTTGTATATAATGGGTAAACTAAACACATTCTGGATTTTGAAGTAAAAATGATAAGGTTTGACCCGTTTCGGCTAATTTATGCAAACTAGTTACATAAACCGTACCGAACGTGTATATGCATAACGGGTAACCGAATGAGTCATGAACAAGTTCCATAAGTTATTATGCTTAAAATATGTTATGATATCAGTAGGATATCTTCCATTATGCCCAAAACGAATTTAAAACCAATTTAAGCCCCGTAAGGGTATTTTGGTCATTTTATAGTTTATAAAAGAGGTTAAATAATAAACTGAGGTTCTGGTCTAAAAATATCAGTGAAAACATTTATTTTATGTTGTTATATCAGCAAGATATCATACATATATGTGTTTAATCATTTATGGCCAAACTATGCACCGTAGGGGCATTTTGGTCATTTCACAAAAGGTTTAAGGTCAAATTTGGAAATCTGAGTTCAAGACTTATACTTACTGTTTAAGTATAGAAATTTGTTTATAACATCAGTAGGTAACAAGTTTTAGGCGTTAAATATGGTTTTAAACCATACTATGCGCTTAATAAGCGTAAAAGTCGGTATTAGATGGTATTCAAGATGTTTATAAAATTTTGAAGTCCTGATCAGTTTCTAGGGCTTAAATTATTTTATTTAACATATGAAATCAGTAGGATAAGGTTTGGTATCAAAATGATATGTAAAACTCATTTTATTAGCGAAAAGGGCATTATCGTCAATACCGAATTTACACTAGAACTCCATGTTATGATTAGTATAAAATTTGACAAAAATTTCCAAAAATCCCTAAATATTATATTTAATCAGTGGGTAGTAAGTTTGGTGCCAAAAATTGGGTTTAAATATGATTTACGCCAAAAATGTCATTTAATTAATAAAAAGCTTTAGTTTTACGATATCTTGCATAACTTTCATTCTAGACCAGAAAAGGACGTCAAACTTTTAGGACATACTTATAAATCAGTAACGAAGACTTTTGTCCACTCACATTCCAAAAATTTCGTTTTCATATCAATTGGGCAAAATGGTCAATTTTAAGCGAATAACGGAACATGCATGTAATCTATGATTTCTAAGGAACCATGTAGTATAACTTCGGAGAGTTATACTAACATATAATAAGGTCCTAAAGGAACCCTAAGGCATAACTAAACTAAGATAAATCGGGTCAGAACTGAAAGTCAAAGCAAAAGTCTACTTTTGCGACTTTCGGTTGCGAACCGAGCCTACACTCAGAATTGTCGGGTTGAACATGCCTAAACGTGTTCTTATATTATTTACCAAGTTATTTAAGTGTTAAAACATCTTCCATAACTTCTACATTATCAGTTATGAATTATTTTGTAAAAACTGACTTGTTTGACTTTTTGTTAAGTAGTTTGACCCGACAATTGACCAAGTAAAAGTGATAATTAGGAGGTGTCCTTTTAAGGGTTTAACACCTACATAATTACCAACTCATAGCCACTTTCAATTCGAATAATGGCTGGACCGTTAGTGATTAATCACAAAGTCAAATCATCATTACGATAACTTTGACTTTCGGTCATTAGGCTAATGGAAACTTAACTATGGAAGCTAAGAACACTTACAATAGTCCTTAGCACAAAATTTGAACTAGAGGAAGCTTCCTTGAACACCAGGATGCTTCAGAGAGTGAGTTGTGAGTGAAAATTTTGAAGTGTGCAAATGAAGAACACAAGATATGGCCTTTATATAGGAAATTTAAGACTCCCGATATCAATCCAGTTGTTCCTATGAGTAACCAGATGATCCCAAGTGTCCCTAGGGCAGTAAAAACCAGTTGCTCAGTCCCTGGTATCAAAAACAACCATGCAATGGCGGTGGAACAGGCTGCAACATGCAGCTATGCAGGGAACTGTCGATGGTGACTATGTCACCTTTGAGGAAGTCTACACGGCCCGCGAGGACCTGTAATTCCGGTAAAAAGTTTGAAATCTTTGCATTTTCAGTCCCTGGTCCAATTTAAGTTTATTTAACTTTCTTTTATTGCACTAATGACCCCCATAGTTAACTTTCAAGTGTCTTGGGTCATTAATTAACTCCGTTAAGCTCCCGGTTAGTTACTAGACCACCCGAAATGTACTTAAGTGCATCGAAACTTCACGAAATCATTATCCGTTATACATGGGAGCATAATGAAGTATTACAAAGTTCTTGGGATTGTTAAAAGGTCAATCAGAGGTACGAATTAACATGTTGACACCTTTAACCCTTATGCTTTGTAAACTTTTGATCTTTAAGCACAAACGGCTTTCCACGTTTGATAATTTATTTGTGAAAGAATACGAACATCATGTGAGGTCATTCAGAGGTTCAAGTTTGGCATGTTGACACTTTGGATCCTTCTACACACATACTTTCTTTGTTTGTCAACTTTAGTCCCTCGAATTCAAATCATTACACGTTTAAAGTTCATGACACGTGTCTTTATTATATTGGACATGATTTTGAGAGGTGTTACAGTATCTCTGGTTGTACAAGCAAACCAGATGGTCGTTGATGTTCAGCCTTGACTTTGAGACAAGGTAGGCATTTTGATACATACAAGGCAATATCCTTCTTCATACCAGGCCACCAATACTGAGTACGAAGATCCTTGTACATTTTGTCAGCACCAGGATGGATAGAATAGCGAGACTTGTGAGATTCGTCCAATACTAAAGTGTGAAGATCGTCTTGTTTCGGAATCCACAAACGATTCTTGAAATAGAGTAACCCATTGTCTTTCGTTTCGAGTTTAAGCTCAAGTTGAAGTGGTAGCTCATATTTCAATAAGCCTTTGGTTACACAAGCTCGTTGTGTTCGAAGGACACGAGATTGGATATCGGATAGATTGCGAACAAAATTTAGCTTGGCTCGTTCCTTTCGACTAAGCACATCGGCTACGACATTCGCCTTACCAGGATGGTAGCGAATTTCGCAATCGTAATCGTTCAATAGCTCAACCCAGCGTCATTTTCTCGTGTTCAGCTCCTTTTGATTGAGAATGTGCTGGAGGCTTTTGTGGTCTGTGAAAATCACACATTTCGTACCATACAGGTAATGTCTCCAGATTTTGAGAGCAAAAACCACAGCTCCCAACTCAAGATCATGAGTCGTGTAGTTCTTCTCGTGAACCTTTAGTTGTCTTGATGCATAAGCAATAAATTTACCTCGTTGCATAAGAACACAACCAAGGCCTAGATTCGACGCGTCACAATAGACAACAAAATCATCGTTTCCATCGGGCAAAGATAAAACAGGAGCATCGCAGAGTTTTTGTTTCAGCGTTTGGAACGCTTCTTCTTGTTTAGGTCCCCACTCAAAAGGCTTATTCTTCTGAGTCAAAGCAGTGAGTGGAACCGCGATCTTCGAGAAGTTCGAAATAAATCGTCGATAATAACAAGCAAGACCAAGAAAAGAACGAACTTCTGTGGGTGTCGTAGGTGTATTCCAATCCTTAATAGCAACTATCTTAGAAGGATCCACATGAATACCCTGCTCGTTAACAATATGACCCAAAAATTGAACTTCTTTAAGCCAGAATTCACATTTGGAGAATTTGGCGAAAAGTTGTTCCATCTTTAGAAGTTCCATCGTCAGACGAAGGTGTTGTTCGTGATCGGCTCGAGACTTCGAATAAATGAGAATATCGTCAATGAACACAATGATGAACGTATCTAAATAAGGCTTACAAACCGTATTCGTTAAGTCCATGAAAATAGCTGGGGCATTCGTCAAACCAAAAGGCATCACAGTGAACTCGAAATGACCATATCTCGTACGGTAAGCAGTTTTGGGAATATCTTCTTCGAGTACACGAAGCTGATGATACCCAGAACGCAGATCGATCTTAGAAAAACATGAAGCACCTTGCAGCTGATCAAAGAGATCATCGATTCGTGGTAGGGGATATCGATTCTTGATGGTAAGCTTATTTAGCTTACGATAATCGATAAACATTCGAAAAGATCCATCTTTCTTTTTCACAAACAGGACTGGAGCGCCCCAAGGTGAATAACTCAGTCGGATGAATCCTTTATCATATAGCTCTTGAAGCTGTTTCGATAACTCTTGCCTCTCAAATGGTGTAAGACGATAAGGTGCTTTAGCAATCGGGTTAGCATTGGGTACAAGATTAATATGAAACTCGACTTGAAGAACTGTAGGCAAACCAGGCAGTTCATCAGGAAACACCTCTGGATAATCTCGAACAATCGGGATATCTTGAATACACTTGCTCTTGTCTTTCTCCTCGGTGACATGTGCCGGATAGGCCACATATCCTTTTCGTAAGTAACTTTGGGCTTTCGTACATGACATGAGTTTCAAACCATCTGATGGTTTTTCACCACGAACCTCTAAAACTTCACCAGACGAAAGAGGAATACGAACAATCTTATCAAAACAAACCACCTCAGCATGAAACTTAGTTAACCAATCCATCCCCACGATAATATCGAAACTCCCAAGTTGCATCGGTGTGAGGTCAATAGGAAAAAGATGGTTATTGAGGTTCAATTGGCAATCGCGAATAACATAATTGAGTACAAGATGTTTACCAGTAGCAAATTCAACAGATAAGGGTTTCCTCAGTTTAGTTCTAGGCTTCGCAAGCAAAGGCTCAAATGAGAATGAAACAAAACTTCTATTGGCACCAGAATCGAAAAGAACAGATGCGGGTTGAAGGTTAACAAGGAACGTACCATTAACAACCTCGTTGTCAGCACGCGCCTCGTTTGCATTCGAATTATACGCTTGTCCACGAGCAGGATTTGCATTCGCGTTGACATTCGGATTTGCAAGCCTTGGACAATTGTTGCGGGAATGACCCATCTCTCCGCAATTATAACATGAGCCAGGTGGGAATCTAGCAGCATTCCATTGAACTGGAGCTTGATTCTGAGCAGCTTGATTTCTGACCCAAACGACAAATGTTGGTCGTATGCCCAAGTTTACCACAAGTGGTACATTGTTTACAAGCTTGTTGAGCAGCATGATGACCATTGCACCGAGTGCAGTGAGGTGCGGTACCAGCATACTGTTTCTTTGCAGGAGGTTGTGCTGGTGGGTTCTGAGCATTCTGATTGGTGACAGCAAAATTTTGGGAAGGCTTATGCTTCCTCGACCTCCTTGATGACTCACCCTTTTCTTTCCCTTACCTTTGTCTTGAACGGAATCGGTCGGCTACTTCTTATCACCCTTACGAGTAAGTTTACCTTTCCTGACTTGAGACTCAGTCAGGGTTGCAGCCAATTCGATAGCCTGACGCACAGTGGTAGGGTTACTACCAGTTACAATGTCTTGCACAAAATCGGGTAGACCATCGATATACCTCTCAATCGCTTTTTCCAACGGGGTAACCATAGTAGGACACAATAAGCTTTGCTCCTCATAACGATCCGTATACGCACGGTGTTCTCCCCCATCTTGTTTCAAATCATCAAATTCTCATTCCAAAGCCCTTATCTCGTGACGGGGACAAAACTCATTCATCATGAGAGCTCGAAGCTCTTCCCAAGTTTGTGCCATTGCCACATCGGCACCCCTATCACGCATCACACTGTTCCACCATGTAAGAGCATGCTTCTCAAAAACACTGGACGCAAACTCAACCTTTCGTTCATTCGGACACTGAATATGTCTAAATGTGCTCTCCAGACTCTCGAACCATTGTAGGAGCACAGTTGCTCCTTATGACCCAGAAAACTTTAGTGGTTTAGCCGAATTAAACGTTTTGAAACTGCACTGAGCATTGTTGTTATTGTTGTTGTTCGCTTGATTAATCTGAGTTATTAGGTTCGGAATCACAGCAGCCATTTGTTGAGCGACAAGGGCTGCGATTTCGGTGTTAGTTTGAGGTTGTGCATCTCGTCGAGGAGGCATATTCTAAAAAGAACAAGGAAACATGAGAAACGAGTGAGATCGTCAATTGGATAAACAAAAGAGGTATGGAAAACATCGACAAAACACACGGAAGGTGATCATTCGTTCGTTACCTAGAACAAACAAACAATACACAGTGACTAATCAAAGTAAATGGGTCAATATAATAAGTGGACACTCACCCCAAGAGTTCCCAGGTAAGAGTGACTGGTCTGATTATGTGGATTTATACGAACACTCTAGCCTTAGACAGAAAACCCGAGGTACAGGCGTCCACCCTTCCAGATTGCACGTGTTCACATTATCTAGACCCAAACTTTGACGAGATTTTGAAAACTTGGAAGGCATTAAGCCACAAATGAATCATCCGAGGGTGGGTGATTATTTTCAAAATCGTTTTGGAATCTTTAAAGGTTCAAAACCTTATAATAAATCACCTATGAAGAGATGATTGGTTTTCAAAGCGGATTTGTTATTGTGTTCTCGTTGTGGTTATCACCTAAAGATAGGTGACGGTATTGTTTTAGAATCTAAACACAAGTAAACTTGCATTAGGGTCCTAGAGAAGTTATAGTCTAGGTCAAAGCATTACTAATAACCTAATTCCCTATAACCATGAGCTCTGATACCAACTCTTCTGTCAGACCCCGACCGCGTAAAACAACGAAACCGCGGCGAAAACGTCGGGGAGTGGAGCGACAGAATTATTGTTTCACATCCATGGATTCAAAAGTTTCATTTTATTTAAATATTAACCATTTACATTATCTTGAAGTTAAAGCAAACAAGTTCACATATCGACTATCATCGTTATTAAGTCACTAAGGCCTCGTCCAGTCCTAAGTGAGCCTGCATCCTAGTAGCAATCAACATCATTCAATACCACCTGAAACATATGTAAAAATAAAGTCAGCAAAGAAATGTCGGCGAGCACATAGGTTTTGTGAGAGTGTCAGATTCATGGCTCGAATTCGTATTGCAATACCTCATTGGACTACAAGAGTCGATAATAGAAAACCTTGTTTTGAAAAGAGTTTGGTATTGTAATATGAAATAACCAGCTCAAAATATGTTGGTTATAGTTTATAAAATCTCGTTGCCATGAGTCTTAACCCAAAACATTTGTTTAAGTAAACCAAATTGTAATTCGTTCTCGTAATAAAACTTGTATGGTTTATATCGTTTAGTAAACATCGTTGTGTGACATCATTTAAAATCATTCGTCCCAGTGAACTAAATAACGCTACGGAATATAATATGATAAAAGCACTTATATATAAGAAGTACCAGCGGCGTATCTACCATGCTTTTATCACATTATACCCATCCCGTTATCTAATCACATACCCAAAAACCAATCGTTCGTTCAATTCGTTTAACTTGTTTAAATCATTCAAATCGTTCCAAATCGTTCCATCGTTCAAATCGTTCAATCGTTCAAAATCGTTCAATCGTTCTAATCGTTCCCGTTTTAATTGTGAAAACTAACTTTTGGTCGGCTTGGCTAAAGCTAATGGGTGCAGTCCGATAACGGGATTTGTTAAATCCTATGGTACCATAACCTAATACTGGTCGGCTTGGCCAAAGCTAATGAATGTCATTCGTTATGTAAATACGTCCAACAAGTTCGTTCACATTATCGAAATCATTATTGTTTAATATAAACCATAGTATTCGTTTTTGAAATCATCGTTGAAAGCATCGAAATCGTTTAACACATATGAAATCCCCAAAACAATTGAAAATAGTAAAATAGGGGAACTATGTACTAACTTTGAAGTGCAAAGTATCCTTGATTTAATGAACTATCAATGCTCGGGCAAACCAAGGAAATCAAGTAGCACCAAGTAATCGGATCGCTAGTTAATAAATCGACACCTAAATCGGGAGATCGGATAGAATGAGGTCTCGTAAACCAAACGAGTATTGGAACTCATGTGATATGGTTTAACGAAGCCTACATCCTAAACGGAACCTATCCTAAGTGCTTACGACCCGTTACGACCCATTAAGGTAGCTTACGCTACTTTAATGCGTCGTTCGCGCGAATGCGCATTCGAGATGCCTAACTAGTCCTATGAAAAGTATTATATGCCTTAACGTGTTTAAATATGTTGCATAATCAGTTTAAGTGACAAAAGTTAAGTTACATATGCTTAAATACAAATTATGCATGAAAAGGGCATTTTGGTCATTTTCCTAAGGCATATAAACTACCTTTCATACAACTAATTAAACTAAGTGACCATAAGGTATAACCTTGGAAGGTTATTCCCTATACAACTATGGTCACAAAATATGCTTGGTCGGATCCTAACGATCGACCAAACGGGTCAGGTTCGAAAGTCTAAGCGGTTGTCAAGACCGCTTGACTTACGACCCTAAACAAGCACTAGACTAAAAGTGACGAGTTAAACATGTTAAAACATGTTTAACTAAGTTAGAAAACAAGTTTGATATCAAAACAAAGTGTTTTGATACCCGAAATTAGCTTCGTCGCAAAATACGCATAAACACGTATTTTGACCGAAACTTTGACTCGTCACTTCGACTAATCTACGTGGTAATCAATAGGTATAGTCACAAGGGACTATAACCATCGTGATTACGCTCACGGGTTGCAAAGTTCAAACGAACTTTATGTTGACCAATTCATGGTCAAAGCAGAAAGTCAAACATTGTTTGACTTTCATGCTTGAAAAGCACAAAAAGCATGAAAGAAGCTTACAAAAGGTCCAAGCAAAGAAAGAATTGATCTAAAATACTCAGGTATGAAGCCTTAGCTTCAACTTAGAGCAAGTTTGATCAATTTGTGTGAGGAATGAAGTGAAGAACCCACTTCTATTTATAGTAACTTAGGATCAACAAGATCATTCCAAGTGTTATGAGAATCAATCTTGACCCTACACTTGTGGAACATTGTTTTAAATACAATGGGAGCTCTAAAACCAGTTCATAGTATTGAGAAATTGCATAAAAAACCCTCAAGTTCAAACTGATTGCCGAAAATTGAAGTTTCTGTCAAAATGCACCCGTCGCGTCGCCCCACGGCAAGGGGGAATACCCCGTCACGCGACGCCACCACTCACCTGAGCCAGAAAATTTTGAAACTTGGCAAAAATGGTCCGTGCAGCATGTTTTAGCTATTTTCGACGCGTTTAAGCCCTGTTAACTCAATTTTAAAGCTCAATAATGAAGTTAAAGTATAGGGGACATGAAATATGCTTGGAAACATCTCGGATGTTGGTTCGTTTGGTCGTACGGTCACGTTATTCGGTTAATTACGACGAAAACTCAAACGGACGCGAAAACGAACCAAATTGCGCGACGAGTGGTATTTTTGCATTCCGATCACTAAAATAAAATATTTTAATGATTACAAATATTTTTTGGATGTCCGGATATGTTCAGAACGTAAGATATACACGTAAATGCAAACTTATGCACTTTTTGACGCTTTTAGTCTCTGTTGATCAATTAAGCATATTTTCACATACCGAACCCCTCAAAGCCTATTTATAAGCTATGTAAAGGATATTTAAGGTATTTTTAGCTTATGATCAAGTTCTGGAATGTTCGTTACCATACGAATCGGCATAGTTTCGAAGTTTGACACAAATAGTCCCTGCGATCAAATAAACTTGTTTTCGACACACCAAACCATCCAAAAATTATTTCTAAGTTATGTAAAGGTTGTTTAAGGTATGTTAAGCCTATTTCACTATTCCGGAGTGTTTGTCATGTTAAACTGACTACGTTTACGCATCAGTTTGCGTATAACTTTCCAGAAAGGGATTTAAAGCTTGAATTCGAACTCGAATCAAATCGTAAAATCATCAAACACAAATACACAAATATAAACACCAAAACACATCGTTTTATTGACAATTGACATTGTTTTACATCATACATTGTTTATAGAGAACAGTTGTCACCTCTAGAATCCTCTTAACTCCTCTATTCGCATTCTCAACTTGAGCATTTGTTTGTGGATGGTACGTAGTGGACAAACGGTGTGTAACTCCATATCACTCCAATGCCTTCTCCATCATGGCATTACAAAAGTGCGTTCCTCGGTCACTAATAATGGCTTTAGGTATACCGAAACGCGTGAACAACTTCTTCAAGAATCTCACCACCACTCGGGCATCGTTTGTATGCAAAGCTTGAGCTTCCACCCACTTAGAAATGTAGTCGATCGCCATGAGGATGTACCGATTCCCACTAGAGGAGGGGAAAGGTCCAATGAAGTCGATGCCCCATACATTAAAGATTTCGAGTACTTGAATAGGATTTTGGGGAATCTCATCCTTGGATGAGATATTGCCGATACGTTGGCAAGCATCGCACTTCCTAAAGAATTCTATAGCATCTTGAATTACCATAGGCCAATAGAAACTACAATCAAAGACCTTTTGTTTGGTAGTATGTGCACTATGATGACCTCCCGTCAACCCCTCGTGAACATGGCTAAGAATTTCTAGACCCTCTTCCCTTGCAACACATCTCCTAAGAATAAGATCTCCTCCAATCCTAAAGAGGTATGGGTCATCCCATATGTACTTTCTCACATCTCTAAACAACTTCCTCCTTTATTGAGCACTCATATCTTTCATCACATACCCGTTTGCAAGATAGTTAGCTAGATCACTAAACCATGGCAAACCCTCTTTCTCCGCCGCAATGAAATCAATAGACTCGAGAGGGAATCTATCCCTATCACCTCCTCACGAATCTCCTCCCTACTAGGATCCTCTAAACGTGAAAGATGGTCTGCCGCGACGTTCTCCGCTCCTTTCTTATCCTTAATTTCTATGTCAAACTCGGAAAGAAGGAGGATCCATCGTATAAGACGAGGCTTAGCGCCCTTCTTTTAGAAAAGGTAACGCAAAGCCGAATGATCGGTGAACACTATGGTCTTTGAAAGAACGAGGTAAGAACGGAACCTGTCGAATGCAAACACTACGGCTAAAAGCTCTTTCTCGGTCGTGGTATAGTTTTCTTGGGCATCATTTAAGGTTTTACTCGGGTAGTAGATCGGGTGAAAGTGATTCTCACGTCTTTGCCCCAAAACCGCACCGACCGCGTAGTCACTTGCGTCACACATGAGCTCAAAGGGCAAGCTCCAATCGGGTGATACAAGAATGGGTGCACTCACGAGTTTCTCTTTAGGGAATTCAAATGCTTGAAGGCACTCCTTGTCGAAGACAAAAGGAACATCCTTCTCTAAGAGTCGTATCATAGGGCGAGTTATTTTTGAAAAATCTCTAATAAAGCGCCTATAGAAGCCCGCATGACTGAGAAAACTTTGGATTGATCTAACACTAGTCGGTGGAGGAAGCCTACTAATAATATATATCTTAGCTCTATCTACCTCTATACCGGCTCTAGAAATCTGATGACCTAAGACGATCCCCTTCGTCACCATGAAGTGACACTTCTCCCAATTCGACATCAACTGGAAGGTAGCCAAAGCGTTACCCCCCCCCCCCCCGTCTCGACAAACCTACTCATCATTCTCTCAAGATTACCTAAACACTGATCGAAAGAATTACCGTATACCGAGAAGTCATCCATAAAGACCTCCATCGAACTTTTGACCATATCCTGAAAAAATAGCAATCATGCATCGCTAGAAGGTAGCCGGAGCGTTACATAATCCAAACGGCATGCATCGGTATGCGTACGTGTCATATAGACATGTAAAGGTTGTCTTCTCTTGATCATCCGGTGCGATGGGGATCTGGAAGTAACCCGAAAACCCGTCTAGAAAACAATAGAATTGTTGACCCACGAGACGCTCAAGCATCTGATCAATGAACGGAAGTGGAAAGTGGTCCTTCCGGGTGGCGTCATTTAATTTTCGGTAATCAATGCATACTCGCCAACCGGTGACCGTGCGTGATGGGATGAGCTCATTTTTCTCATTTAGAATGACTGCCATCCCCCCTTTCTTTGGGACGACCTGAGTAGGACTCACCCAAGCGGAATCGGAAATCGAGTATATCAACCCAAACTCTAGCAACTTCATAACCTCCTTTTTAACTACCTCTTGCTATTCGGGTTGAGGCGTCTTTGCGGTTGCACCACCGGCTTATAAACCTCCTCCATTAGAATACGGTGCGTGCAAAAAGTAGGACTAATCCCCTTTATATCCGACAACCTCCATGCAATTGCCTCTTTGTGTTTTCTCAACACCTCAATCAATCTAACCTTCTCCTCCTCCGTTAACTTAGAAGAAATGATGATGGGCATGTTCGGTTTCTCTCCTAAGAAGGCGTACTCTAGATGTGATGGAAGGACCTTAAGCTCTAAAGGTTGTGGAATATCTAAAGGAGTACTCTCATCACTAACCTCATTGAGTTCTAACGTCTCAGGAACCCACAACTCATCGCTCTCATCTAAAGGCTCCTCCTCAATCTCCTAGTCAACAACTCCCTCACCTACCAAATCGACCCCACTAATGTACTCAAGACACGTGTTGACACATGATATGAACGAATTTAGAAAGTAAACGCAATGACACGGCCCACTAACCTCGTCCCTACCACTAGGGTGTTGCATGGTTCTATCCATCTCGAACGTGACAATCTCATCACCCGCACGAAGTGAAATCTTACCGTCAAAGACATCTATGATTGCCTTTGCAGTTCGAAGGAATGGACAGCCTAGAATAATAGGAACTCTCTCATCAGCCTCCATATTGAAATTAATGAAGTCTACAGGAAAAACGAACTTATCAACCTTAACCAACAAATTCTCTACGATCCCATGAGGATACTTGACCGAGCAGTCGGCCAAGGACAATGACATACGCGTGGGTGTAAGCTCTCCTAACCCTAGCTTCTCATAAAGAGAGAATGGCATCAAATTGATGCTAGCACCTAGATCAGCTAAAGCATGAGCGGGGGTAACGGCACCCCCGAAGAAGCATGGAATGGTGAATGTACCCGGGTCGGTTAATTTATCCGGTAGCATATTCAAGACCACCGTGGAACAACCTCCAGTCAAAGGAATGTTAGAAAGCTCACCTATCCTATCCTTACACTTTAGAAGGTCCTTGGGCATACTTGGGCATGGATTGAAGGGCTTCTATGAACGGAAGATTGATTTTTAACTGTTTGAACATTTCAAGAAATTGCCCATATTCCTTAGCATATTTCTGATGCTTAAGGCGGGCGGGGTCTGGGACACGGGAATGATCAACTAACAGTGACAGCCTAACCCCTACCTGACGTTTTTCTACACTCTTTTCTACTTGAGGCTCCTCGGTGTGTGCGGTACTTGCTGGGTCTAGCCTAATGTGCACCTTACCGGTTGTCTCCATCTCTATTTCCTCATCAACTTCCTCATCATCCTCAACCGGAAGGCCTTTCTTGCAATTGGCGATTGATGTCACCAACTTGCCTTTGAAGTTCCAAGAAGTTTGAGTGATTGTTCTTAAGGAATGTGGCGTGTTCCTCTTAGGTTCTTTGAGTGGCCTCTAAGGTCCTTTTGATTGCTTGATTCTTGACTAGTATCTGAGATAACATAGCTTTAATCTCATCTAGACCACTACCCAAGTCTTGGTTGTTTAAACCTAGACTGTTTGACCCCCAATTTGGATATTGCCTATTTGAACCCCCTGAAGTGAACTGACCCTGTGAACCCCCACTAGAAAATTAACCCTGAGTATGTGAACCTGAACCCCCAAATTGACCCTGCTGATTTGAACCCCCACTAGAATAGTAACCCTGTGAACCCCTATTTTGATTTGAACCTGTTTGGAAACCAGGGGGTTATTTTAAGAACGAAAGGTGTTATTATTATTACGCCAATTGGACCCGAAATTAGAATTATTGATAGGGTTCGTTGGACCTCTATTAGCTATGAACTCTACCTGCTCAAGAGTTAGTGTGGGACAATCCAAAGTATCGTGACCCCCCTACACACCTCACACCTATCGACCCTCCTCTCTAAATCGTTCATCCTAGTAGTAAGCTTTCTCTCAAGGTTTTCCATCACCGCGGCCATCGATGTATCCAAGCTAACTTGGTGTACTCCTCGACCGGCAGAGGTAGTACTAGAAACAGGAATGGAAGTCCTGCCGATGGCGCGATGATCGACGTCGGAATGGGCAAAACTCTCGAATAGGTCATTGCATTCGGCCATGGTTTTCTTACCCATAAGGTGGCCTCCTGTGGAAGTATCAAATCGGGCTTGAACCTCGGGAGTAAGGCCATTGTAGTATCACCCAATAGACGGATGAATGATTGTTTGAAGTTTCGGTTTTTATAATGGATATTTGATTTTTATGGATTCGTTTATGAATTGTAGGTGATTTGTTTGATTGATTAGATGTGTTTGCATGCTTAATGTTATGTGAATATTGTTTATTACTTCGCAGGAATCTTGGTGACGTTCTTTATCACATAATAGAGTCGAGCTAGGTTTTAGATTTTGGTGAGTGTCGATATCACGTAATAAATCTTTAATCTTTATGGTCAAGTGGCCATCAAACTTTAGAAGTAATATTCGGTAATCTTATAAAATTAAGTGTTCAACTAATTCTCAATAGCTGAAAGGTGCGAGATTATTGTTAGGTCTAAGTCATTAAACCGAAAGGTAGGAGCTTCATTAGGAGTAAACCTATTGGCTATTGTCTAACAAGTCTAATCAAGAAATCAAATTTACCCTAGGTTTAGGTCTCAAAAGGGAGTGAGCCTTGTAGGGTACTTTCATAAACCCATTAGATGTCTTGAAAAGGAGTCTAACAACCGGTAATCAAAACAACTTCTAGGGTGCCATAAGTGTCTCTTGAGAAGGGTTAGGAGTCTTGTTCGGTATCCAGATAACTGAGAACTTTATGATCCCGGTTCCTTATTAATCAATATCCTAATAAAACCGTTACTAAAAACAATCATTCATCCATCTAGGTAGTAAACCTATTGGCTATTGTCTAACAAGTCTAATCAAGAAATCAAATTTACCCTAGGTTTAGGTCTCGAAAGGGAGTGAGCCTTGTAGGGTACTTTCATAAACCCATTAGATGTCTTGAAAAGGAGTCTAACAACCGGTAATCAAAACAACTTCTAGGGTGCCATAAGTGTCTCTTGAGAAGGGTTAGGAGTCTTGTTTGGTATCCCGATAAGTGAGAACTTTATGATCCTTGTTCCTTATTAATCAATATCCTAATAAAACCGTTACTAAAAACAATCATTCATCCGTCTAGGTAGTTCATAAAATCTAGCCGATCAAAGTCATAACAAAAATCGTAAACAAAGTATTTTCAAGAAAACGAAACATAATGGAAAGAAAGAGACGAAAGTGAAGACACCCGAATGGCAAATACGCGACAAGGATGATTCCCGAACTTCGTATCTTCGGGAAAATGCTCCAAGAACTCGAAAACGCTCCGAAAGATACTGAAAATACGTCCTAAAGCTCCTTGGTTCGTAAGCTCTGGGGTTTTGAGGTGTATAATGAATTTATAGTAAATTCTGATCACCAAAACGATTTTCGGCGCCCAGATACCCCGTCACATCATGCGACGGGGAAGTCCCTCAGGTGTCGCGCAGCGCTAGCATTCCAAAATAGATTTAATATTATTTTATTACCCATGGGCCGTGACTGTAAACTTCTAACGCCGTCGCGCGACGCGACGGCACGTTTTTCTCGGACTTCTTCGTTTTTAACTCAGTTTCAGCAACGCGATGATCCGAACTCATTTGCAACTTAATTTCCAGCCATTTAATTATTGTTTTTCGACACTTTCGGCACCAAAGACCTGGAAATACAAGAATTGATCAAAGTAACAAAATTCTAAATAAAACCGAACAAATGAATACAAAATATATACAAACTTAACACGATTAATGGATGTATTTTGCAATACTTCACAAACACATGAGTAAATGCCAACATATTAAAATATGTGAGGGTTCCAAATATATAACAAATACAAACTTATAACGTTCAAGATGAGAAACGCGTACACAGTCTAGTAGAGACCTAAGTGTCTAATGAGTTAGAACACTTGTAGGTTGACTCACGCCTTTGGAACACCTTTTGCTAGCACACTCTTTTGGACGCAAAACTATGAGTTCATGTCCCCCTTTTCTTTTTAACGTTTTCGGTTTTACAACTCTCAGGGGGGAAATACATGTCACTATGGTATGGTTAAGCTATGGAATGAAACAACTGGATCATGTGCGAATATGGTCTCTCTTAAGCACCATTAATCTTGTATAAGACCAAGGAACAAAAGGGGTAAATCTATCGGGTACGGGCAAGCCCCACTCATGGGTCCTTGGTGGCCGCATGGAGTGCTTTTGTTGTCCCATCCGAGTGGATCAGTACTAAATCGTCGAAGGGTTGAGTGCTTCCTATGTCGTCACACATATTAATGTCCTTGCAAAACATTAATGGTCAACGATTTCATAGACGCTTTACATACTGGTTTTCTATAATTGAACTTTCAAATGTTTTAAGATTCTTTTGATGCGAACTCAAAACACATGAATTCACCAACTTTTGTTGACATTTTTAAACTTACATGTATTTCAGGAAACTAAGTGGATCTTCACGCAATAGTTATCACAAAGAAAATGGTTGTCATGTTGGCGATGTCATCCGCTTTTGAAGGGTTTGATCCATATATCTCATCTTCGAGTGAGACATAGGATGCAAAGCCTTTGCGTTTTAAAAACTTATTATGGAACAAGCCTTTTGTAAAACATTATAAGTTGTGTTGTCTTTTATCTTCGAACAACGTATGGATTGTATCTTTTCCTTATGTTGAATGGATGAACATCATGCTTTTTATTCATATAGTTTGTTTACTTACATCGTATCCGATGAAAACTAATCAAGTTCACACCTTGCGCTTCCGCCTACGAGCGGGTGTGACAAGAACGCTGTCGCAACCCCCGGTCCCTAATTCCCGGGAACGGCCGGCTGCGAGCCAGTTTCGGTGGTATCGCGTGTTTATTCAATTTTGGCAGCGGAATTTACATCAGGACCGTAGTTAGGAAATATTTTATCAGAGTAAAATACCACACTTTCATAATATTGAATACATGGGGTAAAACCCAAGTTTTCAGTACACACATTTTCATAGGAATGAATCCTATTTTTATTTATTAAAAACATCTATTGATTTTAGGTAACTTTATTGCCACTTTTCCAAGCCTTCAGTGCTGTCCAGCTGGCTTCTATTTGGCTTTCACATTTTGTTACCTGAAACGCGTTTGAAAACATTTTGTCAGTGGGAAATACTGGTGAGTGAATCCCAGTTTAATCATGTTTAAATAAAAACCATTGTACAGTATTGAGGGCGATCTCGCAATTACATTTGTTTCCAAGTCATACTAATTACCGCCCACGGTACTGTCAACCCGACTTGTGGAAAGTTACTCCTCGTAAGGCAGTAACTAATTTTGTATACAAAACCCCAAGAAACCGACGATAATTGTATCCTTACAAATACTCAATAACTGTTTAATATATAATTAATCGTATGAGGTTTTGTAAAAACAGTTAACAAAAAGGAGATTACTCACATTGCTATTTTAGATTATCCTTTAGGGTTTCCTGAGAATTATCTATAATTTACTCAAATGCACACGTGTTAGTATAATAACCCATTTTAACATTAGTAATACCCTCCTCGAGACGGCATTCCAACTACTACGTCGGGCAGAACCACGACAGCCGTTACGGAACCCTAGATCAATCGGGCAGCGTATCTAATACGTATCCAGGGGTTATGATACTTACAACGGAGCAGAACTTCATTATTTAGGCGGGTATTATACTCGTGTATAATGCCTACACTTCAGTTTTGAGATTGAGAAAAGAAATCTGAACTAATTCGATTGAAGGCCTGATGCCTTCTTATATAGGGGCTGAGTTTGGGTTTCTCGTGGCCCGCATAAATGTAGGCAAAGGCCTACGCGGCCCGCGTCAACACTGGTCAACAGCGTAGGTGATCCGGGTCAGTTAGTAGGTTCGACATGTGTTGGGCCACGTGGCGGCCCAGGGTTCAACCACATTTCACCTTCTCGCGGCCCGCGTAAGGGTTAAGGGGTGCCTTACGCGGCCCGCCTAAACCCCAAAAATCATATTTTTAATTATTTTTAATAATATTTAAGGTATTCGGGGTCCGTTTTCGTGTATGGGGTGTATTTTAGGACATATTAGGATATTTTAAAATATATTAGGGTGTCGGAAAATTTATGAGGGTATCGGTTTTCTTTAGGGTGGTTATATGTAACATCTGTGCTTGTAATCATTGTGAACAGTTCAGTTATCAATAAAACAATGTTATTTGATCCCAATGTTTGTTTGGTTGTGTTTTACATTTTTCATGTTTTGACTTTTATGTAATTTCAAACTCTATATCACTTTCTGGAGAGTTATACGCAAACTGGTGCGGAAACGTACTCAGTTTAACGCGACAAATAATCCGGAACATCAACATATACTCAACATACCTTAAATAACCTTTACATAACTTAGAAATAAGTTTTAAAGGCTTTGGTGTGGCAAAAACAAGTTAATTCGCTTACAGGGACTAAACTTGACAAACTGCGAAAGTATGCCAATTTGAACTGTAACGAACATTCCGGAACATGACCATAAGTTAAACATACCATAAATATCCTTTACAAAGCTTAGAAATAGGCTTTGAGGGGTTCGGTGTGCTAAAATAAACTTTTGGGTCATTCAGGGACTAAAAGTGTCAAAAAGTGCACAAGTTTGCACTTTCGGGCATAACTTACGTTCTGAATACATCCGGACATCCAAAAATTTATGTAAGCATGACTATATTATTCTTTAGTGTTTGTCTTGCCAAAAAATCCATTCGTCGCGTCATTTGGATCGTTTTTCGCGCTTGTGCGCATTCCGTCGTAATTAAGCGAACATCGCGTTCGTACGACCAAACGAACCATCATCCGGCATATTTTTGAACATGTTTCATGTCCACAATGTTTAGGCAACATTTTAGAGCCTTAAAGTTGGCTTTACGGGCCTTAGAAGTGTCGGAAATAGCCTTAAACACGTGCAGGGACTGGAACTGTCATTTTTCAAACATGTTTCTGATCTGACATGTCCAGGCGGCCCGCATTAGATTATGTGCATCCTGAAGCGGGCCGCATGGCCCCTTCTAACCAGATTAAATGAATCAAACAGCAGATTGCAGCTGTTTAATCCTCCACCACATGTTCTCACTTGTTTAGTCAGATGATAAGGACCATTTTTAGCTTCCATAACCTTCCAACAAGTGTACGGATGTGATCGAATCACGGTTTCCATGAAACGATCTTAACGGTGGACCAAAAACTATATATCCCCTATGCCTTTCTTTGCAAAACTTACAATAATTTTGATTTGAGAAACTCTAAGTTGAAACTATTGTTTCATACCTGAGATTTTTTTAATCGAAATTAGCATTCGGGGACCCTTCGTAAGTATTCTTTCGTTCTTTTATTGCTTTTCGAGTCTTTTAGAGTCTGAAAGTCAAACTTTGTTTGACTTTCTGCATTGACCAGTTTATGGTCAATGCGAAGTTCGTTTGAACTTCGCAACGTGAGTGTAATCACGTTGGTTATAGTCCCTTGGGACTATGCCTACTGATTACCACGTTGTCTAGGGTCGTAGTGTCACACCCCGACCACGTAGAACATACGAAACGTGGCGGAAACATCGGGGAGTGTTGTAACAGAATTAATTGTTTCAAATCCATGGCAATTGAAGTTTCGTTTTATTAATTAAAAGTGTTACGATGTCTTAATAAACAAAGAAATACGACATAATTAACTAGTCTTGCATCTTTTATTGTCACTAAAGCCCAAGTCTGCCTATATGTATCTTGATCATCTTATGCAACAGCTCCTGAAAAACACATGTGAAAATAGGTACGTCAGCATAAAAATGCCTGTGAGATACATAGGTTTTGTGAAAATAGGTTCCATGACTTATGTTTGAGAAAATGTTTAGTCATGAACCTTGTAATTTGCTTTGTTTTGTAAATCATTTGAAAAACAATGAGTTCAGATGATATGTATACAATAAATGAATAATGTATGGTTAAATGAATAACCATAGTAAAATGGATATGTATAAGATAAGTTGTTTGTAAAACAATGTCTTGTGAAAAGTATGTTATTTGTATAAAATGTTATATGTATCAAACTGAAATGATTCAAATAACGCTACAATATGTAATACCATACAAACACTTATATATAGGAAGTACCAGCGGCGTATCCACCATGCTTGTATCATATTACACACGCATCGTTGCTTAATCACTTAATCAAACCAAACCAATGTCAAAATGTCTATGTCAAATATCCATGTCAAATGTCTATGTCAAAATATCATGTATGGCAAGTGAAATGTCTCAACTAAACCACATACACAAAAACAAAGTATTGAAGTAAAACTTGGTTTAAATCAAAGTTATGTTTTGTGGGAAATGCATGATCAAATGTCAATCATGTTAAAATGTCTATGCCGAAATGTCTATGTCAAATACGGTTCACACGGTTCACAGATACAAACGGTTCACAGATATCAACGGATCACAGTCAAATGATTACAACGGTTCAATATGTAGTATAATGTGTTCATATGCTGGATAAGCATATGCAACAGAAAAGCAATGAAAAACGATGTACTAAGTATGCACATAATGGACATACATAGCATAAAGTGTATTGAAATCATGTACTATAATGTACTAACGAACATAGCAGTATATGATGTTTAAAACAGGAAAGCATGAAAGTAACAAGTAGGCACATGTGTTCCACCCCAAAACAGTTTGGAAAACAGTAAAAGAGGGGTCTATGTACTCACCTGGGATTGCTCAGTAGTTCTGGAGTGACAACTAAACAATGCTAGAGATCGCGGATATCAAACGGCACCTTATATAGATAACTATGTTAATTAACCGGACCTAGATCGGAAGATTGGGTAGCATTAGGGTTTGTAAACCAAACGAGTGTAGATACTCGTATCTTTTGGTTTAACAAAGCCTACATACTAAATGAAACTTAACCTGATTGTTTACGACCCAATACGACCCGTTTAGGTAGCTTATGCTACTTTAACGCGTCGTTCGCGTGAAACGCGTTCGGATCGCCTAACTAGTCCTATGACAAGTGTTATATGCCTAAACATGTTACATAATCAGTTATGTGACAAAAGTTTAGGTTACATATGCTTAATTACCAATTATACATGAAAAGGGTATTCTGGTAATTTACCTAAGGCATATAAACTACCTATCATACAACTATTTAAACGATGTGACCATAGGGTATAACCTCGGAAGGTTATTCCCTACCTACTATGGTCACCTAATGTGTTTGGTCGGATCCTAATGATCGACCAAACTGGGTCGGGTTCGAGGTATAAGTGATTTATTAGATCGCTTACCCTACGACCCTAGACAACGTGGTAATCAGTAGGCATAGTCCCAAAGGACTATAACCATCGTGATTACAATCACGTTGCGAAGTTCAAACGAACTTCGCATTGACCATTACTGGTCAACGCTGAAAGTCAAACAAAGTTTGACTTTCTGACTCGAAAAGCAGTAAAATAAGGAAAAGAACGAAAGAATACTTACGAAGGGTCCCCGAATGCTAACCCAGATCAAAATAGCTCAGGTATGAAACGAAGGTTCCAACTTAGAGTCTTTTCAATCAGATTTGTGGGTTTTGGGGTTGAGGGTGGATGGGTATTTATAGTATACGGTCCACCGTTAGGATCGTTTCTCATAGTACGTGATCGAATCCAAGGCGTACACTTGTCGGAAAGTCATGGTGCCTCAAAATGCTCACCACCATAAGGATTGGACACTTGGCAAGGGGTTAGGGAGTGCAAAACAGCTAAAAACAGGCTGTTAAGTACTCTGCATCTGGTCTGAACTTGCTTTACGGACCTCAAAGCTGCCAATGTTGAGGTCCGTAAGGTAACAACTTTGGCAGATTTACAGTTTTGGTCCCTGCAGCCCCTAAACTTGGTTTTCAATGCATTTTTGACACGTTTAAGGCCCGTTAACCCCATTTCAAAGCTCTAAAATGAAGTTAAAGTATAGGGAACTTAAAATGTGCTCAAAAATATCTCGGATGTCGGTTCGTTTAGCCGTACGAACGCGATGTTCGCTTAATTACGACGGAATGCGCACAAGCGCGAAAAACGATCCAAAAGACGTGACGAATGGATTTTTCTTAAGGCGAACACTAAAATATAATGTAGTCATGCTTACATAAATTTTTGGATGTCCAGATGTATTCAGAATGTAAGTTATGCGCGAAAATGCAAACTTGTGCACTTTTTGACACTTTTAGTCCCTGAATGTCCCAAAAGTTTATTTTAGCACACCGAACCCCTCAAAGCCTATTTCTAAGCTATGTAAAGGATATTTAAGGTGTGTTTAACTTATGGTCAAGTTCCGGAATGTCTGTTACAGTTCAAATTGGCATACTTTCGCAGTTTGTCAGCTTTAGTCCCTGTAAGCGAATTAACTTTGATTTCACCACACCAAACCTTCCAAAACTTATATCTAAGTTATGTATAGGTTATTTAAGGTATGTTAAGCCTATTTCACTATTCCGGAGTGTTTGTTGCATTAAACTGGTTATATTTACGTATTAGTGCGCGTATAACCTTCCAGAAAGCGATATAGTGATTGAAATCGAACAAGAATTGATATGTGTAAACGATACACATATTTTTACAAATCCCAAGTATGAAATACAATATTTCACTGGTTGGGCATTTGTTTGATGGTTGAAATGACACAGGTGTTACAGTCTCCCCTACTTTAGGAAATTTCGTCCCGAAATTAATTCGTAGGAGTCTGTCTATGACTTTGTTTCAAATAGTCATCAAAGATATGTAAAGCATAATCTGATTATTTTCCTCAACGGATATTTTTCAGAAGCGAAAATGAACGAGCAGAGTCATTTTCTTCAACGGGTTCTTCGGAAATGGAAAATAAAGGAATTAACTAAACGGATATACATATCCCTCAACGGATATTCTTCAGAAGTGAAAATGAATGGATGATTCATTCTTTCTCAACGGATTCTTTGCCAGAAATGGGAATGAAGGAATAATCCACGGATATTCATTTCTCTCAACGGATATTCTTCAGAACGAAAATGAACAAACGGGGTCATTTTCCTCAACGGTTTGTTCTTCAGAATTTGAAGTGAAAGAAAAATCAACGGATATTCATTTCTCTCAACGGATATTCTTCAGAACGAAAATGAGCAAACGGGGTCATTTTCCTCAACGGTTTGTTCTTCAGAATTTGAAATGAAAGAAAAATCAACGGATATTCATTTCTCTCAACGGATATTCTTCAGAACGAAAATGAACAAACGGGGTCATTTTCCTCAACGGTTTGTTCTTCAGAATTTGAAATGAAAGAAAAATCAACGGATATTCATTTCTCTCAACGGATATTCTTCAGAACGAAAATGAACAAACGGGGTCATTTTCCTCAACGGATATTCTTCAGAAGTTGAAATGAAAGAAAAATCAACGGATATTCATCTCCTCAACGGATAAATCTTCAGAAACGAAAATGAACTAACGGAGTCATTTTCAACGGTTATTTCCTCAGAGTTGGAAATGAAGAATTACACAACGGATATTCATTTCCTCAACGGATAAATCTTCAGAAACGAAAATGAACTAACGGAGTCATTTTCAACGGTTGCTTCCTCAGAGTTGGAAATGAAGGATTACACAACGGATATTCATTTCCTCAACGGATAAATCTTCAGAAACGAAAATGAACTAACGGAGTCATTTTCAACGGTTGCTTCCTCAGAGTTGGAAATGAAGGATTACACAACGGATATTCATTTCCTCAACGGATAAATCTTCAGAAACGAAAATGAACTAACGGAGTCATTTTCAACGGTTGCTTCCTCAGAGTTGGAAATGAAGAATTACACAACGGATATTCATTTCCTCAACGGATAAATCTTCAGAAACGAAAATGAACTAACGGAGTCATTTTCAACGGTTGCTTCCTCAGAGTTGGAAATGAAGGATTACACAACGGATATTCATTTCCTCAACGGATAAATCTTCAGAAACGAAAATGAACTAACGGAGTCATTTTCAACGGTTGCTTCCTCAGAGTTGGAAATGAAGGATTACACAACGGATATTCATTTCCTCAACGGATATTCTTTAGAACGAAAATGAATGGATAATTCATTTTCCTCAACGGTTATTCTTCAGAATGGAAATGAAAAGATAAACAACGGATATTCATTTCCTCAACGGATATTCTTCAGAAGTGAAAAATGAATAGCTAGTTCATTTTTCCTCAACGGATGCTTCATCAGAATTGGAAATGAATAGGGTTAACTCTTGATACATGATAGAACTTGCTGTGATTTCTGTGCACTAAATTCCATAATTATGTATGCATCCATAATTACGTAATTCCTTGCACAGTCCGCACAGTTTGTTTTGGAATGTTGTGGGGAAAGATATCAAACCTGAGATGAGAGTGACTAGACTACCATAGGGTCCTTTTAATTAGATCAACAGAGGATCTTCTTAATTAGGCCACTAAGGAGTCCTTTCAGCTATATCATCACATGATATCCCTAACCAGATTTTTGGATCAATCTGTTTAACTAGACCACTAAAGGGGTCAAATTTTGAGGTAGTACATTATAATCCAAGGGACTTTAACTACAACGTAGAAGTCCATTAAGGATTTAAGTAGTACCTTTGGGTATCCTACTATGAATCTCTTGCACAAAGATATGATTTTACGAGGATTTGAATAACATAAACTGGATCACATGACACATAAAGGATAACACATAAGCACATAACCACATAATTGTTTAATTGTTATTTTCTTGTTATTGATTGCTATTAACTTGGCGCCTCGTACATCGTTTCTCTTGGAAGAAACGGGTACTTAGGATTTTCGTGGAAACGCAAGAGATTATACAAGGGAAGAAATTTGGAAGTAGTCTGTTCTTCAAGGAATGCGGTTCCTTGATTGTCGGTATTGTAGGGGATATGTTTATACATGCAACCACATAAACATATTGAAATGTAAATGAAAGATTTATTTATAAACAACAATAACAACAACTGTTTCATAGATTGTGATAAAAGAAAATAATACACAAGGCTCGATTATTTTCTAAACAACGTTATCTTCTGTTGGTCAGATACTCATCCCTGCGCTGGATTTGCATCAGCAAGTCTTGGGCAATTTCTACTAAAATGGCCCATCTCGCCACAGTTGTAGCAAGATCCCAGTGGGAAACGAGCTTTAGCAGGATTGTTGTTAATCTGATTTGGTGCTGCTGCTGTTGGGCAAACCCTCGCTGTATGACCTATAAGTCCGCAAACTTGGCATGTGCGGCACTTCACACCAGCATGATGATGTAGGCCACATTGGTTGCACAAGGGTGCAGTTCCTTTGTAGGGTTTCCTGGCAGGGGGTTGAGCTGGTTGGTTGGGGACGGCTTGATCATTGTGAGCGACCACGGCGAAGTTCTGAGAAGCCTTTCGCTTCTTTGACTTCTTAGAGGATCCAGTATGTTCATCCATGGTCTTTGATTCCTCGATTGGTTTCGATTCCTCGACCAGTTTCTTGTCACCCTTTCGGAAAAGCTTACGTTTCCTGATCTGCGATTCAGTCAAGGTTGCAGATAACTCAATGGCCTGCCTAACAGTAGTAGGGTTGCTACCAGTCAAAATGTCTTGTATTGAGTCGGGAAGGCCATCAATGTACTTTTCGATCGCCTTATCCAAAGGCGTGACCATGTTTGGGCATAACAGACTTAACTCCTCATAACGGTCCGTGTAGGCTCGATGCTCACCGCTGTCTTGCTTAAGATCATCAAATTCCCTTTCCAAAGCCCTGATCTCGTGACGAGGACAAAACTCCTTCATCATGAGAGCCCTAAGTTCGGCCCATGTCTGTGCTAGAGCAACTTCTGCACCACGATCTCTCATAACCCCGTTCCACCACGTAAGGGCTCTCTTCTGGAACACACTCGAAGCAAACTCGACCTTGCGATTGTCAGGACACTGCACATGGCGGAAAGTATTCTCAATGCTCTCGAACCATTGAAGAAGCCCAGTCGCTCCCTCAGAACCACTAAACTTGAGTGGTTTCGCCGAGTTAAAACTCTTGAAATTGCATGGACCATTGTTGTTGTTGTTGGCTTGATTCCATTGAGCAAAGAGGTTTGGGAATTGAGCAGCCATTTGCTGCGCAATGATTTCTGCCAATTCGGCAGTCGCTATCTGGCTTTCGCGTCGAGGAGGCATTCTAAAAGAGGAAACATGAAAGGAAACGAGTGAGAGAAGTAGACGAAAAGAATGAGATGAAACAAATCTGATGAATGCAAGGATGGTGGTCATTTGTTTGTTACTACAAAGCAACAAACGACCTCGATGATTAAAGTAAATAGGTCAAAAATAATGTATAGCGAAGACATGCTCGCCTATAAGTGAACACTCATCCCAAGAATTCCCAGGTAAGCACAACTGGTCTCGCGTCTGATGAGATGTATACGAAGTGCTTGCCTAGACAGAAAACCCAGAATACAGGCATTCACCCTTCCAGTTTGCACGTGTTCACATTATTTAAAACCCAAAACCTTGACGAGATTTTGAAAACTCAAAGGGGTTCAAAACCTTATAACAGAGGGTTCAAAACCTAGTAATTAATCATCCTAGAACAGATGATTAGTTTTCAAAGCGGTTTCGAAAATTTATGTTCTTGTTGTGGTAGTCGCCTAAGGATAGGTGACGGTATTGTTTTATGACTAAACGCAAGTAAACTCGCGTTAGGGTCCTAAGAAAGTTATAGACTAGGTCAAAGCATTACTAATAACCTAATTCCCTATAACCATTGGCTCTGATACCATCTTTTCTGTCACACCCCGACCACGTAGAACATACGAAACGTGGCGGAAACATCGGGGAGTGTTGTAACAGAATTAATTGTTTCAAATCCATGGCAATTGAAGTTTCGTTTTATTAATTAAAAGTGTTACGATGTCGTAATAAACAAAGAAATACGACATAATTAACTAGTCTTGCATCTTTTATTGTCACTAAAGCCCAAGTCTGCCTATATGTATCTTGATCATCTTATGCAACAGCTCCTGAAAAACACATGTGAAAATAGGTACGTCAGCATAAAAATGCCTGTGAGATACATAGGTTTTGTGAAAATAGGTTCCATGACTTATGTTTGAGAAAATGTTTAGTCATGAACCTTGTAATTTGCTTTGTTTTGTAAATCATTTGAAAAACAATGAGTTCAGATGATATGTATACAATAAATGAATAATGTATGGTTAAATGAATAACCATAGTAAAATGGATATGTATAAGATAAGTTGTTTGTAAAACAATGTCTTGTGAAAAGTATGTTATTTGTATAAAATGTTATATGTATCAAACTGAAATGATTCAAATAACGCTACAATATGTAATACCATACAAACACTTATATATAGGAAGTACCAGCGGCGTATCCACCATGCTTGTATCATATTACACACGCATCGTTGCTTAATCACTTAATCAAACCAAACCAATGTCAAAATGTCTATGTCAAATATCCATGTCAAATGTCTATGTCAAAATATCATGTATGGCAAGTGAAATGTCTCAACTAAACCACATACACAAAAACAAAGTATTGAAGTAAAACTTGGTTTAAATCAAAGTTATGTTTTGTGGGAAATGCATGATCAAATGTCAATCATGTTAAAATGTCTATGCCGAAATGTCTATGTCAAATACGGTTCACACGGTTCACAGATACAAACGGTTCACAGATATCAACGGATCACAGTCAAATGATTACAACGGTTCAATATGTAGTATAATGTGTTCATATGCTGGATAAGCATATGCAACAGAAAAGCAATGAAAAACGATGTACTAAGTATGCACATAATGGACATACATAGCATAAAGTGTATTGAAATCATGTACTATAATGTACTAACGAACATAGCAGTATATGATGTTTAAAACAGGAAAGCATGAAAGTAACAAGTAGGCACATGTGTTCCACCCCAAAACAGTTTGGAAAACAGTAAAAGAGGGGTCTATGTACTCACCTGGGATTGCTCAGTAGTTCTGGAGTGACAACTAAACAATGCTAGAGATCGCGGATATCAAACGGCACCTTATATAGATAACTATGTTAATTAACCGGACCTAGATCGGAAGATTGGGTAGCATTAGGGTTTGTAAACCAAACGAGTGTAGATACTCGTATCTTTTGGTTTAACAAAGCCTACATACTAAATGAAACTTAACCTGATTGTTTACGACCCAATACGACCCGTTTAGGTAGCTTATGCTACTTTAACGCGTCGTTCGCGTGAAACGCGTTCGGATCGCCTAACTAGTCCTATGACAAGTGTTATATGCCTAAACATGTTACATAATCAGTTATGTGACAAAAGTTTAGGTTACATATGCTTAATTACCAATTATACATGAAAAGGGTATTCTGGTAATTTACCTAAGGCATATAAACTACCTATCATACAACTATTTAAACGATGTGACCATAGGGTATAACCTCGGAAGGTTATTCCCTACCTACTATGGTCACCTAATGTGTTTGGTCGGATCCTAATGATCGACCAAACTGGGTCGGGTTCGAGGTATAAGCGATTTATTAGATCGCTTACCCTACGACCCTAGACAACGTGGTAATCAGTAGGCATAGTCCCAAAGGACTATAACCATCGTGATTACAATCACGTTGCGAAGTTCAAACGAACTTCGCATTGACCATTACTGGTCAACGCTGAAAGTCAAACAAAGTTTGACTTTCTGACTCGAAAAGCAGTAAAATAAGGAAAAGAACGAAAGAATACTTACGAAGGGTCCCCGAATGCTAACCCAGATCAAAATAGCTCAGGTATGAAACGAAGGTTCCAACTTAGAGTCTTTTCAATCAGATTTGTGGGTTTTGGGGTTGAGGGTGGATGGGTATTTATAGTATACGGTCCACCGTTAGGATCGTTTCTCGTAGTACGTGATCGAATCCAAGGCGTACACTTGTCGGAAAGTCATGGTGCCTCAAAATGCTCACCACCATAAGGATTGGACACTTGGCAAGGGGTTAGGGAGTGCAAAACAGCTAAAAACAGGCTGTTAAGTACTCTGCATCTGGTCTGAACTTGCTTTACGGACCTCAAAGCTGCCAATGTTGAGGTCCGTAAGGTAACAACTTTGGCAGATTTACAGTTTTGGTCCCTGCAGCCCCTAAACTTGGTTTTCAATGCATTTTTGACACGTTTAAGGCCCGTTAACCCCATTTCAAAGCTCTAAAATGAAGTTAAAGTATAGGGAACTTAAAATGTGCTCAAAAATATCTCGGATGTCGGTTCGTTTAGCCGTACGAACGCGATGTTCGCTTAATTACGACGGAATGCGCACAAGCGCGAAAAACGATCCAAAAGACGTGACGAATGGATTTTTCTTAAGGCGAACACTAAAATATAATGTAGTCATGCTTACATAAATTTTTGGATGTCCAGATGTATTCAGAATGTAAGTTATGCGCGAAAATGCAAACTTGTGCACTTTTTGACACTTTTAGTCCCTGAATGTCCCAAAAGTTTATTTTAGCACACCGAACCCCTCAAAGCCTATTTCTAAGCTATGTAAAGGATATTTAAGGTGTGTTTAACTTATGGTCAAGTTCCGGAATGTCTGTTACAGTTCAAATTGGCATACTTTCGCAGTTTGTCAGCTTTAGTCCCTGTAAGCGAATTAACTTTGATTTCACCACACCAAACCTTCCAAAACTTATATCTAAGTTATGTATAGGTTATTTAAGGTATGTTAAGCCTATTTCACTATTCCGGAGTGTTTGTTGCATTAAACTGGTTATATTTACGCATTAGTGCGCGTATAACCTTCCAGAAAGCGATATAGTGATTGAAATCGAACAAGAATTGATATGTGTAAACGATACACATATTTTTACAAATCCCAAGTATGAAATACAATATTTCACTGGTTGGGCATTTGTTTGATGGTTGAAATGACACAGGTGTTACACGTAGGGTAAGCGATCTAATAAATCGCTTATACCTTCGAACCCGACCCAGTTTGGTCGATCATTAGGATCCGACCAAATACATTAGGTGACCATAGTATATAGGGAATAACCTTCCGAGGTTATACCCTATGGTCACATCGTTTTAGTAGTTGTATGATAGGTAGTTTATATGCCTTAGGTAAATTACCAGAATACCCTTTTCATGTATAATTGGTAATTAAGCATATGTAACCTAAAATTTTGTCACATAACTGATTATGTAACATGTTTAGGCATATAACACTTGTCATAGGACTAGTTAGACGTTCCGAACGCGTTTGACGCGAACGGCGCGTTAAAGTAGCATAAGCTACCTAAACGGGTCGTAATGGGTCGTAAACAATTATGTTAGGTTTCAATTAGTATGTAGGCTTTGTTAAACCATATTACACGAGTCTCCATACTCGTTTGGTTTACGAACCCTCATGCTACCCGATCTTCCGATTTAGGTCCGGTTTATTAACATAGTTACCTATATTAGGTGTCGTTTGATTCCGAGATCTCTATCATTATTTGATTGTCACTCCAGGACTACTGAGTAATCTCAAGTGAGTACATAGAACCCCTCTTTTACTGTTTTCCAAACTGTTTTGGGATGGAACACATGTGCCTACTTGTTACTTTCATGCTTTCCTGTTTTCACATCATATACATGCTATGTTCGTTAGTACATTATAGTACATGATTTCATTACATCTTATGCTAGGTGTGCCCATTGTGTGCATTACTTAGTACATCGTTTTACATTACATTTCATGCTAGGTGTGCCCATTGTGTGCATTACTTAGTACATCATTTTTCATTACATTTCACGCTACGTATGATCATTTGATTACATACTTAGTGCATCGTTTTCACATGCTTACATTTTGGGTATGACATTTGGTTTGTTTAACATGGAACAATACATTCACTAACATTAGATATGCCGTTCGTTAGTAGGTAGTGGTACCATAGGAATTGACAACTCCCGTTCCGGACATCCTGGGTATGGGGATGAAAGGAATGACCGAATTCGATATACATTGTCACACCCCCAAAATCCACACGCGGAGTATCACCGCTTGGAGGCATGACTGACCAGGATCAAGCCACCAATCATATCAAACATAATAAGTATTAAATGTAATTTAAACCAAACGATATGAAAGGTGTTCAAACAAAACATGTTAAGTGTATAGCGGAAGCATAAAATGTAAACCCAACGTAAGTAATAAGTTCAAATGTTTAAATGTTTTATCATAAGTTCCACAATCCGTGCCCACAACGACCGCATCCCCCGTGCAAGCTCCAAGAGTACCTATGGTCCTGCAAGGCATGTAATAGAGAGTCAACAACTAGTTGAGCGAGTTCACAGTTGGTTATTCAGTTATAGTGTTCGTATTGTAATTCGTAAGCTCGTTTAGTAATCATGTAATGTATGTAATGGTATCGCGGCCCTCCAGGCATGTTTGCGAAGTTTAGTGGGGGTTTCCCATGTTTTCTAGACTAGGTATATTTGTATCGCGGCCCACCCGGCATGTTTGCGAAGATTAAAGTATAGTTCGCGGCCATTCTAGGCATGTTTGCGAAGATTGTTCTATTATCGAGGCCAAATCCCGGCGTGTTTGCGAAGAGAGAGTATATGTATCACTAGTCTAGCAGTATCTACTAATAACCTTCCCCTCCCGAGGAATAATTCCATTAATCATGTAAGTATAAGAAACATTCAACCCATTCCCAACCCCGGGAATCCCATGCCTTGGTAAGAGTGTGAACTCACCATGGGTTTGCTCGGTATGCTAAGTATGTACTCAATTAATCAATCACGTCCTATAGTACGCACGTATACATAATCAGTTTGTGTTCACATATAAACACACAGTGATAAACAAGTAGCACATAACACGTATTTGAGATCAGACACAAGATGGTTACACTTAACAGCAGTTAACTAACCCGGTTAACTTCTAAACAGAATTAAAGTAGGTTACTGTGCTGATTACACATTTGGTGAAACACATATCGATGAAACACAAATCGGTGAAACACATATCGGTGAAACACAAATCGGTGAAACACATATCGGTGAAACACATATATTGACGAAACACATTCTGTTTCATCGTTCAGGGTCTCGGTGAAACACATTCTGTTTCACCGTCACCTGTGTTTCGTCTAAGATGTCTGTTTCACCGAAGGTCAGTTACGTGGAAATCAGTGACATCAGTTACGCAATAACACAGAAACCCTAATCATGCTATCAGCCGTCATCAGCAAATCATCAATCATGCAGAAATCATTCGTTCACAGAATTCATCATCGCATCATCATAACATAAGCATCACAGTTCTTAACGTCTAGCATGAACCCTAGGTTATGGGTACCACAAACCGATTACTATAATATATCACATCATTAACGGAGCAGGGTTTATCATCATCCGATTAACCATAGAAACCCTAATAGTCTATCGTTTTCGTATTCATCAATCCAATGTACATTCAGACATGACAATTATCAAACATCATACACTCTAGATCATCATACAATACAATAACTTATCACATAATAGTTATTAGAACCCTATCGATTGTCTGATCAGATTTATTAAAACAATAACATCAAACATAAGTAAACAAAGACAATCACGGAACGAATCACACTAACCGAGATAATGATTAAGATGGTTTTGATCGTTTAAGGACTTAGGAAAACACACACAGCTGCCGTCACACTTGGGAGAGAGTTCTAGGGTTTCTGTTTTGCCAAGGGTGTGAAACTGGAACCGTTTTCACGTAATTATACACGAAATAACGTTCTGGGCCCGTAATGGGCTTCGGTGAAACTGGGCTCGGTGAAACACCCTGTTTCATCGAGGTGAGGTTGACGAAACGGATCCTGTTTCATCGAGATGTTCTTGGCGAATCAACCTCTGTTTCACCGGGTGTGAATGATGTGGTAACAGTTTTGAGTTTCTAACAAGTCTTAAGTTTAACAACCAAACACATAATCATGCCAACACAATACGTTTTATTATAACCCGAAGTGTACAGTTACAAGTCAGACAAGTCAATAACTAAACAGTCAAAGTCAACGTGCATTAAATGCGAAAGTGAAAGTCGGAAACTCAAGTTGTCACATTATCCCCAACTTGAAAGAAATTTCGTCCCGAAATTTAGCATGCGGTTACTGAGGAAGCTAGTGGTGTGACGTTGTTTACCTGTATCGTATCACGGCTCCCCGAGCAGGTTTGCGAAGATTACTGGTTTTCCTGGGGTGTCACATCATCCCCCGTTGATTTGGAATTTCATCCCGAAATTCTGTAGTAGCTTCGGCCTCAGTAGTGGTTGCTTAGTTTCCGAATAACTGGGGATATTTGAGTTTCATCTGATCTTCGCGTTCCCAGGTGAACTCTGGGCCACGGCGGGAGTTCCAACGAACTCGTACAAGAGGTATTCTAGTGTTCTTGAGGACCTTAACATCCTGGTCCGTGATTTCAACAGGTTCCTCGACGAATCGTAACTGTTCATCAATAGTGAGCTCTTTCAGAGGAACTATGTGGGTCTCATCTGACAGACACTTCTTTAGGTTCGACACGTGAAAGACGTTGTGAACTGCACTGAGTTCAACTGGTAAGTTCAATCTGTAGGCCACCCTGCCTATCTTCTCAATGATTTCGAATGGTCCAACGTATCGTGGATTAAGTTTGCCGCGTTTGCCAAAACGAACCACACCCTTCCAGGGTGAAACTTTGAGTAGTGCTCGATCCCCAACCTGGAATTCGAGTAGTTTCCTGTCTTTATCGGCGTATGCTTTCTGACGGTCACGAGCTGCCGCCATGCGTTGTCGTATTTGAGCAATCTTTTCAGTAGTATCAACTACCATTTCTGGACCTGTGATCTGACTGTCACCCACCTCTGCCCAACAAAGAGGTGACCGGCATTTACGCCCGTACAATGCCTCGAATGGAGCAGCTTTAATGCTTGTGTGGTAGCTGTTGTTGTACGAAAATTCCACAAGTGGCAGATGTTTTTCCCAACCATTGCCAAAGTCGATTACGCACGCTCGAAGCATGTCTTCTAGAGTTTGAATAGTGCGCTCAGACTGCCCATCCGTCTGAGGATGATAAGCTGTGCTCATGTCTAAACGAGAGCCAAAAGATTTGTGCATTGCTTGCCACAGTTCTGAAGTAAAACGTGCATCACGATCAGAGATAATAGAAGTGGGCACTCCGTGCCTTGAGACCACTTCCTTCAAGTACACATCTGCTAGTGTGGAGAACTTGTCCGTTTCCTTGATAGCCAAGAAGTGAGCAGACTTTGTGAGTCGATCCACGATCACCCATATAGTATCATTTCCGCGCTGAGATCTAGGTAGGCCAGTAACAAAATCCATGGAAATTTGTTCCCATTTCCATTGTGGTATCTCAGGTTGTTGGAGTGGACCTGAAGGTTTCTGGTATTCGGCTTTGACTCTCGCACAAGTCAGGCACTTGCTAACGTATGTTGCTATGTGGGCCTTCATGCTAGGCCACCAGTATGTAGTTTTGATATCGTGGTACATTTTATCCGAACCTGGATGTACCGAGTAGCGAGACTTATGAGCTTCATCCATTACAAGCTCGCGTAAGTTACCATAGAGTGGGACCCAAATGCGTCCTGTTACGTAATAAGCACCATCTTCCTTCTGTTCTAAGCGTTGCCTTGAGCCACGTAGGGCTTCAGCCCTGACGTTGTCTGGTTTCAATGCTTCTACCTGAGCATCTCGTATCTGAGAAGGAAGGCTAGACTGGATAGTAAGTTGCAATGCTCGTACACGCCTTGGCGTAGTATCCTTTCGACTGAGGGCGTCAGCCACCACATTGGCTTTGCCCGGATGGTACTTTATGGCACACTCGTAATCGTTCAGTAGTTCGACCCATCGACGTTGTCGCATGTTTAATTCTTTCTGTTTGAATATATGCTCGAGACTCCTGTGATCAGTGTAGATGGTGCACTTAGTGCCATACAAGTAATGTCGCCATATCTTGAGTGCAAAAACAACGGCTCCCAGCTCTAGATCATGTGTTGTGTAATTCCGTTCGTGAATCTTAAGTTGGCGCGAAGCATAAGCAATGACTTTATCCCGCTGCATCAACACACATCCAAGACCCTGGATAGATGCATCGCAGTAGACTACAAAATCGTCCGTGCCTTCAGGCAATGAGAGGATAGGTGCGCTACAGAGTCTATCCTTTAAATGCTGAAACGCTGTTTCCTGTGTATTACCCCAACGATAAACAACACCCTTCTGCGTCAGTAGTGTAAGCGGCTGAGCAATCTTCGAGAAGTCTTTGATGAACCGTCTATAATAACCCGCCAAACCCAAGAATTGGCGTATTTCGGTTGGTGTGCGAGGTGCAGGCCAGTTCTTGATCGAATCCACCTTGGATGGATCGACATGAATCCCATCCTTGTTTACCACGTGGCCTAGAAAGTGGACTTCACGAAGCCAGAAGTCGCATTTTGAAAACTTAGCGTATAGCTGTTCCGTTCGTAGAAGTTCCAAAATAAGTCGTAAATGATGCTCGTGCTCCTCCTGACTCTTCGAGTAAATCAGAATGTCGTCGATGAAAACAATGACGAACTTGTCGAGATAAGGTTTGCACACCCTGTTCATAAGATCCATGAAAACCGCAGGCGCGTTCGTCAACCCGAAAGGCATGACAAGAAACTCGTAGTGGCCGTAGCGTGTTCTGAACGCTGTTTTGGAGACGTCCTCATCCCGGACTCTCAGTTGATGATACCCCGACCTTAGATCAATCTTCGAGTAATAGCTCGACCCTTGCAACTGGTCAAATAAGTCATCGATGCGTGGAAGAGGATAGCGATTCTTCACAGTCACCTTGTTCAGTTCGCGATAGTCTATACACATGCGGAAGGTACCGTCCTTCTTCTTTACAAATAATATCGGAGCTCCCCAAGGCGAAGAGCTAGGACGTATGAAACCCTTTTCCAAGAGTTCTTGTAGTTGCTTAGACAGTTCTTCCAGTTCCGTTGGAGCTAAGCGATAAGGTGCTCGAGCTATAGGTGCTGCTCCTGGAGCTAGCTCGATCTGAAATTCGACCTGACGATGAGGCGGTAACCCAGGCAACTCTTCAGGAAACACTTGAGGAAAATCGCATACTACAGGAATATCCTCAATCTTTTTCTCTTTCTTCGATGTATCTGTAACGAGTGCTAAAACAGCTGTGTGGCCTTTTCGTAAACACTTCTGAGCCTTCAAGAAGGATATGATGCCACTCACGACACCACTCTTGTCGCCTTGAACTTCGAGAGGTTCTTTACCAGAACGAGGAATACGAATGATCTTCTCCTTGCATAATATCTCTGCTTGCTGTTGAGATAACCAATCCATACCGATGACGATGTCGAAACTACCCAGAGTTATAGGAATGAGGTCGATAGAGAAAGTCTGACCAGCGAGGATAAGATTACAACCCTGAACTATGTGTGTGGCCTCTAAACTTTTACCGTTTGCTAACTCTACGACATGTTTGGTGTTTAAAAGTGTTGGTGCGCGTTTAAGCATTTGACTAACTTTCAGAGACATATAACTGGTATCCGCACCCGAATCAAATAACATAGTAACATAAAAGTCGTCGAGAAGAAACTTACCCATAATCACATTAGGATCGTTCCTTGCATCAGCCTGACCAATCACAAATGCACGACCCCTAGCACCATTGTTGTTGTTTCCCCCATTGTTGATCCCATTGCCCTGATTATTGTTGTTGTTATTCTGGTTCTGGTTTAACTGAGGGCAATCCCGCTTAAAGTGGCCTTCAGCCCCGCACTGAAAGCATCCCCTATTTCCTTGCTGTTGTTGTTGCGACTGGTTTCGTGGAGCTGGTGGCTGTTGTTGCTGGTTCTGATTCGCAGGCCTTGAGCTCCTGCAGTCTTTAGCTTCATGACCTACCCTTAGACATCTCGGACAGCGGCCCTTACGACACTGACCACTGTGGTGTCTGTTGCACCTGTTACACAGGGGATGATTTCCCCGATATCCACTCTGCCCCTGACCACCAGAAAATTGCTGACTCGGGCCCTGGTAATCATTAGTCTTGCGTTGCTGAGCTTGAGACTGAACGGTAGCTGAACCTTTGCTGGAATCCCCCTCCCATTTCCGCTTGTTGTCACTGGGAGTAGCAAGAGTAGCTGAAGTAGTAGTGGGAGTAGTAGCGTTGATGCGTTTAGGTAACTTGTTCTGCTCCACCGCCTGATCCGTGAGACGGTGAGCCAACTGAACAACCTGCTGGTAGGTAGCAAGGTTTGCTGAAGTCACATGACTTTGGATCTCTGGTACTAGGCCACTGAGATAAAGTTCGATACGCTTAACTGGGGGGTCCACCATAGTAGGACACAGTAATGCGAGCTCATTTGATCTCTTTGTAAACGCCTCAATCTCTGACCCCGTTATCTTGAGGTTGAAGAACTCGACCTCCAGTTTATGAATGTCATCACGACTGCAGTATTCCTCCTTGATCATCTCCTTAAAATTGTTCCATGGGGTGGCGTTAGCAGCAACCAACCCCAGTATTTGAACCTGAGCTTTCCACCATGTGAGGGCTAAACCCTCGAGAGTACCTGTAGCATACTTCACCCTGGTAATCTATAGTCTCAAAGGTGTATTTTGATGCACCAGGTCTGAATGAATTCCTAAATCACACTATTAAAGTATATTTTTATATACTCTCATGTGTGGTATTGTACAAACCAACATATATTTTGTTAAACATCCAAAGCATATTTTGATATGTTATTTACAAAACCAAAACATAGTTTAATATGTTATTTATCACATCCAAAACATATTTTGATATGTTACTTATGAAACCAAAACATAGTTTAATATGTTACTTACAAATCCAAAGTATACTTTTGATATGCTACTATAAGGTTATTCGTTTAACTTTACATTACTTACAATACATAAACATTTCTACAATTGTTAAACATTACTTTGATGGTTTAGTTGAGACATTTCACTTGCCATACATGATATTTTGACATAGACATTTGACATGGATATTTGACATAGACATTTGACATGGATATTTGACATAGACATTTTGACATTTGTTTGGTTTGATTAAGTGATTAAGTAACGATGCGTGTGTAATATGATACAAGCATGGTGGATACGCCGCTGGTACTTCCTATATATAAGTGTTTGTATGGTATTACATATTGTAGCGTTATTTGAATCATTTCAGTTTGAGACATAGAACATTTTATACAAGTAACATACTTTTCACAAGACATTGATTTACAAACAACTTATCTTATACAAACTCATTTTTATATGGTTATTCCTTTAACCATACATTATTCACTTATCTATACATATCATCTTATCTTATCGTTTTTCAAATGATTTACAAGACAAAGCAAATTACAAGGTTCATGACTAAACATTTTCTCAAACATAAGTCATGAATCTTATTTTCACAAAACCTATGTATCTCACAGGCATTTTTATGCTGACGTACCTATTTTCACATGTGTTTTCAGGAGATGAAGCATAGGACTTATCAAGACATACTTAGGCGGACCTGTGCCTTAGTGACATTAAAAGATGCAAGACTAGTTAATTGTGTTGTACTTCTTTGTTTATTTAGACATTGTAGCACTTTCAATCAATAAAACAAAACTTCAATTGCCATGGATTTGAGACAATTAATTCTGTTACAACACTCCCCGATGTTTCCGCCACGTTTTGTATGTTCCACGTGGTCGGGGTGTGACAGAAAAGATGGTATCAGAGCCAATGGTTATAGGGAATTAGGTTATTAGTAATTAGTAATGCTTTGACCTAGTCTATAACCTTCTTAGGACCCTAACGTGAAGAAATTTGCGTTTAGATTTCTAAAAACAATACCGTCACCTATCCTTAGGCGACGACCACAACAAGAACATAAATTTCAAAACCGCTTTGAAAACTAATCATCTGTTCTAGGATGATTTATTACAAGGTTTTGAACCCTCTGTTATATTGTTTTGAACCCCTTTGAATTTTCAAAATCTCGTCAAGTTTTGGGTTTTAAATAATGTGAACACGTGCAAACTGGAAGGGTGAATGCCTGTATTCTGGGTTTTCTGTCTAGGCAAGCACTTCGTATACATCTCATCAGACGCGAGACCAGTTGTGCTTACCTGGGAATTCTTGGGATGAGTGTTCACTTATAGGCGAGCATGTCTTCGCGATACATTATTTTTGACCTATTCACTTTGACTAATTACCGAGGTCGTTTGTTGCCTTGTAATAACAAACAAATGACCACTACCCTTACTTTCATCAGATTTGTTTCATCTCATTCTTTTCGTCTAAATCTCTCACTCGTTTCCTTTCATGTTTCCTCTTTTAGAATGCCTCCTCGACGCGACAATCAGATGGCAAATGACGAACTGGCGGGAATCATCGCACAGCAAATGGCTATTGCCTTCCCAAATCTTTATGCTCAAATGATGCAAGCCATCAACAACAACAATGCTCCATGCAATTTCAAGAGTTTCAACTCGGCAAAACCGCTCAAGTTTAGTGGTTCTGAGGGAGCAACTGGTCTTCTTCAGTGGTTTGAGAGCATTGAGAATACCTTCCGTCATGTTCTGTGTCCTGAAAATCGTAAGGTCGAGTTTTCTTCGAGTGTGTTTCAGAAGAGGGCTCTTACATGGTGGAACGGGGTGATGAGAGATCGCGGTGCTGAGGTTGCATTAGCACAGACTTGGGCTGAGCTTAGGGCTCTTATGATGAAGGAGTTTTGCCCTCGTCATGAACTGCGAGCTTTGGAGAGGGAGTTTGATGATTTGAAGCAAGACAGTGGCGAGCATCGAGCCTATACTGACCGTTTTGAAGAATTGAGTCTGTTGTGTCCTGCTATGGTTACTCCTGTGGATAAGGCGATCGAGAAATATACAGATGGTCTTCCTGATCTAGTTCAGGATATCGTTACTGGTAGTAACCCTACTACTGTCAGACAAGCCATTGAACTGTCTGCCACTCTGACTGAATCCCACATCAGAAAGAAAAAGCTGTTTCGGAAGGGCGACCCAAGACCAACTGACAAGACTGCTCATGTGGAACCAAAGGAAGAAAATGCTGAGGTGTCCAAGAAGAAGAAGCGCAAAGCCTCTCAGAACTGCGCTGTAACTGCTCAAGACAAACAGGTTGCACCAAACCAACCAGCACAACCTCGCAAAAGGCAAAACTATGTTGGTACTGCACCTTTGTGCAACAAGTGCAACCGTCATCATCTAGCGCAAGAGCAGTGTCACAAATGTACCCATTGTGGGCGGTTGGGACATTTGATCAATGTTTGTCGTTATGCAAATCAAGCTGCTGCAAACCCTGCTGCTGTTCAAGCACAGTTCCCTCCGGGGTCATGTTATAACTGTGGTGACCTTACTCACTACAGAAACAATTGCCCAAGGCTTGTTAACGCACCTCCAGCGCGAGGATGAGCATTTAACATCAACAAGGCAAACAGAAACAATGATGCGGCAGTGAACAACAAGTGTTTTGTTATTTCCCTTGGTTGTTATCTTTGACGTTTAAAGACAAGTCAGTTGTTATATAAATAAAAAATTCGTCGTTTTTATTTTTGCAAAACTGATACGATTGTGTGAATGTTGGATACAACCTTATGATGTCAACCCAAATACAAACTATTCGTATGGTTCAGTTATTTTATGATCACTTGTGATCTCCCCAAGAACCTTAAACATTAGTTTCTTTTAAGAAACAAAGCCAAACTCTTATTGAAAATCCTTCTATCTTTATAGATGGATCATTGGAATTGATTAAAGTGCCAAATGAAATCTATGGATTGGATTCCTAGTGTGCTTTAATTATCTAAACCTAAAGATAACAAATTAATGAATCAAGTTAACTAATTTTGTGCTTATGTGTTTTCTTACATGTTTTGTGGTTGTATGTGATCCATCCAAATCCTCGTAGAGTCTTTTATATTTCATATGAGAGATTCATAATAGGATATCCAAAGTTACTATCTTAAATCCTTAATGGACTTCTACGTTGTAGTTAAGTCCCTTGGGTTTTAAAGTACTATTCTAAAAACTGGACCTCTTGAATGGTCTGGTTAAACAGACTGATTTTGAAAATCTGATCAAAAATATCATGTGATGATATAAATACAAAGATCCCTTAAGTGGTCTATTTAAGGAGATCGTACGACGGTCTAGTTAAGAAGATCATGAGTTGATCTAGTTAAAAAGATCGTTCGTTGATTTAGTTAAAAAGATCCTTTGGTGATCTAGTCAAGTCGCTTCATGTTTATTCAATTGTTTTTTTTTCCTCTATGCATTATGAAATGGACTGTGCGGACTGTGCAAGAGATTACGTAATTATGGAGGCCTACATAATTATGGAATTCAGTGCACAGAAACCACAAGAAGTTTTGTCATGTGTTAAGACCTAAAGTGACAAGAATAATGATACGGGAGAAGTCTCGGACTTTGACCGATGTCATTTATTCTCACACTTCTCAATTCTGGTCTCAATCACACACACAGTTTCAAATGATAAGTCTTCATAAGAAACGTTCTTCTGTCCGTGGTTCAAAAAAAAAAAATTCCATGTTTTACTGCTACAAGGAATTCACTTTGAGGGTTAACAAATTCGCTAAGAATCCTAACATGGCCCAGAGTTTTACTTAAGGGTTCAATGGAACTATTAGAAGGCGAAACGGTCACAGCTGTCTTCACAAGTTTCCTCTAGAATTAAATTTCGGGACGAAATTTCCTAAAGTAGGGGAGACTGTAACACCTGTGCCACTTCAACCATCAAACAAAGACCAAACCAATGAAATATTGTATTTCATACTTGGGATTTGTAAAAATATGTGCATCATTTGCACATATCAACTCTTGTTTGATTTTAAGCTTTAAATCGCTTTCTGGAAGGTTATACGCGCTCTGATGCGTAAATATAACCAGTTTAATCCAACAAACACTCCGGAATAGTGACATAGGCTTAACATACCTTAAATAACCTATACATAACTTAGATATAAGTTTTGGAAGGTTTGGTGTGGTGAAATCAAAGTTAAATCGCTTACAGGGACTAAAGTTGACAAACTGCGAAAGTATGCCAATTTGAACTGTAACAGACATTCCGGAACATGACCATAAGTTAAACATACCATAAATATCCTTCACATAGCTTAGAAATAGGCTTTGAGGGGTTCGGTGTGCTAAAATAAACTTTTGTGTCATTCAGGGACTAAAAGTGTCAAAAAGTGCACAAGTTTGCATTTTCGCGCATAACTTACGTTCTGAATACATCTGGACATCCAAAAATTTATGTGAGCATGACTACATTATATTTTAGTGTTCGCCTTAAGAAAAATCCATTCGTCGCGTCATTTGGATCGTTTTTCGCGCTTGTGCGCATTCCGTCGTAATTAAGCGAACATCGCGTTCGTACGACCAAACGAACCGACATCCGAGATATTTTTGAACACATTTTAAGTTCCCTATACTTTAACTTCATTTTAGAGCTTTGAAATGGGGTTAACGGGCCTTAAACGTGTCGAAAATGAGCTTATTACACAACAGGGACCAAATCTGCCATTTTTCAAACTTTCTGGTCTGCAACAAGCTTACGGACCTCAACACTAATGAGCTTACGGTCCGTAAGCTATCTCCAGTAGATCAGAACCTTCTTAAACAGCTGTTAACAGCTGCAAACCACTCCTAATCCCAATGCCAAGTGTTGATCTCTTATGGTGAGTGACCAAATGAGCCACCATAAGCTTCCGACACTTGTACGGGTGAGATCAAGGCACGTTTCCCGATAAACGATCCTAACGGTGGTGCATTTACTATAAATACCCATCCATACTCAACACAAAAACCCACTAGAATCTAATTGAGGAGCTCTAAGTTGGAACCTTCGTTTCATACCTGAGCTATTTTGATCTGGGTTAGCATTCGGGGACCCTTCGTAAGTGTTCTTTCGTTCTTTTCCTTGTTTTTACTGCTTTTCGAGTCAGAAAGTCAAACTTTGTTTGACTTTCAGCATTGACCAGTAATGGTCAATGTGAAGTTCGTTTGAACTTCGCAACGTGATTGTAATCACGATGGTCATAGTCCCTTGGGACTATGCCTACTGATTACCACGTTGTCTAGGGTCGTAGGGTAAGCGATCTGATAAATCGCTTATACCTCGAACCCGACCCAGTTTGGTCGATCATTAGGATCCGACCAAACACAGTAGGTGACCATAGTAGGTAGGGAATAACCTTCCGAGGTTATACCCTATGGTCACATCGTTTAAGTAGTTGTATGATAGGTAGTTTATATGCCTTAGGTAAATTACCAGAATACCCTTTTCATGTGTAATTGGTAATTAAGCATATGTAACCTAAACTTTTGTCACGTAACTGATTATGTAGCATGTTTAGGCATATAACACTTGTCATAGGGCTAGTTAGGCGGTCCAAACGCGTTTCACGCGCACGACGCGTTAAAGTAGCATAAGCTACCTAAACGGGTCGTAATGGGTCGTAGACACTTAGGTTAAGTTTCAATTAGTATGTAGGCTTTGTTAAACCATATCACACGAGTCTCCACACTCGTTTGGTTTACAAACCCTAATACTACCCAGTCTTCCGATTTAGGTCCGGTTATTTAACATAGTTACCTATATTAGGTGCCGTTTGATTTCCGTGATCTCTAGCATTGCTTAGTGGTTATCCTAGGACTTCTGAGCAATCTCAGGTGAGTACATAGACCCCTCTTTTACTGTTTTCCAAACTGTTTTGGGGTGGAACACATGTGCCTACTTGTTACTTTCATGCTTTCCTGTTTTCACATCATATACTACTATGTTCGTTAGTACATTATAGTACATGATTTCATTACATTTCATGCTATGTATGCCCATTGTGTGCGTACTTAGTACATCGTTTTACATTACATTTCATGCTACGTGTGCCCATTGTGTGCATTACTTAGTACATCTGATTTCATCACATGCTTATATTTTCTTGATTTCAAAGTATAATTGATTATACATGTTATTACTTATCATTTGACAAACTAAATGACTATCTATGGTTTAAACATTAATTTCTCAAAGAACATAAAATAAACTGTTGAATTGTACTTATTTTATGTTCACCAGACCGATTGTTAGTATGATATAGCGCTATACGATTTGACACCCCATTCCTGTTGTCATGGAATGTCTGAAACCAATTTGTTGCTCCAACCAAATAGGGATTGCCTTTGTGGTATTTCTATAGTCTCAAAGGTGTATTTTGATGCACCAGGTCTGAATGAATTCCTAAATCACACTATTAAAGTATATTTTTATATACTCTCATGTGTGGTATTGTACAAAACAACATATATTTTGTTAAACATCCAAAGCATATTTTGATATGTTATTTACAAAACCAAAACATAGTTTAATATGTTATTTATCACATCCAAAACATATTTTGATATGTTACTTATGAAACCAAAACATAGTTTAATATGTTACTTACAAATCCAAAGTATACTTTTGATATGCTACTATAAGGTTATTCGTTTAACTTTACATTACTTACAATACATAAACATTTCTACAATTGTTAAACATTACTTTGATGGTTTAGTTGAGACATTTCACTTGCCATACATGATATTTTGACATAGACATTTGACATGGATATTTGACATAGACATTTTGACATTTGTTTGGTTTGATTAAGTGATTAAGTAACGATGCGTGTGTAATATGATACAAGCATGGTGGATACGCCGCTGGTACTTCCTATATATAAGTGTTTGTATGGTATTACATATTGTAGCGTTATTTGAATCATTTCAGTTTGAGACATAGAACATTTTATACAAGTAACATACTTTTCACAAGACATTGATTTACAAACAACTTATCTTATACAAACTCATTTTTATATGGTTATTCCTTTAACCATACATTATTCACTTATCTATACATATCATCTTATCTTATCGTTTTTCAAATGATTTACAAGACAAAGCAAATTACAAGGTTCATGACTAAACATTTTCTCAAACATAAGTCATGAATCTTATTTTCACAAAACCTATGTATCTCACAGGCATTTTTATGCTGACGTACCTATTTTCACATGTGTTTTCAGGAGATGAAGCATAGGACTTATCAAGACATACTTAGGCGGACCTGTGCCTTAGTGACATTAAAAGATGCAAGACTAGTTAATTGTGTTGTACTTCTTTGTTTATTTAGACATTGTAGCACTTTCAATCAATAAAACAAAACTTCAATTGCCATGGATTTGAGACAATTAATTCTGTTACAACACTCCCCGATGTTTCCGCCACGTTTTGTATGTTCCACGTGGTCGGGGTGTGACACAAATGAAGGCAAAATATCCACATCTTTTTCCACGAGTTTCCTCTAAATAAATTTCGGGACGAAATTTCCACAAGTAGGGGAGACTGTAACATCTGTGCTTGTAATCATTGTGAACAGTTCAGTTATCAATAAAACAATGTTATTTGATCCCAATGTTTGTTTGGTTGTGTTTTACATTTTTTATGTTTTGACTTTTATGTAATTTCAAACTCTATATCACTTTCTGGAGAGTTATACGCAAACTGGTGCGTAAACGTACTCAGTTTAATGCGACAAATACTCCGGAACATCAACATATACTCAACATACCTTAAATAACCTTTACATAACTTAGAAATAAGTTTTAAAGGCTTTGGTGTGGCAAAAACAAGTTAATTCGCTTACAGGGACTAAACTTGACAAACTGCGAAAGTATGCCAATTTGAACTGTAACGAACATTCCGGAACATGACCATAAGTTAAACATATCATAAATATCCTTTACATAGCTTAGAAATAGGCTTTGAGGGGTTCGGTGTGCTAAAATAAACTTTTGGGTCATTCAGGGACTAAAAGTGTCAAAAAGTGCACAAGTTTGCACTTTCGGGCATAACTTACGTTCTGAATACATCCGGACATCCAAAAATTTATGTAAGCATGACTATATTATTCTTTAGTGTTTGGCTTGCCAAAAAATCCATTCGTCGCGTCATTTGGATCGTTTTTCGCGCTTGTGCGCATTCCGTCGTAATTAAGCGAACATCGCGTTCGTACGACCAAACGAACCATCATCCGGCATATTTTTGAACATGTTTCATGTCCACAATGTTTAGGCAACATTTTAGAGCCTTAAAGTTGTCTTTACGGTCCTTAGAAGTGTCGGAAATAGCTTTAAACACGTGAAGGGACTGGAACTGTCATTTTTCAAACATGTTTCTGATCTGACATGTCCAGGCGGCCCGCATTAGATTATGTGCATCCTGAAGTGGGCCGCATGGCCCCTTCTGACCAGATTAAATGAATCAAACAGCAAATTGCAGCTGTTTAATCCTCCACCACATGTTCTCACTTGCTTAGTCAGATGATAAGGACCATTTTTAGCTTCCATAACCTTCCAACAAGTGTACGGATGTGATCGAATCACGGTTTCCATGAAACGATCTTAACGGTGGACCAAAAACTATATATACCCCATGCCTTTAATTGCAAAACTTACAAGAATTTTGATTTGAGAAACTCTTAGTTGAAACTATTGTTTCATACCTGAGATTTTTTAATCGAAATTAGCATTCGGGGACCCTTCGTAAGTATTCTTTCGTTCTTTTATTGCTTTTCGAGTCTTTTAGAGTCTGAAAGTCAAACTTTGTTTGACTTTCTGCATTAACCAGTTTATGGTCAATGCGAAGTTCGTTTGAACTTCGCAACGTGAGTGTAATCACGTTGGTTATAGTCCCTTGGGACTATGCCTACTGATTACCACGTTGTCTAGGGTCGTAGGGTAAGCGATCTAATAAATCGCTTATACCTTCGAACCCGACCCAGTTTGGTCGATCATTAGGATCCGACCAAATACATTAGGTGACCATAGTATATAGGGAATAACCTTCCGAGGTTATACCCTATGGTCACATCGTTTGAGTAGTTGTATGATAGGTAGTTTATATGCCTTAGGTAAATTACCAGAATACCCTTTTCAGGTATAATTGGTAATTAAGCATATGTAACCTAAACTTTTGTCACATAACTGATTATGTAACATGTTTAGGCATATAACACTTGTCATAGGACTAGTTAGACGTTCCGAACGCGTTTGACGCGAACGACGCGTTAAAGTTGCATAAGCTACCTAAACGGGTCGTAATGGGTCGTAAACAATTATGTTAGGTTTCAATTAGTATGTAGGCTTTGTTAAACCATATTACACGAGTCTCCATACTCGTTTGGTTTACGAACCCTCATGCTACCCGATCTTCCGATTTAGGTCCGGTTTATTAACATAGTTACCTATATTAGGTGCCGTTTGATTCCGAGATCTCTATCATTATTTGATTGTCACTCCAGGACTACTGAGTAATCTCAAGTGAGTACATAGAACCCCTCTTTTACTGTTTTCCAAACTGTTTTGGGGTGGAACACATGTGCCTACTTGTTACTTTCATGCTTTCCTGTTTTCACATCATATACATGCTATGTTCGTTAGTACATTATAGTACATGATTTCATTACATCTTATGCTAGGTGTGCCCATTGTGTGCATTACTTAGTACATCATTTTACATTACATTTCATGCTAGGTGTGCCCATTGTGTGCATTACTTAGTACATCCTTTTTCATTACATTTCACGCTACGTATGATCATTTGATTACATACTTAGTGCATCGTTTTCACATGCTTACATTTTGGGTATGACATTTGGTTTGTTTAACATGGAACAATACATTCATTAACATTAGCTACGCCGTTCGTTAGTAGGTAGTGGTACCATAGGAATTGACAACTCCCGTTCCGGACATCCTGGGTATGGGGAGGAAAGGAATGACCGAATTCGATATACATAACTTAGATAAACCTTTAATTTGTTTAAGGGTTTATCGCCACAGTCTCAAGGCTTGGATGTATGCATTATAACAATACCGTATAAATGTTTGTATCAGTATAGCATGCATTTGTTACACAAAACATAACTTTGATTTAAACTATGTTTTACTTCAATACCTTGTTTTTGTGCATTTTACATATGGTTTAGTTGATATATTTCACTTACCATACATCACATTTTGGTTACACATTACATGATCTACATTGAACATAAACATTTTGACATTGATATACACATTTGGTGGTTTACATTGGACATAGACATTTTGATATGGTTTACACAATAACACTTGACAATTGATTTGTACATGAACAAGTTACATTGGTGGTTGTTTGGGTAAGTGATTTGAGTAACGATGCGTGTGTAATATGATACAAACATGGTGGATACGCCGCTGGTACTTCCTATATATAAGTATTTGTATAATATTACATATCGTAACGTTATTTAAATCATTTCAGTATAGACATATTACATTTTATACAAATAACATACTTTTCTCAAGACATTGTTTTACAAAACAGTTTATTTTATACAACTCATTTTAAATGATTATTCATTTAACCTTACATTTATTTATACATATCAACTGATCTTATCGTTTTTCAAATGATTTACAAGACAAAGCAAAGTACGGGGTTCATGATTAAACATTTTCTTAAACTCAAGTCATGAATCCTATTTTCACAAAACCTATGTATCTCACAGGCATTTTTATGCTGACGTACCTATTTTCACATGTGTTTTCAGGAGCTTTTCCGTAGGATGTTGATCAGGACACTAGGGCGGACCTGTGCCTTAGAAACATAAAACGAAGATAGACTTTGTTTAATTATGTTATAAACTCTGTATTTCCTGTTTAAGACAGTGTAACTCTCATGTTTATAAATAAAATACAACTTTGAATGCCATGGTTATGAAACAATTAATTCTGTTACAACACTCCCCGACGTTTTCCGCCACGTTTTGTATGTTACACGTGGTCGGGGTGTGACATTATATCCTCCCCACCTTGTTTTAGAGCTCGTCCTCGAGATCTACTGGAACAAGTGTGGATATTTCCTTAGCATTTCTGATTCAAGCTCCCATGTGTACTCAGGTCCTCTTTTGGAGTCCCATTTCACCTTGACCAGAACTAATCTCTTGTGCTTGAGGTTCTTGACTTTCCTGTCCTCAATCTGTAGAGGCCTTTCTATAAACTTAAGTTGTTCATTTACCTCTATATCCTTAAGAGGTATCATCAGCGATTCATCGGCTAGGCATTTCTTGAGATTTGATACATGAAATACATTATGTATTCCTGCCATTTCCTCTAGCAGATGTAGCTGATAGGCTACAGGCCCTATTCTTCTAATAATCTCAAAAGGTCCATCATACCTAGGACTTAGCTTTCCTCGTTTGATGAATCTTACCATTCCTTTCCAAGGAGAGACCTTTAACAATACTTTATCTCCTACTTGAAATTCCAAGGGTTTGCGTCGGTTGTCAGCATAGCTCTTTTGTCGATCACGTGTTGTTTTTAGTCATTCCTTGACTTGAATAATCTTGTCGGTTGTCTCTTGCACTATTTCAGGTCCAGATAGTTGCTTTTCCCCAATTTCTGCCCAACAGACTGGGGTTTGGCACTTTCGTCCATAAAGTGCTTCGAATGGTGCAGCATTTATACTTGTGTGATAACTGTTATTATAAGAAAATTCTATTAAAGGTAAGTGATCGTCCCAATTACCTCTGAAATCAATTACACAAGCTCTAAGCATGTCTTCCATTGTCTGAATCGTCCTTTCACTTTGTCCGTCCGTTTGAGGATGATAAGCTGTGCTTAGATTTAACTTGGTTCCCGTTGCTTTTTGGAAACTTGACCAAAAATGAGAGGTGACGGCTATCCCTATCAGACACAATTGATAAAGGAATTCCATGTAATGAGACTATCTCATTTACATACAATTTGGCTAACTGTTCCATACTGAAAGTTTCTTTCGTTGGTAGGAAATGAGCTGACTTGGTTAGCCTATCTACAATCACCCAGATTGTATCATTACCTTTCCTTGTTTTGGGTAATTTGGTAACAAAATCCATTGTAATCAATTCCCATTTCCATACGGGCATTTCTAACTGTTGTAACAAACCTGAGGGTTTCTGATGTTCAGCTTTAACTTGTGAACAAGTTAAACATTTAGAAACATAGCTTGCTATGCCTTTTTCTTTCCTATCCACCAGAAATTCTTTCTTAAATCCTGGTACATCTTATCATTTCCTGGATGCATCGTATATTTGGACTTATGGGCTTCTTCTAATATCCGATGACGTAGGTTTCCTACTTTAGGTATCCACATTCTCTTCTTATGGAATCTCCAAATTCCATCTGTTCCTTGTTCTAATTCTTTAATCATACCTTTTAGCTTTTCAGTATCATCTTTGATTACTGATTCTTGTGCTTTTCTAATTTGATCATTTAAATCTACTTGTAGATTTAATTTAAGAGAACGTGCCCTTTTTGGCTTTTCATGATACTTTCGACTTAAAGCATCAGCAACTACATTTGCCTTTCTTGCATGATACTGGATATCACAGTCATAATCACTAAGCATTTCCATCCAGCGTCTTTGTCTCATATTCAATTCCTTTTGCCCGAAAACATACCTTAAACTCTTATCATCAGTGAATATGGTAAACTTACTACCATAAAGGTAATGTCTCCAAATCTTAAGGGCAAAAATTATAGCTCCTAATTCCAAATCATGGGTTGAATAATTCTCTTCATGATTCTTAAGTTGTCTGGATGCGTAAGCTATAACCTTTTGGCGTTGCATTAATACACATCCATAACCTAGTTTGGAAGCGTCACAATAGACTACAAAGTCTTTAGTTCCTTTTGGTAATGCTAGTATGGGTGCATGGGTTAATCTTTGCTTAAGAATTCTAAATGTTTCTTCTTGTTTTGTTCCCCATTCAAACTTAATGGATTTACAGGTTAACTTAGTTAAAGGAATGGCTATTCTAGAGAAATCTCGAATAAATCTTCTATAATAACCGGCCAATCCTAAGAAACTTCTAACCTCGGTTGGTGACTCAGGGGTTTTCCACTTAGTAATCGCCTCGATTTTTGTTGGATCCACATGAATTCCTTCATGGTTCACTAAGTGTCCAAGAAACTGTACCTGCTCTAACCAAAACTCGGACTTTGAAAACTTAGCATAAAGCTTTTCTCTTCTTAATAGACTTAAAAGTAAGTGCAAATGTTTTGCATGATCTTCCTTACTTTTAGAATAGATGAGAATATCATCAATAAAAACAATTATGAATTTATCCAAATGTGGCTTACATATTTGGTTCATCATGTCCATAAATGCGGCTGGGGCATTGGTTAAACCAAATGGCATGACAGTAAATTCATAATGACCATACCTTGTTCTGAAGGCGGTCTTAGGAATATCCTCTTCCTGTACCTTTAATTGATGATATCCTGACCTTAAATCGATTTTAGAGAAAAATCGAGCTCCTTGCAGTTGATCGAACAGATCATTGATCCTTGGTAATGGGTACCGATTCTTAATCGTGACCTTGTTCAATTTACGGTAGTCAATGCACATACGCATTGATCCGTCTTTCTTTTTAATGAATAAAATTGGTGCTCTCCATGGCGATGAGCTTGGCTGTATGAATCATTTCTCCAATAATTCATCTAACTGTTTCTTCAGTTCCTGCATCTCTGCTGGTGCCAATCGGTAAGGTGCTTTGGCAATTGGTGTTGTTTCGGGTAACAGATGGATTCTGAATTCGACTTCTCTGTCTGGCTGTAGTCCTGGTAATTCTTCTGGCAATACATCTGAGAACTGAGATACTACTGGAATATCTTTTAGTTCTTTTCCTTTAGTGTTAGTGATTATAGAAATCAAATACACTATAGACCCTTTTCTTATATAACTTGCAGTTTTCATCACGGAGATGAATTTCGTGGATCTAGAGGGTTTATCTCCTTTAATTGTGATCTTTTCACCTTTTGGCGAATTTACTTGGATTGACTTTTGATCACATAAAATACTGGCTTTATTGGCTATTAACCAATCCATTCCTAAAACGACATCAAATCCTGCCAGATCCATAGGATAAAGGTTTGCCATAAACTTTTGGTTTAAAAATTCTATTCTTGCTCCATGCAAGATTTCAGAAATCCTAACCGTTTCTCCATTTGTTGTCTCTACTAGACATTCTTGTGGTAGTTTAGTTAATGACTGATTTAGAAGTTTGCAAAATGAAGTATTAATAAAACTTTGGTTTGCACCAGAGTCAAATAATACCTTAGCAAAAACATCATTAACTAAAAACGTATCGGCTATCACATCTGGAATCATCTTGGCTTCATCTGCAGTCAGAACAAATGCTCTAGCATTTTTAGTGTTCTTGTTGTTCGCAGCTGGAGCCAATTTTGGACAGTTCGGCTTGATGTGGCCTTTTTCTCCACAGTTGAAGCACATCCCATTATTAGGTTTTCTCCTGCAATCTTCTTCCTTGTGTCCTGGCATCTTGCAGAAATTGCAGGGAGTGGAGCATTTTCCCGAATGCTTCCTCTTGCAGACTTTGCAATATGGTGCAGAGGTAGAACCTATATTCCTACGGTTGAAATTCCCAGAACGGAATTCTTGGGTAAGTCTCTGAGCTAGGTTTCTCCTCTGGTCTTCTTCTCTAGTACGGATTAATTCATCTGTCAAGGTGTTTGCTAATTCTACAGCTTCTTCTATGGTTTGCGGTCTAGCTGCCTTGACTACATGTCTAATCTCTCCGATTAATCCCCATATGTAACGGGAGATTAATACTGGTTCAGGTGATGCAAGGGTTGGTACTATTCTAGCATATTCAAAGAATGTAGTAGTATAACCCTTACTATCCACCCCTGTCATCCTAAGGATCAGAAACTTATTTGCTATCTGTTCCTTTTCATTGGGAGGGCAGAATTTCCTTTCTACCATATTCTTAAATTCTTCCCATTCCATATTATAAATCCTATCACTTCCTCTAGACTGGAGGATAGTGTTCCACCATTCTAACGCTGAGTTCTTAAATAGATTAGAAGCAAACATTATTTTGTCTTCTTCAGCACACTTGCTTATTTTTAAAACAGCCTCAGTCTTTTCTATCCAGTGTAGAGTTGCAATGGGTCCTTCATTGCCCGAGAATTCTATTGGTTTGCAGGACCAGAATTCTTTGTAAGAACAACCATAAGGCATGGTTCTTCTTCTTTTGGGAATGGGCGCTTGAAATATAGGTCCATTGTTTACGCTGTGTTCTGGTTCAGTTGGTCGCTTACTGCTGTGCTTACTTTTATTATTCGCTTCTTGAACCGTTTGAATAATAAATGGCATTGCATCTATAATTCCTTGTGCCACTATGTGTTGGATGGCACTATTATCCATTTGGTTTCCATTGTTATTGTTGTTTGGATTCTCATTATCCAGATTATCGTTATTCAGATTTTCCTGATTTCCTTCGTCGGCCATCTGAATCTTAAACATTTACCACATATTAATATCACAAAATAATATTTAATATAGCTAATCACATGACACGCATTTTGGTCAAAAGTGTCAATCATTGCGACTTTACTCTATTCATATAATATGCATCTATTACACACCAGTACTGAAATTAAAATTACAATACCAACTAAAATTTAAAACTACACTACTAGTAGTAGGCATCCGTAGTTTTTTTTCATACACATACACACATATTATATTATTATTTTATTATTATTATTACTACCATCTCCACCATCACATTCATGGATATGGATTCATCCAGAAATCCATATTGCGATCGTCGTACTTCCAGACGAGTCGCTCTCCCACCTGTCGCATTCTTTCACTACTCTCTAAAATTTCCTCACCAAATGTTCTAAGTTCTTGTACATTGTCTGCACTCATTGGGGGTGCAGGTTCTAGGACTGGGTTCAGAATCTGGGGTGCGGGTTCCTGGTACGGAGGTGTAGGGGCCTGAAATTGGTAAGGATTCTCTAAAATCTCCCTAATGAATACATCGTGGTAATAGGGATCTAAAGGATCCAAACCTGGGTAGGCTCCTATGTTTGGCATGGGCATGGCTTCATGTATCGGGTAACGTTGCACATAGTCCCTATTATCGTCCCACCAGGGGTCGTAATTTGGATCTAAGGGGTTTGGTGCAGGTACCCTAGGTATTTCTTCCGGATTGAAGTCATGCATTTGTACTTGATTTTTAGGGTTTTCTATTTCCATCGGTTGGTCAGGAATTGGTGGTTGTGGTTGGGGTGCTATCATTTGTTCCAGGTTAGGGTCAGCTGCAGTGGTTGCTATGATGTGAATGTTAGATATACCCCTATTAATCATTTCCTGGGTATAGGCATCGGTTTCTCTTTTAGCTGCTGCTAGTGCTCTCTGGTCTTGTAACTTTTTCATACGCTTTCTACGCTCGTGTGCCCCTCGACTGAACCATCCTCTCTTTTTCTGAGGGAATGGCTCCTTGGACTGAGCCTTAAACACGAATATTCCTTCTTCCGTATCAGCAGAGTACCCTGAGAGGGCAGGCTAAGAAGAGGAGGTGCCTTCGCTTCTAGGCGAACCAGACAATTGACGATACGCGTCAGATGGTCCTTGGTCGCTCATACTGTAAACTAACAAATAGTCAAATAACACATAACAAGAAATACATTTATGCACATATTTTCGTAATTTATTTCCTAACAATTTGAATTTTGATGTCAGCAGAACACTTCTGTGGCTGAATCAGTGGCTTAGCTCTGATACCACCATCTGTCGCAACCCCCGGTCCCTAAATCCCGGGAACGGCCGGCTGCGAGCCAGTTTCGGTGGTATCGCGTGTTTATTCAATTTTGGCAGCGGAATTTACATCAGGACCGTAGTTAGGAAATATTTATCAGAGTAAAATAGCACACTTTCATAATATTGAATACATGACGTAAAACCCAAGTTTTCAGTACACACATTTTCATAGGAATGAATCCTATTTTTATTTAATAAAAACATCTATTGATTTTAGGTAACTTTATTGCCATTTTTCCAAGCCTTCAGTGCTGTCCAGCTGGCTTCTATTTGGCTTTCACATTTTGTTACCTGAAACGCGTTTGAAAACATTTTGTCAGTGGGAAATACTGGTGAGTGAATCCCAGTTTAATCAAGTTTAAATAAAAACCATTTAACAGTATTGAGGGTGATCTCGCAATTACATTTGTTTCCAAGTCATACTAATTACCACCCACGGTACTGTCAACCCAACTTGTGGAAAGTTACTCCTCGCAAGGCAGTAACTAATTTTGTATACAAAACCCCAACATACCAACGATAATTGTATCCTTACAAATACTCAATAACTGTTTAATATATAATTAATCGTATGAGGTTTTGTAAAAACAGTTAACAAAAAGGAGATTACTCACATTGCTGTTTTAGATTATCCTTTAGGGTTTCCTGAGAATTATCCATAATTTACACAAATGCACACGTGTTAGTATAATAACCCATTTTAACATTAGTAATACCCTCCCCGAGACGGCATTCCAGCGACAACGTCGGGCAGAACCACGACAGCCGTTACGGAACCCTAGATCAATCGGGCAGCGTATCTAATTCGTATCCAGGGGTTATGATACTTACAACGGAGCAGAACTTCGTTATTTTGGGGGTATTATACCCGTGTATAATGCCTACACTTCAGTTTTGAGATTGAGAAAAGAAATCTGAACGAATTCGATTGAAGGCCCGATGCCTTCTTATATAGGGGCTGAGTTTGGGTTTCTCGCGGCCCGCGTAAATGTAGGCAAAGGCCTACGTGGCCCACGCCAACGCTGGTCAACAGCGTAGGTGATCCGGGTCACTTAGTAGGTTCGACATGTGTTGGGCCACGTGGCGGCCCAGGGTTCAGCCACATTTCACCTTCTCGCGGCCCGCGTAAGGGTTAAGGGGTGCCTTACGCGGCCCGCCTAAACCCAAAAAATCATATTTTTAATTATTTTTAACAATATTTAAGGTATTCGGGGTCCGTTTTCGAGTATGGCGTGTATTTTAGGACATATTGGGATATTTTAAAATTTATGAGGGTATCGTTTTCTTTAGGGTTGTTATAAACGCCACTGTGAATCATCAACTTCTGTACACCTTGCAAATAAGTTGGGATGCGAAGGTTGCTATGATAAAAAAGACAAAAGATCTTCAGCATTTAAATCTTACAAGATAATTTCTGTCATTAAAGCCTGTGAATTGGATGATAAGCAAAGGGAGACAAATAACAGAAATAGCATGCTGGCAGCAGGAATAACTGGTTCAGGGACTAGTCAAAATTCAGCCTTTGTGTCTCAGCAAGGTGGATTAAAATGCATAGTCCCATTGACGTTGCTCCTTACTACGTGCCATCTCCTGGACCAGCACACAATCCAGTTGTCAACAGTTCATCATCTTCGAAACCTGATGCGACCATTGTACAACCTGCTGCTCCAACTCATACAACACAGTCATCACATAATACAACTTTAATTTCCAAACAAAATGAAGAAAAGCTGGCTCTTGCAGCTAGTATGATCTCCTATTTAAGTGCTTTTCTTGCAGGTGAGCTTATTCCGCCAATTATTTCTAGCAACGATTTGAATCAAATTCATCCTGAAGATGTTGAGGAGATGGACATCACTTGGCAACTGGCAAAGTCTGCTTTTAGGGCTTCAAACTTTACTGCAAGAACTGGTCGAAACCTCTGGGCCAAAGGACGTGTGATGACTCCCAAAGAGAAACTCATGTATTACAAATGTCATGAAGCAGGTCATTTCGCCAGGGATTGCACCAAACCTATAGTTGAGAAGAATCCTGAACGAGCCATGGTTCCTGTTCACATTTTTCTATATAACATGCAGTCAACGTAAACATCCACATCATTAGTAATCGGTGACATCCTACATAATTTAAAAACGTACAATATTTAAACGACATATCGCTTGCCCTTAACGAGTGATATTCGATCATCCTCCTTAATCCAATAATTTCATTCCGGTGTCGAACCTTCAATGACTAATAATAGCATACCTGCACTTTCATTCCATTCTCAAGACAATATAGTTAGCATCATTAAAGCTCATACTTATTACAATCCATGTATTCATGTGCACACGCCTTATACGCTCATATGTATTAGACTCACTTCTTGTACACATACCTTTCTATTCATTTAAATTTATAGAATCTACATCCTACACGTTCCTACATACAAATCCTAACCACATACATCCATGAATACAAACACATATATACGAGCATTCATACAAGTGCCCTCTACTTTACGCACTTTAATCTCATGTATACATACATTCACACATATCTAATTCATTCTCATACATGCTAATAGTAAGTTCCATACTCATTTGTAGCTCTCCCAAACTCTTCGGTAGGGTCGGCGTGCATTTCAGATGCTTATCGAGGCTTAGGAATGGGGCTATGGGGCCGGGGATTGAAGAAAACGAAGATATGGGGACAAGCGGGGTCCCCGGCATCGCCGACAACCAAATTGGAGTCGCCGACACCCTAACTGGTATTAGCGGGGGCGTAAACAGCTCACTCGGGCATCGGCCAAAATCAGGCGGCGTCGGCGACGCCCCTTACTAGCGCCCGAATCTCGATCGTTTGCTTGTTTCGGCCCTCGTTCGCTCTACCCGAGAGCACCAAAATGTAATCTGACATTATTCCAAGCCCACAAATCAGTCTAACGCTAACCTCCATGCCCCAAAATCCAAATTCCACACCTTGACACCTTACTTTCTAGCCTTTGACCCATTTGGTTTTGCCAAACGCCTTCAACTATGACTGGACTACATATAGTCCAATGCGACCTCGCTTACCTTAGTCCTACCATTACTTGCCATCCTTTCATGATTCCCCACCTCCTTATATTCAAAACTACATCGCATAATAAGAACTAAGTTCGGGAATCATTTACCTTAAGCGTCCGTGTTCATGCTTGCTTTTTTACCTCCTCTTGGCCGGTTAGCTTTCCATGCTTAAGTTCGTACTAATATGGTTCCTATCATTTCATGTCACCACATTCATATTCTTCGTTATCATACAAACTCATACATATCATCAATCATTTCCAACTCATATCTTACATTCAACTTTCATTAGCCAATTTTAACATACATAAGGTACATATTAATAATCACATCTTTCTAAACTCACATAATTCAACATGTCATCATACACAACACATATTGATATAACATGTACCGCATGATTTCCCAAATCTTACATTCGTGTTAGAAAGCCTCCCATATTGTTCTCAGATTCGTTGAGTTTCAAGAAACTCAACTATTAAACATACAATTTTGTATCGTTATAAACATACTTCTATATTGATATAGTTAACCATACTAATAACACCATATGAATTTCATACTTATGTTTTAAGATACATACTACCACATGATCCCCTAGATTACATGCACACACATAATCACTTCCATTCATACTAGTATTTTCATAATTCTACATGTAGCTCCATAACCCATGATTAGCTAACCCAACTCATCATTCCAACATTGCTCTTTCTTAATTCATTCACATTCTTCACAATTAACATCAACACGCTTTTAAATCTCAAGTAACAATCAATCAAATACATTATGTGAAATCATACCATTTAAGCATAAAACATAAGCTACTTGTCACACCCCGACCACGTAGGACAACCAAAACGTGGCGGAAACATCGGGGAGTGTTGTAACAGAATTAATGTTTCACAACCATGGAAATTTAAGTTTCATTTTATTCATCAAACAAGCGAGTTACATTGTCTTTAAACAAGAAATAAAGAGTACATAACAAAATTTAACTAGTTCTTGTCTCGTTTTAAGTCACTAAGGCACAGGTCCGCCTAAGTATGTCTTGATAAATCCTATGCATCATCTCCTGAAAAACACATGTGAAAATAGGTACGTCAGCATAAAAATGCCTGTGAGATACATAGGTTTATGAAAATAGGATTCATGACTTATTGTTTAAGAAAATGTTTAGTCATGAACCATGTAATTTGCTTTGTCTTGTAAATCATTTGAAAAACGATAAGATTAGATGATATGTATAAATAAATGTAAGGTTAAATGAATAACCATGTAAGATGAGTTTGTATAAGATAAGTTGTTTGTAAAACAATGTATTGTGAAAAGTATGTTATTTGTATAAAATGTTATATGTAAAAATTGAAATGATTCAAATAACGCAACGATATGTAATACCATACAATCACTTATATATAGGAAGTACCAGCGGCGTATCCACCATGCTTGTATCATATTACACACGCCTCGTTACTTAAATCACTTAATCAAACCAAACCAACAATGTAAGATGTCTATGTTTAAACCAGCTTCCAAATGTATTGAAATAATATGTTAAAATGTTTATGTCAGGATGTAAATCATGTAATGTATAACCAATGTCAAAAGTGTTTATGTGTCAAATGTAAACCATGTAATGTGTAACCAAAATGATATGTATGGCTAGTGAAATGCATCAACTAAACCATAGATGAAATGCACAAAACAAAGTATTGAAGTAAAACTTGGTTTAAATCAAAGTTATGTTCTATGGAAATGCATGATCAATGTAAATCATGTAATATGTAACCAAAATGATATGTATGGCTAGTGAAATGTATCAACTAAACCATATGCACAAGAACATAGTATTGAAGTAAAACTTGGTTTAAATCAAAGTTATGTTCTGGGGAAATGCATGATCAATGTAAATCATGTAATATGTAACCAAAATGATATGTATGGCTAGTGAAATGTATCAACTAAACCATATGCACAAGAACATAGTATTGAAGTAAAACTTGGTTTAAATCAAAGTTATGTTCTGTGGAAATGCATGCTATATTGATACGAACATCTATGCGGTGTTGTGAAAATGCATACATCCAAGCCTTGAGACTGTGGCGATAAACCCTTAAACAACTTAAAGGTTTATCTAAATTATGTATATCGAATTCGGTCATTCCTTCCAATCCAAACAAACCCAGGATTTCAGGAACGGGAGTTGTCAATTCCTATGGTACCACTACCTACTAACGAACGGCGTAGCTAATGTTAATGAATGTATTGTTCCATTGTAAACAACCCAAATGTCATAACAAAATGTAAGCATGTGATGAAAACACTGTACTAAGTATGTAACCAACGGACATACATAGCATAAAATGTAAATGTAAAACAATGTACTAAGTATACACACAATGGGCACACATAGTATAAAATGTAATGTAAAACAATGAAATCATGTACTATAAATGTACTAATGAACATAGCAAGTATATGATGTGAAAGCAGGAAAGCATGAAAGTAACAAGTAGGCACATGTGTTCCACCCCAAAATGTTTGGAAAACAGTAAAAGAGGGGTCTATGTACTCACTTGAGATTGCTTAGTAGTCCTTGAGTAACAACCAAACAATGCTAGAGATCGCGGATATCAAACGACACCTAATATACGTAACTATGTTAATAAACCGGACCTAAATCGGAGGATTTAGATAGAATGAGGGTTCATAAACCAAACGAGTATAGAGACTCGTGTCATATGGTTTAACAAAGCCTACATACTAAATGAAACCTAACATAAGTGCTTTCGACCCATTACGACCCGTTTAGGTAGCTTATGCTACTTTAACGCGTCGTGTGCGTGAAACGCGTTCGGACCGCCTAACTAGTCCTATGACAAGTAGAATATGCCCTAACATGTTACATAATCAGTTATGTGACAAAAGTTTAGGTTACATATGCTTAATTACCATTTATACATGAAAAGGGTATTCTGGTAATTTACCTAAGGCATATAAACTACCTATCATACAACTATTCAAACGAAGCGACCATAAGGTATAACCTTGGAAGGTTATTCCCTATATACTATGGTCACCTAATGTGTTTGGTCGGATCCTAATGATCGACCAAATGGGTCGGGTTCGAAGGTATAAGCGATTTGTTAGATCGCTTACCCTACGACCCTAGACAACGTGGTAATCAGTAGGCATAGTCCCAAGGGACTATAACCAACGTGATTACACTCACGTTGCGAAGTTCAAACGAACTTCGCATTGACCATAAACTGGTCAATGCAGAAAGTCAAACAACGTTTGACTTTCAGACTCGAAAAGACTCGAAAAGCAATAAAAGAACGAAAGAATACTTACGAAGGGTCCCCGAATGCTAACCTCGATCCAAGTAGCTCAGGTATGAAACAATGGTTTCAACTTAGAGCTTCTCAAATCAAGATTCTAGTGGGTTTTGGAAAATGAAGGCATGGGGTATTTATAGGATTCGTAGAGCCGTTAAGATCGTTCCTCGTTAACCGTGCTTTGATCTTGGCCATACACCTACAAACCCTGGTTTTTCTTAAACCATTTGAGCCCATTGTATTGCCTCAAAACCATGTGCAACAAGGGGAATGGACCAGATCCAATGTTTCTGAGTTTCTGCTGTCTGCAGACTGCTTGCGCACCGTAACAATTAATTGTTGCGGTGCGCAAGGACCTAGTTTGGCAGAATGTCAGATTTGGTCCCTGCAGCCCGTTTAAGCTATTTTCGATGCGTTTGAACCCCGTTAACCTCATTTCAAGGCTCTAAAATGAAGTTAAAGTATAGGGAACTCAAAACATGCTCAAAAACATCTCGGATGTCGGTTCGTTTGGTCGTACGATCGCGATGTTCGGTTAATTACGACGGAATGCGCATAAACGATCCAAATGACGCGACGAATGGATTTTTCTTATTCCAAACACTAAAATAAAATGTTTTAGTGCTTACATAAGTTTTTGGATGTCCGGATGTATTCAGAACGTGAGTTATGCGCAAAAGTGCAAACTTGTGCACTTTTTGACACTTTTAGTCCCTGAATGACCCAAAAGTTTATTTTAGCACACCGAACCCCTCAAAGCCTATTTCTAAGCTATATAAAGGATATTTATGGTATGTTTAACTTACGGTCATGTTCCAGAATGTCTGTTACAGTTCAAATTGGCATACTTTCGCAGTTTGTCAAATTTAGTCCCTGTAAGCGATTTAACTCGATTTTGCCATACCAAAGCCTTCAAAACTTGTTTCTAAGTTATGTAAAGGTTATTTAAGGTATGTTAAGCCAATGTCACTATTCCGGAGTGTTTGTTGCATTAAACTGGTTATATTTACGCATCGGTGCGCGTATAACCTTCCAAAAAGCGATTTAGAGCTTGAAATTGAACAAAAATTGATATGTGTAATTGATACACATATTTGTACAAATCCCAAGTATGAAATACAATATTTCATTGGTTTGGTATTTGTTTGATGGTCGCAGTGACCCAGGTGTCACAGTCTCCCCTACTTTAGGAAATTTCGTCCCGAAATTTAATCAGAGGAAACTTGTGAGAGCTTGAAAACATGAAGTTGAAAAGATCGAACAACATTGGTTAGGGTTCTGAACTTCTAGTAACTTTAATATCATCATGCTTGCAATGTAAGAGGGATACTTATATACATGTATATGAAGCGTCATTGGTGCATCCACCGTACCTCCATTACATCGTTCTCATTTCGTTATTGTTGTCACTATCGGTTCTTACACATAATAAATCTTACTGTGGTTACCGTGCACTGAATCTCATAATTATGTACGCGTCCACAATTAGACAATTCCTTGCACAGTTCACACAGTCAATTTTATAATGTATAGGGTAAAACCAAATGAACAATCCTGTGATGAGTGTGACTAGACCGCCATAGAGTCCTTTTAATTAAATCAATAAATGATCTAAATAGACTATCAAGGAGTCTGTTCAGCTATATCACTAGATGTCATTCTTTAACCAAATTGTGAATCAATCTTTTTGACTAGACCACTTAAGGGTCTCTTATGAATCATGGAATAGTACTATATAATCCAAGGGTCTTAACGATTACATAGAAGCCCATTAAGGATTTAAGGTAGTACCTTTTTGAAAATCCTACTACGAATCCCTCATGTAAAGATATGAAAGATTCTACGAGGATTTGGATAATTAATACCCAGAGTATAAAAACATAAAATGTATAAAAGAAAGCATAAGATGAATAAACACATAGTCGTATAACCACAAACATTGTTTATTTGTTAATTTGTTTTGTTGACAGAGCACATGTATTTAAAGTACACTAGGAATCCATCCCGTGAATTTCATTTGGTACTTTAAACATTACCAAGAATCTAACTATAAAGATAGAAAGATCTTTAAAAGAAAAATTCGATTTCGATTATGAGGTACCGAAATGTCCGAATTCAGGTACATAAGGAATCCAATTAAGGACTCTGATTTGAATGATAATCATCTACAAGGATCTAAATGTGAAGATAAAAAAAATCCCACATGAATTTTTAGAAGTTGGAGATGTTTGAAACCTTGCACTGGACGTGCTTAAGTCAAAACATGAAGTAAAATGCTTATGAAGTTGAGATGCTAGATATGCCAAGGCGACATATGAAGCGAAATTTGAAAGTTAAGTCAATGTATGAAGAAAATATTTTTTGAAAACTATGCATGGGGTTCTTTTAAAATGAAATGTGTTCAATGTTTTTGAGACCTTATATATAATACCTTTGAAATCATAAAGTAGGTGTATTAGGTAGGTATATTCAAAAAAAATGTTTTAAAATTATGCGAGATGAATTTTTGAAATTATGTATAAGGTTTTTGGAAAACATGAATGATGCTTTTGAAATCATGCACTTGATAAGAAAATCTACTGTGTTAATATTGCCTTCAGACTATATGAAATATTTTGAAATTAGGAAGGTTGGTTTTGATAACATGGTCAATGTTTTTGAAATAACATAGACAATGCATTTAGAAAAATTGTTTTCAAACTATATGAAATGTTTTGAGATCATGAAGATTGTTTTTGAAATACTTGTACTGTATATGTTGAAAAATCAAAACGTAATGAGTATGAGATTTGGAAATACCCTTAGTTATTTAACCAAGGATTCAAAGGCACAGATGTGCAGAAGCATGATTACTCATAGTGTCACTTTATTTTCTGTACTTTGTTTCTTAGAGTGAAACGAGTACTTAAAATTTTCGAGGGAATCATGAGCGATCATTTGAAAGAGAGAAATCACAAAAGTGGTTTGCAAGGTACATAGTTTCTTGATGTAGGTATCATAGGAAAAGTCATACACACATGTAATTATACTTGTGTATCAGAATTGCGAACAACAACTTTTATTTATGAACAAGACATATTGTTTCACAATACACGAGAACAAAAGAAACAAAGGCATAAGACAGCAACATCCTTTGTTCAGCCGAATGCTCATCCAAGGGTTGGATTTGCACTGAAAATCTTCGGGCAGTTGTTCCTGAAATGGCTTGTCTCGCCACAGTTGTAGCACGTTCCAGGCGGAAAGCGAGCTTGAGTAGGGTTGACTTGGAGTTGGGTAGCAGCAAGGTTTATAGCAGCTTTGTTTTGGATAGCAAAGCGGCATGTGTTGACCAAATGTCCCCTCCGTCCACAGTAGGTACATTTGGAGCAGGGTATGAGGTTTGAATGATGACGGTTGCATCGTTTGCACAAAGGGGCAGTTCCTATGTATGGCTTCCTAGCTGGTGGCCTTGCCACATGGCTAGGTCCCGCTTGATTAGGTGTAACCGCTGCGGGTTTCCTTGAAGCCTTACGCTTCCTTAATTTTGGTGCTGGCTTGACTTCTGCTTCCTTTGGTGGCTCTTGAGTGGCTTCATTGTCGAGACGAGAGGCTTCATTGTTGAGACGAGCCATGGCAATGCCTAAATCCACAGTCTTCTGAATCACTTCGCCTATTTGCTGTGCAAATTTGGCTGTTCGCTCGGACATTTGACCAGTGCTGAGAGGAATAGACATTCTAAAAGAAAATGAAAGATATAGGAAGAAACAAGTGAAAGATTATTGGACAAATAAAACAAAATGACAACGCATAGAAATTGCGATCATTTGTTTGTTACCTAAGGCAAACAAATGAGACGGTGACTAATCAAAGTAAACAGGTCTTATTAATGTATCACTGAAGACATGCTCGCCTATAAGTGAACACTCATCCCAAGAATTCCCAGGTAAGCACAACTGGTCTCGCGTCTGATGAGATATATACGAAGTGCTTGCCTAGACAGAAAACCCAGAATACAGGCATTCACCCTTCCAGTTTGCACATGTTCACATTATAAGACCCAAACTTTGACGAGATTTTGAAAATTCAAAGGGGTTCAAAACCATATAACAGAGAGTTCAAAACCTTACAATAGAGGGTTCAAAACCTAGTAATTAATCATCCTAGAACAGATGATTAGTTTTCAAAGCGGTTTGGAAATTTATGTTCTTGTTGAGGTCGTCGCCTAAAGATAGGTGACGGTATCGTTTTATGACTAAACGCAAGTAAACTTGCGTTAGGGTCCTAGAAAGGTTATAGACTAGGTCAAAGTATTACTAATAACCTAATTCCCTATAACCATGGGCTCTGATACCATCTTTTCTGTCACACCCCGACCACGTAGGACAACCAAAACGTGGCGGAAACATCGGGGAGTGTTGTAACAGAATTAATGTTTCACAACCATGGAAATTTAAGTTTCGTTTTATTCATCAAACAAGCGAGTTACATTGTCTTTAAACAAGAAATAAAGAGTACATAACAAAATTTAACTAGTTCTTGTCTCGTTTTAAGTCACCAAGGCACATGTCCGCCTAAGTATGTCTTGATAAATCCTATGCATCATCTCCTGAAAAACACATGTGAAAATAGGTACGTCAGCATAAAAATGCCTGTGAGATACATAGGTTTATGAAAATAGGAATCATGACTTATTGTTTAAGAAAATGTTTAGTCATGAACCCTGTAATTTGCTTTGTCTTGTAAATCTTTTGAAAAAACGATAAGATAAGATTAGATGATATGTATAAATAAATGTAAGGTTAAATGAATAACCATGTAAGATGAGTTTGTATAAGATAAGTTGTTTGTAAAACAATGTATTGTGAAAAGTATGTTATTTGTATAAAATGTTATATGTAAAAATTGAAATGATTCAAATAACGCAACGATATGTAATACCATACAATCACTTATATATAGGTAGTACCAGCGGCGTATCCACCATGCTTGTATCATATTACACACGCCTCGTTACTTAAATCACTTAATCAAACCAAACCAACAATGTAAGATGTCTATGTTTAAACCAGCTTCCAAATGTATTGAAATAATATGTTAAAATGTTTATGTCAAGATGTAAATCATGTAATGTATAACCAATGTCAAAAGTGTTTATGTGTCAAATGTAAACCATGTAATGTGTAACCAAAATGATATGTATGGCTAGTGAAATGCATCAACTAAACCATAGATGAAATGCACAAAACAAAGTATTGAAGTAAAACTTGGTTTAAATCAAAGTTATGTTCTGTGGAAATGCATGATCAATGTAAATCATGTAATATGTAACCAAAATGATATGTATGGCTAGTGAAATGTATCAACTAAACCATATGCACAAGAACATAGTATTGAAGTAAAACTTGGTTTAAATCAAAGTTATGTTCTGTGGAAATGCATGATCAATGTAAATCATGTAATATCTAACCAAAATGATATGTATGGCTAGTGAAATGTATCAACTAAACCATATGCACAAGAACATAGTATTGAAGTAAAACTTGGTTTAAATCAAAGTTATGTTCTGTGGAAATGCATGCTATACTGATACGAACATCTATGCGGTGTTGTGAAAATGCATACATCCAAGCCTTGAGACTGTGGCGATAAACCCTTAAACAACTTAAAGGTTTATCTAAATTATGTATATCGAATTCGGTCATTCCTTCCAATCCAAACAAACCCAGGATTTCAGGAACGGGAGTTGTCAATTCCTATGGTACCACTACCTACTAACAAACGGCGTAGCTAATGTTAATGAATGTATTGTTCCATTGTAAACAACCCAAATGTCATAACAAAATGTAAGCATGTGATGAAAACACTGTACTAAGTATGTAACCAACGGACATACATAGCATAAAATGTAAATGTAAAACAATGTACTAAGTATACACACAATGGACACACATAGTATAAAATGTAATGTAAAACAATGAAATCATGTACTATAAATGTACTAATGAACATAGCAAGTATATGATGTGAAAGCAGGAAAGCATGAAAGTAACAAGTAGGCACATGTGTTCCACCCCAAAATGTTTGGAAAACAGTAAAAGAGGGGTCTATGTACTCACTTGAGATTGCTTAGTAGTCCTTGAGTAACAACCAAACAATGCTAGAGATCGCGGATATCAAACGGCACCTAATATAGGTAACTATGTTAATAAACCGGACCTAAATCGGAGGATTTAGATAGAATGAGGGTTCGTAAACCAAACGAGTATAGAGACTCGTGTCATATGGTTTAACAAAGCCTACATACTAAATGAAACCTAACATAAGTGCTTTCGACCCATTACGACCCGTTTAGGTAGCTTATGCTACTTTAACGCGTCGTGTGCGTGAAACGCGTTCGGACCGCCTAACTAGTCCTATGACAAGTAGAATATGCCCTAACATGTTACATAATCAGTTATGTGACAAAAGTTTAGGTTACATATGCTTAATTACCATTTATACATGAAAAGGGTATTCTGGTAATTTACCTAAGGCATATAAACTACCTATCATACAACTATTCAAACGAAGCGACCATAAGATATAACCTTGGAAGGTTATTCCCTATATACTATGGTCACCTAATGTGTTTGGTCGGATCCTAATGATCGACCAAATGGGTCGGGTTCGAAGGTATAAGCGATTTATTAGATCGCTTACCCTACGACCCTAGACAACGTGGTAATCAGTAGGCATAGTCCCAAGGGACTATAACCAACGTGATTACACTCACGTTGCAAAGTTCAAATGAACTTCGCATTGACCATAAACTGGTCAATGCAGAAAGTCAAACAAAGTTTGACTTTCAGACTCGAAAAGCAATAAAAGAACGAAAGAATACTTACGAAGGGTCCCCGAATGCTAACCTCGATCCAAGTAGCTCAGGTATGAAACAATGGTTTCAACTTAGAACTTCTCAAATCAAGATTCTAGTGGGTTTTGGAAAATGAAGGCATGGGGTATTTATAGGATTCGTAGAGCCGTTAAGATCGTTCCTCGTTAACCGTGCTTTGATCTTGGCCATACACCTACAAACCCTGGTTTTTCTAAAACCATTTGAGCCCATTGTATTGCCTCAGAACCATGTGCAACAAGGGGAATGGACCAGATCCAATGTTTCTGAGTTTCTGCTGTCTGCAGACTGCTTGCGCACCGTAACAATTAATTGTTGCGGTGCGCAAGGACCTAGTTTGGCAGAATGTCAGATTTGGTCCCTGCAGCCCGTTTAAGCTATTTTCGATGCGTTTGAACCCCGTTAACCTCATTTCAAGGCTCTAAAATGAAGTTAAAGTATAGGGAACTCAAAACATGCTCAAAAACATCTCGGATGTCGGTTCGTTTGGTCGTACGATCGCGATGTTCGGTTAATTACGACGGAATGCGCATAAGCGCGAAAAACGATCCAAATGACGCGACGAATGGATTTTTCTTATGTCAAACACTAAAATAAAATGTTTTAGTGCTTACATAAGTTTTTGGATGTCCGGATGTATTCAGAACGTGAGTTATGCGCAAAAGTGCAAACTTGTGCACTTTTTGACACTTTTAGTCCCTGAATGACCCAAAAGTTTATTTTAGCACACCGAACCCTTCAAAGCCTATTTCTAAGCTATATAAAGGATATTTATGGTATGTTTAACTTACGGTCATGTTCCGGAATGTCTGTTACAGTTCAAATTGGCTTACTTTCGTAGTTTGTCAAATTTAGTCCCTGTAAGCGATTTAACTCGATTTTGCCATACCAAAGCCTTCAAAACTTGTTTCTAAGTTATGTAAAGGTTATTTAAGGTATGTTAAGCCAATTTCACTATTCCGGAGTGTTTGTTGCATTAAACTGGTTATATTTACGCATCGGTGCGCGTATAACCTTCCAGAAAGCGATTTAGAGCTTGAAATTGAACAAAAATTGATATGTGTAATTGATACACATATTTGTACAAATCCCAAGTATGAAATACAATATTTCATTGGTTTGGTATTTGTTTGATGGTCGCAGTGACCCATGTGTCACACTACTAATGCATACTTCCTTCCAAATCATACAATCAACTATATTTCCACCTAGGTTACATTCCTCGTGTTAATTTACTTTTGATCATGTCATTATCACATTCTACACATGTTCATTCGTTGTTAGCATACACTTTTAAATACTAACCAATACTAGGCATTTCATCAAACACTTGGTGTTCGTACTACTATCTAAGCACATAGTACAACTATTTCATGCTTTTCTTCCTACTTCTTGGTTTTATTCATCAACACAACTAAACACCAAATAAATTCAATTCAATACCATACTCAACCTAACTAACAAGTATTCATTACCTACTACACAACTCAACAAATTTGCACAAGAATTAGACTTGGATGACACGATGTCGCCATTTTCACCACTTCTAGTGGGTTTTACCTTCAAACATCCAATTACTTAAAATTGTTCATAATTTTATTTCTATTTGGTGACTCTAACACACATTCATGCTTATTTTCATACTAATTCATGGATTGATCATAAACCCACTACTTGCAAAATCACCAAATCAAAATTCACAACTTACCACATGCTTGCTAAGGCGAGATCATCAAGAAATTGAGTTCATGCATGAAATTTGGTTTAAATTCATCCCTAATTTAGGCCAAATTGCTGAATTGAAGTCTTTTCCTTTCTCCTTCATTGGGGTGTCGACATACACCAAACTAAACCCACCAAAATCTGAATTTTGACTTCTATCTTCTCAAGCTTTGACCATTTATATATCTTCTCACACTTGTCACAAATTGTCCTTACACTCGTTCCATTCTTTCTACTTAACCATACATATTGACTAGGTTAATTGATCTAGTTAAATTGTGTAGTTCAATAAAACTAGTAAACATTATGTTTAACAAAATTTCAGATTTGAGGCGTTACATGTCTACCCCCCCCCCCACCCTAAAAGAGTTCTGTCTCTGAAACCTTCTTCATCACTACTAAACCAAGTCTACTTCTTCCCTTCGTTAGTTTATTCATTCAATATACATACTCTAATACAATTCATTTGTGGTTCATATAAGACTTCATTCGCGAACAAGCGTAATCTATATGCTTGGCTCCTACCTAGAGGTGGCAAAATGGGTGGGTTGGGTAGGTTTAGGTAATGGGTTAGGATGGGTATGTGTTAGGATGGGTTTGGGTTAGAATGGGTTTATTAATAAATGGGTTAAAATGGGTTTAGGTCAAAATGGGTTTTTGTTAAGATGGATTTGGGCATGATAAAAAATCTAAAAAATCTGAAAAATAATAAAAAATCCAAAAAATTGTAAAAAAAATCAAAAAATTCTAAAAAATCAAAAAAATAAAAAAAGAAATCCAAAAATTCTAAAAAATCCAAAAAAATAATAAAAAAGTAATTCTAAAGAATAATAAAATTTTCAAAAAATAATAAAAAATCCAAAAAATTCTAAAAATAATAAAAAATCCAAGAATTTCTAAAAAATCAAAAAATTCTAAAAAATCAAAAAAATAATAAAAAAATACAAAAATTCTAAAAAATCAAAAAAAATAATAATAAATCAAAATAATAGAAAATAAAAAAATAATAAAAATCAAAAATAATAAAAAATCCAAAAAAATTCTAAAAAATAATAAAAAATCCAAAAAATTCTAAAAAATCAAAAAAAAATCCTAAAAATAAAGAATTTCTAAAAAATAAAAAAAATATATAAAAAATGGTAAAAAATCCAAAAAATTCTAAAAAATCCTAAAAATCAAAAAATAATAAAAAAAATCCTTAAAAAATTCTAAAAAATCCTAAAAAATTCGAATATTTTGGATTTTTTTAGATTTTACGGATTTTTAATTTTTTTTTTTTATTTTTCAGACCCTTTTTTTATTTTATGGATTTTTTGTGATTTTTTAGATTTTTTTTATTTTTTAGAATTTTTTGGATTTTTTTTTCTTTTTTAGAAATTTTTGGATTTTTTTTATTCTTTTGACTTTTTATAATTTTTGTATTTTTTAGAATTTTTTGGATTTTTAATTGTTTTTTTAATTTTATAGATCTTTTTGATTTTTTAGAATTTTTTTGATTTTTTTAAATTTTTTAGAATTCTTTGGATTTTTTATTATTTTTTAATTTTTTAGAATTTTTATTTTTTTTATTTTTAGAATTTTTTTTACTTTTTAGAATTTTTTGGATTTTTTAGAATTTTTTAGATTTTTTTGAATTTTTGATTTTTTATTATTTTATTGAATTTTTTGATTTTTTTTATTTTTTAGATTTTTATTTTTTTATTTTTTTGAATTTTCTTTATTTTATTATAATTTTTTTATTTTTATAATTTTTTTATTTTTTATAATTTTTTTTATTTTTAGGGTTTTTCTTATTTTTTTCGAGTTTTTTGGATTTTTTATAATATTTTTGATTTTTTAGAATTTTTTTTAGTTTTTAGTTTTTAGTGTTTTTTGATTTTTTATTATTTTTTTTATTTATAACTATTTTTTGGATTTTTTATTATTTTTTTGAATTCTTTTGGATTTTTTTTACTTTTTAGAATTTTTTTTTATTTTTTTGAATTTTTTGGATTTTGTATTATTTTTTGGATTTTTTAGAATATTTATGATTTTTTTATTTTTTTATTTTTTTGAAATTTTTTATTTTCTTATTATTTTTAAAATTTTTATTATTTGTAAAGCTAACGTCTATGAACACTCAAGTAGGATGAAGAATCTGCCTGTGATGGTCTTTTTTGAGTTGCCCTTTTACCCAGCATAATACCCATTGTAACCCACGAATTATTTTAAATAGATATCATATAAACCATCCTGACCCATCCTTAATTATTTCTTAACCCATCCTGACCCATCCTCATTTTTAAAATGAGTCAAAATAACCCAAAAAACCAAAATGGGTTTTTATTGCCAGGTCTACTCCTACCCCTAATTGGACAAAAGGCATTCATTCCTTTGCTAATCTAAATAAATCGATTAGTTCCACTTACTTCCGACCATACTTGATATTTTATTCTTGTGTTAGTTACACAAATACTCATCCTACGCTTAACAATGTATTCCACTATTAGTATACTCTCTAAATATTCTTGTTGATGCAACGCATAATAGACCAACGATAGTAGCTGGGCTGGTTAGGCAATAGGGTTGAAGGGTTCAACTTTGCCTAATGCAGGTCGTGGGGTCCCCCCACGTTTGCAAGACGTGGAGAGAGGTTCACTAGATTGATTTTGTAGTTTGCTAAAGATCCTCCTCCGAAATGTTTTCAGATTAGGATATATGAGCAAAAGGAATGTGTGTGTTGAATGTGAAAGAAAGTAACTTGCATGAAGCAAGTACTCGAGGTGGATGACCAGAGATTTCAGGAATCAGAGCTGGCCAGGAATGTCTTGCACACTTAATGAAGTGTCACTCTTATAGGGAGAGCCTTGGCTCAAAGAGGAATGCTTTGACTAGTGAACATTCTTGCAGTGGGGGTTTTGCCCTTTTTGGGGGTTGAAGCCTTTGACATGCGGGTAAAAGAATGTATTCTGTGGATCTGTGTTACTTTTGCGGCTGGTGAGTTGGTGAAGCAATCCAGAGATGTGACCTTTTACTGTTCCCGTATTTCTTTACTTCATCTCCCCAGGGTTTCAACCTTTGAACCGTTTAACCTTTTGAGCATTCATGTATTTAAGTCATCTTTATTTGGTCTTGGGCTACCCCCGTCATCAGCCCCCCAAGTCAGAGGTTTTTGGGAAATGAGCTCAAAGAATTCTGACTTTTATACATGTATTTTACTGCCTAAAAAAGGCTTCAAGGGTTCAAAGCTTGAAGGGTTGGAAACGGTTGAGGTTTTTGAATTTTAAAAACTGACAACTGATTTGATTGATGTGTGGCAGTTCATAGGGCGGCGGTTTTTGCAGAGAATAGACTTGTAACTGTTACGCAATTATAACCTCTATTTTGGGTTTTATCTTCTTTTATTATTGGAGATAAACATTCAATTTTTTCAAGTTTCTTCTGCAATTCCTTTCCTCTCTTCAAGGTTAGTTCTGGTTTCTTCCTATTTCCTTACTTTCTTCGTATTTTTCTGTAAAATGGGTGCTCATAAGGATTTGGCAAAATCCTTTTCTCGATTAACCCAAGAAGAGGTAGAACTGTTTTGTATGGAAAATGGTATTGGGAAGAAGTTTAAACCGACTGCTCCTGCTTGCGACGTTCCGATTGATAAATGTCCGGCTGGTTCGATTGATCTTTATTGTCGTCATTTTGAGTTTTCGAACCTCCGTCATCCCTTTTCCCTCTTTGTTTTAAATCTGTTGGAGTATTACCGAGTCTCCTTTGGTCAGATTCATTCGAAGGGCATGGCTAGGGTTTTGCACTTCGAGGTTTTGTGTCGTGCCCTTGGTTATGATCCTTCATTGTTGCTTTTTCGTTGGTTTTTTCGTTTGGCCAAAAACGGTGATTGGTTCACCTTTGAAACATCCAAGGTTGATGCTTGTCTTATTTCTTCCATGGTTACCACTCTTGGTACTTGGAAGGATCGTTTTTTCTGGGTCTCTGATTCTATTGTCCCATTCAAAATGGTCTGGAGGCATCCGGATGCTGTTCTCAATGAACCGGAACCCTCTGAATCAGATTTGAATGGCACTTTTCTTAAAGCCATCCGGGAGTGCCCTTCAAGGGTTCGTCCCTTCCCTGAACATTTGCTAGTTCTGTTAGGGGTTAGTAAATTGTGGGAAAAGGCCAATCGGGATCCGGTTCTAATGAGGAATGGCACGGGTATGCATTTTTTTTCTTTTTTGCTCCTTTTGTTTTTTTCTTAATTTATGTCTTATGTGCTTTTGTTTTATGGTTATTTGCAGTCATGTCTGCACTTGATTTCATCAAAAGCGACAATACTTCTGATGTTGCGTTTGAGGATGTTCCATCTGTCCCTGGTGAAAATGTTGTGGTTAGAAGTGCTGAGCAAAGGTTCGAGGGTTCGGGTTATGTTAGTGTTTCCAACGTCAAAGGTTTTTCTAAATCTCATGCTCCCAAGGCTTCAACCCGTCGATCTACCCGCCGTTTGTTGAAGGGTACTCCTCAATCCACTTCTTCTGAACCGGTGGATTTGAGTGACGACATTGAGGCTTCTGAAGATCAAGGGGTTGATGTTGATGTTGAGAAGGAACAGAAGCTGGTTGTTCATGGCAAGAAGACTCCAGCCAAGAAGGTTATGGCAACTCCTGTTCAAGGTTCTTCGAGCAGAGACGTTGAAGGGTTGGATCCAGATGAGGTTTATGTGCCTGGTTGGTCGGTTAAAGTTGATGACAGTTTCAAGGATGCTGCTGTTTGTGAGGATGCGTTAATCCACATTGCCCCTCCTTCGGTTCATAGCACTATTGCTGATATGGATGATGACATGATGTTGTCCCGCATGATTTTGAGTACCTACAACCTTGCTGCCATGCTTCCTCAGGGAGTTGCTCGTTTTCGTAAGAGGATGCATGAGTATGAAGAATTATCTAAGAAGAAAGATAAAATGAAATCTTCCATAGCTGTAATGAAGAAGGAGATAGGTGGGTTTGCTGAGAAAGAAGAGGCTTGGGCTAAAAGGTTGGTGAACCGACTAGGAGGCATGAGATTGAAATGGGTGATCTTAAGAAAAGCTTCGAGGCTGATCGGTTGAAGCTTAAGGCTGATAGGGAGGCTTTGTCTGTTCAACGGAAAGCTTTTGATGAAGAGAAGGAAGGCCTAAAGGCTTTGGTTGCTCAAACCAACAGTGATTATCAATGGTTAATTGAGCAAGGTTTCCAGCAAGTTGTTACTTATCTCCTTCACTCCAAAGAGTTCAATTCCACTCTTGGTGAAGTCTATACGAAATTGCTCAACTTGGGGAAACATCAAGGTCTGATTGCTGGTTACAAGCTTCATGAATCTGGCCATCCTTTGGAAAAGTCTCCCTTATTTCATCCTGAAGCTTCTGAGATCTTCAAGGGTTCCATTGAACAGATGGAGAGGCTGACCTACCCGTATGTCAATCAAGTTTCTACTTGTTTTGGTAAGCCTCTTACTGTCTTGCAGGAGCTGAAATCGGAGGGCCTTAATGAAAAAGTCTGTGCTGAAGTCCTGGGTTCTCTTTCAAGAAAAAGATCTTACTCGGGAGATAATGATGACACCCTTTCAGGAGGACCAGATGCTTCAAAGGATGCAAGCTTGGAGGCTTCAGCAGTAGGTGGTGATGGTGGTATGAAGGCTAAGAAGTCAAAGAAAGCAAAGAAGGTTAAAGGTGAAGGTTTCGGGGCTTCCAGGCCTCCTGCTGATGCTTGATGGATATTCGTAGCTTTCTTAGCACTCTTTGAAAACAATTTGTGGTGTATGTAAACTAAAACAATGTTAGGTTTCACAAGGACCCTTAAGGTTCTTGTTATGTGGTTGTGGTGGGGCCTGTATGGCCGTTTGGACAATTTCTCAACTTGCAAGATGCTAGGGCTTGCTTTTAACTTTGTTAGGAAGTTTCTCAGACTTTCTTTGATATGCTATTATGTTTAACTATTTGTCTTGTGTTGTGTTGTTTATACTTGTGCCTATTTTGCTAAGGCAGCTTGTTTGGTTTTAAACCTTCAAGCTTTTTGGCTATCCCGTATGTAGGTTGAATCCTTTAAGGCTTTGAGTTGTCACGTATGTAGCTTGGAGCCTTGAAGGCTTCTTAGTTTTGTGACTTGGCTTGGTTTATATCTTTGAATTTTTTATAACTTTTTGTTCAAGTTGTTGCATTATTCCTTAGGTTATTTCTGCTTCTTGTGACTTTGTCTTTGTCAAGTTTGTGTTGCCTTTATGTTTTTTATACCTTAAAGGGTTCAGTGCTGCAGTCACTTAGCCTTGGTATTTTTAACAAGAAGACATAGCACCTATCCTATTTATTTTCTTGTTTTCATTTGATTTCGTAAGCCTGTTTGTTGATTATTTTTCTAAGGCTTAAGGAACATTTGGTGTAGGCTGTTCAAACCCGTCTATGAGACAACTTTGTTTTCAATAATAAGTCTCATGGAGTTGTATTGATTTAGGAACTCACCCCTTATATAGGTTCATTCAACCCTTGAACCTATTGAGCGATGTGGCCTGGGAGCTCATCCCCTTTCATGGCCCTTGCCATGGAGTTTTTTGCTAGGTTCTCAACCTGATCTTAGGATAGAAAGACAAATTTGATAAAACAACTTCATTCATTCAAGAGATACTTGTTTTTACAAAAGGTATTCATAGTGCCACTCTTGAAATACAACTTGTGAAATACAAACCAATCTTTCCTGTTTAGACATGGAACCTTTTCAGGGTTTTTACATTCCAGTGTCTTGGGAGCCTTTTACCTTCTGAGTCTGCCAACTTGTAAGATCCGCCCTTGTGTGCTTCAAGGATGGTATACAGGCCCTCCCATTTTGGGCTAAGCTTTCCTTGATTCTCTTTTTTGCTAGCTTCATTGTTTCTAAGCACCAGGTCTCCTGGCTTGAAGCGTTCATTCTTGACTCTCTTGTTATAGTAGGCTTCCATTCGTTGTTTGTACTTGGCCTCTTGAATTGCGGCTTGGTCTCGTGCTTCCTCTAGGAGTTGTAAGTTCAACATGGTCTCTTTTTGGTTTGTTTCGGGATCCATGTTGACAATTCGTTGTGTTACAACTCCTACTTCAGCTGGGATCACGGCTTCAGATCCAAATACCAAGCTATAGGGTGTTCTTTTGTAGCTTGTTTTTTCGGTTGTTCTTATGGCCCATAGAACACTTGGAAATTCTTCAAGCCAGTTGCTTTCGTACCTTCCCAATCTGGTTTTGATACCTTCCACTATGCTTTGAATTGTCCTTTCAACTTGACCGTTTGATTGTGGGTGTGCCACTAAGCTGAAAACCTGATTGATCATGTATTCTTTGCACCAAACGCTAAAAGGCTTCTCAGCAAATTGCTTTCCATTGTCAGTGACAAGTACTCCCGGCAATCCATAACGGCAAATAATGTTTTCCCAAACAAAGTCAATAACCTTTTTGCCCGTGATTTTTGCAAGTAGTTTAACCTCAGGTCACTTAGTGAAATAATCTATGGCCACCAACAAGAATTTTACTCCACCTTTGCTTGGGGGAAATGGACTGACAATGTCCATCCCCCATTTATAGAATGGCCATGCTGAGGTTATTGGGACAAGATCATGCTTAGGACTTTTTGGGATTGGTGCATGAATTTGGCAGGCATCACATTTCCTTAATTGCTCAGTGGTATCCCGGTGCATTGAGGGCCAAAAATACCCAAGGTTCATAAGTTTGGCAACCACCGACCTAGCTCCAAAATGAGCTCCGCATATACCTTCGTGAATCTCTTTGATCAAATACTGACTTTGCTCTGGACCAACACATCTTAGCAAGGGTGCAAGATAACCCTTTTTGTAGAGGGTTTCACCTTGTAGTATATACTGCCTTGCCTTGATCTTAACCCTTTCAGCTTCTGTTTGATCACTAGGCAATTCACCGTTTTTAAGGAATTTCTTGATTGGAGTCATCCAACTTGGATCTTCTTCGGTGATTACATCTTGAACTTCCAACTCATCGATTGATGGTGTAACATCTGTGCTTGTAATCATTGTGAACAGTTCAATTATCAATAAAACAATGTTATTTGATCCCAATGTTTGTTTGTTATGTTTTACATTTTTCATGTTTTAACTTTTGTTCAATTTCAAACTCTATATCGCTTTCTGGAGAGTTATACGCAAACTGGTGCGTAAACGTAATCAGTTTAACGCAAAAAATACTCTGGAACATCAACATATGCTTAACATACCTTAAATAACCCTTACATAACTTAGAAATAAGTTTTGAAGGCTTTGGTATGGCAAAAACAAGTTAATTCGCTTACATGGACTAAACTTGACAAACTGCGAAAGTATGCCAATTTGAACTGTAAGGAACATTCCGGAACATGAACATAAGTTAAACATACCATAAATATCCTTTACATAGCTTAGAAATAGGCTTTGAGGGGTTCGGTATGCTAAAATAAACTTTTGGGTCATTCAGGGACTAAAAGCGTCAAAAAGTGCACAAGTTTGCATTTTCGCGCATAACTTACGTTCTGAATACATCCGGACATCCAAAAAATTTATGTAAGCACTAAAATATTTTATTTTAGTGTTTGGCTTGAGAAAAATCCATTCGTCGCGTCATTTGGATCGTTTTTCGCGCTTATGCGCATTCCGTCGTAATTAAGCGAACATCGCGATCGTACGACCAAACGAACCAACATCCGGGATATTTTTGAGCATGTTTCATGTCCACAATGTTTAGGCATCATTTTAGGGCCTTGAAAATGGCTTCACGAGCCTTAAACATGTCGGAAATGGCCTTAACACACAACGGGGACTGAATTGGAAGCTTTGGAAACTGGTTGCTGATCAGAGGGACCTTAGCGTGACACCTAGCCCCCTTGGCGTCACGCGAGGCCCCTTCTGATCAGCAAAAGCCATTTTTAACAGCTGTTAACAGCTGTTTAGCACTCCCAATCCAATTCCAGGTGTTGTTTCCTGCTTATGGGGGACCAATATGATGTACATGAGCTTGCCAACAAGTGTAGGGATGTGATCATTCCCTCTTCTCCAAGAAACGATCCTAACGGTGAACCGAAATCTATAAATACCCAACCACATTCATTGCAAAACCCACAACAATCTGATTTGAGAAGCTCTAAGTTGAAACCATTGTTTCATACCTGAGCTACTTGGATCAAGATTAGCTTTCGGGGACCCTTTGTAAGTGTTCCTTCGTTCTTTTATTGATTTTCGAGTTCGAAAGTCAAACTTTGTTTGACTTTCTGCATTAACCAGTTTATGGTCAATGCGAAGTTCGTTTGAACTTCGCAACGTGAGCGTAATCACGATGGTTATAGTCCCTTGTGACTATGCCTACTGATTACCACGTTGTCTAGGGTCGTAAGGGTAAGCGATCTAATAAATCGCTTATACCTTCGAACCCGACCCATTAGGTCGATCATTAGGATCCGACCAAACACATTAGGTGACCGTAGTATATAGGGAATAACCTTCCGAGGTTATACCTTATGGTTGCTTCGTTTAAGTAGTTGTATGATAGGTAGTTTATATGCCTTAGGTAAATTACCAAAATGCCATTTTTACGCCAAAATTCATTTTAAGCATATGTAACATAACTTTTGGTATCTAAACTGATTTGGTAACAATATTAGATATGTTAAGGCATATTTTACTTGTCATAGGACTAGTTAGGCGTTCCGAACGCGTTTTACGTGAACGACGCGTTAAAGTAACATAAGCTACCTAAACGGGTCGTAATGGGTCGTAAGCACTTAAGTTAGGTTTCGTTTTAGTATATGGGCTTTGTTAAACCATATTACATGAGTCTCCATACTCGTTTGGTTTACGAACCCTCATTCTGTCACACCCCGACCACGTATAACATACAAAACGTGGCGGAAAATGTCGGGGAGTGTTGTAACAGAATTAATTGTTTCATAACCATGGCATTCAAAGTTGTATTTTATTTATCAACATAAGAGTTACATTGTCTTAAACAGGAAATAAAGAGTTCAGAACATAATTAAACTAAGTCTATCTTCATTTTATGTCTCTAAGGCACGGGTCCGCCCTAGTGTCACGATCATCATCCTATGCAAAAGCTCCTGAAAACACATGTGAAAATAGGTACGTCAGCATAAAAATGCCTGTGAGATACATAGGTTTTGTGAAAATAGGATTCATGACTTAAGTTTAAGAAAAAGTTGTTTATCAAAAGTCAGTCATGAACCTTGTAAATTGTTTTGTTTTGTAAATCATTTGAAAAACGATAAGATCAGATGATATGTATAAATAAGAGAATAATGTATGGTTAAATGTATAACCAAGTAAAATGAGTTGTATAAAATAAGTTGTTTGTAAAGCAATGTCTTGTGAAAGATATGTTATTTATATAAAATGTTATATGTCTCAAATTGAAATGATTCAAATAACACTACGATATGTAATACCATACAAACACTTATATATAGGAAGTACCAGCGGCGTATCCACCATGCTTGTATCATATTACACATGCCTCGTTACTTAAATCACTTACCCAAACCAAACCACCAATGTATAAAGTCCATGTTTAAACCAATTGTCAAAAAGTTCTTGTATAAGCTATGTCCAACGTTGAAAAGTCCAAATGTAGTCAAGTAATGTGTAACAAATGTTATGTATTGTAAGTAAAGTATTGTCACATAATCCAAATGTAGAAATGTACAAAACAAAGTATTTTGAATGTATCAAAAAGTTATGTTTTGCAAAGTAATGCATGTTACATTGATACAAACATTTATGTGGTAAGTTAACGCATACATTCAAGCCTTGAGACAGTCGGATAACCCTTTCAGTCAAGGTTATCAAAAGAAATTTTTTTGGATTCAGTCATTCCTTACATCCAAACAAACCCGGGATGTCAGGAATGGGATTTGTCAAGTCCTATGGTACCAGTACTTACTACCGAGCGGCGTCGCTAATGTTAATGAACGTATAATAGTCTCGTTTGTGCAAACCAAATGTCATAGCAAAAGTGAACATGTTATATGAAAACAATGTACTAAGTATGCTAAGTTAACATACAAAGCATAAAGTCATGTAAATCAATGTGCTAGCATGCTATCAGTCAACATACATAGCAGAAATGTAAAGTAAAACAATGTACTAAGTATGCACACAATGGACATACATAGTATGAAATGTAATATAAAACGATGTACTAAATACGCACACAATGGGCATACATAGCATGAAATGTAATGAAATCATGTACTATAATGTACTAACAAACATAGCAGATATATGATGTAAAAACAGGAAAGCATGAAAGTAACAAGTAGGCACATGTGTTTCACCCCAAAATGTTTGTAAAACAGTAAAAGAGGGGTCTATGTACTCACTTGAGATTTCTCAGAAGTCCTAAGATAACCACCAAGCAAAGCTAGAGATCTCGGAATCAAACGGCACCTAATATAGGTAACTATGTTAATAAACCGGACCTAAATCGGAGGATCGGATAGAATGAGGGTTCGTAAACCAAACGAGTATGGAGACTCGTGTAATATGGTTTAACAAAGCCTACATACTAAATGAAACCTAACATAAGCGCTTACGACCCATTACGACCCGTTTAGGTAGCTTATGCTACTTTAACGCGTCGTTCGCGTGAAACGCGTTCGGGCCGCCTAACTAGTCCTATGACAAGTAACATATGCCTTAACATGTCTAATATTGTTGTCAAATCAGTTTAGATGTCAAAAGTTATGTTACATATGTTTAAAATGAATTTTGGCATCAAAGGGGTATTTTGGTAATTTACCTAAGGCATATAAACTACCTATCATACAACTACTTAAACGAAGCGACCATAAGGTATAACCTCAGAAGGTTATGCCCTATATACTATGGTCACCTAATGTGTTTGGTCGGATCCTAATGATCGACCAAATGGGTCGGGTTCGAAGGTATAAGCGATTTATTAGATCGCTTACCCTTACGACCCTAGACAACGTGGTAATCAGTAGGCATAGTCCCAAGGGACTATAACCATCGTGATTACAATCACGTTGCGAAGTTCAAACGAACTTCGCATTGACCATAAGCTGGTCAATGCAAAAAGTCAAACAAAGTTTGACTTTCGGACTCAAAAAGCAATAAAAGAACGAAGGAACACTTACAAAGGGTCCCCGAATGCTAATCTAGATCAAAATAGCTCAGGTATGAAATAAAGGTTTCAACTTAGAGCACATTAGATCAGATTCTTGTGAGTTTGAAGCAAATGGGGGTGGGGTATTTATAGTTTTTCCCAAACCGTTAGGATCGTTTCTTGGAAAACGTGATCGAATCTCGTGCGTACACTTGTTGGAATGTTGTGGTGACTAAAAATGGCCCCTCATGGACTGAAAGGGCAAGTGTGGGTTTGTGGTTGTGAGATTAACATCTATAATCTGCTGACTAATCGATCTTATCTGATCTGGGACACTGACGCGGGCCGCGTAAAGATACACATAGATCTTACGCGGGCCGCCTGGCCTGCACAGATCAGAAACATGTTTCAGAAATGACAGTTTTGGTCCCTGTTGTGTTTTAAAGCCTTTTCCGACACGTTTAAGGCCTGTTAAGCCAACGTTAAGGCCCTAAAATGATGCCTAAACATTGTGGACATGAAACATGCTCAAAAATATGTCGGATGTCAGTTCGTTTGGTCGTACGATCGCGATGTTCGCTTAATTACGACGGAATGTGCACAAGCGCGAAAAACGATCCAAATGACGCGACGAATGGATTTTTCTTATGCCAAACACTAAAATAAAATATTTTAGTGCTTACATAAATTTTTGGATGTCCAGATGTATTCAGAACGTAAGTTATGCGCGAAAATGCAAACTTGTGCACTTTTTGACGCTTTTAGTCCCTGAATGACCCAAAAGTTTATTTTAGCACACCGAACCCCTCAAAGCCTATTTCTAAGCTATGTAAAGGATATTTATGGTATGTTTAACTCATGGTCATGTTCCGGAATGTTCGTTACAGTTCAAGTTGGCATACTTTCGCAGTTTGTCAAGTTTAGTCCCTGTAAGCGAATTAACTTGTTTTTGACATACCAAAGCCTTCAAAACTTATTTCTAAGTTATGTAAAGGTTATTTAAGGTATGTTAAGTATATGTTGATGTTCCGGAGTATTTTTCGCATTAAACTGATTACGTTTACTCACCAGTTTGCGTATAACTCTCCAGAAAGCGATATAGAGTTTGAAATTGAATAAAAGTCAAAACATGAAAAATGTAAAACACAACTAAACAAAAATTGGGATCAAATAACTTCGTTTTATTGATAACTGAATTGTTCACAATGATTACAAGCACAGATGTTACACATTCTATCCAATCCTCCGATATAGGTCAGGTTTATTAACATAGTTACCTATATTAGGTGTCGTTTGATATCCGTGATCTCAAGCATTGTTTAGTTGTTACTCAAAGACTACTAAGCAATCTCAAGTGAGTACATAGAACCCCCCCCCCCTCTTTTAAATGTTTTCAAGGTGTTTATGTGAGTACATAGACCCCTCTTTTACTGTTTTCCAAACATTTTGGGGTGAAACACATGTGCCTACTTGTTACTTTCATGCTTTTCCATGTTTTCATATCATATGCTTGTTATGTTCAATAGTACACTTATTGTAGGATCGAATTCGGACCTAAACGAGTCGCGTAGAAGAGTTTATCTCAGTTTGAACGGCGGAAACAGACAAACCGAGTACAATTCAGCAAGAATTCAATTTAATATGTCGATATTATTGATCTGGACAATGTTTACAACCTGTCGACACTTCGGCAGCACTTCGTGGCTCACCGGAAGACAACACCTCTATCTGTTAACTGATTTCGCTCTTATGTCCCTATTTATAAGGTCACTGATTTCGCTTATATGTACACTGCCATAAAAGCGAGACCCTTAGATGACATATAAGCGGAATCATATACTTGACACATGAGCGGAATCATGTGTTGACTAATGAGCGAAATCAGAATTTTACAATTCAACGAAATCAGACTCTAAACTTTTGTCTTCTTGTGTAGATGATGTCATGGATGACATCATTAGCATGATGTCATCATATAAAATGGTGACATCATCCTCTTTCAAAACTGCAACGAACCGAAGACTCGATCTAAGACGAAGTTGACAGATGAATGCACTAACAGACTCCCCCTCAGATGTTGACGAGTCTTACGTGTCGAGTCTTCCCAGTCTTCATTCTTTATCAGCTTCAGGCTCCCCCTTTCATCAAGCTTCCGTGCTTTGGGATCGACACCTAGCTTTCCATCTACAAGCTTCTCTTTGCTTCAAGCTTGTCTTCAGACTCCCCCTTTAGACTATGCTCTCGGGATCATAATCTGGTACATCTGCAACACTCAAACATCTATAAATACAATGTTTTCGTATTATCAATCAACTTCTCTAATCCACTCCCCCTATCAACAAACTGTATAGATTTGGCAGTGTTAAAGAATCCAACTCCCTCACAGTTTATCATCCAAGTTCAAGCGAATGACCTTGGAGATATCACAAACTGTTTTTGAAATTTTTGATTTTAAATCAAGTTTCAAATTAATGAACTTGTTTTATTTTCAGAAACACAATCAGCTTACTTAGATTTTGAAACTCAGCACTCAGACATCAGTTGTCGAAAATAAAGCAGAAATCAAAATCTTTTTGTATTTTCTGAAAACGTAAAGCAGTAAAGAAATATGTACAAACATATTTACAGACAATATTTTTGTTTGAGTATGCGTTAGAGGATCATATCAGTTTATGACAAGTCACAAGTACCGTTGAGCTTAAAATCACATTACGCATTAAACAATTCACTTAGATTGTCGATATACTGATCCACTTGAATTTTCATACAAACTTCAACTGATTCAGGATACGAATTAGATGTCTTATGAACTTAGCTCATTCATGTGTCCCACCTCTTGAATATACTCCCGTATCCAGAATCCCAATAATCAGTCTTACAGGTGAGTATACTACAATGATATCTGTATATAAATTAGGTATGTGAGGGCCGAGGGATCTCAGGTCGATACTTCCGTATACGCAGAGAGATATCAGCTTCGACTTTACGGTATGTCCCCTTTAGAGGATCTTTTTGCTTACAACAGCAGCGACTATCAATTTTATTGTTTCATCAGCATGCTGAGGGTTTAATGCTATTTTTCAAACATTGCAGAAAGTATTATCCAAGGACTAGGTCAGAACTACCGTTCAGCAGAAGTCCCGGAATAATACCCCAGACATCATTGAGTATAAAGACCTAGTATATCAGATTATGAGACCTTTCAAACGAGATTTCAGGGGTTACCTATATATCCAAGTAGTGTTCCCCACAAAATAAGCAAGTTTGAATTTAGGTTTATATCCCGAAAAAGTTTACTAAATGTATAAAAATCTACCGGCACATCATCAGTGAGACTGTTTAACACATTTAAACTTTCCAATTCTTTAGCGTACTGTAACCGTCTACTGATGTACTATCATTTCCTCTTTTTACGCAAAAACTCAATTTTCAATTTTATCATGTTTTTGACTTTTTCAAATTTTCAAATGTTTTTGTATTTTCTAACAATATTACTCCCCCTAAAATGCAAAACCATTTAAAAAAAAAATTGACAACCAATACTGATAGCTTTATCTCGCCATCCATTTTCTGCTAGAAGTGTACTGATTTGCAGAAAATCTAACATACCCCCATGATTTACAACACATTGATCTTAACAGTTTGAAAACCGTTTTTCAATCTGATGAAAGTAATCATGTTTGTTCAGCCGTGAGGGTTTCGGCATATTCAATCAACACTCCCCTTACAACAAACTATTTTCCCATAATTATTTCAAAACACTTAAGTTTGTTTTAATCAGAATGGTTTTTCCGGAAAAATTAGTTTGTTTACCCATCACTTATGAGTTCGGGGTTATCTCATCACCTTGTTCTCTTTAAAACCTTTTTGTAAAACTTTTAACAATATAAGATTAAACACCACTATCACTTGTAGAAAATCAAGTACAACTTAATGTCCCTGATTTACCACATATAAGTCGAAATATCACAGTTACCATCCTGTGAATTTCTCAAGAATGATGCCGATACCTGCTTCACACTTACCAACCTGGAAGCTCCGGCAAGTCAGGAATTCAACCAACAGATTTTGACACCCAAGCCTGACCAGCCTTAGGCGCATTTTGAGTTTTTCTCTTTTCTTCATAAAACTCTTTCACTCCTTTTTCCTTACCATCAACCATCTTGCTAAAAATATGTTTAACATTGCTATTAAACATTTTTCCAGCATCAACACCTTTTGATTTTAGGTTTGCGGCTCGTAATGGTGGAAAGTTCTCATCATTCATTAACAGAACTGTCTCTTCCTTTTTTACCTCAACTTGTGGCTCCTCTGATTTTATGGAATCAGATTCATTGCCCGAACTTGGCTTGTCTGACTTGGACGAGCCAGATTCATCGCCAATAACTTTCTTTTTCCTTTTGTTTGTCCTCAGATTTGCATCTGAAGAATTCGATTTGCTTGACTTTGCTGTCGAGGGAATCGATTCATCAGAACTCTTATTCGAACCAACTGGTGAACCTGAAGACAAAATCTTCTCCAAATACTCTCTTGCCTTCTTCCTCTTCTTCCTCAGTCTGTCTCTCTGCCCCTGTGAAAGCTTTACTTTCTTATCTTCCATTTTCTGTTCTTTGGGCTTGACAATGACTGATTTCTTTACCGTTCTCTGAGATTCAACCCTCGTTCTTCCCATCAATCTCCTTGGGCAATCTCTGGCAATATGTCCTCTGATATGGCAAATATAGCATCTTCTTGTCTCACAATACCAATTCTGGCAGTTAACAGCAATGTGTCCTCTAACACCACAGGTGTAGCACACTCTGTTATCGTACCATCCACTTCTGTCAGTCCAAACCTTCAGATCATAACATTGTTTGGCTTGGTTATAGTCATTTCTCCTCCTCAATGCTGGATTTGTCTTTTGAGCACTGTGGTCAAACCTGCACCACTTATTACCAACATTTTGTGAGTTTTCATTTACAAATTTTTGTGATTTTTTATAATGATTGGATGACTTATCTGATGAGCTTTTATTTTCATTTTTAAAATTTTTTGAATTTTTAACTTTTTGTTTCTGTTCTACACTCTTCTTAACAGGTTTTTGTTTAGAACATTCACCTGTTTCAGTAGATTGCAAAACAGTATTTTTAAATTTTTCTTGTAAATCTAAAAATATTTTTCTTTTCTTTTCTTTTTCATCATCAGATATTTCATCACAATCTTCAATTTTGACTTTGTCAAAATTTGTGACTTTGTCACTTATTGGAACAACATTGATCGGTTTTGGACAAACGTACGATGCAAAAGTCACAAAACTTTTCAACTTATTTTCTAACTCAGCAATTTTCTTTCTATTATCTTCGGCTTCATGCTCAAGTCGAATGATTTTATCAAGATGAGAATTTATCGCACATTGTTTTTCGAGATTATTTTTACCAAAAACATCTCTCTCATCTTCTAAAATCTTTAATTGACTTTTGAAATCATTTTCTAATTTTTTTTTAAATTTTCATTTTCTAATGACACACTCTCAACATTCTTCAAAAGTTTGTCATTTTCAGATTTCAATTTTTCACAGTTCAAGCGCAACTCCAGAATCTGTTCATCATCAGCTTTCTTCCCATCTTTCAAAGCTTTATTTTCCAATGTCAAATTCTCCGCATCACTCAAGAATTTGGCATTGTCTGCTCCAAGTTTATCACATTTTGAGCATTTTTCATTCATCTTTTCAGTATCAGCTTCTTTCTTTGTTTCCATCCTGTATGTTCCTGCACAAAAAATTTTAACAAAATCAAGAGGGTTTGCATATTCATCAATAAAACAACCTCTCTTAATATCATATTTCATGACATTTTTTGCAGCAAGACATACAGAAAATCTTTTTCTCATTTCGATGATCACTTCCAAATTTATCTTTTCTAAATCCTTCTTCATCTCATACATCAACTCTTCTTTTCTTTTTTCTTTATCAAACTTATGTAATCTTAGCTTATTGATGAATTCTCTAAATGAAAACTCTGAGAAATTTTCATTCCTTTTTAGTTCACTCAAAAATTCATCCCATTCTAGAGGTAATGCATCAGCAAATTTTGAGATTTTTTCAACATTTGAAAACCTTATCTCATATCTATCTAACTTATCAATTAGATCATCAAATCGTCTATCCATCTGTTCCAAAGATTCATGTTTCATGCATAAGAAATTTTCGGATCTTTTAATCCAAACATCCTTCCTTTTCTTCTTATCAAACCAAGAATCAGAAATCCAAACGTTTAAATCTTTAAGATTCTCGTTTTCCTGTTCATCAAACATTTTAGCCATCTTGAATCACCTGGACAACAAACAAACACAATCAGTTTAAAAATTTATTGATTAACAAAATAAAACTGGTACTCGAACTGATGATTATTTTGTGTAGACTGAAGATAGACACACGGTGCGGACAGCTTTGACCCGAATCGAATAACCTTTGAACTCCAACCTTACAAACTTTCAAGCAAATCGATGACTATCAAAAACACCCTGTGCAATAAACTGCTAAATATCAATTCATTTAACAACACTATTTAATTCTTTTCCATGAACCGGTATATTAGCAAGTGGGCTATGATTTGTCCAAATTATGTGGTTCACATGGGCTGATAACAAATCCAATTAACCAACAATTGTGATTACCATTAAAAAAATATAGTGGACTTATCCTATGCACAAGTCAACAACCTTGTTTATTATTATTTTTTTTTAATTGGACCTCAAGACTCACTAAACCACAATATGATTGGGCCGCAACAATGATGAACTTTGGGCATATAACAAAACCAGCCAACAACTACTTTATCAAAATCACTCTATTGGACCTCCAAGATTATAACCGACAATTCATGTGTTGATATTTTTGATCAATTTAAATTGCAAACAGTAGCCAACAACTTCAATGAAGATTACTTGAACCAAGACACTTTAAGATACCAATACTGTGATTGGGCCTCAATATCCACTAAGTCGACAAAAACAATTGTGATCACATGGGCTGCTCTTCAATCGACAATACCCACTAAACTGACAACAATATCACATGCAATTTGCTGACACCTTTTTAATCTTGCCGACAATTTTCAATACACAACAACAATTTCCGATAACATGAATGAAACGGTGCACCAGATCACGTGATTACACTGTTCGATGACCTTAGTTGTCACAAAATCGAAATCTAATTGTCACTATAAGCGAAATCACTTTTGGTCACAAAAGCGGAACCCAATTGTCACTAAGAGCAGAATCATGTTGTACAAATGAGCGGAATCAGCTGAAATATGTCCGTAAAAGTGAAATCACAAATAAACCTGCTGATGTCACTTTTTGTACGAGACCGTAAAAGCGAAACCTCAAAAATTCGATGTTTTAGGTCGATTCAAGCTTTGAAACTTTCAAGGATTTACTTTTATATGATTACGAACCTACTGTGTAAATATGAAGCAATTTCGACCGAAAAAATTTTTGTTTTTCGAAAAAGAAAGGTGTAGAAACAGATTTTTCGGCTGAATTGTAGAAAACTCTTCTTCACTGGCTCTGATACCACTTGTAGGATCGAATTCGGACCTAAACGAGTCGCGTAGAAGAGTTTATCTCAGTTTGAACGGAGGAAACAAACAAACCGAGTACAATTCAGCAAGAATTCAATTTAATATGTCGATATTATTGATCTGGACAATGTTTACAACCTGTCGACACTTCGGCAGCACTTCGTGGCTCACCGGAAGACAACACCTCTATCTGTTAACTGATTTTGCTCTTATGTCCCTATTTATAAGGTCACTGATTTCGCTTATATGTACACTACCATAAAAGCGAGACCCTTAGATGACATATAAGCGGAATCATATACTTGACACATGAGCGGAATCATGTATTGACTAATGAGCGAAATCAGAATTTTACAATTCAACGAAATCAGACTCTAAACTTTTGTCTTCTTGTGTAGATGATGTCATGGATGACATCATTAGCATGATGTCATCATATAAAATGGTGACATCATCCTCTTTCAAAACTGCAACGAACCGAAGACTCGATCTAAGACGAAGTTGACAGATGAATGCACTAACACTTATAGTACATGATTTCATTGGGTTCATGCAAGGTATGTCCATTGTGTGCATATTTAGTACATTGATTTACATTACATTTCATGCTATGTATGCCCATTGTGTGCATATTTAGTACATTGTTTTTACATTACATTTCATGCTTGGTATGCCCATTGTGTGCATATTTAGTACATTGTTTTACATTACATTTCATGCTATGTATGCCCATTGTGTGCATATTTAGTACATTGTTTTACATTACATTTCATGCTATGTATGCCCATTGTGTGCATACTTAGTACATTGTTTTACCTTACATTTCACGCAATGTATGTTCATTTGATTACATACTTAGTGCATTGTTTTCATATGCTTACATTTTGGTATGACATTTGGTTTGTTCAAATGGGACAATATACATTCATTAACATTAGCTACGCCGTTCGTTAGTAGGTAGTGGTACCATAGGAATTGACAACTCCCGTTCCTGACATCCTAGGTATGTTTGGATGGAAGGAATGACCGAATTCGATACACATAACTTAGATAAACCTTTAATTTGTTTAAAGGTCTATCACCACAGTCACAAGGCTTGGATGTATGCATTTTCACAATACCGCATTGATGTTTGTATCAGTATAGCATGCATTTGTTCCACAGAATATAACTTTGACTTAAACTATGTTTAATTCAATACCTTGTTTTTGTGCATTTTACCTATGGTTTAGTTGATATATTTCACATGCCATACATGATATTTTTGGATACACATTTTACGATTTACATTAAACATAAACATTTTGACATTGATATACACATTTGGTCATTCACATTAGACATGGACATTTTGATATGGTTTACACAATAACACTTGACAAGTGATTTATACATGAACAATTTACATTGGTGGTTGGTTTGGGTAAATGGTTTGAGTAACGAGGCGTGTGATATATAAGTGTTTGTATAATATTACATGTCGTAGCGTTATTTAAATCATTTCAATTTAAGACATATAACATTTTATACAAATAACATACTTTTCACGAGACATTGTTTTACAAACAAACTCATCTTACATGGTTATTCATTTAACCTTACATTTATTTATACATATCATCTGATCTTATTGTTTTCCAAACGATTTACAAAACAAATCAATTTACTAGGTTCATGACTAAACTTTATTAAACATTTTCTTAAACTTACAAGTCATGAATCCTATTTTCACAAAACCTATGTATCTCACAGGCATTTTTATGCTGACGTACCTATTTTCACATGTGTTTTCAGGATCTGTTGCTTAGGACAATGATCGTGACACTAGGGCGGACCTGTGCCTTAGAGACATAAAACGAAGATAGAATTAGTTTAATTATGTTATGTACTCTCTGTTTCCTGTTTAAGACAATGTAACTCTTATGTTGATAAATAAAATACTACTTTGAATGCCATGGTTATGAAACAATTAATTCTGTTACAACACTCCCCGACGTTTTCCGCCACGTTTTGTATGTTATACGTGGTCGGGGTGTGATAGATGGAGCCTTTAATACCTCTACTAATACCTTCTTGGTAAGGTGGGCAAAAGTGAGAGATGCAAGCTTACTCAAGGCATCAGCTTTCTTGTTTTGGGACCTGGGAATTTGTTTGATGGTGCATGTTTGGAAGGTATTCATCAGCTCTTTGGATTTTTCTTTGTATCTTTTCATGTTGGGCTCCTTTGCAACATAGCTATCATTCACTTGGCTTGAGACCAGCAACGAATCTGTGAACACTTCAAGCTTTTGGACCTTCATTTCTTTAGCCAGTCTTAGGCCGGCAATCAGTGCTTCGTATTCAGCTTCGTTGTTGGTGATCTGAAAATCAAAACGGAGAGCATATGTGAATTCTAACCCTTCTGGGTTGATCAGAATGAGCCCAGCCCCTGACCCTTCAACGCTTGAAGCCCCATCGGTGAAAAGCTTCCAGGCTTCAAGGTCTGAGGGTTCAGTGGCAGTTGTGTTCACTTCAGTGACTGTTTGCTTTGGGACTTCTAATATGAAATCAGCCAAGACTTGGGCCTTGATGGCTTTTCTTGGGACGTAGGTGATATTATGCTCACCTAGTTCCACTGCCCATTTGGCTAGTCGTCCCGAGTTTTCTAGTTTTTCAAGCACACTCTTAATAGGTTGGTCGGTGACCACTTGTTTAGGGTGTGCTTGGAAATACCTTCGAAGCCTTCTAGCTGTTTGAACTAGGGCTAGAGCAAGTTTTTCTAGGGGAGGATATTTGATTTCAGCCAATTTTAGAGTTTTGCTGAAGAAATAAACGGGTACCTGAACCTTGTCTCGTTCAATGGTGAGGACCGCACTTATGGCCTCTTCAGCAACTGAAAGGTATACCGAGATCAATTCCCCCGTTTCTGGGGCTGCAATGTCAGGTAGGGAAGCTAGGTGTTGCTTCATCTGGTTGAAGGCTTCTTCGGCCTCCTCAGTCCATTTGAAGTCCTTCTTATCGGAGCAATCTTTGAGCGTTTTGAAAAACGGTAAAGACCTTTCAGCCAATTTGGAGGTAAAACGCTTCAAGGCGGCAAGCTTCCCTTTTAAGCTTTCAACCTCCTTCTTGCTTCTCGGTGGTTTGGTTTCTAGAACAGCTTTCACCTTGTTTGGATTGGCTTTAATGCTTTGTTTTCCCACAATATGCCCAAGGAATTTACCTTCCTCAAACCCAAAGGAGTATTTCTCGGGGTTGAGTTTCATGTTGACCTTCCTTAGGTTCTTGAAGGTTTCTTGGATGTTATCGAGCATTTGATATTCCGTTTTTCTTTTAATCACCAAGTCGTCGACATATGCCTCCATGTTTCTACCAATTTGACTTGAAAAGGCCTTGTCAACTAGGCGTTGGTAGGTTGCTCCAGCGTTTTTTAGGCCAAAAGGCATCTTTTGGTAACAAAAGATCCCTTTGTCCGTGTGAAAGGCGGTCTTTTCTTCATCCTCTTCCTTCATGAGGATTTGATGATAACCTTTGTAGGCATCAAGAAAACATTTGAACGGGTAACCGGTGAGGGAGTCAACCTTGAGATCAATCTCTGGCAACGGGTAACAATCTTTAGGACAAGCCTTGTTAAGATCCTTGAAATCTATGCACATTCTCCAAGAATTAGCTGGCTTTCGAACCATCACCGGGTTTGTAACCCATGATTGATATTTGACTTCTCGTAGAATACCAGCTGACACAAGCTTTTCAACCTCTTGGCACGCAGCCAAGCTTCTTTCGGGTACTAAGCTTCGTTTCTTTTGGACAACAGGCTTGACACCAGGCGGTATTTTCAATTCATGTTCAGCAATGCTTCGAGGGATGCCTGTCATATCCTCCGGGCACCAAGAAAAGACATCGCTATAATGTGTCAATAATTTTTCAAGATATGAGAGGGTTTCTTATGAAAGGCTTGGATTGACCCTTATCTTCTGCTTGGGGTACTTAGGATTTATGATTAGCCTCTGCTTGTCTTCTTCACTTTTGGAACTTTCACCTTTAACCATGTAGGCCTCTTGAGAAGGTTGAAGGGTTGCTATTCCCCTCTTGGTGGGAAATTTGACAGTGCCATGGCCAATAGACACAGCCATATAAAATGCACACTGTCCCGGCCTTCCGATGATCACATCATAGTTTGAAGGTATATTGATAACCACAAAGGTGAGTGGTTAGACTCTCTCCTTCTGACCTTCACTGAAACGAACATCAAGTGTCAGTTGCCCTAAAGGCTTGAGTGGTATATCGGCAATACCTTTTATGGAGGTCCCGGAGGGTTGAAGCCTTGAACGTTCTTCATTGCTCAAACGGTTGAAGAACTTTTCAAAAATAATTTCAGTGGCAGCACCAGTGTCTATGTATGCTCTGCTCGTTTGTAATGTTCCCACAGTAGCCTCAACCACAAGAGGGTTTGAGAGAGGGTCTTTCTCTGTTGGAGGAAAGCAAACACATTGGAGCTCCCAAGCTTCCAATCGCTGCCTTTTGTGTGGAACCCTTCCATCAAAATCTACCATATTGACTTCCTTGCCCTTTCCTTCAGCCATTTTGTCCCTTACTCCCTTTACCAAATGAGCAAGTTCCTCAGACTTAATGGCTTCTTCGATTCTCTTTTTAAGCTGGAAGCAATCATTGGTATGGTGCCCCTTTTCTTCGTGAAATTCATAGTATTGTGTGGAATTTTCGTTCTTTCTGCTTTTGGGGAGAGGCCTAGGAGGCCGGAAGTTTTGCTTGACTTCTTCCGTTGCGAGGATTTCTTAAGGAGTCTTGGTGAGGGGTGTGAAACTTATGCCTTTCTCCCTGTTGGAAGAGTTCCGGCCTTCAGGACTTCGGTGGTCTGAACCCTTTTGGCGTCTGTCATAGGAGTTAAAATTCCCCATTTTCCTGGCTGGGCTGTTGCCTCGCTAGCTTGATTCTCTTTTCCTTTGCTCTTTAATGTCTACTGCCTCCTCCCCCCGGATGTGGGCTTCTGCCCTTTCGAGAGCTTCTTCCAAGGTCTTGGGAGGTGATTTGTTGAAATCTCTAGTGAGATATTTGGACGTAATGGCGTTCATAAAACCTGCCACCCTCATCTTTTCGTCTGCCCCTACATATGTTAGACCTTCCTTCTTGTATCTTTCTATGAACTCTCGGAGACTTTCATCATCTCTTTGTTTTATCTGAAAGATCACTGTTGCATCTTTAACGTATCACCTTTGTTGGGAGAAATTGGCCAGGAACCCCTTGCTGAGGTCATCGAAGCTTCGAACGCTTCGAGCAGGTAAATCATTGAACCAGATTCTGGCTGATCCGACAAGGGTCTGCATGAACATTAGGCAACATTCAGCGTTTGACCATTTCTCAATCCTTGCAGCACCAGTGAAGATCTGAAGATGGTCTTCAGGATCCTCAGTCCCATCATATGTTTTGATGTGGGATGGCATCTTAATCTTTGTCTGAAAATCATAATCGGCTATTTGCTGTGAAAAACATGAGAGGTTACTCGGCTTATAAGGCTTGGCCAAATCTTCTTCAGCCCTTGCACCCGCGTTGTTGCTGTTGTTGTTGTTCCCTTGAGTGGCCAGCACCTGGTTGATAAAGTGCTGCCACGGGAAGCTGGCCATCATCTGGGGCATAAGGTTGAAGCCTTGAAGGCTTCCGAGTGCAACTGGGTAACTAACTCCCAAGGGAGTGCTCATAACAACACTCCATGCCAACGGAAGTACGGACAAAGCTTGCTCCCATGAAGTTGTTGTTGAGGGTGGAAAACTTATTACTAGAGATTGTAGGAGCTGGTCAAGGGTAAGCTCATGGCCCAAGGGAGCACCGTTTGTAGCTGGCTGAGACGAAAAAAGAGGATATGCTGTGGGATTCGGCCTCACGGACAAATATGGGTTAGGGTTTGGAGGAGGATTACTGGGTCCGGCCTCATCCCTGGACACTAAAGGTTGTGAGTTTGCAAAAGGAGGGATAGGTGGTCCAGGAGATAGTGTTGGTTCCGGCTCGTCATAGTCCAAACGAATCCTCACTTCCTTGTCCCTTTCCCTACTAACATATTGGTTGAGGAGACACCTCAACTCAAGTAAATTGTTGGCAACCCCCTCAGGGGTAAGTTCAACACGTGATGGGGTGCCAGAGACACCAACATTAGGGGAAGGGACCCCTGATCTGGATGGGGTCGGAGTGTTGAAAGTGAGAAACTCGGGGGTGCTCCCCGGTGTCGAGAAGAACATTGGTATAGCCACATGGGCTTGACCAGTGCTTGGGGTGGAGGCGTTTGGAACTTGATTCACCTCTCCCGGGGATCCACTTTCTGACATGGTAATTTGGAAAGAATGGAGCTACACTACTGGGTCTTTTGGAAAGAAATAGTGGCGTAGCCCCACGGTGGGCGCCAACTTGTTGATGCAACGAATAATAGACTAAGGATAGTAGCTGGGCTGGTTAGGCAAAAGGGTTGAAGGGTTCAACTTTGCCTAACGCAGGTCGTGGGGTCCCCTCACGTTTGCAAGACGTGGAGAGAGGTTCACTAGATTGGTTTTGTAGTTTGCTAAAGATCCTCCTCTGAAATGTGTTCAGATTCAGATATATGAGCAAAAGGAATGTGTGTGTTGAATGTGAAAGAAAGTAACTTGCATGAAGCAAGTATTCGAGGTGGATGACCAGAGATTTCAGGAATCAGAGCTGGCCAGGAATGTCTTGCACACTTAATGAAGTGTCACTCTTATAGGGAGAGCCTTGGCTCAAAGAGGAATGCTTTGACTAGTGAACATGCTTGCAGTGGGGGTTTTGCCCTTTTTGGGGGTTGAAGCCTTTGACCTATGGGTAAAAGAGTGTATTCTGTGGATCTGTGTTACTTTTGCGGCTGGTGAGTTGGTGAAGCAATCCAGAGATGTGACCTTTTACTGTTCCCGTATTGCTTTACTTCATCTCCCCAGGGTTTCAACCTTTGAACTGTTTAACCTTTTGAGCATTCATGTATTTAAGTCATCTTTATTTGGTCTTGGGCTACCCCCGTCATCAATTCTCATCACACATGAAGAATTTAAGCCGTGAACATACGCACATTGTAGTCATTACATTAGGGTTGCCATTACCAGAATATAACTACTATTTCATTCTCACTAACTTGTGTTTAACTCGAGAGTTAAACATCATTGTATAGTCATTATTCCTGCTTCTACGTTGTACTCCCCTTCGGGTGATTTCCAAGTCATTTCATGCACCACTTACCATACGCCCACATGCGCATTGCTCAACGGCAATAAGTTTGAGCTGATTTTCATTCCTTTGTTGGCCTTTAAGAGTCAATACTTTATATCGTGTCATAGTCGTGGTTCCGTTAGCTCGTATGGAGGTAATAATCAATCTATCATTTTCTTTCTGACACTCATAAGTAAAGAAATTAACTAACCTTGCTTTCTTAGCAATAACCAACGATCCGTAAGCTGGATCGGTCCGCGTCTTCGCGAGTCCATACCATATCTGGATTAATTTCATTTATCCATGTGATGAGTTCTTGCTCATGAGCGTCCTTTCATCAACTCTACTAGTTTCATCACAACAAGGTTTCTGCCATTTTCATCTACAAAATTCATGGTTAACACATTTCACTCAAATATTCATTCTTATCTCCCAAAGTAAGAAAGGGTACCGAAGTACCGTAAATCATTGAAGAAAAACAAAGGGTTTATCTTTTGGTGGTGAACACTTGATAAAGGGATTATTTTCAAAATTTGTGTAACAAGTTCGATAAAGATTTGATTATGCACAAATTTCAAATATTTCACGAATGATCACTCAACGTTCTGGGTTATTCATGTATACTTTTGGTGGTGAACACTCGATGACTAAAATGAAGCAAACAAAAACATAAGTTGTATAAAAATTGGATCTCCACCAATTAACATGGGATTTATGTATACATCAAGAGGACTTTTAAAGGTTGGTGTGGGTAAAGGGTAAGAAAAATTGGTAAAAGTTAAAACTTGGTTTGGATTTTGTGACAAAAATAAGAAAAAGAAAAATTACTATTGATGAGCATTACCTAAGTTGAATTGTTTATTTATCTTTAATTTTGCCTAAAATAAGAACGAAGAACTAAGTTGCCCCTTTTTTAGCAGCACTGTAAGATACGTATTTTTTCGTGAAAGAAGACAATGTCACATTTAACAAGCCACTTTGGTTGGTAAAACCGGTTTTAACAAACAAAAAAGGGGGTTGAAAGGAAAAGGGAGTATGAAAAATATGTGATAAAAATTCGTTCTAACATCAAGGTAAAAGTTGTACAATAAATTCATGGTGTAGATTCAATTTACATTCTAGAAAATTAATTTTGGGTTTCAATCTTATTTATTTACGCGAAAAAATAGACATACAAACGTTGAGCTACATATACACATTACAACGTGTTTTGCAAAATTTAAATCGGCATGTTAAAGGAAAAAAATTAAATAAAAGAAATAAAAAACGTTAGAAAAACAAAGAAAATAATCAACGAAAGTATAATGTACAAGCTCTAATGCATGAGAAAGTTGATATTTTTTAATATATACTAGTAGGTTATCACCTGCGCTGAGCGGCAGGTCTGAAACGTAGATAGAAAAACCACGTCGCAATAGTATATTTGAAAGTCACGGAAAAGTTATTGTTCAATTTGTTATGGTATCGGCAATCGTTATAACTATAAAGACGAAAAAAACTTAGCAAGTATGGAACAAAACTAAAATAACCTATTTACGACGATACCTACCGAATTTAGAAAAATATTACGTTTGGAAAAAACTGAAAAGAAACGAAAATAAATAAGTAAAAAGAAAAAATTAAAAGTTTAGAGTCTAAATAATAATTACAATGAAGTTTAAGAGGAAAAAAAACTAAAAGTTAAGGATTTAAGTAGTAATTATAATAACGTGCAAGGGTAAATAATGAATGTCAAAAAAGAAAACCTTATTAAAGTTAAGTGGTTAAACATGTCATTACCAAAGTTAATAGGCCAATAGTGTAAAGGAAAATAACTAAAAGTTGAAGGTCAAAATAGTAATTATAAAAGCGTAAGACTAAATCATGAGAACCGAATTATAAAAGCGTAAGACTAAATCATGAGAACCGAAAAAGAAAACCTTATTAAATAATTTAGGGTTATTGGATTTTATCACCCCCCAACTGTCTGCCTTTGGCCGTTGCCACCCGCAACTAACACTTTGACACCCGACACCCCCAACTTGTGTTTTTGTTTGCAATAGCACTACCCAGTTAAATCTCCACTAACTTGGTTTCATTTTTGTCCGACGTGGCACAAGTTTGCTGAGTTGGAGATGATTACGTGGCGATGATGTGTCATGATATCCCACTTATAAAACCCTGCATAGCTCATTATCAGTGATCTAACCTAATCGATGATGATGAACACTGAAGAATGAAGCCCTAATCTCTCGAAACGAATGTACGACTTATTAGAATTTTTGAAATTAGGCATTGTTTTGAGATGTCGGAAACAATAGATGTTATGCTTTGGTATGGTGGTTACATTGAAGTAGGATTTGGTCAACCATAGTATATAGGAGGTGAATCCAGGCTTGTTAGAATAGATGTAGACCACATTTCATACTTTGAACTAGTAGAGTATGCAATGGAATCAGGTTTTTACAGTTCTAGGGACATGCATATGTATGGGTTGGATGCTGATAATGGGGGAGTTCATCACTTTGAGAATGATAAAGATGTTTTGGGCTTGGCTGTTAAGGTATTGAAATGGACTTAACCATTTATGGAAGTACTTATCCAACAATGTACAATAATGGCAGATGAAGCCCACTCCTGTTCCAGATGAGGTAATTAGTTCAGAGTCAGATAGAGAGGACTTGGAATGGAGACAGTCACAAGATGCAGTTAGAAAGGATAGTAAAATTGATTGTGAAGCCAAAAAAAAATTTGTTTGATGAATACTTACATGACAAAGAAACAGAGGGAAAGTTGTATGAAACTAATGATGCAGTAGGTTCACATATAGAGGGGTACAGTAGTTATGAGGAATCTGATGGTGACATTCTCACACACGGTGATAGTGAGGACGATGATATCAGGGGTAAGAACTATAAGGAAGCTGCTCCATCTGTCAATGGCAGCTTGGTTTTCGTCGTTAAACAGTTTGGGTTTTGGTCAATAAACAGTTTGGTTTTGGTCATTACCCACTACTGCAAATGGGTCATTACAAACCACTGTTTCACATGAGTTTCGTTTTGGTCATTACCCACTACTGCAAATGGGTCAATACAAACCACTGTTGCACATGGGTCAACACAACAACTGTCAATGGCAAAAAACATGCTCAACACAAACAATTGTCTATGGCAAAAAACATAGTAAACACTGTCAATGCAACAAGGGAATTCTCTTTTTCATTCATAAGTTCAATATCGTACAACTATAACAACCCACCTAAAACACCACTAGCGTCCTAAAATATACCCCGTATACTCATTAACGGTCCTAAATAACATTTATATTAATAAAAATCAAATAAAAACAAATATAGACATACTCGCGGGGCACGACCCCCTTGAGCTTGCGAGTCGCGGGCCGCGGCGGAGTAACACCAGGCGACACCGCCTTGCGCCACGTGTCCACCTGCGTGTTGAGCCTAGTGAGTTGACTCACCAAGGCTAGGCCCTAGCCAGCCTAGCTCGCGGGCCGCGAAGGAGAGAAGGGTGGGCGTCGCGGGGCGCGAGCCGCCTCTCGATTAGGCTATATAAGGAGGCTTCGGCCTCATTCTGCAAACCGTTCATTTTCTTTTTCTCTCTCAAATCTCTAGTGCTTTAATACTCGGGAATAATACCCCCTAAATAGCGAAGCTCTGCCTTGTTGTAAGTATTATAACCCCCGATCACGTATTTGTTACCCTACCCGATTGATCTATGTAACACCCCGTGTTTCGAAAGTCAAAGTCAAGATTGAAGTCAAATGGAGACAAGATTGCTAATTGCGATCTGTCACTCCTTGCTCAAATCCTGTTTTGACTTTGTTGACTGTAGATAGTCTATTTTATGTTTTACGTTAGTTGTATTATGTGGAGTACTTATTAATAATCGAGGTTTATTCGATATTTATCGCATATTTTATCGCTTTATCGTTATCGCAATCGCACTCGCAACTCGAATTACGCGTTCTGGATATTGTTATACGTGTGTGTGCCTTATGTGTTACTTGTGCATGTCTATTTATGTTGTGTTGTGGTGATTAATCGAAACGCAATCGAAACTTAATCGCGATCGAATCGCAAACGCTAAACGAATACGAAATAAGGATGATTGTATGTTGATATAGTAGTTGGGATTAAAAGTAATTTGACTAGGAAACTCTATCGCATCGTGACGCTCGCATTCGCAATCGAAACGGAAAAACTCGTCGCACCGAACACTCGAACCAAGTGGCTAATCGACCAAGTGACCAGCCGATCGACCAGCCGTTCGATCGAGCTGCCGCTCGATTGGCCAGCCGTTCGATCAGGCTGCCACCCGATCGATCAGCCCTTTCCACTTTGGGAAACCCTATAAATACCTCACTTGTTACCTTTTTTGGAGTGGTGACATCTCTCTGTTCGAACCAGCCGTACTCAAGCTTCTTTTCCCCGATTTCTCTCAAATCTTGTAAGTTTTCAACCTAATCTTTGTACTTTCTTGATCTACACGCACTCCTACACCTTTCTATCTTTTGAATCTTAACTTTTAACCGTGAAATCACTAGATTTGAGGTGTTCTAGGATGATGTCATCATGGTGTTCTTATGAACTTCATGTCTTGGCTTCAATTCTTCAAGAACAACTTGGATCTGAACGATTTCCACATAAATAAACAAAGATCTTTCATAGATCTGCACATGTTCAAGGTGAAAAAGGATTGAAAGATGATTTTCCAACTTTCTTTCAACTCTTTTACACTCAATGCACTCAAAACCGATAGAATCGGAGCTTGTACCAACTTCTACTCATTCTTGTGGTTGTGTTGATTCAAGATTTGGATTTTATCCACGAGACTACCGATTTCGGGTTAAACATGGAACACCGTCTCGAACAGTTAATTGGTTGGATTTGGGTGATTCCTGTCCGATCAGGAGTACCAAGTATTGACGAGGTTTCTGTTGCTTAACACGTTATCTAAACATCTCGATAAAGCGACAAACTATCAAAATGACCAAGGAAGAAGACGACTGGGACACCAGAACGGAGTGCCGCCCGATCGGACTGTTGTCCGATCGGATTGTCACCCGATCGAGTTGCACCCTGGCACCACACTCAACTTTTATTTTTTTCAACTTTGAGGGATGAACATTGAACGAAGTGCTGCCCGATCAGATTACCACCCGATCGGACTACCACTTGACTATGTGATGTTCTGACTTCAATACTTAAACAAATTTCAACCTGTTCAATATCAACGGATTTCCACCCGATCGGACTACCATCTGATCGAGTGACAAACTGCTGTGAACTTGTTCTCACTAAAGTATCCAACCGATCGGGTTGTCGTCCGATCGAACGTCTGACCGATCGACCGACCTGAAAGGTAGTGATACTTCTATGTTTGCAAAATGCTACAACGAAAACTTCAAAAGTCAAACCATCATACACAAACACATCCTTCACAAAGGATGAAACAATCCACTCGAAAGGTCACCCGATCGGACGACTATCCGAGCGGACTGACACTCGAACGACCGGCTGTCCGATCGGACTACCATCCGATCGAACTGTACTGTCAGTTGTTTCGTTTTACGCGTCGCTTATCATTATGCAATCAATCTGTTCAGGCTAACCTTACTCTTTAGCGCTCCCTTCAATCCACCAATCGCTGTGAGTATACTCGATCCCTTTTTGCTTTACGCACTTTTGGGTGTTACATACGTTACATATTCTAAATCACATCAAACACACTACGCAATACTTTAATCGCTAACCAATTACCGCATGTCATACGTGAGTTAATGAATGCTTGTTTGTTATGTTTACACATGGAATGTTGTCTACCTGCCTTAGCAATGATAGTACTATTTGTTTGGACTCAGCACCTGTTCACTCAGGGGTTGTTAAGGACAATTTGTTACATGGCTCACAGTGGTGAGTGTGTATTATGAACTGCCTTGGGCAGTCAACCCGCAGTCATTGGTATCGATATGTTCATGTCGATAACTAACATGCCACATTTTACACTGTGTACGTGCTAGTTATGCGTAACGATTTTGAACTCTATTAAATCTATTAAACTTGTATGCTCACCTTTACACTATGTGTATTGACTTTTACTTTAACGTATGTGACAGGTGCTTAGGATGTTTATTTGCTTAGCTTGCTGTGAAATTGAAGCTAGGAAAGACTTAGGTCAACAATAAACAATTGTCTGTAATAAAAATCTTAGTTGTCGGAACAGAACAATTTGACTAGATCTTGCCTGTAATAATTATATTATCTTTTATGACATGGTATGGGACGTGTTGCTTTAAATAATTGGTAATTATAATTGTTGTGTGTAGGATCGTATGCACGACCAAAACGAGTCGTTCAAAAGAGTTCTTGTCAATACTAGAGGCGGAAACTAACGTATCGACTTAGAAACAGCTTGATATACACTCTAATTGTCTTTTTGATTGATATAACAACGTTTTACAGCGAGTAGACACTTCAGCAGCACTTCGGCTCTGGAATCAAAAGGTTACAAACAAAATGAACAAGGCAACTATATATTGGCACTTCATTCCGTACGAAATAGGCAAAACCCATTTCGTGCGAAATGGTCTTGTTCCATTTCATGTGAAATGGTCACAATCACACGTTTCTCGTATTCCGTGCCCTGATCTTTCTAATCTAATACAAGACTTGATACAAGACGAAGTTGACAGACATATGCACCAACAGACTCCCCCTTGGATGTCGACGAGTCTTCAATGTGACAAAATTTCGGTATGTCAACTCTTCAGTCTGACAGTATAAAGCATCCTTCAATCTCTAACTCTTCTCTAGGATCTCACCCTGATTCTATCTTCTCTTGATCAGATCTCTTGAATCCTTAAGTTCCTCAGCATCAGCAACTTGCATCTACAAACTCCCCTTTGCTAGCAGACTCCCCCTTAAATTGTTCCGGGATCGCAATCTGACTTAACTCTTGTTCTAGAATCGTGACCTGGCTCTCATTCAGCTCAGGTTTAAACACGGGGACCTTCACAAATCTCTACCTAGAAATAAATTTCACAAATTTAGAAACCACTGGTAGATTTTATTCAACAACACTACTCTTATTGTGAGGTAGAATTGTTTATAACAATTTTCATTTCAAAATCAACTCTCCCAACCCACTGTTCATCATGCTTAGCACTCGGAATTTTGAAAATCAGCTCTCCAACATCAGTTGTCGAAAATCTTTTTGTATTTTTCAACTATAAGCTAAAAACACAATATTTTTGGGTTTTTGTTTTTAAAGAAAGCAGTAAAGAAATATTTACAAACAATATTTTTGTGAGTCTGTGTAAGAGGATCATATCAGTTTATTGAGACAAATCAGCTGCACCGTTGATCTAAACATTACCACTTAAAGCTTTTAAACAATTCACCCTAGATCATCGATATTGTGATCCACTTAAACTCCTCTAAGATGTTCGAAATGCTTACTGATACGATTAGGGTACATTAGATAGCACTAAAGTCTTATGCGCCCCACGATCTTAGCATATCCCCTCATCATGCAATGCACTAACTCACGTAATGCCTTTAAACTTTCATCAACTGTGATTTGTATAAAAAACAATGCAGAATGTTTAAACATTAACAATCAGGTCGATACTTTCGTATATGCAGAGAAAGTCCAATGTTTAAACAAAATAAGAAATAAAAAAAACAATTTGAAGATGTTTAGGCTTTAACCACCAGGTCGATACTCCCGTATACGCAGAGGTGATCCAAAGCTTAAACGAAACACCAAAGAAAATAAAGCAGAACATTTAGGCAATAACATCCAGTTTGATACTCACGTATACGCAGAGGATGTCCAATGCTTAAACAAAAATAAAGAAATAAAACAAGTTTAAGTCTTTGCAAAATGAAAACACAAAATCACAGTGATTTTTCAGCAAAATTGTGAAAGCTCACAAATTTAACCGGTTTTATGTTCTAAGACAATCAGCGATTACTGAGCAGGCACACAGTCAAGAAGGACAAAACTAAGTACTATGCATTCGACCGTGTTTCCCACCAGACTTAGGCATTTTGCTTTATGTTTGTATCATTTTCACAAAACTACTAGTCTTAGTTGAGCCTATCGACACATCCCTAGTGAGACTGTTTAAAACTTTATAAAACCTTACATTTCTCTAGCGTGCACTGATAGTCCACTGATGTACTATCATTTCCTCTTTTTCACAACAAAACTCATTTTTGATTTTTTGATGTTTTTGGCTTTTTCAAATTTTCAAAATTTCTAAAAAAATTTTACTCCCCCTAAAATCAAAAATATGTTTCAATTTTGGATTTTCAGAGAAAATTTGAAAAGAAACTGTACAATCAAACTGACAACTGTTGTGAATTGCTTCAAATCGCCATCCACTTGGCATAAACAATCAGAACTCCCCCTTTCAACAAACTATTTTCCCATTAAGATTTCAAAACACTTAAGTTTGTTTTAATCAAAATGGTTTTTCCGGAAAAAAAGTTTTGTTGATTTTACCAAACCACTTGTAGGTTAGGGGATAAACTGATCACTTTGTTTTCCAATCACATGAATGTAAGTTAAATCAAGTTCAACTTAATGACCTTGATTAACCACTTGTAAGTGAAAACCTCTTTTTCAACCACTTGTAGGTACATACACTTGTATGTTCTCATCAATCAATACCACTTGTAAGTTGAAATATAACAATTTTAGGAAAACTACCACATGTAGGTCAAAATATCATTTAACAACCACCATTCACAATTGTGATATTTCTTAAGAAAGATGCTGATTCCTACTCCCCAATTACCAACCTGGGAGTTCCGGCAAGTCAGGGTTTTTACATATGAAAAACAGACACCCAAGCCTGACTGTCTTTGGGTGTGACCTTATCAGTTTCACTTGGGGTTTGAACATTTCTTTTTTCTTCATAAAAATCTTTCACCCCTTTGGCCTTCCCCTCGACCATTTTCCCAAAAATATGTTTCACTTTTCCATTAAAAGCTTTATCGACATCAAATTCTTTCTTTTCAGAATAGAATTGATTCGAGATTTCCACTTTACCAACTTTTGATTTTAAATTTTCAGCCCTCAATGGTGGAAAGTTGACATCATCCATTGGTGGAACTGAATTTTCTCCTTTTGACTCAACTTGTGGCTCCTCTGACTTTGACGAGTCAGATTCATCGCCAGATTTCACATCTGATTTCTTAACAACCCACATTTGGTTGTCAAGATTCACTCTTCTTTTGTAAAACCTTTTTGAACATTCACCAACTTCATATGTTGAGTTTTTAAACACTTTGAATTTTTCAGTTGGTGGTTCAGTTTTGTCAACAACTTTTTCTTTTAGTTTAGAAACAACTTCCTGTTTTGTGTTGGTTGCTTTTGGACAATTCCAGGAAATGTGATCAACTTCTTGACATCGGTAACAGGTTCTTGTCTCCTTTCTCTGATGAACTCCATTCTTCATTCCCTCTTGCTTCTTAGCAAGGAATTCTTTGTTCGATTGCTTCCAGAATGAGCTCTTTTCTTCTTCCTCTGAGCTTGCTCCTAAAACAAATACAATTTTTGGTTTATAAGTTTTCTCATTTTTATGATTTTTCGGTGGAATAAAACCCAATCCCTTCTTTTTGAAATTACCGTTATGGTTTGGTTTCTTTCGATAACCTGAACCAGAACTGTAACCCTTTTTCTTGTTTAACCTTTGTTGAACTCTTGAGGTGTATTGTTTAGGTTTTTCAGTAAGATTTACATCTTTTATTTCAGAAATATTAATTTCTGTTAATTTGAAAACCTTGTTAATCATTTTAGTTTTAACACCTCTTATTGGAAATTCCTCATCAGAATATAATTTTTCTGAATCATTCAAAGTATATGCCACTTTGATTGGTTCGTCATTCAAATTAGATTTTGATAACAGAAATTCTTTATTGTAAACCCTTTTGACCGACGACTTTGGACGGTCAACTGATGAACTCGAACTCTCGGATTCGGACTTTGACTCTGACTCCTCATCTTTATCCAACACCTGATCAACTACTTTCTTTATTAACTCAGACTCATGATCAGTGTCAGACGATGTAAACGTGACATCAATGTTTTCTGGTAACTCATCAGTTGTTTCGGACTTTAACTTTATATTGACTGCCTTTTTGACTTGTTCCTCATTCGGTTTTCTGGGTGAATAACCTTCCCAAATCGGAGGCGGACACTTGTTATAATTTGCACTTTGTTTCTTACCAGTATCCTTCTCTTCCGACTTCTTGTCCTGAAAGTCTTCAAAACCTGCAACAGTTGGATAAATTCTATCAATCAAATAATCAGAACTAGAATAACTTTGTAACAATCGTCTGATTCTTCCATTCTCTATCTTTTCAGTTTCCAACTCTTGCTTCAACTTTGCACATTCTTCAATGTAGTGATTGATAGCCTTTTGCTTGGACATCATCACTACATTCATCATGGTTAAAGCATCTTCTCTTTCAGAATTTGTCTTTTGCAGACTATTCACGGTTCTGTTCAACACATCATACGACTCTTTCACATAATTGACATCGAACAATAACTTTTCTTTCAACTTGTCAAGTTCACTATACTTCTCATCTTTTTCTTCACAATGTTTGCACGGTTCCAAACATTTTAGACAAGGTTTTGTGACTTCAACAATCTTTTCAAATTCAATAATCTTTTCAACTTCGACTATCTTCTCAGCTTCAACCATCGTCTCAGCGACTTTAACTCCTTCACTTTGTTCAGAATTCTCTTCCTGAGCAACATTCTCGCATATTTTCTTTTTCTATTCTTTTGCTGCTCTCTTCTCCTTTAGTTTCTCCAATCTATCTGCAAAATAAAATTTAAAACTTTCAAGAGATAATAGATTTTTTCCAATGTTTATTTGTGTTTCTTCTTCATCATCACTGCTATCAGATGACGATTGATCAAACACTTGGGTCTTTTCTGAACTATCGTCTGAAGACACAAACTCTCCATCTTGGCTTTTCTCACTGTTATCAAACACACTCATCCATTCTTTCATCAAATCTGGTTCTTGAACTATTTGTGCAATGAATGCTCCAAGTCCTGAATCAGCCGGAATGTATTTGTCCCAGCTATCATCATCTTGATTAACCAGATAAGCTTTCTTCTTCTTTCCATCTTGTTAGTGCACTACGTCTATTGACTTCGTCTTGTATCATGTAATAGGATAGAATAGGATATACAGTGCACGAGGTTCGAGAAACTAAGAAATGTGGTTTAAGTGATGATTTCGCTTGAAGTGAACTTGTTACAAGTTCAAGCGAAATTCACTTAACAGATTTCGCTTGAACATGTTCTGGTCACCTTCAAGCGAAATTCTCACCTCTATATATAGGGCACTTGTCATTTCACTTGGTACGCGACTTCCGAAAGTGTAACGAAGTGCTGCCGGTTTTCTGTCAGGTTGTAAACATTGTTATTATCAATACAAGCAACAGATTAAAGATTACAAGCTGTTTTCGTGTCCGGTTTACTGATTCCGCCTTTAAACTGGATGTAAAACTCTTCTGAACGACTCAGTCGGGTCAAACAACGATCCAACAAGTGGTATCAGAGCTCAGGAAGAAGAGTTTAGCTTGATATCATCTACTTTCTGAATTCTACACCTTCTTTTTCAATCTGGATGTGATTTCACGGTCAAAATGGTCTGAGTTTTTCATCGAATGTGCAAAACAGTATTCTAACAAATCCTTGAAAGTTTCACGGCAAAATTCAAAGTAAAAATGACAAAAACTGGACAGAAACTAGATTTCGCTTGAAAGAGTTCGTAGATAATGGGTTGATTTCGCTTCAAATCAGACTTATTGAACTAATTCGCTTGAAACTTCTTAAGCGAAATTGACTTTGCTGGATTTCGCTTGAATACAACTGAAGCGAAATAGTTGTTTTCGCTTGAAGCTGATTCGATTGGAACTTGTATTGTTGAAGCGAAATAGATCATTTGGGATTTCGCTTGAAGGATCTAATCATCTTGAAGCGAAATTGAAGTGCTGGAATTTCGCTTGAACAGTTTAAAAGGAAATTTCGCTTGAACAGTATTATATTGTGCTGAATTCGCTTGAAGTAGATAGTCAAAAAATTTCGCTTGAAGTCTCATTCTGCTTCAACTTGAGATTTCGTTTGAGTTTCCTATTTTGCTGGAAAAGTGAAATTTTGTGTCGGATCATTTTACGACGATCAAGTGTCAGTCAATTTCAGTTTATTTGATATTTGATTGTACTGACTGTGTTTGTTTGATTATCTGTCAGGTTTGCATTATGGCTGAGGAATTCTTCAATACGTTTTACAACGCGTTCGCAACTGAATCGTCTGATGCAGCAAATATTACACCGAAAACCATTTCTAAAGTGCTAAATGAAAATATTAAGAATGATAATTTTTACGGAACTCATTCAAAGCCACCAACTCTTGATAGCATTGAGGATTATACCTGGTGGAAAGTGTCACACCCCCAAAATCCACACGCGGAGTATCACCGCTTGGAGGCGTGACTGACCAGGATCAAGCCACCAATCATATTGAACATATAAGTAAATATCAAAAATCATTCATCAATACGAAAGGTGTTTTCAAAACCAATCATCAACAAGTGTGTAGCGGAAGCATAAGTATGTAAACCCAATGTAAATAGTAAATTCAAATGTTTAGATAGATAACATGGCATCATCGATCCATGTCCCACAACGACCTGCTCCTCCCTGTGCAAGCTCCATATATACCTAAGGTCCTGCAAGGCATGCAAGAGAGAGAGTCAACAACTAGTTGAGCGAGTTCACAGTTAATAGTTCAGTAATAGTATAGCGTGAGTAATAGTTTATTCGTTCGTTACAATGTATCGTATTAGTTCCCATCGCGGCCTTCCCGGCAGGTGTGCGAAGATATTGGGGAATGTTTTTCCCAAGTGTTCTAGACTAGGTTTATTTGTATCGCGGCCTCTCCAGGCAGGTGTGCGAAGATTTGTAAATTTAGTTCGCGGCCATCATATGGCAGGTGTGCGAAGTCAGTCATAATATCGCGGCCAATCCTTGGCAGGTGTGCGAAGATCGTTCAATAAGTGTTACTAGTCTAGCAGTAGGTTCTAGCATCTATGTATGTACAGTAAATCATCAAATCCCCATTCCCACCCGGGAACCCCATGCCTTGGCTTGTGTGAACTCACCTTGGTTTGCTCGGTATGCTAAGTATATGTTCGCAAGTAATCAATCACGTCCTAAAGTATCCATGTATACGTAGTCAGTTTGTGTTCAAGTCATTCGCATATAAGCATGTAACACGTAGTCAAAATCATACAAGTCATGTTTATCATTTAACAGCAGTTAAATATCTCAGTTAACTTCTAACAGAGTTAGGTCAGACTACTGTACAAAATATTCAGGCGAAACACATAAGTTGGCGAATCACAATATTGGCGAAACACCCCTTCAGTTTCGTCAATTTGTGATTCGTCACAAGCATCAGTTACGTCATATATTCAGTTACGTAAAAACCCTAATTCTGCTGTCATATGGTACGAGATAGATCATACAGGAATCATTAAACACAGAATATCATCATCATAATCATCTCAATTTTCACTATTAGATAACTTCCAAAAATTCTTTATATCAATTGATATCATTGGACCACCATACTATAACTATCATCACATGCAAGAAGACAACCATTATCGTTTGATCTGAACACACATGTGCCGCCACTTTCCTCAAAGTTATCATTTACAACAATATCCCAAACATCACGTGAAAGGAATCATTACACATTCATCATCATGATAACAGGTTCATGACAAACATTACTAACATGCAAAAGTCTGAATATTATAGCCGACATCTATAAAGTAAATCCACTTTGGGCTGCACATTCGAGACAAAACCCATGCACATCAGTCAACCCTATCATGTTAGTTCATATTACCATCAATATTGTCAAAATTATAAATCATCACAACAACAGCAATTATGTGAACATCAATATCATGCATATATAATCATCGACACAAACTGAATCGGCATTTAAATATCACAGAATCGATATATAGTCTAACCATAACACATTTGTATACATTTGTTATTCAGTCGATTATCATCACTCAAACCTGAGATCAAGTAGCAAGAATTACTAACCCAAGATCTGTTTACTCGAGATGCACACACACCAACAGGAGGAAATCTTGTTACTGCCGACACACAAGAGAGAATTCTAGGGTTTTGTATCTGACAACCTAACATGCTAACTAAAATACGTAATAATGTGATGTTGGGCCCTAACTGGGCTTCGGCGGAACTGGGCTCGGCGAAACACAATCTGTTTCGTCGAGTTCGGGTTGGCGAAACAGTCTTGTTTCGTCGAGATGTCTTATGGCGAAACACTATTGTTTCGAGTATATTCATGTTACACAGTTTAGGTGATTTTCTAAAAATACTAAGTCACATGTTATCATATCAATCATATACATGCAAAACTCACAAAACCATACGTTTTATCATATCACAATGTACAGTTACAAATCAAACAACTAAACAGTCAAAGTCAACGTGCATTAAATGCGAATAGAGAATGTCGGAAATTCGAGTTGTCACAGAAAGAACGTTTCATCAACTAGGCAAAGGCGTATGCTCATGAAAGTTGGTTTTGCCAGGAGTATGGGTATGAAAAACCAAAAGACGATAAAGGCGAAGATCTTGTATTCAAGAAATTTACTAGAGAAGATAAAGCTGAATTTGGAGCTGAACAGAGAATGATAGCATTGATCCAGTCCGCAATCAGAAACGATATTTTTGCTTTACTAACTCATGATGGGTCATCTAAGTCTGTCTGGGAAGCTTTACGTGTTAAAGCTGAAGGGGGTAAACAGATTAAAAAGAACAAAATCGCTTTATTAAAAAAAGAATTTGATCTGTTTGATAACATAAAAGGAGAGTCGGTGAGGCAAATGATTGAGAGATTTTGTCATCTTAAAATCGAATTGGAAAGGTTAGAGATAAATAAAACAAGAGAGGAACTGATAGACAAAGTGATTGAAGCGTTACCACGAGTTGATCAGTGGCAAACGTTTGTTTTTATTTTGAAAAATGATGCTTTGTATGATACAATTACTCTTGATGCTTTGTTTGAAAAGATTGAAAGTCATGATCTGGAGCTACAAAAGCAAAACAAGATGACTGATTCTTCACATCAACAGAACGTTGGCTTGTACTACAAAAGCAGTGTGTTTTCTGATAAAGGTGTTGGCTCACCAAAAACAGCATTTAGTGGTGAAAAGATTAAAGAACCACAAACAACGTCAACAAGTCATCATTCTGGATATCATTCATCTTCAAAGACAAATTCTGATGATTCTGAAGAAATTATGTGCAACATTGCTCTTAAACTGAAGAATTCTCCTGCAATGAGCATAAATGTAGCGAAGCAGCAAATGAGTTTCCTTGCATCTGTTCTGGAGTCATATGAAGGTCTTGTAGCTGGCAAAATTGGAAATTCTGAATTGACCAAAGAAGACTACGACCAGATTGATCCGGAAGAGATGGAGCTCATTGACATCAGATGGTGTTTAGCTAGTTGTATTCGAAGAGCTCAGAGGTACATGGAGATTACCGGGAAACAATCTCTTGGAGGTGCATCAACAAAGCTTGGATTCGACAAATCTAAAGTGACTTGCTTCAAATGCAAGCAGAAAGGTCATTTCAAGAGAGAATTCACTAATTCTGTAGTTGGTAGAAATGAACATCCGTTCAACGATGACTATTATCGAAAGGCGATCTACCATAGAAGCAGAGAAGAGCCAAAGTTGATTGAAGATAAACCGAAAGAAAAATCAAGAGCTTATGCTGTAATTTACGAGGATGAAGGATATGATTGGAGTGAGGTTCTTCCAATAGATGACATTGTTGATGAACGATTCAAAGCTGAAGCCAAACAGGAAGAATTAAATAAACATTATGCTCTTGTTGCTGAGATTCAAGATGAAAACAAAGACAAAGACATTGCTGAAGTCCATGAAGAAAAAGTTGAGATTAAAGAAAAAACTCGGGAAGAGATCTTAAGTGAGAAGACTTACAGAGAAAGAAATGTGGTTTACAACAGAATGGATGATATGCAGGAAGAGTATGAGATGGCTGTCGGTAGCAAAAGATGGGATAAAAAGAGAGAATGCTACTATAACAGAGAAGGAGAACCGGTTGTTCCCAAGAAAGACATAATCTTCGATGATGTTCTTCTTGCAGTCCCGTTAAGAGCTTAATACTATAGAAGAGTATTGAAAGATGACACATACGCTAAGAGATATGAAAAGGATATCAGATATGCCATGTTATCATGTCTAAGAAAAAGGGACGAAGAGAGAATGAAGAAGAAGGTTGAAGAAATAGTGAACAATCTGAAGAAAGATGCTGAAGAGGCTAAAACAGAAACTGTTGAAGTTGAAGCTGTGAAGGAAATCAAAAGTGAAGAAGTTGTTGTGAATGAAGAGGTTGAGAAAGCTGTTACTGAAGAACAGCAGATTGAAGAAGAGGTGAAGAAAGAAGAAAATAATGAGAATGAGAAAGCTAATAATGTTGGTGATGAAGTCGGTGTTGAAGAAATGCAGAATGTTGTTGAGAAGACAGAGGTTGCTGAAAACACTGAAGTGCCAATCACTGAGGTAAATTCTGATTCTGAAAACTTGAAATTGATAGATCAGTGCAAGAAATGCATGGATCCGTGCAGAGCTTGTACTGAAAAAGATGAGCAATTTAGAACAAGAGATCTTGAGTTCACAAAAATAGAAAACATTTTCAAAGAAAAATGCAAAGAAATGCTAGAAAAAGAAAAGGGTTTTAAAGAAAATGATGAAAAACTTTCAGAAAAATGTAACAAATTAGAGAAAGAAAATGAAGTTTTGAAAGAAAATGTTTTGAAAATGACAAATGAATGTGAACAAAAGGAAATTGCTTGTCAAGAAATGAAAAAGGAATATGACTCAATGAAATTATCATATCACATTACAAAAGAGTCATATGATAAAGTAAAAGACGAAATGAAATATGCTCAATCAAGAATGAATTATATGTCTGAAACAACTAAAGAGCTTAAACGAATGTATGCGATAAAACAAGATGTTGTTAATTCTTATATTGAGGATGTTGCTAAGTTAAAGCGACATATTGCTGATTTAGAACAGGATAACAACAAGTTAAAGAGTTACCACGTGTCGTCATATGTGCTTGAACGAATTTTCAATATAAAACCGGGTGATGGTGAGTCTGAGCAAAACAAGAAAGGTATTGGTTCAGAGTTTCATCAAGTTCCACCACCGGGAAAATTTGCATTTTATGATGAGGAAAAGGTCGAAAAAGCTTTCAACATGGTTGATCAATTGCCAGACAACATTGACATAACCTATTCCAAATCTGATGATTCTCATGATTCAGAAGTGGTAGGTAAAGTCGTTGAAAGTGTGTTGAAAGAAGAGTCGGTTGATACAGGTAAATCTGAATCACAGGATGAAAATGAAGGAAATCTTCATGATGGTTATCTGAAAAACATAAAATCCGAGAAAAGTTTGAATGATGATTCAAAAGGATTGGTTTATACCATGATTGGATCGGACAAATTGTTCTTAGATGTTGTATTCCCGATTCAGAATGTGATTTCAGAAAAAGTCGACAAAGTTTTCAAAATGGTTGAGATTGAGAAGTCTGAAATTTCAAAGTTTGTCGGTAAGAGTCATAGAGGTTCGTATACCAAACCTGGTTTCAAAAAGAAGAACATGAAGGCTGGGTTGGGTTATAAGAAGAAACAACATTGGAACAATAATGAGACGCCGAATTTTCAAGCAAAAATGATTTTTGTTCAAGGAGGCAGTTTAGAAAAAGAAAAAGAACTCAAAATGAGACAGTCTAATGATGAGTTCTTTGCTAAAAAGAAAAAGCAACAACCACAGGTCAAAGATGTGTCCATGAGAACATGTTTCAAATGTGATCAAAAAGGACATCTTGCACGCAAGTGTCCTAATCTAAAACCTGTAGATGTTGACAAAAAGAAGTTTGATGCTGAGAAACAAAAATATGAGAATGTGAGACAAAGGTCAACCAAATTTGATTCGAAACAAACTTGGAGGTACAATACAAACAAGTTTGCTTCAAATCAAAATTGGAAATCAAACCCGAACAGGTTCGATTCTAGACAGACCTGGAATTCTCACACACCCAGATTCAGAACAACACAAAGTTGGAAAACAACTGTTGATATGACAAAATCCCAAGAGTTTTGGAAACCAAAAGTTGTTGTTCAAAATCAAAATGTTCAAAAAGATTCACATTTTTACAAACGTGGTACTTCTAAAGGTCAAAAATGGAGTGAAAAGAAACAGGTGATTCTTGAAAAAGATGAAAAAGTTGAAGTAAAAATTGAGAAAGTTTTTGTGAAAAATGATAAAGAATTTCCAGCATTGAATGAAAATTATTGTGTTGAAATGCCTAAGGTTCAACAGGCCTGGGCTAAATTGTTCAAGTAATCAAGTAGTCTGAATGTGCAGGTGCTCATGGAATTCAAAGATTGTGAGAATGGAAGTTGGAGCAGCCTGGCACAACAAGGAGAGGAGGTTGCTGGATCCTGTGTTGGTTGAAACAGGAAGTTTATATGTTTTCTGTAAATAAATAAACAATTTTTCAAAAACCCTAAAAATTGAAAAATTTGAAAAACCAAAAATATGTTTGTTTTTATTTTTTGTCAAATATTCAAAAATACAAAAATATGTGTTGATTGAATTTGCCGAAACCCTCACGGCTGAACAAACATGATTACTTTCATCAGATTGAAAAAACGGTTTTCAAACTGTAAAAATCAATGTGTTGTAAATCATGGGGGTACGTTATATTTTCTGCAAATCAGAGCACTTTTAGCAGAAAATGGATGGCGAGACAAAGCTATTAGTGTTGGTTGTCAAATTTTCTTTATATGATTTTGCATTTTAGGGGGAGTAATATTGTTAGAAAATACAAAATTGTTAGAAAATACAAAAACACTTGAAAATTTGAAAAAGTCAAAAACATGATAAAATTCAAAAATTGAGTTTTGCGTAAAAAGAGGAAATGATAGTACATCAGTAGACGGTTACAGTATGCTAAAGAATTGGAAAGTTTAAATGTGTTAAACGATCTCACCGTGGATGTGTCGGTAGGTTTTTATACATTTAGTAAACTTTTCGGGATATAAACATAAATTTCAAACTTGCTTATTTCGTGGGGAACACTACTTGGATATATAGGTAACCCCTGAAATCTCGTTTGAAAGGTCTCATAATCTGATATACTAGGTCTTTATACTCAATGATGTCTGGGGTATTATTCCGGGACTTCTGCTGAATGGAAGTTCTGACCTAGTCCTCGAATAATACTTTCTGCAAATGCTTGAAACATAGCATTAAACCCTCAGCATGCCGATGAAACAATAAAATTGATAGTCGCTGCTGTTGTAAGCAAAAAGATCCTCTAAAGGGGACATACCGTAAAGTCGAAGCTGATATCTCTCTGCGTATACGGAAGTATCGACCTGAGATCCCTCGGCCCTCGCATACCTAATTTATATACAGATATCATTGCAGTATACTCACCTGTAAGACTGATTATTGGGATTCTGGATACGGGAGTATATTCAAGAGGTGGGACACATGAATGGGTTAAGTTCTTAAAATACTTAATTCGTATCCTGAATCAGTTGATGTTTGTATGAAAATTTAAGTGGATCAGTATATCGACAATCTAAGTGAATTGTTTAATGCATAATGTGATTTTAAGCTCAACGGTACTTGTGACTTGTCATAAACTGATATGATTCTCTGACGCATACTCAAAACAAAAATATTGTCTGTAAATATGTTTGTACATATTTCGTTACTGCTTTATATTTTCAGAAAATACAAAAAGATTTTGATTTATGTTTTATTTTCGACAACTGATGTCTGAGTGCTGAGTTTCAAAATCTAAGTAAGCTGATTGTGTTTCTGAAAATAAAACAAGTTCATTAATTTGAAACTTGAAGTGTTTAAATCAAAAATTCAAAAACAGTTTGTGATATCTCCAAGGTTATTAGTTTGGACTTGGATGATTAACTGTGAGGGAGTTGGATTATTTAATACTGCTAAATCTATGAAGTTTGTTGATAGGGGGAGTGGATTAGAGATTGATTGATAATATGAAAACATTGTACTTATAAATGTTTGAGAAATTGCAGATGATAGTCCAGACTACGATCCTGAAAGCAGAGTCTAAGGGGGAGTCTAAAGACAAGCTGAAAGTTAGGAGCTTGTACCTAGAAAGCTAGGTGTTGATCCCAAAGCACGGAAGCTTAACGAAAGGGGGAGCCTGAAGCTGATAGAAGAAGAGAAAGATTATTAGATGCTTACAATGTTACAACTTAAATGAGAAGGCAGAATGATCAAGACTGAAGAAGGTGTCATAACAGAGAATAGTCACTGAAGACTGCGTCAATATCCGAGGGGGAGTCTGTTAGTGCACTACGTCTATTGACTTCGTCTTGTATCATGTAATAGGATAGAATAGGATATACAGTGCACGAGGTTCGAGAAACTAAGAAATGTGGTTTAAGTGATGATTTCGCTTGAAGTGGACTTGTTACAAGTTCAAGCGAAATTCACTTAACAGATTTCGCTTGAACATGTTCTGGTCACCTTCAAGCGAAATTCTCACCTCTATATATAGGGCACTTGTTATTTCACTTGGTACGCGACTTCCGAAAGTGTAACGAAGTGCTGCCGGTTTTCTGTCAGGTTGTAAACATTGTTATTATCAATACAAGCAACAGATTAAAGATTACAAGCTGTTTTCGTGTCCGGTTTACTGATTCCGCCTTTAAACTGGATGTAAAACTCTTCTGAATGACTCAGTCGGGTCAAACAACGATCCAACACATCTTCAATAGCATTTGATGATGATGGTTGTTGACCAACTTGTTGGTATATAGCTTTCCGATAATAATCATTATTCCTGAACGGATTCTGAGCTCCTCCTGCTTCTCGATTGGTACATTCCCTCTTGAAATGTCCTTTTTCCCTGCATCGAAAACAAGTAACTTTAGATTTATCAAAACCCAAACTAGAAACATTTGCATCTCGGAAATCATCTCTTCCTGTAATCATCTTAAACTTCTTAGCTCTCCTTAAAACACTCGCTAAACACCACTTAATATCCATAAGCTCCATCTCTTCAGCATCGATCTGATCGTAATCCTCTTTTGTCAACATAGGATTTCCAATCCTTCCTGCAACCAAACCCTCATATGATTCTAACACTGTAGCTAGTAATGCCATATGACCTTTAGCGACCTCTTCAGAGAAATTTTGACCATTCTGAAGATGCAACGCGATGTTGCAGTGTAACACATGACCATTACTGCTGTTTGAGCTTTAAAACTGGTGAATTGAGGTTGAAACATTCGGACTAACACTCGAGTATGAAGAAAAACCACTGTTACTGCTTGGACTTTGATTAACTGATCCGGATGAATTTTTTGCACTGAAAGCAGTTTGGACCTTTGGACTTGCTTCAACATCCTGAACACTCCCTTTGTAATACATCTTGATGTCTTGTTGACCAGTTGGATTGTTCATTCTAGCAATCTTTTGTTGTTCAAGGTCTTGTCCTTCAATTTTTTCAATGAACTGAGAAATTGTCAATTTGTCATATTCTCCAGTGTTCTTTAAGATCATCAGATATGTACCCCATTCTTTCTGAGGTAAAGCATCAGCTAATTTGTCAACCCATTCTTCTCGATCTTTGTTGATATCCAAAAGAGACATTGATCTCACTAAATGACAATATCTTTCGATCAATTTCTTTGAAGTTTCACCCGGCAAACTCGTAAAAAATCAAATTCTTTCTTTAACAATGATTTCTTACTCCTGGTCATCTTCTCACTTCCCTCAAATTTAATTCGAAGTGCTTCCCAAATCGAACGTGAAGTATTATCATGTTGAAGTAATATGAAGATGTCTTCTTTCACAGCTTGTTGAAGTAGGCTAATCATCATTTTTTCTGCTTTGTACATGTTTCTCTCTTTATCTAACAATTCAGAAATAGTTTTGATAACTCCCACATATGTACGAGGTTTAACATACTTCTTCTCAATACATTCCCAAGACATTAAATGATTAGCTTGAACCCAATTTTCGAACCGGTCTTTCCAACCATAGTACTCTTCAATGCCCATTAGTTTCGGGGGTTTTTGCAAAGTTCCTGTTTCATTTTCCATGTTCATGCTCTGAGCAATGGTAACAGGAGTACTCGGGGCAGTAGCAAATGCGTTATAAAACTCTTCTTCCATGTTTCGGTAACAAGTTTCACAAAATCAGCTTTTCAAACGAAAAAGCACAATTCAAACGAAATGGAACTCTTCACACGGAATGAACCACTTTCAAACGAAATGAACTCTTTGGTACGAAATGGATGCTTTTGTACGAAATGAATCCCTTTGGTGCGAAATGAGTGATTTCGTACGAAATGATAAACTTTCAAACGAAATGGCCCTCTGGTGCGAAATGAGAACTCTTTCAAGCGAAATGCCACACTCAAACGAAATGGAAACCCATTTCGTGCGAAATGAAGAATCTGATGTACAATTTCAAGCGAAATGGATCACAACTGTGATTTCGTGCGAAATGGAAAGTTTATTCCGTGTGAAATGATGCTGATGTCATACTTTCGATCAAATTTTTGTCAAATTGAACAAGTTTTAGGTCGATTTTAGGTCTAATTCTTTCAAGGCTTTGTTAAAACTGTGTTTCGCACGTTATATGTGAAATTCAATCCATTTTAAGCATGAAAACTTGTTAATTTTGAAAAAGAAGGTGTAGAAGTCAAAATTATGATGAAATCAAGCTGAATTCGGTAAGAACTCCTCCTCCTGAGCTTTGATACCACTTGTAGGATCGTATGCACGACCAAAACGAGTCGTGCAGAAGAGTTCTTGTTAATACGAGAGGCGGAAACTAACGTATCGACTTAGAAACAGCTTGATATACACTCTAATTGTCTTTTTGATTGATATAACAACGTTTTACAGCGAGTAGACACTTCAGCAGCACTTCGGCTCTGGAATCAAAAGGTTACAAACGAAATAAACAAGGCAACTATATATAGGCACTTCATTCCATACGAAATAGGCAAAACCCATTTCGTGCGAAATGGTCTTGTTCCATTTCGTGCGAAATGGTCACAATCACACGTTTCTCGTATTTCGTGCCCTTATCTTTTAATCTAATACAAGACTTGATACAAGACGAAGTTGACAGACATATGCACCAACATTATGGAAACTTCTGGACAATCTATTTCGCTCAGTGCCACGCCCCGCTGTTTCCGCCATCGGTTGGGGTGTGACATATTGGTATCAGAGCCATAACTATAGGGAATTAGGCAAGACTCGACCTAGTTTGGGTCGACGTCTTAGGAATGACCTAGTCTATAGTTAGGAACCAACAGACCGACTTATGCATATCCAGTAGGGAATATGTACGAGCTTACTGCTATTTCTCGTTATTCTCGCCTACGCTACACTATCACTACACTTTAATTTTCGAAAATGAACTAGCGATTAAGTTGAGATTAGGTGTAAAAACCGCAAACTCTCGACTAAATTACTTATTCGACCAGTATTTTCATCTATAAACACGAGAATTTGCGTTGAATCAGGAGTGAAATCCATACTTTGACGCATAATTCTCTTTTATTTTATCAAAACATGAATGAAGTTGTTAAGTCACGGGTGAAACCCTAACCTTGACGACTTGTTCCGACCTTTACTTGGTTTTACAAAACTCTCACCAAAGCCTCGACGGACTCCAACGACTTGAAGTCACGATATGACTGGAAGGATGCGTGCCGATCGCCCAGATTCGAGGTAAAAGCACGGTCCTGAAAGTCAAAGTGTGTACAACAGGTCCTTGTGAATAGTCAAATCACTTTGGATAGTCGATGTCTAATAGCCGCAGACAATCTATTTCTCGATTTTTATGTGTTCTATTCTGAGCTCCTTACTGCCGACTCTGATATTTGTCGATTTTACGTGGATTTTATGTGTTTTATGTGACTTTATCTGTTATGTTTTACGATTTTTGGTGATTTGTTCGCTTTCGCTCTTCGCTTCGATCGACACACACGACACGCACTGCTTATCTACCTCAAAACGCTGCAAATCGCTACTACATGAGGAACGACTTTACGCCATGTTAATTGCTATGATTATTCGCTTATGCTACACTACTCGATATGTCAATCGCGATCGCTATTCTCGAACACTCGCGGACTTTGAACAATAGGTTTCTGTAGTCTGATTGCCTCTTGAGATTATGTGCTTATGTGCTTCTGCGATTCTGTGTCTTACGTGCTTATGTGCTTCTGTGTTTATGTGAATCTGTGATTGTGTGCCTATGTGTTTATGTGATACATGTTTCACTGTGTTCCTGAGCTTTAGCAGTAATAAACGTGTGAGGTGAGATTCGATTATACTATGTCTGAGACCCAAGACGATGTCTGTTGCAGACAATGTCAACTGGACCATCATCTGGACCCCGTCACCCACGAATCACTCGCCAAGAATAGAGAGACAAACGCCTTGCTGCTCTCGTCGCTAAGCAAGTGGCAAAGGTAGTTCCTCAAATCGTGAGTGAAATATACGAGAATGTGAGCAAATCATCCGAGGAGCCCAGAACCGAAGCTCCTAAAGCTGCTCCCAAGACTGCTTTTAGCTTCAAGCAGTTCAAAGCCTGTGGTCCAAAGGAATTTACTGGCGAGGATGGCCCAACGGCTATGTTTCAATGGTTTGATTCCATCGAAGTCACTCTGCGCCAGAGTGGATGTCCTGAAAATCTCCGTACCCTAAACGCTACCGGCGTCTTCCAGTCCCGCGCACTAGACTGGTGGACGGCCAAGAGAAACAAACGCGGAAATGACGCAGCCTATGAGCTGACGTGGGAAGAGCTGAAGGCCATTATGATGGATGAATTCTGTCCTCCCCATGAACGCTAAAAGCTGGAGGACGAATTCTGGCATATCAAGCAGAAGGATGGAGAGAACGCAACTCTGACTACTCGTTTTAAGCAGCTCAGTATCATCTGTCCCGATCAAGTGAAGACGCCCGAGATGACCATCAAGAAGTACATTCGAGCCCTACCAGACTGTGTTCGGATTTTGTGCATGCTGCAAAACCAGCAACAATCAAGGAGACTTACTTGCTTGCCACTGAAATCAACGACAAGCGAGTAAAAGCTGTTTTTCGGGATAAAGCTTCGAAGAACCTGCATCAAGCTACCGCCGCTCCAACTACCGACACCACCGCTGCCGCTCAGTCATCGAAAGCCTCTCGCCGCAAGAAGAAGAACAACAACAGCAGCTCCAGCAACAAGAACTGTGCTGTCACTACCACTGCTGCTCCACTTCAAGCAGTACCGGCTCAGCAGCAATCTCAGCACCGACCAGTTCCACTTATCCATGCACCACCAGCAAAGCGTGCATACACTGGTCCCCACCCTGCCTGCCCAACATGTACCTATCATCACCCGGTGGGTATTGCTTGCCGATTTTGTGTGCACTGCAACATGTACGGCCACTTTACCGCCAATTTTCGTACTGGTCCCTGACAAGCACCAGCTCAAGCCAATGCTCATCAAGCTCTACTTCCAGCCCCACAAGGCCAACAAGCGGCTCAGGCACCCGCGGTCAACGCCAGACTCTGCTTCGCGTGTGGTGATCCCAACTACTTCGTGAACATGTGCCCAAACAGGGTTGTGAAACAAGAGCCCCAGCAGCAGCAGCCTCAGCAACAGCAACTGCAACTGCCTTAACAGCAACAGCAACAAGCCGCTCGTGCCAGAACTTTCAACATCAATGTGCGCCAAGCCCAGGCTAACAACAACGTGATCAATGGTACGTTCCTTGTGAATGGTATTTATGCTTCGTGTTTGTTTGATACTGGGGCCGATAATTGCTTTGTGTCATTTGAATTCGAGAAGCTTCTGAGTCGTAAGCGCTCCCATCTCCCCTCGACGTTCGATGTCGAAGTCACCACCGGAAGAACTGTCGCCGTCAATTCCGTTCTTCGTAATTGTACTCTTGAGCTCAACAATCACATTTTCCCAGTCGACCTTATTCCTATGCAACTCGGAAGTTTTGACGTCATAGTAGGCATGGACTTTCTTAGCGAAAACCATGCTGAAGTTGTGTGCTTCGATAAGATGATTCGATTCTCGCTCGCGAATGGTGATGTATTGTGTGTCTATGGCGAAACTGCTTCGAAAGGTCTCAAGCTCATGTCATGTGTCCAAGCTAGCAAGTATCTCCGCAAGGAATACAGAGCTTTCTTGGCTAACATTGTAGTAGCGGAGAAGGAAAAGAAAGGAAGGACAGAGGTGAAAGATGTTCCCGTGGTTTGTGACTTTCCGAATGTGTTTCCTGATGATCTTCCAGGACTACCGCCAAGTCGTGATATCGACTTTCATATCGACCTCATTCCTGGAGCAAACCCTATTGCTAAAGCTCCTTATTGACTCGCTCCATCCGAAATGCGTGAACTCTCAAGTCAGCTCTAGGAACTACTTGATAAAGGCTTCATTCGCCCGAGCACCTCTCCATGGGGCGCACCAGTCCTTTTCGTCAAAAAGAAGGATGGGTCGTTTCGGATGTGCATCGACTATCAGGAATTGAATAAGTTGACAATCAAGAATCGCTATCCCCTGCCTCGCATCGACGATTTGTTTGATCAGCTACAAGGTGCTACGTGTTTCTCCAAGATCGATCTACGCTCAGGCTATCACCAGTTATGCATTCAAGAGGAAGATATACCCAAAACCGCTTTTCGCACTCGATACGGCCACTATGAGTTCGTTGTTATGCCTTTTGGTTTAAACAGCACACCCGCGGTTTTCATGGATCTGATGAATCGCGTGTATAAACCTTATCTCGACCGCTTCGTCATCGTGTTCATCGATGATGTCTTGATCTATTCCAAGTCGAAAGCCGAACACGTGCAACATCTACGTTTGGTTCTCGAGCTACTCCAAGGGAATCGACTCTATGCCAAGTTCTCCAAGTGCGAATTTTGGCTGGAGGAGGTTCAATTCCTCGGTCACATAGTCAATAGTCAAGGTATTCACATCGATCCCGCGAAGATTGAAGCCGTTAAGAGTTGGATTACACCTAAGAACCCGTCTGAAGTCCGTTATTTTCTCGGACTAGCGGGCTATTATCATCGATTTATCGAAGGTTTCTCAAAAATCGTTGTGCCGCTTACCGCTCCCACACATAAAGATAAGCCTTTTGTTTGGGGAACTGAACAAGAGTATGCTTTCCAAACCCTCAAGAACATGCTTTGCAATGCTCCCGTCCTTACTTTACCCGACGGAAACGACGACTTCATTGTCTATTGTGATGCTTCGAACCTTGGACTTGGCTGTGTCCTCATGCAACGGGACAAGGTCATTGCATACGCATCTCGTCAGCTCAAAATCCACGAGAAGAACTATACAACCCATGATCTCGAGCTAGGCGCAGTTGTTTTTGCGTTAAAGATTTGGTGACACTACCTGTATGGTACCAAGTGTACGATCTTCACCGATCATAGTAGCCTACAACATATCTTTGACCAGAAGGAACTTAATATGCGTCAACGCCGATGGGTAGAACTTCTCAACGATTACGACTGTGAGATTCGTTATCACCCAGGCAAAGCAAATGTCGTTACCAATGCTCTCAGCAGACGGAGTTATCTGCTCAGCATTCGTGATACCCAAACCCTATACGATCTTGAAACCCTCACCCGCAAAGCCCAGCATGCTTGTTTTAACGAGCGCACTCTGAAGAAGGAAAGAATCTATCACGATGGAGCCCATCTTGTGAATAAGTCGAATGGGATATTCCACTTTCTGGACCGAATCTGGATCCCTAAACGAACCAATTTGCAACAGATATTGATGGACAAAGCCCACAAATCCCGGTATTTTATTCATCCCGGTGCCGATAAAATGTACCAGGACCTTCGCTACAAGTACTGGTGGCCGGGCATGAAGAGGGATATCGCTCTCTACGTTGGGAAGTGCCTGACTTGCTCAAAAGTCAAGGCTGAACACCAAAGACCCTCTGGCTTACTCGAACAACCCCCGATCCCTATGTGAAGGTGGGAGAGTATAGCTATGGACCTCATAACAAAGCTCCCGCACATGCCATCAGGTCACTACACCATCTGGGTCGTTGTTGACCGTTTGACCAAATCAGCTCATTTCCTGCCAATACGAGAAGACTACAAGGTAGAACGATTAGCCCGAATTTACACCAATGAGATCATTTGTCGACATGGGATACCTCGCAACTTCATCTCTGACTGTGACGCTAGGTTTACCTCACAATTGTGGGAAACATTTCAAGCGGCTCTCGGTACTACGCTTAATCTAAGTACCGCATTCCACCCTCAAACCGATGGTCAGACTGAGAGAACGATCCATACTCTTGAAGACATGATCCGTTCGTGTGACATAGATTTCGGTGGTAATTGGGATGCTTACCTGCCGTTAGTCGAATTCTCGTATAATAACAGTTATCATTCCAGCATTCAAATGGCACCATTCGAGGCTTTATACGGAAGAAAATGTCGATCGCCTATTGTATGGCACGAGATCGGGCACTCGCAATTAACCGGTCCTGAGCTATTGCAAGAAACGACTGACAAAGTCCTCCAAATTCGAGACAATCTGCTGAAAGCTCGAAGTCGACAGAAAAGTTACGCCTATATACGACGCAAGCCCCTTGAATTTGACGTTGGCGACTACGTACTCCTAAAGGTATCACCTTGGAAGGGTGTGGTCAGATTCGGCAAGAAAGGGAAACTAGCGCCTCGATATGTTGGACCTTTTAAGATTCTGGAAAGGATCGGAAAAGTCGCCTACAGACTCGAACTACCGGAGGAGCTTAGTAACGTTCACTCGACTTTCCATGTTTCGAACCTCCGAAAGTGCCTGGCTGAGCATGATTTAATTGTACCTCTTGACGATCTCCAAATAAACGAAACACTACACTTCGTGGAGAAGCCTGTCGAAATCATGGACCGCCAAACCAAGAAGCTCAGACGCTCGTGCATTCCTATTGTGAAAGTCCGATGGGAAGGCAAACGAGATGCAGAGTTCACTTGGGAACTCGAAAGCGACATGAAGGCGAAGTACCCACAGTTGTTTGTTACGGCTTCGGCCTAATTTCGGGACGAAATTCCCTCAACTAGGGGAGGCTGTAACACCCTGTGTTTCGAAAGTCAAAGTCAAAGTCAGGATTGAAGTCAAAGGGAGACAAGATTGCTAATTGCGAGCTGTCACTCCTTGCTCAAATCCTGTTTTGACTTCGTTGACTGTAGATAGTCTATTTTATGTTTTACGTTAGTTGTATTATGTGGAGTACTTATTAATAATCGAGGTTTATTCGATATTTATCGCATATTTTATCGCTTTATCGCAATCGCAATTGCACTCGTAACTTGAATTACGCGTTCTGGATATTGTTATACGTGTGTGTGTGCCTTATGTGTTACTTGTGCATGTCTATTTATGTTGTGTTGTGGTGATTAATCGAAAAGCAATCGAAACTCAATCGCAATCGAATCGCAAATGCTAAACGAATACGAAATAAGGATGATTGTATGTTGATATAGTAGTTGGGATTAAAAGTAATTTGACTAGGAAATTCTATCGCATCGCGACGCTCGCATTCGCAATCGAAACGGCAAAACTCGTCGCACCGAACACTCGAACCAAGTGGCTAATCGACCAAGTGACCAGCCGATCGACCAGCCGTTCGATCGAGCTGCCACTCGATCGGTCAGCAGTTCGATCAGGCTGCCACCTGATCGATCAGCCCTTTCCACTTTGGGAAACCCTATAAATACCTCACTTGTTACCATTTTTGGAGTGGTGACATCTCTCTGTTCGAACCAGCCGTACTCAAGCTTCTTTTCCCCGATTTCTCTCAAATCTTGTAAGTTTTCAACCTAATCTTTGTACTTTCTTGATCTACACGCACTCCTACACCTTTCTATCTTTTTAATCTTAACTTTTAATCATGAAATCACTAGATTTGATGTGTTCTAGGATGATGTCATCATGGTGTTCTTATGAACTTCATGTCTTGGCTTCAATTCTTCAAGAACAACTTGGATCTGAACGATTTCCACATAAATAAAAATGATCTTTCATAGATCTGAACATGTTCAAGGTGAAAAAGGATTGAAAGATGATTTTCCAACTTTCTTTCAACTCTTTTACACTCAATGCACTCAAAACCGATAGAATCGGAGCTTGTACCAACTTCTACTCATTCTTGTGGTTGTGTTGATTCAAGCCTTGGATTCTATCCACGAGACTACCGATTTCGGGTTAAACATGGAACACCGTCTCGAACAGTTAACTGGTCGGATTTGGGTGATTCCTGTCCGATCAGGAGTACCAAGTATTGACGAGGTTTCTGTTGCTTAACACGTTATCAAAACATCTCGATAAAGCGACAAACTATCAAAATGACCAAGGAAGAAGTCGACCGGGACACCAGAACGGAGTGCCGCCCGATCGGACTGCTGTCCGATCGGATTGTCACCCGATCGGGTGGTCACCCGATCGACTTGTACCCTGGCCCCACACTCAAATTTTATTTTTTCAACTTTGAGGGATGAACATTGAATGAAGTGCTGCCCAATCGGATTACCACCCGATCAGACTACCACTTGACTATGTGATGTTCTGACTTCAATACTTAAACAAATTTCAACTTGTTCAATATCAACGGATTGCCACCCGATCGGACTACCATCCGATCGAGTGACAAACTGCTGTGAACTTGTTCTCACTAAAGTATCCAACCGATCGGGTTGTCGTCCGATCGAACGTCCGACCGATCGACCGACATGATAGGTAGTGATACTTCTATGTTTTCAAAATGCTACAACGAAAACTTCAAAAGTCAAACCATCATACACAAACACATCCTTCACAAAGGAAGAAATAATCCACTCGAAAGGTCACCCGATCGGACGACCATCCCAGCGGACTGACACTCGAACGACCAGCTGTCCGATCGGACTACCGTCCGATCGAACTGCTGTTCGACCCACTGTCACTTATTTCATTTTACGCGTCGCTTATCGTTATGCAATCAATCTGTTCAGGCTAACCTTACTCTTTAGCGCTCCCTTCAATCCACCAATCGCTGTGAGTATACTCGATCTCTTTTTGCTTTACGCACTTTTGGGTGTTACATACGTTACATATTCTAAATCACATCAAACACACTACGCAATACTTTAATTGCTAACCAATTACCGCATGTCATACGTGACTTAACGAATGCTTGTTTGTTATGTTTACACGTGGAATGATGTCTACCTGCCTTAGCAACGATAGTACTTTTTGTTTGGACTCAGCACCTGTTCACTCAGGGGTTGTTAAGGACAATTTGTTACATGGCTTACAATGGTGAGTGTGTATTACGAACTGCCTTGGGCAGTCAACCCGCAGTCATTGGTATCGATAGGTTCATGTCGATAACTAACATGCCTCATTTTACACTGTGTACGTCCTGGTTATGCGTAACGATTTCGAACTCTATTATATCTATTAAACTTGTATGCTCACCTTTAAACTATGTGTATTGACTTTTACTTTAACGTATGTGACAGGTGCTTAGGATGCTAATTTGCTTAGCTTGCTGTGAAATCGAGGCTAGGAAAGACTTAGGTCAATAATAAACAATTGTCTGTAATAAAAATCTGAGTTGTCGGAACAGAACAATTTGACTAGATCTTGCCTGTAATAATTATATTATCTTTAATGACATGGTATGGGACGTGTTGATTTAAATAATTGGTAATTATAATTGTTATGGAAACTTCTGGACAATCTGTTTCGCTCAGTGCCACGCTGATGTGCACAAAATGCAACATATAAATTACATCAATCGTGGCATAAAACTAACCCTTTTTTAGTACTAATGTTGGAAAAAGTATGTTTTTGTCTTCCTTTTGTATTTTCAGGATTAATTGAGCTCAAATGAACAAAAGAAGCAAAAAGGCAGCTAAATCTAACATAAATACAAGAAAAGGAACAAACGTGGCATGCCCAGCCTCCCCGACAGCATCTTCCCAAGCAAAACAAGAGAACAGAAGGCTGAACACGCCCCGTGCTCAATGAGCACGGGGGCGTGCCCAAGTGTCAGCAGAAAAGACAAAGTTGTAGAAGCTTCTATCAACCACCACGGGGTCGTGCTCAGCGGACACGGGGCCGTGGTCAACTCTAAGATTCGCAGAATCTGGGGAAATCTTGATAGTACAGATACGCTTCTGCACACGGGGCTTTGCCCAGCGGACATGGGGGTGTGGTCAACTAATGCATACAAACTGCAATTAATGAAGACAGAGAAGAAGGTGGACACGGGGCCGTGCCCGAGCTGCTGTCCAGGCTATAAATAGGGGTGCTTGGCTCATTTGCAAACCATCCCTTGGCACACCACCTCTCTCACACTTCACCCACCACCCACCACCATCACAACACCATCATCCACCACCATCATCCATTGTCCATCATAGAGTGTGTGAGTCATCTCGGGATCCAAGATTGATTGTAAGAGTTCTTGACAATCAAATGCCATGTTTGCCTAAGTCTCTTACATCACTTGGTGAAGACAAGTGTCTAGTGTAATACTTTTTATTTTTAATCTTTTCGCACTTTTTACTTAGTTATGTATTAATGACTTTAATAACTAGTTTCTTATGTTGAAGGTGATTCTTCCTTATCGTTTGTCCGTGGTGTCTTGGCATTATTTTACTGTCTATATAAAATAAAAGATTTTCACCATTCATATCTCCAGGGTCTATATGGAGATATGTTGGCTACCTGGTCGGGGGTTAAGGGAACGGTTTGGTAAGAGTCTTGCCTTGTTCAGTGTATAGATCCTGCAAGGACCTGAGTCAAATTTAGTAGGACCTCCTTCAATACCCACCGGTATTGGATGGCGGGGGTCCAAACTCTTTGATCCCCTCATATGTAAGCTACTATTAATACTTTAACCCGGCTATTTAGGACTGTATCCCTGCTGACTCAGACTACTTAGCCGAGGGTAACGTCACCTTCAAAAGAGGGGCCTACCATAATATGCATTAATAACTTAATTAATTATCTTTCAATAATCCGACTCTTTAGGATTGTATCCTTGCTGACTCAAACTACTGGGTTGAGGGTAACGTCGCCTTCAAAATAGGGGCCTACTACAATAACTAAGATAATCTCTTAAAAAGTGCAAAAGTGCGGAAATAATCAAAGGTTACACTAAACACGAGTCGGAGCCAAGTGATTCATCTTGTCTATCTGTTTTTATTTTTATTTTATTTTTCAGCATTTTAGTTAGTTTTATTTTTCGTATTTAAAAACCTTTTTTCTAACTTTTTATTTGATTAGACGTTGAGGATAAACCGGTACTAAAAGCTCTTGTGTCATTGGACGACCTCGGTATCTTGCCAACACTATACTACGTTCACGATGGGTGCACTTGCCCATATGTGTGTTTAGTGTTAGTAAAATATAGTGTTTTATAAATTTAAAACTTGACTAACGTGTAAAAAGGGGTTAAAATATACTTAAACTTATATACACACTCGCACACATCACACGCCCCGATGTTTCCGCCATCGGTTGGGGTGTGACAATCTAGGGCTCCGTAACGCATGTCAAGTCTCTGCCTGACTCAGTTCGTTGGAGTTCTGTCTCGTGTTGTATGGCTAATGTGATTTAGGTTATTTTACTAACACGTGTACATTGTTTAATTTTAATAGATAATAACCAGGATAATCATCAGGAAGCTATAGTAATATCTAAGTCAGCAAAGTGAGTACATTCTTCTTTTTGTCACCCTTTGTGATGCCGTTATTTCAAAAGTTTTACAAAACCCAAAATGTTATCAGCTATAAATTACAATGATTGAGTTTTTTGTAATCTACAATTGTTGCTAGTATTATGGGGTTTGTATACAGTACTTGATAACCTTCACAATTGGGCACGGGTATCCAATGTATGATATGACCATAGTCACAGATCCGTCAAGTGACAAGTACTGACCGAGTAATTGGGTAGATATAAACATTGTAATTACTCTCAATGCTGTAATGCTATAAAACGTGTTTTGATTAAACTGGATGCCCTCGCAAGTATTTCTTGCTGATAAAATCTTTCTAAAACGCGTTTCAGGTAACTTAATGTGAAGCTAATAGTAGCCAGCTGGAGAGCACTGAAGGCTTAGAAAAGTGGCTATAAAAGTTACCTAAATAAAAAGGAGATTTATGTTTTTAATAATTAGGGTTTATCCCTATAAATGTATTGTAATGGAAAATTGGGTTTTATCCCATTTTATTTATTATATAAGTTTGGTGTTTTAAACTCTGATAAATATTTCCTATCTACGGTCCTGATGTCTAAATTCCACTGCCAAATTAATAAACATCGATACCACCGGCTCTGCGCACCGTCTCGCGGCCGCCCACTCCTGGGCAGGGGGATCGGGGGCTGCGACAGAAGGTGGTACCAGAGCTACAGCCACTGTTTTAAGCTATTTAGGTGTTCTGCCAATACCTAAATTTTAATCAATTGTTTTAGGAAATAATGTGATTATGTGTAAATATGTGTATTATTATTTTGTGTTATTTGACAATTTGTGTTTAAAGTATGAGTGAGCAATGTACATCTGACGCTTATCATCAATTAGCTAGTACCCCAAAAGATGAAGGAACCTCATCTCAGCCAACCCCCTCAGGATACTCAGCTGATACTGAGGAAGGAATATTTATCTTTAAGACACATTCTGAGGAACTGTTCCCTCCTAAAAAGAGAGGTTTGTTTAGTAGAGGAGCGCATGAGAGGAGGAAAAAGATGAAGAAATTACAACAACAGAGAGCATTAGCGAAAGCGAATAGGGAGGCAGTTAATAGACCATTGTGGGAAGAGGAACTTGATAGGCAGTTAGCAGATTTCCATATGTTAGCCACTACTGCAGCAGACCCTAATCTGAACCAAATAGCTGAACCACCACTATTACCCTTATTTCCAGATCAACAAATATTAGAACCCAACCAGGATGACCCTAATCAGTATATCGATATGAACCCTTTAGACCCATTTTGGAACGACCCCAGGTATATTCAAAGTGTATTAAACAATCCATACCCTTACGGATACCCCATACCTCGATACCCTGATCCAGTACCAGCACCCATGCCACCCATAAGTGAAGAAAATATGCAGGAACTCCGTTAGTATGGCGAAAATTTAGTTAACGAAGGAAATAGAATCCGACAGATAGGAGAGAAACTCATCTGGAAATATGACGAGCATGAAATGCAGTATTGGATGAACGACACCTAGAATAATATATATTTATGTGTGTTATTTATGTACTTGATGACAATATATATATATATATATATATATATATATATATATATATAGGGTAAGGTTATTGTAAAAAAGGTTAAAAGTGTGCGAGAGGTGAGAAATATCATGGAGATGACATGTGTCCTTCATCTAAATTAATTCAAAAGGGTAAACAAGTAATTTTATAATTCATTCAATTAATTCAAAACTTACCATAACCGCCACCTTAATTATAGGAACATGATTTTTTAAAAGATCTCTAAAAAAACACTACGAATAACACTGCAACCACCATTCAGCACATATATAACACTATTCAATAATTATATAACACCATTCAGCAAGTATATAACACCATTCAGTAAGTATATAACACCATTCAGTAAAGAATATAACACCATTCAGTAAAGAATATAACACCATTTAGTAAAAGAATATAACACCATCCAGTAAAGAAATATAACACCATTCAGTAAAGAAAATAACACCACTCAGTAAAGAATATAACACCTCTGTATCATCTTCTCCACTTCCGGCACCACCACTGCCTCTCCGTCGCCGCTGTCGTGTAGAGAGAGAGATCATATGGTCGTTCGATGTAGAGAGAGAGATCGCACGACCACCACCACTGCCACTTCCGGCACCACCACTGCCGATCCGCACCACCACTGCCGCTCTCCGCCGCCTCTGCCGCTCTCCGCCGCCGCTCCTGTGCGATGTAGAGAGATAGATCGAAATTGTAGAGAGAGAGAGCATCTGTTCGAGCGATTGGAGAGAGAGATCGAAATTGTAGGGATTTTGATTTACAGTTTCCTATTTTGAATTGATATAAAGACTTTATTACCCCTATAATTTTCAATTCAGCCCAAAAAAATAAAACAAATTTTACAATTTGGTCCCTATTAATCTAAACCATTAGATCAAAGATCTAATGGTTTAGATTCTTTCTTATTCTTCTCACACTTTTGGTCTTTTTTACAGGAACCTATCCCTATATATATATATATATATATATATATATAGGATAAGGATCATGTGAGAAGTAGTAGACTAATTGAGAAACTTGAAAACCATTCTGGACCATACATTTTCCCTAAGCAAAAAAAATGTAAAAAAAAGGTGAAAAAATGCAAAAAAAAAAAAAAATTGGAAAAATCGAAGCTTTTTCTTTAAGGATTTAATTTTTTTTTTATTTTTTTAGGATTTATACACATGTGTATATTGTTAATCTTTTAACTATACATATATGTATATATTCAATTATACATATATGTATATACATGTTTAAAATTGAAAAATAAGTGTTATTTAGGGTTTACCATTAGTATTTAGGGTTTAGCATTAGGGTTTAGGGTTTAGCTTTATGGTTTAGGGTTTAGCTTTAGGGTTTAGCATTAGGGTTTAGCAATAGTATTTAGGGTTTAGCATTAGGGTTTAGCTTTTGGGTTTAGCATTACGGTTTAACTTTAACTTTTGGGTTTAGCTTTAGCTTTAGGGTTTGCATTAGGGTTTAGCATTAAGGGTTTAGCTTTAGGGTTTAGTTTTAGCTTTTGGGTTTAGCATTAGGGTTTAGCTTTAGGGTTTAGAATTAGGGTTTAGCATTAGGGTTTAGCTTTAGGGTTTAGAATTAGGGTTTAGCTTTAGGGTTTAGGGTTTAGCATTAAGGTTTAGCTTTAGTGTTTATGGTTTAAGGCTTAGGGTTTATAACACATATTTTTTCAATTTTAAACATGTATATACATATATGTATAATTGACCATATACATATATATACATAGTTAAAAGATTAACATTATACACATGTGTATAAATCCAAAAATAAAAAATTAAATCCTTAAAGAAAAAGCTGCGATTTTTTCCAAAAATAATTGCATTTTTTTCACCTTTTTTTTTTTTTTTGCATTTTTTGCTTAGGGAGGTCCAGATTGCTTCTCAAGTTTCTCAAATAGGGTGGACTTCTCTAAGGATCCCTACCCTATATATATATATATATATATATAGGGGAGGTTATCTTGAGAACGCTAAATATTGTGAGAACCGTGAGAACGAATAAAAAAACCAATCAAAACCGAACTTTTTTAATACGAACCTCATTGTAATAGAAATACAACATCAAAAAAGAATTTACAACATCATATAATTCATTTCTCCTCTCAAAATCACTCTTACTAGATTTTTTACATGTGTAAATATAACAAATTTACACATGTGTAAATGGCAAACTTACACATGTGTAAATTTTCTTTATTTACGAATTCACGAAAAAAAACATGTAAATTTAATTTCTAACATTGTATTCAAATAATAATGATAAGTGCAAAAAGAAATTTTGAATTTGAATTGTTTTTGACAAAGTTCTCATGGTTTTTTCATTCGTTCTCACGGTTCTCGCGATATTTAGCGTTCTCATTTAAACCCTATATATATAACCAACTAAAATAGATAGACTAAAGTAGATATCGATGCATAACTACTAGTGTTTTTCAGTTGTAATATATAATCGATGCATATATATATACAAAAAGAGTAAAGTCGCAATTTTCGACGTTTTTGATCAATCTGCTTGTGTGATTGTTTGTATAAATTTTATTCTGTGATATTAATACCTGATAAATGTTTCCAATTCAGATGTCGAACGAAGTAAATCGGGAAAACCAGAATAATGATAATAACGAGAACCAAGTAAACAAAAGTGCCATTGAACACATAGTAGCACAAGGAATTATAGATGTTATGCCCTATATTATCAAGACTATTAAAGAAGCATAAAATAATAACTCTGCAATTGGAAGTAAACGTCAAATTACTGAACTAAGTCACAGCGTGAACGAAAATCACGGACCATTAATCCAAGCTCCAATTCCAAAAGGAAGAAGAACCATCTCACATGGTTGTTCTTACAAGGAATTCTTGGCCTGTAAACCAATAGAATTCTCAGGCAACAAAGGAGCCATTTTAGTCGTACGTTGGATAGAAAAGACAGAAGCAGTCATAAAAATAAGTAAATGTGCAGATGAAGATAAGATTATGTTTGCTTCTTATCATTTTAAGAATGCAGCCCTAGAGTGGTGGAATACCATTCTCTAGTCTAGAGGAAGTGACAGAGTTTATAATATGGAATGGACTAACTTTAAGGAGATAGTCGAAAGAAAATTTTTTCCTCCTCATGAAAAAGAACAGATTGCCAATAAGTTATTAAATCTTAAAATGACAGGAATAGACTGAAAGGGTTACACTACCATATTCTTCGAATATGCTAGGATAGTACCAACCTTAGCCTCACCTGAGCCAGTATTAATCCCCCGTTACATTTGGGGATTAATTAGTGAGATCAGACACGTAGTCACGGCAGCTAGGCCCCAAACCATAGAAGAAGCTATAGAACTAGCCAACACCCTGACTGATGAATTGGTACATACACAAGAGGAAAACCGGAGAAAGAAGCTCAAAGGCTTACCCAAGAATTTCGCTACGGTAATTCTAACCATGGGAAAGGTATAGGTTCTTCCTCTGCACCCTACTGCAAGTCTTGTAAAAAGAAGCACTCAGGAAAGTGTGTTGTGTCCTGCAACTATTGCAAATTCCCAGGACATAAGGAAGAGGATTGTAGGAGAAAAAGCTAGCAATAGGCTATGCTACAATTGTGGAGAAGCTGGTCACATTAAACTAAACTGTCCGAAACTAGCTCTAGCAACAACCAGCAAAGCTAAGGCAACTGAAGGACCCAAGAAGAATGCAAGAACATTTGTTTTGACAGCTGAGGAAGTCAAGATGATTCTGGATGTGACTGCCGGTACGTTTTTAGTTAATGATATTTTTGCTTAAGTATTATTTGACTCTAGTGCAAACCAAAGTTTTATCAATACTTCTTTCTACCAACTTCTCAACCAACCATTAACTAAACTTAAACAAGACTGTCTGGTGGAGACGGCAAATGGATAATCCATTAAGATAAGTGAAAACTTGCAGGGAGCAAGAATAGAAATTTTAAACCATAAGTTTACTGCTAACCTTTACCCCATGAATCTAGCCGGATTCGATGTTTTATTAGGAATGGATTAGCTGGTAGCCAATCATGCCAGTATTTTATGTGATCAAAAGTCTGTACAAGTAAGTACCCCCAAGGGTGAAAAGATCACAATTAAAGGAGATAAGTCAACCAGGTCAACAAAATTTATCTCTGTGATAAAAGCTGCAAGTTGTGCAAGGAAAGGAGGAATAGTGTATATGATTTCCATAATCATTAACACCAAAGGAAAAGAATTAAAAGATATCCCCGTAGTATCTAAATTCTCAGACGTTTTGTTTTTTCAGAAGAGTTACCTGGATTACCGCCAGATAGAGAAGTTGAATTTAGGATTCACCTAATACCAGGAACGGCACCGATTGCCAAAGCACCATATCGACTAACACCAACGGAGATGCAGGAGCTGAAGAAACAGTTGGACGAACTACTCGGAAAAGGTTTCATACAACCTAGTTCATCGCCATGGGGAGCACCAGTTGTCACACCCCAACCGATGGCGGAATCATCGGGGCGCGGCACTAGGCGAATAAGATTGCTCAGGAGAATCCATAACAACTATTTTGTGACAATAATTAATTCATTCATTATCCCATACTAATAAACAATCATAATCACATTCGTCGTCACAGATTACATGTTCTCTCGAACAATACAAATCCAACAACCTAGGTTTTAGTTGAGTTTCTAGACTTCCTAGCTTGATTTGAAATAGCCTGCGATCTAACATGCAACATACGTTAAAATAATGTCAATACAAAAGTATTGGCGAGGATACAGGTTTGATATGTAATAGCATAATAGATTAAAAGTGCTACGAATTTCCTACATACATAAACGCGGTACACGACATATATACTCACAAAACTGATACTACCAGCTAAGTCCTCGAGCTTCGATCGCGATTGCTAAACTAGACCCCGTCGGGCGCAATAGTACTATACTAGTCATGGTGGGACGTCGCGAGTATAGGTCCTAGCACATATGTAACTAGCATCACGTATAACTATGCACATTGGTCATTCGCATGTGAAAAATAGTTTAAGCATTTGATATGATTTGATTTGATAGCAACGTATGTTACACCCAAAAGTGCAAAAGCAAAAAGGGTTCAAGTATACTCACAGCGCGTATTTAGTGAGAACACAACTTGATTGGATCGGTTGAGAGTGCGTCTGAGTTAGCCTAAACATTGAATGGTATCGTAAGCGATGCACAGTGTGCTAAAATGTGAAGAGTCGAGTAATCGGCCTAGTGGCAATTCGATCGGATGTCAATCCGGTCGGATGAGCTTATCCGGTCGGATGACTATGCCTGGTCGGATGACCATTTCCGGTCGGATGACCATCTCCGGTCGGATGAGCTTACCTGGTCGGATGACTATATCCAGTCGGATGACTATCTCCGGTCGGATGACCATCTCCGGTCGGATGACCTGATCCGGTCGGATGACCATCTCTGCTCGGATGAGGTTATCCGGTCGGATGGTCCGACATCAAAATTTGTGGACAGTTCGTTCCAATCGTTCCGGTCAACTGTACTTGATGGTTTTTGGAAAGAATACGAGTGGTTTGACTGATCCGGTGTGACCTCGTGTTAAACAAATAAAATTCCATCAGTTCCGACCCGTTCTAACGGCCGGGAACCACCCCGTTCCATCAGATCTGGCCGTTCTTGATGGTTTTTCCATGTTTAACCCGAAATCGCACAGTACTTTGATTAGGTTCATAGATTTTAGGTGAGATTGTTATAAAAACATGGGGAAATCACTCAGATCTGAGTTGTTTATGGTAAAATGAGGTCATACTTCGAAGTTCATATGAACTCTTGATGACATCATCTTTAAACACCTCAAATCAGTAGATTTCACGGTGAAAAGTTGAGTTTTAAAAGATAGAATGGTGTAGAATTGAGTGTAGAACATAGAAGTACAAGATTTAGGTTGAGATCTTACCGGAATCGCGAGGAATCGAGAGAATAAGGTCCAAGAGCGTGCTGGTCGAGTGGGAACTGCCACATCACTGTTCAAGTGAAGTGACAGGCTATTTATAGGCAAGAGAGAAGAGTAGAGGTGATTAGGTGATCCGGGTCAGATGGCCTATCCGGATGGGCCATCCGGACGGATGGGCCATCCGTCCGGATGGCCTATCCGTCCGGATGGCCTATCCTATTGGATCTTTGGCGCGACGAGCTTCATTGTTTCGAGCGTTGCAATAGTTTTGGTTACACATGTCCTATATTTAATTATTATTTTCATTATATATATAATTATTCACAAAAGGTCGTATATACGTTTCCATACTTTCAGATATTCGGTGAGATAATCGAGTTGCGCGTGGTCGCGGGTGCGCTTTCGAGTTTGCGATGTGTTGTGCCACAATGACTGACGGGGTACTACTTGCTCGTATTGCCATCATCGTCACGACGGCTGGAGCTATAGTACTCACCCGAGAGTCTTTGTTAGCGTTAATTGTTTGCGTTGCGACACATCACGGCCATCGAGGAGGGTAGAATAGGTCCTCACTCAAAGTCATCGTGAGTGTTAGTATTTGCGATGCGATGTAGCGTTAAAATATGCGATTATATTGCGAAATAGCGATGTATGCGATATAGTTACATTATGATCTGAATCTCTAGTGCTAGGCGTAACGAGTAGTAACAATGCACGAAAGTGTGGGTTGTTACACTAGTACTGTTTGTCAAGAAGAAATACGGATCAATGCGTATGTGCATTGACTACCGAGAATTGAACAAGGTTACGATTAAGAATCGGTACCCACTACCGAGAATCGATGATCTGTTCGATCAACTTCAAGGAGCTCGATTCTTTTCTAAGATCGACTTACGCTCAGGATATCATCAATTGAAAGTACAGGAAGAAGACATTCCTAAAACTGCTTTCAGAACAAGGTACGACCATTATGAATTTACAGTTATGCCATTTGGTTTAACCAATGCCCCAGCCGCATTTATGGACATGATCAACAGGATATGTAAACCATACCTGGATAAACTCGTAATTGTCTTTATAGATTATATTCTAATTTACTCCAAGAATAAAGAGGAACAAGCAGAGCATCTGCATATACTTCTGACATTATTGAGAAAAGAGAAGCTTTATGCTAAATTCTCAAAATGCGAATTCTGGTTTCAAGAAGTGCAATTCCTTGGACATCTGGTTAATCATGAAGGAATTCATGTGGATCCCACAAAGATCGAGGCGATTACCAAATGGAAAGTCCCTGAATCACCAACGAAAGTAAGAAATTTCTTGGACTGGCAGGTTATTATACATGGTTTATTCAAGATTTCTCAAGGATAGTCATTCCATTAACCAAACTGACCTGCAAATCAATTAAGTTTGAATGGGGACCAAAACTAGAAAAAGCCTTTAAAATTTTAAAGCAAAGGTTAACCAACGCACCCATACTCGCATTACCAGAAGGAACTGAAGACTTTATAGTCTATTGTGATGCGCCTAAGTTAGGATATGGATGTGTGTTGATGCAACGTCAAAAGTTTATAGCTTCTGCCTCTAGACAACTTAAGAAATATGGAGAGAATTATACAACCCATGATCTAGAATTAGGAGCCATAATTTTGCCCTTAAGATTTGGAGAGACTATCTTTATGGTAGTAAGTTTGTTGTCTTCACAGATCATAAGAGTTTAAGATATGTTTTTGGGCAAAAGGAGTTAAATATAAGACAAAGACGATGGATGGAAATTCTTAGTGATTGTGATTGTGATATCCAGTATCATGCAGGAAAAGCTAATGTAGTAGCTGATGCTTTAAGTCGAAAGTATCATGAAAAGCCAAAACGAGTACGCTCTCTCAGGTTAAATCTGCAGATAGATTTAAATGAGCAAATTAGAGAGGTACAGGAAACCATAATCAAGGACGATGCTGAAGCTTTAAAAGGAATGATTGAAGAATTAGAAAAAGGAACGGATGGAATTTGGAGATTCCATAAGAACAGGATCTGGATACCTACCCAAGGAAATCTAAGAAACCAAATTTTAGAAGAAGCCCATAAATCTAAGTATACGATACATCCCGGAAGTGATAAGATGTATCAAGATCTAAAAAAGAATTTCTGGTGGATAGGAATCAAAAAGGATATAGCAACCTACGTTGCTAAATGTCTAACCTGTTCCCAGGTTAAAGCTGAACATTAGAAACCCTCAGGGTTATTGCAACAACTAGAAATGCCAATATGGAAATGGGAATTGATAACAACGGACTTTGTTACTAAATTACCAAAGACATGAAAAGGTAATGATACAATCTAGGTGATTGTAGACAGATTAACCAAATCTGCTCATTTCTTACCTATGAAGGAAACTTTCAGTATGGAACAGTTAACCAAGTTATATGTAAATGAAATAGTTTCATTACATGGAATTCCTTTATCTATTGTATCTAATAGAAATAGCCGTTTTACTTCTCATTTTTAGACAAGTTTCCAAAAAGCAATGGGAACCAGGTTAAATCTAAGCACAACTTATCATCCTCAAATGGACGGACAAAGCGAAAGGACAATTCAGACCATGGAAGATATGCTTAGAGCCTGTGTAATTGATTTCGGAGGAAATTGGGACGATCATTTACCCTTAATAGAATTTTCCTACAATAACAGCTATTACACTAGCATTAATGTTACACCGTTTGAAGCACTTTATGGATGAAAGTGCCGCACTCCAGTCTGTTGGGCAGAGATTGGAGAAAAGCAACTATCTGGACCAGAGATAGTGCAAGAAACAACTGATAAGATTATTCAAGTCAAGGAAAGACTAAAAGCAGCACGAGATCGTCAAAAGAGTTATGCAGATAACAGACGAAAACCGTTAGAATTTCAAGTTGGAGATAAGGTATTATTAAAAGTTTCTCCATGGAAAGGAGTGGTAAAAGAGGATAGCTAAGCCCCAGGCATGTTGGACCTTTTGAGATTATTAGAAGAATAGGACCAGTAGCTTATCAGCTACAACTGCCAGAGGAAATGGCAGGAATACATGATGTGTTTCATGTATGTAATCTCAAAAAGTGCTTAGCATACGAATCAATAGTAATACCTCTTCAGGACATAGAGGTAAATGAGAACCTTAAGTTTATAGATAAACCACTTCAGATTGAAGATAGAAAGATCAAGAATCTTAAACACAAGAGATTAGTTCTAGTCAAAGTGAATGGGACTCCAAGAGAGGACTAGAATACACTTGGGAGCTCGAGTCAGAAATGAAACGGAAATATCCACACCTGTTCCAGTAAATCTCGAGGACGAGATTTAAAACAAGGTGGGGAGGATATAGCAACCCTCCTAAAACACCCCTAACGTCCTAAAATATACCCTGTATACTCGTTAACGGTCCTAGATAACATTTATATTAATAAAATCAAATAAAAACAAATATATACCTACTCGCGGGGCGCGACCCCCTTGAGCTTGCGAGTCGTGGGCCGCAACGGAGTAACACCAGGCGACACCGCCTTGCGCCACGTGTCCACCTGCGTGTTGAGCCTAGTGAGTTGACTCACCAAGGCTAGGACCTAGCCAGCCTAGCTCGCGGACCGCGAAGGAGAGAGAGGTGGGCATGGCGGGGCGCGAGCCGCCTCTCGATCAGGCTATATAAAGAGGCTTCAGCCTCATTCTGCAAACCGTTCATTTTCTTTTTCTCACTCAAATCTCTAGTGCTTTAATACTCGGGAATAATACCCCCTAAATAGCGAAGCTCTGCCTCGTTGTAAGTATTATAACCCCCGATCACGTATTTGCTACCCTACCCGATTGATCTAGGGTTCCGTAACGCATCAAGGCTCTGCCTGACTCAGTTCGTTGGAGTTCTGTCTTGTGTTGTATGGCTAATGTGATTTGGGTTATTTTACTAACACGTGTACATTGTTTAATTTTAATAGATAATAACCAGGAGAATCATCAGGAAGCTATAGTAATATCTAAGTCAGCAAAGTGAATACATTCTTCTTTTTGTCACCCTTTGTGATGCCATTATTTCAAAAGTTTTACAAAACCCAAAATGTTATCAGCTATAAATTACAGTGATTGAGTTTTTGTAATCTACAATTGCTGCTAGTATTATGGGGTTTGTATACAGTACTTGATAACCTTCACAATTGGGCACGGGTATCCAATGTGTGATATGACCATAGTCACAGATCCGTCGAGTGACAAGACTAACCAAGTAATTGGGTAGATATAAACATTGTAATTACTCTCAATGCTGTAATGCTATAAAACCTGTTTTGATTAAACTGGGATGCACTCGGCAGTATTTCTTGCTGATAAAATCTTTTTAAAACGCATTTCAGGTAACTTAATGTGAAGCTAATACAAGCCAGCTGGAGAGCATTGAAGGCTTAGAAAAGTGGCTATAAAAGTTACCTAAATAAAAAGGAGATTTATGTTTTTAATAATTAGGGTTTATCCCTATAAATGTATTGTAATGGAAACTTAGATTTTATCCCATTTTATTTATTATAAAAGTTTGGTGTTCTAAACTCTGATAAATATTTCCTAACTACGGTCCTGATGTCTAAATTCCGCTGCAAAATTAATAAACACCGATTCTGCGCACCGTCTCGCGGCCGCTCGCTCCCGGGCAGGGGTCGGGGCTGCGACAACAACCAAACTAAATCACTACTTCAACATGTACATCCATATGGCAATTACAAAAAAACATAGTAAACACAAATGGTTGCTTCCACATAGACTTTTTGCCACGAATTTGTCTTTGCAGTCTTGTTCTCTTCTAGTAACAACTTGTTCTGCAATTGCAAATTCTCATTCTTCAACTCTTCGTAACTTACTGGACTTGAACTGCAGTTTGAATGAGCTTCGAAAAATTTGTCGAAATCTTGTTTCCACATAAAGAACTTGCAATCGGATAACTACAAACCAATATTCCCACTTCAGTTCCAACAAGAAATTAAGTTCAATGCATAATTAAACAACTTACAGACCATTCAGGACAACCATAAAATTGATCACCATGTCGAACACTTTCTGGACCAGCCATGCGAAGAACAGCCACAATTTCATGATGACAATACAAGTTTCCATCCAAATCGACCTTGAATAATTTAGGGGTTCGGTTCACACTCCATGATGAATTGTAAGAGGAACTCATGTCGATTAGAACCTATGCTTCAATTGGCCATGCATCGATTCGCACATATGTTTCAAAGGCCATGAATCAATGAGAACCCATCTATTGTGAGGAAATTAGGGTTTTTATTGGAGTTGTCTGTGTTATAAAGAAGGAGATGAGGTTTACATACACATCATTGCCACGTAATCATCTCCAACTCAGCAAACTTGTGCAACGTCGGACAAAAAAAACCCAGTTAGTGGAGATTTAACTGGGTGGTGCCATTGCAAACAAAAAGTCAAGTTGGGGTGCTAGGTGTCAAAGTGTTAGTTACGGGTGGCAACGGCCAAAGGCCGATAGTTGGGGGTGATAAAATCCAATAACCCCAAAATTTAAGGGCTAAACATGTCATTAATAAAGTTGAGGGCTAAAAACGGGTGATGTTGGCAAAAACATTAACAAAGCACAATGTACAATATACCAATGCACAACCCATGTAATCAACATACCAGTGTAAAGCCCTCACTCTCCCCCGGGTGGTTGCGACAGACGGTGTAAAACAACGAAAAAAGGAACGTTAAAACGTTTTATCGAACCCCTGTATTGAAGGAGCCGTTGGACCCTCGCTTTGTGGTGGCGCTCTAGTAGTAAAATGTTCAATGACGCATGGTCGTTGCGGCGTGTTAACATTAAAAAGTTAGACCAGAACGTAAAACATATAAACAAATAACTAAGTCGACTTAGGGCCCATGCGTTGTGACATGGCTGTTAAACGGGGAACAAAAGATGTAAAAACATTAAAGCACACACGTGTGTTACAGTGCGTTAACTTGCAAAATTTAAAGCAAATCGTCAAACATAAAATTTGTAAAAAGATGAAAAACATAGAAGAACAAAGTTGAAAGGAAAATAGTGTTTTGGTTAAAAATGAAAAAAAAAACTTTGTGACAAATTTCTAAAACGTGAAAAGTATAGGGTTAAAAGGGAAAAAAATAAATAAATATCAAAACATTACCTACTTATACATTTCCAAGTTAAAAGGAATAGTGCCAGGCAGCTTGTCTGGCACTTTCCTATTGGACCAACCCATTTTTAATTTAATTTTATTCTCAGTTTAAAATTACGCTTTCGTCCTTCGTTTAAAATTACGGTTTACCCCCAGCTAAAAAATAAAATAATAATTTTGCCCCAAGCTAAAATTACGTTTTCGCCCCCAGTTAAAAATAAAATTATAATTTTGCCCTTAGCTCAAAATTACGCTTTTGCCCTCGATTCAAAAATTCATTTTTAATTTTGTTCCCAGATTAAAATTACGGTTTCGCCCTCCGTTTAAAATTACGTTTTTGTCCCCAGTTCAAAATAAAATGTTGTTTTTTACTCTAGCTCAAAATTACGATTCTGCCCTCAGCTCAAAATGACGTTTTTACCTCCAGTTCAAAATAAAATTATGTTTTCCCCCTAGCTCAAAATTATTAGCTGCATGTCACTTCCCTATTGAACCAACTCATTTTTTATTTAATTTTATTCACAGTTTAAAATTACGCTTTCGTCCTTCGTTTAAAATTACGTTTTTGCCCCCAGCTCAAAATAAAATTATCATTTTGCCCTACCTCAAAATACGCTTTTGCCCTCGGTTCAAAAACTCTTTTTTAATTTTGTTCCCAGTTTAAAATTACGGTTTCGCCATCCGTTTAAAATTACGTTTTTGCCCCTAGTTAAAAATAAAATGTTGTTTTTTCCTCTAGCTCAAAATTACGATTCTGCCCTCAGCTCAAAATTACATTTTTTCCCACAGTTCAAAATAAAATTATGTTTTCCCCCTGGCTCAAAATTATGATTTTGCTCTCAGTTTAAAATCATGATTTCGCCTCGTGTTCAAAATATAATTCCGATTTTGCCCTCTGTACAGATATACATGTTATGAGAGAGAAATATTTGCCTTATTGCCCAGCAACGCGGGCGGGGCAAAAACTAGTATAGTACAAACTCTAACACAAACAACAAAGTTGGTATTTAATATACAAAATATAATATAATATAATTAATCAACCCACTTTGTTTTAACTAGGGTGTAAACGAGCCGAGCCGAGCCCGAGCTTGACAAGGCTCGATAAGCTTATTTTTAGGTTCGAGGTCGGCTTGTAAACAAGTTTGAATAAGCTCGGCTCGACTCGGCTCGTTTACACTAAGGCTCGATAAGGCTCGACGAGCCTAACGAGCTTCACATGAGAGGCTCGAGCTCGAGCTCGATAAACAAACGAGCTTTATTTTAGGCTCAAGCTCGGCTCGGGCTCGATAAGTCTCGGCTAGTTTCGAGCTTTTTCTCAAGCCGATCTCAAGTAGCTCGCGAGCCGTTTGGCTCGTTTGCGTCTAGTTTTAACTCTTATCACTTTAGTGGAACTTTCTCTGTCATAAAACCAAATTTTTTAATGGACGAAATGTCAAATGGGGTTGTGCTCACCTTCATGCGCTTTTTAGAATTATTATTATTATTATTTTTTGTCGTTTAACAAGTAATCAAATTGTTAAAAATGACTAAAAAACACTTTTAGTAATAGATATCTAATAAATAAAAATAAAAATAAAAAAGTATTCCATTAGAGAAACTTGTATAGACGTAAGCGTCACTTGAAGTTCGTACACAAAAAGATACGTATATTTTTTTTCACAAATATCATGCGACACCAATACCAACAAGATAGTTCCGAGCGTAAGCCTAATCATCCCAAATCCCATCTTAGACACCTCAGCTAGCACCATTACTTCCAAAGTGATCATGATCTCAACTATAAATATGGTTTCTTTCCTTGATAGAATTCACATCGATCCCACAGTTTACACTTTGTATTCTGTGCAGTTATGGGTTTAACCCGAGATAGGTGCCATCTGTTTTTAGTTTTAATACTTGTGCCGTCAGTGTGCTATAGTCAAGACTCTTTTGTCTCCTCCAGAGCAACTTATTATGGCAGCCCTGAATGTTTAGGGACTCCAAGTAAATAATATCTCCTTTCTACTGAAATATTTTTTAAACACTGTGTTTCTATGATTCTAACTCGCGAATTGAATATAATATCAATCAGCCGGTGCTTGTGGTTATAAAGAGTATGGAAGCATCATGAATGGTGGTGAGGTTACTGCTGTCTCTTATAAGCTCTTCAAAGATGGTGCTGGTTGTGGAGCATGTTATCAGGTATGTGTGTCAGACTAAACTGGTCACCATACCATGTTTTACACAATCACATCAAGTTGTTAAATATCTATCTTATGAATCGCGAAACTAAAAAAATCAATTTAGCACCACAGTTTCCAAGAGAAACATACGTTTTTTAGGGACGTATAATTGATACCCTTTAAATAGTTAATTGTAGAGTAGGAAATTTGATAAATTATTTTTGAAAATGACATTTTTTTGTAAGAGAATGGACATTTGATATTGGACAAGTGGAGATGAGATTAGGCCATTTGACTTTAAATCGATTGTTATCCCTTATGTTTTGTCTCTCAACAAAAAATAAAAAAATATAAATGAAAAATGGGTGAAAATGTTCGTATGAGAGTTAATCATATCGAAAGTTGTCCTCCATAAAATATTCCAAATTATTTTATTACTACAAATTATTTATTTTTCTTGGAACCAGTTTTGACCCCTTATCTATTACGTATCCCATTGATTGATGGCACTATTTAGGTTAGGTGCAAGTATCCTCCACACTGCAATGAAGACGGAACTAGAGTGGTGGCAACAGACCATGGTGAAGGAGACAACACAGACTTCATCTTGAGTACTCGTGCCTATAATAAACTTGCTCTTCCTGGACAAGCTGAAATACTATTTTCATATGGCGTAGTTGACGTGGAATACAAAAGGATTCCATGTCAGTATCCAGGGTATAATCTCGTGTTCAAAGTTCATGAACACAGTAATTACCCAAAGTACCTTGCACTCATCGCTATATACCAAGGAGGTGTAAGCGAAATCACAGGGGTCGAATTATGGCAAGTAAGGATCTTACCATCGCAAACATACATTCATGCATATTTTTCTATAATTATATATCACGAAACTCAGAAATTTTATTTATCATTTGTACTTCTTTATTTCTATACCGGTTAATATCCCAAAAAGTCCATCAACAATATTCTACAAAGTTACATATAAATGTCCCTGCACAAGTAAATAAACAGACCCTAATTTTGTAAAAAATTGAAAAAAATAAAATGACCCATTACTACTTATATTCCTCAAAATAAGTTTACATTATTTTGCTAAAAATTCAATGTGAATTCGTCATATAACAACTTTAAGAGGTAATAGGTCACTATTTCAGATATGTTTTCACAAATACATGCGTTGTAGACTAGTTTAAAGACTTGATTATAACAAAATTGGGTTGAGAAACTTTTTCATGTATTTTCGACATGTGAAAGGACTTCTCTGTGCCAAACATGTTTGAAGAATTTTTGAGAGAAAAATGTGGAAATATGTTGTTTTTTTACAATATTAACACCTTCTAGAAAAACAAAACTATTTGAGAACATGAAACTTGTGACCTCCTGGGAAGATTCATGAGTTTTCACCACTGGACCGACCCTTCTCCCCGCTTATAACGATAACCAGTTTTGAAACTTTACGACTTGTGAACCTAAAAAAAAACATTTTTACATTTTCTAAACCAGTTTATGCAAATTACCTTTTTGTGTAGTTAGATTCCGATAGTATAATCTAGAACAAATTCAAATTTATCAATGCAGGAAGATTGCAAGGAATGGAGGTGTATGAGAAGGGCGTATGGAGCAGTATGGGACATGCAAAACCCACCCGAGGGAGCTATAGACTTGCGATTCCAAGTGAGTGGTTCAAAGTGGATAGAACTCAAGAGTTTGATTCCTAGCGACTGGAAGGTGGGAGCTACTTACAACACTGCTGTTCAGCTAGATTAATACGTACTGAAGATCCATCATCACCAATATATCATCACACGTGTGTGTGTGTGTGTGTGTATATCTATATCTACATATATGTAGCAAATCTAGCCAATAACATATGTAATGCTTTTTGTTAAGTATATGGTTAATCTATGTTGTTTTCGAGTCCTGAATTGAATAAATAATAAAAGTTGTTATTTGGGAAGAGTATCGTTATAAAACGCTCCAAGGGTTCATGTTTTTCTTTTGGAGCTATATATATTGAAAAAATATTACATACTATGCGAGATCATCCTGAACAACTAAAATCGTCCAGTTTCTTATTAGTGGTTTATACTTTACAAAATTGGATTTTAATAATAATTTGAACTAAGAGTAATTACTCGCCGGTAATAATTGATAATGACAGTTTGATAAATTATACACCTAACTTTCACTTGAGCAATCCCACACGAATAATCATCATAGATTTGCATTTGATTTTTACTTCACTCATGTGGATGATTATGTGCGAAACAGCGAAACATACATTCCTTGTGAATAAGATCGAGTGAAAACCAAGTGTAAAGCGAAACATACATTCCTTGTGAATAAGATCGAGTGAAAACCAAGTGTAAACATATGATTATTATGTAAGTGAGATTAACTTTGCTAACAAAAATAAAATTTAAAATACCACCGATGGAAGTGCTAATATGAATTATTATCACCGAATAGATTATAATTTAAATTATCACAATCCAATTTGCCTAATTTTAAAACTAGAGTTAAATGCCCGGATAGTCCCTGTGGTTTGGCGTTTTTTCACCTTCAGTCCCTAACTTTCTAAAATTACAGCTATAGTCCCCAACTTTTCAATTTTCGTTCTCGGAAGCCTAACATCAGTTAGTTTTTGGTGTTAAGTGGATGTGAAATGACATAAATACCCTTATTTGTTATATTAATAATTAAAAGATTAAAAGAAATATAAATAACACTTAAAAATGATGTGGGACCCACCACCCACCCCACCATCTTCATCTTTCCCAATCTTTACCACTTCCACCTTCCACCTCCACCACCACCACCATCATCACCTCACCCCACCGGAAAAAAAAAAAAAAAAAAAAAAAAACCCTCAAGTCTTTCAAAAAAGGACAAATTGATGGCAGCCACCAACAACAAACAATCACTTGATTAATCATCGAATAAACAGATCCATAATAGATCCATTTGTCAGCAACCCAACACCACTTCCTGTCAACCATGTCTTCCCTATCCTTCCTCTCCTGTCCACCGTCCTCCACCACCACAACACCCCCACCACCCCCACCCGCACCCTCCCTCTCAACACAACACAACGCCACCACTCCGAACCACCGTCTTTATCCACCAGCACCACCAATACCCACTTTTTACCACTGCCCTCTGCTGCTTCTGAACCATGACATCATAGTTATCGATAGCGGCCATAGCGACCGCTATCGCGAATAGCGTGGCGAGGCGAGACATGGTCGCTATATGGTGTATAGCGCTGAATAGCGTGAAAATAGCGGATTCCGACGACGACTTCCGGTCGGAAACCTGCAATTTCTGCCGGAGACTTGCTGGAAACTATGAAGAAGAGAAGAGCGGCTGCGTTTTTGTTTTTGTTGCTCCGGCCGGAAACCTGCAATTTCTGCCGGAAACTTGCTGGAACCGTGCTGGAAACTATGAAGAGAAGAGCGGCTGCTGCGTTTTTGTTTTTGTTTTTGTTGCGTTTGAGCCTTTCTAGCGTTTAATAAGTTTATGGATTTGAACATTTAACCCCTCTATCTTTCATTAGGTTACATTTAGTAACTAAAACTTGTAAAAATTTACATACAAAGTGTAAAATTAGTTTCTATATTTTAACATTTAACCCCCTATTTTCACTAGCTTACATTTGGTCCTTAAACTTATAAATTTATACATAAAAGGTATAAAACTAACGTTATATATATAAAAAAAACTTATGTAAATAGCTATTTTTTATTTCTCAAATTTTTAACTACCTTATCGCTAAACACGAAATACCGGGCGCTATTTCATCGCTATCGCTACGTAGCATATAGGTACGTTGTCGCTATTTGTAGCTATTCGCTATTGATAACTATGCATGACATCACCACCATCACTCACTGCAGCATCACTGCATCAGGTATGTTTTCATCTTTCCCTATCTATGACCATCTCCACCGATTGAACCCCACCATCCCTTTTCTGCTCTTCCTCAGTTAACAACACAAAACCTCCCATCATCGCCGACTGCCATCACCATTACCTAAGTTGAACAATCCTAATTCTATAGCCTTTGGTTAAAATTGAACTGGTTTGAATTATAATTTTATCATGGGAATGATGGTTCCATATTTGAAATTGAAATTGGTTTTAAATTGCATCTGATGTGATACTTAATTGCTGTTGTTTGAATTGATTACACACACATATATATAACTCTGGTTATGGTGGAGGATGGTGGCAGCCGATGGTGAAGATGGATTGAAGAAGAGCTGTTGTGGGTGAGTGGGAGTTGGGTAGGAAGAGGAAGTTAAAAGAGTTGGTGGGCCCCACAAATGCACAATTACTTAATACTTAATTAATTATTATTTTTTTATTATAAAGGGTAATAATTTGGTCATTTCACATCCACTTAACACCAAAAACTAACTCTCATCCGCGCCAGGGACTATCCGGGAACAAAATTGCAAAAGTTGGGAACTATAGCTGTAATTTTAGAAAGTTAGGAACTAAAGGTTAAAAATGGACAAACTAATATATACTTTTTAAATACATATGTGTAAGTTATCTAAATAAGAAATAATGGGACTGATTTTTTTATATATGTTTTTGTTTGTTTAATATAAAGTGAAGCATGATATTATTTTTAAGTAGTTTATTATTAAAGTTAAATGAGCTGGCATTCCACATGTGAATTGATGATTCATAAAGTTAACCAATCCCATATTCCTTAATGCTAGGACGGTGTAAACATTATGATAGAACACAAGAAAATGACATCCAAAAAGTAAGGAAACTTTCTTCAATACTCTCTTCAAAGTGACTCCCGATTTGTTTTTTCTTACAAAATGTAGGTAACACTCACCTAGGCAATGTGCAACATTTACCCATGACCATCGTATTGAATCAATGGAAAGCTCTCCTCTGATTCTATATTGAATTGTAAAAACTCCCATCCGACTCAATAATACGCCAACATACTGAAATAAAAAATTACCCTATGATTCCAATATCTTACTCTGAAATCACAAACACTCCCACGCGACCCAGTAATCACCAACAACCTAGAATTGTATATATACCCCTAATATGCCAGAACTATGTAAGCATCCATGTACTTAAGTCATGCAAACTACATCACATATGAGTAACATACTATACATATACTTTGAAGGGTGTAACACTCACCCTAAAAGTAGATGTTTCTTGATATTGATAACCAATGCTATACATGTAACACTACTAGCTTACTAAATGATCACCTAATAAGGTATAATGTTTTATCATTTTAATGTAATTAATCACCAAAGGAACCCAACCATATTCACCAAGTGGTTAACCTATATTAGTGAGGTACTCAAGTCTCCCACGGTCAGGGGTACCGGGCAATTACCCTTTTTTTTTTTTTAGTGTTGAGTTCTGAAAAGAACTCCTTATTCTAAAAGCCAAAACTCCGGGTGTTGGCCAGCACTTTACAAGAAGAGTAAATCTTTGACTTAATAAGTTCAAACTCCTGTTTCTCTCCAAGTATAGAACACCTGGCTAGAAACTGCTGGTACAAGAGCTAGTGATAAGACAAGAGAAAAGAGCTGCTTAAAAATGCTGGATTATGTAGCCATGCGACCAAGTGTCGCTATATGGGTCTTAGCGATGTATAGCGAAGTTAGCGACAGGTTTTTTTTTTTTTTTTTTTTGTGGTTCCAGGCTGTATTTCACCTCTTGTTTGGACCATTTAAAAAACGAAAAAAACTGCATAACCCTGCTTAAAAAAACGAAGGTTAAATGGTGCAAAAACTGCCCCAAACGGGCCCGGGTTTTCGGAGCTGCATTCGTGTCCCAGAAACTCACTTTTTGCAACGCGCGCGCGCGGGTAGGACTTGTGGTAAAACATGTCATAAAGCTACAATGGAGCAGTAAAGACTTTACCTTATAAACAACCACTCACTTTGTTCACACACCAATGTGGGACAAAGTATTTACCACCTTTTGAGACTTTCATTCACACACCCAACATATAAGTCCTAAACTTTTGCTACTAACTATTAGTTTTTGTTAAATATACATGTAAAATAGCATATATACAAGGGTATTTTGATGTAATATACATATAAAAATTTTCAAAATTCTTTTTCTAGTGTAATCGCTATTTATAAAATAGCTGTCGCTATTCGCTACGTAGCCAATAGGTGCCTTGTCGCTATTCGCTATCGACAACTATGGCTGGATGGGAAACTGTTCGTAAGGTTACTTACCAGCAGTTCTCCCAATACCAACAATTGGGTCACTTTCAACTATTTTATTGTTCCAGTAGTTTTGTATATTCTCCTGTAGTTTTACTAACTGCTAGGAATCAATTCTGTTAGACTAGTTGAACGTTATTTTGATTAGGGTGACATCACCCACTGTTTTCACTCATGTATAAATAGATTGTTCTCTGTTGAGCAATCTACCACTTGTACAATCCCTGAGAAAATACATCACTTAGGGGAAGTTTGGTAGCCTCTGAATGGTCATTAAGAGGCTACCTCTTAATGGAACCATTAATAATTTTACCAATGAAAAGTAGAAGAATGTGACATATGATGATTTACCATTCAGAGGTTACCTCTTAACCATTCAGACTTGAGGTTACCTCTTATTCATTCAGAGGTTTTAAACCATTAAGAGGTAGCATCTGAATGGTCATTAAGAGGCTACCAAACAGCCCCTTAGTGAGAGAAAGTATGAGTGAGAGCAATTGGTGAGGGGGAGTTATCATTTATACTTTGTATGTTGGGCCCTTAAAGGTTTATAAATTAGTTATTAATTAGTGATGTGGGCTAGTTGTTTAGTAATTGTTTTGGGCTTGTTATATGGGCTAGAGTGGGGCGAATTGGGCTTAGGTTTAGGGGGAGTTGTGGGCTAAACCTCCCCCATAAATACTTGTTTAGTTATTCAAGTTAAGGTTGTTGACTCTGATTCTTTCTGTTGTAACTTGTATCTGACAATTTATTGTATGCAAGTTAAGCGTTTGGTCAATTACTCTATTTCATCTTATTTCTTGTGATTGTTATTGAATCAGTTTGATTGTGTGATTCCGCTACCAATCAAACTTGTTGTGATATCATTGTTTGATCCGTTTTCGGGACAACTTAATAACTTAAAATTTATTAAGTTAGACCACGTGCTAAGTAATTCAATTAATAAAAACAACTACAACACTAAAAAAAATACTAAAAAGGGCCCCTGCCATTTTATTGCAACTCCAAACATGGTATTAGGATTGATTTGGATGCAAATATATTTTTATGGGCTGGATTTTGACTTTTAGTATAATATAACATAGCCGTTTGACTTCTTTTTCTAATTACCAATTAACCTGACGTATCACAGCAAGACATGTGTCCCTCACCCCACACTGCGCCACAACCTAATAGATGTGATCTCTTGCGCCAAGAAAATTTGTTACACTAAGGCCATCTCTTGAACTAAGGTGATATTCCAGTTAAAAAAAATAATAATAATAACTATTTCGAAACAACAACTGTTTTCATACTTACCACAAATGTGACAACTGTCAATTTTCCGTGTATCCGTACAATAATTAAACAGTAATTTGTATCTTAATGACTGTGCTTGATTTGAATTAATGACATGAATGATTCCTGATTACTGTCATATACATACAAGTGCATTACATGTTGCATAATTATTTATCATTATTGCAATGCAACACATTATGATTCAATTGGTGCACGAAACAAAGTTAGCACAGTTATCAGACAAACTAGAAGTACTGACGGGAGTTCAGTACTCAGACAGACATGATGTTAAGACACATAATGAGCTCGAAACCAAGAGTTGCACTAGTATAGTGTGTAGGAAAGTAAGGATCATAAAACCGCCTTCCTAGTGATAATTTAAGTGCCTGAAAGTGCCTAAAACTCAAAAAAACTGCAGAATTCTGCGTGTGTCAGCAAAAATCAGCTTTTTAACAACCAAATATAATGCAGAATTATGGTTTAATGGTCCAGAATGCTTTCCTAAATGTCGGGAATCAAAACTGTCATAAAAGGGAACATAAAGCACACTAAACTGCGTAATTTAGCACCTTAACGAACCGGTAACCAACCGAACAACCGGACACTACCCGAAACACCAAATTTTCACTAGAAGCACTGTTTTAGTGTTACGAAGCTAGTTATGGTCACCGAACATCATAATTCATCCCATAAACACATAACACATAAAACGCTAACTAATTCCCTTGATTTCTAACTAAACTCTCTAACTTACCATTAAATCCCAACTAAGACCCCTCCCCTCCCCCCCCCCCCCCCCTCATTCGACGGTCACCACAAGGGGGACCCACCCCTTGATTTTCTTGAATTGTTTATGTGATATGTTGGGCACTTTGTAAACATAAAGACCATTAGTTAACATGTTGTTGGAAAGTTATTACTTATAACCACAAGATCACACTTCTAACTCATTTCATCACTTTCACCACTTCACCTCTTCTTCTTCTCCTCTCCTTGTTCTCGGCTCCCATCACCCACACTTCAACCTCCATTTTCATTCCATTAACAAGCAATCTAAGGTGGTTTAGAGGTGCAAGAAGCAAAGTTAAGAAGCTTGGAGGCATTGGAACTTGAAGGACCATCATCAAGAGCTTTTATCCACCTTCTTCATCACTTTCTTCATCATAGTTTCTTCCCTAGCCTTTGTGCTAGTAGTAAGCCCCTTACCACTTGAATTTACTTCTCATTTTAGTGGTTAAAAGATTATGTAAGTTGTTAATCATAAGAAACTCAAAGAAACTCAAAGATGATCATTCACATAAAGCTTAATAACATAAGAATCTAAGTTGTTTTAGTGTATGTATGATACTTGATTGTTGATTTCTTGTGCTTATGATGTTGATCATCATAAGAAGCTTGCTAGATTGTGATTAAACACATGATCTAGCAAGTGAGAGGATGAATCTTGAGAAAATCATAATGATCATCCTTTATGTGGATCATGAACTTGAAAATGAAGTTGTTTTAGAGTATGATGATTAATGATACATGTTATAAGTCTTGAAAATGGATGATTTCAAATTTTCTCAAGAAACCAAAGTTATTTGCAAGATTAACATGATCATGATTTTTAAAGAAATTAATCATATTTTAAGTGTTAAATCAAAGCTAGAAACATGTTGTTAGCAAGAAGAATACAAGAAGAATCATTTTTAGAAAATCATCATGTAAGTTGTAAAAGACTAAATTTTACAAGAATGAGATTTATAAACAAATAACCATATTTTTAGGGGTAACTAAACTTACTTAACAACATATTAAGTTACTACAAATTTTTACAAAGTTTCAAGTTCATGACATAGTGTAAATTGCATGATTTTGGCTCATGGTAAGTCTTGATTGAATTGTTGATGATTGATGATGATTTTAAAAAGAAAATGATATGCTTTTAAAGCATGGAAACCTCCATTTTTAAGGGGAAACTATGGCAAAATTTTTGTAGAAATTAAACACTTAGAAAAATATTTTTAAACAAGTGTTTACAAGTAAATTTTAATCATGGTTTTCATATAAAAATTTGCCCTAATTTTTGTTACAAAAATTACAAATATTGGAGGTTGATTTTTGATAAATAAAAATGACTATGTATATATTTAGGAAAATATATATTTAGATGTCACAATTTGTGTGTTACTTGTATATTATGTGTATTAGTTATATTATTTTAGAAACTTGAAAATAATATAACTCACCAAAATACCCAAAATTATAATACAAAATATTACCAAAATTCCAAGAAATCAAATATATAATTTATACCCGAATATTGGACAAACCGGATATATATATATATATATAAATATATATACATACGTTCGGGATTTAGAGAAAACGATAGAAAGTGTGAGAACGGTGAGAACGCTTAACGATCGTCCGATCAAAACAATCTATGGACTAGATTGGCGCGGTGGCGTTTTCGTAAATAACATCAATTTTATTACGTGGACGCGCTTCATTAGGTAAAAGGGTCTTTTGACTACTCACATAAAACGCCAAATCATGAAATAAAACGCCAAAAACAAAAATCACAGACCATCTAAGTAAAACGCCATTAAATATAAAACGCCAAACTTAATTATAGTAAAATCCCGCCTTAAAAAAACCGCCAAAAAAAATCCTATATATACAACATCTCAGACCTTCACTTAAAAACACACACAAAAACCCAAACGCCATATTTCATATAACCCATTCGCCTTAGAAACGCCAAAAAACCCAAACATCAAATATCTTCAACCCCAAAAAGTTTTTTTTGAAATTCAGTTTGGCTGTCAGTAAGATTTCGCTTAATGAAATAGACAAAATCCTAAAGTGAGGATATAGTCCATTTCATTGAGTAAAATCTCATTGACTTATCCTAAACTTCCATCAAATTTATAACGCCAAAACATACAAAAACATTATTGAGGTTTGTTGTCAATAAAATTTAGCTGTACGGGGTGGACAACATTGTCAGTTATCTTTCTTAACCGAGGATTAACAATGTTGTCCATCTCATACAGCAAAACATTATTGATTTTAGCATGATCAAAATTTGAGGTTTAAGGTGATCTTATTTCGTGGCGTTCTTTTTATCGGTAAAACGCCAAAAAGGTTAAAAAATCAAAAATCGTTGATTGTAAAAATTCAAGATTGTTGGCTGAAAGGATATAAACTCAAGAACATTTTGCTACATGATATGGACAAATATTCAAGAAAAAGATGCTGATGTCAGACTGTGTGCTTCCAAACAGCAACACAAAAAACTACTTGAAAAACAAAAAAACAAAATGAATCATACGAAGGTCGAACCAGCCAGTTAACATTATTCAAAAATGAGCAATGTTGCAGAAATCGGCCTAGGCGGCCGATTAATCGCCGCCTAGGCGCTAGTCGGTGGGTTACTGCCTAAATTTAACCTAGTCGGTCAAAAAAATCGGTTATGGTCAAAATCGGTCAAAGTCGGTAAAAGTCGGACAAAATCGGTAAAAATCGGACTAATCGGGCCCATGTTTTTTGACCCAAAAAACCCAATTTTTGAAACCTGGCCCATGTTTTAAAGCCCAAATTTTAGTTATAAACCTATTTTAACATTTAAGTTTAGGTATTTTAACATTTAACCCCCTCTATCTTTCACTAGTTTACATATGGTTCCAAAACTTTTAAATTTATTAATAAAAAGTATAAAGTTAGATCCTAAACTTGTAAATTTATTAATAAAAAGTATAAACTTATCTATATATATATAAAAATTTGTAAAATTATACTTAAAAAGTCCAATCCGATTAATCCCGATTAATCCCTATTAATCCTGATTAATCCCTAGGCGGTACCTCACCGCCCGACTAGCGCCTTCTACAACATTGAAAATGAGAAAGAAAGAGACTGGAGACAGAGAAGATTTCGAAGATCAATTGTTTATGTGTTCTTTTTTTTCCTTTTCAGTTAACTGTTATATAATAAAAACGCCATATATAATAAAAACGCAAAAACAGCCAAAATGTTTGTTTAAAACGATATCATCCAGTTAAACGCCACCAAAAAACTGCCAAACTATAATAAAATTACTTTGAAAAATTATTATAAAAAACCCAAATAAAAGAAATACAAATAAAAAAAATAAAAAGCAAACTTGAAAATGTAACTAGAAACAGTAAATACAAAATTATTAAATACTGAAGAATCTAAAACGCAAAACTTGAAAGATGGGACGTGTTACAGACTTCAGAGATAAAGCTTATCAAAAACATTAATTACAAAATAGTAACAGAAAAGACAATATACTTTATTATAATAATGCACCGCCTAATTTAGACGCCAAAAAAGACTTCCTATAAAATGATACATCTCAGCAACTTCCATTTGATCAAACCAAAAAAACAAACGCCAAATACTACTAAATACTACCCACTGTAAAACGCCAACAAATAAACTGAATGAATTGTTATCAGAGGGGAGTACCTCAGAAAGATTTTGCTGTATGAGATGGACAAAATTTCAGGAAAAAGATACAGATGCCAGTCATATGGCATTTTGTATTTTTTGTTCTTGAAGAAGGCTTGGATGAGGAGAAGAGATCAATGACACTGAAGAGTGGGATGATGATAAAGATAAAGATCAACATGAAGAAAAAGCGAAAAACCCACCCACACGTCATAGATCTATGTCCCCAAACATCCACAAAAAAGCCACTACAACAGACGAGCAGGCAAAATAATCAAACCGATGGGTTTGTTAAGTTTTACATAAAACGCCATATTTTGGTGTCAGTTCTTGTACTATTAAAGAACAGAGAAACTGATGACAGTGAATATTGTGAAGAGAGATCCGATTAGCATTTTTAATTTATTTTCTTCGCTTGTTTTTTTTACTGTGGCTGAAATATAATCCAACAATTGTAAAACGCCAAGATAACCCAAACGCCAAAATGTTTATAAAAAATAATAGAACAATGAGCAATCTTGTTTAAAACCCCTTCAAAAACGCCATTCAAATAGATTTCCTGCCCCCCTGGGCTCCAACGGCATACGTTATGAATAAACGCCTTAAACGCCAAAATGTTGATACAATGGAACCATTAAAACGTCATTAATTATTGAATTTGGTTAAAGCCAAAAATCTCAAAAACCAAAAATTAAAACAACATTGGGAAAAAGCGGAACAGGAAAAGCAAAAGATGAAAAGAAAAAAAAAGCCCCTCCGCCCTTTTCTAAGCGGCGTGACACGTGTTTGGCCAGGAAGCGTTCTCACCGTTCTCACACTTTTGATCGTTTTCTCCCGATCCCGTTTCTATATATATATATATATATTCCAGAATTAAATTCATATATTTCGACAAAAGAGTTAAACGGTATTTTGGAAACCAAAAGAACGGAAAGTATGGTTTTTACAAGTATTACAAGATATATCTTATTTTATCAAGTAGAAAATATATTATTTTTGAGTGGAGAAAAATATATATTTTTTCTTGAACAATTAGAAGATATATTATTTTTGAAGAAAATATATATATTCTTAAACAAGCTAAAAGCATATTATTTTGGGTGAAAAATGGAATTATAAATATTTTCTAAGTTAATCTTGAAAATATATTATTTTTGAGGTTTATATGAAAGTATAATTATTTTTGCCAAGAAAGATTTATAGATATTTTTCTATAAAAGTTTTCTTAAAATACATATATTTTAAGAATATAAGTTGGTGATTTTTAGTTGATTAAAATAAAATTCCGAAAAATTTAATACAAAAATTAAGTATAAAAATACTTAATAAACACAATGAAAATACGTATTCTCGTACGTACAAATACACCCCGGAATACGCCACCAATACTTGGCAAAATACACAAGTCTAGAAATACACAAGTATAAGTATAAGTATAACCCACACTTGGGAAATATTCAAGAAGGATTACAAAACAAAATAAGTTAAAATATATTATTTAAACAAATATTCCAAATAATTGGCAAATATAATTTAAGTTAAAATATTAATATTTTAACCAATAATTATATACTTTGGAATAATATATTGTACATCCAACTCGTAACTCAAAGTATGATCAGTCATAATACCTAAGACTGAGAGTCGTTACACGACCTAGCCGTCTAATAAACATAACACGTGTGTAGGTAGTAGTACGACCAGAAGAAAGGATCTTTGAGTTACCCGGAACAAGACGCAATTCAGTGAGTTCATGTCCCCCTTTTCTTTTAACTGTTTTCGGTTTATAACTTCGGGGGTGAAATACATGTTTCAATGTTTCAAAAGTTCAAATGTTTCAATGGTATGGTTTAGCTAAGGAATGAACTGTTAGATCACGTGGATGATGTAGTATCTCTCCTAAGTGCCATTAATCTAGTTTAAGACCGAGGGGCATGAGTGATAGATCTATCTGGGTGTAGCGAGCCCCACCCATTGGTTCTTGTGTGGCCGCATGTGGTGACTATGTCATTCCCGCCGGATGGACCGGAAAAAATTCGCTAGGTTTGACCACTTCCTACGCACCACACATATTAATGTCCTTGCAAAAAATTAATGATCTGTTCATAGACGCTTACATACCGGTTATCAAAGGAATTCTCTCAAATGTTTACAAGTCATTACGAGCTCACATACAAAACACATGAACTCGCTCAACTTTTGTTAATGTTTTCAAATTACATGTATTTCAGGAAATTGATATGTATCTGGTGGGCGTTTCAAAGTTTTCAAGATGTGTTTACAAGAGATGATGTCATCCCGTTTTGAAGGGTTTGAATTGTGCATCTTATCCTTGATAAGATACATGAATCAAAGCCTTGTTTTATCTATGTCTTTTGTTAAAGTCCTTTATGGAACTTAAAACATTTGGTTGGTTTGTATGTTAAACTTGAAGTCTTTGGTTGGTACTTAACAATGTGGTTTGTATTATTTTGAATCGTATTAATGGATGAACATCATGGTTTTAATCATATAGTTGTTTGTTATAATTGAATGCAATGATATTAAGCAAGTCACATATCATACGCTTCCGCAAAAGTCAGGGTGTGACAACAAGAACATATGATGTCATTATTGTTTGCCCTAAATACTAACTTCTGGTAATCTGGTCTACCCTATCTTTGTTACTGCTCACTACCTAATGCCTTAATCTTAATCAAACATTCTTACTTACGGATTAGCTTAAGCATGTTTCCAAAATTCCACACTAACCCCATGAATTTTTTTTGGCCATTGCAGTAAGCTAAGTAATTGTAGCATTACCTTCTACAAGGCCTTTAAATTCATTTTCTTTCGGTACGCAAATAACACTAAAAATGGACAAGAGTTATCTAAAATCAAACTTTAACTTTGATGTTTCAAGCGCTAACATAAACATTGTACTCATCAAAGCAATCAACAATGTTGATAATACGAAAGTAATTATGTGCAAAACGGTATTGTTTTCATGTACCAGAAAATGCTTCAAATCATCCGTGACGTCTAAACCTCCAGCACAATCAGCAGATGCGGCAAGCTATAGAAACAAATCAACAAGAATTGTAAAGTCATTTAAAAGGCTCAAGCATAAATTTTCTAATGAATGATAAATAAATAGGCAAAAAAGGAATAAATTTAACTATGTATCACAATTAAATCAACTTGCTTCAAGTTGCCACCAGACAAAATATTCTTTATGCCAATAACTAATTAACCAGATTAAACCTCGCCAAATAATAGTTGTCAACAAAGACCTTCTACAAAAGTGGCAGAATATCAAAATGGATAAAAAAGTTTGGTGAAGGATTAAGTACGTTGGTTACCAAGTAGAGAGAGAAAGATCAAATGTTAATTACTTGTAAAATAATTGCAACTGAATAGAAGTTAAGTCTCCTTCATCCCCAAAATCTAACCCAGACCTGTTAAATCGTTCAAAATTGTATAAATACACTATCCTATTGGCAACCGTAGACAAATTAAAACATCTTATAACACAACAATTTAACTAATTAGCACAAAATAAACACAAAACCCTAAGAACGCAAGTAAACAAATTACGTACACAAATAAAAGAGTAATATAATCCGTTATACAGAACTCGAAGTCTGATCATCAGCGGGCAGCGGTTCAGACTTCGGCGGTGACAGCGGATGAGGACTCGCAGCACGCCACCGACGACGGTGTAATTCAGAAGTACGAGGCGGAAGTGGAGACCACCGGTGTGAAGATATGATTCTACTGGTGGAACAACTACAGTGGACCGATGTAACGAAAGGAGTGGTGGTGGGGAGAATCGACGAGTGTTGGTGGTGGTGGTTGAAGACGACGCCGGAGAACACGAAGCAGTTAGGCAGGAAGGGTTTTGGAAACAGAGCGTGAGAAATTTGGGAGAATATATTGTGGATTATATTTGGACGAAAATGTCCCTATTCCCCACTCTTTTGTTGTTCCCCAATGAACCTTTATATATATATATATATATATATATATATATATATATATATAGAGAGAGAGAGAGAGAGAGTTAATTACATAGTTAGTCCCTGTGGTTTGCACAAAGTAACATACTTAGGTACTAATAGTTTAAAATCACATTCTAGGGTATTAACTTTTCATTTTGTAACGTTTGGATGTATTAACGTTATTTGTAAGTTTAAAATCACATTCTATTAGTACCTAAATATGTTATTTTGTGCAAACCACAGGGACTAACTATGTTAATACCCTAGAAGTTAATACCTCTAAACATTACAAAATGAAAAGTTAATACCCTAGAAGGTGATTTTAAACTATTAGTACCTAAGTATGTTATTTTGTGCAAACCACAGGGACTAACTATGTAATTAACTCTCTCTCTCTCTCTCTCTCTATATATATATATATATAGGACAAAGATCCGTTAGGAACCACCCTTTATTGCGAGAACCGCGAGAACCAATGTGAACACAACCAAAATGCCTAAAAATAGCTAAAAACACACAAAAATAAATTTAATATTTTTTATAAAAAACTCGCTACTTTTAGTAGCCAAAAAAAACATTTTTTTTTATTTTTATTTTTTTTTTAAATTTGGCTACTAAAAGTAACGATTTTAACATAAAAAAATATTAAAAACAAAATTAGATTTTTTTTTATTTTTTTAGATTTTTTGGGGGTTTAGTTTTTAGCATTTTAGCTTGAAGGAAGGGGGGGGGTTAGGTTTTTGGGGGGTGGGGGAGGGGGGGTTAGGTTTTGGGTGGGGGGGGGGGTTAGGTTTTTTTAGCTATTTTAGGTTGTGTTCACATTGGTTCTCGCGGTTCTCGCAATAAAGGTGGTTCTCGCATGAACCTTACCCTATATATATATATAGGAAAAGGTTCTATGCAGAACACTAAATATTGCGAGAGCACGCAGAACAAAATCCTAAAAGCCTAAAAAGTAAATGAAAATGTTACAAATGTAAGATTTATTGTTTCTCACACTAGAATTCAAAACAAAATATGAAAAATTTTATGTTTTTATATAACATACACATATGTAGGTTATGTGTAGGTTAAATTAGCTACATGTATATAGGCTTTGTGTAGGTAAAAATATATGGTTTTTTATGTATATATCATATACACATATGAATGTAAGAAACATAAAATTCAAAAAATATGAACCTTAAATCACAAAATTCAGTGATTTAGAGTTGTTCTTTTTGTTCTCTCAATAAATAGTGTTCTGTAATGATCCTCATCCTATATATATATATATATATATATATATATATGGGTCAGTTAACGTACAATTGGCCTTAACATACGATGCGTACGCGATTAGAAATCGCATGGTTTCACAAACCCGGACATGTTATAAACTCGCATGGCTCACAAACTTGGACTTACAAAAAAATGGTTGTTCGCATGTTATATCTCAAAATCGCATGGTCATAAACTCGGACTCACAAACTCGAACAACCAAAATGTACAAAATCGCATGTTATACACTAATCGCGTACGCATCGTACGTTAAGAGATATTGTACAAATACACTTTCTCTCTATACATATATATAGGGGAGGGTTCATTGAGGAATACTAAAAATCAATGTTGTAGAAGGCACTAGGCGCTAGTCGGGCGGTGAGGTACCGCCTAGGGATTAATAGGGATTAATCCGGATTAATAGGGATTAATCCGGATTAATAGGGATTAATCGGATTAGACTTTTTAAGTATAATTTTACAAATTTTTATGTATATATAGATAACTTTATACTTTTTATTAATAAATGTACAAGTTTAGGAGATAACTTTATACTTTTTATTAATAAATTTAAAAGTTTAGGAACCATATGTAAACTAGTGAAAGATAGAGGAGATTAAATATTAAAATACCTAAACTTAAATGTTAAAATAGGTTTATAACTAAAATTTGGGCTTTAAACCATGGGCCAGGTTTCAAAAATTGGGGGGTCAAAAAACATGGGACCGATTAGTCCGATTTTGACCGATTTTGTCCGACTTTTACCGACTTTGACCATAACCGATTTTTTTGACCGACTAGCTTAAATTTAGGCAGTAACCCACCGACTAGCGCCTAGGCGCCAATTAATCGGCCTCCTAGGCCGATTTATGCAACATTGCTAAAAATGTAGCAGTCAATAGTGTGCTATAGCGGTGCTATAGCACCGCTATAGCACCGCTATAGCGCTTAGCGGACATACGAACCCATAGCTGTCCAAATAGCGGTCCCATATAGGGGTCCCGCTATTAGCGGTGCTAAATCCCGCTATTGGACCGCTATTTTGAAACCCGTATAGCAGTCGTAGCACTGCTTTTAGCGGTTTTCCTTATTTCAGCCCAAAAGTAGGTAAAGCCCGCATTAATTAACTTTTGTTTATAAATAAACCCAAAAGTAAAGGCACAAACCCAAATTAAACCTAAATCGAGACCAAAGTTTTCATTCATTGGTGCTTCATCAGTTCATCATTCAACAAAATTAAATCTAAATCTCTAAATCGTTGGACTTCCCTGGTTAATGTTTTGGATTTTGATATTACTACTAATATTTTGCATGATGATATGATATTACTATAAATTTTGATATTATTACTAATATTTTTCAATATATATATTTATATACATCATGGTTTAAAAAAACGGCCGAGGCGTACGTACTGAGGCGCGCCTCAGTTCGGAACGAAAGGAAAACGCATATGAGGCGGCGCCTCAGGTTCTGATATTAAACGGACGCCTCAGTTGAGTGAGGCGGGAAAAAACGGCCGAGGCGGTAGACGAGGCGCACGTTTTTTTAGGCGCCAAAAGCATACTCGTCTGGGCTTTAAAATAAAAAAAATAAAGGTTAAATGAAAAAACTGGCCCACGCGTGCCTGGGGTTTTCGGAGCTGCATTCGTGTCCGCAGGACGTGCGGGCATGCACGATTTCAATTAAATTTCAATTCAGAAACTCATTTTTTGCACCCCCCCTGCGCGCGGGTAGGACTTGTGGTAAAACATGTCATAAAGCTACAATGGAGTAGTAAAGACTTTACCTTATAAACAACCACTCACTTTATCCCCACACCGATGTGGGACAAAGTATTTACCACCTTTTGAGACTTTCATTCACACACCCAACATATAAGCCTTTGCTACTAACTATTAGTTTTTGTTAAAGGAATCCTGTTAATAATATTGTTGCTGTTAATTATATTGCTGCTGTTAATAATCGTTTTATTATCTCTGTTAATATTGCTGCTGTTAATTTACTTGCTGTTAGTGTACGCTCAAAGGAATCCTGTTAATAATATTGCTGATTTGAATCTTCTTTTATGTTTTTAACTGCTGATTTGATGAGAAAAGTCATTTTTTGATGTTAAGTATTTATTATTTTATGATATATATAATTTTAATATTTATTTATTAATACCGCCTCAGCCTTACGCCTCGTTCCGCCTCAATACTTACGCCTCGTGAGGCGAAGGGAAAACGCCTCGATACTCGTTTCCGTTTTTTTAAACCTTGATATACATATAAATACATAAAATATGCATGATATAAAAATTACCGCTATACCACCACTATAACCTATATATCATATAGCGGACCTTGGCCGCTATTTGATTTTGGACCGCTATAACTGCATAGAAGTGTGTGTGTGTGTGTATGTATGTTATGACTCCCTCCCGTTGGTGAGATGCATTTGATAGCGACGTCTATAACGTGAACTTTTTGCTTAAATGGGCCGCGAAGCAATGGGTCATCATCAGTCATGATCCACGAGACTCCAGATTGAAGTACATTGTTACAAGCAAACAAATTGATAGAATAGATTTAGCTCCAAAATCTAAATATAAACATGCATATATGTATCTGTGTTGTAAAAATAAGAAACTTTGAAATGACACTAAAGTCGCTCTTTTCCATCATGCTTTAATCTGCAGTTATCAATGATGAATTTAGGGAGATGTAAGCTCAACATCAAAGTGTACCTGAACATTTTTTTCTATTTTACCATCTGACTCATTACCCTGAATTGTATGGAAATTAACATAAAATGGGACCTAGTCTTTTGGTTCATGTGTTACATGTGTCTACAAAACTGAATTAACTTAAAACAAACGGAGCTGAACCGAACCACCAAATAACCGACCTCTTTTCAAGAAATCAACCATGTACCAGTATGGCATTCATGTGCTTATGTAATTTCCCTTATATAAATTTCAATTGTTTACATAACCTACAGTGATAGGAGCTCGTTGAGACGTAAGATTAAGGTTAAGGATTTATAGGAGATGGTACAATTGTGTTTTTAGGGGTAGTGTATGGTCGTAGATATGTAACTATGTGTATAGGCTGTTTGTGTTGTTATATATGTTTTGTTTACCATGCACTCTTTCACCACTCATGTTATATTAGTAGCTTCATACACACACACACACCTCATGTTCTATTTATTTCTTTTCTGGGTGTTTTAGAGCCGAGGGTCTCACTGGAAGCAGTCTCTCTATCCCTAGGGGTAGAGGTAAGGTGTGCCTACATCTCACCCTCCCCAGACCCTACCAATGGCTTTGCTATTTGTGGGATTTTACTAGGTATGATTGATTGATTGACAGTGCATATCTATCTGTTCTGATAGAAATTGCAGTGCTTTGCAATTCTTTTCATAAATCTTGTGGGATAGGTGATGAATCTAAACAAGTAGTGTATGCTTCATTGTTATCATGGTTGCAAGCTTATTAATTTTAGCTTATGATAATATAATGAATTTGTATCATTATTCTTAATATATGTTTTTTGTTTGAATGATTCATGAATTAACAAAAACTACAATGAAGTGTAATTAGACACAAATATGTACCATCTTGTCGAAACCTTGTACTTTTAAGACAAAATCAGCGTTAAACTTGGGCTGTAAATGGAGCGTATGGGGTTTGTTAAGACTTAAAATCTGATGTTATATGAGTTGAAAGTGGTATGGACCTTGTTTCAGGGATAACACCCTCTAGTGGTGTTATTTGATTGGATGGCATATTACGCGGTATACCAATCTATTCAAGAACTATACACCCGCATATTAGATGAAATGTGTCTGAGGGGGGTGTAGGTTCAATAATAATACCCTCCGAGGAGTATATCTTCTCTTTTTGAATGGCAAAGGTTACAAATATATCTTGTTTTATTTGCAAAGGTTACATGTATATCTTGTTTTATTTGCAGCAGCAGCAATGTGTACACTCAGATGATGCGGAAATGAAATCAACAACTTTACCATATAGCAATCATTTAAGAGGTATGAAGTGAAGACAAAACACATGATGAAACCCTATGGCTGGAATATTACCTGAATTACTTTTTTGACCCTTTCCTTTTCTTTTTAGGAGCCACAGTTTTGTCGTCATCATCGGAATCACTGTCGTCGTCGTCATCAGAGGGAGGAGAAGGATCAAGTCGAGCTGCGTCTACGGCCCAGTTGATAATCTTCTGAACCTCATCTGCCTCTTCAATGTTGATGTGTTCAGTTGTAGATGTTGCGTTGGGACCTTTGAGAGCAGCGAATCGAGCAAACAGGTCATCTACATCTACATCTTCATGAGCATGAGCGGCGGCGGTTTCAGGTTTAGGTTTAGGTTTGGATCTGAGAGCTTGAAATCGACGATCGAGATCTGGATCTATTATTGCGTTGGAGGATTGAGGGACGAAATCGAATTTGGAATTGGTGTGAGAATTGAGGGTTAGCTTGAGAAGAAGGTCGTCTTGTGTTAATTTCAGTAACTCTTCGACTTCATCGATGGCGTCCGCAGGTTGTTTCTTTTTTCCGCTCTTGCTCATCCTCGATGTTTTCTTTTGCTCCTTTTCCACCCTCAAATCAATTCTTCTATTTTTGTATCTAATGACTAATGTCTGTCTGTGTTGATTTTCTAAACCAAAGACATGTATCTAATGACTAAATGTCTGTCTGGTAATTTTAGGATTTTACACTATGTTCCCGAGTTAAGTTAAGAAGAGAAAAGAAATGATTCTCTCATTTTCTTTTCTTTTCTCTTCATTTCTTTCCAAATTGGAAAGATTAATTTTAGACAAAAAATCTCTCATTTTCTCTTCTTTTCTCTCCTTTAATGAAACTCTGTAACACAACAAAAAATTATTTCTTTCCAAATCTTTTCTTTTCTCTCATTTAATGAAACTCGGGAACATAGCGTTAGTGTTATCAACACCAATTATGTGGGGTGAGGTTCATGTAAAAAAGACATTTTTCATGAGAAACCATAGAAATTGACATGTAAGCATCATGTTTTGGACTTAGTCATGATGTTTTGGGTTATCATGGCAAGAAATACACCAAATATAACAATTTAAAACATGATGCATTGTATTACGGGCATGAAATTTAAACACAACAAAAATACACTGCTTAACACTTAAAACGCACTACTTAACGTTCTTGGCATGGTGTTTTAAGTTTTAAGCCTAGAATTCATTGCATTGTATCTTAAATTGCTATATTTGGTGTTTTCCTTGCCAAAACAACCCAAAACATTATGCTAAAGTCCAAAATATGATGCTTACATGTCAATTCTTATGTCTTCTCACACTTCTTACGAAAAATGTCATTTTTACAGGATCCTAACTTAAGATAATTTGTCATTCCCTTAAAATACCCTTAGTGCATGATGTACAACTCTCTAAAGCACAATATTCATTACCTTTCCAACAATACCCTTTTCTTTAATTCCTTTCCTGCTCACTGAAACCCTACAAACAAGCCCAAATCTAGATCCAACATTTCAAAATTCAAACACGCCTCTTCTCTTCCTTCTCTCTCTCTCAAATCCCATGTGAATCAGATCTGGATCTGCTCCCTCTCTCTCGATTCATCCGTAAATCATCGAAGAAAAACATCATTCTGCCTCACCCTACATCGAAGAAAAACATCAGATCTGGAAATCAAACATCACCACCATCCCGAGTGCTCACCAGCAAGATCAAATGTCATTATGCTTTCCTCAGATCTCAAATTTTGAAATATAAAACATCCATCCCTCTTTTCTCTTTTGTACACAAACACACATACGGAACCCTAATCTCTCCATTGTTTCTTTCTCTAAACTTAACAAAACGGGTAACCCGTAACCCTAGGTGCTTTCTTTTCAAAGCAAGAAGTTGGTAAAATGCAACATAGGTATGTGTTTGGATTACACTGTCTTTAATTTTTTGCACTTTTTTTTGTTTGTTTAATTGTTGAGGGTTTTGGATTTTAAGTTAATTTGATATTTATTTGTCGGCTATGGTTCTTGTTTGCAGATTATATGGAGAGAAGAAGGTGGTTGACCTTATTGATTACAATTATTTTTGTTGTTTCATCTTGTAGAGGTAACAATTTATGGTGTTTAATTGATGTTTATCATCAGTAATTTGGGATTAATGTTTTAATTTATTGTTTTGTTAGGCCAGATAATCAACTTTAGACTAGGGGTGTATCAGATTTGTTAATGGATGCACATACTGGTCGAAATTAATGGATTGAATATGATTACAGAAACTTATATAATGAATTAATGATGTATGTTAACTGTTGGGAACAGTGTGTTTTTGCCATAGAAAACATATTGATACTTGAAATCAAATGGATTTGATGCATGCAGAATAGTTCTTTATAGTATTATATAACATCGAGTTATATTTTCTTACAAATCATGGTTCTTATGCATATGTAGATGGGGTATCGACATATCGATTATGCCCAAGTGTATGGCAACGAGAAGGAGGTACACAGTTTCTTGCTTCCATACACCATAATTCTTGTTTTTCGCTTCCTAATTAAGCAAAATGTTGATAAGTCAGATTGTTAAATATGTAAAACATTCAAATTTGATGTCTTTCAGATTGGGTTAGTTTTGAAGAAGCTCTTTCAAGAAAATGTCATTAAATGTCGGGTGTGATTTTATGGCAGGTGCTTTAGGGTTTGGATTTGTTATGAAGTCGACTCTGGAGTGTAGAAAGATGGAGCCGAAAGGGCTTATGGTTACTCGCAAAGCAATACTGGATAATATTTGAGGAATCAAGACAAGATTTCATCTTGGTACTAGGGAAGTAACCCTATACGACCCGTATAGATGGTGTGAAAACAAGAGTTAAGGGTGTGGCTTTATTAACACCCATAATTCATTGTTGGAAGAATGACCATATTGACATCAGTTTGACCTAATTAAGAAATTCTCTGATGCAGAATTGATAGTTTGATACAACAGGTGTCATAGCAAGGGTGAAAGAGTTGTTTAAAGGTCACAATAATCTAATTTTTGGGTTCAACACTTTCTTGCCGAAGGGCTTTGAAATAACTGTCATCGAGGATGAAGAGGCCCCACCAAAGAGATCCGTGGAGTTTGAAGAGGCGATAAATTTCGTAAACAAAATAAAGTGGAGCTGATTCTCTTTTTTGTTGAAAGAAACAATAGTAATTTGAATTTTTGAATATAATTATCCTACCCCTCCGGTTGCAGAAACGCTTTCAAAATGATGATCATGTTTACAAATCGTTATTGGACATCTTGAACATGTACAGAAAGGACCTCAAGGGTATTAATGAAGTATACAGCGAGGTAAGTTTGTTTAAGGTTTTATAATTGTTGTTTAGTGGTATATACAGTTATTTTTTATTTCACAACTTGCAATATGTGCAGGTTGCCTCACTTTTTGATGATCATCATGATCTTCTTGAGGATTTCACAAGGTTGTTGCCAGCTGCTTCAGCCGCTGCTTCTGCACACCATGCTTCCTTACGAAATTCTTATCAACGTTATGATGAACGAAGCTCAGCCATGGTCCCGCTTCGACCGGGACACCATGATAAGGTATTTTGGATAACTATTTTATTATGTTCGGTATTTCTTTTTATTAAAAGGTTATGTTATTGTAAAAATAAATATATATTTAGATTGACGATATACATATACGCAGCATGCGAACACTCACATATGTATGTGTGTAAATATATGCATATAGTTTACGATGTACGTATATATAACCCCTCGATCTACATATATTTTTCTAATTTTCTTTTATTTGGGTAAAGATTAGTAACACTGATGTGTGCAAAATGTAACATATAAATTACATCAAATAAGGCATAAAACTAACCATTTTTTAGTACTAATGTTGGAAAAAGCGTGTTTTTGTCTTCCTTTTGAATTTATAGGACCAAATGAGCTTTAACGAACAAAAGGAGCAAATAAGCAGCCAAAACCAACATAAATACAAAAAGAAGGAATAAACGTGACATGCCCGACCCCTCGGCAGCATCCCCAAAGTAAAAACAAGAAATCAGAAGACTGACCACGGGGTCGTGCCCAGCCAAACACGGGGCGTGATCAGGAACCTGCAGAAAAGACAAACCTGTAGAAGCTTCAACGCCCGCCACGGGGCGTGGTCAACGCAAAGATACGCAGAATCTTGCCAAATCTTGATAGTACAAATATGATGCTGACCACGGGGCCGTGCCCGCTGAACACGGGGCCGTGTGGGACCCTCTGCTGACACTTGCAATTAATGAAGGAAGAGATAAGGCTGGACACGGGGTCGTGGCCAGAGCACTGTGCAGGCTATAAATAGGGGTGCTTGGCTCACTTCAAAGGCATCACTTGGCAAACCACTACTCTCCCACTTTGCCACCACTCTACCACCACTACAACAACAACACCCACCACCATCATCCATCTTTAGAGTGTGTAGTAGTCTCGGGATCCAAGATTGATTGTAAGGGTTGTTGCCAATCAAAGGCCATGTTTGGTTAAGCCTCTTACATCACTTGGTGAAGACAAGTCTTTATTGTATTACTTTTTATTTTTAATCTTTCGGCACTTTTTATTTGGTTATGTATTAATGACTTTAATAACTAGTTTCTTATGTTAAAGGTGAATTCTTCCTATCATTTTTCCGTGGTGTCTTGGCGTTACTTTGCTGTCTATATAAAGTAAAAGATTACATCATTCATGTTTTTACGGTCTATATAAAAGCATGTTGACTACCTGGTCGGGGGTTAGCGGAATGGTTTGGTAAGGTTCCTGCCTTGTTCAGTGTATAGATCCTGCAAAGACCTGGTTCAAGCTTACTAGGACATCCTTCAATACCCACTGGTATTGGATGGCGGGGGTGCGAATAGCTTGAACCCCTCATATGTAAGCTACTATTAATACATTAAACCACTTAGCCGAGGGTAACGTCACCTTCAAAAGAGGGGCCTACCACTTTTCGCATTAATAACTTAATTAATAATATTTCAATATTCCGACCCTTTGGGATTGTATCCCTGCTGACTCAAACCACTGGGTTGAGGGTAACGTTGTGACAACTCGAGTTTCCGACTTTCACTTTCGCATTAAATGCACGTTGACTTTGACTGTGTAGTTGTTTGACTTGTTTAACTTGTAACTGTACACGTTATATTATAATGAAACGCATTGTGTTTGCATGACTTTGTGTTTGGTTGTATAACATGAAACCTGTTGAAAAATTTAAACAGTTTAACACATGAAAGGACTCGACGAAACAGTGTGTTTCGCCATCGAACAACTCGACGAAACAGTGTGTTTCGCCATAGAACTTCTCGACGAAACGGATGTGTTTCGCCGGCCCACTGATTCGCCGAGGCCCACTACGGGCCCAGTACGTAAATTTGTATATTAAAACGTGAACCGACTTCTGTTTTCACACTTTTGGCAAAAAAGAAACCCTAGAACTCTCCATTGTGTGAAGGCGATAACCATCTCCCACCATCATCTCTCTCTCTAATCCTCCCTTGTTCGTCCCAAATTGGTTAGTGTGTTTATAACAGAACTGATTGCTTGTTTTTGATTAAAAAGTTTGTTTGATGAATGCTTTTGGCTGTGGTTAACACTTGGGTTGAGATTCATGTAATTAGGGTTCATGCTAGATATTATGTGCCTTGATGATGATTTTGATCTGAGATCGTGATTAGATGATTGGCTGTATGATTGAATGACTTTCCGTATGTTGATGTCGGCAAATTAGGGTTTCTGTGATATTGCGTAACTGATGTAACTGCTCGACGTAACTGACTTTTGGCGAAACACTAATCTCGGCGAAACTGATTCAAAGAAACGCATGACGAGGAAACAAATGTGTTTCGCCGAGGGATATCACGACGAATCAAAGTGATTCGTCGAAGGGGCTCACGGCGAAACAGAGGGTGTTTCGCCGACTTGGGTAAATTGCACAGTAACTGTTTCTGTTAAAACTTAACTGAGTTAACTAACTGCTGTTAGATGCTATGCCTGACTTGTATGATCATGAATACGTGCAATGTGCGACTTGGTGATTATTTATGCGTTGTCCACTATGATTATACTTACGTGCCAACTTCGTGAATGTAAACTGATTATGTATACGTGCACACTTTAGGACGTGATTGACTTACTTTGAGCACATACTTAGCATACCGAGCAAAACAAGGTGAGTTCACACTCTTACCAAGGCATGGGATTCCCGGGGTTGGGAATGGGTTGATTGATTGATTATTTATGCTTAAGAATTATCGGAATTACATACCATAGGCCTCGGGAGAGGAAGGTTAATGGTAGTTACTGCTAGACTAGTGATACATATACTTCTCTTCGCACACACGCCGGGATCGGCCGCGATAATAGAACAATCTTCGCATACATGCCTGGAATGGCCGCGAACTATACTTTAATCTTCGCACACATGCCGGGTGGGCCGCGATACAAATATACCTAGTCTAGAACACCTGGGAAACCCCCACTAAACTTCGCAAACATGCCTAGAGGGCCGCGATACCATTACATACGATACATGATTACTAAACGAACTTACGATTTACGATACGAACACTATAACTGAATAACCAACTGTGAACTCGCTCAACTAGTTGTTGACTCTCTGTTACATGCCTTGCAGGACCATAGGTATTCTTGGAGCTTGCACGGGAGGCGCGGTCGTTGTGGGCACGGATTTTGGATGTTATGATACACTCTTTTGTGACACTTCAACTTAATATTTATGTTGGGTTTTTACATTATTGCTTCCGCTACACACTTGTTTATGTTTGGTTTTGAAAACACCTATCGTATTGATGAATGACTTTCACTATTTAATTATATGTTCAATATGATTGGTGGCTTGATCTGTGACAACCCTCACTAAACCAGGTATCCGTACAACTTAATTATCTATAAGATCATCACTTAACACAACATTACACACACTTAACACCAAACTTCACACACTCCTCTCTCCCTCTCTCTCTAAGAAGCTACGGCCAAACACCCCTTGAACACACAACCATTGTCAAGCTTTGATCTTGCCATTTCAAGTTCACACAAGTGTTAAGGATCACGGATAAGGAGTCTTGGTGCAAACGGAAGGCGAAGGACCTCTCTACTTTGCTTTTATCCACGCATTTTTCGCATAGATTCTTCCCTAGCCTCGAGCTAGTGGTATGTTGCTTAAATCACCTTCTTGAACTATTTTAAAGTGGGTAATATGATTTGTAACGGTTAAAACTCGTTAACTTACAAGATGATACATAAAAGTCTACTTAAAACACTAAAAATGGTGGTTAAAAGCTCATATGTTGTGTAAATCATGTAGTAATTGATTTGTGTGATTATTTGGACCCGATCTATGTTGTGGTAGCTCGGATCATCATTTAACCCGGTTTAGTCATGATCTTGGATTATGACATAAATCTTGTTTAAGTGTAACAAGGGTTAGAAGATGAAACTCTACCACACAAGAATCATGAACTTGTGTAAAAGTGTTTTAGCTTGTACAATAGTGTTTAAAACTAGTAGATCTACGGATCTACAGGTGGTATTTTCAAAGCACCGAGTGTCAAATAAATCATGTTTTTCTAAAGACGGATCTTACACTAACAAGAGTGGTTTTTAGAACACACAAGTGTGTAACCACTTGTGTAACACAAAGTTTCGACAAAATAACTATTTTTGTAAAAATTGACGAGAAGTTGTAAAGACGGAACTTCCATAAAAACGAGGTTTTTACAAAATCGGATTGTTTTATATAAAGATCCACTAAAAGTAATGAGATTTACTTCACAGTTTGGATAAATCACAAGTTCACGAAATTTATGCGATTTATATACATATTTTGACTAGTTTGTGATTTGAACATTGTTTTGGTTGAATGAGAAGATTGTTGGTTGATTTGTAAAAGAAAATGATACGCTTGAAAGCGTGGCCACCTCCAGTTACAGAGGAAACTCTGGCGAAATTCTCCAAAAACCTAACACTTAGAAATATTTTCACTATAAGTGTTAGAAATACATTTTGACTTGTTTTCAAAATATAAGTTTCGCCACGACTATATTTACAAAACATCGGAGGTGGGATTTTCACAAAATAAAACGTGATACATATATATATTTAGTATATATTCTTCTTTCACAACATCACTTGTATAAGTGTATATGATTATTTTGTGAACTACGTAAATATTATTTTTAGAGTAAAAATAATATTACTAAGTATTATTATGGGAAAATCACATGTATTAAAATATAATATTTTTGGGAATAATATTCATATTTTGGAGTTAGGAATAAAATATATTAAGTGAGACTTAATAGTGTAATCGAAATTATACGAACACACATGTATTAAATCCCCCATCCTTGGGAGGGAGAATGACTACCAAGTATATACAGAACGTAAACACGAAATAGTTGCCTAACTATTTCCCAAAAACTTAAACCATAAAGCTAAGGCACGGCCGTCCGTCTAATAGAGTTAGCACGTGTAGGTCGTCATACAGCTGATCGATTTGGAGGCATACTTGGTAGAGACGCACCACTATGAGTTCATGTCCCCCTTTTCTCTTAACTGTTTTCAGTTTTCTTAACTACGGGGGTGAAATACATGTTACTTTGATTACAAGTACTTTATACATGGTATGGTTAGCGTAAGGAGGTTTACTACTTAGATCATGTGAGTGGGTAGGCAGAAACTGGAGACCATTAATCCTCATTGTAGGAACCGAGGGACGTAAGCGGTAGATCTATCTGGGTGTAGCGAGCCCAGCCCCAGGTCCAACCAGAACGGACCTCGGGGTGACGTTGTACCCAACGCTAAATCTGCTAGGTTTGAGTCTTCCTACTTGCACTTCACACATATCAATGGCCTTGCAAACCGTTGGTGATCTCTTTTTCCTTATTTGCTACATACCAGGATTTTTATACATACAAGGTTTATTTACTCACTTACACATGAACTCGCTCAACATTATTGTTGATTTTTCAACTTACATGTATTTCAGGAAATTAAAGATCTGGCACGGTATGTTATGTTTTCCCGCTGCATATGGGTTCCGAGGTCATCCGGGTTTAGGAAATGTGACTTTTTCCTGGACGAGTCATAAATCTTAAACTGCGTTTATTTCTTGTTAATGGTTATGTTTTTCAAGACAATGTTTTATGTTATGATGTTGTAAGTCTCTAAGACAATGGTATGTTACTCTGGTTTTAAAACTTAATCGAATGGATGATCTTGCATGATTTTATTTCATATAGCTTTGTTATGATTAAGCTATGGTATTAAGAAGTCACACCAAATTAACCACGCTTCCGCAAAGCCAGGGTGTGACAGCTTGGTATCAGAGCTCTGATCATAGCGAACTAGGATTCTTTCTCGAGTCTAGACTATGATCACTAGGGCTCTCACGAAAACATTTTTACTGCATACCACTTAAGTCCAGATCCAAAACTTTTATAAACATATGTTGAGCACATTTTATTTATTATAGGCTCAGTCTTGGAGGCTGAGGCTCGGTCTTGGAGGCCGAGGCTCGGTCTGAGAGATCGAGGTAGTTGGCTAGTTGGACTAGGAAGAGTAGGCTCAGTCTTGGAGGCTGAGGCTCGGTCTTAGAGGCCGAGGCTCGATCTTAGAGGTCGAGGTAGATGATAGAGCAGTCTTAGAGACTGGGAAGAATTTGGCTAGTGAGACTAGGAATGTCAGTCTAGGAGACTGGGAGGCTAGTGGGACTAGGAGAATTATTTGATTGACTAACATGTTTATACGAGTATATGATTGATTATTATACGTATATGTGTTTGTGTTACAAACGTCATGCTTTCATCATGTAAAGATGGACACTACGAATCCCATGGCCATAGTATCAGATGACATAGTTTCATCGAAGCACGAGGTGTACATTTCCGATACTACCGGCACAGACAATGACGACTTTCAGCCCTTTTTGCGCTACCTGAAGTCGTAGCAGAGCCTACTGATGGCCATCTTGTTGGGAGTTTGCCACTCGCGGTGATCCCTGCTCCTGTGCCCCCTTGCCGCTTATCCTGTTGTTGATATGCCCCCCCCCCCGACGTGGCCTCTAACGACGATAACGATCTACTAGAGGAGGACCCATTCGAGGTCAGGGCCCTATTGCTGCTGGTATTAGCCTACTGCATGCGGACGCTCCTGCAGGGGAAACTCATGTCCATTCCCCTATCCCAGACTCATTTGAGTTTCTGACATCCGCATCTTCGCACATACAGGGAATGCAGCACCACCCACACGACGCCGACCCTGATACGGCATCATCAGCTGCACCGTTTCCCGCACCCAGCTTTGAGTTTGATCACAGTATTGAGGGTGATCTTGTTCTTCCACCTGGTTTTGATCCAGACCATGACCTTGAGTTCATACACTTAGACCAGCCCTTGGAGGATCCTGTAACCCCCTGTGTTTGTTGATCCAGCTAATCTTGAGATGGAGTTTTTGATCCGGAGCCAGCCGTGGCCCCTGAACCAGGCATTGCTCCTGACCCCGCATTAGAGCATGACCCTGTTCATGCCGATGCACCTGCTGTTGCTCCTTGATTGATCATCTGCTTGGACGAGAGAAAATTTGGGGTAACTATGCAAGACAATTTATTATTACGGGGGCCCACGTAATAACGACTTGTAGTGCACAGAAATCCTGGTGGACTCTGCGGGTCAAGCTAATGAAAACCAATGTAGCAGGAAACATCTAAAATACGAATGACCAAGGCGAGGCGATGTAGCCTCGAGTTCATTCTATTACAAGCAACAAGCCAAATTGGCAAGCCTATGTGAAGGCTCAGAAATTTATTTCCCCACTCATACATTGAGTATATTTGCGTGTGAAATTGGGTGATTACATGATGGCCTATGTTGCTATATACCTCATAGACAATTGAAACGTTGTCTAACCCGCTTCACACCACTTCGACAAAAGGGAATGCCACCCAGACGTGACACAAACACCAGTACGTTGCCAAGGACAGAAGCCGAGCTGCAAGAACGCATCTCACAGATAAATACACGACATGAAGCCCTCCGCTCTGAGCACAACGATGGCATTACTGGAAATAACCCTCCAACTGGCTGCACCTATAAGCAGTTCCTAAACTGCAAGCCTTTGAATTTTGACAGAACGGGAGGCGACGTTGCATTTGTTCGTTGGTCCGAAAAGACTGACCCCATTCTAAGAATGAGTAACTGTTCGCCTCAAAGAGAGGGTTACCTATATCTCGGGGTTAATTCTAGATGACACCCTCTCATGGTGGAACCTTCAATTTCAGACCCTTGGCACAGACGCTGCTTATGCACTGAGTTGGGACGAGCTCAAGGAAACGGTTGAGGAGAAATGTTGTCCTAGAACTGGAATTCAGAAGCTTGAGGTGGAGTTCTGGAATTTGAAAATGGATGAACCAGAGATTCCTGAACTTGTCCAGCGATCGCACGACTTGTCTAGGGTCGTCCCCTACTAAGTCATTGACGTTGTATGATACAGTTGTGCACTTGTAAGCTTTACATTGTGGTCTCAATTTGTGGCAAGGCAATCGCAGTATTCTCATCACTCGTGATGTTTGATTTATTGTTTATGTTCTATGACAAGAGATGTTATGTGGTTGATTTATTTATAGCATGAGATGTTATGTGTTGAATACATGCGAACATTTTACTTGCTATGACCTAACCTACGTGAAACATCTTTTAGAAGATGCCACCAAGACGCGAAATGCGCATGCCCACCTCAGAGGCGGAACTTCAAGAGATAATTGTTGTAGCTATAGCACAGCACGAGGCCCTACGCTCCGAACCTAGCAGAGGTACCTCAGAAAATAACGGTTGTTCCTACTGGCACTTCCTCAAATACAAGCCTCCGAAGTTCGACGGCACTAGAGGTGCCATAGCTTTTGTGAAATGGATTGAAAGCATGGACTCCATCTTTCGAGTGAGCGGTTGTACGCCGGAACAACAAGTCCCATACGTTTCTGAGCTGTTCCTAGATGAAGCCCGATTATGGTGGAATCTTCAGACCTGTATAAAGGGTGCTACTGCAACATATGCCTTAACATGGGGTGAACTGAAAGGAATGATGCATAAGAAGTATTGCCCCCAGACGGAAACCCAGAAGTGGGAAGATGAATTTCGGAGCCTGATGATGGAAGGTCCGAAGGTGTTGGAGTACGTGCAAAGACTTCATGATTCGTCACGAGTTGTTCCGTACCTGGTGAAACCAGAATTAAAGAAATTGGAACAATTCATTTGGGAACTGGCGCCTCAAGTCTTGAGCTTGATGACAACATCAACGCCACCAACAACTGATGTTGCAAGTAAGATGGGTCTGGCACTCGTTACGGAGGCAATTAGACTAGAAAAACTTGCAAACCCTGACAAGGAGACTCAGGTAGAGTCGTCTGGAAAGAACAAAAGGAAGCTCACCGAAGATACCCGAATGAATGAGGATGAACAAAGATCTATTCGAGGTTGTTTTGACTGCGGGGACAAAGGGCATTTCAAGAAAGATTGCCCTAACAATAAACAGGCCAATGATAAGATTTACTTAGAAACTGAACCAAGACGTGCTGAGTGCAAGTGTCACCACAATTATGGATGTCGGAAGCCTAGGTACGGAAGGAAAGGACACAACAAGGATGGTTGTGGGATGAAGGGTCCCAGACAAGGAGAAAACAGTAACAACGCTCAAGGTGGAAATGGGAGGTATCCAGGATGCTTCCATTGTGGGGATGTTGGACATCTTAAGAGGGAATGCCCGAAGTTGAAACAAGACCGTGAAAAGACATCCAAGCTTGTGTAGCATGCCAGGATCCAGGCGTGACTACTGGTACGTTCTCTATCAACCAAAACTTTTGCATCTATTTTGTTTGATACTGGTGCCGATTATAGCTTCGTGTCGTTAGAATTTAAGAATATTCTTGGTTTAGCCTCTAATAAGTTAGATATTCCCTACTCTATCGAATTGACCAATGGGAAGTTAGTAGAAGCCAATGAAGTTATCAGAGGCTGTGTGATCGAATTGGGAGAACGCGAGTTTGCTTTGGATCTACTACCAGTCCAGTTGGGAAGCTTCGACGTGGTGGTAGGAATGGATTGGTTATCAGGCAACAAGGCTGAGATAGTTTGTCACGAAAAGGTTGTTCGTATCCCAACCGAAGATGGCGAAACAATTGTGGTTCACGGGGAGAAGCGTGATACGCCGTTAAGAATTATCAGCTGCCTGAAGGCGCAAAAGTGTTTGCAAAAGGGATGTGTGGCCTTCCTGGCACACATTGTGGATAAGAAGGCTGCTGAGCCAAGAATCGAAGACATCCCTGTCGTGAGGGAATATCCAGAAGTCTTCCCAGAGGACTTACCTGGACTGCCACCTCAGAGACAAGTAGAGTTCCGCATTGACTTAGTTCCAGGCGCCGCACCTGTGGCTAAGGCACCTTACAGACTTGCTCCGTCTGAGATGCAGGAACTGTCGACACAACTTCAAGAGTTGTTAGACAAGGGATTTATCCGACCCAGCTTCTCGCCTTGGGGAGCTCCGGTCCTGTTTGTCAAGAAGAAGGACGGTAGTTTTCGTATGTGCATCGACTACCGGGAGCTGAACAAGCTGACGATCAAGAATAGATATCCTCTGCCAAGAATCGATGATCTGTTTGATCAACTGCAAGGCTCAAGCTTTTATTCAAAGATCGATCTTCGATCTGGATACCATCAGTTAAGGATACAAGAGGAGAGTATCCCAAAGACAGCCTTCAGAACTCGTTATGGACACTACGAGTTCCTTGTTATGCCGTTTGGTTTGACAAACGCACCGGCAGTCTTTATGGATTTGATGAATAGAGTTTGCAAGCCGTACTTGGACAAGTTCGTGATTGTGTTTATCGACGACATCTTGATCTATTCAAGAACAAAGGCTAAGCACGAACTAGGGATGAGCAAGTCGGTATTCCGTCCCGTACCGATACCGATACCGACTAATACCGATACCGATTTTCACCCAAACTAGATACCGATACCGAAACATGTCGGTTAGGTATCGGTACGGTACGGTATCGGTATTATACCGTATTTTGAGGGTCGGTATCGGTATAATACCGATACCGTACCGTACCGATACCGAAATCGCCAAAATGTGGATACCGATCGGGATACCGATACCGATACCGATCGGTACGGGATCGGTACGGGATCGGTATGGGATCGGTATTGGTATTCATATGCTCATCCCTAGCACGAACAGCATTTAAGAGCTATCTTGGAGTTGCTGAAGAAGGAACAGTAGTATGCCAAGTTCTCTAAGTGCGAGTTTTGGCTTCGTGAAGTCCAATTTCTTGGACATGTGGTTAATGGAAATGGAATACATGTTGATCCCACAAAGTTCGAAGCGATCAAGAATTGGGAAGCGCCAAAGACGCCAACCGAGATTCGACAATTCTTGGGTTTGGCTGGCTACTATAGAAGGTTCATTGAGGACTTTTCGAAGATCGCTCAACCATTGACGCTCCTCACCCAGAAGGATAAGAAGTTTGATTGGGAAATCAAACAGGAAGAAGCGTTCTAGATATTGAAGGATAAGCTCTGCAATGCGCCAATCTTAGCACTACCGAAAGGTACAGATGATTTTATGGTATACTGCGACGCCTCGCGTCAAGGATTAGGTTGTGTGTTGATGCAACGCCAAAAGGTTATTTCTTACGCATCACGCCAATTGAAAGTGCACGAAAAGAACTATACCACACATGATTTGGAGCTAGGCGCAGTGATATTTGCTTTAAAGATCTGGAGACACTACCTATATGGTACGAAGTGTACAATCTTCACAGATCATAAAAGCCTACAACACATATTCAACCAGAAGGAGCCGAATATGAGGCAAAGACGATGGGTTGAATTGTGGAATGATTACGACTGCGAGATGATGTATCATCCAGGGAAGGCGAATGTGGTCGCCGATGCCCTAAGTCGAAAGGAGAAGATCAAGCCCATAAGGGTTAGGGCTTTAGAAATGATTATCCGAATCGATCTTTCCTTGCGCATTCGTGCCGCGCAGAAAGAAGCTCTCAAGGAAGGAAACCTTGAAGAAGAATATCTCCGTGGGATGGAGAAGCTTTTGGTGCCAAACAAGGAAGGAACGTTATGTTTTGAGAAAAGGATTTGGGTTCCTTTGTTTGGAGGTTTAAGGAGAGTTATTTTTGATGAAGCTCACAAAGTCGCGGTACTCTATCCACCCTGGAGCGGATAAGATGTACCAAGATCTCAAGGATTATTATTGGTGGCCTAGGATGAAAGGCGATGTTGCTGTATATGTGAGCAAATGTTTAACATGCGCTAAGGTTAAAGCCGAATATCAGAAGCCTTCAGGACTTCTTCAACAACCTGAGATTCCCAAGTGGAAATGGGAACAAATCTCAATGGATTTTATTACAAAGTTGCCAAGAACGGCAAGAGGCCATGACACTATTTGGGCAATAGTGGATCGATTAACAAAGTCAGCACACTTCCTACCTATCAGAGAGAAGGATAATACGTGCAAGTTGGCTGAAACTTACATGAGAGAGATCGTCGCACGCCATGGAGTACCTCTCTCGATCATCTCTGATAGAGACGGAAGATTTGTGTCAAGGATATGGCAATCCTTCCAAGAAGCTTTTGGCTCACAATTGAATCTGAGCACTGTGTTTCATCCGCAAACTGACGGTCAAAGCGAGCAAACGATACAGACATTGGAAGGCATGCTGAGAGCGTGTGTTATGGATTTGGGCGGTAGCTGGGACAAGCATTTGCCTTTGGTCGAATTTTCATACAACAACAGCTACCACACCAGTATTGGTGTCACGCCATTTGAAGCCCTTTACGGACGCAAGTGCCGATCACCCCTATGCTGGGCTGACGCAGGTGATAGGCAGCTTGCTGGTCCCGAAATCGTCCAAGAGACGACAGACAAGATTGCGCAGATTCTAAAACGCATCGAAGCAGCTCGCCACAGACAGAAAGCCTATGCGGATCCAAACCGGAAACACTTGGAATCCCAAGTTGGAGAGATGGTTTTATTGAAAGTTTCACCCTGGAAAGGGGTGGCACGCTTCGGAAAGCGTGGGAAGTTAAATCCGCGCTACATTGGTCCTTTCAGAATTTTGGAAAGAATAGGACTAGTAGCATACAAGTTGGACCTACCTGCTGAACTCCATTCTGTTCACGATACATTTCATGTATCCAACCTGAAGAAAAGTCCAACTCAAGATAACATTGCCATTCCCATCGACGAGATTCATGTTGACGACACGCTCCGTTTCGTTGAAGAACCGGTTGAGGTTACGGATTGGAAAGTAAACAAGACCCGCCGGAGCAGTGTCAAGCTCGTCAAAGTTCGTTGGAATGCCGGACGTGGTCCTGATTACACCTGGGAGCCCGAGGACCGGATGAAAGAGAAATACCCCCACTTATTTCCTAAGAACCCTGCATCTAGTAGCAGAACCTAAATTTCGGGACGAAATTTATTTAACGGGGGGAGAATGTGACAACCCTCACTAAACCAGGTATCCGTACAACTTAATTAATAATTAATTACTGCTTAATTACTGTGCTTGCTTGAACTTGTGAATAAACTGCTACTTGAATACTGATACATGTACTTACTTGCATCATACTTTACTTGCTGTCACTACATTATTTACATGACTGAACCTTAGTGACAAACATGATGCACAAAAAGCACAGTAGCACTATAACGGATAACCTATTGAACATGCTGATAAAGCCAGCATCAGGCAAACACTGCCTCTAAGGCCTGTATGAGCCAGAAATATTTTGCTACACTAGTGGTGAGTGTAGGGATATAAGGGTTGTAGAACTGCGTCTCTAGGAATAAGTTTCAATGACTGGATGTGCCTAAAACGTACTCTAAGTACAAAATTCAGCACTTTACATAACAATTCAGCTTTTAGCTAACTAATAAAGTGCCAAAACTTGAGAAAAATATTACTAGACACTTTCCAAAGTGTCAGGAATGAGTTGTGTCACTAAAAGGGGTAATAACGACACTTTAAAGCTTTGTTAACGCTTTAACGGATTACTATCCAACCGAACAACCGGACTTTACCCGGAACCTGAAAATATTGTCATTTTCATTATTTATCTTTTTCTGAGCCAGTTAGGGTCCCTGATTACCCTAACACCCATTGTAACACACTACACACAACTAACCGGGTTAAGCACTTAACTAACTTACTTAACCTAACTAATACACTTAGCATCTAGTTGGAATCGGACTAGACCCCCCCCTCTCTAACCGTCCCCAACTAGAGGGGACACACTTTGTACTTTTGTGATTTATTAAATCTTGTGTGCTTAGTATCAAGTAGACACATGGACCTTTGGTTAAACATGTTGAAAATTATCTATAAGATCATCACTTAACACAACATTACACACACTTAACACCAAACTTCACACACTCCTCTCTCCCTCTCTCTCTAAGAAGCTACGGCCAAACACCCCTTGAACACACAACCATTGTCAAGCTTTGATCTTGCCATTTCAAGTTCACACAAGTGTTAAGGATCACGGATAAGGAGTCTTGGTGCAAACGGAAGGCGAAGGACCTCTCTACTTTGCTTTTATCCACGCATTTTTCGCATAGATTCTTCCCTAGCCTCGAGCTAGTGGTATGTTGCTTAAATCACCTTCTTGAACTATTTTAAAGTGGGTAATATGATTTGTAACGGTTAAAACTCGTTAACTTACAAGATGATACATAAAAGTCTACTTAAAACACTAAAAATGGTGGTTAAAAGCTCATATGTTGTGTAAATCATGTAGTAATTGATTTGTGTGATTATTTGGACCCGATCTATGTTGTGGTAGCTCAGATCATCATTTAACCCGGTTTAGTCATGATCTTGGATTATGACATAAAGCTTGTTTAAGTGTAACAAGGGTTAGAAGATGAAACTCTACCACACAAGAATCATGAACTTGTGTAAAAGTGTTTTAGCTTGTACAATAGTGTTTAAAACTAGTAGATCTACGGATCTACAGGTGGTATTTTCAAAGCACCGAGTGTCAAATAAATCATGTTTTTCTAAAGACGGATCTTACACTAACAAGAGTGGTTTTTAGAACACACAAGTGTGTAACCACTTGTGTAACACAAAGTTTCGACAAAATAACTATTTTTGTAAAAATTGACGAGAAGTTGTAAAGACGGAACTTCCATAAAAACGAGGTTTTTACAAAATCGGATTGTTTTATATAAAGATCCACTAAAAGTAATGAGATTTACTTCACAGTTTGGATAAATCACAAGTTCACGAAATTTATGCGATTTATATACATATTTTGACTAGTTTGTGATTTGAACATTGTTTTGGTTGAATGAGAAGATTGTTGGTTGATTTGTAAAAGAAAATGATACGCTTGAAAGCGTGGCCACCTCCAGTTACAGAGGAAACTCTGGCGAAATTCTCCAAAAACCTAACACTTAGAAATATTTTCACTATAAGTGTTAGAAATACATTTTGACTTGTTTTCAAAATATAAGTTTCGCCACGACTATATTTACAAAACATCGGAGGTGGGATTTTCACAAAATAAAACGTGATACATATATATATTTAGTATATATTCTTCTTTCACAACATCACTTGTATAAGTGTATATGATTATTTTGTGAACTACGTAAATATTATTTTTAGAGTAAAAATAATATTACTAAGTATTATTATGGGAAAATCACATGTATTAAAATATAATATTTTTGGGAAGAATATTCATATTTTGGAGTTAGGAATAAAATATATTAAGTGAGACTTAATAGTGTAATCGAAATTATACGAACACACATGTATTAAATCCCCCATCCTTGGGAGGGAGAATGACTACCAAGTATATACAGAACGTAAACACGAAATAGTTGCCTAACTATTTCCCAAAAACTTAAACCATAAAGCTAAGGCACGGCCGTCCGTCTAATAGAGTTAGCACGTGTAGGTCGTCATACAGCTGATCGATTTGGAGGCATACTTGGTAGAGACGCACCACTGTGAGTTCATGTCCCCCTTTTCTCTTAACTGTTTTCAGTTTTCTTAACTACGGGGGTGAAATACATGTTACTTTGATTACAAGTACTTTATACATGGTATGGTTAGCGTAAGGAGGTTTACTACTTAGATCATGTGAGTGGGTAGGCAGAAACTGGAGACCATTAATCCTCATTGTAGGAACCGAGGGACGTAAGCGGTAGATCTATCTGGGTGTAGCGAGCCCAGCCCCAGGTCCAACCAGAACGGACCTCGGGGTGACGTTGTACCCAACGCTAAATCTACTAGGTTTGAGTCTTCCTACTTGCACTTCACACATATCAATGGCCTTGCAAACCGTTGGTGATCTCTTTTTCCTTATTTGCTACATACCAGGATTTTTATACATACAAGGTTTATTTACTCACTTACACATGAACTCGCTCAACATTATTGTTGATTTTTCAACTTACATGTATTTCAGGAAATTAAAGATCTGGCACGGTATGTTATGTTTTCCCGCTGCATATGGGTTCCGAGGTCATCCGGGTTTAGGAAATGTGACTTTTTCCTGGACGAGTCACAAATCTTAAACTGCGTTTATTTCTTGTTAATGGTTATGTTTTTCAAGACAATGTTTTATGTTATGATGTTGTAAGTCTCTAAGACAATGGTATGTTACTCTGGTTTTAAAACTTAATCGAATGGATGATCTTGCATGATTTTATTTCATATAGCTTTGTTATGATTAAGCTATGGTATTAAGAAGTCACACCAAATTAACCACGCTTCCGCAAAGCCAGGGTGTGACATGATCCTGGTCATGTCACGCCTCCAAGCGGTGGTACTCCGCGTGTGGATTTTGGGGGTGTGACAGATTGGTATCAGAGCCATTGGTTATAGTGAACTAGGTTTTAATAAGGGAAAACTTTTTGTTAAAACCAGACTATAACCTGAACAGTGCTCAATGATCCACAACGACACTTCGCTCCACGTGCAAGACTCAACATCCTAGGTAATATGGTATATGTTTTATTGCCTACTTGATAAAATTGCATAGAACTTTGCTCAGGGTATGCTTAGATTAACGTAACACTATTGCTTGAGAATACTTGTTTGCTCGCTCTCTTCTGTCATCGCACTATTCGCGAACCTCTCTCACTTATGTTATCTTTGCTATGAAGATCATGTCTGGACGTATTAACATGACACAAGCCCAGTTGACGGCTCTCATTAACGAGCGAGTTGCTGCGGCACTTGCAGCCGCACAAGCAGGAGGTATACCCTGCAGTTGTAACTCACACTAGGATCTTTAGATCCTATACTCCTAAACCAACTCTTGTGTTTAACTTTGTTCTGATTCTTATACACAATAGGTCAACCACCTGTTTGCACCTTCAAAACTTTCATGGACTGTCGTCCTACTACTTTTAGTGGCATGGAAGGAGCGGTTGGACTTCTCCGTTGGTTTGAAAAGCTTGAGTCAGTATTTGAGATGTGTGAATGCCCTGAGGCTCGCAGGGTGAAGTACGCCACTGGTACTCTAGAAGGCATTGCGCTGACTTGGTGGAATGTGCAAGTTCAGATGTTAGGGTTGGCTGTTGCTAACGCCACACCCTGGAATGATTTCAAGGAGTTGATCAAGGAGGAATACTGTAGCCGTGATGACATTCATAAGCTGGAGGTAGAGTTTTACCACTTGAAAATGACGGGGTCAGAAATTGAAGCGTACACCAAAAGATCGAATGAGTTGGCTATTCTGTGTCCTACTATGGTAGACCCTCCCATTAAGCGTATCGAACTGTATCTCAATGGTCTGGTGCCGGAGATTCAAAGTCACGTAACCTCGGCGAATCTTGGCACCATTCAACAGATCGTCAAGTTAGCTCATCGCCTCACCAATCAGGCAGTGGAACAGAACAGGCTGCCTAAACGTATCAGCGCTACTACTACCGCTACCACTCCAGCTACTCCTGCTACTCCCAGTGACAACAAGCGGAAATGGGAAGGGGATTCCAGCAGGGGTTCAGCTACCGTACAGTCTCAAGCACAGCAGCAGCGCAAGACTAGTGATTACCAGAGTCCGAGTCAGCAATCTTCTGGTGGTCAGGGGCAGAGTGGATATCGGGGAATTCACCCACTGTGTAACAGGTGCAACAGACACCACAGTGGTCAATGTCGCAAGGGCCGCTGTCAGAGATGTCTCAAGATGGGTCATGAAGCTAAAGATTGCAGGAGCTCAAGGCCTGCGAATCAGAACCAGCAACAACAGCCACTAGCTCCACGAAACCAGCAACAACAACAACAACAGCGAGACAATAGGGGATGCTTTCAATGTGGGGCTGAAGGCCATTTCAAGCGGGACTGCCCCCAGTTAAACCAGAATCAGGATAACAACAACAATACTCAGGGCAATAGGAACAACAATGGGGGAAACAACAACGACAATGGTGCTAGGGGTCGTGCATTTGTGATTGGTCAGGGTGATGCAAGGAACGATCCTAATGTGGTTATGGGTAAGTTTCTTCTCGACGACTTTTATGTTACTGTATTATTTGATTCGGGTGCGGATACCAGTTATATGTCTCTGAAAGTTAGTCAAATGCTTAAACGCGCACCAACACTTTTGAACACCAAACATGTCGTAGAGTTAGCTAACGGAAAAAGTCTAGAGGCCACACACATAGTTCAGGGTTGTAATCTTATCCTCGCTGGTCAGACTTTCTATATCGATCTCATTCCTATAACTCTGAGTAGTTTTGATATCGTCATTGGTATGGATTGGTTATCCCAACAACAAGCAGAGATCCTATGCAAGGAGAAGATCATTCGCATTTCCTGTCACACCCCCAAAATCCACCTGCGGAGTACTACCGCTTGGAGGCGTGACTGACCAGGATCCAGCCACCAATCATATTGAACAAGCATATAAGTAGTTATAAAAATCCAACCAATACAATTGGTGTTCAAACAAAACATAGTTAAGTTGCAAGCGGAAGCATAAGTCTTAAAGCCAAAACATAAGTTTAATAGTTTCAAAGTTTAACATGGCACACAGACGTCCGTGTCCCACAACGATCCTCCTCCATGCAAGCTCCAGCTAAGAACCTAAGGACCTGCAAAGCATGTAGTAACGAGTCAACAACAAGTTGAGTGAGTTCACGGTTGGGTGTTCGTTTTAAGTTGTTTCGAAAACAGTTTCCTTTAGCTGGCATCCTGCCGTGGGGGTTACCCCATAGTTTAAAAACGGGATTTGTTTATTCCTGGTTACACTGGCAATCCTGCCGTGGGGGCTACCCCGTGTTAGTTATCTGGCATTTCGGCCGTGGGGGCTACCCCATGTATCTACTAGACTCGTTACCATATCGACTGCTGACTGTAGTCATGTTTAAGTGCCCTGAAACTGTCAATGTCTATCATCATTGACGTGCCCCAGATCCATTAGTTCACGCCCGTCCTCTGCGGCACGGTGTGAGGTTTGTCAGACCTAAATAGCGCTATCTAACTAATGACCCGCTCGCCATTGGCCCGGCGATTAAGTCGATATAAAAAATGAGGGACTTCGTGATAGAGTTTTGGTCTAGTACGAGTTATCTGTCCGTGAGGACGAGGAATTTCATTCCTGAACCTTTGCTGTCCTACCCAAGAAGGACGAGGAACCCAGTTCCTTAACCCCAATTCCCGACCCCTGGGAATCCCATGCTTTGTAGAGGGTGTGAACTCACCTTGGTTTGCTCGGTAGAAAACACAGAAAAGTCAAACAAGCAACGTTGAGGCTACTCACGTCCTATCATAGTTGTATCATACAATCAGGTTCGTATTCAAGTGGTGCACATATATTCTACACGTATGCTAGCACGTTGCATGCAGTTCATTGACATTCACATTTAACAGTAATGTATCAGGCCTGTATACTAGGCCCAAGAGTCCGGCCCAATCAAATAAGCCCATAATTAAACAAGTCCAACAGCGTGTACCCGTATAAGATCCCGAGTCGCAACTAGGCGTTTGCGACTCGCAACCGGAGTCGCAACCATGGTTTCGGTCCATGCTGTTTTGGTTACGAGTCGCAACCGGACTCGCAACCGTGGTTTCGAGTCACAAGGTTTGGTGTGCTGATCCGGTGTGGTTTCGAGTCGCAACCGGGTGTTTGCGACTCGCAATCTATGTCGCAACCGGGAGGTTTCGACTCGTTGTGCTTGGTTTCGAGTCGCAACTGCTGGTTTCGAGTGGACATTTACTGATTCGGAACAGTGTACTATTCTGATTTCATGCAGTTTGTACTAACCAACCAAAATCCTTAAACATGTCCCTTGTCTAGCAGTTTACTAAAAATGGATCAAACCAAATCAGAATTCAAATATTCAACCATGCTCTTATGATGTTCAACAAGTTCTTCATGTTCATCAAATATTCAAAACACATTCATCATGTTCATCATTATTCATATGAACCTAAGTCTAACCCACATATATTCATCCGATTTCATGAGTAACAAACCTTTAATCATCATTAAGCCACTCGGATTTGAGCCTATATGGAACCGATAACATTTACTCATATTCAAGCATACATTATTCATCCAACATAACCAATAAGTCATCATTAACCGAATATAAACACATAATATAGAACATCTATGCATCGATTTCTTGAATACTAACTTAACATCAATGTGTACTATCAAAACATATTCAACCGATTATCATACATCATTATCAACTCGAAACACAAAACATATCCGGTTCACAAACATCATCAAGCATACACTACGCTAGTTAAGTTCTATCATTCATACCATTATTAAACCACAACAAACATCATAAATTCACTAACCACATCATAAACACTAACCGATTGTGGTTCGTTTGGTGAGAACAAGCAAAAATCCGAGAACTCTTCTTGTGGCCGGTTGGTTTGATCCGAAAAGAAAGGAGAAGAGTGTGATGTTGTGGTTTAGGGTTTTAGTGTGAGAGAGAGGAGAGTGTGCGTTGGAGAGTATGAGTGTTATCAAAATGGCAACATGTATCATAAACAAGTTTATATACTCGCCCCTAGCAATGCACCCTAGTGGGCTCTCGGGTAGGTCAAGCGTGGGTGTGTGGCCCAACCGGCCCATGTGTGGCGTGATGTTTACTCGAGACCACATGGTCTCGGGTCGGGTCCTTGTTGTTTCGGTACATATACACATATCGCATACATACAAGCACACACAAATAACACATAATCACATAAAGGTTCATTGTCATTAATCACATAAGTTATCTAGTCACACGTTTAAGCATACACTGAAAGGTTCTAAATTTCGAGTTGTCACATTTCCCGTACTGGAAAAGAACCTCTCGAAGTTCAAGGCGACAAGAGTGGTGTCGTGAGTGGCAACATCTCCTTCTTGAAGGCACAGAAGTGTTTGCGAAAGGGTCACACAGCTATATTAGCATTCGTTACTGATACATCGACGAAAGAGAAGAAGTTAGAGGATATTCCAGTCGTGCGTGACTTTCCTCAAGTGTTTCCTGAAGAGTTACCTGGGCTACCGCCTCATCGTCAGGTCGAATTTCAGATCGAGCTAGCTCCAGGAGCAGCACCTATAGCTCGAGCACCTTATCGCTTAGCACCAACTGAACTGGAAGAACTGTCTAAGCAATTGCAAGAACTCTTGGAAAAGGGTTTCATACGTCCTAGCTCTTCGCCCTGGGGAGCTCCAGTACTATTTGTGAAGAAGAAAGACGGTACTTTCCGTATGTGCATAGATTACCGCGAACTGAACAAGGTGACCGTGAAGAATCGCTATCCTCTTCCACGCATCGACGACTTATTCGACCAGTTGCAAGGGTCGAGCTATTACTCGAAGATTGACCTGAGGTCAGGCTATCATCAATTGAGAGTCCGGGATGAGGACGTCTCCAAAACAGCATTCAGAACTCGCTACGGCCATTACGAGTTTTTGGTCATGCCATTCGGGCTAACGAACGCGCCTGCGGTTTTCATGGATCTTATGAACAGGGTGTGCAAACCTTATCTTGACAAGTTTGTTATTGTTTTCATCGACGACATCCTGATCTATTCGAAGAGTCAGGAGGAACACGAGCAGCATTTACGACTCATTTTGGAACTTCTTCGAGCAGAACAGCTGTACGCTAAGTTTTCAAAATGCGACTTCTGGCTTCGTGAAGTCCACTTTCTAGGCCACGTGGTAAACAAGGATGGGATTCATGTCGATCCATCCAAGGTAGATTCGATCAAGAACTGGCCTGCACCTCGCACACCAACCGAAATACGCCAATTCTTGGGTTTGGCGGGTTATTACAGACGGTTCATCAAAGACTTCTCAAAGATTGCACAGCCGCTTACATTACTGACACAGAAAGGTGTTGCTTACCGTTGGGGTAATACACAGGAAACAGCGTTTCAGCACTTAAAGGATAGACTTTGTAGCGCACCTATCCTCTCATTGCCTGAAGGCACGGACGATTTTGTAGTCTACTGTGACGCATCCATCCAAGGTCTTGGATGTGTGTTGATGCAGCGGGATAAAGTCATTGCTTATGCTTCACGCCAACTTAAGATTCACGAACGGAATTACACTACACATGATCTAGAGCTGGGAGCTGTTGTTTTTGCGCTCAAGATATGGCGACATTACCTGTATGGCACTAAGTGCACCATCTACACCGATCACAGGAGTCACGAATATATCTTCAAGCAGAAAGAATTGAACATGCGACAGCGTAGATGGGTTGAACTACTGAACGATTACGAATGTGCTATAAAGTACCATCCGGGCAAAGCCAATGTGGTGGCCGACGCCCTCAGTCGAAAGGATACTACACCTAGGCGTGTACGAGCATTGCAACTCACTATTCAGTCTAGTCTTCCTTCACAGATACGAGATGCTCAGGTAGAAGCATTGAAACCAGAGAACGTCAGGGCTGAAGCCCTGCGCGGCTCAAGGCAACGGTTAGAACAAAAGGCAGACGGAGCCTACTATGTAACAGGACGCATCTGGGTCCCACTCTATGGCAACTTACGCGAGCTTGTAATGGATGAAGCTCATAAGTCTCGCTACTCAGTACATCCTGGTTCGGATAAGATGTACCACGACCTCAGAACTACATATTGGTGGCCTAGCATGAAAGCTCACATAGCAACTTACGTTAGCAAGTGTTTGACTTGTGCGAGAGTCAAAGCGGAATATCAGAAACCATCAGGCCCACTCCAACAACCTGAGATACCACAATGGAAATGGGAACTAATTTCCATGGATTTTGTTACTGGCCTACCTAGATCTCAGCGCGGAAATGATACTATTTGGGTGATCGTGGATCGACTCACAAAGTCTGCTCACTTCTTGGCTATCAAGGAAACGGATAAGTTCTCCACTCTAGCAGACGTATACCTTAAGGAAGTTGTCTCGAGGCACGGGGTGCCCACCTCTATTATCTCTGATCGTGATGCACGTTTTACTTCAGAACTGTGGCAAGCAATGCATAAATCTTTTGGCTCTCGATTAGACATGAGCACAGCCTATCACCCTCAAACAGATGGGCAATCTGAGCGCACTATTCAAACTCTAGAAGACATGCTTCGGGCGTGCGTAATTGACTTTGGCAATGGCTGGGAAAAACATCTGCCACTTGTAGAATTTTCATACAATAACAGCTACCACACCAGCATTAAAGCTGCTCCATTTGAGGCATTGTACGGGCATAAATGCCGATCACCTCTTTGTTGGGCAGAGGTGGGTGACAGTCAGATCACAGGTCCAGAAATGGTAGTTGATACTACTGAAAAGATTGCTCAAATACGACAACGCATGGCGGCAGCTCGTGACCGTCAGAAAGCATACGCAGATAAAGACAGGAAACTACTCGAGTTCCAGGTTGGGGATCGAGTGCTACTCAAGGTTTCACCCTGGAAGGGTGTTGTTCGTTTTGGCAAACGAGGCAAGCTCAATCCACGATACGTTGGACCATTCGAAGTCATAGAGAAAATAGGCAAAGTGGCCTACAGACTGAACTTGCCAGCTGAACTCAGTGCAGTTCACAACGTCTTTCACGTGTCGAATCTGAAGAAGTGTCTGTCAGATGAGACCCTCATAGTTCCTTTGAAGGAGCTCACTATCGACGAACGGTTGCATTTCGTCAAGGAACCAGTTGAAATCACGGACCGGGATGTTAAGGTCCTCAAGAACACTAGAATACCTCTTGTTCGAGTTCGTTGGAACTCCCGTCGTGGCCCAGAGTTCACCTGGGAACGAGAAGATCAAATGAAACTCAAGTATCCCCAGTTATTCGGAAATCGTGCAACCACTACTGAGGCTGAAGCTACTACAGAATTTCGGGACGAAATTCCAACTCAACGGGGGGATGATGTGACACCCTAGGAAAACCAGTAAACGACAAAACTTACTTAGCTTCCTCAGTAACCGCATGCTAAATTTCGGGATGAAATTTCTTTCAAGTTGGGGATAATGTGACAACTCGAGTTTCCGACTTTCACTTTCGCATTAAATGCACGTTGACTTTGACTGTGTAGTTGTTTGACTTGTTTAACTTGTAACTGTACTCGTTATATTATAATGAAACGCATTGTGTTTGCATGACTTTGTGTTTGGTTGTATAACATGAAACCTGTTGAAAAATTTAAATAGTTTAACACATGAAAGGACTCGACGAAACAGTGTGTTTCGCCATCGAACAACTCGACGAAACAGTGTGTTTCGCCATAGAACTTCTCGACGAAACGGATGTGTTTCGCCGGCCCACTGATTCGCCGAGGCCCACTACGGGCCCAGTACGTAAATTTGTATATTAAAACGTGAACCGAATTCTGTTTTCACACTTTTGGCGAAAAAGAAACCCTAGAACTCTCCACTGTGTGAAGGCGATAACCATCTCCCACCATCATCTCTCTCTCTAATCCTCCCTTGTTCGTCCCAAATCGGTTAGTGTGTTTATAACAGAACTGATTGCTTGTTTTTGATTAAAAAGTTTGTTTGATGAATGCTTTTGGCTGTGGTTAACACTTGGGTTGAGATTCATGTAATTAGGGTTCATGCTAGATATTATGTGCCTTGATGATGATTTTGATCTGAGATCGTGATTAGATGATTGGCTGTATGATTGAATGACTTTCCGTATGTTGATGTCGGCAAATTAGGGTTTCTGTGATATTGCGTAACTGATGTAACTGCTCGACGTAACTGACTTTTGGCGAAACACTAATCTCGGCGAAACTGATTCAAAGAAACGCATGACGAGGAAACAAATGTGTTTCGCCGAGGGATATCACGACGAATCAAAGTGATTCGTCGAAGGGGCTCACGGCGAAACAGAGGGTGTTTCGCCGACTTGGGTAAATTGCACAGTAACTGTTTCTGTTAAAACTTAACTGAGTTAACTAACTGCTGTTAGATGCTATGCCTGACTTGTATGATCATGAATACGTGCAATGTGCGACTTGGTGATTATTTATGCGTTGTCCACTATGATTATACTTACGTGCCAACTTCGTGAATGTAAACTGATTATGTATACGTGCACACTTTAGGACGTGATTGACTTACTTTGAGCACATACTTAGCATACCGAGCAAAACAAGGTGAGTTCACACTCTTACCAAGGCATGGGATTCCCGGGGTTGGGAATGGGTTGATTGATTGATTATTTATGCTTAAGAATTATCGGAATTACATACCATAGGCCTCGGGAGAGGAAGGTTAATGGTAGTTACTGCTAGACTAGTGATACATATACTTCTCTTCGCACAAACGCCGGGATCGGCCGCGATAATAGAACAATCTTCGCATACATGCCTGGAATGGCCGCGAACTATACTTTAATCTTCGCACACATGCCGGGTGGGCCGCGATACAAATATACCTAGTCTAGAACACCTGGGAAACCCCCACTAAACTTCGCAAACATGCCTAGAGGGCCGCGATACCATTACATACGATACATGATTACTAAACGAACTTACGATTTACGATACGAACACTATAACTGAATAACCAACTGTGAACTCGCTCAACTAGTTGTTGACTCTCTGTTACATGCCTTGCAGGACCATAGGTATTCTTGGAGCTTGCACGGGAGGCGCGGTCGTTGTGGGCACGGATTTTGGATGTTATGATACACTCTTTTGTGACACTTCAACTTAATATTTATGTTGGGTTTTTACATTATTGCTTCCGCTACACACTTGTTTATGTTTGGTTTTGAAAACACCTATCGTATTGATGAATGACTTTCACTATTTAATTATATGTTCAATATGATTGGTGGATTGATCCTGGTCATGTCACGCCTCCAAGCGGTGGTACTCCGCGTGTGGATTTTGGGGGTGTGACAAACGTCACCTTCAAAAGAGGGGCCTACTACTATAACTAAGATAATCTCTTAAAAAGTCCGAATGTGCGAAAGTCATCAAAGGATACATTAAAGGCGAGTCGGATCCAAGTGATTCATCTTATCTATCTGTTTTTATTTTATTTATCTTTGCATTTGTAGTTTTTATTTTTCATGTCTCAAAACTTTTCTCAAAAATTAAGATTGATTAGACGTTGAGGATAAACCGGTACTAAAAGCTCTTGTGTCCTTGGACGACCTCGGTATCTTACCAACGCTATACTACGCTCACCGAGCGGCATGATCGGTGTTAATGAATGTATTTTTGACCCGTTAAACAAACCAAATGTCATACCAAATGTAAGCATGTTTTATGAAAACATTGTACTTAAATATGCTAAATGAATATACAAAGTAGAAATGTAAAACAATGTGTCCATATGCTGGGTGAGCATATGCAACAAAAGTATTTATGAAAATCAATGTGCTAGCATGCTCAGTGAACATACATAGCAAAACATAATGCAATCATGTACTATATGTGTACTAATGAACATAGCAAGTATATATTATGAAAGTACGAAAAACACGAAAGTAACAAGTAGGCACATGTGTTTCACCCCAAAATGTTTGAAAACAGTAAAAGAGGGGTCTATGTACTTACCTGAGAATGCTTAGAAGTCTTGAATAACAACCAAACAAAGCTAGAGGGATCACGGAAATCAAATGGCACCTAATATAGGTAACTATGTAAATAAACCGGACCTAAATCGGAAGATCATATAGGATGAGGTTTCGTAAACCAAATGAGTATTGGAACTCATATGATATGGTTTAACAAAGCCTACATACTAAATCGAAACCTAACCTAAGTGCTTACGACCCATTACGACCCGTTTAGGTAGCTTACGCTACTTTAACGCGTCGTTCACGTAAAACGCGTTCGGACCGCCTAACTTGTCCTATGACAAGTATTATATGCCTTAACATGTCTAATAATGTTACCTAATTAGTTTATGTAAAAATTTAAGTTACATATGCTTAAAATGAATTTATGCGTGAAAAGGGCATTTTGGTCAATTTCCTAAGGCATATAAATTACCTATCATACAACTAACTAAACGAAGTAACCATAAGGTATAACCTCGGAAGGTTATTCCCTATACAACTATGGTCACAAAATGTGTTTGGTCGGATCCTAATGATCGACCAAACGGGTCGGGTTCGAAAGTCTAAGCGGTTGTTTAGATCGCTTATCTTACGACCCTATATAAGCACTAAACTAAAAGTGACAAGTTAAACATGTTAAAACATGTTTAACGAAGTTAGAAAACAAGTTTGATATCAAAACAAAGGGTTTCGATACCCAAGAATAGTTTGGTTGCAAAATACGCATAAACACGTATTTTGATCGAAACTATGACTCGTCACTATACCTAATCAACGTGGTAATCAGTAGGTATAGTCACAAAGGACTATGACCATCGTGATTACGCTCACGTTGCGAAGTTCAAATGAACCTCGTGTTGACCATTGACTGGTCAAAGCAGAAAGTCAAACGCTGTTTGACTTTTATGCTTGAAAATGCATAAAAGCATGAAAGAAACTTATAAAAGGTCCAAGCAATGAAGAACTTGATCTAAAATACTCAAGTATGAAGCAAAGGCTTCAACTTAGAGCATAAATCAGATCAAGTGTGAGGATCGCAATGAATCAAGGGGGTATTTATAGGATTTCCAAAACTGTTAGGATCGTTTCTTGGATTACGAGCTTCAATCTTGGCCCTCCATGTGTGCCCACTGATTTACAAAGCTATGGGTGTCCAAAACCAGCCCATAGATTGAAGGAAACCATGTACAAAACAAAGGAGCAGCTGGGTTTTGCAGAAAATGGTTTCTGCTGACTTGGGGAAGGCTTACGGACCGTAAGCAGACCTATACGGTCCGTATGGTCTTTGTAGCTGGCAAGAACTTTCAACAATTGGCAGAACAAGCCCCTGAGACTCCAAACTTGATTTTTGATGCGTTTTGGCACTTCTAACACCGGTCAAACCCATTTTTAAGCTCCATAAGGATGTTAAATCATGGGGAACTTGAAATATGCTCAGAAACATGACGGATGTTGGTTCGTTTGGCTGTACGATTTCGTTGTTCGGTTAATTACGACGGAAATCGTAACGGACGCGAAAACGATCCAAATTGCGAAATGAATGAAGTTTTAGCATTCAAATCACTAAAATAAAATATTTCAATGATTACAAAAATTTTTGGATGTCCAGATATGGTCAGCACGTAAGATATGCGCGTAAATACAAACCTATGCACTTTTTGACGCTTTTAGTCCCTGTTTGACCAAATAAGTTTATTTTAGCATACCGAACCCCTCAAAGCCTATTTCTAAGCTATGCAAAGGATATTTAGGGTATGTTTAACTTATGATCATATTCTGGAAGGTTCGATACCATACGAATCAGCAGACTTTTGCAGTTTGACGCAAATAGTCCATGCGATCGAATAAACTTGATTTCGACACACCAAGCCCTCCAAAACTTATTTCTAAGTTATGTAAAGGTTATTTAAGGTATGTTAAGCCCATGTCGCTCTTTCGGGGGGTTTGTCGCATTAAACTGATTACGTTTATGCATCAGTTCGCGTATAACTTTCCAGAAAGCGATTTAGAGCTCGAAATCGAACAAGAATAGATATGTGCCTATGATACACATATTTATACAAATCCCAAGTATGAAACACAATATTTCATTGATTTGGTATTTTTTTGATGGTCGAAGAGGAACAGATGTCACAGTCTCCACTACTTCAGGAAATTTCGTCCCGAAATTTATTTAGAGGAAACTTGCGAGAGCTCGAAACATGAAGTCGAAAAGATAAAACAACACTGGTTATGGTTCTGAACTTCTAGTAACTTTAAATAACATCATGCTTGCAATGTAAGTGGGACACTCATATAAATATATGAAACGCCATTGGTGCGTCTACCGTACCTCCATTACATTGTTCACGTTTCGTTATTTTTGCCACTATCGGTTCTTACACATGATAAATCTTACTGTGGTTTTCGTGCACTGAATTTCATAATTATGTATGCATCCATAATTACGTAATTCCTTGCATAGTTCACACAGTGCATTTTATAATATGTAGGGGAAGAAAAACAGTGAACGAACCTGTGATGATTGTGACTAGACCACCCTAGTATCCTTTTAATTAAATCAATAAATGATCTCTTTAAATAGACCACCAAGGAGTCTTTTCAGCTATATCATCACATGCCATTCTTAACCAGAATTTGAATCAATCTTTTTAACTAGACCACTCAAAGGGTCTCTTTTGAATTATGGAATGGTACTATATAATCCAAGGGTCTTAACTATTACATAGAAGCCCATTAAGGATTTAAGGTAGTACCTTTGGATATCCTACCATGAATCCCTCATATGAAGATATGGAAGATTCTACGAGGATTTGGATGACGAAGAAAAATCAGATTACACAAAAACAAAACACATAAAACATAATCACGAAATCACATAATTGTTTAACTTGATCTTTAATTTGTTATCATTTTGTTAATTTGTTTGTTAACTTGAATATGAGTATTTAAAGCACACCAGGAATCCAATCCGTGGATTTCATTTGGCACTTTAAATATTTTCAAGAATCTAACTATGAAGATAGGAATATCTTAATAGGAATTCGGCTTTGTTCTTATTGAATCATAATGTATGTATTAAAGCATACAACGAATTCAATTAAGGACTCCGATTTGAGCGATAATCATCCACAAGGATCTAATTGTGAAGATAATTAGATCCCATATGGATTTTTGGAATTTAAATATCGGGAGACGTTTCGAAACCTTGCACTAGGCGTGCTTAAGTCGAAACATGAGGTAGAATGCTCATGAAGTTGAGGTGCTAGATATGCCAAGGCAACATATGAAGTAGAATTTTGGAGGTTGGGTACTACGTATGTTAAGTCAATCATATGAGCAGAATGTTTTTTTTTTGAAAACTATGCATGGGGTTCTTTTAGAAACGTGTTTAATGTGTTTGAAACCTTACCTAATATTTTTGAAATCATAAAGTAGGTGTATTAGGTAAGTATATTTATAAAATGTATTAAAATCATGCGAGATGAATTTTGAAATTTTGTGTAAGGTTTTTGAAAACATGGATAATGCTTTTGAAATCATGCACTTGATATATTAAGTAAATATACTATGTTAAAAATGTTTTCAAACTATATGAAATATTTTGAAATCATGAAGGTCGTTTTTGAAAAATATATACTATGCATGTTGTTATGGAAACTAGAATGTAATGATATGGGTATGAGGTTGAGGTTGAAAAATCCCTTTAGTTATCTAACCAAGGATTTAAAGTGGCATTTTGAGTATTCGACTAAGATTGTACTTCGTTTCTTAGAATGAAACGAGTACTTAGAATTTTCAAGGAAATCATGAGCGATCACATGAATGGGAGAATTACAAGAGTAGTTTGTTTAAAGAACATGGTTCTTTGGTGTAGGTATTGTTTTGGTCAAAAATTACCTAAGCAATTTAGTGATCAAATTAGTTAAGTGAGGTAGTGTGCTAAGAATATGTGTTGTAAATATGCTGAATTGATTATTAGTTAAAACAGTTTCAGGATATAGCTCAGGATATTGAGCTATATCTACGATCAAACAATGAGCAAAAAATAAAGGGGGTGACACGAGATATACAAGGAAAGCCCTTGATCAATCTAGATCGCCGGCATAGAACCTCGGGAGCTGACAATCGCAGCTGCCTTGTTCTTCTTACTGCTTCAAACGTCAGGATACAGTGCAGGATATTGTTCAGATCGCTAAGTATTACAATGTTTTTGTGTGAAAGTGAGAGTTGCGAGAGAGTCGAAGTATTAGAGAGCAGTGAGTGTTGTTGTGTCCTTGATGTGCGTAAGTGTGTGTATATATATATATTTAAGTATATTTTAAGCCCTTTTTACATGTTAGTCAAGTTTTAAATTTATAAAACACGATATTTTACTAACACCAAACACACATATGGGCAAGTGTACCCATCGTGAGCGTAGTATAGTGTTGGTAAGATACCGAGGTCGTCCAAGGACAAAAAAGCTTTTAGTACCGGTTTATCCTCAACGTCTAATCAAATCAAAAAGTTAGAAAAGGTTTTAAACTAGAAAAATAAAAACTAACTAAAATGCTGAAAAATAAAATAAAATAAAAACAGATAGACAAGATGAATCACTTGGATCCGACTCGTGTTTAGTGCAACCTTTGATTATTTCCGCACTTTTGCACTTTTTAAGAGATTATCTTAGTTATTGTAGTAGGCCTCTCTTTTGAAGGTGACGTTACCCTCAACCCAGTAGTTTGAGTCAGCAAGGATACAATCCTAAAGGGTCAGATTATTGAAAGATAATTAATTAAGTTATTAATGCATAATGTGGTAGGCCCCTCTTTTGAAGGTGACGTTACCCTCGGCAAAGTAGTCTGAGTCAGCAGGGATACAGTCCTAAGTAGCCGGGTTAAAGTATTAATAGTAGCTTACATATGAGGGGATCAAATAGTTTGGACCCCCGCCATCCAATACCGGTGGGTATTGAAGGAGGTCCTACTAAATTTGACCCAGGTCCTTGCAGGATCTATACACTGAACAAGGCAAGACTCTTACCAAACCGTTCCCTTAACCCTCGACCAAGTAGCCAACATACCTCCATATAGACCGTGGAGATATGAATGTTGAAAATCTTTTATTTTATATAGACAGTAAAATAATGCCAAGACACAACGGAGAAACGATAAGGAAGAATCACCTTCAACATAAGAAACTAGTTATTAAAGTCATTTATACATAACCAAATAAAAAGTGTGAAAAGATTAAAAATAAAAAGTATTACACTAGACACTTGTCTTCACCAAGTGATGTAAGATACTTAGGCAAACATGGCCTTTGATTGTCAAGAACTCTTATGATCAATCTTGGATCCTGAGACGACTCACACACTCTATGATGGACAATGGATGATGGTGATGTGATGGTGGTGGGTGGTGGGTGAAGTGTGAGAGAGGTGGTGTGCCAAGGGATGGTTTGCAAGTGAGCCAAGCACCTCTATTTATTGGCTGAATAGAGGCTCGGGCACGGCCCCGTGTCCACCTTCCTTCTCTTTCTTCATTAATTGCAGTTTGTCTGCATTGGTTGACCACGCCCCCGTGTCCGCTGGGCACGACCCCGTGTGCAGAAGCGTATCTGTACTATCAAGATTTTCCCAGATTCTGCGAATCTTAGAGTTGACCACGGCCCCGTGTCCGCTGGGCACGCCCCCGTGGTGGGTTATAGAAGCTTCAACATCTTTGTCTTTTCTGCTGACACTTGGGCACGCCCCCGTGCTCACTGAGCACGGGGCGTGTTCAGCCTTCTGTCTTCTTGATTTTGCTTGGGAAGATGCTGTCGGGGGGTCAGGCATGCCACGTTTGTTCCTTTTCTTGTATTTATGTTAGATTTAGCTGCCTTTTTTGCTTCTTTTGTTCATTTGAGCTCATTTAATCCTGAAAATACAAAAGGAAGACAAAAACACACTTTTTCCAACATTAGTACTAAAAAAAGGTTAGTTTTATGCGACATTTGATGTAATTTATATGTTGCATTTTGCACACATCAAATGCCCCCACACTTGAATCTTTGCTTGTCCTCAAGCAAAACTCTTTATAATGTGGCTTTACACTCCCAAATGGAATGGGTTGAAGAGAAGGTTTTTGGGCTTGTCATAGAGTGTCGGGATTTCCAAGATTCTTTATTAAGTTTTATTTATTTACAATCCTATTCGTCATGATTTATTTAAAACATTACATAAGATAAATTACTTATTAGGGCATAACATGCCTTTTTTAAAATTCCATTTATATACAAGTTCACATACCTCACGGGGGATCACTCAACACTCGGCCGAAGATGTATTTTAGTGAATCACTCGAGAGCGGCATGGAACTTACTCCTACCATAAGCTTGCCAAGCAATCAATCCTCCTCCTTTTTAACTATATACCTTTGTAAATATCAAGAGGACTTTTTGGGTGAAGGGTTAGGCTTGGGTTAAAGGTAGGTGGTTGGGTTAGTGGTTAGTAAAAGGGCGAAAGGCGTAAAAAGCGTCGGTTTTCGTAAGACTTTTTATTTTTTTTGTGATTTTTATTTTGATGAAGCCATTATTCAAACAAAGTTATTTTTGATAAACTTGTTTGTTTATTTCTATTTTGCTTCATCATCAACACAATTTTTTTTTTTGAAAAGTCATACGAAAAACCGAGCTTGTTACTAAAACAAAGGGTTAAAAATAAAAAGGTTTTGGTGGGTTAAAGGGTGTTTGTTTTGGGTTAAGAAATGAAAAGGTTTAGGCTCCAAGGGGTTAACTACGGGGATTTTGGGTAGGTGGTAAAAAAAAGAAAAATAATGGTGTAGAAATAAAAAGGGTTAGTCCTAATGCCTCCGTCATTTACTTACTCGGGTTTAAGTTGGTAAGGACCGGGAATGTATCGTCGTGGCAAGTTCTAGAGTTGTAAGAACCAAACAGCTATTCACACAAGAAATGAAAAATGAGCATTTAGTTTAAAGATATGTATTTGTATGCTCAATAAAGGCTCAAAACTCACTTTTTGTGGGAATGGGTTTTTATGTGATCAAGTATATATAATCAAATTTTAACTAAACTTGTCATGCCGTTTCATAATTTTCTTATGTTGGTTCTTTTTATCACGACGCTATCGGTTGTAAATTTGTAAAAATATACTTTTTAGAACTTGAAATTCCCAAGTTAAACCTAGACAAGTAAGAAAATGAAAAATTTTTGAAAAAATTTGGGGTGATTAGCGGTTCCAATAGAGTTTTGTGTAAGGCTTGTGATTAGGACTTGCAAGATTCAAGGTTTTAGCATCCCCCCCACATTTAAATTCCACATTGTCCTCAATGTGTCCCAAAAATAAGTTTTTAGGTTGATTGAATGTGTAAAAAGGTGTGAAAAGCAAAAATTTGTGTTACTCGGTGTCTGGACACGGCCCTGTGGTGTCCGGGCACGGCCCCGTGTTTAAGTATATTTTAAGCCCTTTTTACACGTTAGTTAAGTTTTAAATTTATAAAACACGATATTTTACTAACACCAAACACACATATGGGAAAGTGCACCCATCGTGAGCGTACTATAGTGTTGGCAAGATACCGAGGTCGTCCAAGGACAAAAGAGCTTTTAGTACCGGTTTATCCTCAACGTCTAATCAAATCAAAAAGTTAGAAAAATGTTTTAAACTAGAAAAATAAAAACTAACTAAAATGCTGAAAAATAAAATAAAATAAAAACAGATAGACAAGATGAATCACTTGGACCCGACTCGTGTTTAGTGTAACCTTTGATTATTTCCGCACTTTTGCACTTTTTAAGAGATTATCTTAGTTATTGTAGTAGGCCCCTCTTTTGAAGGTGACGTTACTCTCAACCCAGTAGTTTGAGTGAGCAAGGATACAATCCTAAAGGGTCGGATTATTGAAAGATAATTAATTAAGTTATTAATGCATAATGTGGTAGGCCCCTCTTTTGAAGGTGACGTTACCCTCGGCTAAGTAGTCTGAGTCAGCAGGGATACAGTCCTAAGTAGCCGGGTTAAAGTATTAATAGTAGCTTACATATGAGGGGATCAAAGAGTTTGGTCCCCCACCATCCAATACCGGTGGGTATTGAACAAGGCAAGACTCTTACCAAACCGTTCCCCTAACCCTCGACCAGGTAGCCAACATACCTCCATATAGACCGTGGACATATGAATGGTGAAAATCTTTTATTTTATATAGACAGTAAAATAATGCCAAGACACCACAGACAAACGATAAGGAAGAATCACCTTCAACATAAGAAACTAGTTATTAAAGTCATTAATACATAAGCAAATAAAAAGTGCGAAAAGATTAAAAATAAAAAGTATTACACTAGACACTTGTCTTCACCAAGTGATGTAAGAGACTTAGGCAAACATGGCCTTTGATTGTCAAGAACTCTTACGATCAATCTTGGATCCCGAGACGACTCACACACTCTATGATGGACAATGGATGATGGTTGTGGATGATGGTGTTGTGATGGTGGTGGGTGGTGGGTGAAGTGTGAGAGAGGTGGTGTGCCAAGGGATGGTTTGCAAGTGAGCCAAGCACCCCTATTTATAGGCTGAACAGAGGCTCGGGCACGGCCCCGTGTCCATTGGGCACGGCCCCGTGTCCACCTTCCTTCTCTTTCTTCATTAATTGCAGTTTGTCTGCATTAGTTGACCACGCCCCCGTGTCCGCTGGGCACGACCCCGTGTGCAGAAGCGTATCTGTACTATCAAGATTTCCCTAGATTCTGTGAATCTTAGAGTTGACCACGGCCCCGTGTCCGCTGGGCACGCCCCCGTGGTGGGTGATAGAAGCTTCTACATCTTTGTCTTTTCCGCTGACACTTGGGCACGCCCCCGTGCTCACTGAGCACGGGGCGTGTTCAGCCTTCTGTCTTCTTGATTTTGCTTGGGAAGACGCTGTCGAGGGGTCAGGTATGCCACGTTTGTTCCTTTTCTTGTATTAATGTTAGATTTAGCTGCCTTTTTGCTTCTTTTGTTCGTTTGAGCTCATTTAATCCTGAAAATACAAAAGGAAGACAAAAACACACTTTTTCCAACATTAGTACTAAAAAAGGGTTAGTTTTATGCCACATTTGATGTAATTTATATGTTGCATTTTGCACACATCAGTCCTATTCGATCTGATTTATCCACTTATTTATAGCTAAGAAACGAAAACAAAATCTCCTATAAATGGGGGATGCCTTCGAATATTCCTTCTTAAACGTTGGGGACCAGGTAAAGCGGGTTCAACGTCCTTCTTTGAATAACTTAGACCGAGTCTTCCAGGGAAAAGGTCCTCATGAACGTTGCTAGCTTGGACTAGCGCTCCTGCACATAATCCGTTAGTGATCCTCAGGATACCATGTCAGGATGTTACCAATATCCTGAATCAGCATCCCGGGCTTGAACAGATTTCACATAAGCAAGATATAACTTAGGATATTATCCAGGATATGGGCTCAGAATTTCACCCATAACAATTGTCCCCAAAAATGTTACCGTTAAGTATCCTGATACTAACGGTTACATTTTTTCACGAATAACGAGGTAATTAAGAGATAAGACCTTGATGTGATTAGTTGTAACCACACAGCCTATAATTACTCATTACATCCCTATAACTTCTCATCCTCATCATCATTTAACCTTTACCGAAGAGAAAAAAGGTAAAAATTTCTCTCCCATTCCCATCTTCCTCATCCATTCTGTTCACTATTCCGGCACCATATGGCGAGACAGACAAGATCGAGTTCTGGTGACTCTGTTCCCACGTTCATCCACCATAATATTCTCCAAGATCCGGAGAAGGAAATATGCACCTTCGATAGTGCCCATTTGTCAGCCCTGAAAACCTCCGGCATCTTCCCAGAAGGGACGGTGTTCTGACCATTCGATCGGGAAATCCGGTCGGATATGGTTTCTGAGGAGTGGTTGTGCTTCATTGCTTTTCCCTTTACCTTAGGGTTGCAATTTCCTTTTCCATACTTCATCACCGAGTTCTTTAATACTACGAAAATCTGTTTTAGTCAAACAATGCCGATGCTCTGGCGAGTCTTGTCTGTTCTTGATCAAACCAAGAAGAATCATATCCCTGACCTTTCCATTCATGACCTCCCTTTAGCATACCGGCTTAGATGCCATGGTTCTTGCCAGTTCTTATTCTACTCCACTTCCAGCGATCCACTGATACTCCGAGCCACCAGGAACGAAGAAGAGTGGAAATCCAAGTTTTTCTTTGTAAAAAGAGATTTAATCCCTGGTGGAGCGGATTCTCCGGTGAAGTGGTTGAGAAAGGGTAGGATTTAGGGTTTTAGGATGATCCTGTCTTATATCTTGTACTAACTTTTTTATTCTCTTGTATACAGCTGATTTCAGGAAGCTTGCACCTCCCTTAGCCGAATCACATAAGAGAATTGACGCCATCAGACTCCTCCCAGAGGCTGAAAGAAGTTTCAATCCATTTCCACCATCTCCAACTCCTCTTTCCAGTGCAAACATGTCTGGTAAGGATCCTACACGATATCCTGCATACATGTTTTTATTTGATATATTTAGGAAAGAGTTTTACTCCCTGTATCCAGACTCCAGCAAAGTTCCAATCCTCCTGGATCTTGATGAGCTTGATAGTTACCCTACTCCAGTCAACGTCAAGAAAGAGACTCCTGCTACTACCAGCTCCAAACCGCTCCCGGCTCCTAAGCCCAACCCGAGAACACGTGCTTCCACCGCCAAAAAGAGGAAAGGCTCTGAAGTCAGCACCCCAGGCTCTGAAGGGTTCTCCCATGAAGAACTCAGCTTCACTGACTCCTTGGAGCCGATGACATCCTTCCTCAATAAGGTAATATCTTGATACTATATCCTGCACACATATCCTGATAGAATATCCTGACAGAATATCCTGACAGGATATCCTGGTTAATATATTTGACTTATACCTAAATTTTGACTTGCAGGGCCTCCAGCATTTGCTCCACCTTTACATCGATGCTTGCAGCACGAACAAGTTCCAAGAGGCCAGGATCAAACAGCTCGAGACCACCGTTGCTGACCAAGGCGCCATTGCTGAAGTTAAGACCCGGCATTACGAGGACAAGATGAAGAAGGTAACTCAAGACGCTGAGATAAAGTTGGCTGCCATTCAAGTGGAGCACGAACAGGCCATGGTCTCTTTCCGGGAAGGGATAAAAAATTCAGCCATTGTCTCCCTGCTACAAGCTCGCATCAAGATGGCTTATGAGGCCAAGGAGACAGGTCTTGAATGCCCAGCCTGGCCGGTTGATTCCTGGGTAGCAAAGCTGAAGGAACTTGGAGGTAAAGCTGTGCCGTGTCCTGCTGAGGCTGGTGAGTCCTCTAAGTCAGCAGAGGTGGTGGACAAGGCTGGAGAGAAGGATGCTGGGGAGGATGCTGCTCAGGATGCTGAGGCTGAGAAGACGGAGAAGGCTGGTGAAGATGCCGCTGTGTGAGGGCATTCAAGTGGGCGATGATGGATGTTGATGCCTAGGCCGGAGCCAACTTTTTTAGATTTGATGGTTGTGGTTGGTTGAACAATTTACTTTTCTTGTCTTTAAAACAATTTATTTTCCTGCACTTAGACAATATGACGACCAAAGGTGGATGGGTCCTGGCTTTCAGGATGAAGCCCTTGGTCATCAGTGAGCATAACCTGTTTTGAACAACATAACAGTTGGAGGTGGATGGGTCTCGGTTTTAGATGAAGCCTTCAACTGTTATGTAAATATAACTATGAACTTATTGTGCTTTTGGTGGACGGGTCTCAGTTTGAGATGAAACCAAAAGCACAAACTTTGGCCATGTTAATAATATGACTTTCTTTTGGCTTTATCTTTGTTGTTACACTTTTTATGCATAGCTATTGTTATGGGTCATTTTCTGAGTATACATATCCTGACTAATATCCCGCTTTTTATTGTTTATTTGTGACCAGGATACAGGACGGGGATATTGCTAACATCTTGGGCGATATCCTAAGTTTGAGTGAATTAAACACGTGCAGGTTAATGGCTGTAAGTTACTAACGGTCATCAGGACTTCTTCTCCTCAAGACTCGGGCGTATTTGTTATGAGGAAGCCGTTGAACCCGAAAGACTTGGTCCTCAACGTTCGAGTGGGAATATTCGCTGGATCCCGGGAGTTTAGGATAGTTTGTTACATTATCTTTACTATAAATAGATGGGGGCGGATCAGTTTAAGGCACACAATTTACACTGACACTCTCGAACACTTTCACTCTCTAGCTCATTGTAAACACCACACTTGTATTCAAATTTCATTGTAACACATAGTCGATCCGCACCACATCCTGCACTGTATCTTGATATTTGAAGCAATTGAAGAACAAGGCAGCTGCGATTGTCAGCTCCCGAGGTTTTATGCCGGCGATCTAGATTGATCAAGGGCTTTCCTCGTATATCACGTGTCCACCTTTACATTTTTGCTCATTGTTTGATCATAGATACAGCTCTATATCCTGAGCCGTATCCTGAAACTGTTTTCATATCTAATTTTGTTAACACATTTCTCACACATATTTCTAGCACACTACCTCACTTAACTAATTTGATCACTAAATTTCTTAGGTAATTTTTGACCAAAACAATTTGGCGCCCACCGTGGGGCAAGTGGTGCTACTTTTACTAAAAATCTTTGCAAAATCATTAATCGGTTTTCTATTTTCTAAACTTTTTGCCACATTGTTTACAATGGCCTCAAGATCAAACATGAGCTCTTCCACTATGTCTGCTACAACCTCTGCTACCACTGGTTCGGTGCTTCCACCACCTCCTCCAAGGATGCCGTTTTCTTCACAACCTCAAGATATTATCCCTACTCGGAGTGTCCAGGGATCTGCTCCTGTTTTAGCCTCTAATGATGAAATTTTGACTTTATTTGGAAGTGTGCAGGAACAAATGAGGCAGTAACAGGAGACTAACCAAATGCTATTAAGAGAAATACAACTCTTAAAAGCTAGCTCGAGTAGACCCGCTGAAGAAACTGTCACTCCTATACAGCCCAGGGCTTTGAACTTCAGTTCTGCGGTTTACACTGAGGATAATAGGGGGAATATCATCCCAAGCCATCCTCAGAATCATACCCCTGAGATACCCTCTTCGGTCAGGATGTCGACTGTGAGGAGTTTAGGATATGCTTCAGGATATGGCCAAAATCCTCAGAACGGTAATGTGTCGAATAATAATATCCTTGCTACTAACAACAATGGCTCTTTGCAGGATGCAGGTATGACGTCAACATTTACCAGGGAGCTCCAGAAATTGAAGGACATGATATCCAGTGTACCTGGAGTAGTCCAGCCAATTCCGGAAGTATCCCAAGACATCCACAGGATATCCCGCTTTGCATATCCTATCTGTGATGCTGAAATCCCAAAAAGATTTCAGACTCCCAACATGAAGCTGTATGATGGGACTACGGATCCTGAAGAGCATATTGCTCAGTATAGGGAAAGAATGGAGATTAACCCTATCCCTCCGGAGCTCAAGGAAGCATACTTGTGCAAGGGATTTGGTTCTACTCTAACAGGATCTGCCTTAAAATGGCTGTTAAACGTTCCTCCTCACTCAATTACTTCGTTTGCTCATTTGGTTAATTTATTTAACAGTCAATTTTCTTGTAGCCGGAGTTTTGAGAAACTAACCAGTGATCTTTACAGGATAACTCAAGGGCCTCAGGAATCCTTGAGGGATTATGTGAACAAATTCAGTCGAGAATCCTTGGATATCCCACATCTTGATGTTGCAACAGCTGTGCAAGCTTTTAAGATGAGATTACAAAAGGATTCTCAGTTTTATCAGGATCTTGTAATGAATCCCTGCAGGAATCTCGACGAAGCTCGTAACAGGGCTTTGAGATATATCCGTCTGGAAGATGACAAGAAGATGCAGGAGAGGATGAACTCTACCTCAACCTATGAATCAACTAACAGGAAATCGGAGACCTCGTATAAGCCATATCGCTCCAGGCCATACGGCAGAAATGATAACAAGAAAGTGAATGCTGTTGAAGACGAGGATCCTGAAGAATATCCTGACTTATCTGAATACTGCTTTTCTGTTAATATACCCGAATTAATGTATGCTATGCAGGGCTTAGGGGACAAAGCTAGGTGGCCTCGAAAGAACCAGCAGAAAGCTGATTGGAAGGATAAATCCAAATGGTGTGCCTTCCACGAAGACTTCGGACATATGACCGAGGATTGCATTGCTTTAAGGAAAGAGATAAGTTACCTGTTAAGCAAGGGGTATTTGAAGGACTTGCTGGGAAAAAAGAAGAATAAAGGGCAGGATCCCGAGAAGGATCCTGAACGAGCAGCATCACCCCCAGCAGATGCCAAGATAATTAACTTTATTTCAGGAGGATCCGATATTTGTGGGACTTCGTATTCGGCGGCCAAGATACATGCAAGGGAAGCTAAGAGCGAGAGGGGAGACAGACCAGTCAGAATGACTACCCTCACAACTGATAAAGTGATTACTTTCGATAGTGATGACAGGGATACTGTCCAGGATCCTCACCATGATGCTTTAGTAATAACATTATATGTGGCTAACCATTTTGTACGCAGGATACTGGTAGACAACGGTAGTTCTGTCAATATAATTCAGCTGGAAACGTTGAAGAGGATGAATGTATCTCCGATGGACATCACTTCGAAGTCCACTATGCTTGTTGGTTTCAGCGGAGAAGCTAGAAATACCGTAGGGGAGATAAATTTACCAGTATATGTTGAAGGGGTCAATTCAATACAACATTTGTGTGTGATGGACTCCTTATCCTGCTATAACATCATACTGGGAAGACCATGGATTCACGATATGAAGGTTGTGCCATCAATATATCACCAATGCATCAAAATCCCTACCCCTTGGGGAGTTGTCAAGGTTGAAAGTGATCAGCAAGAAGCGAAGGAATGCTACTCATCCTCAATGAAATCCTCAACTAAGCCTAGTACAGCAAAGCAATTAAAGACGCGGGCCCAGGATATTGTGGAGGATTCGGAGCAGGATGTGAAGAAAATCATCCTGGATCAGGATAAGCCTGATATCTCGGTGCTCGTAGGAACCAATATCCCTCAGGATATTGAAGAACAGTTAACTAACTTTTTGAAATGCAGGATGTCAACATTTGCATGGAAGCATGAGGATATGACAGGCATATCCAAAGACATTATCACTCACAAGCTTGGAATTGACAAATCATTCAAGCCTGTTTAACAAAAAAGAAGAAAATTTGCTCCTGAGCAGAACGCGATTATCCAAGAGGAAGTTGAAAGGTTGTTGAAGTCCAGGATGATCAGAGAAGTCAAGTTTCCAAGATGGCTAGCTAACGTAGTTGTGGTACAGAAGAAGAACGGGAAATGGAGAGTTTGTGTAGACTACACGGACTTGAACAAGGCTTGTCCTAAAGATCCATTTCCTCTCCCTCATATCGATGCAATGGTAGATGCTACTGCTGGACATGAGATGTTAACGTTCATGGACGCATCCTCAGGATTTCAGCAGATTCAAATGGAGCCTTCGGATCAGGAGGATACTGCTTTCATGACACCAACAGGTATATATTGCTATACTGCTATGCCTTTCGGTTTGAAAAATGCGGGTGCAACATACCAGAGATTGGTAAACATGATGTTCAAGGATAAGCTGGGGGACACCATGGAGGTATATATTGACGATATGGTAGTGAAATCTAAAAAGGCTGAGGATCACCTCCAGGATATCAAGGGAGCATTTGATATCCTGGATCGATACAACATGAAGCTGAATCCTGCTAAATGCCATTTCGGAGTGGGGGCAGGAAAGTTTCTTGGATATATGGTGACAAAAAGGGGGATAGAAGCAAGCCCAGAGCAGATCAAAGCTATCCTGGATATAAAATCACCCTCAAATATGAAGGACGTACAAAGGTTGACAGGCCGAGTAGCAGCTTTGAATAGATTTATTTCAAGATCCTCAGAAAAATGTAAAGAATTCTATGATATCCTCAAGAAGAATAAGAAATTTGAATGGGGAGCAAAGCATGAAGCAGCCTTGCAGGACTTGAAGCGATATCTCTCAACCGCACCTCTATTGATGAAGCCTGAAAATGGTGAGCCACTATCCCTATACCTTGCTGTATCAGGGAATGCTGTAAGTGCCGTTCTTATAAAAGACCATGAAGGTCTGCAATATCCTGTTTATTATGTTAGTAAAAGTTTGTTAGATGCTGAAACTAGGTATTCTCATTTAGAAAAATTAATATTAGCTCTAGTCATGGCATTGACAAAGCTTAGACATTATTTCGAGACACATAGGATACATGTTAAAACGAATTATCCTGTCAAAAATGTGCTTAGGAAACCAGAGATGTCAGGCAGGATGGCCAAGTGGTCAGTAAAGTTAAGTGCTTATGATTTAGTATATGAACCTAGAAATGCCATAAAGTCTCAGGCTTTAGCTGACTTTGTGGCTGATTTCAGTAGTGACATTCAGGACGAGGCAGATTTAGAAGTTCAGCAGTTAGTAGAATCTTCAGGATCCTGGACGTTGTATACTGATGGTGCATCTAATATAAGAGGTGTAGGTTTAGGTATACTACTAAAATCGCCACAGGGGGACATATTACCCCAGGCTATTAGGTGTGAATTTCCTGCTACCAATAATGAGGCAGAATATGAAGCTTTAATTGCAGGATTAGAATTGGCTAAGAGTATGAGTATCAAGAATTTGCAAGTATATGTTGATTCCTTGTTAATTACTAACCATTTTAATGGATCCTATGCAGTTAAGGGTGAGAAATTAATCGAATACCTCAATATTCTCAAGAAATTAGCAGGATATTTCGATGTTTTTACACTTGAACAGGTACCAAGGGAGGATAATGCTGAAGCGGATGCCTTAGCAAATTTGGGATTATCGATCAGGATACCTGAAGGGACCCAAATACCAATATTACATGTCTTATATCCTGCAACGAATCCTCAGGATAAAGAAGTAGCGGGTATTCGGGATCCCGGAGCGGAATATCCTGAACAGGGTCCAAAATCCTGGACGACTCCAATTGCGAGATATCTCAAAGAAGGACATATCCCCGGAAATGAAAATCCTAAGGAATTTAGGATGAAGGTATCACGATTCACTATTATAAATAATGTTTTATACAAGAAATCTCTTGCAGGACCATATTTGAGGTGCTTGGAGGATCCTGAAGCCAAAGAAGTACTTCAAGATATACATGAAGGGGATTGTGGTAACCATACTGGGGGCAGGTCATTATTCTCAAAAGTGTTGAGGACAGGATATTATTGGCCAACAATGAGAAAAGATGCCGCAGAATATGCTCGAAGATGTGACGCATGTCAAAGACATAGTAACATACTGCATCAACCTGCTGAACCATTATATCCTATTGTTTCCCCTTGGCCATTTATGAAGTGGGGTATGGATATAGTGGGAAAACTACCAAAAGCTCCGGGAGGAAAAGTCTTTATGCTAGCAATGACGGATTATTTCTCTAAGTGGGTTGAAGCTGAAGCATTTGTTCAAGTTAGAGACCAAGAAGTAGTATCCTTCATAAAGAGGAATATCCTGACCAGATTCGGAGTACCAGCCGAGATAATCTGTGACAATGGTTCTCAGTTTATAAGCAAGAGAACTACTGACTTTTGCAAGAGTTGGGGAATCAAAATGATCACATCTACTCCAGTACATCCTCAAGCGAATGGACAAGCAGAATCCTCAAACAAGATAATTGTCAATAACTTAAAGAAAAGGCTTAGAGCCAAAAAAGGAAGATGGGCAGAAGAATTACCCTTTGTTTTGTGGGCTGATAGGACAACGGTAAAGAATGCAACAGGCCAAACACCATTTTCCTTGGTATTTGGAGCAGAAGTAATGATTCCAACGGAAATGACAATACCTACTGCAAGGTCTACCCTAAGTGATCCTGAGCAGAATCCTGGAGCCTTGAGTCAGGATTTAGACACTATAGATGAGAAAAGAGATGCGGCAAGGCTAAGGATGGCAGCATATCAACAGAGAATATCCAAGGCATATAACAAGAATATTAGGACCAGAAGATTTAAGGTTGGAGATTGGAGATTGGGTGTTAAGAAAGGCTTTTCAGAATACTACTAATCCTGCCGATGGCAAGTTAGCTCCAAAATGGGAAGGACCATACGAAGTTGAATCAGAAGCAGGGAAAGGAGCATACAGACTCAAGAATATGGAGGGGGATATGCTACCGAGATCTTGGAATGCTATACACCTTAAGCTCTATTTCAAGTGAGTTTAGAATCTAATTTCTAACTCAGGATGGTATGAATTCTACCTTTTTTAAAATATGTTTGGTTTAATTTGTTCTTTGTAACCTAATGCTGACTTAAGCATCGGAGGGGTGTTAGTCAAGCTAACACCCACCTTAGTGTAAGGATGTTTTGCAGTATATGCTTCGGGATATAGCTTCGGGATGCTCACTCAGGATATTTCGGAAGATTAGAGGATTGGCCCCCTCTCTCACGTACAAGGGATCCTGATCCCTTCACAGGTTTAAAGGTATTCACCTTTCTTCCGAATTGGGTTTAAACACCCCGCCTGGAGCGCAAGTTATTCAGTGATAGTTCAAGGTGGCGGGACCAGTCCATGTAAAAGTGGCTGACAATTTCGTTACTGTTGGCTATATCCTGAATCCTAAAGGTATATGAGGATTGATCACCCTCTCTCACGAAAGGGTATTTTCATACTCTCTAAGGTTTAAAGGTTTTCACCTTTCTAAGTCTTGGAGTTTATACACTCCCGCCTGTAGCACATGAAAATTTGGGATTTTCCCCAGGATACAAGGGATTTATCTCCAGTACATCCTTGGGCTTTACCCTTGGGACGTAAAAAATTGCCTATACAATGGAAACTGACATTCAGAAGATTTCTAAAGTATTTGAAGACATTGTACACAGGGGACATTCCTAATAAGGTGGTGATGTAAAGTTAAAAGGATAAGGCTCGGAACTAATGCACCAAGTACCTCGCACAGGGGACATCTTCATTAAAGAAGTTGCAAAGGGATTGAGTCTTGGTAATAGGGTTATATACTACTCCGGGTATGATCTTTCCTTTGTAAACATCGTCTAAGTTTTTAGTAACACTATGTTTTATAAAAAGTTAAGTATCCTGATATATTTTCAAAGTCCTTTTCAGGATGTTTGATTAAGGTGTTTGAAACTAGTATTAGTTTGGAACTGTGATCATTTAAGTATTATCGAAAACTGGTTTTGGAAAAATGGATTGTTTTTCAAAAGTTTCTACGAAGTTGAACGAGCATTTGGGAGTCCTATCTAATAAATAAGTTTTTGTAACATATTGCTGAGCATATTGATCAGGATATAACAATATAAAATTTTTGCAAAGCTAAGATTTATACTTAGGAAAAACGGAAGATGATGGCAAGAAAAATAAAAAGATGAAATTATTCTTGAAGCAATCAATACTGGTTGATAACCGAAGGTTTCATCCTGAAACCCAGGACCCATCCACCTTCGGATATCAAATTGTTTCGATACATAAATAAAAATTGTTCATAAAAACCTAAAATTGTTCAAACGATTTAAGGTAAATAAGCTTTAGGGGGTAGTGCCTTCTTCGTCCATAGTAATTTCAGCAGCATCCGTCTTGGGATCCGCCTCAGTATCCTTCTCAGCATCGGTTGTTTTTTCAACTGCTTTGGAAGATTCTTCGACAGTTGATTTGAAAGAAATGCCGCCGAGGTTCTTTAGCTTGGTCTCCCAGGCACCAACATCCCAAGAAGGGCATTCAAAGCCTAATGATTTGGCTTCATGGGCCATCTTCAATCTGGCTTGGAGGAGAGAAATGATGACGGAACTCTTGAGGCTTTCCCGGTAGCTGACCATATCCCGTTCGTACTGCACGTGGGCGGCTTCAAGATCAGTCTGCGCTTGAAGAGTAGCTTTGTTGAGAGCAGTTTGGTGTTCTTGAGTCATGGCTTTAAATTTCTGCTCGTAATGACGAGATTTGGCGGCTGCAATCATGCCTTGATCGGAGATTGTGATTTCAGCTTCCTTTAGCTTGGTTTCAAGCGTCTTGTTGAGCTTGCAGGATTCTTGATATAGGTTAACCAAACGCTCAAGACCCTGCAAAGGTAAGAGGACAGGTATTAATATTGATAAATCTTTGAAAATAATGTAAGCCGCAGGATGTGATATGAGAAAACTAACCTGGTTGAGAAAGGAAGTCATAAACCCGCTGGCTTAAATGAACCCGTGTTTCTCATAAGGAAATGTGTCAGAGATGACAGGGGAATCAGGCTCTTTCCTTTTGCGGGAACTTGAACTTCGGGGCTTGGTAGCCGGTGAAGGTTTGGGAATAATGATGGCTTTGGAGCTGCTGGGTTTGGATGTGGCTGTGGTCTTGGGGTTAGGTTCTTTCTTGACCTGGATCTGATCAGAATAACTGTCCAATTCGTCGAGGTCAAAGACTTCAGGGATCTTGGCCGGTGCTGCATAAAGGGAAAAGTTTTACTCTTCATTTTATTATTTTACTGTCTTGACTAATTATTTTGAAAGTAATCCTTACCAGGCATTTCGGATGACGAGTATTGACTGGAACTCGGGACGTGTGTGGTGAAAGTCCTGTCTATTGCAGGTAACTGGTAAACAGTATTGATTCTTTCTTCTGACTCGGCGGTAGGGGGAGCGACTTCCTTGAAGTTCACTGCATAAAGATCGAAAAGAAGGATATTAATAGAAGATAAGAATTAAATGGTCTATGAGAGTATTTATGACCCTACCGGTGGTTAACCACTCCACCGGAAGGTTGGTACCCTCAGCAATGGAGTCTCGTTTGACAAAGAAAAATTTGCGTTGCCATCCGTCTTCGTTTTTGGTGGCTTTGAGAATTAGGGGTTTGCTGGAGGTCGAAAAGAGCAAGAACCGGCTAGAGCCATGGGATCGGAGGCGATAAGCAATAGGCAAATCCTCGATGCGGAGGTCGGAACAATGGAGGTTTTTGATTTGGTTAAGTATAATTAGTACTCTCCAAACCATGGGCATGGTTTGAGCAAAAGAGATGCCGGTGGTTCGAAAGAATTGCATCATGAATTCAGGAAAAGGGTATCGAAGACCTAGAGAAAAAGGATATGCTGGAAAACAAACTCATTCAGTGGAAGAAACATCCGATCGGATTGACCGATCGAATGGTCTGAAGACCGTGTTATCAGGGAAAGCGCCGGAGGCTCTTAAAGCTGCAATATCTGCGTTGTCAAAAGCACAGATCTCCTTTTCGGGATTTTTAAGGAGATTCCGCTGGGTGAAGATATCGGCATCCATTGCGAGTAAGGCGATGTAAATTGATAGAAAGTAAATCAGAAACGGAGAATTACCTGAAGGTTCTTGTTAGGGGTCATTTTCTTAACGTATATATCCTGACCAATATCCTGCCTATATTTGTTCATTTGTGACCAGGATGCTGGAAGAGGATATTGCTAACATCTTGGGCGATATCCTGAGGCTTATTGAATTAACCACGTGCAGGTTAAGGGCTGAGACTTGCTAACGGTCAAGAGGACTTCTTCTCCTCAAGACTCGGACGAATTTGTTGAGAGAGAGACGTTGAGCCCGAAAGACCAGGTCTACAACGTTCGAAGAAGGAATATTCGGTGGATACCGCAAGTTTAGGATAGTTTGTTATTTTATCTTAACTATAAATAGATGGGGACGGATCAGCTTAGAACACACAACTTTTCACTAACACTCTCATACACTTACACTCTCTAGCTCATTGCAAACACCACACTTGTATTCAAGTTTCGTTGTAACACTTAGTCGATCCGTACCACATCCTACACTGTATCCTGATTTTTGAAGCAATTGAAGAACAAGGCAGCTACGATTGTCAGCTCCCAAGGTTTTATGCCGGCGATCTAGATTGATCAAGGGCGTCGTTTACTTTATTTTTTGCTCATTGTTTGATCATAGATACAGCTCTACATCTTGAGCCGTATCCTGAAACTGTTTTTACAAATCAACTTGATTAACATATTTTCGACACTCATTTCTAGCACACTACCTCACTTAACTAATTTGATCACTTAATTACGTCGGTAATTTTTGACCAAAACAATTTGGCGCCCACCGTGGGGCAAGTGGTGCTCTCTTTACTGAAATTTTTTGTCAAATCGCTAATCGGTTTTCTATTTTCAAAACTTTTTGCCACATTGTCCATAATGGCCTCAAGATCAAACATGAGTTCCTCTACTGTGTCTGCTATGACTTCTGCTACTACCGGTTCGGTGCTTCCACCACTTCCTCCAAGGATGCCAGCCTCTACACAATCTCAAGATGTTATCCCAACTCGGAGTGTCCAGGGATCTGCTCCCGTTTTAGCTTCTAATGATGAAATTTTAACCTTATTTGGAAGTGTGCAGGAACAAATGAGGCAGCAACAGGAAACAAACCAAATGCTTTTGAGGGAAATACAACTCCTGAAGGCTGGCTCGAGCAGATCTGCGGAGGACAATGTCACTCCGTTACACCCCAGAGCGTTGAACTTTAGTTCAGCTGTATATACCGAGGATAATAGGGGGAATATTGTGCCCAGTCTTCCTCAGAATCATACTTTTGAAATACCCTCCTTGGTCAGGATGTCAACCATAAGGAGCTCAGGATATGCTTCAGGATATGGGCAAAGTCCTCCAACTGGTAACGTGTCTAATAATAATAATACTCATGCTACTAACAGTGGTGGATCTTTGCAGGATACAGGTGTAACATCAGCACTTACCAGGGAACTTCAGAAGTTAAAGGACATGATATCTAGTGTACCTAGGGTGGTCCAGCCGATCCCGGAAGTGTCTCAAGACAGCCACAAGATATCTCGTTTCACGTATCCTATCTGTGATGCTGAGATCCCAAAGAGATTCCAAACCCCCAACATGAAGCTTTATGATGGGACTACGGATCCTGAGGAGCATATTGCTCAGTATAGGGAAAGAATGGAGATTAACCCTATCCCTCCGGAGCTCAAGGAGGCGTGCTTGTGCAAGGGATTTGGTTCTACTCTAACAGGATCAGCCTTAAAATGGCTGTTAAACGTTCCTCCTCACTCAATTACTTCATTTGCTCATTTGGTTAATTTATTTAACAGTCAATTTTCTTGTAGTCGGAGTTTTGAGAAACTAACCAGTGATCTTTACAGGATAACTCAAGGGCCTCAGGAATCCTTGAGGGATTATGTGAACAAATTTAGTCGAGAATCCTTGGATATCCCACATCTTGATGTTGCAACAGCTGTGCAAGCTTTTAAGATGGGATTACAAAAGGATTCTCAGTTTTATCAGGATCTTGTAATGAATCCATGCAGGAATCTCGATGAAGCTCGTAACAGGGCTTTGAGATATATCCGTCTGGAAGATGACAGAAAGATGCAAGAAAGGATGAACTCATCCAACACTTATGAATCAACTAATAGGAAGTCAGAATCCTCGTTCAAGTCATATCGGCCTAAGCCGTTTAGTAGAAATGAAAACAAAAGAGTGAATGCTGTCGAAGATGAGGATCCTGAAGAGTATCCTGAGTTGTCCAAATATTGCTTTTCTGTTAATATTCCTGAATTGATGTATGCTATGCAGGGTCTAGGAGACAAAGCTAGGTGGCCTCGAAAGAATCAACAAAAGGCTGACTGGAAAGATAAGTCAAAATGGTGTGCTTTCCACGAAGATTTCGGACATATGACTGAGGATTGCATTGCTCTAAGGAAAGAAATAAGCTATCTTCTAAGCAAGGGATATCTGAAAGATCTCTTAGGAAAAAAGAAGAATAAGGGTCAGGATACTGAGAAGGATCCTGAACGAGCAGCATCACCTCTCGCGGATGCCAAGATAATCAACTTCATTTGGGTGGGATCCGACATTTGTGGAACTTCGTATTCGGCAGCAAAGAGACATGCAAAGGAAGCCAAGGCCGAAAGGGGAGACAGACCTGTCAGGATGACTACCCTCACAACTGACAAAGTGATCACTTTTGATGCAGATGACAGGGATACTGTCCAGGATCCTCACCATGATGCTCTGGTAATAACGTTATATGTGGCTAACCATTTTGTGCACAGGATACTGGTTGATAATGGCAGCTCCGTCAACATAATCCAACTAGAAACTCTGAAGAGAATGAATGTATCTCCAATGGATATCACTTCAAAGTCTACCGTGCTTGTTGGATTCAGTGGAGAGGCTAGAAACACAGTGGGAGAGATAAAGTTGCCAGTATACGTTGAAGGAGTCAATTCGATACAACGTTTCTGTGTGATGGATTCTCTATCCTGCTATAACATCATACTAGGAAGACCGTGGATTCACGATATGAAGGCCGTGCCATCAACATATCACCAATGCATCAAGATACCTACCCCCTGGGGAGTGCTCAAAGTTGATAGTGATCAGCAGGAGGCGAAAGAGTGCTACTCATCCTCGATGAAATCCTCAGCCAAACCTAGTGCAACATAGCAATTAAAGACAAGGGACCAGGATATCGTGGAGGATCCGGAGCAGGATGTGAAGAAAATTATCCTGGACCAGGATAATCCCGATATTTCGGTGCTTGTAGGGACCAATATCCCTCAGGATATTGAAGAACAATTAATTAACTTTTTGAAATGCAGGATGTCTACGTTTGCATGGAAGCATGAGGATATGACAGGCATATCCAAAGATATTATCACTCACAAGCTTGGAATTGATAAATCATTCAAGCCTGTACAACAAAAAAGAAGGAAGTTTGCCCCTGAGCGGAACACGATTATCCAGGAGGAAGTTGAAAGACTACTAAAGTCCAGAATGATCAGAGAGGTTAAGTTCCCAAGGTGGCTAGCAAACGTGGTTGTAGTACAGAAGAAGAATGGGAAATGGAGAGTTTGTGTGGACTACACAGATTTGAACAAAGCTTGTCCTAAAGACCCATTTCCTCTTCCCCACATTGATGCAATGGTAGATGCCTCTGCCGGGCATGAAATGCTGACCTTCATGGACGCATCTTCAGGATTTCAACAGATCCAAATGGAACCTTCTGACCAGGAGGATACTGCCTTCATGACACCAACAGGTATTTATTGTTATACAGCTATGCCTTTTGGTTTGAAAAACGCAGGTGCAACATACCAAAGATTGGTAAACATGATGTTCAAAGACAAATTGGGGGACACCATGGAAGTATATATCGATGATATGGTGGTGAAATCTAAAAAGGCTGAGGATCACCTCCAGGATATCAAGGGAGCATTTGATATCCTGGATCAATACAACATGAAACTGAATCCTGCTAAATGCCATTTCGGAGTGGGGGCAGGAAAGTTTCTTGGGTATATGGTGACGAAAAGGGGGATAGAGGCAAGCCCGGAGCAGATTAAAGCTATCCTGGATATAAAATCACCCTCAAATATGAAGGACGTACAAAGATTGACAGGCCGAGTAGCAGCCCTAAACAGGTTTATCTCAAGATCCTCAGAGAAATGCAAAGACTTTTATGATATCCTGAAGAAGAACAAAAAATTCGAATGGGGGGAAAAGCATGAAGCAGCCCTGCAGGATTTGAAACGGTATCTCTCAACCGCACCTCTATTGATGAAGCCGGAAAATAGTGAACCACTATCCCTGTACCTTGCTGTATCAGGGAATGCTGTAAGTGCCGTTCTTATAAAAGACCATGAAGGTCAGCAATATCCTGTTTATTATGTTAGTAAAAGTTTGTTAGATGCTGAAACTAGGTATTCTCATTTAGAAAAATTGATACTAGCATTAATTATGGCATCAACGAAACTTAGGCATTATTTCGAGACACATAGGATACATGTTAAAATAAATTATCCTATCAAAAATGTGCTTAGGAAACCAGAAATGTCAGGCAGGATGGCCAAGTGGTCAGTAAAGTTGAGTGCTTATGACTTAGTATATGAACCTAGGAATGCCATAAAGTCTCAGGCTTTAGCTGACTTTGTGGCTGATTTTAGTAGTGACATTCAGGATGAGGTAGATCTAGAAGTTCAACAGCTAGGAGAATCCTCAGGATCCTGGACATTATATACTGACGGTGCATCTAATGTAAGAGGAGTAGGATTAGGAATACTACTAAAATCGCCACAGGGGGACATATTACCCCAGGCTATTAGGTGTGAATTTCCTGCTACTAATAATGAAGCAGAGTATGAGGCTTTAATTGCAGGATTAGAGTTGGCTAAGAGCATGAGTATAAAAAATTTGCAAGTATATGTTGACTCTTTGTTAATCACTAACCATTTTAATGGATCCTATGCAGTTAAGGGTGAGAAATTAATCGAATATCTCGATATTCTCAAAAAATTAGCAGGATATTTCGATGTTTTTGTACTTAAACAGGTACCAAGGGAGGATAATGCTGAAGCGGATGCCTTAGCAAATTTGGGATCATCGATCAAGATACCTGAAGGGACGCAAATACCAATATTACATGTCTTATATCCTGCAACGAATCCTCAGGATAAAGAAGTAGCTGGTATTCAGGATCCTGGAGCAGAGCATCCTGAAGAGGATCCTAAATCCTGGACGGCTCCAATCATGAGATATCTAAAAGAAGGACACATCCCTGGAAATGAAAATCCTAAGGCATTTAGGATGAAGGTATCACGATTCACTATTATAAATAATATTTTATACAAGAAATCTCTTGCAGGACCGTATTTGAGGTGCTTGGAGGATCCTGAAGCCAAAGAAGTACTTCAGGATATACATGAAGGGGATTGTGGTAACCATACTGGGGGCAGGTCGTTATTCTCAAAAGTATTAAAGACAGGATATTATTGGCCAACAATGAGAAAAGATGCCGCAGAATATGCTCGAAGATGTGACGCATGTCAAAGACATAGTAACATACTGCATCAACCTGCTGAACCATTGTATCCTATTGTTTCCCCTTGGCCATTTATGAAGTGGGGTATGGATATAGTGGGAAAGCTACCGAAAGCTCCGGGAGGAAAAGTCTTTATGTTAGCAATGACGGATTATTTCTCTAAGTGGGTTGAAGCTGAAGAATTTGTTCAAGTTAGAGACCAAGAAGTAGTATCCTTCATAAAGAGGAATATCCTGACCAGATTCGGAGTACCAGCCGAGATAATCTGTGACAATGGTTCTCAGTTTATAAGTAATAGGACTACTGACTTTTGCAAGAGTTGGGGAATCAAAATGAATACATCTACTCCGGTACATCCTCAAGCAAATGGACAAGCAGAATCCTCAAACAAGATAATTGTCAATAACTTAAAGAAAAGGCTTGGAGCCAAAAAAGGAAGATGGGCGGAAGAATTACCCTTTGTTTTATGGGCTGATAGGACAACGGTAAAGAATGCAACAGGCCAAACCCCGTTTTCCTTGGTGTTTGGAGCAGAAGCGATGATTCCAACGGAAATGACGATACCTACTACAAGATCTGTCTTAAGTGATCCTGAGAAGAATCCTGAAGCCTTGAGTCAGGATTTAGACACTATAGATGAAAAGAGAGATGCGGCAAGGCTAAGGATGGCAGCATATCAACAGAGAATATCCAGGGCATATTACAAGAATATCAGAACCAGAAGATTTAAGGTTGGAGATTGGGTGTTAAGAAAGGCTTTCCAAAATACTACTAATCCTGCCGATGGCAAGTTAGCTCCAAAATGGGAAGGACCATATGAAGTTGAATCAGAAGCAGGGAAAGGAGCATATAGACTCAAGAATATGGAGGGGGATATGCTACCGAGATCTTGGAATGCTATACACCTTAAGCTCTATTTCAAGTGAGTCTAGAATTTAATTTCTAACTCAAGATGGTATGAATTCTACTTCTTTTAAATATGTTTGGTTTAATTTGTTCTTTGTAACCTGATACTGACTTATGCATCGGAGGGGTGTTAGCCAAGCTAACACCCACCTTAGTTTACATTTGTTTTGCAAGATATGTTTCAGGATATAGCTCCAGGATATACACTCAGGATAACTCAGAAGATTAGAGGATTGGCCCCCTCTCTTACGTTTAAGGGATACTGATCCCTTCACAGGTTTAAAGGTATTCACCTTTCTTCCGAATTGGGTTTAAACACCCCGCCTGGAGCGCAAGTTATTCAGGGATAGTTCAAGGTGGCGGGACCAGTCCATGTAAAAGTGGCTGACAATTTCGTTACCATTGGCTATATCCTGAATCCTAAAGGTATATGAGGATTGATCACCCTCTCTCACGAAAGGGTATTTTCATACTCTCTAAGGTTTAAAGGTTTTCACCTTTCTAAGTCTTGGAGTTTATACACTCCCGCCTGTAGCGCATGAAAAGTTGGGATTTTCCCCAGGATACAAAGGATTTATCTCCAATACATCCTTGGGTTTTACCCTTGAGACGTAAAAAATTGCTTATGCAATGGAAACTGACATTAAGTAGATACTTGAAGGCATTGTATACAGGGGACATTCCCTCCAAGGTGGTGGTGTAAAGCTAAAAGGATGAAGTTTGCGACTAATGCACTAAGTACCTTGCACAGGGGACATCTTCACTGGAAGAGTTGCGAAGGGATTGAAGTTTGGTAATAGGTTTATGTCCTATTTCTGGTATGACCTTTCCTTTATAAGCCTCGTTTAGGTTTTTGGCGACATTATGTTAAGTATCCTGATATATATCCTCAAAGTCCTTTTAAGGATATTTGATTAGGATGTTTGAAACTAGTATTGGTTTGGAACTTTGATCATTTAATATTATCAAAACTTGATTTTGAAAAGATAAACTATTTTTTACTTTCTAAAAGAAATTTTTACAAAGTTGAAGGAACATTTGGAAGATCTATCTAATACAAGGCTTTTGCAGTATGTTACTGAGCATACTGATCAGGATATTTTATAGGATACCAATACAAAATCTTTACAAAAATAAGACTCATACTAAGTAATGCAAAGTAATGCAAGGTGACAGAAAATAAGTCAAAAGATGAAATTATTCTTAAAGCGATCAATACTGGTTGATAACCGAAGGTTTCATCCTGAAACCCAGGACCCATCCGCCTTCGGTTATCAAATTGTTTAGAGACAGAAATGAAAATTGTTCATAAAGACATAAAATTGTTCGAATGAAAATAAGCTCTAGGGGGTAGTGCCTTCTTGCTCCATAGCGGTTTCAGCAACATCCATTTTGGGATCCGCCTCAGCATCCTTGTCAGCATCGATTGCCTTTTCAACTGCTTTAGAAGGTTCATCGACAGTTGATTTGGAAGAGGTACCGCCAAGATTCTTCAGCTTGGTCTCCCAAGCACCAACGTCCCAAGAAGGGCATTCGAAGCCTAATGTTTTGGCTTCGTGAGCCATCTTCAACCTAGCCTGGAGAAGAGAAATGACGACGGAACTTTTGAGGCTTTCTCGATAACTGACCATATCCCGCTCGTACTGCACATGGGCAGCTTCCAGATCGGCCTGGGCTTGAAGAGTAGCTTTGTTGAGAGCAACTTGATGTTCCTGGGTCATAGCTTTGTATTTCTCCTCGTAATGACGAGACTTGGCAGCCGCGATCATACCTTGGTCAGAGATTGTGATTTCTGCTTCCTTTAGCTTAGATTCAAGTGTTTTGTTAAGCTTGCAGGATTCTTGATATAAGTGAACCAAACGCTCAAGACCCTACAAAGGTAAGAGGACAGGGATTAATATTATTAAATCTTTGAAAATAGTCTAAATTGCAGGATATGATATAAAGATACTAACCTGGTTGAGAAAAGAAGTCATAAAACCACTGGCTTCAATGAACCCGTGCTTTTCATAAGGAAAGGTGTCAGAAATGACAGGGGAATCGGGTTCTTTCCTTTTGCGGGAACTTGAACTCCGGGGCTTGGTAGCCGGTGAAGGTTTAGGAATGATGATGGCTTTGGAGCTGCTGGGTTTGGATGTAGCAGTGGTCTTGGAGCCAGGTTCTTTCTTGACCTGGATCTGGTCAGAATAGCTATCCAGTTCGTCAAGATCAAAGACTTCAGGGATCTTAGCTGGTGCTGCGTAAAGGGAAAAGTTTTACTCTTTATCATTATATTGTTTTGACTAATTATTTTGAAAGGAATTCTTACCAGACATCTCGGATGATGAGTACTGACTTGAACTCGGAACGTGTGTGGTAAAAGTCCTGTCTATTGCAGGTAACCGGTAAACGGTATTGATTCTCTCTTCTGACTCAGCGGTAGGAGGAGCAACTTCCTTAAAGTTCACTGCATAAAGGTCAAAAAGAAGAATATTAATAGAGGATAACAATCAAATCATCTATGAGGATATTTATGATCCTACCGGTGGTTAACCACTCCACCGGAAGGTTGGCACCCTCAGCAATGGAATCTCGTTTGACAAAGAAGAATTTGCGTTGCCATCCGTCTTCGTTTTTGGTGGCTTTGAGAATCAGGGGTTTGCTGGAGGTTGAAAAAAGCAAGAACCGGCTAGAGCCGTGGGATCGGAGGCGATAAGCAATAGGTAAATCCTCGATGCAGAGGTCAGAGCAATGGAGGTTTTTGATTTGGTTGAGTACAATCAAAACTCTCCAAACCATGGGCATGGTTTGAGCAAAAGAGATGCCAGTAATACGAAAGAATTGCATCATGAATTCAGGAAAAGGGTATCGAAGACCTAGTGAAAAAGGGTATGCTGGAAAACAGATCCATTCGGTAGAAGAAACATCCGATCGGATTGACCGATCGAATGGCCTAAAGACTGTGCTGTCAGGGAAAGCGCCGGAGGCTCTTAAAGCTGCAATGTCTGCGTTGTCAAAAGCGCAGATCTCCTTTTCGGGATTTTTGAGAAGATTCTGCTGGGTGAAGGTCTCGGCGGCCATTGCTAGAAAGATGAAGTAAATTGACAGGAAGAAAATCAGAAATGGAGAATTACCTGAAGGGTCTGTTGAAGATATCTGCTTTTCAAACAAGAAAAGAGAAGATATAGGGGCATCGTGGATCTCCATTGAGTAAAAAATGCGTTGGAAGTTACGATGTGATCTTGACCGTCGCTTCGTTTTAAATGCCTTGAGTTGTGGGATAAGATTTTTGAAATATATCCATTGGATTGGTATACCAACCGATATATTTGGGGACAATTGTTAGGGGTCATTTTCTTAACAATTATATATCCTGACCAATATCCTGCCTATATTTGTTCATTTGTGACCAGGATGCTGGAAGAGGATATTGCTAACATCTTGGGCGATATCCTGAGGCTTATTGAATTAACCACGTGCAGGTTAAGGGCTGAGACTTGCTAACGGTCAAGAGGACTTCTTCTCCTCAAGACTCGGACGAATTTGTTGAGAGAGAGACGTTGAGCCCGAAAGACCAGGTCTACAACGTTCGAAGAAGGAATATTCGGTGGATCCCGCAAGTTTAGGATAGTTTGTTATTTTATCTTAACTATAAATAGATGGGGACGGATCAGCTTAGAACACACAACTTTTCACTAACACTCTCATACACTTACACTCTCTAGCTCATTGCAAACACCACACTTGTATTCAAGTTTCGTTGTAACACTTAGTCGATCCGTACCACATCCTGCACTGTATCCTGATTTTTGAAGCAATTGAAGAACAAGGCAGTTGCGATTGTCAGCTCCCGAGGTTTTATGCCGGCGATCTAGATTGATCAAGGGCTTTCCTCGTACATCTCGTGTCGTTTACTTTATTTTTGCTCATTGTTTGATCATAGATACAGCTCTACATCTTGAGCCGTATCCTGAAACTGTTTTTACAAATCAACTTGATTAACATATTTTCGACACTCATTTCTAGCACACTACCTCACTTAACTAATTTGATCACTTAATTACGTCGGTAATTTTTGACCAAAACAGTTCTGTTGAAGATATCTGCTTTTCAAACAAGAAAAGAGAAGATATAGGGGCATTGTGGATCTCCATTGAGCAAAAAGCGCGTTGGAAGTTACGATGTGATCTTGACCGTCGCTTCGTTTTAAATGCCTTGAGTTATGGGATAAGGTTTTGAAATATATCCGTTGGATTGGTATACCAACCGATATATTTGGGGACAATTGTTATGGGTCATTTTCTGAGTATACATATCCTGGCTAATATCCCGCTTTTTATTGTTTATTTGTGACCAGGATACTGGACGGGGATATTGCTAACATCTTGGGCGATATCCTAAGTTTGAGTGAATTAAACATGTGCAGGTTAATGGCTGTAAGTTACTAACGGTCATCAGGACTTCTTCTCCTCAAGACTCGGGCGTATTTGTTATGAGGAAGCCGTTGAACCCGAAAGACTTGGTCCTCAACGTTCGAGTGGGAATATTCGCTGGATCCCGGGAGTTTAGGATAGTTTGTTACATTATCTTTACTATAAATAGATGGGGGCGGATCAGTTTAAGGCACACAATTTACACTGACACTCTCGAACACTTTCAGTCTCTAGCTCATTGCAAACACCACACTTGTATTCAAATTTCATTATAACACATAGTCGATCTGCACCACATCCTGCACTGTATCTTGATATTTGAAGCAATTGAAGAACAAGGCAGCTGCGATTGTCAGCTCCCGAGGTTTTATGCCGGCGATCTAGATTGATCAAGGGCTTTCCTCGTATATCACGTGTCCACCTTTACATTTTTGCTCATTGTTTGATCATAGATACAACTCTATATCCTGAGCCGTATCCTGAAACTGTTTTCATATCTAATTTTGTTAACACATTTCTCACACATATTTCTAGCACACTACCTCACTTAACTAATTTGATCACTAAATTGCTTAGGTAATTTTTGACCAAAACAGCTATTATTTATGAAAATAGTTTTGTTTGAACATTCTTGGGAACATTTTCTTGAGAATATCCTGAGAGATATCCTGGTCAGGATACTGTCACATTACTCATTAAACTTAGGTTATAAAAATAAAAAGGAGAGATCATACCAAAGATTCCTAGAGGGTCAATTCCAATCTTCCATCATAGGAATGTCCCCAGTGCACACTTATAAGTTTGAATCCATCCTTTAAATTGTATAATGTATGTCCCCTGTGTTCAACATATTTGAAGACTTAGGAATGCAAACATAGTCGTACTTTAGCTTTCCTGTGAATAAATCCTGAATATCTTGGGGATAAACCCTTAATATCCTGGGGATAAACCCTGGTTTTCATGCGCTATAGGCGGGAGTGTATAAACTCTAAGACTTAGAAAGGTGAAAACCTTTAAACCTTATAGAGTATGAAAATACCCTTTCGTGAGAGAGGGTGATCAATCCTCATATACCTTTAGGATCCAGGATATAGCCAATAGTAACGAAATTGTCAGCCACTTTTACATGAACTGGTCCCGCTACCTTGAACTATCCCTAGATAACTTGCGCTCCAGGCAGGGTGTTTAAACCCAATTCGTAAGAAAGGTGAATACCTTTAAACCTTTGAAGGGATTAGAATCCCTTATACGTGAGAGAGAGAGGGGCCAATCCTCTAATCTTTCGAAATATCCTGAGTGTGTATCCTGGAGCTATATCCTGAGGCATATTCTGCAAAATAACCTCAAACTAAGGTGGGTGTTAGCTTGGCTAACACCTCTCCGATGCTTAAGTCAGTATTGGGTTCAAAATAATAAACAAATTCAAATATATTTAAAAGAGATAGAATCCATACCATCCTGAGATAGAAGTTAAATTCTAATCTAACTTGAAATAGAGCTTTAAGTGTATGGCATTCCAGGATCTTGGCAGCATATCTCCCTCCATATTCTTGAGTCGATATGCCCCTTTACCAGATTCTGATTCAACCTCATATGGTCATTCCCACTTTGGAGCTAATTTTCCATCGGCAGGATTAGTAGTATTTTGAAAAGCCTTTCTTAATACCCAATCACCAACTTGAAATCTTCTAGTCCTTATATTCTTGTTATATGCTCTGGATATTCTCTGTTGGTATGCTGTCATCCTTAGTTTTGCTGCATCTCTTGTCTCATCCACTGTATCCAATTCTTGGCATAAAGCTTCAGGATTCTGCTCAGGATCCCGGAGGTTAGATCTTGCTGTCGGTATTACCATTTCTGTTGGGATCACCGCCTATGCCCCGAATACTAAGGAGAATGGAGTCTGGCCAGTTGCACTCTTTATTGTTGTTCTATCTGCCCACAAAACAAAAGGTAGTTCTTCTGCCCATCTTCCTTTTTTAGCTCCTAGTCTCTTTTTCAGGTTGTTGACAATTATCTTGTTCGAGGATTCTGCTTATCCATTTGCTTGAGGATGTACCAGAGTAGATGTGATCATTTTGATTCCCCAACTCTTGCAAAAGTCAGTAGTCCTCTTACTTATAAACTGAGATCCATTGTCACAAATTATCTCAGCTGGTACGCCAAACCTGGTCAGGATATTCCTTTTAATGAAGGATACTACTTCTTGATCTCTGACTTGAACAAATGCTTCAGCTTCAACCCACTTAGAGAAATAATCAATCATTGCCAGCATAAAGACCTTTCCTCCTGGAGCCTTTGGCAATTTCCCCACTATGTCCATTCCCCACTTCATAAATGGCCAAGGGGAAGCTATAGGATATAATGGCTCAGCAGGTTGATGTAATATATTACTGTGTCTTTGACATGCATCACATCTTTGAGCATATTCTGCAGCATCTTTTCTCATCGTAGTCCAATAGTATCCTGTTCTTAATACCTTTGAGAATAATGACCTGCCCCTAGTATGGTTACCACAATCACCTTCGTGTATATCCTGAAGCACTTCTTTAGTTTCGGGATCCTTCAAGCACCTCAGATATGGTCCTGCAAGAGATTTCTTAAATGTTATTTATAATAGTGAATCGCGATACCTTCATTCTAAAGGCCTTAGGATTTTCATCCTTTGGGATGTGTCCTTCCATGAGATATCTTATGATTGGAGCCGTCCAGGACTTAGGATCCTCCTCAGGATACTCATCATCAGGATCCTGAACACTTGCTACTTCCTTATCTTGAGGATCCGTTGCAGGATACAGGATGTGTAATATTGGTATCCGGGTCCCTTCCGGTATCCTGACTGATGATCCTAGATTTGCCAAGGCGTCAGCTTTAGCATTATCCTCTCTCGGTACCTGTTCAAGTGTAAAAATATCGAAATATCCTGCTAATTTTTTGAGAATTTCGAGATACTTGATCAACTTCTCACCTTTAACTGCATAGGTTCCATTAAAATGCTTAGTAATTAACAAGGAATCAACAAATACTTATAAACTCTTGATATTCATGCTCTTAGCCAATTCTAATCCTGCAATTAAAGCTTCATATTCTGCTTCATTATTAGTCGCAGGAAACTCACATCTAATAGCCTGGGGTAATATGTCCCCCAGTGGCGATTTTAGTAGTATACCCAAACCTACACCTCTCACATTAGATGCACCATCAGTATACAATGTCCAGGATTCTAAGGTTTCTCCTAGTTGTTGAACTTCTAGGTCCACTTCATTTTGAATATCACTACTGAAATCAGCCACAAAGTCAGCTAGAGCCTGTGACTTTATGGGATTTCTTGGTTCATATACTAGGTCATAAGCACTCAACTTTACTGACTACATAGCCATTCTACCTGACATCTCAGGTTTTCTAAGCACATTTTTAACAGGATAATTGGTTTTAACATGAATCCTATGTGTTTCAAAGTAATGTCTAAGCTTTGTTGATGCCATAACTAGGGCTAATATTAGTTTTTCTAAATGAGAATATCTAGTTTCAGCATCTAATAAACTTTTGCTAACATAATAGACAGGATATTGCTGACCTTCATGATCCTTTACAAGGTCAACACTTACAACATTCCCTGATACTGCGAGATATAGGGATAATGGTTCACCATTTTCAGGCTTCATCAATAGAGGCGCAGTTGAAAGATACTGCTTCAAATCCTGCAAAGCTGCTTCATGCTTCTCTCCCCATTCGAACTTCTTGTTCTTCTTCAGGATATCGTAAAATTCCTTGCATTTTTCTGAGGATCTTGAGATAAATCTATTCAATGCTGCTACTCGTCCTGTCAGTCTTTGAACATCTTTCATGTTAGAAGGTGATTTGATATCCAAGATGGCTTTGATCTGTTCTGGGCTTGCTTCTATCCCTCTTTTAGTTACCATATATCCTAGAAACTTTCCTGCCCCCACTCCGAAATGGCACTTAGCAGGATTCAGCTTCATGTTATACTGATCCAGGATATCAAATGCTCCCTTAATATCCTGGAGATGATCCTCAGCCTTTTTGGATTTTACTACCATGTCATCGATGTACACCTCCATAGTGTCCCCCAACTTGTATTTGAACATCATGTTCACCAATCTCTGATATGTTGCACCTGCATTCTTCAAACCAAAGGGCATAGCAGTGTAACAATAAATACCTGTTGGTGTCATAAAGGCAGTATCCTCCTGGTCTGAAGGTTCCATTTGGATCTGCTGGAATCCTGAGGATGCATCCATGAAGGTTAACATCTCATGGCCGGCAGTAGCATCCACCATTGAGTCAATATGAGGAAGAGGAAATGGGTCTTTGGGACAAGATTTGTTTAAGTCTGTGTAATCCACACAAACTCTCCATTTCCCATTTTTCTTCTGCACCACAACTACATTTGCTAGCCATCTTGGAAACTTGACCTCTCTGATCATTTTGGATTTCAATAACCTCTCTACTTCTTCTTGAATAATCAAATTTCGCTCCGGAGCAAATTTCCTTCTCTTTTGTTGGACAGGCTTGAATGACCCGTCAATACCGAGCTTATGTGTTATAATATCCTTGGAAATACCTGTCATATCCTCGTGCTTCCACGCGAATGTTGACATCCTGCATTTCAAAAAATTAGTCAATTGATCTTCAATATCCTGAGGGATATTGGTTCCCACAAGCACCGAGATATCCGGATTATCCTGATCCAGGATAATTTTCTTTACATCCTGCTCCGAAGCCTCCAAGATATCCTGGGCCCGCATCTTTAATTGCTATGCTGTATTAGGCTTGGTTGAGGATTTCATTGAGGATGAGTAACACTCCTTTGCCTCCTGCTGATCACTATCTACCTTGACAACCCCCCAAGGTGTAGGGATCTTGATGCATTGATGATAGGTTGAGGGCACAACTTTCATATCATGGATCCATGGCCTTCCCAATATGATATTATAGCAGGATAGGGAGTCCATCACACAGAAGCGTTGCATTGAGTTGACCCCTTCAACATATACTGGTAACTTTATTTCCCCCACTGTGTTCCTGGCTTCCCCGTTGAACCCAATAAGTACAGTGGACTTCAAAGTGATATCCATTGGAGATATATTCATTCTCTTCAACGTTTCTAGTTGGATTATGTTGAGGGAGCTGCCATTATCCACTAGTATCCTGCGTACAAAATGGTTAGCCATATATAATGTTATTACCAGAGCATCATGGTGAGGATCCTGGACAGTATCCCTGTCATCATTGTCAAAAGTAATCACTTTATCAGTTGTAAGGGTCGTCATCCTGGTTGGCTTTTCTCCTCTTTCGGCCTTAGCCTCCTTCGCGTGTCTCTTGGCCGCGGAATATGAAGTCCCACAAATGTCGGATCCTCCTGAAATAAAGTTAATTATCTTGGCATCCGCAGGAGGTGATGCTGCTCGTTCAGGATCCTTCTCAATATCCTGACCCTTGTTCTTCTTTCTTCCCAGAAGATCCTTAAGATATCCCTTGCTCAAGAGATAACTTATTTCTTTCCTCAGAGCAATGCAATCCTCAGTAACATGTCCAAAATCCTCATGGAAGGCACACCATTTGGACTTATCCTTCCAATCAGCCTTTTGTTGATTCTTCCGAGGCCACCTGGCTTTGTCTCCTATACCCTGCATTGCATACATCAGTTCAGGTATGTTAACAGAAAAACAATATTCAGATAACTCAGGATACTCCTCAGGATCCTCGTCTTCAACAGCATTCACTTTCTTGTTGTCATTTCTACCATACTGCTTGGAGCGATATGGTTTATACGAAGATTCTGATTTCCTGTTGGTTGGCTCATAGGTTGTGGACGAATTCATCCTCTCTTGCATCTTTTTGTCATCCTCCAGTCGAATATATCTTAAAGCCCTGTTCCGAGCTTCATCCAAGTTCCTGCATGGGTTCATCACAAGATCCTGGTAAAATTGAGAATCTTTTTGTAATCCCATCTTGAATGCCTGCACAGCTGTTGCAACATCAAGATGTGGAATGTCCAAGGATTCACGGCTAAACTTGTTCACATAATCTCTTAAGGATTCCTGAGGTCCTTGAGTTATCCTGTAGAGATCACTTGTTAGTTTTTCAAAACTTCGACTGCATGAAAATTGACTATTAAATAAATTCACAAGATGGGCAAATGATGTAATTGAGTGAGGAGGAACGTTTAAGAGCCACTTTAAGGCCGATCCTGTTAAGGTAGAGCCAAAACCCTTGCATAGGCATGCTTCCTTGAGGTCTGGAGGGATAGGGTTGATCTCCATCCTTTCCCTATACTAGGCAATATGCTCTTCAGGATCCGTAGTTCCGTCATATAGCTTCATATTGGGGGTTTGAAATCTTTTTAGGATTTCAGCATCACAAATAGGATATGCAAACCGGGATATCCTGTGGCTATCTTGGGACACTTCCGGAATTGGTTGGACCACCCCAGGTACACTGGATATCATGTCCTTCAATTTTTGAAGCTCCCTAGAAAATGCTGACGTCATACCTGCATCATGCAAAGATCTAATACCGTTAGTAACAAGAGTATTATTATTATTTGACACGTTACCAGTCTGAGGATTCTGGCCATATCCTGAAGCATATCCTGAGCTTCTCACAGTTGACACCCTGACCGAAGAGGGTATCTCAGGAGTATGATTCTGAGAATGGCTAGGCACAATATTTCCCCTGTTATCCTCATTGTATACTGCAGAGCTGAAGTTCAGGGCTCTGGGTTGCAAGGGAGTGACAGTATCCTTAGTGAGCCTGCTTGAGTTGGATTTCAAGAGTTGTATCTCTCTTATCAGCATTTGGTTGGTCTCCTGCTGTTGCCTCATCTGTTCCTGTACACTACCAAACAAGGTTAGAATTTCATCATTAGAAGCCAAAACAGGACCGGATCCTTGAATGTTCCGAGTAGGGATAATATCCTGAGGCTGTGTGGAGGCTTGCATCCTTGGAGGAGGTGAAGGAAGCACCGAACCAGTTGTTGCAGAGGTTGTAGCAGACACGGTGGAGGAGCTCATGTTTGATCTCGAGGCCATTGAAAATAGTGTAGTAAAAAGTTTTGAAAATAGTAAACCAAGTAATGATTTTGCAAAAGCTTCTAGTAGAAATAGCACCACTTGCCCCACGGTGGGCGCCAAATTGTTTTGGTCAAAAATTACCTAAGCAATTTAGTGATCAAATTAGTTAAGTGAGGTACTGTGCTAAGAATATATGTTGTAAATATGCTGAATTGATTATTAGTTAAAACAGTTTCAGGATATAGCTCAGGATATTGAGCTATATCTACGATCAAACAATGAGCAAAAAATAAAGGGGGTGACACGAGATATACGAGGAAAGCCCTTGATCAATCTAGATCGCCGGCATAAAACCTCGGGAGCTCACAATCGCAGCTGCCTTGTTCTTCTTATTGCTTCAAACATCAGGATACAGTGCAGGATATTGATCAGATCGCTAAGTGCTACAATGTTTTTATGTGAAAGTGAGAGTTGCGAGAGAGTCGAAGTATTAGAGAGCAGTGAGTGTTGTTGTGTCCTATTCGATCTGATTTATCCACCTATTTATAGCTAAGAAACGAAAACAAAATCTCCTATAAATGGGGGATGCCTTCGAATATTCCTTAGTAAACGTTGGAGACCAGGTAAAGCGGGTTCAACGTCCTTCTTCGAACAACTTAGACCGAGTCTTCCGGGGAAAAGGTCCTCATGAACGTTGCTAGCTTGGACTCGCGCTCCTGCACATAATCCGTTAGTGATCCTCAGGATACCATGTCAGGATGTTACCAATATCCTGAATCAGCATCCCGGGCATGAACAGATTTCACATAATCAAGATATAACTTAGGATATTATCCAGGATACGGGCTCATAATTTCACCCATAACAGGTATCATAGGGGTATGCCATACACACATGTAACTACACTTGTACATCAGGATTGTGAACAACGATTTATTTATAAACCAAACAGATTGTTTCAGAGTTCAAGAAAAACAAAAGAAACAAAAGCATAAGATTCAGATTATTCAAAGCAGCAGCATCTTCAAATCAGCCAAATGCTCATCCATGGGTCAGATTTGCATTGACAAACTTTGGGCATTGGTTCCTGAAATAACTCGTCTCGCCGTAGTTGTACCAAGTACCAGACGGTAAACGAGCTTGAGCAGGGTTTACTTGGGGTTGGTTTGGACCACCTTGGATTGGGTTGAATCGACAAGCATTTGCCAGGTGACCGAGTCACCCACATGATGCACACAGACGACACTGCAGGTAAGCTAGGTGAGGTGCATTACATTTGTTGCACATCGGCGCAGTACCGGCATAAGTGTCACACCCCCAAAATACCGCCTAGGGAGTGTCCCTAATAGGCGTGTGACGTACCGACAAAGAGCCACTCGTTACATTGAACCCATACAAGTTTCAAAATAAAGTTCTCAATCTTTAATAAATTACCATCAACAAGTTATACGAAAACCAATATCTTCAGCGGAAGCAAATATTAAGCCATAGTTATATTGTTCAAAAACCATTGTGTAATAATAACGGAAAATCACATGAGTCCCTTCAGTCAACCCATGACCACTCCTGCTCCTCCAGACAGCAAGTTTCCAAATCCAAGATACCTAACGACCTGCGAGCATGCAACAAGTGTATCAGACAAAGCTGGCGAGTTCACAGTTTATGAAAACTTTTATTACCAAGTGTTTATTCCAGTTCATTAACAAATGCAAAGGTAATATTGATAATATCTCGATGATAAACAAGACGGCTCCTGATGTATGTTTTGCCCTTTCCCCAGTGCTCCTATTAAAGCACTGGGCCCGACTGGGTAATTAGTTCACAACCGTCCTCCCCGGTATGGCGTGAGGGTGCCAAACCTAAGTAGCGCTACCAACTAATACCCCGTTACCTCCCCGGTAACAAAAGATGGGACTTAAGAATGATAGGATGATAATATTATTCAATATATACCAGTTTTTACCCAAAAGACTTATCCCTCCGTGGGATACCCACTGACAGTCCCAACCACCGGGACGCATGCTCAAAAGTAGTGAACTCACCTTTGGTTTGCTCGGTAAGATTAGTTACCCTATTTAACAGTGATTGAGCACGTCCTATCATGTGTACATATAACAATCAGTTTCATGTGCATACATACTACGTATCTCACGTACAATCGTTTTACATATTACTCAATCACATAACACATATTTCTAATATTCAGGTAACACCCATATAATTCAAGTCAAAGCAATTAACATACGAGTCTAACATCATCGAGTAGTCTTTTAGCATGCAATCAGTTCATAACCCAATTCACCTCATGTATTCATATTGACAAATCACATAATAGTTACTGCTTTGCTACCCGAACATGTGCAACAGTCACTTTATAAATCCCCCTTGACTAGTGCGGCCCACTCACAAGTTGTCAATAGAAGTGCATGCTAGTGTGTGTGGCCCAATTTCATGTTTGCTGCCCACTATTACTTATGCAGCCCATCTAACAACTTAGGATGTGCGATCAAAGTACACATGTGCGATCCAATTTATGCGGTTGACCAGTCAACCTTCAAGTCACAATGAAACTGTCAAAATCATGGGATCTAATTCCCATCACATAACCGACAACTATTATTATTAAATCATATTTCTTTTTGAGTCCATTACATGATTTCTTTCTAGAATCAATTAATAATTTATGTTATTATCGGACCAATAATTGCTCGTTCTTAAAACACACAAGGTCAAATCATTCCTTCTATCGATCATGCAAAAGTCTTATTTAATCAGATTCATATTTCGCGTGTCATCCTATTATCAACAATCCTCACCAAAATAGCCACCTATACACATCCTTGAACACATGATGTAGTCAGTATTCATTCATACAAAATGCACATTGTTAAACATGTAAACCATACACAAACAGACAACTTCACACACATCATTATTATGAACATTAGACTTGTATTTTTTTTTTCAAACAATCACTTTTACCAACACCATTACTAAATGTTTTCCTATAGTTCACACATCCAAATCATCAAGCAGTAACAATTGTCTATTATCATACACGCACCCTTGAATCGAGCAAACTGCCAACCATTATTCAAGACTCAAAACACAAACACAAGCAGTGGTATAAACTGACCGAGGGTTGAAGGAACGAAAGGAACGCACGAGCAGTCCCTGCTTCTAATCTGGACCGAGCCGAGACAAAACACCCGAAGAGATCTGTTCCGAACATGTCTGTGGTTGGCCCGAATAGAACCCGAACAGGAACCCGGTTCTGAACCAAGTTTGAGACCGGGCAGTACGTCGGACCGAGATGCAGGCCGTCGCCGCCGCTGGTCCCTCGTCTTCTGATCTTCCTCTCCGTGCCGTCGTTTAGACTCACCACTGTCGCCGCTCATGGTGGTGGCGTCGTTGCTGATCCTCGGGAAGGAGAGGGAGAGGATATGAGTGTTAGAGGTGTTGGGGGTGTCTTGCCAGCCAATTAACCGACGCCGGCTCCCCAGCGGCTGCCGGTCTGTTATCGAGAAGGAAGGGGGGGTATCGTCTGTCGTCCGCAAGTAAGGAAATAGGGTTTTGTTTGTTATGTTGTGAGGATGGGAGGTATAAGAGTTTACGTATACATACTTACAAAACCAAAACCTAATAAATGGGCCGATCCTTAAAACCTATCTTGTATAACACAACTGGGCTAGATTTAAATAAAAACCCACATTTCGGTTTGTGTTAGCTTGGGCCAGAGTGGAGTGTTAACAAGCTCACTAATGTGGCCCAATGACTTGCGGCCCAAAGTGCTAACCAGGTTAGATTTTAAGATTAGCTATTTGACACATAGGAACATTTTAACGATTTCTTGTAGTTAAACGGTTACACACACAAGTATGCATATCCAAACACGTTATACATTTAGCAATTACATTCCAATTACAAGTGTTTACTAAATTTTTATCATCGCAAGGCATATGAACGAGGAATAACAAGAAACAGGATCGCACGACTAAGAAACACTAACCTTGAAAGTTCGGGTTGTCACATCATTCCCAACTTGAAAGAAATTTTGTCCCGAAATTTGACAAGTAAGCAGAGAGGAGTGAAGTGCGAAATCAAGATTGCTGTCGGTTTTCCTCAGGTGCCACAATAAGGTTTCCTGGCAGGAGGTTGAGCAACAGCAAGATTTGCAACAGCTTTGTTTTGGATAGCAAAGCGGCACACATCAACCAAATGTCCCTATCGTCCATAGTAGGTACATTTGAAACAGGGTATTTGATTTGGATGATGACGGTTGCATTGATTGCACCAAGGAGCAGTTCCCTTGTATGGCTTCATCCCTGAGGCGAGTCATGGTGATAGCTAAATCAATGGTCCTCTGGAGTACGACGCCTACTTGTTGAGCAATTGTAGCACCTAGTTCGGACATTTGAGTGTTGTTGCGATGAAGAGGCATCATGAAGATAATGGAAGACATGGGAGGAAACAAGCGAGATGTTATCGGATAATCAAAACAGAATGACAACGCATAAAAATGGTGATCATTTGTTTGTTACCTAAGGCAAACAAATGAGAAGGTGACTAATCAAAGTAAGTGGGTCATATTAATGTATCGCGAAGACATGCTTTAGCCTATAAGTGGACACTCACCCCAAGAGTTCCCAGGTAAGAGTGTCTGGTCCGATTATGTGGATTTGTACGAACACTCTAGCCTTAGACAGAAAACTCAGAGTACAGGAATCAACTCTTCCAGATTGCACGTGTTCACACTATAAGACCCAAACTTTGACGAGATTTTGAAAACTAGAGGGTTCAAAACCTTATAATAAATCATCCTAGAACAGATGATTGGTTTTCAAAGCGGATTTGAAATTTATGTTCTTGTTGTGGTTGTCGCCTAAGGATAGGTGACGGTATTGTTTTAAGATCTAAACACAAGAATCTTGTGTTAGGGTCCTAGGAAGGTTATAGACTAGGTCAAAGCATTACTAATAACCTAATTCCCTATAACCATGAGCTCTGATACCAACTCTTCTGTCACACCCCGACCGCGTAAAACAACAAACCGCGGCGGAAACGTCGGGGAGTGTCGTAACAGAATCATTGTTTCATAACACATGGATATTGAAGTTTTGTTTTATTAAATTTCAAGAGGTTACAATGTCTTAAAAACAAAGAAACATAGCATAATTAACTAGTCTTGCATCTTTTATTGTCACTAAGGCCCAAGTCTACCTAAGTGTATCTTGATTAATCCTATGCATCAACTCCTGAAAACACATGTGAAAATAGGTACGTCAGCATAAAAATGCCTGTGAGATACATAGGTTTTATTAAAATAGAATTCATCACTTGTAAGTTTAAAGAAAATGTTTAACAAAAGTAGTCATGAACCTTAAAATATTTTCTTTTAGAAACCAAACTAAAATCGATAAGAAATCAGATGATATAAAAGAATAATGCATAGATAAGTAAATAACCAAGTAAAAATGAGTTTGTATAAAAATATGTTGTTTGTAAAACAATGTTTTGTAAAGATATGTTAATTGTGTAAAATGTAATATGTCAAAATTGAAATGGTTTAAGTAACGCTATGATATGTAATATCATAAAAGCACTTATATATAGGAAGTACCAACGGCGTATCCACCATGCTTTTATCATATTACACACGCATCGTTATTTAAATCACTTACTCAAACAAACCACCAATGTAAAAATGTTCATGTATAACCAAATGTAATGTATAGTGAATAAAAGTATTTACTAAATAAAAGCATTTACTCAACCCTATAAGAAAGAAATGTACAAAACAATGTATTTGATAAATCCTAATTTAAATCAAAAGTTATGTTTTGTAAAATTCATGCTTTATTGATACAAACATCTACGCGGTAATGTTCTAACGCATACATCCAAGCCTTGAGACTGTAGGATAAACCCTAGAACAAGTCAAAGGTCTACCAAAAATGAATTCGGATTCGGTCATTCTTTCCACCCAAACAAACCTAGGATTTCAGAAATGGGAGTTGTCAAGTCCTATGGTACCACTACCTACTACCGAACGGCATGATCGGTGTTAATGAATGTATTTTTTACCCGTTAAACAAACCAAATGTCATACCAAATGTAAGCATGTTTTATGAAAATAATGTACTTAAATATGCTAAATGAATATACAAAGTAGAAATGTAAAACAGTGTGTCCATATGCTGGGTGAGCATATGCAACCAAAGTATTTATGATAATCAATGTGCTAGCATGCTCAGTGAACATACATAGCAAAACATAATGAAATCATGTACTATATGTGTACTAATGAACATAGCAAGTATATATTATGAAAGCACGAAAAACACGAAAGTAACAAGTAGGCACATGTGTTTCACCCCAAAATGTTTGAAAACAGTAAAAGAGGGGTCTATGTACTCACCTGAGAATGCTTAGAAGTCTTGAATAACAACCAAGCAAAGCTAGAGGGATCACGAAAATCAAATGGCACCTAATATAGGTAACTATGTAAATAAACCGGACCTAAATCGGAAGATCGGATAGGATGAGGTTTCGTAAACCAAATGAGTATTGGAACTCATATGATATGGTTTAACAAAGCCTACATACTAAATCGAAACCTAACCTAAGTGCTTACGACCCATTACAACCCGTTTAGGTAGCTTACGCTACTTTAACGCGTCGTTCGCGTAAAACGCGTTTGGACCGCCTAACTAGTCCTATGATAAGTATTATATGCCTTAACATGTCTAATAATGTTACCTAATCAGTTTAGATGTAAAAATTTAAGTTACATATGCTTAAAATGAATTTATGCGTGAAAAGGGCATTTTGGTCAATTTCCTAAGGCATATAAATTACCTATCATACAACTAACTAAACAAAGTGACCAGAAGGTATAACCTCGGAAGGTTATTCCCTATACAACTATGGTCACAAAATGTGTTTGGTCGGATCCTAATGATCGACCAAACGGGTCGGGTTCGAAAGTCTAAGCGGTTGTTTAGACCGCTTATCTTACGACCCTATATAAGCACTAAACTAAAAGTGACGAGTTAAACATGTTAAAACATGTTTAACGAAGTTAGAAAACAAGTTTGATATCAAAACAAAGGGTTTCGATACCCAAGAATAGTTTGGTTGCAAAATACGCATAAACACGTATTTTGACCGAAACTATGACTCGTCACTATACCTAATCAACGTGGTAATCAGTAGGTATAGTCATAAAGGACTATGACCATCGTGATTACGCTCACGTTGCGAAGTTCAAACGAACTTCGTGTTGACCATTGACTGGTTAAAGCAGAAAGTCAAATGTTGTTTGACTTTTATGCTTGAAAATACATAAAAGCATGAAAGAAACTTACAAAAGGTCCAAGCAATGAAGAACTTGATCTAAATTACTCAGGTATGAAGCAAAGGCTTCAACTTAGAGCATAAATCAGATCAAGTGTGAGGATTGCAATGAATCAAGGGGGTATTTATAGGATTTCCAAAACCGTTAGGATCGTTTCTTGGAGTACGAGCTTCGATCTTGGCCCTCCATGTGTGCCCACTGATTTACAAAGCTATGGGTGTCCAAAACCAGCCCATAGATTGAAGGAAACCATGTACAAAACAAAGGAGCAGCTGGGTTTTGCAGAAAATGGTTTCTGCTGACCTGGGGAAGGCTTACGGACCGTAAGCAGACCTATACGGTCCGTATGGTCTTTGTAGCTGGCAAGAACTTTCAACAATTGGCAGAACAGGCCCCTGAGACTCCAAACTTGATTTTTGATGCGTTTTGGCACTTCTAACACTCGTCAAACCCATTTTTAAGCTCCATAAGGATGTTAAATCATGGGGAACTTGAAATATGCTCAGAAACATGACAGATGTTGGTTCGTTTGGCTGTACGGTTTTGTTGTTCGGTTAATTACGACGAAAATCGTAACGGACGCGAAAACGATCCAAATTGCGAAACGAATGAAGTTTTAGCATTCAAATCACTAAAATAAAATATTTCAATGATGAAAAAAAAATTGGATGTCAAGATATGGTCAGAACGTAAGATATGCGCGTAAATACAAACTTATGCACTTTTTGACGCTTTTAGTCCCTGTTTGACCAAATAAGTTTATTTTAGCATACCGAACCCCTCAAAGCCTATTTCTAAGCTATGCAAAGGATATTTAGGGTATGTTTAACTTATGATCATATTTCGGAAGGTTCGATACCATACGAATCAGCAGACTTTTGCAGTTTGACGCAAATAGTCCCTACGATCGAATAAACTTGATTTCGACACACCAAGCCCTACAAAACTTATTTCTAAGTTATGTAAAGGTTATTTAAGGTATGTTAAGCCTATGTAGCTGTTCCGGGGTGTTTGTCGCGTTAAACTAATTACGTTTATGCATCAGTTCGCGTATAACTTTCTGGAAAGCGATTTAGAGCTCAAAATCGAACAAGAATAGATATGTGCAAATGATACACATATTTATACAAATCCCAAGTATGAAACACAATATTTCATTGATTTGGTATTTGTTTGATGGTCGAAGAGGCACAAATGTCACATATACCCTTTTATGTCATTGTTGATGAGCTGAAATACAAAATATGAGGAAAATTGATATATTATTGAATAATCATGCAACAAACACGTGTATCAGGAAGATATTTCAGCCATATTTCAAAAGGCAGACAAGGACATCTCGGGAACACTTACGGTTAAAGAGTTTCAAGAAGCATTGGATGACATATGTGACAGGTATCCTCAGGTGAAACTATATCTGAACAATAAGCAAATGAGCAGCTTGGTCGATCTACTTAAGGAATCCAAAGGAGATGTTTCAAAAGAAGCGATTGAACTGAACGTTGAAGAATTTAAATCGGCTCTTTCTCAAGTAGATTCACAGATGAAGAATCTTCCCGCCACAGCTCAGGTATGACATCATTAAATTAAGAGTAAAATGCCATTTTCATCCTTTGGGTTTGACCAGTTTTGCGACTTTCGTCCAAAGGTTTGTTTTTCTGCATCTGGATACAAAAGGTTCGAAATCTTGCCATTTTCATCCGGTTCGTTAACTCCATCCATTTTTCTCCTTTAAATCAGGGGTATTTCCATCTTTTTTTGTTAACTTAAAGGGCAATTCAGTCTTTTTCAGGGGTATTTGGTCTTTTTGCATAAAGTGAAAAAGATCGAATTGCCCTTTAAGTTAACAAAAAGACGGAAATACCCTTGACTTAACGGAGAAAAATGGATGGAGTTAATGACCCGGATGAAAATGGCAAGATTTCAAACCTTTTGGATTCGGAGAAACAAACCTTTGGATGAAAGTCGCAAAACTGGCCAAACCTCAGGGACGAAAATGGCATTTTACTCATAACTTAATCACTAAGCTATAGTTCTCTATTTGCTAATGCGGTTTAGTGATGGTTTCACAGGTTGCTGCTCAGCAAGGTTCCTATCTTGCTAATTGTTTCAACCGCATGGAAGAATGCACGAAAAATCCCGAAGATCCTATTCGTTTCAGAGAGTCTGGCAGGCATAGATTCCGTCCCTTCTGGTTTGATCTCGACATCTTTGACTATTGAAAGTCAATATGAAGTCTGACTTTGGGATCGAACACTTAACGCCTCATGATTTATTATGCAGGTACAAGTATCTTGGTCAATTTGCTCCGTTAGGAGGAGTGCAAACAGCAGCACAACTCCCCGGTGATTGGGTATCTATTGGTCACAGATCTTAGTGGCTTTAGTATTCTGTGTATGCAAGGTAAACCCCCCCCCCAACACCCGAGTAACCCGACACCATTGAATAATAAAAACTGAGTTGACCTAAGACAGTTGTTTGAATTTGTTTACTTTTGTTTGACCTGACATATGCAGCAAGCAAGTCAGTTGGCGTACAAGGTCGTTGGTGGTGTCAAACTGGATGAGGCGTTTCATCTTTGGGAGAGATTCGAGTCAAATATGAGTTGACTTCAATATATGCGATATATGCATAATGATAAGTCCTTAATTTTCTGGTTGTCATAAAGGCAAGTTTTGGTGCATGATCCATACATTTTACCCGATTCATCTTTGTTTTGTAAACATATGCTGCTCTATGTTCTTTGTTATGTTTTTTTGTTAATAAGAAGCAATGTCATAAATCGTAAATCAGATTCAGACAAGAGTTGCTAACAATATGCATGGCGGAAAAAAAACATTTTTATCTACCTGGAACGATCCATTCAATAGTTTAAGTTGCTTTTTAAAGTGTTTAATGCAATTTTCACAACTACTACTTTGCCGGTTGTACAGGTTTGAGACAAGTATTGATAATCTTAGTTCCATATTGATTGTAGATCGTCTCATGCCAGTTCCATACTCTTAGGTAGAGGTGTACAAATCGGTCTTTTTATAAAGACATGTTTGGGTTGGTCATGAAAAATTCAAAACCGGGATGATTCTCAAACTGATTTGGGTTTTGTCAGTTTGTTGGATGGTTGGATGGTTTTTTAGCAGTTCGATTTGTTTTTAACCGGTTTCAAAGAAAAGGATTATAAACCGACTGAAAAAGCAAAAATGGAGCAGTAGGTCAAATCCATGACCAGTAATGTTATTCCAATGTGGCTGTATTTACCAGAATCTACGTGTGATACGTCTCATGATCATGAGCTGAGGCCACCTGCTACTTAATGATCGAACCAATAAAAGAAGTGTTAGCTCATTGTAGTTTGTAAATAGAAATGCTTAGTTGGATTTTGTGTTTTTATCAATCTGCACTTCTGCCATTATGTTTTTAGGGACGAATAGAGTTTTTTGTTGGATTTTAACCTCTGATTGTCTTAAGGTAGGAAAGTTCACCTACTTAAGTTTTAGGTTTTGATGAATGAATTTTGTAAGCCATTTATGGATTAGAAAAACAAATGATGTAAAAGTGCCACTCGATATTGTGACACATGAACTATAGTCGCTCTACTCTCTGTAAAGCTATTCTACTATGTTATCTTCGTGCTCTAGATTATGATGAGACATAAAAGTAGAGGTGGTTAAAATAGGTTTGGGTTGAAACATGTTAGTTTTGGTACGTGTTAGGTTGACCCATCCCCCCTAGGATTAAATTAATATTACCATGAAATTTGATTATTATTGTGAAATTTGATTATGATAAAATTATCCTTACATTAACATTATTTTTGAATAAAAGCTATGAGCATAAAAAATAGGGGGTGTTAAACGAGTTCAACCTGAAACTGACCCGAACCCCTTTAGACTAAACTTAAACCCGTGAATTTTGTGTTAGGTTCATGTCGTATTTTCGATTCGTGTTAGAAATTCACACCCCTAATAAAAATAAATGACATGTAGCTTGTCTGACCCATTCTTTAAAGCAAACAAATTTAGATTTTAGTTATGACCCAACTGAACTGAACCTTCTCATGCACACCCTTAGAATTACTAAAAAGTGTTGTGTTTTCCGTTGCATCGCGAATTCGGTTCTGGTTATGGCTCAAAACCGAACCGCCCAGTGCATAGCCCTAAACTCACCAACCTAAGTGATATGTTTCCCGCCGCATCGCGCGGGTAAACGACTAGTATATATATATAGAAGGATCCGTTAGGAACCACCCTTTATTGCGAGAACCGCGAGAACATAACCAAAAATACCTAAAAAACACACAATTTTTTTTATAAAATTCGCTGCTTTTCGTAAATAAAAAAATTAAAAAAAATTGTGTGTTTTTTAGGTTTTTAGGGGGGTTTAGCTTTATGGTTTAGTTTTTAGCATTTAGCTTGAGTGGGGGCTAGGTTTTTTTTTTCTTTTTTGGGAGGGGGGTGGTAGGTTTTTTTAGGTTTTTAGTGGTGTAGTGGGTTTATTTTGTTGTGTTCACATTGGTTCTCGCGGTTCTCGCAATAAAGGTGGTTCTTGCATGAACACCCTACCCTATATATATATATATATATATATATAGGCCGATTAACGTACAATACTACTTATCCTACATTACGTATGCGATATTCTCAGCCATAGGATCTTCAATCCATCAAACTAATTTAAATCATTAAATTAATCATATTAGTGTATTCAAATCTTATAAAAAAAAGGTTAAAATCATCATTACGATGTCTTAATCTCTGTAACTGACGGAGATTGGAATCTTATATTCAAAAATCGTATTAAAAAAACCAACCATGAATCAAAAATCGAACCCTAAATCAAATACAACAATGTAAGATTCTTATTCACAAACCTCCTTCTCCCTTCTACGATTTCATATCTGCTGATTCTGGAACTGTAACAACATCGATTGACCGTCTATCGAAGAAGATGATGCAGGTTGAACATTATAATATGCGAAATACATATTGAACATGCGAAAACAATTGATGATGCAGGTTGAACATTATAATATGCGAATTATTGTTTTGGACACATGCGATTTTAAAAAAAGGAGATATTATTTGAGGTTTGTTATAGTGTGCGAATTCTTGTTTAGACACATGCGATTTAAAAAATAAGGTGCTATTGTTTGAGGTTTGTTATAGTGTGCGAATTCTTGTTTTAGACACATGCGATTTTAAAAAAATGATCTTGTATGTGGTTTCTTAAAGTGTGTGAATTATTTTTCGAATCACATGCGATTTAAAAAAAAATGTTGTTGATGATTTCATGTAACTTTGTCCACGTCGATTGAAATGCACAAACAAAAAATTATGAATTGATAATTAAAATAAATATAAATTTACTATTTTATATAAAAAATGAATTTGATACCGATGTGACTGTAATGTGACTTGTAATGATCAATTTTACCATAAATACTACTGGACTTACCACCCTACCTACATAATAAATTTACTATTTTAATATAAAATACCTAAGGATAACAACCTTCCATATTAAGACACTGAACACAATCACACACAAAACACACCCAAAAATGTCATCTGAAGATTCAAAACAAATAAAAAACATTCCAATAAAGGAACTATTGTCAACTCGCACGTTGACAGAAATAAGCACCGATGTCACCTCTTCTCATTTGATTCTTGATATGCAGGGGAAGATTCTTGCAGAAATCAAGAAAAATCAAGGGATGTGGGAGAGACTACTTGAAGAACCACCATCAAGCTTCAGAGACGCAGCTTTGGATCACATAAAGGAACAGTCTCGAGCTGATGACTTAGCCTTCTCTTTCCTGAAAGATGCTCTAAACACTGTGAAAGAGAAGATGAAGTTCAGCTCGGCTGAACGTGACAAAATCTTTGCTTCAAGTAACTAGATTTCTGTTTAATCGTTTTATGGTTTTAGTTGTGTTAGACAATAACAACTACTTTATATTTATGTTTTGTGTACAAGTTTTGAAAATATCTTATGCTTAATTATTATATAAATCGCATCAATGATTTACACATGTTTGTCACAAAAATACAAGATAACTCAAATCGCATGTAATAAAATGAAAAACAAAATGGAATCGCATGTTAAACTACTTATAGACTGATGCATATGAAATCGCATGTTTATATACTAAATCGCATGATTGTATGATATAAACTCATGTGTATAAATCGCATGTTTCTCATATAAAATCGCATGCACAGTTAAAAAACTTAATCTTCCTCATCTGAAACCTCTTCTCACTCATCTTCTTCACTGCCATCATCACTCCCTCCACTGTAATCTTCAAACTCATCTTCCTCTTCATCGTCTTCGACCTCATTGACTTTATGCCTGGGATTTTTTTCAATCTAAACTCCCTTCATCTTCTTTTGTTGTTTGCCTTTCTATATCTCGCAAGTCCGAATATCATGACCTTTTTCGTTGCATACACTACATGTCCTTGACCTTTTTCCTTTGCGGCTGATCATTTGTTCCTTCTTCGATTTAATCCTTTTATGCGAGCCACGACCTTTGTTTCTTATACTTGCCGGCACACGGACAGTAGGAGGTGCATTAGTTACTGGTTGTTGATAACCAATCAACTTTGAAAACCGGTCAAACTTTGGATCAAGCTGCTTGGTTATACGACTCTGATCAACTATTTCTTTAATCTGCTTCATTTGATCCCTGACTAAAACAAGTTGATCAAGGTCGGAAATCAAATTACTAACCAAATACTCCCCTATGTAGATGATTTCGTGAGCAATCTGTTTAGCCTTGTGTTGCTCATCCTTATCATCCACCTTTACATCAAACGTGGCGTTTAATTCATTCGGAACCACATCCTTTGTCCATCTCTTCATAACATATTTGTATGGTATTTCTTTAACACCAAACATCTTGAAAATAAAATTGATGTGTTTACATAGCAGCCCATACTGTTCAAAACGCAAACAGCTACATTGTGCAGTTACATCATCTTCAAGATTCTTGAAACACACCTACAGAAAAAAAAACAAGATAAAAATTAAAATCGCATGTGTACATGAACAATTTCGCATGTCTAAAAAATCATTTTCTTGAATTAATTTAAAATCGCATGCGTTCATCAAAATCGCATATTGTAAAAATCATGTTCTGTATTAAATTCGCATGGGGGTTTTCAAAATCACATGTTTTAATATATATGTTGTATTACCTCTAATAACCCATCTCCGTGAGCTTTAAAGTCTTTCAGCAATATCCTTATCTAGGGACCCTCGATTTTGGTGTCCATTGGCAAACATTCAGTAATAGTTCCATATATCTCTATTTGCTGATCGAATAATATAGACCTGGTGTATATCTTAGCAGCATCTTTTTCCAAAGTAGTTTTGCTCCAATCACCAGGCTCAGTATATCTTGAAATATGATCATTCTTTCTGTGATTGAACCTTTGGACATCCATTGCACCGTCAAAATGATTCAAAACTCTACAAGAGTGAGTTGTGAATTAGCCACCTGGCAAAAAAAATGGCTCTCACTCTCTGATCTCGAAGTTATTCTCATAAGTCTAGACATTGGCTCGTGCCGGTAAAAAGCCAGAATCCACATGGATCTCATCACAAACATATCATCAATACATTTATTTTGTGTAAGACCGTACTCAATCATTACCAACTTCCACTGTCTCTCAAATTCTTCTGGCTCAATGAAATTAGTCCATATAATATCGCACATATTCCTTATAAAGTCATCATTGTTGCACAACTCGTGTCCAACCTATACCGATAAATGGTTTTCATATCAGCCTGTAACGAATCTATAGTATAAAAAATGCTAACGAAAGACAATATAGCATAGTATACCTTATCTGCCACCTTTTTCATTATGTGCCACATGCACAATCTGTGTCTGCTGGTAGTAAAAACATCCTCGATAGCCTGTTTCATCGCAGGGTCTTGGTCTGTCACTACAACCTTTGGCTGCCGTCCAAATGACTTTACGAATGAATTGAGAAGCCATTTATAAGAGTCAATGCTCTCCGATGCCAACAACCCAGCTCCAAGGGTTACATTTCGACAGTGGTTGTCAATCCTAGTGAACGGAACAAACACCATCTTGTACCTGAAATTCAATAAAATTAAAGATTTAGTACACATCGTAACATGCGAAATAGACAAAATATGACATGCGAAATATACAGTTTAACATGCGATATATTCAACACCTAATCTTCAATGCATATTAACATGCGATATTGCAAGTTTAGAAAATCATATAACATGCGAAAAATATTAAAAACCATTTTATGTAAAACTTACTTGTTTGTCTTGAAAGTTGCATCAAACGATATCACATCCCCGAACTCCATAAAGTTACGCTTGCATAACCCATCGGCCCAGAACAAACCAGTTAACCGTTTGTCCTCATCAACAGAATATTCAAATGAAAAATCAACTAAATATTGTTTTTTGTCGGTCAACCTATTGATCACCATGTGTGACAACCCGCACTAAACCAGGTATCCGTACAACTTAATTAATGATTAATTACTACTTGATTACTGTGCTTGATTGAACTAGCTGATAAACTGCTACCTGCATACTGATACATGCACTTACTTGCATCATACTTTATTTGCTGTCACTACATTACTTACATACGGCACCTTAGTGACAAACATGATGCACAAAAAGCACAGTAGCACTAAACGGATACACGGCGAACATGCTGATATGACCAGCATCAGGCAAACACTGCCTCTAAGGCCTGTTAAGAGCCTCATATATTTTGGCTACACTGGTAGTGAGTGTAGGGATATAAGGGTTGTGTTACCGCATCTCTAGGGATAAGATACACTGATTCGGATGTGCCTAAAACGTACTTTAAGTACCAAACACAGCACTTTAATAAATAAACCAGCTTCTAGCTGACTAGTAAAGTGCCAGAACATGAGAAAATATTACTAGACACTTTCTGAAGTGTCGGGAAAACAAATGTGTCACTAAAAACAACAATAACGACACTTTAAAGCTTTTATAACGCTTTAACGGATTACTATCCAACCGGACACCCGGACTTTACCCGGAACATGAAAACATTACTATTTTTATTATTACTCTTTTTCTGAGCCAGTTAGGGTCCCTGGTTACCCTAACACCCGTCATAACACGTTGTACATAACTAATGGAGTTTAACCCTTAACCTAACTTGGTTTATCTTAACTAAACACTAACTATCTACTTAAAATCGGACCAAGGACCCCCCCCCCCAAACCGAACCGGTTACCTAGGGGGCACCCCTTGTACTTGAGATCTTGTTAAATCTTGTGTTGTCTAATATCTATGCTACACTTTAACCATTGGACAATAACACTAAATCTTGCCTATAAATAACACTTGATCACTAGAGATAATCACCACTTAACACAACACACTCCAACTCTCTCCCTCTTGCTCTCTACCTCTCGGCCGAACACCCCACCCCCCTTACCCACCATTTTCGATCTTGATCACTACATTCCAAGACTCATACAAACTTCAAGGGTCTCATATTAGGAGCTTTGGTGCAAGCGGAACACGAAGGACCTCTACCGTTGGCTTTTATCCACGCGTTTTTCATCAAAGATCTTCCCTAGCCTTGAGCTAGAGGTATATCATTTAAAACTTGTTTTTACGCTCATCTAAAGTGGTTAAAAGGAATATTGTCGGTTGAATCTCGTTAAAATGAACTATGATGATCAAAAGTCTAGTAAAATCACAAAAATGGTGGATAATAACATATAACTTGTGTAAAAGTCGTAGGACTTGAAATATGTGTTTATTGAGACCCGATCTATGATGTGGTAGCTCGGAACATCGTTTAACCCGACTTTGTAAGATCATGTATCTTCACATAAGCTCGTTTTTGACTAAATACAAGGGTTAAAGGTGAAACTCTACCACACAAGATACATGAACTTGTGTAGAAATATTTTACTTGTGTAAAAGTGATTTAACCGGTAAAATGGTGTTTAAAACTAGCGGATCTACGTATCCGCAAGTGGTATTTTTGAAAGACCACACTTTAAAGAAATCATGTTTTTCTAAAGATGGATCTTACACTAATAAATATGATTTTATAAACCACAAGAGTGTAGACACTTGTGAAATGGAAAGATCCGACAAATAACTATTTTTGGGAAAAATGACTAGAAGTTGTAAAGACGGATTTCGCTAGTCGCAAGGTTTTTACAAGATTAAAGTTACTTTATATAAAGATCTACATATATAAAGGGTGTTTACACTATAGATTCGGAAAAACTACAAGTTCATGCGATTATGCAAATTTACATACTTGTCGACTAGTTTGTTGTGTCGGAAATTGTTTGATTGAATAAAGAAGATTGTTGAATTGATTTGTTAAAAGAAAATGATACGCTTGAAAGCGTGGCCACCTCCAGTTACAGAGGAAACTCTGGCGAAATTTTCTAAAAACCTAACACTTAGACTTTTTACACAATAAGTGTTAGAACTATTTTTGGACATACTTTCGAAACATAAATTTCGCCAGCACTATATTTTACTAAACATTCGGAGGTGGGATTTTCACAAAGATTAACGTGATAAATATATTTGTCACAACACTTTTTATGATTATTTTGTGAAATACATAAATATTATTTTAGAGTGAAAATAATATTTACAAGCGTTAATGATTCCAAAACTTTACGAACGCTTCCACAAACATATAAGTTACACCGGTAATTACATTACCACGAGATTGATAAAACGTAACTTACGCACATGTATTGTATCCCCCATCCTTGGGAAGAAGAATAACTACCAAGTGTATACGGAACATAAACACGAAATAGTTGTCTAACTATTTCCCAAAGACATAAACTGTAAAGCTAAGGCACGGCCGTCCGTCTAATAGAATTAGCACTTGTAGGTCGTTGCACAGCTTACTGTATTGGAGACACTTGGTAGAGACGCGCATTCACTGTGAGTTCATGTCCCCCTTTTCTCTAACTGTTTTCAGTTTACTTAACCGCGGGGGTGAAATACATGTTACTATGATTTACGAGTACTTTACAACGGTATGTTTAACGTAAGGAGGTGTTATACGATCATGTGAGTGGATAGGAACAACATGGGGCCATTAGTCCTCATGGAGGGACCGAGGGACAGGAGCGGTAGATCTATCTGGGTGTAGCGAGCCCAGCCCCCGGCCAAACTAGAAACGGACCGTGGGGTGACTTTGTCCACATACTTTGCCGTGGCGAAATCTGCTAGGTTTGAGTCTCCCTATTTGCACTTCACATATGTCAGTGGCCTTGCAAACCATTGGTGATCACAAGTCCTCTTACACTGCTACATACCACAACTATTTTTATACTCACAAGTGTTTTACATACTCACTTACACATGAACTCGCTCAACATTATTGTTGATTTTTCAACTCACATGTATTTCAGGAAATTAACGAGATCTGGCACGGTATGGAACGTTTTCCGCTGCACTTGTCATGAAGTCATCAGGGTTTAGGGGATGTGTCTCTTTCCTGGACAAGACACAGTCCTTAAACCACGTTTATGTTATGTTAAAAGTTGTAATGTTGATGAACAAGGTTATGGTTGTTGGTTAAAACAATGGTACTGTATTTTGATTTTCAAAACTTAATGGATGACTTGCATGGTTTTTAAATTCATATAGCTTGTTATGGTTAAGCTATGGTATTAAGAAGTCACACCAAAATTAACCACGCTTCCGCAAAGCCAGGGTGTGACAGCTTGGTATCAGAGCTCTGATCATAGCGAACTAGGATTCTTTCTCGAGTCTAGACTATGATCACTAGGGCTCTCACGAAAACATTTTTCTGCATACCACTTAAGTCCAGATCCACACTTTTTACAAACAAATGTTGAGCACATTTTATAAATTATAGGCTCGGTCTGGAGGATCGAGGTGATCAAGGTAGTTGAGCACGTTTGTTTATTAAAGGATCGGTCTGGAGGACCGCGGTGATCAAGGTAGTCGAGCACGTTGGTTTGTTATAGGATCGATCTGGAGGATCGAGGTTTGGTTTAAGTGAAGGACAGAGCAGTCTTGTAGACTGGATGAAATTGGCTAGTAAGACTAGGAGAAGTATGTGATACCTTACTTGGTGACTTATGTGATTAACTGATTATATGATTAATTATTATACGTATATGTGTTTGTGTTACAAACGTTATGCTTTCATCAAGTACTAGAAAGATGGGCACTACGAACCCCATGACCATAGTATCAGACAACATAGTTCAACGAAGCACGAGGTGTACATTTCTGATACTACCGGCACAGACAATGACGACTTTCAGCCCTTTGTGCACTGCCTGAAGTCGTAGCAGAGCCTACTGATGGCCATCTTGTTGGGAATTTTCCACTGGCGGTGATCCCTGCTCCTGTGCCCCTTGCCACTTATCTCGTTGTTGATATACCTCCGACATTGCCTCTAAAGACGATGTCGAACTATTAAGAGGAGGACCCACTTGAGGGCAAGGCCCTCTCGCTGCTAGCATTAGACTACTGCATGCGGACGCTCCTGCAGGGGAAACTCATTCCCCTATCCCAGACTCATTTGAGTCTCTGACATCCGCGTCTTCGCACATACAGGGAATGCAGCACCACTTACACGACGCCGACCCTGATATGGCATCATCAGCTGCACCGGATCCCACACACAGCTTTGAGTTTGATCGCGATTATGAGGACAATTCTGTTTTTCCGCCTGGTGTTGATCCAGACCATGACATTGAGTTCATGCACTTAGACCAGCCCTTGGGGGATCCTGTAACCCCTGTGATTGTTGATCCAGCTGATTTTGAGATGGAGTTTGATTCGAAGCTAGCCGTGGCCCCTAAACCAGGCATTGCTCCTGACCCCGCATTGGAGTATGACCCTGTTCATGCCAATGCACCGGCTGTTGCTCCTTGATTGATCATCTGCTTGGATGAGAGAAAATTTGGGGTAACTGTGCAAGACAATTTATTATTACGGGGGCCCACGTAATAACGATTTGTAGTGCACAGGAATCCTGGTGGACTCTGCAGGCCAAGCTAATGATAACCAATGCAGCAGGAAATAACCTAAACACAAATGACCTAGGCGATGTAGCCTCGAGTTCATTCTATTACAAGCAACAAGCCAAATTGACAAGCCTATGTGAAGGCTCAGGAATTTATTTCCCCACTTATACAGTGAGTATATTTGCGTGTGAAATGGGGTGATTACATGATGGCTTACGTTGCTATATATATACCTCATAGACAATTGAAACATTGTCCAACCCGCTTCACGCTATTTCGACAAAAAAGGGAATGTCACCCAGGCGTGACACAAACACCAGTACATTGCCAAGGACAGAAGCCGAGCTGCAAGAACGCATCTCACAGATAAATGCACGACATGAAGCCCTCCACTCTAAGTACAACGATGGCATTACTGGAGATAACCCTCCAACTGGCTGCACCTATAAACAGTTCCTGAACTGCAAGCCTTTGAACTTTGTCAGAACCGGAGGCACCGTTGCATTTGTTCGTTGGTCCAAAAGACCGACTCCACTCTAAGAATGAGTAACTGTTCGCCCCAACAGAGTGTTACCTACATCTCAGGGATATTTCTAGATGGCACACTCTCTTAATGGAACCTCCAGGTTCAGACCCTTGGCACAGACGCTGCTTATACACTGAGCTGGGACGAGCTCAAGGAAACGATTGAGAAGAAATGTTGTTTTAGGACAGAAATTCAGAAACTTGACGTAGAGTCCTGAAATTTGAGAAAGGACGAACCAGAGACTCCTGAACATGACCAGCGATCGCACGACTTGTCTAGGGTCGTCCCCTACTAAGTCATTGATGTAGTATGATATAGCGGTGTACTTGTAAGCTTTACATTGTGGTCTCGAATTGTGGCGATACAATCGCAGTATTCTCATCACATGCGATGTTCAATCAATTGTTTATGTCCTATAACACAAGAGGTTATGTGATCGACTTGTTGATAACATGAGATGTTATGTGTTGGTATTATTGGATGCATACGTACACTTCACTTGCTATGACCTAACCTATGTGAAACATCTTTTAGAAGATGCCGCCAAGACGCGAAATGCGCATGCCCACCTCTGAGGCAGAACTTAAAGAGATAATTGCTGCAGCTATAGCGCAGCACGAGGCCCTACGCTCCGAACCAATCAAAGGTACCTCAAAAAATAACGGTTGTTCCTACTGGCACTTCCTCAACTACAAGCCTCCGACGTTCGACGGCACTGGGGGTGCCATAACTTTTGTAAAATGGATTGAAAGTATGGAATCCATCTTTCGAATGAGTGGCTGTACGCCAGAACAACAGGTCCCATACGTTTCTGAGTTGTTTCAAGATGGAGCTCGATTATGGTGGAATCTTCAGGTTCGAATAATGGGCCTAACTACAGCATACGCGTTAACTTGGGATGAGTTGAAAGGAATGATGCATAAGAAGTATTGCCCCCACACGGAAACCCAGAAGTGGGAAGATGAATTTCGGAGCCTAATGATGGAAGGTCCGAAGGTGTTGGAGTACGTGCAACGACTTCATGATCTGTCACAAATTGTTCCATACCTGGTAAAACCAGAACTGAAGAAATTGGAACAGTTCATTTGGGAACTGGCGCCTCAAGTCTTGAGCTTGATGACAGCATCTACGCCACCAACAACCAATGTTGCAAGTAAGATGGGTTTGGCACTCGTTACGGAAGCAATTAGACTAGAAAAACTTGCAAACCCTGACAAGGAAACTCAGGTAGAGTCGTCTGGAAAGAACAAAAGGAAGCTTACCGAAGATACCCAAATGAATAACGATGAACAAAGATCTATTCGAGGTTGCTTTGACTGCGGGGACAAAGGGCATTTCAAGAAAGATTGCCCTAACAACAAACAGGCCAATGATAAGATTTACTTAGAAACCAAACCAAGATGTGCTGAGTGCAAGTGTCACCGTGATGGTGGATGTCAGAAGCCTTGGTACGGGAGGAAAGGACACAACAAGGAAGGTTGTGGGATGAAGAGTTCCATACAAGGAGAAAACAGTAACAACGCTCTAGGTGTAAATGGGAAAGGAAATGGCCGAATGATAGGATGCTACCATTGTAAGGAAGTTGGACATTTTAAGAGGGAATGCCTGAAGTTGAAACAAGACCGTGAGAGAAAATCCAACATCAGAGCTTGTGAGGCATGCCAGGATCCAGGTGTGATTTCTGGTACGTTCTCTAACAACCAAAACTTTTGCACCTATTTTGTTTGATGCTGGTGCCGGTTATGGCTTCGTGTCATTAGAATTTAAGAATATACTTGGTTTAACCGTTAGTAAGTTAGATATCCCCTACTCGATCGAATTAGCTAACGGAAAGTTAGTTGAAGCCAACGAAGTAATCAGAGGCTGAGTGATAGAACTGGGAGAACGTGAGTTTACTTTGGATCTACTACCAGTCGAATTGGGAAGCTTCGACGTGGTGGTAGGAATGGATTGGTTATCCGGAAACAAGGCTGAGATAGTATGTCACGAGAAAGCTGTTCGTATTCCAACTGATGATGGTGAGACAATTGTGGTTCACGGAGAGAAGCGTGACACACCGCTAAGATTTATCAGCTGCTTGAAAGCAAGGAAGTGTTTACAGAAAAGATGTGTTGCTTTTCTAGCACACATCGTGGATAAAAAGGCTGCTGAGCCAAGAATCGAAGACATCCCTGTCGTAAGGGAGTATCCAGAAGTCTTCCCAGAAGACTTGCCTGGATTACCGCCTTTAAGGCAAGTAGAGTTTCACGACGATTCAATTCCAGGCACTGCACCCGTAGTCAATGCATCATAGCGACTTACATTTTCGGGGGTGCAAGGATTGACAGAGAAGTGTTGGTAACGGATGGAGAAGGAAGATAACAGACCAAAAAAATTCCTTTTTGGAGTAATCCCATTGTTACCCATCAAAAAGGAGGATGATGATTTTCAAATAAACATCAACTACAGAGAATTGAACAAGCTGGCGATCAAGAACAGGTATCCTCTGCCAAGAATCGACGATCTGTTTGATCAACTGCAAGGCTCGAACTATTATTCAAAGATCGATCTTCGATCTGGATACCACCAATTAAGGATACAGGAGGAAAGTATCCCGAAAACAGCCTTCCGAACTCGTTATGGACACTACGAGTTCCTCGTTATGCCATTTGGTTTGACAAACGCACCTGCGGTATTCATGGATCTAATGAATAGAGTTTGCAAGCCATACTTGGACAAGTTCTCGATTGTGTTTATCGACGACATGTTGATTTATTCAAGGACAAAGGCTGAACACGAACAGCATCTAAGAACTATTCTGGAGCTACTAAAGAAGGAACAGTTGCATGCCGAGTTCTCTAAGTGCGAGTTTTGGCTACGCGAAGTCCAGTTTCTTGGACATGTGGTTAATGGAAATGGGATTCATGTTGATCCCACAAAGATCAAGGCAATCAAGAATTGGGAAACGCCTACAACGCCAACCGAGATTCGACAATTCTTGGGTTTGGCTGGCTACTATCGAAGGTTCATCGAGGATTTCTCGAAAATCGCTCAACCTTTGACGCTCCTCACGCAGAAGGACAAGACGTTTGATTGGGGAATCAAACAGGACGAAGCGTTTCAGATATTGAAGGATAAGCTTTGTAACGCGCCAATCTTAGCTCTACCAGAAGGTACTAATGACTTTGTGGTATATTGCGACGCATCGCGTCAAGGATTGGGTTGTGTGTTGATGCAACGCCAAAAGGTCATTGCTTACGCATCACGCCAACTGAAGGTGCATGAAAAGAACTATACCACACACGATTTAGAGCTTGGCGCAGTGGTTTTTGCACTAAAGATCTGGAGACACTACCTGTATGGTACGAAGTGCACAATCTTCACAGACCACAAAAGCCTACAACATATATTTAACCAGAAGGAGTTAAATATGAGGCAAAGACGATGGGTCGAATTGTTGAACGATTACGACTGCGAGATAAAGTATCACCCAGGGAAGGCGAATGTAGTTGCCGATGCACTAAGTCGTAAGGAAAGAATCAAGCCCATAAGGGTTAGAGCCTTGGAAATGATTATACGAACCGATCTTTCCTCGCGCATTCGTGCCGCACAAAAGGAAGCTCTCAAGGAGGGAAACCTTGAGGAAGAATATCTCCATGGAATGGAGAAGCTTTTGGTACCAAACGAGGAAGGGACGTTATGTTTTGAGAAAAGGATTTGGGTTCCTCTGTTTGGTGGATTAAGGGAAGTTATTTTCGACGAAGCGCACAAGTCACGGTACTCTATCCACCCTGGATCGGATAAGATGTACCAGGATCTCAAAGACTACTATTGGTGGCCTAGGATGAAAGGCGACGTTGCTGTTTACGTGAGCAAATGTTTAACGTGCGCTAAAGTCAAGGTGGAATACCAGAAGCCTTCGGGACTTCTGCAACAACCTGAGATTCCCAAGTGGAAATGGGAACAAATCTCAATGGATTTTGTTACAAAATTACCAAGAACGCCAAGAGGCCATGATATGATTTGGGTGATTGTTGACCGCCTAACAAAATCCGCACACTTTCTGCCAATCAAGGAGAAAGACAGTACTAGTAAACTTGCGGAAATTTACATGAGAGAGATCGTAGCACGTCATGGAGTACCACTCTCGATCATCTCTGATAGAGACGGAAGATTTGTGTCAAGAATATGGCAATCTTTCCAAGAATCTTTTGGCTCACAATTGAATCTGAGCACTGCGTTCCATCCGCAAACTGACGGCCAGAGCGAGCGAACGATACAAACCTTGGAAGACATGCTGAGGGCATGTGTTATGGATTTAGGCGGTAGCTGGGATAAACACTTACCTTTGGTCGAATTTTCATACAACAACAGCTACCACACCAGTATTGGTGTCGCGCCATTTGAGGCCCTATACGGACGCAAGTGCCGATCACCACTATGTTGGTCTGACGCGGGTGATAGGCAGCTTGCTGGTCCCGAGATCGTCCAAGAGACGACAGACAAGATCGCGCAAATTCTTAAACGCGTCGAAGCCGCTCGCCACAGACAAAAGGCCTATGCGGATCCAAACCGAAAACATGTGGATTTTCAAGTTGGAGAAATGGTTTTACTGAAGGTATCACCCTGGAAAGGGGTGGCGCGCTTTGGAAAGCGTGGAAAGTTAAATCCACGCTACATTGGTCCCTTTAGAATTCTAGAAAGAATTGGGACGGTAGCATACAAGTTGGACCTACCCGCTGAACTAAATGGTGTTCACGATACATTTCATGTATCCAATTTAAAGAAAAGTCCAACTCAAATTGACGTTGCCATTCCTATCGACGAGATTCATATTGACGACACGCTCCACTTCGTTGAAGAACCTGTTGAGGTCACGGATTGGAAAGTTAACAAGACCCGCCGGAGCAGTGTCAAGCTCGTCAAGGTTCGTTGGAATGCCAGACATGGTCCTGAATTTACCTGGGAACGTGAGGACCGGATGAAAGAGAAATACCCCCACTTATTTCCTAAGAACCCTGCTTCTACAAGCAGAACTTAAATTTCGGGACGAAATTTATTTAACGGGGGGAGAATGTGACAACCCGCACTAAACCAGGTATCCGTACAACTTAATTAATGATTAATTACTACTTGATTACTGTGCTTGATTGAACTAGCTGATAAACTGCTACCTGCATACTGATACATGCACTTACTTGCATCATACTTTATTTGCTGTCACTACATTACTTACATACGGCACCTTAGTGACAAACATGATGCACAAAAAGCACAGTAGCACTAAACGGATACACGGCGAACATGCTGATATGACCAGCATCAGGCAAACACTGCCTCTAAGGCCTGTTAAGAGCCTCGTATATTTTGGCTACACTGGTAGTGAGTGTAGGGATATAAGGGTTGTGTTACCGCGTCTCTAGGGATAAGATACACTGATTCGGATGTGCCTAAAACGTACTTTAAGTACCAAACACAGCACTTTAATAAATAAACCAGCTTCTAGCTGACTAGTAAAGTGCCAGAACATGAGAAAATATTACTAGACACTTTCTGAAGTGTCGGGAAAACAAATGTGTCACTAAAAACAACAATAACGACACTTTAAAGCTTTTATAACGCTTTAACGGATTACTATCCAACCGGACACCCGGACTTTACCCGGAACATGAAAACATTACTATTTTTATTATTACTCTTTTTCTGAGCCAGTTAGGGTCCCTGGTTACCCTAACACCCGTCATAACACGTTGTACATAACTAACGGAGTTTAACCCTTAACCTAACTTGGTTTATCTTAACTAAACACTAACTATCTACTTAAAATCGGACCAAGGACCCCCCCCCCCCAAACCGAACCGGTTACCTAGGGGGCACCCCTTGTACTTGAGATCTTGTTAAATCTTGTGTTGTCTAATATCTATGCTACACTTTAACCATTGGACAATAACACTAAATCTTGCCTATAAATAACACTTGATCACTAGAGATAATCACCACTTAACACAACACACTCCAACTCTCTCCCTCTTGCTCTCTACCTCTCGGCCGAACACCCCACCCCCCTTACCCACCATTTTCGATCTTGATCACTACATTCCAAGACTCATACAAACTTCAAGGGTCTCATATTAGGAGCTTTGGTGCAAGCGGAACACGAAGGACCTCTACCGTTGGCTTTTATCCACGCGTTTTTCATCAAAGATCTTCCCTAGCCTTGAGCTAGAGGTATATCATTTAAAACTTGTTTTTACGCTCATCTAAAGTGGTTAAAAGGAATATTGTCGGTTGAATCTCGTTAAAATGAAATATGATGATCAAAAGTCTAGTAAAATCACAAAAATGGTGGATAATAACATATAACTTGTGTAAAAGTCGTAGGACTTGAAATATGTGTTTATTGAGACCCGATCTATGATGTGGTAGCTCGGAACATCGTTTAACCCGACTTTGTAAGATCATGTATCTTCACATAAGCTCGTTTTTGACTAAATACAAGGGTTAAAGGTGAAACTCTACCACACAAGATACATGAACTTGTGTAGAAATATTTTACTTGTGTAAAAGTGATTTAACCGGTAAAATGGTGTTTAAAACTAGCGGATCTACGTATCCGCAAGTGGTATTTTTGAAAGACCACACTTTAAAGAAATCATGTTTTTCTAAAGATGGATCTTACACTAATAAATATGATTTTATAAACCACAAGAGTGTAGACACTTGTGAAATGGAAAGATCCGACAAATAACTATTTTTGGGAAAAATGACTAGAAGTTGTAAAGACGGATTTCGCTAGTCGCAAGGTTTTTACAAGATTAAAGTTACTTTATATAAAGATCTACATATATAAAGGGTGTTTACACTATAGATTCGGAAAAACTACAAGTTCATGCGATTATGCAAATTTACATACTTGTCGACTAGTTTGTTGTGTCGGAAATTGTTTGATTGAATAAAGAAGATTGTTGAATTGATTTGTTAAAAGAAAATGATACGCTTGAAAGCGTGGCCACCTCCAGTTACAGAGGAAACTCTGGCGAAATTTTCTAAAAACCTAACACTTAGACTTTTTACACAATAAGTGTTAGAACTATTTTTGGACATACTTTCGAAACATAAATTTCGCCAGCACTATATTTTACTAAACATTCGGAGGTGGGATTTTCACAAAGATTAACGTGATAAATATATTTGTCACAACACTTTTTATGATTATTTTGTGAAATACATAAATATTATTTTAGAGTGAAAATAATATTTACAAGCGTTAATGATTCCAAAACTTTACGAACGCTTCCACAAACATATAAGTTACACCGGTAATTACATTACCACGAGATTGATAAAACGTAACTTACGCACATGTATTGTATCCCCCATCCTTGGGAAGAAGAATAACTACCAAGTGTATACGGAACATAAACACGAAATAGTTGTCTAACTATTTCCCAAAGACATAAACTGTAAAGCTAAGGCACGGCCGTCCGTCTAATAGAATTAGCACTTGTAGGTCGTTGCACAGCTTACTGTATTGGAGACACTTGGTAGAGACGCGCATTCACTGTGAGTTCATGTCCCCCTTTTCTCTAACTGTTTTCAGTTTACTTAACCGCGGGGGTGAAATACATGTTACTATGATTTACGAGTACTTTACAACGGTATGTTTAACGTAAGGAGGTGTTATACGATCATGTGAGTGGATAGGAACAACATGGGGCCATTAGTCCTCATGGAGGGACCGAGGGACAGGAGCGGTAGATCTATCTGGGTGTAGCGAGCCCAGCCCCCGGCCAAACTAGAAACGGACCGTGGGGTGACTTTGTCCACATACTTTGCCGTGGCGAAATCTGCTAGGTTTGAGTCTCCCTATTTGCACTTCACATATGTCAGTGGCCTTGCAAACCATTGGTGATCACAAGTCCTCTTACACTGCTACATACCACAACTATTTTTATACTCACAAGTGTTTTACATACTCACTTACACATGAACTCGCTCAACATTATTGTTGATTTTTCAACTCACATGTATTTCAGGAAATTAACGAGATCTGGCACGGTATGGAACGTTTTCCGCTGCACTTGTCATGAAGTCATCAGGGTTTAGGGGATGTGTCTCTTTCCTGGACAAGACACAGTCCTTAAACCACGTTTATGTTATGTTAAAAGTTGTAATGTTGATGAACAAGGTTATGGTTGTTGGTTAAAACAATGGTACTGTATTTTGATTTTCAAAACTTAATGGATGACTTGCATGGTTTTTAAATTCATATAGCTTGTTATGGTTAAGCTATGGTATTAAGAAGTCACACCAAAATTAACCACGCTTCCGCAAAGCCAGGGTGTGACACCATGTCAGCGTCATATTCTCCTATATAGCTGTTAATTCGAGTCCTAAAGTTTTTGCAATCATCGACCGTGGCGCCAACATTCTTGAAACCACTGTAACGTTTCCTCATTATATGAAAAGCTTTGACAGGGTCAAGGTTTAGAGTGCCTAGTTCCCATATCATCTCCTCCTGGACATCTGACAATTGCCTGTACGCTGGCAGCATATGAATATCGTGTGGACATACAAACTTATGATTATTGCCATCAACGAATTTCTTGACTGTATATAATCTACCATCCACCGACCAAATCATAAGTTGAGCTTTGCACCCAGTTCTAATGGCCCCCCTGTTCCTTGATTTGATGGCTTTTTTTACTTCGAATAAGCATCATCAATAAACAATGGCTTATGTCCCTCTTTAGAACAAACAAAATACTTAGTTTTGGTTATACCACCACTGTGTACTTCACCACCTTTCCGAGTAGAAAAACCAGCTAACTTAGCATATGTTTGGTAAAACATGTATGCTTGTTCGATAGAGGTAAATTGCATTCCGACCACAGGTGTAGATGATTGTTCAACCTCCGGAATGTAAAGCCTTTCATCTACATAAATGAAAAAAAAAAGAAACACATGCGATTTATAGGACTCGTAACATGCGATATATTAAAAACTCCATAATTTCATCATAAGAACAACAAAACGTGCGAATTGTTGGACTCATAACATGCGAAAATGACCATTTTATAAATATCTTTTACACATGCGATTTATGATATCATAACATGCGAAATCAACATTTAGAAATAAACATCACATGCGAATTCCAAGACCCAAAACATGTGAACATATACAATTTGCTTTCATATCAATTATCCTCTAAATGAACATTCAAAACCTTCGAATCAGTTATAATACAAAATCATTACTACGATTAAACAAAACACATATATGAACAATTTTATTATCTGAATTAACATACATTACCATTCGAACAATCATTTACACCACTTGTATTTGCATTTGACTTTGGATTTGCAGATTCAGGATTTAAAACATCGTCAATCGTAAGTCTCTGATACGCAGATAATTGAACCTGATCACCGACCAATCGAGCATCTTCAAACTCAACATCTGTGTTTCATCCGGTGCTGCTATGTGGATCCATTGAACAAAACAATTGAATCAAACCCTAATGCAGAACAACGAAAACTGCAATGTATTGTTTGAGAATTATGAAAAATTTGAATCTGATTCGAATCATAATTACCGGGATAGTAGTGTAACGAACTTCTCGTTGATTGAATGAATAGACTAACTTTCCCTCACCTGATTGAATGAATTGTCTGATTTAACCATATGAAAGTTAAACGAATCAGGACACGTGTACGACCAATGAAGTCGCGTATGTAATGTAGGATAAGGGCATTTGTATCCTACACTTCCCATATATATATATATATATATATATATATATATATATATATATATATACATAGGGCAAGGATAAATTGAAAACCCACTTGAGTTGAATAAACTCTGAAAACCCATTAATAACCATTGATTAAGCTTGATGGATGGTTGGGATTCATTTTGGGCCATTAATTGATTTTGAATCCCTTTATCTCTATTTTTTAATATATTTGATGTACGTAGAGGGCAATATGGGAAAGGTTTAATATAATCTCTTACAAAGAGACAAACTCTGCATGGTGTAAGAAACCTTACATCGGCTACATCATTACCCCTAATCCTACAACACTACATCAGTCTTCAATATTTGAGAAACCACAAAATTACACACTCTCTCTCTCTCATAATTTTCATCAACCCCTCTCAAATTACCCCCAAAATCACCGGAGACTCACTCTCTCTCATAATCTTCATCAACCAAAGATCTTCAACAACCACCGAACACTCACTCTCTCTCATAATCTTCATCAACCGGAGATCTTCAACAATCACCGAACACTCACTCTCTCTCATAATCTTCATCAAACCCTCTCAATATGCAGACAAAAAGCATAATCGAGTGAAAAATCGCTTAAGATATTGAACAATCGACGCACAAAATCGACAATCGCTGCAGATCTTCAACAATCACCGGAGAAAATCAACGATCGCCGGAAATTATAGGGTTCAGGTGCGTCGGTTCAAGTGCGTTGGTTCTTTGATTAATAGAGATTATAGGGTTCTTTGTGTAATCAGTTAAGTTAGGGTTTTTACTTTCTTTTGAATAATCTCACAATAGTTAGTTTTGCATAATATGTTCACCTCATCTGCTGCAATTGAATTAATCGATTATCTAAGGGTAAATTAGAGTTACCAGTTTGCCCTACTTTTTTAGTAGGCTTTTTTTTTCACAAAACGTTGTTTTATTCATTTAGCTGTTATTTCTTTGATTATCTGACTGTTATAACTTTACTTTCTTTTGAATAATCTCACTTCTTAATCGTTTGGATACAACGTTTTTTTTGCGTGAATACATGATCAATTCCGGTGGGGGGCTCTAATTTGTGTGTTAATTTGGATGAATATGGGTTCTTTGTTGACTAAAATTGTCAACTTTCTTTTAGCTATACACATTTGGGTTGTGTTAAAATAGATATTATATGGTTTTAAAGAGTTTTGAAAGTGCTCGGTTCCTTGGTACCCATCTGGGTTTTCTTAATGACAGGGTAGCCTTAGGGTTTTTTCATTCTTTTGAAGAATCTCAGTTGTTAAACACTTGGATACAACTGTTTTTGGATGAATACATGTTAATTTTGTATGTTAATTTTGATTGAGAATTAATTTTGATTGAGAAAATAAATTAGTGAATGTGGTCCGGTATTTGTTACCTACTGGACATTTGTCTGGGTTATAAAAGTGAACTGGAGTATAAATAGTTAGCCTCTTAAACTGATGCTTTGTTGGATTACGTGATAATTTGCAGTCATCCGCTGTTACAACTAAAGATCCAAGCAAAAAATGAGCCTAGGTGTTTATAATTACAAAACCTGTGATAAATTATGCTTACACATTAAATTACATATTAGTTTATTAATGTTGTTTACAATTAACAAAATGCAGCTAAAAAGACTCGCCGTACGCCGGTTGTCGATAAGCGCATAAACAGGCAACTAATATGTACGTAACTACTTTGAATTCATTACATGTTTGTTGTCATGTATATGTCTAATGTACATAACCTTTCTAAATAGTGACAGCGGATGCTAACACGGGCAGTCCAGCAACGCGAACAAGAGGAGGTAAAAATGATTTAAAATTAGTCTTTTTTTATTGTTAAGAGATATATTTTGTAAAGGTTGTTAATAGTTTTTGATTTATATAAAACTTGTATAAATGTAGGTAAGCAAGCGCATCATGATAAGAAGTTGCAAAAAAGAAAGCTAATAAGTACGTACAGGCATTTTTTTTCACTTGTCTTACAATTATGTTTTGAATAAATAATAAAACAAACTTGTTGTCTCAGTTTCACCAGACAGTGATTTGGACACACCCGGGAAAAACATGGAGAATTTAAAAAAAAGGTATGTTTTTTATGTATAAAAGTTTCTTGGTTACATTTTTTTAAGATCTAAAATTTATGTACATGAACTTTGTAAAAACATTCTAAGTTGAAGGCGATGCGGGCGGGCCAGCAACACGTACTACGGGACGTACAAAACTGTTTTAGATGTGATCTTTAGGAATCTAAATAAATATATGTTTCGATACCTTAATGCTAATTATTAAGCTTTCTAAATAGTGACACCGGATGCTAACACGGGCAGTCCAGCAACGCGAACAAGAGGAGGTAAAAAAAGGTTTAAAATTAGTCTTTTTTTTATTGTTAAGACATATATTTTGTAAAGGTTGTTAATAGTTTGCGATTTATATAAAACTTATTCAAATGTAGGTAAGCAAGCGCATCGGGATAAGAAGTTGCAAAAAAAGAAAGCTAATAAGTACGTACAAGCGTTTTTTTTCTTTAGCTTGTCTTATAATTATGTTTTATATAAATAATAAAACAAAAGTTGGTGTCTCAGTTTCACCAGATAGTGATTTGGACACCCCCAGGGAAAACATGAAGAAAATAAAAAAAAGGTATGTTTTTTTATTCTATAGACGTTTCTCCGTTACATTTTTTTATATCTAATATTAAGTACATGGACTTTGTAAAAACATTCTAAGCTGATGGCGATGCGGGCGGGCCAACAACACGTACTAGAGCAGGTACATAACTGTTTTAGACGTGATCTTTAGGAATCTAAATAAATATATGTTTCGATACTTTAATGCTAATTGTTAATAAAATGTATATTTACAGGACAGCAATCACAGGCGGATAGTGAGGGTGAGCATCTTTTGGGTTGCCCGAGAAGCCGATGAACCGACCCAGGACCAAACCAAAGGTGATCCCTTATGAATGGTAATCTTATCTCCTGATAAGAAAATTAAGTTAGCGTTTAGTATGAAGGAATTGAAGATGAAATAGAATGGATCATCTGGAATGAAAAAAACCATGTTTAGTTGACATCGGTAATGGAATTGAGTATTGTGCAAGGAATGTAGCTCCTTCCAAATATAAGAATTTTCATTCCTTGGTAAGGTGGTATTTTTTTCATTCCTTTAAAGAATGAAAAAAACATATTATTGTTATTTTTATTGTTTATGGGTTGTGGGTTTTTGGCTATTGGTATTCTTATTGGTATTATTGTTATTGAGGTAATTATATTTTTGTCGCTTTTATTAAATTCTGTTTCGTTACTTCATATTTTGTGTATCAAACTATACAAAGTAATGATTCATTCTATTTACATATGAGTAACCAAACATCACAATGAATCCATTTCATTCTGTTGTCGATTCCATTACTTTTTCTCTCGTTCATTCCATTATCTCATGCCAAACAGACCCTAATTAATTACAATGAGAATGTGATCTAGGTAAGGGCAAAACCGTCATAAACCAACAAATCAATAGTACACTATGAATGCATAAGCTAATCAAAAGGAACCAAAAAAACACTTCAAAAGTTACAAATTACATGCTAAGAGATCTTAAAGACATCAATGGCAATATATTTGTCATAAAACACATATTTCTCCAGGAGAAGAAACCAGAAGGTCTTGGTTTTCATTTGAAAGTAGAGAGTCTAGGAAGCTTGTCGCGCAGGTAATACAACCGGGCTCTGCGGACTTTCCTGTGCTTCACCACTTTTATTTCCTTGATGTTTGGAGAATATCTGTACAAGGATGGCAAGACATTCATAAAGGCATACATCATACTATACATATACATATATGTATAGAGGCCGGTTATTGTACAAATTGCCTTAACGTACGTTGCGTACGAGATGCAGTCAACATGCGATTTTTTTTTGAACATGCGAAATTTTTTTTTAACATGCGATCTTTGGTTTTTTTCAACATGCGAGATTTCCTTTCTGGGGTTATAACATGCGAACTTGTCATAGCGTACGCTTTGTACGTTAAGGCATTTTGTACGATACATTTTTAATATACATATACACACACTAAGATGAAACATGAAATTGCAAAGATTCCTTTTTGGCATTAAGATCAACAATTTATTTGCCTCAACTACCAATCATCCCAATAATGAAACATCATTTCAAAAAACACTCGATCCACAAGTTTTATGCCAATTTAGAATTTAGAACTTATATCAGATAAAGGTGCTAATCTCGACCCGTTTACCTATAAACGAGTTAGATTTGGTATATATTTTATCTGTTATCTTAAAACAGTAAAAAATGTTTTAAGATATAAATTTGGTAGAAAGAAAATAGATCAAGCAAGCGAGTTTAAAGTCTTGTGAAGTGTATCCCAAGGCTTTAAAACCCTGCCTACTTCAATTAACAAAAGTCGATTTCTTTTTGAGATAATATGGATTGGAACTTACATAGGGAACACAATTTCGACCCCAACTCCAGCAATGATCCTTCGAATACGAATTGTGGTGTGGATACCAGCATTTTGTTTCGAGATTACAATACCCTTATATATAGACAACCGACGCCTGTTCTCGGGCACTTCCTACAAAATCAAATTGCATTCCCATGTCACAAATTCACACCTTTTTTGTATTATATAAATCCAGAAAACATTCAACAGCAAACTTACCAATTTGATTTCAACAATATCTCCGGTTCTAAGGTCAGGTACTGGCCTTGAACTATCTAAAGCTTCAATGGCTTGCTTGTTTAGAATCTAAAAACAAAAACAAAAATGGATGTCTTTCTATCAATTTTAGTATAAAAAATCCGAATGCAGTCTTAAAAATTCCAAATTTGAATAACCCGAAAACCCATCTGATGAACAACCCTGTTTCTAGGCCCTAAAAAAGTAAAAATGCATTTTGGAAAATATGCATCTCCAACAAGTAGTTATCAGTTTTCACATAATGCAGTGAAGAAATTGCAACCCATGTAGTAATTAATTGCTATTAAACTAATCGTCAATTGAAAGTTGCCCAAAAAACTGGAATTAGAAACCCTAGGTGAATGAATGAATGATACCCCCATGATATCTCCAAGCTTTACAATAGGTTTCTTAGGTGGCTTCTCTTCAACAACCTCCTCTTCTTCCTTCAGCGCTTCATCTTCAACAGCAGCTTCTTCTGCTGCTGCGGCAGCCTCAGACTCAGGCTCAGGCTCGGCTCTAACCACAAAAGAATTGCGATTACGGATTCCAGAAGTGAAGCGACATCCAGATGAAGCAGAAGCTGAGTGGAATGGTGGTAGAAAGGAGGAAACCGCCGCGAGTCTTTTGGATTGAAATTTTGTGGGTATCATATACAGTGCCTGCACATTTCAGTCTCAACAATTGAAAGAGAAGAATGTATGAGTGATACAGAAGAGGAGGACATGGATTTACCTGAGGAACACCGATGGAAGCCATGGTTGAAAACATGCTTGAATGAAGGAGGAGGAGGCGTCTTATCTGAAGATAGGATAGGATCCTGGAGCGGTTATATGGCGGGTTGGATCCGAATTGTTTTCTTTTTCATGTTTATCTTTTAAATTGGGTCGGTAATTCATGTATCGGCTTCGGATGTTCGTATACAACTTGCAACATTCTTATCTTCACAGTCAATTGTTCTAAAGTTATACTATTAGTCATATTTAAGACATAATATTCGTAACAACCTAATATTTCTCCTGTTGTCACATATGAGCCTTGCATAAGAATAACACAACTAAACTAAACAAATGAAGCTTGTAATCTTTTATATACTAGACTGGTCACTAGTCACAATTAAAAGATTACCATATGCAAAAATAGAAAAGAGAAAACTATGAAGAACAATCTGTATTATGAGAGGAAGAGAGAGGGTTTTCACGCGTCAAGGCATGTAAAAAAACCGAATGTTCATAAATTGTTCGTGAACTTGTTCGGTGGAAAGTTCGTTTATGTTTGTTTATTTAATAAACGAATGAAAATGAACCTAATTTTTTGTTCATTTTAGTAAATGGACAAACATGAACACAAGTTTTGTTCGTTCATTTATGTTCATTTAATTACATTTGTTTGTGTTTGTTCGTTATGGTCGCTTCAATTTAAATACATAAGTAGTTATATTTATATAAGAGTAAATTACAAGTTTTGTCCTTTATGTATGTCCAAAATTGCAGGCGCTGCCCTTTGTCTTTAAAATTGATGAGTTTTGTCCTTAATGTATGCAAATCTTGCACGTTATGTCCTTTAGGCCAAACCCAGTTAGATTTTTTGGTTAAATCTAGTCATGTGCCTTGCACATGAGGGCAATTTTGTCATTTTGCCTCCCTAGGGGTTATTTTGTAAATAACTTATAACAAGGGTGCAATTGTGTAAAAAAAAATTAAGATATAAAATAAAATTTGTTCATCAGTCTCTTTCTCTCTTTAACTCCCTCTCTCCTCTCCTCTCTTTCTCTTTACAAACGCTCTCTGCCCTCTCTGTTCTAAGCCACCACCGCCACCACCCCTCCTGCCACCACCCCTTCTGCCACCATTCAAAACCCACCACAGAAACCCCAAGGCACCACCCAAATTCCTTTTTTTCCTTCTGTTGTTCACATGATTCCCAAACAAACAAAACAACAATTTTACAATTCTATGATTTGCTTCCTGATTTTTCACCTTTGGGCTAGCAGCCCTAAACCCAAGAAAAAGTAAACTCAAGAAAAAGTCAACATGCCTTATTTCTTCCTTGATTTTGCCTAACTCCAGAACATTCTAACGGATACCACAATCATTCTAACGGATAAATAAAGCAATACCTTTCTGCCAATTGTTTTTGTTTTCCGTCTCATATCTGATTTTTGTTTTCCCCACCTGCTTACTACCACCTGCCAACATCTACCCCATACTAGCACCACCAATTTCAAACAAAACGAACAACATGCTTCACAAAAAAAATTAGCCGCAACCAGAACAACTCTTCCAGTTTCAAAATCCCCAAAATTGCAGAAAATCCCCAAAACGGATGCGGCGACGATGATGACTAGAAGGAGGATTTGTCAGCCATTAGATCTGTGAATCGGAGATCTAGTGATTTGTTGATGAAATTTGTTGAAATTGAAGGTGTGAGATGTTTTCTTAACATCCGGTGACTCAAGACCTTTCGACGAAACTTCGATGACACCCAAACAAACTGATCCTACTGATTTGGGTTTTGTGACCCAAACATACGGCTGGCTGCCTTTGTTACCCTGGTTTGGTAGTTCGTGAAGGTTGTGGTTCAGTGTGATGGTGTTCCGGTGGATAATGGCTGAGACGGTGGTTGATAGTGGTAGAGATAGAGAGAGAAGATGGAGGGGGTTGTTATAGATGATGAATGGAGTGGGTTGCAGTTGGTGGCGGTGGTTGCACGGCGGTGGATGCAGCTGGTGGCGGCTGGGAGTGGGTTGTAGATAATGAAGGGAGTGGGTTGCAGATGAAGAGAGAGATAGAGAGAGAGAGGACTTTCAGTTGTGAAGAGAGAGATGGGGACTTTCAAAGAAGATTAAGAGAGAGATATTACAAGCTAGTCCCTGAACATAAGTTTTTTTACACAATAGTCCCTAAAAATGAAATGACAACAATGCCCTCATGTGCAAGGCACATGACTAGATTTAACCAAAAAATCTAACTGGGTTTGGCCTAAAGGACATAACGTGCAAGATTTGCATACATTAAGGACAAAACTCATCAATTTTAAAGACAAAGGGCAGCGCCTGCAATTTTGGACATACATAAAGGACAAAACTTGTAATTTACTCTTTATATAAATATTAAACATAAATGAACTTTCTAACTACTTGTATAAATATAACAAATTGGTAATCGAGCTTTCTAATAATAAAAATGGATCTTCCAATGGAATTTATCATATAAATAATCACTGCCATTCCAGCTATAGTTGGGTGGTAGAGGCTCTTGCCTCTTGGAGAAAAGACCAGGGTTCAAACCCTGGCATAGGGTGTAATTTAGTATTTATTGGTGTAGTTTAGAAGTAAGATTAATGTAACCTTTGCCATTTAAAAAAACGAATCACTAATTTATATAAAAAATTACTTTACGTTAGTTTATGCTTAGTCAATTATGTCCATTTGTGTTTGTTCAATTTGTTTAATTATGCTCATTTGTGTTGTTTATTGTTTGTTAAATTATGTTCGTTTAAGCTTTTTTGTTTATGTTCAGTTACGCTTATAAACTGTTCGTTTATGTTTTAAGCGAACATGGGCATTCCCATTTTCTTAATAGTTGAACATAAACAAAAAAATGTGTTTGATTATATGTTCGTATTCATGTTTGATTAAAGGTAAATGAATGAACATGAACATGCCTCAATTCGTGTTCGTTTAGTTCATTTACATGCCTACATGTGCGAGCTAAGACACTCTCTTTACCTAAAAGCATTCCTTTTAATTCTAGACACAACCCAAAAATAGTAGTTATGCTCTGATGGATCTGATGTAACCATACTTTAATCATTAAATAGCACAATTATACAACTCGACGACAAATTATACTCTTTATCAATACTTTATATAAGAGGGGTAGGAGTGCGCCACTAGTGATAGAATTCCATCACTCACAACATCCATCAAGTTACGCCACGTCATCGAGCTTATTCCATCACTAGTGATGGATTTTAGTGGAAATACCCATCACCCAGAACCCACAGATCAATAAACCCAAAACCCACATAAATATACAAACAATAAGAATATGACAACGCGTGAAGACGATAACGCGTTACCACATCCACGCGTGAAACAATGCAGTGGCGGCGGTGTTTAACGGCAATCAACGTGTCACACCCCGACCGCGTAAAACAACAAACCGCGGCGGAAACGTCGGGGAGTGTCGTAACAGAATCATTGTTTCACAACCATGGATTAAAAGTTTTGTTTTATTTGATTATTGAACTCATTGTTTTATTACAAACCAGATAAATACAAATAATTGTCTCTCAAGTTTTTAAGTCGCTAAGGCACGAGTCCATCCTATGTGTAGCATGCATCAATAATCGTCACATAGCAGCACCTGAAACATATGTGAAATTAGGTACGTCAGCATAAAAATGTCTGTGAGTAACATAGGATTTGTGTATTAGATTCATGGCTTTGGATAACACAAGAAAAGGTTTTATGTTTTCAAAAATAGCCCTGAATCCTTGTAAAAGTTTCGTTTCTAAAATGCGTTGTTTTGGTAAAACATTTATAGCATATACAAAAATATACTTTGGTTTTGAGATGAGCGGATGAGTAGTATATCTAAATATACTTTAGTTTTGAAATAGTTAAATAGATAGTATATTAGAATATACTTTAGTTTCGGAAATAATAGATTCGGTAGTATATCACAAGTATACTTTGGTTTAAGAGTGAAAGACATCGGTAGTATAATACATTATACTTTGGTTTTGTAAATAACATATCAACTTATGCTTTGGATTTGAAAATAGCACATCAACTATGCTTTGGTAGTATATTAAAATATACTTTAGTTTGTGAAATAACAGTGTCGGTAGTATATCAAATTATACTTTAGTAAACAATATCACGTTGGTAGTATGTCGGAACATACCTAAATCGTGGTTCGGTAATATATCAAACTATATTTTAGTAAACAATAGCATATTAAATTATGCTTTAGCAAAACAGTATCACGTTGGTAGTATATCGAAATATACCATATATCGCGATTTAGTAATACATTCAAACCTTAGTGCATCAAACTACACTTTAGAGACTATAGAAATACCACAAAGGCAAATTCTATTTGGTTAAAATTTTGGTTTCTGACATTCCATACAACAGGAATGGGGTGTCTAGTCCTATAGCGCTATATCGTACTACCAATCGGCTTGATCATTGTTAATGAATGTATAAGTAACAGTATAAATGAACAAATAGTTCTAACAAACTTTGGAAATCAGTTGTTTAAGCCATGCATAACAGTTCAATTCGTCAAAAGATAGTACTATGCACGTGTAATCATATTGTCGAAATCATGAAAATAGTGTATCAGCACATATGTATCACCCCAAAACATTTGAAAACGTAAAAGAGGGGACTATGTACTCACTTGAGATTGTAAGTATCCTCGATTAAGGGTCCTAACAAAGCTCGGAAATCAAGGAATCAAGTGGCACCTACTATGGAATCACTACGTTAAACAATCGGTACCTAAATCGGAAGATCAGATAGAATGAAGTCTCGTAAACCAAATGAGTATTGGAACTTCATGTGATATGGTTTAACAAAGCCTACATTCTAACTCAGAACCTATCTTAAGTGCTTACGACCCGTTACGACCCATTAAGGTAGCTTACGCTACTTTAACGCGTCGTTCGCACGAAAGCGCGTTCGAGACGCCTAACTAGTCCTATGACAAGTATTATATGCCCTAACATGTTTAAATATGTTGCATAATCAGTTTAAGTGACAAAAGTTAGGTTACATATGCTTAAAGTCCAATTATGCATGAAAAGGGCATTTGGGTCATTTACCTAAGACATATAAACTACCTATCATACAACTAATTAAACTAAGTGACCATAAGGTATAACCTCGGAAGGTTATTCCCTATACAACTATGGTCACAAAATATGCTTGGTCGGATCCTAACGATCGACCAAACGGATCGGGTTTGAAAGTCTAAGCGGTTGTCAAGACCACTTGACTTACGACCCTATACTAGACTAAAAGTGACGAGTTAAACATGTTAAAACATGTTTAACTAAGTTAGAAAACAAGTTTGATATCAAAACAAAGTGTTTTGATACCCGAAAATAGCTTCGTCGCAAAATGCGCATAAACGACATTTTGATCGAAACTTTGACTCGTCACTTCGACTAATCAACGTGGTAATCAGTAGGTATAGTCACAAGGGACTATAACCATCGTGATTACGCTCACGTTGCAAAGTTCAAACGAACTTTGTGTGGAACAATTCATGGTCAAAGCAGAAAGTCAAACACTGTTTGACTTTCACGCTTGAAAAGCATAAACAAGCATGAAAGAAGCTTACAAAAGGTCCAAGCAAGGAAGAATTTGATCTAAAACACTCAGGTATGAAGCCTTAGCTTCAACTTAGAGCAGATTTAGAGCAAATGTGCGAAGAATGAATTAGGAACAAGTGGGTATATATAGTAAGTCTTGAGTTTACAAGATCTTAACAAGTGTTTTTGCAAGAATCAAGGCTCAGATCTAACCATACACTTGTGCCCATAGATTACAATACAAGGGGAACATCAAAACAATCAAATGGTATCACAAATCAGGGATTAAAACCATTGAAATCAGCTGAATGGCCAGATTCAATGCTTCTGTGCTGTGTATCAGTCGCACCCCACGTAAGATGGCTCTTCAGCCTACGCGGCCCGCGAGGGATAAGTTTGGCAGATTGGCAGAAATGGTCCCTGCATGTTAAAAAGTGTGATTTTGATGTTTTTAAGCCCCGTTAACCCCATTGCAAGGCTCTACAACGAAGTTAAAGCATAGGGAACATGAAATATGCTTGAAAACATCACGGATGCTGGTTCGTTTGGTCGTATGGTCACGTTATGCGGTTAATTACGACGAAAACTCGAACGGACGCGAAAACGATCCAGATTTCACGACGAATGGTATTTTTGAATTCCAATCACTAAAATAAAATATTGTAATGATTAAAAAAAGTTTTGGATGTCCGGATATGTTCAGAACGCAAGATATGCGCGAAAATGCAAACATATGCGCTTTTTGACGCTTTTAGTCCCTATTGATCAAATAAGTTTATTTTCGCATAACGAACCCCTCAAAGCCTATTTCCTATGTAAAGGATAATTAGGGTATGTTTAGCTTATGATCAAGTTCCGGAATGTTCGTTGCCATACGAATCGGCATACTTTCGCAGTTTGTCGTAAATAGTCACTGCGATCGAATAAACTTAATTTTGACACACCAAACCCTCCAAAACTTATTTCTAAGTTATGTAAAGGTTATTTAAGGTATGAAAAGCCTATGTCACTATTCCGGAGTGTTTGTCGCGTTAAACTAATTATGTTTACGAATCAGTTCGCGTATAACTTTCCAGAAAGTGATTTAAAGCTCGAAATTGAACAAGAATTTATATGTGCAAAAGTCACATGGAATTGTACAAACTCCTAGAATGAAATACAAGATTTCATTGGATTTTCATTTGTATGATGGTCGTAGAGAGACAGGTGTCACAGTCTCCCCTACTTTAGGAAATTTCGTCACGAAATTTAAAGTTTAGGGGAAACTTGTGAAAACAAATGTGATTGTTTCGCTTTCGAATGAATCCTTCATTCCTTAAGTAAAACTTTGGGCAATGTTTGGATTCTTAGAGAATGTATTAAGTGTCAAGGTGATGTCCTTGTTGCAGAAAAATAACATGAACTTTGGAGTTTCGAACAATGAATAGAAGAATGTTTCCTACGAAGACTATTATAGGAAACTTGTGTGTGTTCGAAATTGGAGTTGGAGAGTGAAAGATAAAATAAATTTGGTCAAGGTCCAGGACTTCTAGTAAATTAAATAACGCTACGTTCGCAATGTAATAAGGAACATTTATATATAGGAAGTACCAGCGGCGTATCCACCATGCCCTTTTTACATTGTTCCCGTTTCGTTATTCTTATCACTATAGGTCTTAACACATGACAAAATTTGTTGTGGTTTCTGTGAACTGAATTCCATAATTATGTATGCATCCATAATTACGTAATTCCTTGCACAGTCCGCACAGTTCATTTCGTAATGTGTAGGGAAAAATCAATTGAACAAACATGTAATCACTTGACTAGACTAGATCACCAAAGGATCTTTTAACTAGATCAACGAACGATCTTTTTAACTAGATCAACACATGATCTCCTTAACTAGACCGTCGTACGATCTCTTTAAATAGACCACTAAAGGATCTTTGTAACTTTGAATCAAATAATCGTTTTGAAATAGCACTTTGGAATCCAAGGTTCTTACTATTTGCATAGAAAAGCCCCTTAAGGAATTTAAGATAGTACTTTGAGTATCCTTCTGAGAATCAAACATATGAAAATACGGAAGATTCTACCAGGACTTAGATAGCGAGTTTTAGAATTACATATAAACACATAATCACATAATCGCGTATTTGTTAATTTAGTTATTAGCTCGTTCTTTAACTTGAATTAATGCATTTAAAGTACATCAGAAACCCAATCAAGGACTTCAATTGGTACTCAAAACATCCCCAAGAATCTAACTATGAAGATGGGAAGATCTTATAAGGATTTGGCTTTGTCTTTGTCGTATCGTAACATTCGTATTAAAGCACACAAGGAATCCAATTAAGGATTCATGAAAGTTCCTTTAGGTATCAAATCAAGGATTTGAAATGGTATTTCAAGTATCTGTTTAAAAATTTGTACCTTGTACTTTGTTTCTGAAAAGAAATGAGTACTTAGGATTTTCGGGGAGATCACGAGTGATCATAAAATGAAAGAACCACACGAGTAGTTTGTTTTGCAAGGAACACAATTCTTGGCGTCGGAATCGTAGGGGTATGTCAGACATACACACAATCGTATCAGTTTTGAAAAATAAAAGTGAAACAACAATTTTATTTATATAACAACTGAATTGTTTCAAGCGTCAAAGATAACAACAAGGAAAATACAAAAGTCTAATTATTCACTGCTGCATTGTCATTTGCGTTTGCCTCGTTTATGTTAAACACTCGTCCACGCGCTGGATTTGCGTTAACAAGTCTTGGGCAATTATTCCGGTAGTGAGTAAGATCACCACAGTTATAGCACGATCCAGGTGGAAATGGTGCTTGAACAGCAGCAGGATTTGCAGCAGCTTGGTTTTGGATTTTATAACGGCAGGTATTGACCAAATGTCCCAATCGCCACAGTGGGTACATTTGTGACACTGTGTTTGTTCCAGATGATGACGGTTGCATTTGTTGCACAAAGGTGCGGTACCAACATAGTTTTTCCTAGTACGAGGTTGTGCTGGCTGGTTTGGTGCAACCTGATTGTTCTGAGCAACTACAGCGAAGTTTTGTGAAGCCTTACGCTTCTTCGACTTTTTGGAGGACTTAGTCTGTTTATCCTTTGGTTTTTCTTGTGCAGACTCGTCAAATGGTTTCGGGTCACCCTTTCGGAAAGCTTACCTTTCCTGATCTGGGATTTAGTCAGGGTAGCAGATAGTTCAATGGCCTGTCTGACGGTAGTAGGGTTGCTACCAGTAACAATGTCCTGAACTAGGTCAGGGAGACCATCAATGTACTTTTCGATCGCCTTATCCAAAGGCGTAACCATGGTAGGACATAACAGGCTCAGTTCCTCATAACGATCAGTGTAGGCTCGATGTTCACCGCTGTCTTGCTTAAGATCGTCGAATTCCCTTTCCAAAGCCCTGAGTTCATGGCGAGGACAGAACTCTTTCATCATTAGAGCTCGAAGCTCTTCCCAAGTTTGTGCCATTGCCACATCGGCACCCCTATCCCTCATTACACCGTTCCACCATGTAAGTGCTCTTTTCTGGAATATGCTCGATGCAAACTCAACTTTTCGCTCGTTTGGACATTGCACATGACGAAACGTGCTTTCAAGACTCTCAAACCATTGTAGGAGCCCAGTGGCCCCTTCAGACCCAGTAAATGTGAGTGGCTTAGCTGAATTGAATGTCTTATAGTTGCACGGAGCATTGTTGTTATTGTTGTTGTTTGCTTGGTTTACTTGGGTTATCAGGTTTGGGAGTACAGCAGCTATTTGCTGAGTGATAATAGTTGCGAGTTCGGCGTTAGTTTGAGGTTGTGCATCTCGTTGATGAAGCAAATTCTAAAAGAGCAAAGAAACATGAAAAAACGAGTGAGATGATATCGGATAGTAAGAATTGAATGCTTAAAAGAATGTCGAACAAGCATGAAGATTGTGTAAAAATATCGGGATCCAATTCGTTACCAAAATTTTTATAAAAAAATCATTTACCGGACTGCAATCAGATTCATCACTTTCTGACTGCAGTCCACGGAATAATTTATATAAAATTCATCGTAAGTCCGATTGATAAAATTCCAGTTGGAGCATTACAACGACATCAGTGGTCATCTACAGTACAAATTTCATGAGCTAATTTTACACAGATTTCAAGTTATGACGAAAAACATAACACATATTTTCTGCAGTAAAAACGCAGCTTTTGCTACTGTGATAAACGACCCTTTAAAAATAGCAAACGAAGTCCAAAAATTATGATTCCAGTGCCATTAGAACCATATTTCGAAATAACACGTTATAGACTCAAGAAAATCAATTTTTCGTTAAGTTATGACCTGGTTACAGCCGACTGAAGGCGGCTGTAACAGTTTGACAGCTTCCTGTTTTCAGCTTAAAGCGCTCTAACGCAAGTTCTATTTGTTCCGTTAACATGCTTAGTGATCAACAACGACATTTAACATTACCTGCAGCAGGTTATTGTTTATTTAACTCCGATTTATCATGTCAAGTACCATCGTTCATATCAGATTTCCAGAGTACAAGTTTTCATCAAGTAACCAACATAAACAAGACAACATCATACTAGCATTATTTCATCATAATACATCCTTTAACTACTAAAAACAGGAAGTAACCAAGAGTTAACAAGAAGCTTACAACTAGCTTTAAGCTAGGGAAGATCTCAAGAGAAAATGATGAAGAAGTATGATGGATGAAAGCAATGTATGAAGCTCCTTCAAGTTCTTCAAGCTTCAATCTTCACAAGACACCTTCTAATACATGAATGAAGCTTAAAAATGGATTGATGGAGGTTGCAAGGTGGTGGTGGTGGCGGTTATAGAGTGAGCCGAGAGGGAGAGAGAGAGTGTGAGGAGATGGAGTGAAGATTGTGAATATGTGAAGTGATCTTGGAAGATATATGCACCATACTTAATCATGTCTTCTAATATTTTGGCCACTTACACAAGTAAAGATCAAATAAGATATGAAACAATATCTAGGAGAGTATGGTGTGATCTTTGGTGGGTCCTTTGTGACCGTAAGAAAGCATGGGGGGGGGGTTAATTGTAAAATTTGATTGATAGTATGTAAATAATAGTTCAAATCCAAGTATAAGGTTACATGTTTTAGTTAGTAGATTTCTAGTGGGTGTTATGGTGTACGGGGATCATAACTAGCCAAGAAATAATTAAACAATGTTTCTTGCAATATTTTGGTGTCCCGGGTAATGTCCGGTTGTTCGGTTAGATACCGGTCCGTTAAAGTGCTAAGTTGTTCCGTATAGTGTCTTTTATGTAACTTTTTGTAACACTTTTAATTCCCAACACTTAGGAAAACATTCAGGACCATTTAGTCAAGTTTCTGCACAATCATTAAGCACAATTTAATATTAATTAATTGTACGGATACATGTAATTACGAGGGTTGTCACATTCTCCCCCCTGTTAAGAAAATTTCGTCCCGAAATTTAGCACGTGGTTACTGAGGAAACTTGTTAAGTTGCGTGGTTTACTGGTTTTCCTGGGGTGTCACATCATCCCCCCGTTGGTTTGGAATTTCATCCTGAAATTTCGCAGTTGCTTCAGCCTCAGTAGTGGTTGCACTTTTCTCAAACAGCTGGGGATACTTGTGTTTCATTTGGTCTTCTCGTTCCCAGGTATATCCTGGGCCACGACGGAAGTTCCAACGAACTCGAACAAGAGGTATTCTGGTACGCTTGAGAATCTTAACGTCTCGGTCTGTGATTTCAACTGGTTCCTCGACGAATCACAACTGGTCGTCAATTGTGAGCTCCTTTAAGGGAACTATGAGGGTCTCATCTGACAGACACTTTTTCAGATTTGACACATGGAATACGTTGTGAACTCCGCTAAGCTCTTCTGGTAGATTCAACTTGTAGGTAACTTTGCCAATTTTCTCAATAATTTCGAACGGTCCGACATAACGCGGATTGAGTTTGCCTCGTTTGCCAAAACGAACTACACCTTTCCAAGGTAAGACTTTGAGTAGCACTCGATCCCCAACCTGGAACTCGAGTGGTTTCCTGCGCTTATCAGCGTAGCTTTTCTGACGGTCACGAGCTGCCGCCATTCGTTGTCGTATCTGAGCAATCTTTTCAGTCGTGTCTACCACAAGTTCTGGGCTAGTGACTTGACTGTCGCCAACCTCTGCCCAACAAAGAGGTTATCGGCATTTACGTCCATACAATGCCTCAAACGGAGCGGCCTGGATACTGGTGTGGTAACTGTTGTTATACGAAAATTCTACTAACGGGAGGTGTTTTTCCCAGCCATTACCAAAATCGATTACACATGCCCTAAGCATGTCTTCAAGGGTTTGGATGGTGCGTTCAGATTGCCCATCCGTCTGGTGCCAATGTCTAATCGAGAACCAAAGGACTTGTGCATAGCTTGCCACAATTCAGATGTAAAACGTGAGTCACGATCAGAAATGATGGAGGCTGGCACTCCGTGCCTTGATACTACTTCCTTTAGATAGACGTCTGCTAGAGTAGAAAACTTGTCGGTTTCCCTGATAGCCAAGAAGTGTGCAGACTTAGTCAATCGATCCACTATCACCCAAATAGTGTCATTTCCGCGTTGAGATCTAGGCAGGCCAGTAACGAAATCCATGGAAATTTGCTCCCATTTCCATGTCGGGATCTCTGGTTATTGGAGTAGGCCTGATGGTTTCTGATATTCAATCTTGACTCTCGCACAAGTCAAACATTTACTGACGTAGGTTGCTATGTTGGCTTTCATGCTAGGCCACCAGTATGTAGTCTTTAAGTCGTGCTACATCTTATCCGAACCAGGATGTACTGAGTAACGAGACTTATGCGCTTCATCCATCACAAGCTCGCGTAAGTTTCCGTAAAGTGGGACCCAGATGCGCCCTGTTACATAGTAGGCGCCGTCTTCCTTTTGTTCTAACCGTTTCCTCGACCCTCGTAAGGAGTCAGCCCTGATGTTCTCTGCTTTCAACGCTTCAACCTGAGCATCTCGTATCTGGGTAGGAAGACTAGATTGGATGGTAAGTTGTAACACTCGCACACGTTTAGGTGTAGTATCCTTTCGACTGAGGGCGTCGGCCACAACATTGGCTTTGCCCGGATGGTACTTGAACGCACATTCGTAATCATTCAAGAGCTCGACCCATCGACGTTGTCGCATGTTTAACTCCTTTTGCTTGAAGATATGCTCGAGACTCCTGTGATCGGTGTAAATGGTGCACTTGGTATCGTACAGGTAATGTCTCCATATCTTAAGTGCGAAAACAACGGCTCCCAATTCCAAGTCGTGCATAGTGTAGTTCCTTTCGTGAACTTTAAGTTGGCGCGATGCGTAGGCAATGACCTTGTCACGTTGCATCAACACGCAACCAAGTCCTTGGATGGAAGCGTCGCAATAAACCACAAAATCATCTGTACCCTCAGGCGATGAGAGGATAGGCGCGCTACAAAGTCTATCTTTTAAGTGCTGAAAAGCAGATTCCTGTGCATCACCCCAACGATAGGTGACACCCTTCTAAGTTAGTGAAGTGAGAGGTTGCGCAATCTTAGAGAAATCCTTGATGAATCTTCTGTAGTAGCCCGCCAAACCCAAGAATTGGCGGATTTCTGTTGGTGTACGGGGTGCAGGCCAGTTCTTAATCGAGTCTACCTTGGATGGATCAACATGAATCCCATCCTTGTTTACCACGTGGCCTAGAAAGTGGACTTCGCGAAGCCAGAAGTCACATTTCGAAAATTTGGCATACAGTTGCTCTGCTCGAAGAAGTTCCAGAATAAGTCGTAGATACTGCTCGTGTTCCCCCTGACTCTTAGAATAGATCAGGATGTCGTCGATGAAAACAATAACGAACTTATCCAGGTACGGTTTGCATACTCGGTTCATGAGATCCATGAAGACCGCAGGTGCATTTGTTAATCCGAAAGGCATAACCAGAAACTCGTAATGCCCATAACGAGTTCTGAATGCTGTTTTGGAGACGTCCTCCTCTCGGACTCTCAGCTGATGGTATCCCGATCTCAAATCAATCTTAGAGTAATAGCTCGACCCTTTCAACTGGTCGAACAAGTCGTCTATACGTGGGAGGGGATAACAATTCTTCACAGTCACCTTGTTGAGTTCGCGATAGTCAATACACATTCTGAAAGTACCGTCTTTCTTCTTCACAAACAAGACTGGAGCTCCCAGGGCAAAGAGCTAGGACGAATAAAACCCTTGTCCAAGATGTCTTGCAATTGGGTGGACAATTCTTCTAGTTCTGATGGAGCTAAGCGATAAGGTGCACGAGCTATGGGCGCTGCTCCAGGAGTTAGCTCGATTTGAAACTCGACTTGACGGTGAGGCAGAATACCAGGTAATTCCTCAGGAAATACCTCAGGAAAGTCGCGCACAATTGGAACGTCTTCTATCTTCTTTTCCTTCGAAGATGTATCTGAAACGAGGGCTAGAATAGCAGTGTGGCCCTTCCGCAACCACTTCTAGGCCTTAAGGAAAGAGATGATGCCCACAACAGCACCACTCTTGTCGCCACGAATCACGCGGGGTTCTTCACCAGAATGAGGGATGCGGACAATTTTCTCGTTGCAAAGAATTTCCGCTTGCTGATGAGATAACCAATCCATCCCAATAACAACGTTGAAACTACCCAGAATGATAGGAATGAGGTCGATAGAAAAGGTCTGATCAGCAAGAACAAGATTACAACCCTTAACTATGTGTGTGGCCTCTAAACTTTTACCGTTTGCTAGCTCTACCATGTGTTTGGTGGTCAAAAGTGTTGGGGTGCGCTTAAGCATTTGACTAACTTTTAAGGACACATATCTAGTATCGGCACCCGAATCGAATAATACAGTAACAAAGAAATCATCCAAAAGAAACTTACCCATCACAACGTTAGGATCGTTCCTCGCGTCACCCTGACCCAGCACGAAAACACGTCCCCTGGCACCATTGCCATCATTGTTTCCCCCATTATGGTTTCCGTTCCCCTGATTGTTGTTGTTGTTCTGTTTCTGGTTCAACTGGGGGCAGTTTCTCTTGAAGTGACCTTCAGCACCACACTGATAGCATCCCCTGTTACCCTGCTGTTGCTGCTGCTGATTCTGTGGAGCTTGTGGCTGCTGTTGACGATTCTGATTCGCAGGACGTGAGCTCCTGCAATCCTTGGCTTCATGACCCAGCTTGTTACATCTCTGACAACGACCCTTGTTGTACTGCCCGCTGTGGTGCAAATTACATTGATTGCACTTAGGGTGATTTCCCCTGTATCCACCCTGACCTTGATTCCCTGAAGACTACTGACTGGGGCTCCTGAACTTATCTGTCCTTCGTTGCTGGGGCTGAGACTGAACTGAAGTAGAACCCTTGCCCGAATTTCCATCCCACTTGCGCTTGTTATCACTGGGAGCATCAGAAGTAATAGTAGCGCTAATACGCTTGGGCAGCTTGTTCTGCTCAACCGCCTGATCAGTGAGGCGATGAGCCAACCGGATGATTTGCTGAATAGTGCCAAGATTAGCTGAGGTCACGTGGCTCTGAATTTCTGGCACTAAACCCTTAAGGTACAGCTCGATACGCTTGATAGGAGAATCCACCATAGTAGGACACAAGATAGCTAATTCGTTCGATCTTTTTGTGTATGCCTCAATTTCAGACCCCGTCATCTTCAAATTGAAAAATTCCACCTCTAGATTGTGGATGTCGTCACGACTACAGTACTCTTCTTTGATCAAATTCTTGAAGTCATTCCATGGGGTGGCATTAGCAACCGCCAGCCCTAGCAGTTGAACCTGTGCTTTCCACCAGGTTAACGCAGCACCTTCGAGTGTTCTAGTAGCAAATTTCACCCTACGAGCTTCAGGGCATTCACACATCTCAAAAACAGACTCAATCTTCTCGAACCAGTGAAGAAGACCTACAGCTCCTTCTATGCCGCTGAAAGTACTAGGTCGGCAATCCATGAATGTTTTGAACGTACATACGGGAGGCTGAGCATGTTGACCTATGGCGCGAGAATAAAAGACAAGGTTAAGCAAAAGAGTTGGTTCGCGAGGGTGGGATCTAAACGTCCTAAGATGGGTTGATATGGCAGGTTATACCTCCTGCAGGGATAGCTGCGAGTGCCTCAGCCACTCGTTCGTTGATTAGAGCCATCAGCTGGGCTTGAGTCAAGTTCAAACGTCCACTCATGATCTTCACAACAAAGCAACGTAAGTGAGAAAAGTGTCGCGAAAGTGCGTAAGCGTGGGATGACAGCAGAGAGTAAGCACACAAGGTTTAAATAGCAGTTATCACGTTAACTAATGCACTATGTGAACTATCAAACAGACAATATAAACATAAATCATACCAACTATTGTGTCGAGTCTTGCACGTGGAGTGAAGCGTCGTTGTGGATCGTTGAGCACTATACAGGTTATAGTCTGGTTTTGTCAAAAAGTTTTTCCCTTTTTAAAACCAAGTTCACTATAACCAATGGCTCTGATACCAATCTGTCACACCCCAAAATCCACAAGCGGAGTATCACCGCATGGAGGCGTGACATGACCAGGATCAAGCCACCAATCATATTGAACAACGTAATTAAGTAAATAAAACCAACCACAACATAATTGGTGACCAAAAGAATATAACCCACTTTAAGTTAACAGCGGAAGCATAAAACGTAAAACCAAAACATAAGTTATAAGTTTAACAAGTTTAACATGGCACACACTGTCCATGTCCCACAACGACTCCTTCCTCTCGTGCAAGCTCCATAAATACCTAACGACCTGCAAGACATGTAACAAGGAGTCAACAACAAAGTTAGGCGAGTTCACAGTTGGATGTTTAGTTTAGTAGTTTGTTTTGAAAACCATAAGTTGTTCGTAAACCACGAGTTAACCAGTATCTTTGTTTTTCCCCAAACCATATCCAATAACCGTGGGGGCTTCCCCATGTGAACCACTAGACCGTTACCATATCGACTACTGACGAAAGTAAGTTGTGCCCAAAGTCAATGTCTATCATCATTGACTGTTTGCCATGATCCATTAGTACACGCCCGTCCTACCGGCACGGTGTGAGGTTTGTCAAACCTAATAGCGCTATTAACTAATGACCCGCTCGCCATCGGCGATTAAGTCGATATAAAATGAGGGACTTAATGATAGAGTTTTGTCTAGTAAGTTTAAGGTTGTTGTCTTATCCAAGGAGGACGAACGTACGTATTCTACCCAAGGAGAATACGCAGGATTAATATTGGCATCCTACCCATGGAGGATGGCGGTACATATCCTACCCAAGGAGGATATGCAGGTTCCGTTTTAGTTCTTTAACCCATTCCCAACCATCGGGAATCCCATGCCTTAGAAAGAGTGTGAACTCACCTTTGGTTGCTCGGTTGGACTCTTAAAAATAGCTAACAGTCAAGGTCGGTCAATCACATCCTAATATGATTACCAGTTAGTCATTTAGTGACTTCAAATAATCAAGAAGTTCCTACACGCATCTACCACGTAACATGTACTCACGTTAACATTCCACGCCCATATAAACCTCCCATCTATACCCATTCAAAAGCAACATACGATATTGCACATAACACTTTCATTGACATATAACATGATAGATCATTCTCAGATAACCTACCCGACATTTAGACACGCAAATTGCTACTTATGTTGTTTCAGCTTTAATATTCAAAACTGGGCTGTTTTCGGGAATTTTAATAAAATAGTTAACTTACTCCAAAAATTCTCAAAGTTTTACAACATGTTTTAAACGATCCAAATATTATTGTGTAAAAATATCGGGATCCAATTCGTTACCAAAATTTTTATAAAAAAATCATTTACCGGACTGCAATCAGATTCATCACTTTCTGACTGCAGTCCACGGAATAATTTATATAAAATTCATCGTAAGTCCGATTGATAAAATTCCAGTTGGAGCATTACAACGACATCAGTGGTCATCTACAGTACAAATTTCATGAGCTAATTTTACACAGATTTCAAGTTATGACGAAAAACATAACACATATTTTCTGCAGTAAAAACGCAGCTTTTGCTACTGTGATAAACGACCCTTTAAAAATAGCAAACGAAGTCCAAAAATTATGATTCCAGTGCCATTAGAACCATATTTCGAAATAACACGTTATAGACTCAAGAAAATCAATTTTTCGTTAAGTTATGACCTGGTTACAGCCGACTGAAGGCGGCTGTAACAGTTTGACAGCTTCCTGTTTTCAGCTTAAAGCGCTCTAACGCAAGTTCTATTTGTTCCGTTAACATGCTTAGTGATCAACAACGACATTTAACATTACCTGCAGCAGGTTATTGTTTATTTAACTCCGATTTATCATGTCAAGTACCATCGTTCATATCAGATTTCCAGAGTACAAGTTTTCATCAAGTAACCAACATAAACAAGACAACATCATACTAGCATTATTTCATCATAATACATCCCTTAACTACTAAAAATAGGAAGTAACCAAGAGTTAACAAGAAGCTTACAACTAGCTTTAAGCTAGGGAAGATCTCAAGACAAAATGATGAAGAAGTATGATGGATGAAAGCAATGTATGAAGCTCCTTCAAGTTCTTCAAGCTTCAATCTTCACAAGATACCTTCTAATACATGAATGAAGCTTAAAAATGGATTGATGGAGGTTGCAAGGTGGTGGTGGTGGCGGTTATAGAGTGAGCCGAGAGGGAGAGAGAGAGTGTGTGAGGAGATGGAGTGAAGATTGTGAATATGTGAAGTGATCTTGGAAGATATATGCACCATACTTAATCATGTCTTCTAATATTTTGCCCACTTACACAAGTAAAGATCAAATAAGATATGAAACAATATCTAGGAGAGTATGGTGTGATCTTTGGTGGGTCCTTTGTGACCGTAAGTAAGCATGGGGGGGGGGGGGTTAATTGTAAAATTTGATTGATAGTATGTAAATAATAGTTCAAATCCAAGTATAAGGTTACATGTTTTAGTTAGTAGATTTCTAGTGGGTGTTATGGTGTACGGGGATCATAACTAGCCAAGAAATAATTAAACAATGTTTCTTGAAATATTTTGGTGTCCCGGGTAATGTCCGGTTGTTCGGTTAGATACCAGTCCGTTAAAGTGCTAAGTTGTTCCGTATAGTGTGTTTTATGTAACTTTTTGTAACACTTTTAATTCCCAACACTTAGGAAAACATTCAGGACCATTTAGTCAAGTTTCTGCACAATCATTAAGCACAATTTAATTAATCGTACGGATACATGTAATTACGAGGGTTGTCACACTGACATTCCATACAACAGGAATGGGGTGTCTAGTCCTATAGCGCTATATCGTACTACCAATCGGCTTGATCATTGTTAATGAATGTATAAGTAACAGTATAAATGAACAAATAGTTCTAACAAACTTTGGAAATCAGCTGTTTAAGCCACGGATAATAGTTCAATTTGTCAAAAGATAGTACTATGCACGTGTAATCATATAGTTGAAATCATGAAAATAGTGTATCGGCACATATGTATCACCCCAAAACATTTGAAAACGTATAAGAGCGGACTATGTACTCACTTGAGATTGTAAGTATCCTCGATTAAGTGTCCTAACAAAGCTCGGAAATCAAGGAATCAAGTGGCACCTAGTATGGAATCACTACGTTAAACAATCGGTACCTAAATCGGAAGATCAGATAGAATGAAGTCTCGTAAACCAAATGAGTATTGGAACTTCATGTGATATGGTTTAACAAAGCCTGCATTCTAACTCGGAACCTATCCTAAGTGCTTACGACCCATTAAGGTAGCTTACGCTACTTTAACGCGTCGTTCGCACGAAATCGCGTTCGAGACACCTAACTAGTCCTATGACAAGTATTATATGCCCTAACATGTTTAAATATGTTGCATAATCAATTTAAGTGACAAAAGTTTGGTTACACATGCTTAAAGTCCAATTATGCATGAAAAGGGCATTTTGGTCATTTACCTAAGGCATATAAACTACCTTGTAGGACCGGTTTGCGGATCCGAATGAGTCGGTTCAGAGGAATTCTATCAAATACAGGTGCGGAAAACAAGTATTTGATGTGTAAACAGCTGAATCTTCACTTTAACACTGATTTGTATTGATTAGACAACAATTACAATCAGTTCTCACACCGGCAGCACTTCGGTATGGAAAACTCTCTGAAAACTTCTATTATGATTTCGCTTGACCAACATCCCTATATATAGAGATTGAGATTTCGCTTGGAACATCCTGAAGCGAAATCTGATATGATGATTTCGCTTGAGGCTTCAAGCGAAATCTCAAATACAAAACATAATCTTCAAGCGAAATCTTTCTAACTCTCGTTTTACATGCCCTGATCTATTCTAACTAGTGTAAGACTCGATACAAGACAAAGTCGACAGATGTAGTGCACCAACAGACTCCCCCTCAGATGTTGACGAGTCGACTATCGAGTCGCACCAATACTGTATCTTCACATCTATAGTCTTGATCAGTCTCTGGGCTTTTCTCTCTCTATCTACTTTTCCAGAATCTCCTGACTCTAACAGACTCCCCCTCACGATTTGCTGGTATTCATTTGTTCTTCAGCAACATCTGCTTTAGGATCAATGTCTGACTCAAATGTTGTATACAAGATCATTGCCTGGCTTTTATCTAATTCTCTTGATCAGATCTCTTGATTCCTTAAGTTCATCAGCATCAGCAGCTAGCAAACTTTTAGATTCATGATCAGAATTTGATTTTCATAAGCTTTGAATGAATTAACCTGGCTCACCTGCAACAATCTTAACCCAGAAATAAATTTCTAAATTTAACAATTAAATGCACCAACAATCTGATATAATCAGATAACTCTCTCTCCTATCATCAACCACTGATGAACCAAAAGTAGGTTTTAAAATACCAATTGTAGGATTTTAACAAACCTTTTTGACATTTTAATATTCACTCTCCCTCACAACCAAGTCATCATGTTTAGCACTTGAAATTTTGACAATCAGCTTTCCAATATCCGTTGTCGAAAATCTTTTTGAATTTTTTTAAAAGTTTATGCTAAAACACACTAAAATCTTTTTGTAATTTTTGATTGTAAAGAAATGCAATAAAAAAATATTTACAAACAATATTTTTTGTGAGTTTGTGCAAGAGGATCATATCAGTTTCTGAGACCAATCACCAACACCGTTAAGCTTCATTTCATTTTAAGTTCTAAACAATTTACCTAGATTGTCAGTATACTTGTCCACTTAAATTTTTACACAAAGTTCAACTGATCCGAGATACGATGTTAATGTTTTAAGAGACTTAAACTTATCCGTGTGTCCCACTACTTGAATATACTCCCGTATCCAGATCCCAATATTCAGTCTTACAGGTGAATATACCACAGATGATATCTGTCAAGGGAATAAATTATAGTACGAGGGCCGTGAGAGCTCAGGTCGATCTTTCGATACGCAGAGAGATGACGGCTTCGACTTTTTGGTGTGTCCCCTTTAGAGGATCTTTTTGCATTACAACAGCAGCGACTATCAATTTTATTGTTTCATCAGCTTGCTGAGGGCGATGCTATGTTTCAAGCATTTGCAGAAAGCATTATCCGGGGACTAGGTCAGAAATTTCTTTCAGCAGAAGTCCCGGGATAATACCCCAGATATCACTGAGTATAAAGACCTAGTATCTCAGAATAAGGGACCTTTCAAACAAGATTTCAGGGGTTACCTATATATCCAAGTTTGTGTTAACCCACAGAACAAGCAAGTTTGATTTTAGGTTTATATCTCGTTACAATCTACTAAATGTGCAAAAACCTACTGACAAATCCACAGTAAGATTGTTTATCACATTTTTCTTTACATTTCTTTAGCATGTTGTGATAGTCCACTGATGTACTATCATTTCCTCTATATGCAACAAAAACTCATTTTTGAATTTTATCATGTTTTTGTCTTTTTCAAATTTTCAAATGTTTTTGGATTTTCTGAAAATTTTTACTCCCCCTAAAATGCAAACACATTTTAGGAAATTTGAAAATAAACTGTACAATAACATGACAACTGATATTGAATCGCATCAAATCGCCATTCACTCGGCATAAACAATCAGAACTCCCCCTATCACAAAACTATTTTCTCATTTAGATTTCAAAACTCTTAAGTTTGTTTTAATCAAAATGATTTTTCCGGAAAATAAGTTTTTATGATATTATCATTTGTAGATTCGGAGTGTGGTTCATCACATTGTCTATTCGAAATACCAATTGTATGTATGGTCCAATCAAGTTCAACTTAATGACCTTGATTAACCTTTTTCAAGTAAGCACCTACTATACCGCAAGTAAAAATTACCACATGTAGAAATACCACTTGTAGGAATATTACATCTACATCACCATTTTACCAATCAAAATGCCGATTCCTGCTTCGCACTTACCAACCTGGAAGCTCCGGCGTAGTCCTTCAACCTGTAAACATTCAAACACTATCAAAATCTTTCAACCAAAATCTTCAAACATTAGAAAGATGCCGATTCCTGATCCACGATATAAACTTGGGATCTCCGGCAAGTCCTAAGACTTTAAGGAAAGCAAACTTCCACCCAAGTCTTATTTGACTTGGTGGCTTCCAATTCCTGGGCAGTAGGGTTATATGTTGCCTTTTTATTTACATAAAAATCTTTAACCCCCTTTACTTTCCCCTCAAACATTTTCTTGAAAATTTTCTTAACATTACCATTGAATGTTTTTTCAATATCAAAATCTGAGATTTCAATTTTACCAACCATTTGTTGAATTTCTTTCACACTCATTGATTTAATATCAGCATCATTCAACAAATCATTAATCTCATTTTGTGACTCCTCTGATTTTGTGGAATCAGATTCATTGTCAGAACTATCAATCGATTTCTTAACAACCCATGTTTGGTTGTCTTTTGCCTTCTTTTTGTACAATCTTTTAGAATTTTCACCAACTTCATTCTTTGAATTTTCAACAGTTTTGAACTTTGTAGTTGGTGAATAATTCTTTTCAACCATTTTTTCTTTAAGTTTTTCAGAGACTCCCTGTTTTTTGTTGACTTTGTTTGGACAATTGTGAGCAATGTGTCCAACAACTTGGCATTGAAAACAAGTTCTTGTGTCTTTTGGAATGTCTCTTGAATGAAAAACTCCAGTTCCTGTTCTTTTTCTTTCAACAAGAAACTCCTGGTTTGTTTCTTTCCAGAAAGGTTTCTTCTGTTCATCTTCAACACTTCCACCTGAAACAAATTTTGTTTTTGATTTAGAATTGTTTACCTTTCTGTAACTTTCTTGCTGAATAAAACCTAAACCTTTTCTTTTGTAATTACAATTTTGGTTTGTTTTCTTTTGAAAACCAGAACTAAAATTGTAATCCTTTTTCCCTTTTTTCTTGTTTAACCTTTGTTGAACTCTTGAAGTGTATTTTTTAGATTTTTCATTAAGATTTAAATTTTTAGTGTCAGAAATATTAATTTCTGTGATTTTGAAAACCTTTTTGATCTTGTCAAATCTAACACTATCTATCGGAAACTCTTCATCAGAGTATAATTTGTCAGAACCATTTAAAGTATATGCAACTTTAAATGTTTCATCATCCAAATTTGCTTTTGATAACAAAAATTCTTTACTATAAGACCGTTTTTCCGATGATTTGGAATTTGTGACCGACGAACTCGAACTTTTGACTGACGAACTTGAACACCCAGACTCAGACTTTGATTCAGACACCTCCTCAGTATCCAACACCTGATCGACCACCTTTTGATTAACTCAGACTCATGATCAGTATCAGACGAGGTAAACGTGATATCAATGTTATCTGGTAAAACGTCAGTTGTCTCGGATTTTAACTTTATATTGACTGCTTTTTCGACTTGCTCCTCATTTGGTTTTCTAGGAGAATACCCTTCCCAGATAGGAGGCGGACATTTGTTGTATTTAACAGTCGATTTCTTACCAGTCTCATTCTTTTGCTTCTCATCCTGAAATGCTTCAAAACCTGCAATAGTAGGATAAACTCGATCAATAACATAATCAGAACAAGAATAACTCAGTAATAACCTTCTGATCCTTTCATTCTCGATCTTTTCTTTCTCCAACTCTTGCTTTAGACTAGCATTTTCTTCAATGTAATGATTAATTGCCTTTTGCTTTGTCATCAATGTAGCATTCGTCATCGTTAAAGCCTTTTCTCTTTCAGAATTCGTTGTTTGAAGACCTGTCACTGTTCTGTTCAACACGCTATACGATTCTTTCACATAGCTGATGTCTGATAGTAACTTTTCTATCAGTTTTTCTCTATCAAACAAAGTCACATCTTTTTCTTCACAGTTTTTGCAAGTTTCCAAACACTTCTTGCAAGGCTTTTCAATTTCAACAATCTTTTCAATCTCGATTGTTTTTACCACTTCAATTACTTTTTCTTCCTCAGTTACTTTCTCAGCTTCAGTCACCTTTTCTTCAACAACTACTTTAACTTCCTCATTTGGTTGTTGTTCTTTAACAGCTTGTTTCTTCTTCAGTTTCTCCATGCGATCTGCAAAATAAAAATGAAAACTTTCAGGAGAAAGATGTTTTTTAGCAATATTAATCTATTTCTCTTCTTCATCATCACTGCTATTTTCCATCGATGTTTGATCAAACTCTACAGATTTTTCAGACTCAGCATCTGAAACACCAGTATCAGATGGTGTTTGATCAAAAACAACTTCTTTTTCTGAAGTATCTTCATTTTGCCCACTATCGTTTGTACTTAATGACTCATCATCAGCACTTTCTAAACTTTCTTCAGATGTACTCGATTGATCTTTCACTTTTTCACCAATTGATCTCATCCAAGTTGCAAATAAGTCTGGTTCTCTAACAATCTTTGCAATGAAAGCTTTGAAGTCACCCTTTTCATCAACAAACATATCCCAGTTGAAACCTTCAGGTAATTTCTCATCATCTTGATCAACTGTGCATGCTTTGTTGTCAGAAGATATATAGTTGTTCCAGTTGAAATCTACCAAACATCCTCTCTTTGAATCTTCAATCTTCCTGCCATGAGCTGTTTGTGAGTCTTGTAACTGACCAACTTGTTGATAAATGACTTTCCGATAGTAATCATCTTTACTAAATGGATTCTGAGCACCACTAACTTCTCTATTCTTGCACTCCCGTTTAAAATGACCTTTTTCCCTGCACCTGAAACAAGTAACTTTAGATTTATCAAAACCTAAAGTAGAAACACAAGCATCAAGAAAGTCATTTCTCCCGGTAATTGTTTTGAACTTTTCAGCACGTCTCAGAACACTTGCAAGACACCATTTGATATCCATCAGTTCCATCTCTTCGGCATCTATCTGGTCGTAATCCTCTTTGGTAAGCATAGGATTTCCAATTCGACCAGCCACTAAACCTTCATATGAGATAAGCACGGAACCAAGTAATGCCATATGGTCTTTAGCAATGTCTTCAGAAAAACTTTGACCTTCTGGAAGATTTAGAGCTATGTTGCATTGAATCACACAACCATTTCCCATCTTTGTGCTTTGAGACTGAAAACTTTCTGATGAGCTTTTTGAATTAACACTCGGATACAATGAGAAACCACTGTTGCTTTTATTTGAGTTTTGATCAGTCTTTTCTGTAGAATCTCCAACACTATAAGCAGTCTGAATTTTCGGACTTCTCTCAGCTTCTGAAGTTTGAACACTACCTTTGTAATACATCCTTACATCTTGTTGACCACTTGGATTATTCATCCTTGCAATCTTCTGCTGTTCTAAATCCTGACTTTCAATCTTTTCAATAAACTGAGAGATTGACAACCCTTCATAAACTCCGGTATTTTTCAGTATCATCAAATATGTTCCCCACTCTTTCTGAGGTAAAGCATCAGCTAGCTTATCCACCCATTCTTCATCATCTTTGTTGATGTTCATCATTGACATTGTTCTAACTAAGTGACAATAACGTTCAATGAGTTTCTTTGTATCTTCTCCGGGCAAACTTGTGAACAAATCAAACTCCTTTTTAAGCAATGCCTTTTTGCTTTTAATCATGTTTGCACTACCCTCAACTTTAACTTTCAAAGCATCCCAGATTGACTTTGATGTTTTGTCATGTTGAAGTAGTATAAAGATATCTTCTTTGATAGCTTGTTGAAGCAAACTGATCATCATTTTTTCAGCTCGATACATTTCCCATTCTTCATTACCAAACTCTGAAATCTGTTTTACTGTCTCCATTTCAGAACGTGGTAACATATACTTTTTCAGAATACATTCCCATGATCTCAAATGATTTGCTTGCACCCAATTTTCGAAACGATCTTTCCATCCATAGTATTCCTCAATACACATTAGCTTCGGGGGTTTCTGAGTAGTCCCCGTTTCATTTTCTGAATTCATGTTCTGAGCAATGGAAGATGAACTAGGCGATGTTGCAAATGCGTTGTGGAAATCGTTATCCATGTTTCAATTTCTTTTAAGCGAAATAGTATCTTCTCAAGCGGTACCCTTCAAGCGAACTAGACAAACTGAATAATCCTCAAGTGAAAACCTTGAAGCGAAATAGTTGAAGCGAAACTTTCAAGTGACAAATTTCTGAAGCGAAATCCACTGATCTTTGAAGCGAAATCTAGGTGTCGCTTGAAACTTCAAGCGAAATCTACTACTGAAATCTGATCCGTTCAAGCGAAATCCATTCGGAGGTCAATTTTAATCACTTTTAGATCGAATTTGGCTGTGAAACTTTCAAGGTTTTGTTATCTTGTACTTTTAAACAATCTGTGAGAATTTGAGATGATTTAGACCGTGAAAAGTTTTTTTTAACTGTTAAAAGAAGGTGTAGAAGTAAGAGATTTTGATGAAATTTGGCTGAATATTGCAGAACTCCTCCTCCTGAGCTCTGATACCAATTGTAGGACCGGTTTGCGGATCCGAATGAGTCGGTTCAGAGGAATTCTATCAAATACAGGTGCGGAAAACAAGTATTTGATGTGTAAACAGCTGAATCTTCACTTTAACACTGATTTGTATTGATTAGACAACAATTACAATCAGTTCTCACACCGGCAGCACTTCGGTATGGAAAACTCTCTGAAAACTTCTATTATGATTTCGCTTGACCAACATCCCTATATATAGAGATTGAGATTTCGCTTGGAACATCCTGAAGCGAAATCTGATATGATGATTTCGCTTGAGGCTTCAAGCGAAATCTCAAATACAAAACATAATCTTCAAGCGAAATCTTTCTAACTCTCGTTTTACATGCCCTGATCTATTCTAACTAGTGTAAGACTCGATACAAGACAAAGTCGACAGATGTAGTGCACCAACATACCTATCATACAACTAATTAAACTAAGTGACCATAAGGTATAACCTCGGAAGGTTATTCCCTATACAACTATGGTCACAAAATATGCTTGGTCGGATCCTAACGATCGACCAAACGGGTCGGGTTCGAAAGTCTAAGCGGTTGTCAAGACCACTTGACTTACGACCCTATACAAGCACTAGACTAAAAGTGACGAGTTAAACACGTTAAAACATGTTTAACTAAGTTAGAAAACAAGTTTGATTTCAAAACAAAGTGTTTTGATACCCGAAAATAACTTCGTCGCAAAATGCGCATAAACGGCATTTTGACCGAAACTTTGACTCGTCACTTCGACTAACCTACATGGTAATCAGTAGGTATAGTCACAAGGGACTATAACCATCGTGATTACGCTCACGTTGCAAAGTTCAAACGAACTTTGTGTTGACCAATTCCTGGTCAAAGCAGAAAGTCAAACACTGTTTGACTTTCACGCTTGAAAAGCATAAACAAGCATGAAAGAAGGTTACAAAAGGTCTAAGCAAGGAAGAATTTGATCTAAAACACTCAGGTATGAAGCCTTAGCTTCAACTTAGGGCAGATTTAGAGCAAATGTGTGAAGAATGAATGAGGAACAAGTGGGTATTTATAGTAAGTCTTGAGTTTACAAGATCTTAACAAGTGTTTTTGCAAGAATCAAGGCTCAAATCTAACCATACACTTGTGCTCATAGATTACAATACAAGGGGAACATCAAACAATCAAATGGTATCACTGTAACGCCTCGTATTTTCGTATTTTTATATTTTTAGAAAATTTAAGTTCGTTTCTATTTTTAGAAAATCAGATCGACGAACGGAATAAAAACGTCAAACGACGCATTTACGCGATTTTTACCATAAACGAAGAACGGACGCGTGAACGTCTACCGACACTATATCACGTACAATTAACCCAAAAATTTTAATTTACGATGTCACGGATAGTTCGGGTTTTGAAAACGAGTTCGTAGGTACTGACGAGCCAACTTAAAACACGAGATTGGGCTTATGGGCCTTAGGCCCAAGCCCAAACCAATTAAGACAAACCCTACCTATTTATAAGATTGAAACCCTAGTGCCTTCTTTTTAGTTCAGCCGCTACTCTCTTCCCTCTCAAATCCACTTGTCTGCAACATTATCCAACCCACCTCCTTCTTCACACTTAAAATACACATACACAAACACCTTATTACCCCTCCTTCTCCCTCTAGATTCTACTACACACCCACATAAAAAAAATCGGAGCATCTCCTTCCCTCTCAAACTCACATACACAGCCAAACACCTTGTCTCCTCTCTCGTGAAGAACCGGCGACCAGCACCTCCGGCGCCGACCTTCGACATACTCACACCTCCTCTCTATCTCACAACAAACCCTCACCGGTATCTCTCCACTCTCGCTCTCCTCTCACTGCTTCGGTTGATGAAGATGATGATAAGTGACGGTAGTGGTGACCGACGACGACAGTGGTCGCTGGGCCACGGCGGCGACGCTCTGGTCCGGCTCGGGATCGAGTTGGGTTCCGGCTTCGGGATCGAGTCTCGTCCGGTTTGGTTCAGGTCAGTTTTGATTTGGTTTGGTTTGGTTCGAGATGATTCAAAGTCAGTGTTCGGTTCAGGTCAGTTTCAGCCTCGGTTCATGTTTGGTTCCAGTCGAATTTCAGTCTAGGACCAGTTGTGTTATTTCGGGTTAGTTGGTTCACAATGATTCAGAGTTGGTTCGGTTCAAGTTTTGGTTTTGGTTTCGGTTCTGTCGTATAACCGTCAAACAGAACGGAGTTGCATCGAAGATTTATTCACCATTCCACTTGTTCGGTATACCCTTTTTCCCTTCTGTTGTTTTAATCACTGTTTGTTTCCGTTTTACACAAAAAGCTGCATTGAACATGACCATATTAATCAATGATTTAGTTTTCTGTCGATTGCTTATTTTAAATAAATAAGATGATATCACTGCTACTTTATGTGCATGTTGAAGACTCAAAACCAGTTGGTCCGACCTGGTCAGAGCAGAGCTTCAGATGATCTGGCAAGAACCTGCAAGATCACAAGGAAACAAGCACACCGTTAGCCTCGTCACAGGGAGGGGGGCCTCTCTGTGACCAAGCTCGGGCGTGAGAATAAGTATTTGTGAGGTGGAAATAGGTCAGGGAGAGAGAGAGGAGAGTTTAGAGAGAGAGAGAGAGTAGCGATTACCCCTTTTTGGAGGTCTAAGTGTGGTATTTATAGTCTTTGAGTATGCTGACGTGGCGAGTTAGTTAGGGTCGGACCAGTCACTGTCATGGCGGTGAGGTGTTATCCGACCTTTATGTGCTATAGTTCGATTCTATGTTTGGCAATGGTTCGGTCCGACCAAGAACGTATCCTCATCACATGTGAAATAAAAACCATAACATCTTGCAAGCTATCGAGGTAGAACAGAGTAGGGATTTTAGGTTTATGAAATTTGAGATTTGTTTGAGCTGCCATTTAAAAGCTTTTAGAAACCATTCTTTTTTTCGATATATATATATAGGGAGAAGATCATGCGAGAACCACCTCTTATTGCGAGAACCAATGTGAACACAACCAAAAATGCCTAAAAATAGCTAAAAATCACACAAATAATTTTTTTTTTAATATTTTTTATATAAAAATCGCTATTTTTCGAAGCAAAAAATAAATAAATAAATAAATAAAATTTAAAAAAAAAAATTGGCCACTAAAAGTAGTGATTTTAGCATAAAAAATATAAAAAAAATAGATTTTTTTTTTATTTCTTTTAGATTTTTTGAGGGTTTAGTTTTTAGCATTTTAGCTTGGGGGGTGGGGGAGTGGGGTTTAGGTTTTTTTTTTGGGGGGGGGGGGTTAGGTTTTTTGGGGGTTTTAGTTTTTAGCATTTAGCTTGGGGGGGGTTAGGTTTTTTTTTTTGGGGGGGGGGGGGGGGTGGGGGGTTTAGGTTTTTGGGGGGACACTGAACTAATTACGAGACTAATCAGTTTGGTTTATGTTTCTACCATGATGGTTAATCTTCTTTGTGGTTTCCTGAGCTCCTTAATGACTGGGTTATCTGCAAAACAGAACACCGTTACTCGTTAAGATGGGAATGTGGGGGTTTCCCTCTTAACCGGGCTCTGGCGTGAGAATAAGCGACTGCTTTTGGGGGATAATTAAGTATTAAGTGTGAGAGTAGAGGGAATGAAATGTTTAACCTGTGAAGTGAGGTCTCTATTTATAGCCGGAGAGGTGTAAGAGGATATGGGCTGATGGGCCTTGGGCCTGAAGACGACAACATGGAGGATTCGCTCCTTGTCTCACTGGTGTCGACCGTTAGTGGCTTTTAGGAGCTTTCTGGAGCTGGCGCAATGTGATTGGAGCCACGTGTCACTGTTGTCGGCCTGGACGCCCTTCTGCCATCAGCAGGTAAGTGGAGATCGTGGGGCAGTTGTCTCTGCCTTATGATTGGTGCCATGTAGGCGTCCTTAAGTACTTTTTGTCTCCTGCATGTCAGATAATCGTGGAGCACGATTGAGCAGAGCCAGACGGACGTTGATTAGCTCTTTTCTCCTGCCACTTGTACCTTGTGTACTATTTGGATAGGCCTTCCGCCGTAGTCACGCATGATTCTTGCTGAGCACGTTATTACTCCGCGCGGGATAGGGGCTTCCAAATGTTCTTTCAGAATGCTAAGTGTTAGAAAAGGAGTCTCCACTTGCTCAGACCTCGCGCCGGGTCATTACATATGTTTGTAACCCGCGCGAGGTTGGCAATAAGAAATACGTTGATTAAGGAGTATGGTCCTGCGCGCGTCCTGACTGGAGGGTTGCGCGGCGTTTTTGGGACCATACCCCTTCAAGTCCCCCCAGTCCAGTGCTGCACCATGCGCGAGGCAAGTGGTTGGAGCTCTGGACTTAGAAAAAATTGTAGTAAAATGCTTGTTTTTCGTTTCTTCTCCGCGCGCGTACGAGTGTTTTATCACTTGTTACGGCGCGGCTAGGCACTTGGCGGTTGGTATTGCGCGTCATGGATAACCTCTGTATTACGCTGTTGAACTTTTGGGCGGGAAAATCCTCGAAATTTGAATTTCTGACAGGTTGGTAGAAAATGTCGTGGTTGGTGACGTTTGAGTTGACCTCTGACGTGGTTGTCATCAACTTGTCCCTGACGAATTGTATTTCCGTCAGGAGAGTGAGGCCTACGCGCGCGTGGTAACCGTCACTCCGGGAAACACGCCTTACGTGGCGTTTACTGATTGGCCACGCTTGCGGCGATTTCGGCACGGTTACCCATCGCATTAAATGCGATGGGTATATATATCTGAAGAGGCATGATGGATTATCACTTTCTCTTCTACTCTTTTCCCTGTTTCCTCTCGAATTCCTCTGAATCTTCAAAGTTTGAAGAAAAGTAGCAGCAGATCTTCAAGTTTCTCCCACCATATTTATGAGTTCTACCCAGAATCTTTGAAGGAAACTCTTATCTTCTTCTATGGCTGAAGAACATCAGGAAGATATTCCCGGAGAAGAAGGCCCTGTGCCTGTTCTCCGGTGGGACTTAGGGCTTTTTGAGCAGATCGTACGGAGCTTCCGGTTTCCACCGGAATGGGATGCCAAGTATCCCAGCCAGAACCAGACGGCCGCTGATGCCCCACCGGGACATATTACATTATTTGAAGATTTCTTCCATCAGGGCAACTTCCGGTTGCCGGCGACAAACTTTATGGCCCATATACTCCGGTTTTATGGGTTTCATATATCGCAGTTGAGCCCTCCCGGGATGGTCCGGGTTCGGCACTTCGAGTTCCTGTGTTGGTCTCATGGCATAGAGCCAACTGTGGAAAGATTTAGAGTCTTTTATCAGTTGATCCGGAATATGGGGTTTTACTCCTTTGCCAGTAGAGGCGCTGCCAAGAAGATATTGCTTAATCCTCCGAAGAGCTTTCATGAATGGAAACCGAAGTTCTTTTATATTCGCGGGGAGGTGATCCCGATCGCTATGACATTTCGCGCCTGGTCGGAGCCAATTGCAAAAGAGGATCTGGCGATCCCCAAGACTGAGGCTTGGTTTCGGGATCTTACTTCCACCCCCAATCGCGTGTTTGGTGAGAACGTTTTAGTAGCGGCGCGGATGAGCGACCAATGGCTGCCTGACGGCGAGGAAGTTCCCATCTTGATGATTGAAGGCAGAGGTTAGTGATCTCCTTAGTTTCACTGATTTCTTGTTTCGGAACTTTGTGTTTATTTATATAATTTGTCATGTAGAGGCGCGTTTGTACCAGGCCGCCTTCGCCACCTTTGCTGGTTCCATGGGCGTGCGCCCGCTCTAGGCGGGGAAAGAGTACTGGTACGAGCAGATCAGGGGTAATTTTATGTACCCGGTTGCTGATGCATTCGCCTTGCCGCCTACTGCAACCGAAGGTGCGCACATACCTAAACCTCGTCCTTTGCGCTCTGTGACTTCTGCTGGGAAAGAGGTTGTCTATCTTTCCAGCGAGATGTCTGTAGGGTCTTCGAACGGGGAGCTAAGTTCGTGGTCTAACGTCTTTGCAGGTGTGTTGCGCGACCTGGGTATCGACCCCGAAGAGAAGAAGAAGAAACCCTCTAGGAAGAAGAAGGTGGTCAACCTTGAGCCTGAGGTGATAAGTAAGAAGGGCGGGAGTAGCCGTTGTCATTGAAGCGAGGGCCTTGGCCTCAGACGCGAAGTTGGTGCCGTTGTCAGTTACAATCTTGAGTGGTAGGCCAAATCTGCAGATGATGTGTTCCCAAATGAACTTATGCACCATCATGGTTGTAGTTGAAGCGAGGGCCTTGGCCTCCACCCATTTCGTAAAGTAATCGACGGCCACTATTATAAACTTGACGGCGCCGGGGGCCTCTGGGAAAGGTCCCACCATATCGATTCCCCACTGCTGAAAGGGCCAAGCAGTGGATACGGGAATAAGATCGTTTTTCGGGCGCAGGGTTTTTGGGGAATGTCGCTGACAGGAGTCGCATCTGCGCAACTCCTTCAGGGCGTCGACGTGCATCCCTGGCCAATAATATCCAGCGTTCATAATCTTCGCGACAACCATGCGTGGTCCTGCATGGATGCCGTAGATCCCTTCGTGGATCTCCCTGATCAAGTAAATTGCATCTTGGGGGTCCACGCAGCGCAGTAATGGCCCCAAGAAAGACTTGCGGTATAAGATACCACCATTCATTTCGTAATGTAGGGCCTTGTTTTGAATCTTCCTTGCCTCTTCTTTGCTCTCAGGGAGTATTCCATCTTGCAAATAATCAATTATAGGGGTCATCCATGATGGCTGCCCTATCTCGATCACGTTGACTTGTCGTAGCAGAACTGACGGGTTCTTGAGTACTTCAATCCTTACATCTTTGGCAAGATGTTGAAAGGAGGTTGAAGCCAGTTTGCTCAAAGCGTCCGCTGGTTTGTTTTCAGAGCGGTTGATGTGCACTACCTTGTAGGACTTGAATTTTTGGAGCAACTCTTTCGCCTGCTCCAAGTATAGGGCCATGACTTCGCCCCTTGCATCGTATATACCGTTGATTTGGCTGGCTATTAAGAGTGAATCAACGTGTGCTTGTAGGTTTTCAGCTCCCATTTTGATGGCGAGGCGTAAGCCTGCCAGGAATGCCTCGCACTCCGCCTCGTTGTTGGTGTTTTTAAAATCCAACTTAATGGCGTAAGTAAACTCATGATTTTCGGGGCTCACGAGGCGCAATCCAGCTCCCGCGCCATCCTCGTTTGAAGCCCCATCAGTGTACAACATCCATAACTCATTTGTCGATTCTTTTACCGGAGTCTCAACAAGCTCACAATCTTTGACTTTATCAATTGGGACTTCTGTAATGAAGTCCGCTAGAACTTGGCCCTTGATGGCTGGGCGCGGCCTGTACAAAATGTTGTGGCCCCCCAGCTCGATGGCCCATTTTGCTAACCGCCCGGATGTTTCTGGTTTTTGCAATATCGTGCCGATGTGGAAATTTGTAAGTACGGTGATCACATGCCCTGTAAAATATCTGCGCAGCCTTCGGGAGGCGTGTAGCAGCGCAAGCACCAATTTTTCCATCGTGGAATATCTCGTTTCCGGGTCAGTGAGTACCCTGCTGACGTAATAAATTGGAGTTTGGACTCCATTTCTCTCTACCAGTAATACCGACCCTACTGCTTTATCCGAAAAAGATAAGTATAGTATGAGTGGCTCTTTCTCAAACGGTGCAGTCAGGGTAGGGAGCTCAATCAAACACTCTTTCATTTGCTGAAAAGCTTTCTCTGCTTCGGGGGTCCATCTGTACTCTTGTTTCTTCACACAGTTGCGCAGAGTGCTGATAAAAGGGTACGACTTCGCGGCGTGATTTGATAGAAAGCGGTTAAGCGCGGCCAGGCGGCCGGCCAACCGTTGCATCTCTTTGATTGTTCGCGGCGATGGCATTCGCTCTATTGCCTGGACTTTTTCCGGATTCACTTTAAAGCCGCCGTTTGTGACTATGAAGCCTAAAAACTTCCCTTCTTCCATGCCAAAAGAACACTTGGCTGGATTCAACTTCATATTTACGCTGCGCAATGAATTGAACGTTTTTTTGATGTCCTTCAACATTTGGTCCTCTTCGGGACTTTTGACCACAAGATCATCGATGTAAACTTCAATATGCTTTCCGATGTCTCCTGCGAAGGTCTTATCCATCAAGATCTGGTATGTGGCGCCAGCGTTTTTGAGGCCGAATGGCATCTTTGTATAGCAAAAAATCCCGAGATCAGTACGAAAAGCTGTCTTATCTTCATCTTCGAGCTTCATTTGAACTTGATGGTATCCCTTATAGCAATCCAAGAAGCATTTCCATCTGTATGGCGCGAGAGAGTCTATCTTTTTGTCGATCTCAGGCAAAGAGTGGCAATCTTTAGGGCATGCCTTGTTGAGATCGGTGTAGTCAACACACATTCGCCATCCTCCACTAGACTTTTCTACCATCACGGGGTTCGCAACCCAACTTTGGTAACGTACTTCTCGCAGGATGCCGGCTTTAAGTAACTCGCATACTTGCTCATTCATTGCTTTCGTTTTGTCTGCCCCTAAGTTGCGCCTTCTTTGGACTTTCGGTTCAACAGAGGGGTAGGTGTTTAAACAGTGCTCAGTGATGTCGCGCGGGACTCCGGTCATGTCAGCCGGGGTCCAGGCGAAGATGTCCATGTTCTTGAACAGGAGCTGCTTGAGACGAGTTCTGATGTTTGGTGAGATTGCGTGGCCTATCGTCACCGTTTGCTCCGGGTACTTGTGATTTAAAACCCATTTTTCGGGCTCGGTTGTTGAAACCTTCGCCGCTTTTGTTGGGCGCATATCTTCTGTTGACATCACTTCTTTCTCTGCATAAATGATTGCCACCCCCGTCTTGGTTGGGAAACCAATCGCTGAGTGGGGGTGGAAGTTATCATGTTCAGCTCACCTTGCGTCTCTCTCCCGATCAGCATATCATGTCTTGACTTAACAGGCATCACCATGAAGTTAACGTTCGTTGTTCTTGAATGCTTCCCGTCAGAGAGTGTGACGGGGAAGCTGATCTGGCCTAGCGGGAAAATCATTTCATTGCAGAATCCAGACAGTGGATAATCAACTGGTTCAAGTCTCGCTTTGTCTTCATCGTCAAACTGGTTAAAGCACTGCTCGTAGATGATGTCTGTTGTACTCCCCGGGTCAATGAAGACGTATTCAGTTTCATAATGGCCGATGATACCGGTGATGACGATGGGTCGTGTGGCTCGAGGACCCCTGCGCACCACCGGGAAAATGATCTGCTGTTCTTCCCATGAAGGCTCATAAGGTCTCTTGCCTTTTTCTCTCGCGCTATACCTTGGTCCGTTGACCATGTGGGTCTCTAAGCGTCGGACTTTCTTGTGATTTCCCTCTTCGTGGCGATGGAGCTGTCGAGTTTCTTTGCGCACGTTTTTCACCAAGTGGCTCAGCTTTCCACTCTTCAGCGCTCTCTCGATCTCTTGACGTAAGCTGTAACAATCATCTGTTAAGTGGCCTGTATCCTTGTGGAAATCACAATACAGGTTGGGGTCCTGCCCCTTTTTGTTCGTCATAGGCCTTGGAGCCTTAAAATCATGGTTCTCCGTCATTAGCACCTCTTTTGGTGTTTTTATGAGCGGAGTCCAATGCTTTTCTCGATTATCATCTCTGACTGCCTTTCGATAGCCGATGCGGTCAATAGTATCTCGCGCGTCTTCTTTGTAGCGGGATCGTTCTTCATAACGAGGTCGTTCACTATAACCGCTGGAGTGATTGGCCTTCCACCCAGGGTTTTTGCCTTTGTTTCGTCTGTTGTCGTCGCGCGAGTGACCCCCTTTAGAAAATCGATCTTCAGAACGGTGACTGTTGTTTCTGGCGAGTGACTCTTCAGTTTGCGCGACTATCTTCGCGGCTTCCATGAGCTTATCCCATTCCTTGGGCATTCCATCTTTCCCGGTGATGGTTCTAATTAGGCTATCACAGCGGATGGCTTTCTTGAAATGGCAGCGCATGAGTTGTTCGCTTACGCCACCGATTTCCAAACACTCTTTGTTAAAGCGAGTGATAAAATCTTCCAAACCCTCGTTATCTCTGCGCCAGATGTCTTCAACCTCGGCTGTGTCGCGCTGGTATCGTCTTTGCTGACTGAAGTGACTAAAAAACTGAGTCCTGAAATCCACCCATGATTTTATCTTTCCCGGAGGAAGGCTGTCGAACCAGGCGCGAGCAGCCCCCGTAAGTGTTTGGATAAACAGATGGCACCACATGGGCATATTCCATCTTCCCATGCAGCCCACGCTTGTGAAAACTCTGACGTGATCATCGGGATCAGTCAATCCGTTAAACTTTCCGACAGTCGGAGGTAACTTCTCTCTTTTAAGCGGCGCCAGTGCGATCTTTGGAATGAACTTTGAATGTTCTACAGCTTCCTCTGGTCGATAGGCGAGGCGAAAGTCACGCTCTGCCTCTTCGGTATACCCAACGTGCTGCCTTGGTTTGGGTCAGTATACTCGTGATTTCTTTGTAAACGATTGAAGACCGAAGATTCTTCATCGTTCTCCCAAGTTGGATCATTTGGGTCAGTATCTTCCCATTCATTGTTCATGTTGCGCGGCGTGAGCCGGCTATGAACTGGGCCTCTTTGGAGGTTTGACGGATCGTCATAGTAGCTTTCTGTTTCTCCCCGTGTGTCGCGCGTGTCCTGCATGCTTAGTCTTCGGGTAGGGGGAGGTCTGTTAGCTCTTCTTTGGACGCTCTGCGGTGGTGGTATCTGGCGCGCCCCGTGACTGGGGCCGGTTGGTGTAACCAAGGACGGTTCTGCCGTTAAGACTGCTTGTTGCGCGCTCAAAGATTGATATGCCTCGTTAATGGTGGCAAGTTGCTTGGCGTACCATGAGGCTGGGGTTTCGCCCTCTGGTAGCCCTAGTAGCGCCGAAATGTTCTGAGGTGGAGCTGGGTTTGAAGGTCCAGCGCCGTTGTTTCCTGGGGTTACCGTTTGAGTGATGCGGGTGATGCTCCCGCGTGGTCCCCCCGTGTTGGTTACTTCGATTTCGCCAATTTCTTCGACGTGTTGAGGTTGGACGTTTTGATTACCCTCCCCCAATACTGCATTAGAGTTTGCTCCGAAACCAACAAACTCAGGAATGATTCCTTGACCAGCCATGGTCGAAGGAGGAAAAAACAACGAAAACTCAGGAAAAAAGAAGATGAAAGTGTTTTGTTAAAAACCGGTGTGCGCCAATGAAGAAACACTGAACTAATTACGGGACTAATCAGTTTGGTTTATGTTTCTATCATGATGGTTAATCTTCTTTGTGGTTTCCTGAGCTCCTTAATGACTGGATTATCTGCAAAACAGAACACCGTTACTCGTTAAGAGGGGAATGTGGGGGTTTCCCTCTTAACCGGGCTCCGGCGTGAGAATAAGCGACTGCTTTTGGGGGATAATTAAGTATTAAGTGTGAGAGTAGAGGGAATGAAATGTTTAACCTGTGAAGTGAGGTCTCTATTTATAGCCGGAGAGGTGTAAGAGGATATGGGCTGATGGGCCTTGGGCCTGAAGACGACAACATGGAGGATTCGCTCCTTGTCTCACTGGTGTCGACCGTTAGTGGCTTTTAGGAGCTTTCTGGAGCTGGCGCAATGTGATTGGAGCCACGTGTCACTGTTGTCGCCCTGGACGCCCTTCTGCCATCAGCAGGTAAGTGGAGATCGTGGGGCAGTTGTCTCTGCCTTATGATTGGTGCCAAGTAAGCGTCCTTAAGTATTTTTTGTCTCCTGCATGTCAGATGATCGTGGAGCACGATTGAGCAGAGCCAGACGGACGTTGATTGGCTTTTTTCTCCTGCCACTTGTACCTTGTGTACTATTTGGATAGGCCTTCCGCCGTAGTCACACATGATTCTTGCTGAGCACGTTATTACTCCGCGCGGGATAGGGGCTTCCAAATGTTCTTTCAGAATGCTAAGTGTTAGAAAAGGAGTCTCCACTTGCTCAGACCTCGCGCCGGGTCATTACATATGTTTGTAACCCGCGCGAGGTTGGCAATAAGAAATACGTTGATTAAGGAGTATGGTCCTGCGCGCGTCCTGACTGGAGGGTTGCGCGGCGTTTTTGGGACCATACCCCTTCAGGGGGGGTGGGGGTTAGGTTTTTTTAGCTATTTTAGGTTGTGTTCGCATTGGTTCTCGCGGTTCTTGCAATAAGGGTGGTTCTCGCATGAGCTCCTCCCTATATATATATATATATATATATATATTTGGTGTTAATCTGATGTCTTTTTTTTACAAGAGCTAGTAAACTGTTTTTTTAGCATACAAAATAATTGATTCTAAAACGTGATGTTGGTATGGTAAACTAGTAATAATATATAGTTGTTTTAAAAGCAAAGCAAAAAAAAGAAAGAAAAAAATATCGTTTGAGTGCCTTCCATAACTATTCAGACATTCCAGCCAAGTTATGACTTAGATTTACTAAACTTATGATTGTTTACCTATCATAGAATATTATGGTTATAAATAATTAACCAATGGTCCTATAAAATTTATTATGTTGTTATAAAACCATATAATTAACCTTTTTAATTTATGTTCCTTTATAATAAATCCCTAAATTTATTTAGAAAACAAATAATTAGTAATTTATTGTAATTATTTTTTTAACATTAAACTTAAACATCTAAACAATTAGATTATAAACCACAAATATTAGGAATATTATTTAATCTACAAATAATAACAAGACCGTCATGTGGTAATTGATTATCTAGTATAACCGTTATGTTCGTTCGGTTTCTCCATCCTTACTCGTGCGTTATTTTTCAAGGAAATATCTATACGCAAAACTTGTGATCTCGAGACTTCATCAACCCCACTCGTGGTTTAAGTGTACTTCCTACGCAAAACTGTGAGCATACTCGATCCCCTTTTTACGCTTTACTATTTTTGGGGACAATACATGTACTTAAAAATCATTTATACAACTTACGTGTTATACTTGTAGTCTTATGTGTTTTACTTGTAATCTTACGTGTTATACTTGCAAATCATATGTGTTATAAATTGTAGATCTCGCGTAATGTTTACATTAATCTAGTATATTAGTTACGCATGCGAAGTTGATTAAAATGCTTTCTTATCTATATTTATATCCAAAACTTGTATTTTCGCCAATGCTTTTGTATTGAACTATGCTTTAACATGTATTGCAGGTTGACGATATAAATAAAGATGCCAGGAATCTAGTAGGATTTGCCTAGAAACGCATCTAAACTTTAATGCTTATTATATTTTATTTTACTTCCAAACTTGATGGATTTGGTATCCAAATCATGTACTACATTACATAAATGAAATAAAGGTTTATTATTTGACTATTTGTTGTAAATGATTTAAACTTGTTGTATATTATTTCGAGTGATGTAAAAACAATAAATGAATACTTGTCATCAATAGCGTTAAGATGCCTCTTGCAATCTACACACTTTGTCTCATCCCGATGTTTCCGCCATCGGTTGGGGTGTGACAATCACAAATCACGGATTAAAACCATTGAAATCAGCTGGAATGGCCAGATTCAATGCTTCTGTGCTGTGTATCAGTCGCGCCCCGCGTAAGATGGCTCTTCAGCCTACGCAGCCCGCAAGGTACAAGTTTGGCAGATTGGCGGAAATGGTCCCTGCATGTTAAAAAGTGTGATTTTGATGTTTTTAAGCCCCGTTAACCCCATTTCAAGGCTCTACAATGAAGTTAAAGCATAGGGAACATGAAATGTGCTTGAAAACATCACGGATGTCGGTTCATTTGGTCGTACAGTCACGTTATTCGGTTAATTACGACGAAAACTCGAACGGACGCGAAAACGATCCAAATTTCACGACGAATGATATTTTTGCATTCCAATCACTAAAATAAAATATTTTAATGATTACAAAAATTTTTGGATGTCCGGATATGTTCAGAACGTAAGATATGCGCGAAAATGCAAACTTATGCACTTTTTGACGCTTTTAGTCCCTTTTGATCAAATAAGTTTATTTTCGCATAACGAACCCCTCAAAGCCTATTTCTAAGCTATGTAAAGGATAATTAGGGTATGTTTAGCTTATGATCAAGTTCCAAAATGTTCGTTGCCATACGAATCGGCATACTTTCGCAGTTTGTCATAAATAGTCCCTGCGATCGAATAAACTTGATTTCGACACACCAAACCCTCCAAAACTTATTTCTAAGTTATGTAAAGGTTATTTAAGGTATGTTAAGCCTATGTAACTATTCTGGAGTGTTTTTCGTGTTAAACTGATTATGTTTACGCATCAGTTCGCGTATAACTTTCCAGAAAGTGATTTAAAGCTCGAAATTGAACAAGAATTGATATGTGCAAAAGTCACATGGAATTGTACAAACTCCTAGAATGAAATACAAGATTTCATTGGATTAGCATTTGTATGATGGTCGTAGAGACACAGGTGTCGCACAACGCGTGGTGGCTTGGCCACAACGTGGCGCCCCGACCCCTCTAATTGTTGCCGATTGACGTGACAAGAATCTTCAAAATAGAAAATAAATCAGTGTGTTTGTATTTTAGCACTTCACAACCTTTGGCTTCCATTTCCACTCTCTTCTTGAATTCTTCATACTAAATATTTCTTCAAGTGTTCAAAATATTTAAAAATAATGGGGTCTAACAATCTTCCCTAAGTATTGAAAGAGATATTATTTGAACTTAACTTTAGAGACTTGTGATAAATGTTATATTTTCTTTTTGGCTTCTGACTAATACTTATGAGAAAGGTCTAGTTACTCTTGCTTTCTTAGTGCATTCCAATTATTAAAATGCTCTTATTTGTTTCCTTTGAATCTTCATATTGCCTTCTTGTTCTCTACATCAATTTTTGCCTCACATTCCAAGATCTGAAGCTCCATGTGTGGCATCCTTATGATCAGTGTATCCCTCAAACTCAATTCTGAATCAAAGGGTAAATGAAGAAGAACAAGAGGCTGATGAAAAATTACAGAGATTGAACCAATGCTGCAACTTGGTGAGAAAACTTGGATGGTTTTTAAGTTTCCTCCTAGTCACAACTAGGGCACTAGGATCATTTCGTTGCTTATGCAATCTCCATATTTTCTTCAATATGTAATAAAACAAACTAGAGGCTCCCTCGAATATTGTTTAGAGGAAACCAACATTCTGTTACTTATACATGTAGATGGTGAAGACCTTATCGTTCCATCACTTGAATATTTTAGTTGGGGATATTGAGAATAAAAGGTGGAAGCTTGAACTGAAAGAAATGGGTTTTTGAAACACAAAAACTCTATAGATTAGATTAATGAAGAATATTCTTTTGTTATGTGATGATGTGGGTACTCGGAAATCCCAGTCAGCAAAGTCAAAGTCAACGAAAATAAAATAAAGAGCGCTAAACATAAACTAGAAGAAAGAAGCTGAAAGTCAGAAGCTGGAAGCTCCTGACCAGAAGCTGGTACACCGACAGCTGGTGACAGGAAGCTAAGGTTACTGTACAACCTTGGGACTTGAACTAAATAAGTCAAATTGATTAGACATCTTTCTACAATGCATAAAAGTGTCCTCAAGACACACAAACCTGAAATATACCCAAAGAGGCAAGGCTAACCCTGCAAGCAACATCAGAGATGGATAAACTTACCCAGACTAGAAGGTGCAAAGCTGGCATGAGGCTCCCTTGGACAGAGCAATCTGCATATAAAAGAAGGGTCTTGTTCCAGTCTAAAGTAAGTCGATCTCTCTCACTCTAAAATTCTTATCCTTTCACTTTGCTAAGACTCTTAAGCTCATCCTACTAATTCTCACACTGGAGTCCAAACGCGAGAGGCCACCTCTCGCGTTAAGGCTAATGGTGTTCTTTGGTTGCAGATTCTGATCAAGTAGCTACCTTTTGGAGTTGATCCTGTACCTTCCACCCTGCCATACTCTGGTTGCTTTAACAAGTGGCGCGCATCGTGGGGCTGCGCTACCTAGAACAGTTTATTTATGGTAGTACAACCATGTTCCTAAGTTACCTTCTCTTATAGCCAGAAAGGATCCTCATCCAAAGAAAGTTTCAAGCAGTTCTATGTCTTGGTCTAGCCCTCCGGCTACACCTAGAGTAGATAGCTGCTCCACCAACCCGAACGGACTTCACGTCGCACCGGTAACACAAGATGCACAACAGTTCCAAACTCCTTCCTCTACACGAGTTAATCCATCTTCACTGAGTGAGGTTCTCTTCCCGGTTGAAACCATGGAAATAACTCCGGAGGGAGTAAGAAGCAACTTTATACAGTTGAGAGAGCTTTTGAATGCGTACGTTCGAGAAGAACGAACAAAAGGGGTCAGGGTACGTTTGTCTTATGATTAACCAGAGGTTACACTCTCCCCTATGCCCGCTCCGTTGTGCACTACCATGTTTCCAAGTGTTACCCGAGCTGGACCTAATCCTGACTCAAACCCATATCTTATGCCTGATGGTTCTTTCTAGGCCGGGAGCTATCCTGCAAGCTCCCCTCTCTTACTTCCAAGGAGCCCATAATATATTGTCGAAGAACTCCTCCAACAGGCTCAAGCGGCTACCCTACCTCTGCAAACGACATTCGAAGAAGCCTTTCGATCGTTGCCCTTAGCTAGTAGAGCTGTAGCGGCAAGCTTATCACCATCTTCAAGCTTCCAGCAGGGTTTCCCTGTATATGGTGCTCAGTACCTCCATGTAGCTGCTCTCCTGGCCCAACTAAGCTAGCAGCTCCCGGGAAACCAAATGTGGTAAGCTACCCAGGTTGGGCCACAAGCTCAAGCCCAACCAAAGTCCAAGCAGGCACCACTACGAGTGGGGTAGGGGTAAATCTAGACTTACCTTCCATGCCTTACAAACCAAGCTCGTTATCTTGTTTCTCTGAAGAGATAGCCAACTATGTCTTCCAAACAAAGATAAAGATGTCGTTAAATGTCAAGACATACAATGATTTGGAAGATCCTAAGGACCATCTCTAGGTTTTCACAGGAGCTGCTACGGTTGAGCATTGGAATAACGTTGAATGTTGCCATATATTCATGCAAACCCTCATTGGGCCAGCTAGATTGTGGTTCTATAGGCTCCCTACTAGAAGCATAAAGTCCTTCGACGACCTGTATAAAAGCTTCCTAGCTAACTTCACCCCTCAAAAGAGATGCACCATGGATGCCACCGTCATGCATCAGATCCAGCAGAGAGACCATGAAGACCTCCAGTCCTTCATAGAAAGGTTTAAAAGGGAAGGCTTGATGTACAGTGGAGCAACTGAGAAGATGAGGTTATCTGCCTTCATGAATGCTATAAAGCCCAAGAAGCTTCTAAGGAGGTTCCATGAAAATAACCCCCAAATGATGGAAGAAGCTTTCGAAAGGGCGGAATCATTCTTGAAGGGTGAGGAAGCCTTGGAAAAACAAGCATCCAAAAAGAGAGAACAAGGAAGCTGGAGGGAACCACCTCCCTCGTCCGAAAGGTCGAGATTCCAACCCTTCGTAGATCGACGACCATTCAGGTCCTACAAAGGAAGAAGATTCGAAGATAGAAAAAGATCTCCTCATCCAAATAAAAATCAAGACAAAGACAAACAGATCTTCACCCTCCTCACTAAGACACCCCAAGAAATCTTTTCAACAGAAAAGGTCAAGTACAACTTTCGACCTCCCCGACCTTTGTCCAAAGCTACTAGCAAAAGAGATGCAAGCAAATTTTGTGCCTTCCATAACGACACAGGGCACCACACCAATGATTGCTACCAGTTGAAAAAGAGAATAGAAGAAGCTGTCAAGTTAGGGGAGCTTGCTCACTTGGTGAAGGAAATAAAAGACAAAAAGAAGGGGAAGAAAGAATTCAACATAAACATGGTATGGTCGGAAAACAAACAAGAAGGAAAAAGGAGGAGGACCACACCATGGAACCAACCGTTCATTTTCTTCCCCCCCTACGGATCCAAATGATAAGTAGGAGCACCCCATCATCGTGGAAGCTGAAATAGAAGGTCTCCTCCTACACAGGGTATACATGGACCCAGGAGCCGCCTCTAATGTCATGTATCAAAGATGTTTCGACCAACTCAGAAGTGAAACAAAAGCTCGTCTACAAGCCATCAACACATCCCTCAGAAGCTTCACCTGAGAAAAGGTACAACCTTTGGGAAAGATAACACTCAATTTATGTTTCAGGAATGGAGACTTGTCAAGAACAGAGGAGCTTACTTTCATTGTTATAAGCTCCCCTTCGAACTATAACCTGTTGATAGGAAGGCCAGGACTTGCAGCATTTGACGCTGTGGTGTCCACGGCACATGGAATAATGAAGTTTCCAACGGATAAGGGTATCAACTCGTTGGTACCAAGAAGCTCTTTTAATTGCATCCATGGAAATAGAAGAAGGGGAATGTAGTAAGGCGAATGAAAGCCCGGTCGAAGAGATAAGCATCAATGACTCCTACCCGGAGCAAAAAATAAAAATCAATAGCCACCTCCCTGACATAATCAAGCACAAGCTGATTGACCTCCTCCAAGGAAGCACAGACGTGTTCGCCTGGTGCTCGGGAGATATGGTGGGGGTACCAAGAGAAATAGCAGAGCATGTATTGAATATAGCTCCCACCTACAAACCCGTCACACAAAAGAAAAAGAAGCCTAGCCCCTGAGCGCAGCTTAGCTGCCTGCCAGGAGGTAGAAAAACTAATGGAAGATGACATTCTAAGAGAGGTAAAGTGTCACTCTTGGTTAGAAAACCCTGTCATGGTAAAAAAAAAAAACCCGACGACTCTTGGAGGATGTGTGTTGACTTTAAGGATCTCAACTGGCACAAAACCGGTAATTTCCTTACTATTTTAATAATTAATTATTTCCTGCAATTATGTGTTTAAACGTCAACATTATATGCTTAATTGTTTTACATATGAATTCATGCATGTTTAATACTTCATTTATCGCATTGTGCATTACATTAAGCGTTGCATCGAAACGACTAGTAAACTCACCGGTAAGACAAGCTGTGACAGCATGGCTTTAGCATGCAGTTAAACGATAGATTTAGAGCCTAGATGTAGGTCCAACATCAAAAATACATTAAAACCCAAGTGTAGGAACAAGGGTTAACATAAACACTTTCCAGAAGCTAAAATGCGCACTAAAAACTGCCCGAAACGCACTTTAAATGCAGAATTCTGCAGAAATTCAGCAAAATCAGCATTTTAACACCAAAATAACAAGCAGAATTAAGTGTCTAGAAAAACTTGTAAAGTGTTGGGAAGGAAAACTGTCACAAAAGGTACTTCATACCTTATAAAATTCACTATTTAGCACTTTAATGAACCGACAACCGAACGATTAACCGGACACTACCCAAAACATCATGTGAGTTCATGTCCCCCTTTTCTTTTAACGTTTTTGGTTTACAACTTTCGGGGGGAAATACATGTTAACAAGGGTATGATTAAGCTATGGAATGATTTCTTAGATTATGTGAGCATAGGCTTTAACTGAGGCGCCATTAATCCTTTTAAGGACCGCGGAACAAAGGTTAGATCTAATGGGTATGGGAAAGCCCCACTCACGGTCCTTGTGTGGCCACTTAGAGTGCTGTTGTGTCCCTGTCGAGGTTAATCGACACTTAAAAATCGTCTACTCGGGTTGAGTGCTTCCTATGTCGTCACATATATTAATGTCCTTGCAAAACATTAATGATCAACATATTCATAGACGCTTTACATACCTACTTACAACACTGGAACTTCCAAATGTTTTTGAGATTCATTTGATGCGCATAAACATAAAACACTTGAACTCGCTCAACTTTTGTTGATGTTTTCAACTTACATGTATTTTAGGGAAATAGATGGATCTTGGTGCCGGCGTTCACTTTCAAGCTTTTAGGTTTCAAGTCTTTGATGTCATACCTTTTGGAGGGTTTGTTCCATATATCACATCTTCGATGTGATATAGGATGCAAAGCCTCATACTTTAAACTTTTGTTAACAAATCCTTTTATGGAACTTTAAAACTTATGTTGGTTTGTAACTTAAACTAAATACTTGTGTTGGTTTGAAACTTGAACAACTTTTGGTTTGTAATATTTTGAAACTTATGAATGGGTGGGCATCGCTCGTTTTAATCATGTAGTTGTTTATTATAATCGATTGCAATGAAAACTGATCAAGTCATACCACACGCTTCCGCAAAAAGACAGGGTGTGACAAGTTAAAGAGTTAAGAACTCCATATGGTTATAATCTCTATGTTTCCGTTAACTATTGGAATAGATTGACAAATTAATCTAACCTAACTTAACTTGTCCGAGTGTGCATAAGATTTATGGTACCTTTGATCAGATCTGGTGTAAGTTTCTGGTATTGAACCAAAACTTACTAGGGGTTTTCTTGTATAGAACCAAATTCGTGTGACAAGTTTTTGGTATTAAACCAGATCTTGGGGTGACAAAAAGCTTATGATATTACATCAATATCATTAGGGAGGCTCCCTGTAATGTACCAGATCCAATTGAGGGGTAAAAGTTAATACAGGTTAATTAAGGGGGTTGGGTAATCCCACAACATAGTGAAACCGATGAGATTGTTACTAAGTACTTATATCTCTGTTGAACCCAAACAGAAACCATGACTATAGTGATGCGTGAGGTAACAAAATCAAAGGAAGATCCATCTTGTTTATTCGGTAACTTAATTAATTTGGAAGTTAATCGCTTCAGTCATTAAAAGATCCTAACCACAGTCCTTAGTATAAGCTTGGAATAACACAAACTAATTAAGTTATAATAAAGATAATAAAACCAAGATGGCCTTAAAACCAATTTTATTGTGACATATTGTGGTAAAATTAACAATTAATTGAGTTAAAGATAAATAAAAAGATTTAAATATTTTCCACACTAATAAAATTAACTAAACTAAATAAGCAAGACTTATCGAAAAGTCCATCTATTGCTATTTAGTCTATTCCATTTATAAATAAAATTGGTCAAAATAATAATAGAAGGTTGAGTAGGGGAAGCGTAGTCTTGGACGATACTTGACTCTTATCTAAACTATACAACATGTGATGTGTACACTGCTCGTTGTGTGTATTTAGTCAAAATAAAAATCATTTTGTATAAATTTAAAACTCTGATAAAAATGTTCAAAATACCGACTAAAAATCACTACCTAAACATACAGATCAATGACATCACAATTATCAAAATAATCAACATAGAATTGCAACACTTACACAACACAAGAATTGTCATCTAGGATTTGCATCCGTCTTTGAAATCCGATAGCAAGTAGCTACACCATAAAAGCAAATGATATCTGATATATCGTACCTCTGTGAGCTTGATTTTGAAGATGATGATGAATGTTGAGACATTGTGAATACAATTATCAATTCATGCAGTTGTTGATCCCAAATTACGATTTGATAGAATGGAAATGAAAGGAGATCGGTCGTCTAGAGGATGAAATGGAATGAAACATCAAAGAAATTAGGGCTAAAATGGGTGTTATATATAACCGGGGTAAAAAAAGAGTTTTTACACATTTTCCCAGAGCAACACTAACGAGAAGATGACAGAAGGAATTATAGCGTAGCAAAAAACAAATCACAGAAACTTAGGTTACGATATTTTAAAAACAAAGAACAAATTGATCCTGCCATGCCATCGTATCTTAACGACACGAATCACACTTTACATATAAAACGCTACTCATGAAAGACGAAGCAAATTTGACAAGGATTGCGAAACTTTATTTCGAAATATATCTATGTATAATCTTTTTTTTAATAGAGTAAAGATACACGAGTTTCATTGAAAAATGGTCCATAATCGTGAAAGTAGTTACAAAATTAGGCGCCACGTTATCACCCAGTCACGCTGGCAACACGCCACGTTCTCCTCCTCACATCCTCCCGCCAACTTCGCGCTTTCTTTCCACCAAAACCGAACATAAGATTCTTCACATGCACGTTTGTTTGTTTTTTTTTTTTTTTGCACAAACAAACAGATTGATTGTCTTTGGCATCGAGTTAGGGTTTATTTACGGTGAAATATGAGCAGATTAAGAGGAATTCCCCCAGGTATTTTAATCATAAGAAGCATCAGGGGTACAAATTGGAGCTTAAAAACGTTTAGATATCTGATTCTGTTAGTTACATTCATCGCATACACTGCCTATCACGCTTCCAGAAAACCTAGCAGCATCGTGAAAATCGTCTTGGATCCCCTCCCACTCAAGGACTCCTCCTCCAATCATGTCCTCCTGTGGCCGATTGGCGACGTTTTCATAAAATCCAACCTGAACAATACCACTAATTCTGAGGATCAGGGGTGGGCTCCCTTCAACGGCAAGGACGGTACCTCGAAACTGGGGGAAATAGATGTTGCATTTCTGGTTGTTTATTCCTTAGGGATGTATGTTGCCGGTCATTTAGGGGCGAAAGTGTCGGTCCACATTGTGTTGGGCGGAGACCGGAGATAAATAACTCATTGGTCCAGAATTGGTTCAGGAAACCACAGACAAAATCGTTCAGATACGTGACCATATCAAGGCGGCTCGCGATAGGCAAAAGAGTTACGCCGACAAACGACGCAAACCATCGGCTTTCGAGGTTGGAGACATGGTATTATTGAAGGTTTCGCCTTGGAAAGGCGTAGTAAGATTTGGAAAACGTGGAAAGTTTAACTCGCGATACATTGTTCCTTTCGAAATACTAGAGAAAATCGAAACCGTTGCATATAAGTTAAAACTTCTAGAAGAACTCATGTGACACCTGTGCCTTCACGGACATCAAACAAATACCGAACCAATGAAATATTGTATTTCATACTTGGGATTTGTATAAATATGTGCATCATTTGCACATATCAATTCTTGTTCGATTCCAAACTCTAAATCGCTTTCTGGAAGGTTATACGCGCACCGATGCGTAAATATAACCAGTTTAATGCAACGAACACTCCGGAATAGTGAAATAGGCTTAACATACCTTAAATAACCTTTACATAACTTAGAAATAAGTTTCGAAGGCTTTGGTATGGCAAAAATCAAGTTAAATCGCTTACAGGGACTAAAGTTGACAAACTGCGAAAGTATGCCAATTTGAACTGTAACGAACATTCCGGAACATGACCATAAGTTAAACAAACCATAAATATCCTCTACATAGCTTAGAAATAGGCTTTGAGGTGTTCGGTACGCTAAAATAAACTTTTGGGTCATTCAGGGACTAAAAGTGCCAAAAAGTGCACAAGTTTGCACTTTCGCGCATAACTTACGTTCTGAATACATCCGGACATCCAAAAATTTATGTAAGCACTAAAACATTTTATTTTAGTGTTTGGCATGAGAAAAATCCATTCGTCACGCCATTTGGATCATTTTTCACGCTTATGCGCATTCCTTCGTAATTAACTGAACAACGTAACCGTACGGCTAAACGAACCGACACCCGAGATATTTTTGAACACATTTTAAGTTCCCTATACTTTAACTTCATTTTAGAACTTTGAAATGGAGTTAACGGGGCTTAAACGTGTCAAAAAAACGCATCGAAAACCAAGTTTTGAGGTTGCAGGGACTGAAACTGTAAATCTGCCAAACTAGGTCCGTAAGTAGGGGCCAGATGCAGCAAAACGTTTTTTTACAGCTTTTAACAGCCCTTAACACTCTCCAAAGGCCAAGTGCCAAGTGTCAAACTCTTATGGTGGATGGCAAATGAATTACCACAACTTTCCAACAAGTGTACGTCTTAGATCGTGCCCCCTTTTCCAAGAAATGATCCTAACGGTGAACCAAAAACTATAAATACCCACCTCCACCCTTCACTTTTCCTCACAAGAATCTGATCTTATGTGCTCTAAGTTGAAACCTTTGTTTCATACCTGAGCTATTTTGATCTAGATTAGCATTCGGGGACCCTTCGTAAGTGTTCCTTCGTTCTTTTATTGCTTTTCGAGTCCGAAAGTCAAACTTTGTTTGACTTTCTGCATTGACCAGTTTATGGTCAATGCCAAGTTCGTTTGAACTTCGCAACGTGATTGTAATCACGATGGCTATAGTCCCTTGTGACTATGCCTAATGATTACCACGTTGTCTAGGGTCGTAAGGGTAAGCGATCTAATAAATCGCTTATACCTTCGAACCCGACACATTTGGTCGATCATTAGGATCCGACCAAACACATTAGGTGACCATAGTATATAGGGAATAACCTTCCGAGGTTATACCTTATGGTCGCTTCGTTTAAGTAGTTGTATGATAGGTAGTTTATATGCCTTAGGTAAATTACCAAAATACCCCTTTGATGCCAAAATTCATTTTAAACATATGTAACATAACTTTTGACATCTAAACTGATTTGACAACCATATTAGACATGTTAAGGCATATTTTACTTGTCATAGGACTAGTTAGGCGTTCCGAACGCGTTTCACGCGAGCGACGCGTTAAAGTAGCATAAGCTACCTAAACGGGTCGTAATGGGTCGTAAGCACTTATGTTAGGTTTCATTTAGTATGTAGGCTTTGTTAAACCATATTACACGAGTCTCCATACTCGTTTGGTTTACGAACCCGCATTCTATCCGATCTTCCGATTTAGGTCCGGTATATTAACATAGTGTAATAACCGAAAATTTAAAAAATAAAAAGAATAATAATAATTTACAAATTTACCACTAGAAAACCCTAATTAAGACACCCAAGTAATTCTGTACAAACCCTAGAATTTTCAGAATTTTCAGAATCAGGATTATGGCCCCTAAAACTCAGGGGGGGTATTCCCTACTTGATAATTATCTTCATAACTTGCGGCCTAAGTTGAAATTTAAAAATCTATCGATTCAGCTAAGCTAGTCCCACACGTGGCCATCATATACGAAGTTCATGACCCTTACGGACCGTAAGCATTATTTGTTACGGTCCGTAAGCAAGGGCAAAATTCGACTATAAATAGAGGACATTGGCACTTGCTTCTGGGCACTGAAATGACCAAAGAATTCGTAAAATTCTTCGAGTTATCGTCTGTTTACCACAATTAACACACACTAATCACTAATTAAGTATAGCGGGGTGCTGCAGAACAGGGTAATAACTCGATCGCTATTACGATTCATTGTCCGATCGATCAATATATCTAATGGATGTTTAAGTGCTGCCCACATTAGGGTTATACTTTGTCGTTCGTCATTAATTTGACGGATCATCGTTAATTCGATGGATAAAGTATTGTACTTTGTCGTTCGTCATTAATTTGACGGATCATCGTTAATTCGATGGATGAAGTATCGCACTTTGTCGTTCGTTGTGAGAATTTGATCTCGTGAGTTATCGTAAAGGCTGTATTAAGTTACTAACCTAGTTGTGTGCATGTTATTTAAATTAGGTTAAAAGACTAATCAGTAGTCTAAACTCTGCCCGTATAAATCTGAAATATTATCACAAGGTAGCTTCACTTTGGAATTATTAAGGTACGGATCCTTACCCTACTCCGTATTGCTTCTTATTCAAATTGTTATAACCCATTAAATTCAGATATCTTTTAAAACTCCTCACGTCTTTGATTATCGATTCATTTGACAGTCCGTTTGATTTCTATTCTAATCATTTGATTTAGCTTTCATGTCATGCGATAGTATTCTGTTAGTTATACTCATTATCGCATGTTCTAATATATGTTACGTCTGGTTATGAAAATAAGTTTTATAAGTTATGTGAATAAGTCCATTTGTACTCTGTTACCCTGAGTATCGCTTCTCGTGGAGTGTCCCACGAGCATGTTGTTGCGGCATCGACATCATGTGCTCCATCCGTGATGGAGAGATCAGTTCACGGCGTCTCTTAAGTACAAGTGTGGTACATAAGGCTATTAGGAGGCGTATGGATCGATCCTAGGATTTCAGTTAATGAGATGGATAGAGGGTATGCCAACTCGCCATTTCGTGTGATAATTATGCAGGAGTAGCTACCTGTGTATTGTCACGTTTCAGTTTGCTCATGGGTATATCCGTATGTTATGATTATGAAATTATGTTCTTGCATCGTATCATTTTCGCAATAAGTTTCCTCCGAATAACATTGCATATAAAGCGTTATTTGTTCTTTGAGCCTATAATTCCGTACTGAGCATTCGGCTCATTCCGTATAAATTTTGTATTTACAGGTCAGCAGGTTACTTTGGGCGGGGAAAAGAGGGAAGAATAAAGTCTAGGAATAAAAATGAAGATGTTAGTTAATCAAGTCGAATGTCTTAGCTTGTATATTAATCTTAAGTTAAATTGTCGTGTGGTTGTATCCTTGTCAAATAAATAAATGGAATTATGACTTTTGTTTATGATATCACTGTTATTGTGACACGTCAGCCCATTCCGGGTTGGGGTGTTACAGCTATGGTATCAGAGCAAAGGCTCTTTCCTGTAGAAAACTTGAAGATAGTAATTAGAACCTATGAGGAATGGGTAGATATCTATGATAGGATTCAACTTGGTCTCTTATTTGGTTTAATTCCTGTATTTATTCGTATTGATATGCCTCCTCGTCGTCCGCTACGTAGGAGTACTCGTACTAACCATGTACGTAACAACACTTCTTCGAATGAGACTCCAGTTGATCCAAACGTAATTAATGCTATCAACCAGGCTGTTGCCGGGTTGCTTCCAAACCTTGTTGCTCAAACAGCTGAGGCCGTTATTCAACAAACTCGTCATCCAGAACGTAATAACACGAATCCAACCTCTGGTGAAGAAATTCGGGAGAATGCCACGAACCATAATACCTATAGTATAGACATATGGATCTCTAAATTCCAAAAACAAAAGCCGAAATCCTTTAGTCACGCTAATAATCCAGTCGAAGCCAGAAACTGGATAGCTCATGTTGAAAAGATTTTCGGAGTTCTTGGAGTCCCGGAGAAATATAAAGTTAGATTGGCTACCTACAAACTTGAAGATGACGCGCAAACTTGGTGGGAAGAATATAAGCAAGTCAAAGGAGGGGATGATTTTGACGCTAATCTTTCATGGGTCGACTTTCGTAATATCTTTTACGACAAGTATTTTTCGACCGCTGATAAAGAAGCTTATATCAGGGAGTATGCAGTGATTCGACAGGGGAGTGATGAACCAGCCTCTGAGTTCATTACTAGATTTGCAAGGTTAGCTAGTATTGTAGGAGAAGTTGCAGGATCGGCAGAAGCCCAGGCAGAGAAATGCAAGTGGGCAGTCAATGATCGAATTCGGAAGTCGATCATGTACATGAAATTTAAGGATATCACCGAAGTTGCTGATGCAATCAAAACTTTTGAATTCGAAATGAAAGAATTCTTATCTCGAACTGGGGATAATAAGAAGAGAAATAGGGAAGGACAAATTAAGCAAGAAAACGGCCAATCATCCACTACGCCACAGCATCAAGATCGCAAAGTGCAAGGAAATCAAAACTCTGGAAATCAGGCACGTCCATGGCAACCTAGACTGCAAAACCCAAGGCCTGCTCAAAACCAGATTCAGTTGTATGCAGAACCTATTAGAGCTCAACCACTGAATCAACATGTAAACCCAAATCAGATTACATATCCTATATGTAATATTTGTGGTAAGCGACATCAGGGCGTATGTCACCGGAGTACAGGAGCATGCTTTAGATGTGGCCAAACTGGACACATGATTAAGGAATGTACTAAGAAAGACACTAAGAAGAATAACCAACCCAATGTTGGAGGAAGAGTTTTCGCACTTTCTGCTACTGATGCTGCTAATGTCCCAGGTACTGTATCGGGAACCCTTCAGCTTGGTAAACATAGTATCTATGTGTTATTCGATACAGGAGCGACTCATTCTTTAGTATCCCATTCGTTTACTAAGTACCTTCCGATAAGACCAACTCTCTTAAATCATACTTTAACCATTTCCACTCCCATGGAAAATTCATCCGTAATCACTTACGTATATAAAGATTGTCCGATCCGTATTGAATCTATTGTGTGTAAGGCCGACCTATTCCCAATACATATGTGTGACTTTGATGTTATTCTAGGAATAGATTGGTTGTCTAGACATCGTGTAACTATAGATTGTTATTCTCGCCGTGTTATTTTCGGTGATCTTCATCATCCTGATATTATATATCAGGGAACTCAAGCTCATAAATCTCTTAAGATTATCTCTGCGCTTAAGGCTCGAAAATTCTTATCAAACGGTTGTGTTGGATTCCTAGCATCGATTAAGGATACTTCTGCTAGTGTCAATAGTATCAATAGCCACTCCGTTGTTCGTGAATATCCTGATGTATTTCCGGATAAACTACCAGGATTACCACCCGACCGTCAGGTAGAATTCACCGTCGACTTAATCCCTGGTGCCGAACCTATATCTAAAGCTCCATACCGTATGGCCCCGATGGAACTGAAGGAGTTGAAGGAACAATCGCAAGAATTGTTAGATCTAGGATTCATAAGACCCAGTGTTTCACCTTGGGGTCCTCCGGTCTTATTCGTGAAGAAGAAAGACGGTAGTATGCGTTTATGTATTGACTACCGGGAGCTGAACAAGATTACTATTCGTAATCAGTATCCTCTGCCGCGCATTGATGATCTTTTTGATCAACTTCAGGGGGCTCAGTTCTTTTCAAAAATCGACCTGAGGTCTGGGTACCATCAGCTAAAGATCAAAAATGATGATGTTCCCAAGACAGCCTTTCGTACTCGATATGGTCATTACGAATTTTTGGTTATGCCCTTTGGGCTAACTAATGCACCCGCAGTCTTTATGGATTTGATGAATCGCGTATTTCACAAATTCCTAGACAAATTCGTTATTGTCTTTATCGATGACATTCTAGTGTATTCTAAGAGTCACGAAGATCATGAAGCACATCTACATGCGGTACTTGGAACCTTGCGGCATGAGAAGCTGTACGCGAAGTTTTCCAAATGTGACTTTTGGCTTAGCCAAGTGGCATTTCTAGGTCATGTCATATCAGCAGAGGGAATTATGGTAGACCCAACAAAGGTTGAAGCTATTACAAAATGGCCAAGACCCACTTCTGTAACCGAAATACGAAGTTTCTTGGGTCTTGCTGGCTATTACCGACGATTTGTTGAAAGATTCTCGGTAATCTCTTTACCACTCACAAAAACTCCTAAGGAAAGGGGTGAAGTACTCATGGAATGAGGAACAAGAGAAAAGTTTTGAAGAATTGAAGAAACGACTCGTATCCTCCCCGATACTTGCTCTTCCTTCTGGATCAGGAGGTTACCAAGTCTATAGTGATGCCTCAAAGAAAGGATTAGGTTGTGTGCTAATGCAACATGGGAAGGTTATCGCTTATGCCTCCCGTCAGTTGAAACCTTATGAAGTTAACTACCCTACACTTGATTTAGAACTAGCCGCAGTCGTTTTTGCACTTAAGATTTGGCGACACTATCTGTATGGTGAGAGTTGTGATATCTTTACCGACCACAAGAGCCTCAAGTACATATTCACCCAGAAAGAGCTAAATATGAGGCAAAGAAGGTGGTTAGAACTTTTAAAAGATTACAACGCAAATATTCAATACCATCCAGGTAAAGCCAATGTTGTAGCTGACGCGTTGAGCCGAAAGAATTCCGGGACTATATCTTGCTTACAAATTCAGCCTCATATTAGGAGGGATCTCGAAAGGATGAACATTTGGCTTCAGGTTAGTAAATCTGATGGATATCTAGCTAGAATGCAGATTGAACCCGACCTCATATCACGGATCAAAGATGCACAGAAGCAAGATGGAGAACTTTGGGCAATTGTGCAAAATCTTGAGGTGGGTAAGCAATCTGAATTTCGTATAGACCATCATGGGGTGATTTGGTGCGGTAAAAGACTTTGTGTACCCGATGACTCCAGCCTTCGTGAGTCATTGTTAGCCGAAGCTCACAGCTCACCATTTTCAATTCACCCAGGATCTACCAAGATGTATAGAGATTTAAGACAAAACTTCTGGTGGAATGGCATGAAGGAAGACGTTGCTCGATACGTAAGTAAATGCCTCACTTGCCAACAAGTGAAAATTGAACACAAACGAGCAAGCGGTCTATTGCAGCCATTGGATATTCCCATATGGAAGTGGGATGAGATCACAATGGATTTTGTTACTGGTTTGCCTAAGACATTCAAGAAGAATGATGTTGTATGGGTTGTTGTCGATAGATTGTCGAAGTCAGCACATTTTCTACCAATTCAGCAAGGATTTTCGGTTAATAAGTTATCCGAAATATTTCTTCAAGAAATTATTAGACTCCATGGCACACCATCTTCCATTGTGTCCGATAGAGACCCACGTTTCACCTCACGATTTTGGAAAGGTTTTCAGGCAGCTTGGGGTACACGCCTGAAGTTTAGTACGGCTTTCCATCCACAAACAGATGGGCAGTCAGAACGTACGATTCAGACCTTGGAAGACATGCTCCGAGCATGTGCACTTGAATGGTCTGGAAACTGGGATGAATATCTATGCCTTGTTGAGTTCGCTTACAACAATAGTTGGCAAGCAAGTATTGGCATGGCACCTTTTGAGCTTTTGTATGGTAGGAAATGTCGCGCACCGATCTGCTGGGATGAAGTTGGAGAAAAAATTATTGAAGGACCAGAATTAGTTCAGATTACAAATGAAAAAGTCATTATGGCACGAGAAAAACTGAAAGAAGCTCAGAGCAGACAAAAGAGCTATGCAGATCAAGATAGACGACCACTCGAATTTAAAATTGGCAACCACGTTTTCTTAAAGGTATCACCTTGGCGTGGCGTTCGTAGATTTGGAATTAAAGGAAAGCTTAGTCCTCGTTTCATAGGTCCATTTGAAATCATTGAAAGGATTGGAGAAGTATCATATCGACTAGCTCTACCGCCTCAACTCTCTCACGTTCATAACGTTTTTCATGTCTCCTCGTTAAGAGGATATAATTATCATCCACTTCATGTCATTAGTTATCCGTTACTTACAATTCACGAGGATTTGTCCTACGAAGAGGAGCCAGAAGCCATTTTAGATCGACAAGAAAGGGTTTTGCGTAGGAAAGTAATTCCGTTTGTTAAAATCCTTTGGAAAAATCACTCTGAACGCGAAGCAACATGGGAATCTGAAGAATCAATTCGTTCTCTATACCCTAATCTATTCTCGCAATAGAATTTTAATCGAGTAACGGTAAATCTTGCTTTTTGATATATGTTCATTTGTTTCTGTTTACGATCATTTATGCTTTACCTTATGTGAATATAGCTTAGCTATGATTAAGCATATCTATGTAGGAAATATCAGTATCAATAGTCACTCTAGTATCTGTAAGTCTCTATTGACTTTTCGTACGGTAAGATATTTTATTAAGATGCGTTATAGGAGGACCATTAGGGCACATATATAAGGAAATTGACAAGTATAGTCATGACCTTAGTTATGAATTTCAGATACACATGTGTGGTTAGGAGATTCTGGTTATATAAGTTAGTAACTCTGCTATGAAAGTTTCGTTTCTATTACTTATGCGATATGTTTGAAAAATTTCGAGGACGAAATTTCTTTTAAGGGGGTAATAGTTGTAATAACCGAAAATTTAAAAAATAAAAAGAATAATAATAATTTACAAATTTACCACTAGAAAACCCTAATTAAGACACCCAAGTAATTCTGTACAAACCCTAGAATTTTCAGAATCAGGATTAGGGCCCCTAAAACTCAGGGGGGGTATTCCCTACTTGATAATTATCTTCATAACTTGCGGCCTAAGTTGAAATTTAAAAATCTATCGATTCAGCTGAGCTAGTCCCACACGTGGCCATCATATACGAAGTTCATGACCCTTACGGACCGTAAGCATTATTTGTTACGGTCCGTAAGCAAGGGCAAAATTCGACTACAAATAGAGGACATTGGCACTTGCTTCTGGGAACTGAAATGACCAAAGAATTCGTAAAATTCTTCGAGTTATCGTCTGTTTACCACAATTAACACACACTAATCACTAATTAAGTATAGCGGGGTGCTGCAGAACAGGGTAATAACTCGATCGCTATTACGATTCATTGTCCGATCGATCAATATATCTAATGGATGTTTAAGTGCTGCCCACATTAGGGTTATACTTTGTCGTTCGTCATTAATTTGACGGATCATCGTTAATTCGATGGATAAAGTATTGTACTTTGTCGTTCGTCATTAATTTGACAGATCATCGTTAATTCGATGGATGAAGTATCGCACTTTGTCGTTCGTTGTGAGAATTTGATCTCGTGAGTTATCGTAAAGGCTGTATTAAGTTACTAACCTAGTTGTGTGCATGTTATTTAAATTAGGTTAAAAGACTAATCAGTAGTCTAAACTCTGCCCGTATAAATCTGAAATATTATCACAAGGTAGCTTCACTTTGGAATTATTAAGGTACGGATCCTTACCCTACTCCGTATTGCTTCTTATTCAAATTGTTATAACCCATTAAATTCAGATATCTTTTAAAACTCCTCACGTCTTTGATTATCGATTCATTTGACAGTCCGTTTGATTTCTATTCTAATCATTTGATTTAGCTTTCATGTCATGCGATAGTATTCTGTTAGTTATACTCATTATCGCATGTTCTAATATATGTTACGTCTGGTTATGAAAATAAGTTTTATAAGTTATGTGAATAAGTCCATTTGTACTCTGTTACCCTGAGTATCGCTTCTCGTGGAGTGTCCCACGAGCATGTTGTTGCGGCATCGACATCATGTGCTCCATCCGTGACGGAGAGATCAGTTCACGGCGTCTCTTAAGTACAAGTGTGGTACATAAGGCTATTAGGAGGCGTATGGATCGATCCTAGGATTTCAGTTAATGAGATGGATAGAGGGTATGCCAACTCGCCATTTCGTGTGATAATTATGCAGGAGTAGCTACCTGTGTATTGTCACGTTTCAGTTTGCTCATGGGTATATCCGTATGTTATGATTATGAAATTATGTTCTTGCATCGTATCATTTTCGCAATAAGTTTCCTCCGAATAACATTGCATATAAAGCGTTATTTGTTCTTTGAGCCTATAATTCAGTACTGAGCATTCGGCTCATTCCGTATAAATTTTGTATTTACAGGTCAGCAGGTTACTTTGGGCGGGGAAAAGAGAGAAGAATAAAGTCTAGGAATAAAAATGAAGATGTTAGTTAATCAAGTCGAATGTCTTAGCTTGTATATTAATCTTAAGTTAAATTGTCGTGTGGTTGTATCCTTGTCAAATAAATAAATGGAATTATGACTTTTGTTTATGATATCACTGTTATTGTGACACGTCAGCCCATTCCGGGTTGGGGTATTACACATAGTTACCTATATTAGGTGCCGTTTGATTCCGTGATCTCTAGTATTGCTTGGTGGTTATCTTAGGACTTCTGAGCAATCTTAAGTGAGTACATAGACCCCTCTTTTACTGTTTTCCAAACATTTTGGGGTGGAACACATGTGCCTACTTGTTACTTTCGTGCTTTCCATGTTTTCACATCATATACTTGCTATGTTCATTAGTACATTTATAGTACATGATTTCATTGTCTTACATTGCATTTTATGCTATGCATGTCCATTTAGTTCATACTTAGTACATCGTTTCACATCACATCACATGCTATGTATGTTCATTTGTTGCATACTTAGTACAGTTGTTTTCATCACGTGCTTACATTTTGATATGATATTTGGATTGTTTTGATGGATCAATATACATTCATTAACACCGATCACGCCGTTCGTTAGTAGGTAGTGGTACCATAGGAATTGACAACTCCCGTTCCGGACATCCTGGGTAGGTGGGGATGAAAGGAATGACCGAATTCGATATACATTTACAACAAGATAGACCTTTAATTTGTTTAAGGGTTTATCGCCACAGTCTCAAGGCTTGGATGTATGCATTCTCACAATACCGCATAGATATTTGTATCAGTATAGCATGCATTTCCACAAAACATAGCTTTGATTTAAACCTTGTTTTACTTCAATACTTTGTTTTTGTGCATATGGTTTAGTTGATATATTTCACTAGCCATACATATCATTTTGGTTACACATTACATGATTTACATTTGACACATAAACATTATTGACATTGGTTACACATTACATGATTTACATTTGACACATAAACATTATTGACATTGGTTATACATTACATGACTTACATCTTGGCAATAAACATTTTGACATATTATTCAATACGTTTGGCAATTGGCTTAAACATAGACATCTTACATTGTTGGTTTGAGTAAGTGATTTAAGTAACGAGGCGTGTGTAATATGATACAAGCATGGTGGATACGCCGTTGGTACTTCCTATATATAAGTGATTGTATGGTATTACATATCGTAGCGTTATTTGAATCATTTCAATTTGAGACATATAACATTTTATACAAATAACATACTTTTCACAAGACATTAATTTACAAACAACTTACTTTTTTTACAAACTCATTTTACATGGTTATTCATTTAACCATACATTATTCTCTTATTTATACATATCATCTGATCTTATCGTTTTTCAAATGATTTACAAGACAAAGCAAATTACAAGGTTCATGACTAAACAGTTTCTCAAACATAAGTCATGAATTCTGTTTTCACAAAACCTATGTATCTCACAGGCATTTTTATGCTGACGTACCTATTTTCACATGTGTTTTCAGGATATGATGCATAGGACTTATCAAGATACACATAGGCGGACTTGGGCCTTAGTGACAATAAAAGATGCAAGACTAGTTATTTATGTTATGTTTCTTTGATTGTCAAGACATTGTAACTCTTTTAATCAATAAAACAATATTTAAATTTCCATGTGTTATGAAACAATGATTCTGTTACAACACTCCTCGACGTTTCCGCCACGTTTTGTTGTCCTACATGGTCGGGGTGTGACAACTCAGCAGTGTACACGACACGTTTCACGTGTCTAATCACAAGAAAAGTCCTACTCAGGAAACAATTGTCATTCCAGCAGATGAGATTCACGTTAACGACAAACTCCAATTTACTGAAGAACCTGTTGAGGTTACGGACTGGAAGGTCCACAAGACACGGAGAAGTCGTATAAAGCTAGTCAAAGTTCGTTGGAACTCACGTCACGGTCCCGAGTTTACCTGGGAACGTGAAGATCAAATCAAGTCCAAGTACCCTCACCTGTTTCAAAACTCCCCTGTAACCAATAATGCAGCTTGAATTTCGGGACGAAATTCTTTTAACGGGGGGAGAATGTGACAACTGGCATTTTTCGGGTAATTTTTAATATTTTATGTTTGTGTGTTTTGAACATCTAAAGTGCATGATTTCATGGCATATATTTAAAGAACTCACTAAAACATTTCATGATGTATGATACTTATTTTCATTGGTCGCGACTTGAAACAGTTTAGACAGTGCACAGAACTAACTAGCACACTCATTAGATAAACTAGTAGTGCTGACAGGGGTTCAGTACTCAGATAAACGACATATTTCGGACACAGATTGAGTCCCAGAACCAAGGTTATACTAAACCTCATGTGAGAAAGTAAGGGATTAGGTTAATGCTTTCCAAGAGACAAACGAACACCAAAAACTGCCCGAAACTAGCTAAAACTAGCCGAAACAGCATAATTCAGCAAAATTCAGCATTTCCTAGCTTATGTAATAATCAGAAATAATGCTAGAATGCCCAGAATAACTTAAAAAGTGATAGAAACCTTATCACGGCATAATAACATATTACGCCATACAAATTACATATAACGATCTTTTAGCGATCCGATAACTAAACAAGCACCCGATTACTAACTTAGCGCAAACATACAAACAAGTTAACATTTTCTAGCAATGTTAAGCTAGTAAAATTCATCAAACACCATAAATTACATCAAGAAACCCTAAACACATGATTTCTCTAACAAAGTGACACTTTCATCATCATTTAACACTTAACAACATTTAAACAAAACAACACCCCCCCATGTGAACCGTCCCCACAGGGACCCACTCCCCTTAACATTGTTGACTAATTAACATTGTTAGTCAAAGATTCTAATTTTGAACCCATGGTTAATGAGAAGGAGGGAAAGTTTAATACAAAGGTTAAAGAACCTTATCTATATCATCCTAATCTCATTCTCAACATAACTAAAACCACAACATACCTCTCCTCTCCCTCTCCTCTTCTCGGCCGAACTACACCCCCACCCCCATCATCATCTTCCACTAATTTCAAGCTAATCCAAGACTAACACAAGGTGTCTCAAGGTGAACTAAGAGGGTGTCAAGCACAAGGAACTCAAGGACCACTCTTTGGAGCTATTATCCACCATCTTTGTGTCATTTTCTTCATCTTCATCATCTTGTTTCTACCCTAGCCTTGTGCTAGTAGTAAGTTCCTCGTGAACCCATTTTTCATCTTGTTTTAGTAGAAATAACTTATGTATAACTCAACATCTTAAAGAATCTTACAAAACCAAGATGATAAACACATGAACCAAACTAAAAATCACAAGAAAACAAGTTGTTTATGTTATGTTATGAAGTTGTTAGTTGATTGTTTGTGTGTATGATGATGAACACCACATAAAGACTTGTTAGATGATGATTAAACACATGATCTAACAAGTATGTGTAAGGATCTTGAAAGATCTTTGTTGAACATGTATTATGTGAAGGATGAACTTGAAAAATAAGCATGTTTAAGTGTAAATTTTGATTCTTACAAAGTATGATTCTTGAAAAATGAAAGATTTGAAAGTTTAAAGTTTCAAAGAGTAGAGATTACTACATGATAAACATGGTCTTGATTCTTGAAAATAAATAAACTTGTTACATATGTAAAAATGAACTTGTTGAAGTATTTAGAACTTGAGATGTTGAAGTATTTTAAACCATGTTTTTACAAACTTTCAAGTTCATGACTTCATGAAAAATGCATTTTTATGCATATGTTAGGTTTGTAAAATTGTGGTGGATGATTTGTTGAATTTTGAAAAGCTTAAACACATGTTTTAAAACCTGGGAAACCTCCAATTTTCAAAGGAAACTATGGCGATTTTTTTATAAAATTCAAACACTTAGAAAATATATTTTTAACAAGTTCTTACAAGTAATCTTAATTAATGGATTTTAATCAAAAAAATTCCCATAATTTTTGTAAAAAAATACAAGTAAAGGAGGTTTGGTTTTCAAAAATAAAAATGATTATGAATATATATTTAGGAAAATATATTTTTAGAGATCACATAAACAATGTGCTATGTGTATATTATTTGTATTAGTTATACTAAATTTAGAAACTTGAAATAATATACCCACACAAATACAAAATTTGTAATTAAAGAATTACAAGAATATAAATATATATATCTTGGACACAAATATTGGACTTTTTGGACAAATGGACATATTGGACAAATTATATAAATATTCCGGAATTAAATTGTATTACAACAAAGCTTGATAAATGGTATTTTCCTAACCGAACAAAGGACAAAGTATGTATTTTTACAAGCAATATAAAATATATCATATGTTGTCAAACGTGAAATACATAATTTTTGAAGTATGTGAAAATATTCATTTTCATAAACATTTTAAGAAAATATTATTTTGGTAGAAACTAAAATATATATTTTTGGAGTTAATCTTAAAATAAATTATTTTTAAGATATATGTGAACACTTATATTTACCAAGTCTAAAATATAGATATTTTCTATAAACATATCTTAAAATAGATATATTTTAAGAATGCAAGAATTATGGTTATAATTGTGCAAGAATAATATTCTGGAAAAATTAAACATATATTAAGTATGAAATACTTAGTAAATACAATAATATACGTATTCCTATACGTACAAATACATGCCAACATATACTACCAACACTTGGTAAAAATACCCTTATATAAGTATTGTACATAATTATGAGAATACAAAGTAAAATACTCAACATACTCATAATACAAGTATATCTATACTTGGGAATACTTACAAGTGTATAATACTTAACAAACGGTATTTTTGGTTGTGAAAACTACAAACACACATATATGGAAACAATATATATCAAACAAGTTAAAAAATATATTATTTTTAACGAAACTATTGTAATCACATATGATATACATGCAACGCATGCAAATAATATAAGTTAAAATATAATATTTTAACTAATATATTGAACTTTGAATTTTATATAATTATGGGAAATTATATAAAGACATCATACGCCGAAAGTGCAACTCAAAACAAAAACAACTTCAAAACAAGTCTTAACATATATTTAAGACTAAGAACCGTTACAAGACCGAAGTGTCTAACAAAACCTAGCACGTTTGTAGGTGGCAAAACGAACCAAGGAAACCGAACATGAGTACGCACTTTACACGAACGCATAACTGTGAGTTCATGTCCCCCTTTTCTTTTAACGTTTTCGGTTTACAACTTTCGGGGGGAAATACATGTTAACAAGGGTATGATTAAGCTATGGAATGAATTCTTAGATCATGTGAGCATAGGATTTAACTGAGGCGCCATTAATTCTTTTAAGGACCACGGAACAAAGGTTAGATCTAATGGGTACGGGCGAGCCCCACTCACGGTCCTTGTGTGGCCAATTAGAGTGCTGTTGTGTCCCTGTCGAGGTTAATCGACACTTAAAAATCGTCTACTCGGGTTGAGTGCTTCCTATGTCGTCACATATATTAATGTCCTTGCAAAACATTAATGATCAACATATTCATAGACGCTTTACATACCTACTTACAACACTGGAACTTCCAAATGTTTTTGAAATTCATTTGATTTGCATAAACATAAAACACATGAACTTGCTCAACTTTTGTTGATGTTTTCAACTTACATGTATTTTAGGGAAATAGATGGATCTTGGTGCCGGCGTACACTTTCAAGCTTTTGGGTTTCATGTCTTTGATGTCATCCCTTTTGGAGGGTTTGCTCCATATATCACATCTTCGATGTGATATAGGATACAAAGCCTCAAACTTTAAACTTTTGTTAACAAATCCTTTTATGGAACTTTAAAACTTATGCTGGTTGTAACTTAAACTAAATACTTGTGTTGGTTTGAAACTTGAACAACTTTTGGTTTGTAATATTTTGAAACTTATGAATGGATGGATATCGCTTGTTTTAATCATGTAGTTGTTTATTATAATCGAATGCAATGAAAACTGATCAAGTCATACCACACGCTTCCGCAAAAAGACAGGGCGTGACAAGTAAAAGAGTTAAGATCTCCATATGGTTAATCTCTATGTTTCCGCTAACTCTTGGAATAGATAAACTTATTTAATCTAATATTTTTGTTTTACAAAGTGTGTTTATTTTTTACTAATTCTTGGTTTTTTTATTTTTTGTGACAAGATCATTTAGCTCCTAAAACAAATTAACTTAATAACTTAATATGACTAAACTATTCTAATCTAACTTAACTTGTCCGAGTGTGCATACGATTTCTGGTACCTTTGATCAGATCTGGTGTAAGTTTCTGGTATTGAACCAAATCTTACTACGGGTTTCCTTGTATAGAACCAAATTCGTGTGACAAGTTTTTGGTATTGAACCAGATATTGGGGTGACAAAAAGCTTATGATATTACATCAATACATTAGGGAGGCTTCTTTTAATGTGCCAGATCCAATTGAGGGGTAAAAGTTAATACAGGTTAATTAAGGGGGTTGGGTAATCCCACAACATAGTGAAACCGACGAGATTGTTACTAAGTACTTATATCTCTGTTGAATCCAAAAAGAAACCATGACTATAGTGATGCGTGAGGTAACAAAATCAAAGGAAAATCTATCTTGTTTATTTGGAAACTTAATTAATTTGGAAGTCAATCGCTCCAGTCATTAAAAGATCCTAACCAGAGTCCTTAGTATAAGCTTGGAATAACACAAACTAATTAAGTTATAATAAAGATAATAAAACCAAGATGGCCTTAAAACTAATTTTATTGTGACATATTGTGGTAAAATTAACAATTAATTGAGTTAAAGATAAATAAAAAGATTTAAATATTTTCCACACCAGTAAAATTAACTAAACTAAATAAGCAAGACTTATCGAAAAGTCCATCTATTGCTATTTAGTCTATTCCATTTATAAATAAAATTGGTCAAAATAATAATAGAAGGTTGAGTAGGGGAAGCGTAGTCTTGGACGATACTTGACTCTTGTCTAAACTATACAACATGTGATGTGTACACTGCTCGTTGTGTGTATTTAGTCAAAATAAAAATCATTTTGTATAAATTTAAAACTCTGATAAAAATGTTCAAAATACAGACTAAAAATCACTACCTAAACATACACATCAATGACATCACAATTATCAACATAAAATTGCAACACTTACGCAACATAAGAATCGTCATCTAGGATTTGCATCCGTCTTTGAAATCCGATAGCAAGTAGCTACACCATAAAAGCAAATGACATCTGATATATCGTACCTCTGTGAGCTTGATTTTGAAGATGATGATGAATGTTGAGACATTGTGAATACAATTGTCAATTCATGCAGTTGTTGATCCCAAATTACGATTTGATAGAATGGAAATGAAAGGAGATCAATCGTCTAGAGGATGAAACGAAATGAAACATCAAAGAAATTAGGGCTCTAAATGGGTGTTATATATAACCGGGGTAAAAAAAAGGTTTTTACACATTTTCCAAGCGCAACACTAATGAGAAGATGACAGAAGGAATTATAGCGTAGCAAAAAACAAATCACAGGAACTTAGGTTACGATATTTTAAAAATAAAGAACAAATTGATCCTGCCATGCCATCGTATCTTAACGACACGAATCACACTTTACATATAAAACGCTACTCATGAAAGACGAAGCAAATTTGACAAGGATTGCGAAACTTTATTTCGAAATATATCAATGTATAATCTTTTTTTTTTTTTTTTTTTTTAATAGAGTAAAGATACATGAGTTTCATTGAAAAATGGTCCATAATCGTGAAAGTAGTTACAAAATTAGGCGCCACGTTATCACCCAGTCACGCTGGCAACACGCCACGTTCTCCTCCTCACATCCTCCCGCCAACTTCGCGCTTTCTTTCCATCAAAACCGAACATAAGATTCTTCACATGCACGTTTGTTTTTTTTGCAGAAACAAACAAACAGATTGATTGTCTTTGGCATCGCGTTAGGGTTTATTTACGGTGAAATATGAGCAGATTAAGAGGAATTCCCCCAGGTATTTTAATCATACGAAGCATCAGAGGTACAGATTGGAGCTTAAAAACGTATAGATATCTAATTCTGTTAGTTACATTCATCGCATACACTGCCTATCACGCTTCCAGAAAACCTAGCAGCATCGTGAAAAGCGTCTTGGATCCCCTCCCACTCAAGGACTCCTCCTCCAATCATGTCCTCCCGTGGCCGATTGGCGACGTTTTCATAAAATCCAACCTGAATGATACTACTAATTCCGAGGATCAGGGGTGGGCTCCCTTCAACGGCAAAGACGGTACCTCCAAATTGGGGGAAATAGATGTTGCATTTCTGGCTGTTTATTCCTTAGGGATGTATGTTGCCGGTCATCTAGGGGATACCTTGGATCTCCGGTTGTTTCTAACAACTGGGATGATTGCCAGTGGGATATTCGTTGGGTTGTTCGGGATGGGTTACTTTTGGAATGTTCATAAGTTTTGGTACTTTTTAGCTATGCAAATGTTGGCTGGCTTGTTTCAGGCAACCGGATGGCCCTCCGTCGTTGCCGTCATTGGTAACTGGTTTGGTAAACGAAGGAGAGGCTTGATAATGGGGGTATGGAATGCCCACACCTCTGTAGGTAATATTAGCGGTTCGCTTCTTGCGGCTAGTGTCTTGGATTACGGTTGGGGTTGGTCCTTTATTCTTCCTGGGGCCTTTATTGTGGCTGCTGGAGTTATGGTGTATCTCTTCCTGGCTGCTTATCCAGAAGACGTGGGCTTTCCTTATCCCAGTGATTCTTCTCCGAATGCAAGAGGAACCATCCGTGATGATACTAGTATGTGGGAAGAAGGTACTTCCAATGATGAAGAAGCGCCTGTCCCCAGAATTTCCTCTGTCAACCGAAAAGGGGTTGGATTTGTTGGAGCTTGTTTTATACCTGGAGTTATTCCCTTTGCATTATGCCTCTTCTTTTCCAAACTTGTAGCATACACGTTTCTCTTTTGGTTGCCCTTCTATCTTAGCCAAACAGGTACACATTTTCAATGCATATCGGCCCGCCCAGATACTAATAACCGAGAGAACTGCATTGTACATACACCTTGCCTCCCACTGCTTATGATTATCTCTGATGCACTATGTACAACTGTATCATATGGGTCTCTTGACATATTATTTATTATTGCTTCTCAATCTCAAATGAATGTGTCCTTGTTATAATGTTTGTCAAACACCAACTTTCACTCTCTATCTTTAGAATGAAAACATATTTTATAAGGTCTGTGTTTTGAAGACGATTGATTATATGAATATTCGTAATCAGACCAACTAAAATTAAACAGGGTATAGAAGATGGTAACAAATGTATTTTTACATAAACTATTTGGTGTATCTTTTATGATTTAAGGAACCTATAGGTAAAGTGACTAATTAGGAAATTATTGTGAAAAAGAGACATTTTGTTAAATGTGAGTAAACCTCTTATCAAGTAGACTATATTTGTTCCTGAGATGATCAAAATTAAACACTAAAAACTGATTATACTGAGTTCATGTTTCGATAATCAGACAATCGTTCCCAAACATATTCTAAATTATTCTAAGATTATCCGACTATTCTTGGTTTTAAACAACAGAATCTGATTATCTGATTTTGATTCTTATTGCGCTTTATTAAGATCTTATCGATCTTTCTCACTTTTTTTTGGTTTATTACATATGGGTAATGCCAATTTTTTTTACTTCAACAATGAACAGTGGGAGGGTGTTGCAAACATTGCACCTTTAACTCTTCTGAGTAGGGGTATCAATTGTGTATGGTTTCGAGTTGGTTGGTTACCTAGTTGAATCCTTGACCCAACCCGTATATTTATTCATGTTAAAGACATCAACCCTAACCCTAACCCAGACAAACGTAAAATCGTGTAACCCGAACACGACCCATTTAACCTATTTATCTAAACCAGATGACGGGTTTTAAAGCAAGTTGCAAACATGTTAAACAGGTTGGAGGGTTGTAATAAGTAGGCTAAAGCTAAACTAGTCGTAGCAGGGTTAACGAGTTAACCTCTTCAATTAAACGGGTTAAACAGGTCAACCTGAACACGACCCGTTTGTTAAATGAATCTTATATACGACAATCACCCCTACTTATGAGTTCATTGCAACTATTTTAAATCTTAATTGTAACCTTTGTTTTTGTAATTCTGCAGAAATTGGCGGAGAGCGTATGTCCGTAAAATCTGCAGGAAACCTGTCTACTCTGTTTGATGTAGGTGGGATTGTGGGTGGAATTTTAGCCGGATATATATCTGATAAACTTAGGGCCCGAGCCACAACAGCAGCCAGTTTTATGTATGCAGCCATTCCATCAATGCTTTTATATCGTTCATATGGAAACATCTCGAAAACCACCAACATCATACTCATGATTATTGCGGGTTTATTTGTTAACGGTCCATACGCACTTATAACAACAGCAGTCTCTGCAGATCTTGGTACACACAGTTCCCTAAAAGGTGATTCTCGGGCCTTGGCAACCGTAACTGCTATTATTGACGGTACTGGTTCCATTGGGGCTGCTTTGGGCCCGCTTTTGACTGGTTTCCTTTCAACAAAAGGGTGGGATGCGGTATTTGCTATGTTGATGATTGGTGCATGTATTGCGGGTTTACTTTTAAGTCGTTTGGTGTGTACTGAACTCACTGATAGAACCGCTTCAAATAGTCCTCGTGGACTGAGCAATGTCCAAGTCCAAGGTACAAAAATTATGTCCATTCAAATAATGAAATACCTTTTTCAGCAGAACGATTTCGAATGCTCACAGAGGCTATTTCCAACCCATTTGATTAGTTCCATTTACTGTTCATTTTACTTTCTAAACTGCTTGAGCTGTTACAAAGAAAAACTGATCCAAATTGGCGTGTTTCCATATAACTCGGTTAGATTTGCCTCAATTACTTTTAGGTGTTGTATACATAGATAAAGATTCACTTTTAAGTAAAAGAACCGCGAGAATCACATATGCACTTGTACAAATATAAGTGGGAGAGAGAAATACATGCGGTCGCATTATGTCTCATGGTTAAAGCAATAGGTACAAGTGTTTATGCAGTTTTCTACTTAAAATTGGTTATGTACATCCCTCTCTCTCTATATTCACACACACAGTATGATATAAATATTGAGATGCTTATGTGAATTAGGTAGGGGATATTTAGTACTAGTATAACTTATTCAGGGCATTTCGTCTTATGCAGCTCCTTTATCGCAATCACTTTTACGCGACGGGAGGAGGTAGTCAGTCCTTGGTGAGCAATGCTGACACCTTTTAGGCCAAGTACAAGTACAAGAAGAAGAAGATACCCTATCTGAATTCATAAAATGAACCTTTTGGACATATATTACATGGGTTTGTTTTGTATAACATAGATTTTTTGTATCTTTTTCATGTGTTTTCAATCACCAAGCATTATAATTATAAGCTGTATTTATTTGATAATGAATTTACGAAACTTAACTGCTGAAGTAACTTGAATCGTGTTCGTGTTCGTGTTCGTAGTTGAACGTTTACAGGCCTATTGAAGTTAGACTGACATGATTGCGAGCGTTATGAAGGTAATCCCTAGTTTGTAAGTGGGACATCCCTAATCCGCACTTGTTAAGGTGAGCTTGTGACACAAGCCCGGACCATCTTACTAGACCATCACACGCCAGAGGGAGAGAGCATAAGTCACAACAGTTTCCTATCGATTCAGCACATGGGCGAGCAGGTAATAACTCGAACCATTGGGTAGTACCTCAGACCAACGTGTGCCCCCGACAGTTTTGTATCTAACGTTGCACGCACAGCAGTTTGAACATGGCCGTTATTATTTATTAATCACATAATGGTTTGATATGATTCACGCTATATATTCCTCTTTCAAAAGGGAGAATGGGCACATTGAGAACGCTCATTTACTCCGTTTTTAGTGCTGAATTTCTTGCTCCTTATGAGACTTGAACCCAAGACCTAATACATACTTGAGTGTATTAAAATGGTTTTGCCTTGCCACTTATGATAGTTTCTCTATATTAAAGGAAGAATTTGAAAGTTCATTTCATTACAGAGAACTTATTAAATACATAAAATCTGTTATTTACAAGATGCTTAACAATTATACAATGAAGACAAGTAAACAGTTAAATAAAGTTTTTGAGTTTGGATAACTGTTAAAACTTCTTTGCAACACTTCATTTGCTATGCAGTACTCAACAGAATGTGTTACTTCAAAAATTTAAATTATATACCGTTAATATTCTAAGACCATGTGTAGTGGTACACAAGAATAATGCCCCATCATTGGGCATTATGCGACACGTGGCAGTCCAGTCATTCAAGGTGCATTATTGGGCGTTTTTCATAAATGGGTGTAGTAGGATAATGCCCCCACCCTTGGGTATTATGTGACACGTGGCAGTTCAATCATTACCCAATTATTTTTTTTAATTTAAAACTAATAATATTTTGTTAATTAAATAAAAATTACATAAATAATAAAACACACACACATAATACTACTCGTCTTCACTTTCGCCATTCTCGTCATCTTCGTCTTCCTCGTCATCCGATTCTTGCTCTCCCTCGTTTGGAATATGCCGAACCAACCACACATGTTCAACCAAATCAACCGCTAACGCATTATGTGCGGGTTCAGACCGCATTTCATGTGCATTTTTCACTCTTTCTTCCATTGTTGCTTGGGGATACTCCTGAACGTCTTCCGGTACATAGTTCTCGCATATTGCTCTTCCTTAGTGTCACACACCAACTAGCAGCGGAAACGATAAAAAGGGATGCAACAGACACTTCTGGTTTGAGTCATTGTTATAAAGATACTCTATTAAACATTAATTAAACAATATGATACATCATTGTTTTACGTGTCGCTATTACACATTACTATTACATATTTTAACTAGATACTACGCGAGTTTCCATGAACCATTTTATTTAGCTAAGTAGCATGCCTCTATCCACATTACAGTATCGCACATAAACTTCACAAGCAGCTAACACAAAGGGGGTCGTCACGTAGTGTCCTGATTACCTGAAAAGTTAATTTTTAAAAGAAAAACATCAACATAAAGTTGGCGAGTTCCACAAGTTTGTTTGTTTTCAAAATATATTTGAAAATGTTTTGTTACACATGTGATAAAATCTCTCTGAGTTACAAATTAAGCCAAGAACAGTATCCAATCACCGTGGCCAACACCAACCACAACTAATAACCAAGTACCCCATGTGGCTATGCCTAACACATCATAGCTCGTTATGAATATATGCGACCGCGTGTTTGCGCAACTGGCATACAGCCTTGTATTCTGTGCGGTCTAGGCTTGTCGGGCCAAATAGTACTATCCATAATATTCACCGGCATTGTATAACTTGCTTGTGGGGATTTAAGCATGTTAGGGGTCTACTCAGATAAATAGCATCAAACAGTTTGCATGTGCACACGTATATCAATCAATTGTACCCTCTATGAAAACAGTAAAACCTGTATTAAAAAGAGAGGGATAGTAGAACTCACAGATTGCACAGATACTAGGTTGTTAAAGTATGCTAATCCACACCTAATACTAGTATTATACTGTTAATGTATGTAAGCTAGGTTATACTAGGTCTAAATGTCTAGGAAAAATAAGGGTAATTAGAACATGGGGTTGGAGATGGTCGGCGTTTTGAAATTAGGTTTGGACGCCGGACACCGTTTACCGTGCCAGACAAAGTTGTTTGTTCGAGGTGTTCGGGAAATGATATGTTTAAACAAAGTATACCATATTGTAGTATATGAAAAATGATTAGTTTTATATTAAGGGAGTTCGGGTGTTTGGAGGGTCTAGGTCGCCCAAATAAGCGTTTTCGTATTTAAAGTCGGTTAATTACCGGATAAGCGTGTAATATAACTGTTTTAACCCAATTTAGTCTGGAAGGGTCGAGATTTATTCCTGACCTTCCAATTTTTGCCAAATTACACCTGAGTGGTATAAAAACTTTGGCGGGTTCGTTACGCGTTTAAATTTGTAGATTATTATTTAAAAACAATAATTAAACACGTAATTTTATAAAAATAAACCCATAATTTATAAAATTCTAAAAATTTTTGTAGAAATTATTTCTGATACAAATTCCCAGATAAATTATTTTTATAATTTTTAAACATTATTTATTAATTTTAATTAATATACTTTATATCGTATATAAGCCGTTTAATTTGGTGAACCGACCATCCAAACTCTAAAAATTCCAAAAAATTTACTGAACACTCTATATATCAATACTATATTATAAAGCATATAGGAAGGACTACTTAAGGTAATTTGCCATTCCCTTAAAACACCCTTAATGCATAATGTACAACCCTCTAAAGCACAACATTCATTACCTTTCCAACAATACCCTTTTCTTTTTCGGCAGCCAAATCTCAATCAAATTTTGAATTCCTGCTCACTGTACCGCATTCCTATCTATACTATCATCAAAACCTAAAAGCAGATCCACTCTTTCCATCTTCACATTCCTGCTCTCATTTCTCTCACCTCCGAGTTCTCTTTCATCTTGTGAGAAACCCTAAACTGCAAAATCGTGTCATTGTAGTATGAAAATTAGATGCTAGATCTGGAACAGATTTAGGTTTGCAGAGAGAGAGAGAGAACGAGCAAATGTTAGAAAGAGGAAGAGAGCCAATGGATTCCGGCCACTGGCGGCGGCGATGGTGGATTTAGGAATTCTTTTTTTCACCTCCTTTCTCTTTGCCTCATACCATCACAGATGTGTAAATGTTTTTTTATAACTGATTATGCTTTTGTATTTCATATTGTTATTTTGTTTCAGTTCATGATCTTGTTCAAAGACGCTAGCTTTAGTCAGACATCACAACAGAGAAGGTTCGTGGTCTAAAGCAAGTTATATTTGAGGCAATTTCATTTTTGTTCTATAATGATGTTAGATCTTGATTTTTTGTAATAGATTAGGTGGTGTAGGTTTGTGTGTTTTTGTTCTTATGATTCTTCCCATGATTTTTGAACATAGGCATTTGGTTTTGCCAGTTATGTACCACAAGTTGAGGCTTATGAAGTGAAGTTCTTCATCACAAATCAAATAATCATCTTTGTTGGTTAATTCATGCACAAATCCTTGATAAGATTATTTATTCATGATTAGGTTAACAAGCCTTACTGTACAACTAAATTGAAATTTGGGTTTTGATGTTCCTGAGTAAAATTGGGGGTTTTATGTTTTGATATCATATCATCAGTTTTATATGAAGAAAATTGTTAGAATGATAATTTGAAGCATGAATGAATCAATGGAATTAAGTTTTTTTAGATTATTTTTACAAAGGCTCATAATAATGATTGAAGGTACTAATTTACACATTTGGGTGAACAATAAGTTAATAACAGTTTAACTTTACAGGAAGTCAATCAACGGAACGGAACGAAAAGAATATCACATAGGAGCATCCAATAATCAAGGTAAGTACGAAACCCTTAGTTTGATGAAGCATACATGTTGAATTAATAGGATAACAATAGCTATTGAAGGATGGATATGATATTCTTAAGGGTAAATTACATTTTGCGTCCTTTATGTTTGTACCGGATTACAACGGATAGCCTTTAACTTCAATAATTACAATCACAATCCTTTATTTGCAAAACCCGTTACACTGTACGTCCTTTAGCACTAATCTGGTTAAATTTTTTTGTTAAGTTTATTCACTTAAGGGTATTATGGTCAATTCATATTTTTATTTAAATGTTTAATAAATAAAACAATAAAAATGCATATAGACATCGTCTTCCCCAATTTCCTAACCCTAATACCCTAAGCACCACATCTTGCCACCACCACCACCTCATCCCGCCGCCACCACCACCACCTCATCCTGCCCCAACCTCTGCAACTGATTCCTCGTTCGATTCCTTCTTTTCATCAAATTCAATCAATTTTATAGGTTGCAAACGGGTTTTTCCCAAGTGTAAACGTTGCTCGTGAACTTCTTACAGGTCTCAAAGAGGATGGAAAGTTACAAGAGGTTCAAGTAATGTACTCTGAAATGACCGTTGAAGGATTGGATTATTTTAGTGCAAATGAGGTTGTTTGTGTTGTTGGAAAAGTGTAGATGGAGGTAAGATGAAGTGGTGAACCCTGTATTTTATTTTTTTCCAAATGTAATTTATATGTTTTGTTTTGAAGTTGCTTCTTTGGCAATCGGGGACAAAGATACATAGATTGATGTTTGCTGCAAGGTTCCTTTTTTTGGAAAAAAAAGTTATAATATTATGATTTTGTTATCTGTTACACAATGTTGTTCTCACTTGTAATTTTCATTTTCAGATTCGTCGATTGTCCTTTCCATCGATGAAAAAGGAATAATGGATCTTGTGAAATTCTATCTCCTGTCAATGGAGATCAGTTGCCCTAGATACTTTCCTATGCTTTCCTATGTTTAACCACCACATCGATGAAAAAGGAATAATGGATCTTGTGAAATTTTATCTCCTGCAACTGATTCCTCGTTCGATTCCTTCTTTTCATCAGATTCAATCAATTTTATAGAGATGGTGGCGGTGGGATGAGGTGGTGGTGGTGGCAAGATGTGGTGGTTAGGGTTTTAGGGTTAGGAAATTGGGGAAGATGATGTCTATATGCATTTTTTTGTTTTATTTATTAACCATTTAAATAAAAATATGAATTGACCATAATACCCTTAAGTGAATAAACTTAACAAAAAAATAAACCAGGTTAGTGCTAAAGGACGTACATTGTAACGGGTTTTGCAAATAAAGGATTGTGAGTCTAATTATTGAAGTTAAAGGCTATCCGTTGCAATCTGGTACAAACATAAAGGACGAAAAATGTAATTTACCCTATTCTTAAATTATTTTAATTTGTTAAGTTTACTAAATTATGTGCAATTTATTAGCTATGAAAATGTAAAATTTGTTGCCACAGCTATATATATTCATAGCAACATTTTTGAACTTGAAATTGCTGGAATAAAAGGTTGGACTTTAGGCTGTTTAGGGGATGTTATACTGCCGCATAAAGCTGAGAAATTGTAAATGGCAGTAAAAAATGTTGGTACAGGGGTGGGAATTACATCTGTGCAAGTCTAGAATATCTTTTGTTATATTGGGGCTGTTAAAAAGTCATATAAGGTTGTGAAATACTCTCTTACGGGGCTGGAAGTACGCCCACAATGAATAGTGTGTGTGTGTGTGTGTGTGTATGACTCACTTGACCCATTTCTTTTTCAGGAAAGATTTTGCGTTTTCTAATTACCGAAAAGGAAGTGTACACGATAGGTGAGGACTACCAAATCATATTACATCTCTTGAATTTTAAAAGGAACAATATATATTCACCGTCTCTTTTCATGCCAGGGTGTCACACGAATCTTCTTTCAGAGTTCTAAAACCCTTAAATTGCCTACTTAGCTACTCATTTGCATGAAAGATGGAGTGCAATTCGAAGCGCCAACGCCAAACTAGAGGGAAAGGGAATAACTCCATAAGCTGATGTAAGTTGATCACTACAATACCTTTAAAGCCATTAAAATTAGTGTATTAATCTTATTCAATGGTTTAAAATCCAGTTCCAATGGGTCGGGTGTGCTGGTTGTACCAGTTGAACCGTCCGGTAGAACCAGTTAAACCGTCCAGTACACCCGGTTGAACCATCTGATACAACCGGTTAAACGACTGAGCCAAATCTGGTAGGGTATAAAAGACGGATTTTAAAACATTGATCTTGTTTGTTAAAGATAAAGAAATAACTATGAAAGTCTATCTTTGGGTCTTTCTTTCTTGTGTTATGGTTCTTAGCAATTTTACACCCACATCGCTAATTTGAACATGATTATATTCATACTGCTCTTGTAAAAAGAACACACCTTTACAGTTGACTTTAGACCGTCGAACATGAAATTTTTATAGTTTTTTTTTCACATTCCAACCTGATCTAATTATTGGCATATACTCAGGCTTGTGAATCGAATGAATGTGAATCCTACAGCAGAGAAACTCAGAAACTGGTAAATGAATAATTATGTGTGTTCTTGAACATTTTCTTGATTTTTAAAACTAATAATCTAACCATATAGTTTTTATAATCTTATTTAATATGTTAATTGTTTAAAAAGTTTTCTAAAAATTGGAAGAAAAAGTGTGTTGACTGGCCAACTTGACCTGGCTCGACCAGTTTGGAGCCAAGTAAAAAGTTATTTACTAGAAGTACAGTTTTGGAGACTTTTAATCCACATGACCTGTTTTTGTAAGTCCCTTTAAGGATCTTTCAATGATATCAAACACTAATCTTATGTTAGTACGGAATCCTAACACAAGATGATTCAAGAAATAATAACCAAAGCAATAAACAATCGAAAACAATCTTGCATTCACCGTAGAAAGATGACTGATACAAGACTCCTGGTTTTGGCTGGCTCTCCACAGTCCTCAACGGGCAGCAATAGTCCTCAAAAGGCTCATAATTTGAAAAATGCTTTTGTTAAGCCAGTCAGTAATGGCAAATGTGAGAAATATGCTTTTGACTGTGCTAACAAAGCTTTCGGAAAGACTGAACAAAACAAGACTTGCAGTCTAAACAAAACAAGAAAAATGAAAAGAAATCTCCACCACATAAGGCCCCTGCAAACGACAAGTATAGACATCCTAATTCATCCTCGTTTGTAAAAAATGTGCAAAAAAAAAAACAAGCACAGAAAGGACCAGTTCATCCTTCAGGGCTTGCAAGAGCAAATCCAGCTGATCAGAATGTTTTCTACATGAAGACACAAACATGCTTCAATTGCGGCATTGCTGGTCACATTGCTCGGAACTGCACATATCGTCCCTATGAACCGTATTATGCTCAAAATCAGAAGGTTACACCTAAGGATAACTACCATTCTAAGCCGATGAAGGTATCATCACCTAAGGCAATGAAGAATGTGAATCCCAATGTTAAACCATCTGATGGGGATTGGAATGTTGCTATAAACAAATGAAAGGTTGTTCAGGAACAAAAACGTGTTTCTAAAACTAACAAACCTGAAACAGTTAAAGTTGCTCAACCGAAGGCAACAAACGTGTTTGCTAAGCCAAAACAAATTTGGAAACCCAAATGCAAAGCGACAACATCTCCAATTCTTGAGACAAAAGGGGACATGTGCTTGAAAGAAGTGTCTTATTTTGATGCTTCATTAAATCCCAGGAGCACCATGGTCTGGGTACCAATGTCTAACTAATCTCCTTACATTTCAGGAACAACCAAGGAGGAGCTGTTGACAATCTTAGAATGTTGATAGCGGTTGTTCCAGAGATAAAACGGGTAACATTTCACTATTGCAAAAAGTTCAATTTTTTTTTACAAATGATATGTTTCCTTTGGAGCAGATAAGAGAAGTAAGAAATGTTCAGCAAAAGGTACAGTTTAAATCCAGTATTTTGATTTGAAATGATTAGTCTTCAATCTGATGACAGAACGGTTAAGCAACAATATATTTTTTTAGTTTATTACTTTGTACATAAAGCGTCCTTTCTCTGGTAAAATGGTATATTTGCACATAAGATTTATGCACAAATTGGAAGAAACATGGTCTTCAGAAAACTATGATGAATTCAAATGGTTTCTTTTTCTTCAAGTTTGAAGACAGAAAGGGTATGGATACTGTTCTTGAAGTGGGACCTTGGATGATTCGTAACAAACCTATGTTTCTCAACATTTGGTCTCCTACAAACACCCTTAAAAAAAGAAGAGTTTAAAAAGGTTGCAGTTTGGGTTAAATTGCATGATGTTCCTCTAGTGGCATATTCTGATGATGGTTTAAGTATGTTGGCTTCAAAAATTGGGTCCCCTGTGCGCCTGGACTCGTATACTAGTGATATGTGTAATGAGGCTTGGGGAAGGAGCAGCTATGCTAGGGCTCTCATTGAAATATTAGCTGATCATGAGTTGAAAGAGGCTCTAACCATGGCTATTCCTGAATTGGATGGGAACAAATATGTTACTGAGACTATTCGGGTGGAGTATGAATGGGAACCTCCGAGATGTGCCCACTACTGTGTATTTGGGCATGATTCTGAGGAGTGTCCAAAATGCATTCGATCGACAGTGAAACCTCCTACAAACAGTCCGAAAGTAGATGAGGATGGTTATACGGAAGTCAAGACAAAGAAGAATGTAAAGAAGAGCGGTTTTCAAGTTAACAATCAAAAGCCCAAGTTTGAATATAGACCTGTGGATAAAAAGAAAAAGGCAGTGAGTTATTCCTACGTGAGTGCGCGGTGCACTAGTTCGTCCAAGGTTCAAACACATAATTCGTTTAGTGCTCTTGGATTTGTTGGGGGGAACGGGGGTTCCTTCCAGGGGAGATATAAAGGGGGACGTGAGCTAAATGAGGAGTCTGACGATGACGAGGTAGAGGTTGTATATGATGAAACGAATGAGTTTATGACATCGGGTACACATCCTACGTCTTCCAGTACAGGGGCAAGCACCTCTCACATAAAGTTGTCCAATGGATAGGTGGCTTCTGTTTCATGCTAAGGGGCTGCCGGTTGGTAGCAATTTCATTTTTGATGATGGCGGTTGACGCCGTTTGTTTGATTTTTTCGTTTGTCTACTAGTTAGTCATTATCATGATTGTAGTAGGCTAGATTGAGGTGGTAACTTGGTTTTGTTTTGCTTTTTTGCTTACATATATGGGGCATGTCCTGTATATGAACTAGTGGGGAACTCATCCTCACTACTTGTACTTATTTGGCGGTTGTCTATAATAGAATCACCGGGGTAACCCTTTACCCAAAAAAAAGATTTATGCACAAATTTAGGGGGAGAGAGAGAGACAGATATATATTTTAGGGGGAGTAAACTCTTAAAAATACAAGCAGAGTTTGCTGTAAATATGCATTGTTTTAGGGGGGGGGGGGGGATGAGAAAAATACAAAAACATTAGAAAAATGAAAAAGCCAAAAAGAAAAATAGCATGATATGGAAAGTGAAATAAATGTTTTTGTTAAAGGGTTTGACTGACACATGTAAGGTGTCATAGCTAAAAAGACTAGGATCTACTGCGATATGTCGATAGGCTTGATGCTCAAAATGATAAAAGATACTAAGTGATATAAACATAACGAACTTTGTACCATGTGGGTAACACACCAACGGCGTATGATTTTATGGTCTTAAATCTTGCGTTGATTGATAGCCAACATCTGAGGTTTCAGGTCTTTATATTGTTGAATCAACCGGGGGATATCTTGGCTGTCCTTCTGTTGCATCCAGATTATATGTAGACCTAGACACAGTCAGGATATCTTAAAAGATCCCAAGAGGACAAAAACCCTAAGGAATCAAATCTCAAAATGAGAAAATTTCCAATGCTCAAAGAGCCAAATTCATACCAAAATGGTATTTTCCTTGCACTCGTTGGACAAAATCATTGGTCGCTCTGTTGTACGAAAGTACTGACCTATCACCAATGGTCTAATGTTGTATATCGAAAAGGATGACATCAGTATACTCACCTGTTACGATGAATTGTTGTGCTTACCTTGATCGCGGGGGTATGCCTTGGAATGGGACACTCGGTTATAAAATCATTGAAGCTTTACCACGTGCTGATCATGGGCAAACATTTGTCTTTATTTTGAAAAATGATGTATTGTTTGATGAGATTACTTTGGATACAATGATGGAAAAGATTGAAAGTCATGAGCTTGAGTTGTAGAAACAGAACAAAATGAGCAGCTCTTCTTATCAACAAAATGTGGGTCTTTACTTCAGGGGAAATGTACGTTCGACTATTCAGTCACCAAAGATTGGTACAGCTTTCAGTGTCGAAAAGTCGAAAGATTCATAGAAAAGCTCATCAAGTTACAATCCAGGTTATCATTCGTATTCAATAGCTTCAAACTCAGAAGAACGCGATGAGATTCTCTGCAATATTGCTCTAAAATTGAGAAATTCTCCAACAATGAGCATCAATGCGGCTAAACAAAAAATGAGTTCCTTAGCATCGATTCTGGAATCTTACGAGAGTCTGATAGAAGAGAGAATCAGAAATCCCGAGTTGACAAAAGAATATTATGACCAGATAGATCCAGAGGAGATGGAACTGATTGATATCAGATGGTGTTTAGCGAGCGGTATTAGAAGGGCACAATGGTTTATGGATATAACAGGAAGATAGGAATTGAGAGGTTTGTTAAGCACAAAGCTCGGGTTTGACAAGTCAAAAGTGACATGTTTCCGATGTAAACAGAAGGGTCACTTCAAAATGGAGTGTGTTAACCGAGAAGTTGCTGATCATGGTAATCCATTCCATGATGACTACTACAAAAAGGCAATTTATCATAAAACTGGTGAGCATACATCAGGAGAAAGTCTAAAGCGAATTGCTGGAAGTTCATCAAAAGAGAAATCAGAAGCTTTAGTGTCGGTTCATGATCATGCCAAACACAGGATCATTCATGATGATGAAGGGTTTAACTAGGGTGATTATATAAGTGATGATGGAAGTGCATTGGTTACTGAAGTGAAAGAGAGAACAAAAGAAGAGATTCTGCAAGAGAAAACGTACAGAGAAAGATGTATTGTAGATTACAGAATAGAAGAAATAAAAGAAGAGTATGAAGATGCTAGAAGGTGTAGAAGATGGGACAAGAAAAGAGAATGTTACATCAATCGAAAAGGAGATCCGGTTGTTGATAAAAAGGAGGTTGTGTATAATGATGTACTTGTAGTAATTCCTCTGTCTGGTGAATACTATTCAAATATCGAAAAAGATAAAGATTATCTTAAAAAGCTGGATAAGATAATCAGAGATGTTATGACAGCAAGCCTGAGACAGAGAGATGAAGAAAGAATGAAAAAGAGTGTTGAGAAAATGGTGGAAGAGTTGAAAGAGACAGCTAGTAAAGATGATGATGAAAGTGAACAGAAGAATGAAGAAGTGAAAGAAACAGGAGTAGTTGGTGAAGAAAGTCAGAAGTTGGTTGAAGAAGCTGTTGGTAAAAAAACAGCAAGATGATGAGAGTTTGAAGAAGAAACAGTTGAAGAAAATCAAAAGAAGGTTGATGAAAAGCGTGAAGAGCCGGTTGGTGAAGTTGTTACTGAAGAACAACAGGTGAAAGAAGCAGATCAGAAACAGATGGCAGAAAAAGCCGAGGTGCCAACTACTAACGTAAATACTCCAACTGAATCTTTTGAAGTTTTAAATAAAACTGTTGAACAGTGCAAGAAATGCATGGAAACGTGCAGTGCTTGTACTGAAAAAGATGAAAAATTCAGAACAAGAGATATAGAATTTTCTAAAATTGAAAAAGTCTTCAAATATAAATGCAAAGACATGTTTGAAAATGAAAAGATTTTAAAAGATAATGATGAAATGCTGACACAAAAATGTAAAGTTTTAGAAAAAGAAAATGAGATTTTGAAAGAAAAGTGTTCAGCAATGACTGAAGAGTGTTTGCAAAAAGAAAATGCGATTCAAGAAATGAAAAAAGAATATGATTCAATAAAATTTGTGTATCATATTACAAAAGAATCATATGAAGATGTGAAAAGTCAGATGAACCTTGTTCAATCTAGATTGAAACATTGTTCTGAAACGTATTAAACGCTTAAGCGATAGTATGAAATAAAACAACAAGTTGTAAATTCTTATATTGAAGAAGTTGCTGAGCTTAAACATAAAATGGCTGATTTAGAACAAGAGAATAATAAGTTGCATAGGTATCATGCTTCTTCATATGTTCTTGAACGTATTTTCAATTTAAAACTGGATGATAAAGATTCCTAGAAAAACAAGAAAGGAATTGGCTCAGAATATCATCAGGTTCCACCACCGTTTGAGGAAAAATTCACATTCTATGATGACGAGAAGGTGGAAAAAGCTTTCAAAATTGTTGATCAATTGCCAGATAATATAGAAGTAACCTATTCCAAATCTGATGATACTAGTGATTCAGAGGTGGTAGGTAAGGTCGTTGAAAGTGTTTTGCAAGAAAATTCTACCAAAACAGATAAGTCCGAGTCACAGGATGAAAATGAGGGAAGTTTTTGTCACACCCCAACTGATGGTGGAAACATCGGGGCGCGGCACTGAGCGAAACAGATTGTCCAAGAGAATCCATAACAACTATAATTACCAAATATTTAACGTCATGTCCCATACCATAACATATAAAGTAAAACAGTTATTACAGACATTGTTCTTAAAGACAAATAAACGTTCCGACAACTCAGATTTTATTTAGTTTGTTTCTAGACTGCCCTAACTTGATTCCACAAAAGCAGAGCATAGCATAGCATCCTAAGCACCTGTCACATATGTTAAAATAAAGTCAATACACATAGTGTAAAGGTGAGCATACAAGTTTAATAGCATATAGTAGCGAAAGCGATTTACGCATAACCAACATGTATCACGCGGGGTGCGAATTTAGTAAGTTATCAAAAATGATACTATCAATACCTATGACTGCGAGTTGTAGAGTGCGCAACACATGTTCACCACTGCGAACACGTGAAGTAATAACCTTAAAAACCTCTGTATAAACAGGTGTTGAGTCCAAACTAGAGTACTATCGTTGCTAAGGCAGGCAGACAGCAATCAGTGTATAAACATAACATACAAGCATTCATCGAGTCACCTATAACATCCGACAACGGTTAGCGTATAAAAGTGTTGCATTGTGTGTTGATGTGATTTGATATAGGTAACGTATGTAACACCCAAAACTGCGTAAAGCAAAAGGGGTCGAGTATACTCACAGATCGTGTTTAGTAAATAAACACAGTCTTGGATTGAAGGAAGCGCTTGTAGTTTAGCCTGATTAGAGAACGATAGTGTAAGCGTCGAACAGCGTGTAAAACAGTGCATCGAGTGGAACGAGTGACGAACAGTAATCCGATTGGATGACTGTCCGGACGGATGACCATTCGGTCAGAAGGTCGTTCGATGGAATGGATGTGTTTGTGAAATGTTTGAACTTTGAAGTTTTCGTTGTAGCATTTTGAAAAGTGTAAAGTGTTTCTATATATCAGGTCATCCGGTCGGATGGTCATCTGGACGGATGGCCGTTCGGTCGGATGATGATTCGTTTGAAAGCTGATATTCTTTTAAGTTTTGAAAATTGTTTAAGTGTTTGAAGTTACAAGTCACCTGGTTGAATAGCCGTTTGATTGGAGGGTGATCCGATCAGATGGATGTCCGGGTGAGCAACTGTTTGGGTTGAAAACTTTGTAAAATCAGTTAAGTTGAAAAGTTTTGTGGTTAAACGGAGACAGTATGACGACGTGTCAAACAACAGAAACAACACCAAGCTTAGCTCAGCCGATCGGATGGGAATCACCCCGTTCGATCAGGCTCAGTTGTTCAAGATGAAGTTTCATGTTTAACCCGTGAATCGGTTGTCTTTTCGGTAGAAATCCATTCTCAGTCCGGTTTTCCACTAGAGAATGAGTAGAACACCCGAACGAGTCTGGATTCCCTCGGTTCTTGAGTAAAAGTGAAGTATGTTGAAGAAAAGTTTGAAAACAGCTGAAAGCGTTTAGATTTGGATGAAATCATTGTAAAAACATGTAGAAATCTGTTAGATTCGAACCGTTCTTGATGAGATGAAGTCACACTTTAGTGTTCATGAGAACCCATGGTGACCTCACCCTAGAACAGCCCCAAATCAGAAGATTTCACGGTAAAAATGTAAGATTTGTTGGTGAAGATGATGGAGAAGTGTGTAGTGAGGATGGAAGTACAAGATTTAGAGTGAAAACTTACAAGAATCACGAGAAATCGAGAGAAAAGGGCTTGAGAGTGCACTGGTTGAACAGAGCTGTCACATCAATGAACAGTTGATGTGATAAGAGGGGTATTTATAGGTGAGGGTGAGAAAGGCGGTGGGAAGTTAAACGGGTCGGACGGCTGTTCGATCGGATGGTCATCCGGTCGGATGGTCATCCGGTCGGATGGTCATCCGGTCGGATGGTCATCCGGTCGGATGTCCATTCGATCGAACGGACGTTCGGTCAGACAGCGCATGCGGGTTAGTTTTCCAACTTTCGTTTCGTGTGTTGTGCGTTGTGTTACGTTCGAGGGAGTTGCGAGTAAGCGATGCATAGTATTACACATTAGTTACACAAATAACTTAACTCCTAAAAATGCTTAAAAGTAACCTTGCGTTTCGAGTTGCGACGAGATTGCGATGCGATAGAGTTGCGATTGCGTTTGCGAATAACATCCAAAAACATACATTAGGCACACACACAAGTAAGGCACATTGTAACACACAATAACAGTCATAAACCTAACATAACCATTCTGCGTTTTGCGTTGCGATAGCGATGTGATGGCGTTTAGTAGAATAGCATTTAGTTACGTTTATCGCATTGTTACTTCTCATATTAATAAATCGTAGCTTAAAACAGCGTCAATTAACACATATCGATTATCGAGTCTGCGAGTACAAGTCATAATGAAGCAAGAAATGTCAGATCTGAATGTAAACCTGATGTTGACTTTGAATTTGACTTTGACTTGTACTTTGACTTTGACTTCGAAAAGTCGGGTTATTACAACCTACCCTACTTTAGGAAATTTCGTCCCGAAATTAAGGCGCAGGCGTAATGAATAGTTGTGGGTATTTAGCCTTCATATCACTCTCGAGTTCCCAGGTGAACTCGAAGCCGCATTTGCCTTCCCAGTGAACCTTCACTATAGGAATGCGTGAGCGTCGGAGTTTCTTGGTCTCTCGGTCCATGATCTTAACTGGCTTTTCCACGAAGTGTAAATTCTAGTCAGCTAGACACTTTTTGAGGTTCAAAACGTGGAAAGTCAGATGTACGTTGCTGATTTCCTCCGGTAATTCGAGTCGGTAGGCCACTTTGCCAATTCTTTCCAGAATCTTAAAGGGTCCAACGTATCCAGGCACTAGCTTTCCTTTCTTGTTGAATCGTGCCACCCCCTTCCAAGGTGCAACCTTTAGGAGTACGTGATCACCAACGTCAAATTCAAGGGGCTTGTGGCGTTTATCGGCGTAACTCTTTTGACGACTCCGAGCTTTCAGGAGATTGTCTCGTATTTGGAGGACCTTGTTAGTCGTTTCTTGCAATAACTCAGGACCGGTAATTTGCGCATATCCGATCTCATGCCATACAATAGGCGATCGACATTTTCTTCCATATAATGCCTCAAATAGAGCCATTTGAATGCTAGAGTGATAGCTGTTGTTGTACGAGAATTCGACTAAAGGTAAATGCGAATCCCAATTACCACCAAAATCTATAACGCACGAGCGAAGCATGTCTTCAAGGGTGCGAATCGTGCATTCAGTCTGACCGTCGGTCTGGGGATGGAAAGCGGTACTGAGATTGAGAGTAGTACCGAGAGCAGATTGAAAAGTTTCCCAGAGGCGCGAAGTGAATCGACCATCGCAGTCAGAGATGATGTCACGAGGTGTCCCATGTCGACAAATGACTTCGTCGGTATAGATTCGTGCTAATCGTTCAACCTTAAAGTCTTCTCGTATCGGTAGAAAGTGGGCGGATTTAGTAAGAAGATCAACGATAACCCAAATGCTATCGTGACCTGATGGCACGCGTGGGAGTTTCGTAATGAAGTCCATAGCTATTGGTGTGTGTTGGGTGTGATATGTTTTTCTTTATATTTTAAGCCCTTTTTAACACATTCGTCAAGTTTTAAATTTATAAACACGATATTCTACTAACACTAAACACACACATGGGCAAGTGCACCCATCGTGAGCGTAGTATAGCGTTGGTAAGATACCGAGGTCATCCAAGGACACAAGAGCTTTTAGTACTAGTTTATCCTCAACGTCTAATCAAATCAAAATTTTTAGACAATGTTTTAAATATGAAAAATAAAAACTAAAATGCTGAAAAATAAAAATAAAAACAGATAGACAAGATGAATCACTTGGATCCGACTCGCATTTAATGTAACCTTTGATGATTTTCGCACTTTTGCACTTTTCAAGAGATTATCTTAGTTATAGTAGTAGGCCCCTCTTTTGAAGGTGACGTTACCCTCAACCCAGTGGTTTGAGTCAGCAAGGATACAATCCCAAAGGGTCGGAATATTGAAAGATAATTAATTAAGTTATTAATGCGTAATGTGGTAGGCCCCTCTTTTGAAGGCGACGTTACCCTCGGCTAAGCGGTTTGAGTCAGCAAGGATACAATCCCAAGTAGGCGGGTTAATGTATTAATAGAGTTTACATATGAGGGGATCAAGCTATTCGCACCCCCACCATCCAATACCAGTGGGTATTGAAGGAGATCCTAGTAAGCTTGACCCATGTCCTTGCAGGATCTATACACTGAACAAGGCAAGAACCTTACCAAACCATTCCCTTAACCCCCGACTAGGTAGCCAACATATTTCTATATAGACCGTAGAGATATGAATGGTGAAAATCTTTTATTTTATATAGACAGTAAAATAACACCAAGACACCATGGACAAATGACAAGGAAGTTTCACTTTCAACATAAGAAACTAGTTATTAAAGTCATTAATACAAAACCAAATAAAAAGTGCGAAAAGATTAAAAATCAAAAGTATTACATTAAATGCTTGTCTTCACCAAGTGATGTAAGAGAGTAAGCCAAACATGGCCTTTGATTGACAAGAACTCTTACGATCAATCTTGGATCCCGAGACTACTACACACACTCTAAGGTGGATGATGGATGATGGTGGTGGATGTGGGTGTTGTAGTGGTGGTGGAGTGGTGGTGAAGTGGGAGAGATGTGGTTTGCCAAGGGATGCCTTTGAAGTGAACCAAACACCCCTATTTATAGCATGCACAGAAGCCCGAACACGGCCCCATGGCCATCATATTTCTCTTTCTTCATTAATTGCAATTGTCTGCATTAGGCTCCACACGCCCCCGTGTTCGCTGGGTACGGCCCCATGTGCAGAAGCGTATCTATACTATCAAGATTTGCAAGATTCTGCGAATCTTAGCTTTGACCATGGCCCGTGTTGAGTTGGTCACGCCCCCGTGCTGGGAATAGAAGCTTCTATCACTTTGTCATTTTCTGCAGACACCTGGCCACGGCCACGCCCCCGTGTCCGCTGGGCACGGGGCCGTGGTAAGCCTTCTGATCTCTTGTTTTTGCTTGGGAAGATGATGTCGAGGGGTCGGGCATGCCATGTTTATTCCTTTTCTTTGTATTTATGTTAGTTTTTTGCTGCATATTTGTTCCTTTTGTTCATTTAAGCTCTTTTGGTCCTGAAAATACAAAAGGAAGACAAAAGCACACTTTTTCCAACATTAGTACTAAAAAAGGGTTAGTTTTATGCCTCAATTGATGTAATTTATATGTTGCATTTTACACACATCACTATACTTTCCCATTTCCACATAGGGATCTCGGGTTGCTCAAGTAAGCCAGAGGTCGTTGATGTTCGGCCTTGACCTTGGAATAAGTCAGGCATTTCGAGACATAGAGAGCGATATCCTTCTTCATTCCAGGCCACCAATACCTGGCACGCAGGTCCTAGTACATCTTGTCGGCATCGGGATGAATGAAATATCGAGATTTGTGGGCTTAAGTCAGCAATAATCCACGCAAGTTATTGAGACTGTGTATCCAAATGCGATCAAGATAGTAGTGGATACCGTTTGATTTGGTGACAAGTTGGGTTTCAGCACCACACTTCTTCATTTCCTCTCTCAAGGTATTCTCAATGAAGCAAGCCTGCTGAGCGTCACGAATTAGGGCTTCGAGGTCGTGTTGGGCTTGAACGTTACGAACGCTATGTAAATAGCTTCGTCGGCTAAGAGCATCGGCAACGACATTTGCTTTGCCTGGGTGGTAGCGAATCTCACAGTCGTAATCGTTGAGAAGTTCAACCCATCTGCGTTGTCGCATATTCAGCTCTTTCTGGTTCAAGATGTGTTGTAGGTTCTTATGGTCAGTGAAGACCATACACTTGGTACCATAGAGGTAGTGTCGCCAAATCTTTAACGTAAAAACAACTGCACCGAGCTCGAGATCGTGGGTTGTATAGTTCTTCTCGTGGATCTTGAGCTGACGAGAGGCGTACGCGATAACCTTGTCCCGTTACATAAGAACACAACCAAGACCGAGGTTAGAGGCATCGCAGTAGACTACAAAGTCGTCGTTTCCGTCGGGTAATGTGAGTACAGGAGCATTGCAAAGCATACGCTTAAGGGTTTGAAAGGCTTCCTCTTGTTCGGTTCCCCAAACAAAAGGTCTTGTCCTTATGCGTAAGAGAGGTAAGAGGAACAGCGATTTTTGAGAAATCAACAATAAATCGGCGATAATAACCCACCAGTCTGAGAAAAGAATGAACTTCGGACTACGTATTCGGTGTAATGCAACTCTTAACTGCTTCAATCTTCGCGGGGTCGACGTGAATACCTTGACTATTGACAATGTGACTGAGGAATTGAACCTCCTCAAGCCAAAATTCACACTTGGAGAACTTGGCGTAGAGGCGATTCCCTTGGAGAAGTTCGAGAACTAAACTTAGATGCTGTTCGTGTTCAGTTTTCGACTTCGAATAGATAAGGATATCATCGATAAACACGATGATGAAGCGGTCGAGAAAGGGTTTGCACACGCGATTCATCAAATCCATAAAGACTGCGGGGGCGTTGGTAAGACCAAAGGGCATAACGACAAATTCATAATGGTCGTAGCGAGTGCGAAAAGTTGTTTTAGGGATATCTTCTTCTTGAATTCGTAACTGATGATAAACAGAGCGTAGATCGATCTTGGAAAAACACGTAGCGCCTTGCAATTGGTCAAACAAATCATCGATTCGAGGTAAGGGATAGCGATTCTTGATGCTCAGCTTATTGAGTTCCATGTAATCGATGCACATTCGGAATGCTCCATCCTTCTTTTTGACGAAAAGGACATGTGCGCCCCATGGAGATGTGCTAGGGTGTATGAAGCCTTTATCAAGCAATTCCTGGAGTTGACTCGAAAGTTCGCACATTTCGGATGGAGCGAGGCGATAAGGCGCTTTAGCGATAGGATTAGCTCCAGGAATGAGGTCAATACCAAAATCGATATCACGAGACGGCGGTAAGCCAGGTAAATCATCAGGAAAGACAGCAGGAAAATCACGAACCACGAGCACCTTTTTTCCATTGTATTCTCTTTCTTTTCCTTCTCTGCTACTACGATGTGTGCTAAGAAAGCTTTGTATTTCTTGCTGAGATACTTGCTTGCTTGGACACATCACATGAGTTTCAGTTCCTTCGAAGATACTTCGCCATATACACAGAGTTGATCACCGTTTGAAAGAGTAAAACGGATCATCTTTTCAAAACAAACGACTTCAGCACGATTTTCACAAAGAAAATCCATGCCTACTATGATATCAAAACTACCAAGCTGCATTGGTATGAGATCGATCGGGAAAAGGTGATTGTTGAGCTCAAGAGTACAATCACGTAGAACAAAACTAACAGTGACGGTTCTTCCAGTGGCAATTTCTACGTCGAACGTCATTGGGAGGTTAGCGCGTTTACGGTTTAGGAGCTTTTCGAATTTAAACGACACAAAACAGTTATCGGCTCTAGTATCAAATAAACACGAAGCATAAATACCGTTAACAAGGAACGTACCATTGACAACGTTGTTGTCAGCTTGAGCTTGGCGAGCGTTGAGGTTGAAAGCTCGTCCACGGGCCGCTTGTTGCTATGGCTGTTGTTGCTGCTACTGCGATGGTTGTTGCGGCTCTTGTTTCACCACGCGGTTTGGGCAGACATTTGCGAAATGGTTCGGGTCACCACAAGCATAGCAGGCTCGTGCGTGGACAGCGGGAGCAGGAGCTGCTTGGTTACCCTGGATAGCGAGAGGTTGAGCTGGCGGGGTAGGAACTTGAACAGATTGAACTTGTTGACGGGGACCAGTGCGACAGCTCGCGGTAAAGTGTCCGTAGATGTTGCAGTGGACACAGAAACGGCAAGCTATCCTAGTTGGATGGTGGTAGGTACAAGTAGGGCACAAAGGGTGAGGACCAGTGTACCCATGTTTTGCAGGAGGTGCGTTGGTCGCGGAAGCAGCGACTTGGCGTTTCTGGTTCTGCTGGGTTGAGCGGGTACAGCGTTAAGTGGAGCGGCAGTGACAGCACGGTTCTTGTTGTTATTACCCTTGCGTTTGCGTCCTTGACATGATGACTTCGAAGCTTAAGGTGCGGCGGTTTCAACAGCGGGAGTAGCAGAGACTTGGTGGAGATTCTTGGTGGTGTTCTTGAAGTAACCGGCCAAAACTCGCTTGTCATTAATCTCAGTAGTGAGCTGGAAGGTCTCCTCAATGGTAGTAGTCTTGGCTGCTTGAACAAAATCGGCAACACAATCAGGTAGAGCGCGAATGTATTTCTTGATTGTGATGTCGAGAGTTGAGACTTGGCCAGGACAGATGATGTTGGGCTGCTTAAAGCGAGCAGTGAGACCAGCATTGTCGCCACCTTCTTGCTTGATATTCCAGAACTCGTTTTCCAGCTTATGGAGTTCATGTGGGGGACAGAATTCTTTCATCATGATTTCCTCCAATTCCTCCCAAGAGAGTCCATAGGCTGCATCGTTCTCATGCTTGTTGCGCTGTGTTGTCCACCAGTTCAGCGCCCTGGACTGAAAAACGCCAGTTGCATTAATAGTGCGGAGGTTGTCTTGGCATCCGCTTTGACAAATAGTGACTTCAATCGAGTCAAACCACTGAAACATTGCGCTCAGCCCATCTTCCCTAGTGAAATCTTTGGTACCACAAGCTTTAAATTGCTTAAAGCTAAAAGTAGCTCGGGGAGAGTCGGTCTTTGATTCCTCAGAGGACTTGCTGGCGACTTCATTGATTTCGCTGATGATATGCAGAATGACCTTGGCCATTTCCTTGGCGACTAGCGATGCGATGCGTTTGTCAGCATGGTTGCAGCGGGTAGCGCGAGAAGTGTGAGAATCAAATGACGACATTGTCTGCAGCAGACATCGTAACATGGTTTAAACGAGGCTCGACTATATAGTTTAGCGTATCACCCAGCGCTACTTTATGTAAAGCACAGGAACCCGTCCACACATAGGCACATAAACACGTAGGCACATAATCCACATAAATCACATAAGCTCGTAAGCACATCAGCACGTAGAGCACAGAAGCACATATTCAACTATATTTTGCACGTATTCACCTACATATTTTGCATGTATTCACCTATCATTCAGGTTCGCGAGCACGTTCGAGGGTAGCAAGTGCGAGTAGCGATAGCGAGTAGCGAATTGTATAGCGAGAGTTCAGCGATTTGTTAGCGTTTTGAGATATAAACAGTTTTGTGGGTTGTGCGTGTTTAGTAAAGCGGAGAGCGAAAAGTGAATAAGTCTCCAAAAATCGAAACATATAAACATTAAAACACATAAAAATCGATAATTCACAGAGTCAGCGGCTGCGATCTCAGAATCGAAACAGAGTGTCTGGGTGTGTAGACATCGACTACCCAAAGTGACTCGACTATCCACAATCGACTTCGAGTACACGCTTTGACCTTCTAGACTGTGCTCTCGCCTCAATCCGGGCGAACGGCACGCATCCTTTTGGCTATCACGTGACTCAAGTCATTGGAACCCATCGAGACTTTGGTGAGAGTTTTGTAAAACTAAAATATAGAGCGGAATAAGTCATTAAGATGCGAATTTCACCCCTAACTTAACCACTTTATTCCTGTTTGTGTGATAATCCACAAGATAGAGAGGGAGAATTTCATCAAGATATGGATTTCACTCCTGACTCAACGCAAATTCTCGTGTTTAATAGTAAATATGTGTGTCGGGTGAGTGATTCTATCGAGAGTTTATGGTTTTCACACCTAATCTCGACCAAATCACTTGGTTGTGTCGTGTGTGTGTTGTCAGCCTTAGGAAAGGCTGAGTAGTTTTGGCGAATTCGAGCGAGAGTATCGAGTAAGCTCATACTAAACCCTACCGGGTTTGCACGAGGCGGTCTGTTGGTACTTAGACTATAGACTAGGTTAGTTCTAAGACATCGACCCGGACTAGGTCGAGTCTTGCCTAATTCCCTATAGTTATGGCTTTGATACCAATCTGTCACACCCCAACCGATGGCGGAAACATCGGGGCGCGGCACTAAGCGAAACAGATTGTCCAAGAGAATCCAAAACAAGTATAATTACCAAATATTTAACGTCATATCCCATACCATAACATATAAAGTAAAACAGTTATTACAGACCTTGTTCTCAAAGACAAATAAATGTTCTGACAACTCAGATTTTATTTAGTTTGTTTCTAGACTCCCCTAACTTGATTCCACAAAAGCAGAGCATAGCATAGCATCCTAAGCACCTGTCACATACGTTAAAATAAAGTCAATACACATAGTGTAAAGGTGAACATACAAGTGTAATAGCATATAGTAGCGAAAGCGATTTACGCATAACCAGCATGTATCACGTGGGGTGCGAATCTAGTAAGTTATCGACAATGATACTATCAATACCTATGATTGCGAGTTGTAGAGTGCGCAACACATGTTCACCACTGCGAACACGTGAAGTAATCACCTTAACAGCCCCTGTATAAACAGGTGTTGAGTCCAAACTATAGTACTATCGTTGCTAAGGCAGGCAGACAGCAATCAGTGTGTAAACATAACATACAAGCATTCATCGAGTCACGTATAACATGCGAGAGCGGTTAGCGTATAAAAGTGTTGCGTTGTGTGTTGATGTGATTTGATATAGGTAACGTATGTAACACCCAAAAGTGCGTAAAGCAAAAGGGATCGAGTATACTCATAGATCGTGTTTAGTAAATAAACACAGTCTTGGATTGAAGGGAGCGCTTGTAGGTTAGCTTGATCAGAGAATGATAGTGTAAGCGTCGAACAGCGTGTAAAACAGTGTGTCGAGTGGAATAAGTGACGAATAGTGATCCGATCGGATGACCTTCCGGACGGATGGTCATCTAGACGGATGACCATTCGGTCAGAAGGTCGTTCGATGGAATGGATGTGTTTGTGAAGTGTTTGAACTTTGAAGTTTTCGTTTTAGCATTTTGAAAAGTGTAAAGTGTTTCTATATATCAGGTCATCCGGACGGATGGTCGTTCGGTCGGATGATGATTCGTTTGAAAGCTGATATTCTTTTAAGTTTTGAAAATTGTTTAAGTGTTTGAAGTTACAAGTCACCTGGTTGAATAGCCGTTCGATTGGAGGGTGATCCGATCAGATGGATGTCCGGGTGAGCAACTATTTGGGTTGAAAAATTTGTAAAATCAGTTAAGTTGAAAAGTTTTGCGGTTAAACGGAGACGGTATGACGACGTGTCAAACAACAGAAACAACACCAAGCTTAGCTCAGCCGATTGGATGGGAATCACCCCGTTCGATCAGGCTCAGCTGTTCAAGATGACGTTTCATGTTTAACCCGTGAATCGGTTGTCTCTTCGGTAGAAATCCATTCTCAGTCCGGTTTTCCACTAGAGAATGAGTAGAACACCCGAACGAGTCTGGATTCCCTCGGTTCTTGAGTAAAAGTGAAGTATGTTGAAGAAAAGTTTGAAAACAGCTGAAAGCATTTAGATTTGGATGAAATCATTGTAAAAACATGTAGAAATCTGTTAGATTCGAACCGTTCTTGATGAGATGAAGTCACACTTTAGTGTTCATGAGAACCCATGGTGACGTCACCCTAGAACAGCCCCAAATCAGAAGATTTCACGGTAAAATGTAAGATTTGTTGGTAAAGATGATGGAGAAGTGTGTAGTGAGGATGGAAGTACAAGATTTAGAGTGAAAACTTACAAGAATCGCGAGAAATCGAGGGAAAAGGGTTTGAGAGTGCACTGGTCGAACGGAGTTGTCACATCAATGAACAGTTGATGTGACAGGAGGGATATTTATAGGTGAGGGTGAGAAAGGCGGTGGAAAGTTAAACGGGTCAGACGGCGGTTCGATCGGATGGCCATCCGATCGGATGTTCATCCGGTCGGATGTCCATTCGATCGAATGGTCGTTCGGTCGGACGGCGAGTGCGGGTTAGTTTTCCAACTCTCGTTTCGTGTGTTGTGCGTTGCGTTGCGTTCGAGCGAGTTGCGAGTAAGCGATGCGATAGTATTACACATTAGTTACACAAATAACATAACTCCTAAAAATGCTTAAAAGTAACCTTGCGTATCGAGTTGCGACGAGATTGCGATGCGATAGAGTTGCGATTGCATTTGCGAATAACATCAAAAAACATACATTAGGCACACACAAGTAAGGCACGTTGTAACACACAATAACAGTCATAAACCTAACATAACCATTTTGCGTTTTGCGTTGCGATAGCGATGTGATGGCGTTTAGTTGAATAGCGTTTAGTTACATTTATCGCATTGTTACTTCTCATATTAATAAATCGTAGCTTAAAACAGCGTCAATTAACACATATCAATTATCGAGTCTGCGAGTACAAGCAATAATGAAGCAAGAAATGTCAGATCTGAACGTAAACCTGATGTTGACTTTGAATTTGACTTGTACTTTAACTTTGACTTCGAAAAGTCGGGTTGTTACAGTTTTCATGAGAGTTATCTTAAAAATTCAAAATCTGAGAAAAATGCAAATGATGATCCGATAGTATTGGCTTTTACCATGATTGGATCAGACAAATTATTCTCAGATATTGAAGTCTCGATTCAGAATGTGGTCTTGGAAAAGATTGACAAGGTTTTCAAACTGGTAGAGATTGAGAAGTCTGAAATTGACAAATTTGCCGGAAAAGCGAGCAAGAAAACTTTTTATAACAAAACTGGTTACAAAAAGAAAAACATGAAGGCTGGGTTAGGTTATAAAAAGAAACAAAATCAGAAAAGGTATGAAAAGACAAATTATCAGAAAAAGACGAACTTTGTCCATGGGACTAATTCAGATGAAGATAGAGAACTCCAATTTAGACGACAGTCTAGTGAAGAGTTCTATGCTCAGAAAAAGCAACAACAATTGGCCAAAGATGTTTCAAAAAGAACATGTTTTAAATGTGATCAAATTGGACATCTTGGTCGCAAATGTCCAAATCCGAAGTCTGTTGATGTTAAAATGAAAAAGAAAGTTGAGGTTGAAACACAGAAATCAACCAAACAAACTTGGATTCCGAAAAGATCCAAGATTGAATCAAAACAATCTTGGAATTCAGTGACACCCAGATTTAGGACAACACAAAGTTGGAAAACAATAGTTGATGCAACAAAACCAAATTAGTTTTGGAAACCAAAAGTTGTTGTTCAAAATCAAAACTTTCAAAATGAATCAAGATTTTATAAAAGAAATGTTTTAAAAGGTCAAATTTGGGTGGTCAAGCAACAAAAGGTTTCTGTTGATGAGAAAATTAAAGAGAATATTTTTGAAAAGAATGAACGAAACTATCCAGTGTTACCTAGAAAGTTACATATTCAGCTACCTGAGTCAAAACAGGCTTGGGTTGCTTTGTTCAAGTAATTGAATTGGTTGTATGCGCAGGTGCTCCAGAAGATGTTTGAATGTCAAGACTACGGAGGGAGCAGCCTGGCACCAGAGGAGGAGGATCCCTGCAACTGAAATCAGGGAGTTTGTTCGTTTTCTATACATAAATAAACCATAAATCAAAAACCCTAAAAATAGAAAAATTTAAAAACCAAAAATATGTTTTATTTTGTCAAAAATTTGAAAAATGAAAAAATATGTTTGTTTTTTAATTGTTAAAAATTAAATTTTTTTAAAAAAAATGTTGATTGAATATGCCGAAACCCTCACGGCTGAACAAACATGATTATTTCATAATTGAAAATGGTTTTAACATTGTTAAAAATCAGTGTGTTGTAAATCATGGGGGTATTTTCTGCAAAACAGAGCATGTGAAGCAGAATTAGATGGCGAGATGAAGCTATTTTCATCGGGTTGTCAAATTTTTTAAAATGTTTTGGATTTTAGGGGGAGTAAAAATTTCAGAAAATACAAAAATATTTGAAAATTTAAAAAAGTCAAAAACAATAAAAAATGAAAAAGAGTTTTGTGAAAAAAGAGGAAATGATAGTACATCAGTAGACAGTCACAGTACGCTAAAGAAATGGAAATTTAATATGTGATAAACGATCTCACTGATGATATGCCAGTAGGTTTTTACACACTTAGTAGATTGATTTCAAGATATAAACCTAAATATCAATAGCTTACTTATCTCGTGGGGAACATCTCTCGGATATATGGGTATCCCCCGAAATCTCGTTTGAGAGGTTGCCTGATTCTGAGATACTAGGTCTTTATACTGTTTGATATCTGGGGTATTATACCTGGTCTTCTGATTTTGCGTCAGCAATGGCCTAGACCTCGTATAATACTTTGCGTGCTTTATAAAAAGCCTTCCCTCTGCATAAAAATTGAGAAAATATCGAAAGATATATCAAGTGCAGTTGTAAAGAAGATTCCTAAGTGGGACACACCTTATGTCGAGCCTTCATAACTTTGACTGAACGGTAAGCTCTCAAGGCCTCGCACTAACCCAAAGTACAGATATCATTATAGTATATTCACCTGTAAGACTGAATCTAGGGAGTCTTGATACGGGAGTATATTCTGAGGTGGGACACGCGAATAGGTTAAGTTCTTAAGAAACTAATCTCGTATCTCGAATCAGTTGAACTCTGTGTGAAAATTTAAGTGGATCAGTATACTGACAATCTAAGTGAATCGTTTAGAAGTGAAAGTGTTTATAGCTCAACGGTGCTAGTGATTCGTCATAAACTGATATGATCCTCTGTCACAAACTCAAACAAAAATATTGTTTGTAAATATTTCTTTACTGCTTTATTTTAAAAGGAAAAATCACAAAAAGATTTTTAGTGTGTTTTAGCATAAACTTTGAAAAATTCAAAAAGATTTTTAGTGTGTTTTAGCATAAACTTTGAAAAATTCAAAAAGATTTTATTTCTATTTTATTTTCGACAACCGATGTCCGAAAGCTGAGTTTCAAAATCTGAGTATGCTGAACATGTTTCTGATAAATAAACAAGTTCATTAATTTGTAACTTGAGTTTTATATGAAAAATAAAAAAACAGTTTGTGAAATCTCCAAGGTCATTAAGTTGGACTTGGATGGTAATCGTGAGGTTTTGGAAAAATGTCAAATATAAAAGTTATTAGATAGGGGAGAGAGTCAGGAAATCCTGGAAAATTACATTCTGTCACATCTGTGTTTAGAGCCAGGTTTCTGATTCTGAATATGTGTGTTTAAAGGCCAGGTCATCATTCCTGGAAAATCTAAAAAACTTTAGCTATCACATATTTGAAATGCTCCAGGTTATTCATGTTAATGTTTAGAGCTTGATTTTTTATTTTGAACTTTAAATGTCAAATATCTTACAAACGTTTTGAGATTTTGTAGATGATTTGCCAGATTATGATCCCGATAGCTGAGCTTAAGGGGGAGTCTGAAGACAAGCTCAAAGCAAGGGGGAGCTTGTAGGTGTAAAGCCAAGTGACGATCTTAGTAGAAAGCACGGATGCTTAAAGCAAGGGGGAGTCTGAAGACGGGCTCAAAGCAAGGGGGAGCTTGTAGGTCCCTCGGAGGTTGAGGTTAAACCTTATCCTTGTTAAGTTTAACACACTAGCAAGTGCGGAATCCAAGCTAGAATGCAAACCGGTAGTTTATATGAGAACACAAGCTACAAAGAGAAAGGGTAGACACACAAGATATCAAAGTTTTCTCTTGTATTTCAGTGGACACGGTTACAGCCCTTGACCAAACTGAAAATACGCTCTCTACAAGACTAAGTTCACTCACACCAATGAAGTGAACACCTTACAACAGTATATATAACCTTCACAGCTCGTCTGGTCGAAGGATCAATTAGACTGATCGAAAGATCATCTATCGAGATACAGCCTATCGAAGGATCCACATATACCTCGAAGGATTGGCATCCTTCGAGGTCCATCTATATCCATCGAAGGTTATCTTTCGAGCTCATCGAAGGATATAAACAATCCTTCGATGACTCATCCTTCGACCACACAACTTACAAACCTTTTTCTAACTGTTTGACCAAGTCAAACCAGGAGGATGGTTGACTGGTCAAACTTACATTAAGCACACACATAAACACATCTAAGACGTAACACGACTACAAAAGACATCGTTTTATATCATTACAAAATACAGACAAAGTACAGACACAAGTGCACCAACAAACTCCCCCTTGGCTGTAGCTTTGTCTCGATCTTTGTGTCTTCAAGTCTCTGACGTCCTTTCAACCGTTAAGTGATGCGAAGACCATGCACTTCCCGCATTCACCAGTAGGTTGAAGCAATACCGGGCCATCTTCTGAAACTTCATTGCTTGTTCACGATCTCTAACCAAGCAATTGATCTCGTGATCCTTAAGAACAATAATATCCGACCTGGACATGTTAGTAATCCACATCGGATCTATCATTCGAAAGTTCTCCTGACTATCTCGGAATAAGATCACGGCTTCTCCAGTATCTGCATCATAAACCCAGCAACGAAAGTTTCCCAGAAAGTCTGTCTTCATTTTCAACAAAGGTATCTTCTTCATCAACTTTGGAGGATCATAAACCAATCGATAACGAGCAGTATTTGTCTCTGGATCGAGCGTGAACCTGATTTGCTCGTATCGAGGAAACTGCGGCTTGTATAGCGGATCCTTCCAACCTTTTCTTCGTTCCAATCTGATCTTCTTGGCGAACAAATCCACCATCTTGTCTTCGACTCGATTAATAACCTCCAGCTGAGCCAGAACCGCAACATCATAATAAGGAAGTGAAAGAATGCTGAGAAGTGTCCTGAAGTACTGAAGACCGCATTCTCGCTTCACAACCATGCAGTGAAGCTCCTTAATGAACATCCAGCTGATAATGCGACCTCGAGCCGGATTCCTTTCCAGAGTCATGTAGTTGGCCTGATCCAACGGAGGGAGCGGAGGAGGATTCCTAGCTAGGAAATCCGCTCGCCATTCGTTTACGGTCTTCTCACGGCTTTCTTGAACTGAAGGAGAATCTGAAGACGGATTAGAAGATTCTGCTGTCTTTGCTGCCACAACCTCATCATCAAGCATATTAAGCTCCACATTATCTTGACTAACGTAAATAGGACGTTCCGGATCCGAACCGATGAAGATTTCTTCAATCGTAGAGAAATCGGTTTCGTCCGGAACCAACGGAGTAGCATCGATCGTGGTCACATCAACTTCATCCATTGCTGTTAGAGCTAACACACATTCATCAGACATCTCAGTAATATGTTCTCCCTCTTCTAATAGTTCACCCGTGACTGGATGATACTGTTGAACAGTTGAGGATTCAGGGAGATCGGTGAACGTTTCCGGCTCAAGACTAATATGTTCAAAAACTGCTGAAGCTTCCAATGTTTCAGTTTGCTCAGAAGGACCAGTAGCTGTTGGAGGAGCAGAAGGAGCATCTTGAGATGTACCAGACCCACCTGCAGCACCAGATGCAGTTGCACCGGAACCTGTGGCAGCTGGTTGATCAGGATTTGCTGCATCATCATCCTTATCATCGCCACGCCTTGAAGGAGCGATGCCCAAAGCTTTGCACCGTTCATTCCAAAGTGTAACAACTTTTTGATCAAATTTCTTCATGTTTGCTTGAATAGGCTTGAAGGCTTCTATTAATCGATCATCACGATTCTTATAACGATCGGACAGCTCTTCATGCTTCTGTTTTAACGTTGTTGCCTCATGTTCTAGCACAGTACTATGCTTCTTCATTATCTCAACCTCTCTATCACGAGCCTTATTAGCTTCTTTCAGTCTTTCTATCTCTTGAGCCTGTTCTCTTATCTTGACATTCTGAGCACTAACAAGTGAGACCAGCTTGTTGTGTGCCTCAGCATCATGTGTTCGCTGTATACGGTATTCTTCAATCTTTCTTGTATTCCGACCGACTAAGGTACCCAGTTCACTGACTTGTTCAATCAGGAATTGAATTTTCTCAGCATCAGACAACACAGATAATGTTTCTGCTAGAGTAGGCCGTGAGGGCTCAGGACCTGAGAAACCAGTCTGGCCAGATGGACCAGAAGTACCTGTTGGACCAGGAATAACAAGAGGAGGACGTGGATGTGTACCTGAGACGGGGGTTGCAGGCGGCTGTTGATCAACAGGCGCCGTGCGTGCCCCAGAAGACGTCTGTGGAGAAGAGATCAGATCCAGCATCTCTGATGTAGTTAATTGTTCACTGATAGGAGGCAGCTGTTGCTCCGGAGGCGTTGAATGCTGAATCGGATCAGGTGTAGTGACATCACCAGCCGTTTCACCTGTTGGCTTTGATCCGCCCCTTGATCTCTTAGAAGTACGAATACGCTCTCTTCTTGCTTGTCTCTTCCTTCTGAGTAATCCAGGAGCAGCAGGATTATAATCATCATCTTTATCAGATTCTGCGACATTCACCGGTTTCTCAATACGTTTAAAACCTCGAAAATTCCCGCGCTGATCATAATCCTTTCGCATCCCTGGTGGAGGAGGATTATCATCCTCAGAAGATGAATCATCATTACCAGCACCTCCTTCAGCATCAGAAGACGAACTGCTTTCATCGGCCAACCTCCTCGGCTCGTCCACCTTACTTTTACCTCTGTCAGCCGCAACATTACCTGACTGACTAGCAGGATCACCAGCTCCACCTGCACTAACACGAGCATCAGGATCGACAAACACTCCCTGAACTTCTTCTGCAACAACATTCACATCAACTTCAACATGTGCTGCAACACTTGAACTGCCAGCAGACTTCCTGCTCGATGCTTTAATACCATGCTTAGCCCCAAGCTGCGTGTTAGCCAAAGCGATTAACCTTGGCTCTTCATCATCAGAATCACTCGCATCTCGACGCCATTTGTTGTTCTGCGGTGCCTCGTAGGCCGGAACATCGAGATGACCAATAAGCTTTCTAATTGGATCCGATTCCTTATAGTTGGAGATGGATTTGAAAATCAGCAGTGTACGCTCATTCATCGAATTGACAGGTAGAACATCTGCTTCAGCTTTAGGAAGATCAGGAATCTGATCATCAATCATCATCTGCATGAATCTAGGATATAGCCAAAACTTGGTAGATGTTCGTTGAGTTGCTGACGGGAGTGGCCTTCGAGCATTTTCTTTCAGATTGTCGAAAATATAGCGTGATATGTTGAAAGGCTTGTTCAGAATCAAAGCCGTAAACAATCCCGTTAAATCAATCGGCGACAGATCATATCCAGATCGTTTGTTGCTCAGGCAGTGAATAAGGATATGCAATAAGAGCTTGTACCGAAGCGGCATAAACTTTTTGTTGATCTGATTTGCAAGAACGTTATCGCTGTACCGTAGCCTTATCAGCAAGCCCCGCTGACATTGTAAATCAATAGAAGTAGAATCTTCTGGTTGATCTCCTAGTTGCAGACGTGCTCTGATAGTGTTTTCTGTAATCACCACGGGTTTCTCAGCAACTGATCCACTAATCACTTCCTTGTTATCCACTGTTTCAACCACAGCCGAATTCCAGAACTCCTTGATATGAGACTGATAAGCAGTGTGCTGTGTAGTGATTGCATAGTTGATACGAGTGCGATGAAGATACTCCATTATTCCCACGAATTCCGGACTGATTTTGTCTTCCGGTTGCAAATACGCGGTCATGTTGTGTAGTGGCTCCGACATAGATTCAACTTCCGATTTTTCTTTCTTGGTTGGTTTTGCCCGTTCCTTCTTTTCTTTCGGTGCCATTTCTGTTCATGAAAACACGGACACGTAATGAGAAACAATCAACAGTCAACAAGGATTTCACACTTAGAAAGATTTCAATTTCTTGAAAAATTTCTAAGTGTTCTGTCTCGAAAGATCCCATTTAGGCATCGAAGGATGACACATTGATCGAAAGATGTTATATGCTTCGAAAGATGACAGGCTGTTCGAAAGATGTTACTTTCCTCGTAGGATGAAATTCCATATCGAAGGATCATCTTTCGAAGAATCAAGAATTTGAAAGATATCTTGATCATTCGAAGGATCTGATCAATCGAAGGATGAATCCTTCGAGAAACTTAACATCTTTCAAGTCTCAATTCGAAAGATATTTTGCAACACATCTTTCGAGGTTGAGAATCAACATCCTTCGTTTTGATTTCCGGCGACACTGTTCAACGGCGTTTTTCCGGTCACTGTTTTAAGTGTGTTTTAAGTGGTTTCAAAACATTTAGGAACATCAATCATCAAAACACTTAAAACATTACAATATCAAACGAAAACCCCGGACACAAAACCCCAACCCGGATACAACCACACACATGAACCGATTCACTCAAGAACACATAAAACACTTTCAGACCATCAAAAATCAAGACAAGGACTCTGAAACACAAAACAACAGTCAAGATATAACATTATACACATCAAAAACCTACAACAAACATATTCACATTACAAAACAAAACACACATGATCAGATGAAATGTTTATGTTGTTGTTTGAACCGTGTATTAGGGTTATCCTACCGAGTTTGTAGATGAAGTCGTGATAGTCTAACTTTTTGATTCAATTTTGGCAGAGTTTCGGTAGGAATGGAGGTTTTTGAAATAGTGAAATTGATCAGTTATGATGAAGTGAAGAAGAAGACACCCTTTTATACTCTGACCTCGAAAGTCGAACCGTCTCGAAGGATAGATGACCTTTCGAAAGATGAAAAGGTGTTTCGAAAGATCAGCTTTGGGTCGAAGGATCCCTATCTGGATCGAAAGATACCAGATATTTGAAGGATATTTGTGGGAATCCTCGAAGGATATCTTTCGACCTTATCCATCTTTCATAAAGGTCTGTTGACCAATTCATCTTTCGACTGAGATGATTGACTTTCATTGACTTTCATTGACCTTCTGATCTTTCGAGGGCCATTGCTTCCTCGAAGGATCAGATTTCCACCAACACTTTGGATTTTTGGGAATTTTCAATTTAAGCCCTTCAAATTCTTAAAAGCTTTCAGAAATGACCGTTTTGAAAAATTGTCCGTTATGAAGTTCTGCAAAGGTCAGTTTTATGAAGTATTTCGGCTTGTCAGATATCTGATCGAGTACCAACATCGGTTAATCAACAACTAAGATTAAATTGAAAATCTTTTTGGATTTTGATAAAATAAAAGACAACAATAAAAGACAACAATTTTAGAATCCTTTGAATGTTATCAAACGACATCACCGCTAATGTCGTGCTGATATGCACCAAACGACAAAAACTGTTTAAAAAGACAATAAAAGTTAAGCACTAAAGTTAAGCAGTAAATAAATATGTACAAAACACAACAATATTTTTGCGAGTTTCTGGCGAAGAGAATCATATCAGTTTGCGGTCTTTTGTCAAAACACATTTCCTTTTAATATTCTTTTACAGAAGTGGATAAGTATTCTACCACAATTACCGATATTGTTATCCACTTAAACTCAACGATCAAGTGTAATCATAATGCATTGAGATACATTAAGGTATGATTTATACTTACCGACCGGTGTTCATCCACTCACGACACATTCCCGTATCAAGGTATGCACGAGAGTTCATCTTACTGGGGAGTATACCATTTATCATCCGTTTTTAACGTATATAAAATGTGAACAAGTCACTTATTTGATTTGAAAACAAGCCCTATGTGATAGAATCACTTATTGATGAGGAACTTGATTTTCATATGCATGAAGGCACAGGAGCAAGTCCGTGAACAGGTCAGTACTTTCGTACAGCAGAGAGACGAACTTGACTCCCGGATAAATGTGATATTTTATCACTTATTTGATTGGACATGTGATTGTTTATCACTTATTGAGGTCGAATGCAATATGTACACGTATGTATGGTATCATGGAAGATCTAGACTTGCGTCCCCGTTATTTTTCGGTAAAAGATACAACCATGATACCCAGATGATAAACAGCATAAACCCCAAATATCTCAGAACCTCGGCAATCTATCAAACGAAATTTCGGTACCAAGACCATATGCCAATGAGCGGTTCCCACGCGGTTTTCAGTTCGTTATGTTTATATCTCCTGCATACTTTAAAATGATCGTGAGTCTACCGGCACATCATTAGTAGAGCTACTTATCTTTTTCTCTTTTCTTTTGATTTCCAGAAACATGTTTCGACCGACCTCTGATGTAATATCATTTTCTCTTATCTTGCCAAGAAACTCATTTTTTGTTTTTCTATTGTTTTTGTGTTTTTCTGAATTTTCTCCCCCTTAAATGCAGAAAGTAAATAAAGTAAAGACATATTTTTGTATTTTTGCGGTTTTTCAATGTTTTTGTATTTTCCTTGAAACTTTCTCCCCCTAAAATTCAAAAATAAAATAAAGTAAAAACATTTTTTTTTTTTTTTTTTTAAGAAAAATATTTACAAAAACGATTTTCCGATGTCGGTTACTCTTGCTTCACCTTTATGCCGTTTACCAAAAGTAAATAATCGAATCTTGATTTATCAAATGCTTTGGTAAAAAGGTCGGCACGTTGGTGATCGGTATGAATGTGAACCACATCGATAAGTCTCTTTTCAAAGCAATCACGTATGAAGTGATATTTAATATCGATGTGCTTCGTTTTTTAGTGTTGTACAGGATTTCTAGTGATCTGTAAAGCAGCTTCATTATCAACAAAAATAGGAGTAGTTAGGAATTCAAAACCGTAGTCCCGCATCTGTTGTTGGATCCATAGAACCTGGGAGCAGCAACTAGACGCAGCAATGTATTCCGCTTCACATGTAGACGTAGCCACACATGTCTGCTTCTTGCACTGCCAAGTGACTAGGCGATTGCCTAAGAACTGACATCCTGCTGTAGTTGATTTTCCATCTTTCTTGCAGCCGCCGAAATCAGAATCACTGTAAGCTTTGAGATCGAAGTTATCATCCTTAGGGTACCATAACCCGGTGTCAGGGCAACCCTTCAGATAACGAAAAATCCTTTTGACAGCAGCATAGTGAGAGACCTTCGGATTTGCTTGGTATCTGGCGAGAAGGCACGTTGGATACATAATGTCGGGTCTTGATGCAGTGAGATACATTAAAGATCCAATCATAGCACGATAGAGTGAAGAATCCACAGCTTCCCCTTTTTCATCCGGAGTAATCCCGTGATTCTGCGGAAGAGGAGTAGAAATTTGCTTCGAATCGGACATCTGGAACCGGCTCAAGATGTCTCCGACGTACTTGGTTTGATGGATAAAAATTCCAGATTCGGACTGATTAACTTGCAAACCCAAAAAGAACGTCATTTCACCCATCGCACTCATCTCGAATCGATCTTGCATCACTTTCTCAAATTCCTTGCATAAATTATCATCGGTAGAACCAAAGATAATGTCATCGACATATACCTGTACCAACAGAAGATCTTCACCTTTTTCTTTGATGAAGAGGGTACAGTCGATCAAACCCCGTCTAAACCCGTTGTTCAGTAGGTAGGTAGACAGTGTCTCATACCAGGCTCGAGGTGCTTGATGAAGACCATATAACGCTTTGTTAAGTAGTAAAACTCTGTCAGGATGTAATGGATCTTCAAACCCCGGTGGTTGCTCGACATATACTTCCTCTTCGACTACTCCATGTAGAAATGCACTTTTAACATCCATCTGGTACACTTTGAATTTCTTGAAGGATGCGTAGGCTAGAAAGATTCTAATAGCCTCCAGACGTGCAACAGGAGCATACACTTCATTGTAGTCAATACCTTCTATCTGACTGAAGCCTTGAACAACTAACCTTGCTTTGTTTCGGACAACAATCCCACGGTCGTCCTTCTTGCACTTAAATACCCAACGAGTTCCGATCTTCTTGTAGTTGTCGGGCCTATCAACCAATTTCCATACGCCCAACTTCTCGAACTGCTGAAGTTCTTCTTGCATGGCTTCCACCCAGGAATCATCTTTCAATGCCTCCTTCCAAGATCTAGGCTCTTCTTGGCTAACATAGCAGGCGAAAGACCAATCATTTTGTTGTCCCGATTCTCGTATCTCAGCATACAAGCCAGCATTTTCGTTATTTCTGATTTGATTTCTTGTCCTAACACCACTGAGAACATCACCTATAATATTCTGCTGAGGATGAATGTTATGAATTCGGGTTTCAGGAACTAGAGGAATTTCAACATTGGTCCTCAAGTTATTGATATTCAAATTCCCGATATCATTTTGAAGCTGTTGAGTTGTAGAAGATGATGCATTTTCTTCTTGGACAATTGGCGCAGACACTGGATCCGTTGCTTCTGAAGTACCTTGAACCGGACCCCGTGCTTCACCATCATTTGCATCAACATACTCCTCATCTTCCGATGACAAATTGTAGTCGACAGCATCATTAAACACCTCATTTGAAGCGAGATTGTTGACAGAAGAAGATGCTTGTGAGTCAACAATGATTGGGCGAGCTAACTGAGAGCCAGTCGCATTCTCGCTTTCAGACAACATTTGAGCAATTGCATTGTCATCATCAAATGTCGGCAGATTGAATGAGTTGAAAAGACCATCATAATCGAACATCCATGGATCTCCAGAAGGCTTCGGTGGATTAGAATATATTTGAACTCTTACTTCACCCCACTCTTCAATCCTTTTGGTAGTCAGGTTCCATACTCGCAGATTAGGAGTAGCATACCCAAGGAAGTAACCTTCGATAGCTTTGGCACCAAACTTCCCGTCAGGCTCAATCATGGTACATGGTGCACCAAAAGGTTCTAGATATTCTAAGTCAGGAGTATTCTTGTGTAGAAGTTCGAAGCACGTTTTGCCATGTCTTTTCACTGTGAGAACCCTGTTTAACGTGTAGCAAGCCGAGGCAACAGCTTCAGTCCAGAATCGAACTGGAAGCTGAGACTCAACCAACATGGTTCTTGCAGTCTCAATTAAGGTTCTGTTCTTTCTTTCAGCGACTCCGTTTTGTTGTGGCGTGTACCGAGAGCTATATTCATGAAGGATTCCTTTTGCAGTGCAAAATTCATCCATAACCCTGTTTTTGAACTCGGTTCCGTTGTCGCTTCGAATTCGCCTCACCTTTAGATTATAAAGATTTTCCAACAAGGTGATCAAATTCTTTAGAATTTCTGGAGTCTCGCTCTTGTGGACCATGAAATCAACCCATGAAAATCTTGAATAGTCATCAGTGACTACCAAGCAGAAAACTTCCCTGTGCACACTCTTGTGTTTGACTGGGCCGAAAAGGTCCATATGCAGACGTTCGAGTGGCATGTTTACAGTGTTAACCTTCTTCAATGGATGTGATTTCTTGATCTGCTTCCCTTTCTGACACGGCACACAGACATCTTGAAGTTGAAAATTCTTCACATTTACACCTCTCACCAGATTGTTTTTGACAAGGTGATTCATTTTTCTGAGGTGAATATGACCCATCCGTCTGTGCCAAGAGATCGTCTCCTTTTCAGTGGCTTTTGAAATAAAGCAAGTAACTTGATTGGACTTGGTTATTGCTTGGCTCATATCGAGGACATACAAATCATTAACTCTTGGTGCTGATAAGAGAATCCATTCTTCGGGAATCTTGAATCCTGGCTTCAGCACATAACAACCGGCATCATCAAAATGCACGGTGAACTTCTTGTCGCAGATCTGAGAAACACTCAGGAGATTGTGATCCAACTGTTGCACATAATTGATTTTGTCGAAACTCACAACTCCATTTGAGATCATTCCCTCGCCGGTGATATACCCTCCTTTGTCTCCAGCAAACGCAACATATCCTCCTCTTATACTTCGCACATCAAAAAGAAGACGGTAGTCGCCCGTCATGTGCCTGGAAGCCCCACTATCAACAATCCAATGACTATTAATAGTTCCTCCTGGAGCTGCCTGCACATGCAATTAACTTATCAGTTTGAGAGGGGAACCCAAGCCTTTGTAGACTTGGGTCGTCCTTGATCATCAAGGAAAGTGATCTCAATCACTTGATGATTAGGAAAAAGAACCTGTGGTGCTCCCCCTGATTGAATTACCTGCTTTTGCCTCCAAGCTGTTTGTCCTTTACCAGTATTTGAATTTATTGTTTTAGCATTTACTGGTTTTACAGTTTCAGATTTTGCTTGTACAGGTTTTTCTTCTTTTACCTCTGATTTTAAGGCCTTTTCAATTACCTTTTGATTCTTTTGTTTTAACTTCTTTTCCCATTCTTTCAAGACACGTGGGTCTTGTTTCGGGGAAACTGATCGTTTTCGGTAATCGATTTCTTGGGGAGCACTCATTTTTGACTTCAGCTTTTGCACCCGTGGGCAATATCTTACAATATGCCCAACTGTCCCACATTCAAAACATGTTCTCCGTTCTACAAACTTCGGAGCAACACGTTGATGACCAGACGGAGAACCAGACCATGAACTTTGTGATCCAGACGTGCTTGGACCTAAATCACATCCGTTGGTGTTGGGTGTAATTATTCTGATCATTTCGTTTTAAAATTCTAAATTGTTTTATAAAATCAAGGTTAGATTTATCCTGAAATGTTTCAAGTTTGTCTGAACCCGTGGATCCAACAAAGTTCATTTTCGGTTCTCGTTTCTTAACAGGAGCTCTTATGTTTTGCACCTTTTGTTGTTGAACCTTAGGTTGCTCAACCTTTGATTGTTGAATTTTAGGTTGTGCAGCCTTAGGTTGAGTAGCCTTAGACTGTTCAACTTTAAGTTGTTGAAACTTTGGTTGTTCAGTCTTAGGCTGCTGAACTTTAGGTGCTTGAACATTCTTGTTCTGAGCCTTCTTTCCCTGTACCTTACCCTTTCCGGAGTTGACTTGTTTTTTTCGCTCAATTGGTGGTTTTTGGTTTCCGTATTGTTTTCTAATTTGTTCACACGGAATTGGATCACATTGAGTGACGGTAATTTTGCCACTTTTGTTCCCCAAAAACTTATCAGTACATCCTTCAAAAATTTGCTCAATTAAATCTTGATTTACATTTTTAATTGGAAAATCTTTGTTAGAGTAGATTTTGTCATCTCCTTGAGCGTGTACAACAAGTTATTCCCTTCATGGCTAGATACAAGGGACTCCATTGCTTTTGACATTTCAGTCTTACTCGGTTTCACTGGTGGATCACACAGGATGTGATTCTCGATTGGAATATCTGTTGTAACCGAGTTAGACTGTGGTTTCACAATTTCTTCAGATTCATCATCCGAAGAATCAGCATCCTCAATAATGGGAGGACTCTGTTCCTTGACACACGATGAATCTGTCACATTCTCAGATTCTGATTGACCCGAGGATGATGTACCAGTTGTGAACCCGAGGCCTGCTGCAAAGTCATCTAGACCGAGTGGCACAGTAGGTTCAAAACGGGGCATATCCTCGTCATCAGGCAATTTGGAGTAATTGTGATTCATTGGGGGAGGACATGATTTGAATCCAATACATGGTTTATCCCCCTTTTTCTTTCTCTCTTGAACGTCAATGATGTGATCCAATACAAAGCGGGAATTGGAATAGCTTTCCAGTTTCTGCTTAATTGTTTCACATTCACATCGAGCTGTTGCCAATTCTACCATTTGCTTTTCAATTGTGTCAATAAGATTATTGTTAGCATGTTGTTTTCGCAAAACAGCCTTTTGTAATTCTGAAACATCATGTTTTAATGACGCAATAGTTGCTTTAAATTCCTTTTCATTTCTGGTCAAAAACAGGTTAGCTTCAGTTGCTTTAGAAAGATCTACAATCAATTCTTGATTGTGTTTGTATGTGATTTCAAACTGACTTTCCTTTTCAGCATATTTAACATTTAAGCTATCACAATTTTCACAACTAACTACAGTGGGTTCATCGACACATACCTGACTTGGTGAACTGTCGACATTAGCCATAAAGGCTGAATGGAAAGAAAAAGATCCATCTTCAGAGAAGAACTGAGCAAGCTTCTCGGAAGTTCCAGCAGATTTCTGGCAAAGAATAGATCTCCTCTTGCATAATGCTTCAGCTTCAGCCAAAAGCTCATCAACTTCCAAATCTAAAGCATCACTTGATAAATCACCAGCATCAAGTGATTCCCCATCCATGCTCCCACTATAACCCGAACTATCTTCATCTTCTGAAGATTCACCAGCAGACACGGGTTCTACGACCTTCTCAATCACTTTAGCATAACATGCTGTTCCACCATTTCCTCCTTCTCCAAGCTGAAGGTTCCAATTGCAGATTTCATCAGCTTGAACAACCAATCCTCTGTGGGGATTAGTGTTTGTGGATCCAGATGCATTTCCTCCAACCGGCACTATTGATCTGTCATTGTTGTTCTGTTGCTGTTGTGGTTGTCCTTGATTCCTGAAGGGATTCTGATTTCCTTGCTTAGGAGGCTTCTGACACTCCCGCTTGAAGTGACCCTTTTCACCACAATTGAAGCAAGTGACAGCATTCTTATCAAAACCATACTTGGTGTTGTTGTTGCTATTCAAGTTGGTTCTCCCCGTCCTTTCCATAAACTCCTTTGCTCTTCGAATTGCACTAGCAAGAGCCCATTTGATATCCATCATTTCAAACTCTTCCCTATCCACTTGCTGATAATCTTCATTGGTTAGATTGATATTCCCAATCTGACCTGCAACCAATCCACAATAAGCACTAACCAAGGTGTTCAACATCTCCATATGCTCCTTGGCTACTTCGACACTGACTTTGGAAAAGCTGGAAGTGTCTAATCTGACTGTGTTCGGATTGGAAGTGGCTTGAAAGTTTGAAGAGCTTCCATAAAACCCTTGCTGTTGCGGTTGTTGCTGCTGAGCTCTGCTTGGGTCTAAGAAAGGCGGTGGTGTGAATTGAGGAGCAGGTTGCACATCCTGTTGTAGAGAAGAAGAATCTAGTCTTGAGAACATCGTGTATGCTGAAGGATCAAACTGATTTGTTGTGGAAGGCCCGGTGTTTGAGATGAAGGCTGTTTGAAGCTTCGCATGTTGAGAAACTGGTTTTTCTCCACTGATGCCTCCTGCAATCCCATAGTACATCTCTGGATTTTGAGGAGTTAGTGTTCTTTTTGCCTTAAGCTTTTCTTCTACATCCTTGTTCTCCAATTTCTGAATTAACTCATACACAGTGATTGTGTCTAGAACACCATTTTCTTTGAGAATTTCAAGATAACTGCTCCACTTTGCTGGTAAGCTATCAGCAAATCTCTTCACCATTTCTTGTGGAGTGGCAGTAACTCTAAAGGCAAACATCTCGCTCAACAAATGATGGAACCTTGTAGATAACTCTGCCAAAGTCTCATTCTCCATACACGTGAATCCTTCAAACTCTTTCTTCAACAATTCTTGCTTGATCTTTCTAGATTGAGCATTTCCTTCACATCGTAACGTGAGCATATCCCACAAGCTTTTTGTAGTCGTACAGTAAACAAACTGGTGGTAAATGTCTCTGTGAAGAGCTTGTGTGAGAATCATGAATGCTTTCTTCTCTAACTCAAATTTCTTCTTATCCTCCTCAGACATAGTGCTGTAAGTTTGTGGATTAGATCCTGCAACTTCCAATTCATTTTCAAATGGAGTAAAGAAGCACATCCATAGATCTTGACCTTGCCCCTGAACATAAGTTCTCAGCCTTTCTTTCCACCATCCCCAATCATTGATGTGATTCAGCTTTGGCGGTTTTGTGCTTGTACCAGTTTCACTGTCGTTCTGCATCATAGCTTGAATGCTGCTGCTTTGATTTGTGACCAATGCCCATTGATTTGCAGTTATCATTGCAGCTTGAGGTGGGGCAATAGCCTGCATCCATGCATTTTTGTTGAAATCTGACTGAGATTGCGTAGCTGATGATTGTGGAGTCAAAGTTGTTTGAGTCCACGCGGTTGGATCCCACTGACCGTTTGTTCCCATTTTATAAAGACAATTAATATATTAAGTGAAAAATATATTTAAAACTTGAAAAACAAGTTTTCTCCTTTTAAAATTTAATTTTTTTTTTTTTCACAAACTATGTTAAAATCTCGAAGGATAACAAACAGCCGAAGGATCTTTGATCGAAAGACCTGAAAAACACAAACTTGTTAAACTTAAACAGATTAGGCTCGAAGGAACAGAACTGTTCGAAAGATCAACAGTGTTCGAAAGATCAACAGTGTTCGAAAGATCACTGTTGAGTTTCGAACAATGACTTCGAAAGACTCTCCAATCGAAGGATCCTTGTCTTTCGAATAAGACCTGTAGATCGACAGATATATCCTTCGAAAAGATTCCTTGGATCGAAAGATAAGTCACAAACTTCGAAGGATGTTCGAAGGATGATTATCTATCGAACCTCCTTTGATCGAAATATGATCTTTCGATTTCGAAGGATATCCTTCGATCTGCACTGACACAGTTGACAAAAGTTGACAGGTTGGTGAAAAGGTGATTGGTTGGTAGAAACTTTCTGCAGAAGGTATGTTCAGACCATACTTTCTGCCAACCCAGATTTGACTAATAAAATATTGCCTAAAAAGAAGGTTCTTATCCAGAAACCGGTCACCGGAGTAAGCCGGAATTTGGCCGGAAATTACCAAACTTCTTAAAAACAAGTTTTTAAGTTACCCAACCCGTTCTTTAACACACCCGGTTAGTTTAGAACACGTTTTTACGTCAAGAACTGTGAGAAAAACACTAAAAACAGATGATAACCCGTGTGAGTTTTTGTCCAAACACTCCAAAGTCTTGTAAAAACTCGGTTTTTAACAAGGAAAAGAGCCACGGCTCTGATACCACTTGTAGGTCCCTCGGAGGTTGAGGTTAAACCTTATCCTTGTTAAGTTTAACACACTAGCAAGTGCGGAATCCAAGCTAGAATGCAAACCGGTAGTTTATATGAGAACACAAGCTACAAAGAGAAAGGGTAGACACACAAGATATCAAAGTTTTCTCTTGTATTTCAGTGGACACGGTTACAGCCCTTGACCAAACTGAAAATACGCTCTCTACAAGACTAAGTTCACTCACACCAATGAAGTGAACACATTACAACAGTATATATAACCTTCACAGCTCGTCTGGTCGAAGGATCAATTAGACTGATCGAAAGATCATCTATCGAGATACAGCCTATCGAAGGATCCACATATACCTCGAAGGATTGGCATCCTTCGAGGTCCATCTATATCCATCGAAGGTTATCTTTCGAGCTCATCGAAGGATATAAACAATCCTTCGATGACTCATCCTTCGACCACACAACTTACAAACCTTTTTCTAACTGTTTGACCAAGTCAAACCAGGAGGATGGTTGACTGGTCAAACTTACATTAAGCACACACATAAACACATCTAAGACGTAACACGACTACAAAAGACATCGTTTTATATCATTACAAAATACAGACAAAGTACAGACACAAGTGCACCAACAGAGCTTGTAGGTGTAAAGCCAAGTGACGATCTTAGTAGCTGAAAGCATGGATGCTTAAAGCAAGGGGGAGCCTGAGCTGAACGTAAGGGGGAGCAGATAGAGCTGTTAGAGTAAAAGAGGGAGTCTGTGGTTGCTGACGATGTCAAAGACTTTCTGGAAGACTCAGAGAGAAGATAGAAAGCTACGAGATTGACTGCAACAATATCCAAGGGGGAGTCTGTGAGTGCATATGTATATCGCTTGCGTCAATCACTTATCGTAGCTGAATCAGATGTTACAAGATGTTGAACTAGTTGTTTTGTGTTGAAGCCCATCCGAACGGATGGACAACAGGTCCATTCGGACGGATGGGATATGCTCATCCGGATACAAAAGTGTTATATATTTAGTCCATCCGTCCGGATGGAGTCCATCTGCCAGCTTGGTTCATCCAAATGGAGGATGCCTATAAATAGGAAAGTAGGGTCTTTGCATTTGTAACTTTTGGGTATTCTTGAGGCGAAGCTCTGCCCGTTTGATTTTGTGGTGTAAACACTGTTATATCAGTTAATAAAAATCATTGATAATTACGTCTTCGTCTTCAATTCACACACGTGATTGGATTACGCACATTTCACGTGTTCGTACGCATTCAACGGATAAAGAAATCGATCCAGATCCTGAATTCACACAAGTGTTTCCCTTATTTAGGGTTTTTTTTTTATAAATGTTTATGATGATATGCTTTCATATCATCTGATGGTCGTTTCAGGGAGTTTCTGAACTCTCCTAGCATGAATAATGTGTTCACATGAATAGTGTGTACGCATTGTTTATCAACGTATTATAACATAATTGTTTGTTTCCGCGATACGGCGAAATCAGCAATATAAATTGTAATGTATCTAACATGTCCTATTACTGCTAGACTTTGTATGACTCAATCATTCATAAATCAAGTCTAATGAACGCAATTAAATTGTATAAATAGTGATTAAGTTGTATGGAATTAGCATGTAATTTTGCCGGTTGCCATACCGTGTGGGTTCGAACCCTAACAATCAACCCGCAAGGGTGCCCCGTCCCCCTAATAGAGTGATTCGACTATCGAGATATAATTTGTGTAACGTATTTTATTTCAAGTTATTTATTTAATTATATATAATCTTTTTTACCTTTTCAGGAAATATTACGAGTTTTGGTCATAAACAGTAACAAAATTTTTAAAAAAAAAAAACCTTAATCAATTACTAAGGACAAATGGCCATCCTCCTTTTACAAGATATATCACAAACCTTTTAAACTTTATAAAATGCATTATCTATGTTCTAAATTGATTGTTTGAGGAATTTACACCTTTACCTTTACGGCACCTCCTTCACTTGTTTACATTTTTACTAGGGGTGTTCAAAACCGGATATCCGAAATTTTCGGATACCACATTTCACTATCCGTATCCGAAATTTCGGATACGGATTCGGATAGTGAACCGGATATCCGAAAATCCAACTTTTTTATTTAATTTTTATTTTTTATTATTTTTTTCATATTCGGAAACGGATATTTTGGATAGTTTCGGATATCCGAATATAAGTTTTCGGATATTTTTCGGATATTTCGGATATTTTCGGATACTTCGGATATTTTCGGATATTCGGATATCCGAAAAAAATAAAAATTAAATTTTCGGATATCCGAAATATCCGAAAATTTTGAAAATCACTATCCGAATCTCGGATGATTTTTTGGAAATTTTTCGGATTCGGATATCGGATATTTCGGATCGGATTTTCGGATCGGATTTTCGGATACGGATAGTTTTGAACACCCCTAATTTTTACCAATCATTTATGTATATAAAACTTTTGGAGTTTCAATGCATAAACTAAGGGAGTTCAGAATTCGTTTCAAATTCGAAAAATTTGAAATTTGATTAAATTCGTTTCGATTATAAGAATTCGAATTCGAATCAAGTAAATTGAATACGAATCGAATATGAATTTATAATTTCAAATTCGATTCGAAATTCTAATAAAAATTATACATTTTTATTTATTATTTTTATATATAATACATATATAACTTTTATTGGGCTATACTATAAATTATTTTCAAAATTTATTTAAAGTATTAAAATTACTCATTACCAAACCGACTACATGACCCATAACTAAAACCTAAGAAAAAAGCAATCAATAGATTTCTAACCCTAAAGATATTAACTTGTAATGTGGAATGGTTATTTCGAATTATCGTTTTGAATTTTAGACTTAGGGTACTTTATTTGGAACTTTTTAGTGTAATATCATGCTTTATGGCTGTTTTTAATTTTTTGTTTCATTTTGATAGTTTTTTACATATTTTAAAAGAATCTGAATCAAATCGAATTTATTTGAATTCGAATTTTTAATCGAATACGAATTGGGTTTTTTATTCGAATACGAATTCAATAGGTTTTAATCGAATTGGAAATTGATTCGAATTCAAGGGAAAATAAAAATTATTCGATTAATTCGATTCGAATAATTCAAAAATTAAATATTCGATTCGATGAACACCCATAACATAAACCACCTTATTTTATACATAAATTTCAATATCTGATGCAGATTGGCATTTGTTCATTTAGGTTCTTACGGTTTGACAAATTAACCTTATAATTATAATATACCTTTTAACAAGAAAACAACTTAATAACATTAACCTGAACACGTTAAATGTATGATGGTATTATGAAATACCCACTAGAAATCAACACGTTCATAATTATATACTAGATGCTGAGGGAATTCGGTTTCAGTCGTATTGATCCTGATTTGTTAGTCATCGGTACTCATTATGGTTTACGATATCAAATTTGAATACAACTTTCTCATATTGGATACAGTTGCAGATTTAGCCTTTTTTTTAGTTTACAAACACAAGTTGTTAAAAAAATTAATAAGTTAGCATGTATCTTTTTCTATTGTATATTCATTTAGAAGTTTTTTTTTTTTAAGGTACTTATATTATTATGTATCTCTAGATTGCTGGCTCACCTGTTTAACTTGTGACCACTAAATTAAGTGGCCACAAAACAAAAGCAACTGAAACTCTATCATGGAACTAACTATTCACAACAATGGCGCCACTTCTACCCCTTCACTCTCACTTTCTTCATCATAAAACCAGTGATCCAAAGTTAAGCCAATACTATTTAACAAAACCCCCTAAAACAACCAAATCAGCATCTCTAACAACAGCATGTATCCGGAAGGAAGAAGTAGTCATCATCGGAGCTGGAATCGCCGGCCTCTCCACCGCAGTTTCCCTGCACAGGTTAATTTCCTTATTTCATCTAATAATAATAATAATAATAATAATAATAATAAACAAGTTTGTTGAGTTATACTGGGTTTGGTTTGTGTGAAGACTGGGAGTTCCATCGCTGGTGCTCGAGCAGGCGGAATCGTTGCGGACCGGTGGAACCTCATTGACGCTGTTTAAGAATGGTTGGAAGGTTCTGGATACAATGGGAGTTGGCGATGAACTCAGATCACAGTACCTTGAGATTCAAGGGTATACGCATTTCCCCCTTTTTTTTTTTGTATGCTTGTGAATTGTTTGAAATATCATATTTCATGTTTTTCTTCTCAGTGTTTACATGATGTTGCATTTGTTTTAAAAACCAAAATATGATTCCATCAACTACTTTAGGTATACATTACATTCTAAATGGTGGGTTACCCCATGATAACCTCCTTGTAGTTGTTAGTTTTACCGCTTTCAACAAGTATTCATTATTTATGTGACCACCCGAACCGAAAATTCGGAGGTCAAGGTAAGAGACACCTGAGCACAGGTAAAACCGACCCTGGTAGTGGTGGAACAAAATCATTGATCCACAACTGACCATGGGCTTTTATCTTCAACTTGTGATCACCAGATTCAAATTATATTAAGATTTACTTGTAAAGTCACCCATGAATCTGAATTTTTTTTCCTGACCTCTTTGCTTGTTGTATTGGTTCCTTGTGTTTGAATGTTCTTATGAAATCAACTGCACAGGATGGTGATAAAAACCGAGATTGGAAGAGAGCTACGCTCGTTCACGTTCAAAGAAGAAGATCAAACGTACGTATACAGTAGCATTTCTATGAATACTCAGTCACCCATGTGGTTAATCTGTATTTGATGCGAATGGGAACAGTCAAGAGGTTCGTGCAGTTGAACGAAGAAGGCTTCTGGAGACTCTTGCCAAACAATTACCTGTTGATTCAATCTGTTTCTCCTCAAAGTTGGCAAAGATTAAAGTACATAAAGATGGTGAAACGCTGCTAGAGCTTTTTAATGGTACCCAGATATCATCAAAGGTAGCATTTAGTTCTATACACACTATATAAATCAAGATTTCTTGATTTAGAAGTGTAGGTGAAACAAAAATCAACCTTTTGATCATCATTCTGTGAATCAACAGGTGGTCATTGGATGCGATGGAATTCGTTCTTCGGTTGCTAAATGGATGGGGTTTTCAGAGCCTAAATATGTGGGATATTGTGCTTTTCGTGGCCTTGCAGATTATGCTACTGGACAGCCGTTTGGGCCACGAGTAAATTACATTTACGGACAAGGCATACGTGCTGGTTATGTTCCAGTTTCCCCAACTAAGGTTTATTGGTTTGTTTGCTTCAATAGCCCTTCACCAGGTACGTCGTATGGGGGCAGTTTAATCTTTTTACACTAAGAATATGACTTGGTACCAGGTTACAGCTGACCTTATTTATTTATGAATGGGTCGACTTGGGAGTTGGGTCGTGCTTTTATTTCAAACAGGTCAGAGCATTCACATCCAGCTTCCTAAAAATATACATACATTCCACTAAAAAACAACTCCTATATTTCCACTAAAAACAAATACTTTTTCTCTCTCCTTTTCAATTAAATAATATTTTTATACCTTTATAATTACATTTTTCCCTCTCCTTCACTCACAACCACTTTCAATATATATTAAAAAATTATAGTGGGTGAACAGTGTCCCCCAAATATACAGATGAACAGTAACATTTTCTCTCTCCTCCACTCACAACCACTTTTTATACTCTTTGTATTTTAAAAACCCCACACACGGCTTTTGATTCCCAGGATGTGAATGCTCTAAACCCCCCATTTTTTAACCCTATATTACACTAAAAATCAATATCTTTTCTCTCTCATTTTCATTAAATAATAGTTTTTAATACCTTTATTATTACATTTTATTTCTCTTCCACTTACAACCACTTTCAAAATATATTAAAAAAATTATAAAGTGGGAACAATGTTCCTTCAAATTTACAAATGAACAGTAACATTTTCTCTCTCTTCTACTCACAACCACCTACAACTACTTTTCATATAATAAAAACCTCCTGACATAATGTGGGTGGGGGGGGGGGGGGGGGGGGGGGGGGGTTGTGGTGGATGTGAATGCTCTCAAATCGGTAATTTAGAAATAGGGGAACACCTCAACTGGGTCGGGTTGGTCAAACTAGTAAAAAGTTGTCGAATATTGTGCATCCGTGAAAACAAAATAGGGTATGGAAATATGCAATGGTTAACATCTTTTTTTATTTATATAAAATGTTATTTGAATTTTTAACACTAATAAAAATATCAAGGGGTCAACATCTTTTCTAATAATATGAAAAAAGTTTGCAGGTCAACATCTTTACCAATAATATGAAAAAAAAAAATTGCGAGTCAACTCAACACAGCCCATTTAGACCCGTGCTAAATGATCACTCGTAACCCAACCCATCAGTCTTGTTATTCCTGTATTTTTTTAATAGTTGTGTGAATGTAAGGTGGCAGGTCCAAAGATTACCGATCCACTGGTGTTGAAGAATCAAACCAAGGAACTAATCAAGAAATGGCCCTCTGAGCTGCAAAACATAGTTGATGCCACCCCGGACGACACAATCATCCGGACCCCACTAGTCGACAGGTGGTTGTGGCCAGGCTTTAGCCCACCAGCATCACTGGGTGGAGCCGTGCTGGTTGGTGATGCATGGCACCCAATGACTCCTAATCTAGGTCAAGGGGCTTGTTGTGCCTTAGAAGATGCTGTTGTTTTGGTGCAAAAGCTCGCGCCTGCTCTAAAGGTGGGACCAATGGCCATTGAGGATGCACTAAGGTCATACCAAAACAAGAGATGGCCACGAATCTTTCCAATGACGGTACGCGCTAATGTGGTTGGAGCTGTTTTGCAGTTGGAGAACCCTGTGGTTTGTGCAGTTAGGGACAATGTGCTAGTCCCTAAACTGATTAGGCTCGGACCGATGTTGGAACACACCAACTTCGAGTTTGACCCGCTACCACAAACTAGAGTTTAACAAACGAAACAGTAAAGTTATTTAAAAAAAAAACTTAAGATTTCATTCGAAGTAAATCTTGATGTTTGCTCTTGCATATCTGTAATGAAAATGTTAACGAGTATTTATAAGAACTAAATTAATTTTAAGAATGATTAATTGAATATGAACCAAAAATAGAAACATATAAATGAAAAGAGTTAAGTTCGCTTTTTGTCCCTAGGTTTGCTCGTAGTATTAACTACGTGAGTTCAAAATCTAAAATTTTAACATCTTGTGTACGAACATTTCCAAATTTTAACCATTGTTGTCCTTTTTTTACTAACTCTGTTAGATTCATCTGTTATGTTAAGTAGAAGGGCATTTTCAGAATCCTGAATAACAAGAAATATCAAAGGAGGATCTTATTAATATTTGGGGCCTGAGGGACCCTTGCCTCCCTGTTTTTCGCTTCGTATGTAAATTTTATATGTATTGCGGTCCCCTTATTTAAAACTCAAGATCTCTCACTGTATTATTATATATACCAAATTTCAGACGGTGTTATTTATTTTTAAAATTGATAAGTTCGTATTTAATGTTTTAAAATGCTACACGCTTTGTCCTTTGGCCTTAACTCGGTTAATTGTTTTGGTTAAATCAAATCATAGAAGGTTACTCGAGTCTTTTAACCCATTTATATAAAATATTTTAACAAATAAAACAAAAATAAGGTGTTGTTTGTTTTTTGGCCAGAAGCACTTCTGGCCACTTATGTTTGCGTCGCGCAGACACGCGCAGACCTTTGGGCCCTGCAGCTTGTTTGTTTTCCAGAAGCACTTCTCATCTTTTACCTCTTCCCCGCCTCTTTCCCACGCAGACATAAGCCCACCTCTTCTCACCTCTTCTCTTGCATCACCACACAAACTGCCTGACCAAATTTTCCCCTCACCCTCTCGTCTCTCTCAGTTTCGACGGAGAAAAACAACCGGCCACCACCCTCCGGTGGTGGCACACGGCGACGGCAGTGGAAACAGCACCCCCCCCCCCCGGTTACTCTCCTCTTCTCCTCTCGTCTGTTCCGGCAACGTTTCCGGCGACTCTGTTTCTCTGACTACCAATTTCACCGGCGTCCGGCTGGATTAGGTTTCTCCGGCTGTTTTCTGATGAAGTTGATGATGATGGTGCCCGATGATGAAGACGATGATTCTGTTGATGATGAGGCCTTGGAGACGACGGTGATAGTGGTGGTGGTTGCGACGGGGGTGGGTTCTTGGAGTGGGGGCTAGGGTTTGCGGTGGTGCTTGGCTTCGCGGCAGGAGACAGGGGCGGTGGTGCTTGACGGTGGTTGTTGGTTGTGGTGGTGGCAGGTGGACGGTGGAGGAGGTAGTGGCGGATGGTTGTGGTGGTGGTGGTAGATGAAGGCAGATAGAAAGGAGTGTTCTGTGTGTGTGTTGTGAAGTGGTTTTTGTAGAAGTAAAAAAAACAAACCATCTTCTCCTTGCAGACTGCAGACCTTTGATCCACTTCTTCTCTTGCAGATGCCTGCAGATGTGATTTGAAGACTGCAGACTTTTTGCATCTGAAAAAACAAACACCACCTAAATGAGTGTAGGTGCATCCAATACTTCTCCCTCTTCACGATGGTTCATTCTCTCAAATTAATTTAAATATCGATTCAAATCCCCAACGTTAATGCTTTCATCCCATAGTGGTCCGGGATATAACGCCAAAATGAAGTATACCGCCCCATAGCGCCGCCCAACACCACTACGGCCTGCGCTATGTTTAAAATTTGTCTTCCCGTGATCCTCGTAGCGGCGTGAAGGGGGGGGGGAGCTTTTCAAAAATCCGACCGTTACAAACGGTCATCTGAAGCATAATGAAGAAACTGAATCTGAAATTTGGAATTGAAGATGTTGGAGTGAAATTGTGTACCTCGGTAACAGTTTCGTCGAGTAAGTGCTTGATAGAGTGAAAAATTGAAATTTGGAATTGAAGGTGGTGGTGCCGTAAGCAGTCGTCGTCGTCATCATCTCCGATTTCTTTTTCTGATTGAAAATTTTAGGTTTTGTTTGAGAGATATTAGGGGGGCTTTGTTATTGTTTAGTTTACCGGAAAGGTGAAACGTAGAAGTTGATGGGCCTTGACTGCCTATGTTGAATTGTTGATGTTTGTTTTAGGCCCATCATTGTATGGTTTATGGGTTTTGTGGACAGCGAGTGACTTTAAAAGTTAGAAATTAATTATAATAAAAATTGAAAATTAATTATAAGAAAAACACAAACTAAAAGCGGACCGACCACCAAATAATTCTAAAATCAAAACTGAGGATTGAGTAGCAACTCAAATAATTCAAGGCGCTAAAAATGATGATAACCTCAAAATGGCCTACAACATGATTCATGACAAAGCAACCCAAGGCCATACTAGACAATTTACACACCTCAAAACACAACTCCATTTAAGTTTTATAAATTAAAAGAAAAAGGTAAACTTCTGACAACCCAAAGCAAGATATATAACTCACTTAACCCCCAACGATGGAAACTGACCAACATCCCCAATAGCAGGTGCAGCAGCATCGTTCATTCGGTTTCCACCAGTGTATCCTCCTCTGGGCCCACGTCCACGTCCCCGGCCCCCTCGTCCACCTGGACTGTAGTACCTTTCTCCTTCAGCCGGTTTCAGAAACTCGTTGATGCTAAGTGACTGTTCAATTAGAAGAAAAAAATCATTCAAACATGGTTACAAATGCTGGTTTGAGTTCAAACTGGCAAGTCATCAAACTGGCAATCTAAACAGTTTCAATGGTCAGGAAGGTTTCAAAAAAAATAAACTACATGATGTCATAAATAATTTAAGCATTAAAAATGTGTAACTAACTTAAAAGTAGAATAAAAAGAAAAACCAGAAATATAGTCCAACAACCCAGGTCGCTTGTTTGACAGATTCAAATAGTGGCAGTTAAAAAATAAGCATCAAGTGTTAAAATAAGCATTGCATGTTACAAAATACTTGCCTTTTTAGCTTTCTCTTCTTTGTCAGCGGCCTCTTTGCGCTTATCCTTGTCAGATCCCTGTTAATATAGAACAATAATAAAATATCACAAATATGACTTTCATTTGACTAAGAAAACAAAAATAAATAAATAATCTACAGTTGCAGTGCTTTAAAGTTCATACCAGTTTGACAAAAATGTCCTCTTCACTTTTTTTGTTTGAAAGCAGCTGCATCTTTGCTAGATCTTTATCCAAAGCAACCTTTCTTTCCTCAGACTTGAGTGCCTGCAAAGCTTTTCTCTTCTCTTCTAGAACCTTCTCATACTCCTCCAGTGTCATTTCCTGTCATGTAAAAAAAAACATAAATGGGGGTGCTTGGTTCACAAATCTGATTACATGTAATTGCAACACACGTAACCAAATCTGATTACATAGAACTGCAACATAGAAAAACACTAAGAGAGTTTAGGTTGCGGATTGTTTGTGAAGGTAATTAGATTCAAAGAAACTGGAAATAAAAATTTCATTAGGTTTTAAACAATACCTTAATGTGTGAAAGGATTGTTGAGTGCCATCAACCAACGAAAATTAAAAAGAAAAGACTCTTTTACTGACCAACAAAACACAATATTGGACGAAAGTTTTTCTAAACAATTACAATTCCAATGAGAACTCCACAAACCAAACAAAACCTTAAAGTTGCAGATAAAAAAAATGCCCAACTATTAAATTTGATTAATAACAAGTGACGCCCAATTAGTGACTACAGCTAACAGATAGCACCAGTAAAATTCATGACGTGAAAGTATGTAAAACGATGATTTATATGTCAAATACGGTTGGCATTAAAAATATAAATCTACTTTAAAAGGCATGCAAAAATAACAACTCACCTTCTCCTCAGGCTCCTTCTCTTCTACCTCAGTTGCAGGATTTTCCTTGTTGGCATCAACTCCATCTTCCTGTCCAGCTGACTCCTCCACATTCTTCTCAACTTCAGTCACAGCTTCTTCAGGCTCACTAAAACAAATTCAAAAAAGTCCAAATTACAACTTCCAAAACTCTACCTTAACAGATTATACAATACAAATACTTACACTGCAATCTCATCAGTAGCAGTTCCCCAATTGCCACGACCGGCACCTTCACGCTTAAAACCATTACTGCAAACCAAAAAACACAATTAAATAGTTAATAAAAAAAAACCATTTTTTAAAATAACATGAAACAAGGAAAAAAGGCTCACCCACGGCCAGTTCCACTGTGACGTTCAAACACCCTCCTGGGGCGTTCTCCATCTGCTGCATCACCATTGGTGTAACCACCTCGACGCCCACCACGGTACCCTCCACGAGGTCCACCATACCCAGCACGTCTTTCAGAGGTTTTCTCAACATCAGCATCCTCTGAAGGTCTGTAACTTCCATTGTTGGTTCCATAAAAATTCTCATTGTCAGCAGCAGAGTCACGGTTAAACCCACGTCCACCTCGACCACCACGCCCACCAAACCGGCCACCGCCTCTCTGACCATTAGTCTTAGCCTCTTGCACTACAACAATAAAGAACCACAATGATGTCCACGTTTTCAACAACAATATTTTGGTCCACCTTGAATAAAACTGATAGTTTCAATGTTCAAATGGTCAAGCCAACACAGACAGCAAATTGTAATTCATGCCACCGCTTAACATGTTTATGTTATCAATTAAATCAAAACTCACCGAAAAACTGTTATCTTGATACAAATCAGTTCTTCAATTAGGTTATCAAAAGCACAAATTCAACAAGTACATCAACCCAAATACAACAAACCGGCTGATATAATAAAACATTTAAGTGCAATCTACAACCAAATGCATCAAGATCAATATTATTAACCAAACCCCGTAAAGTTATATAAAAACTAAGGAGAAGAAATAATAAAAATATACCAGCCTGGGCAGGAGGGAGCGGCTTGGAAGGAAGCTTGGCAGCCGGCGTTTTCTTGGCGGCAGGAGCAACAGCCGCCGGTAGCTTGGCAATGAGCTGGTTAGGGTCATCGTTATCATCATCGACCAAAAGATCAAACGGATTCATTGTTGCCATTTTTTAACAAACAAAGTTTTCAGGGATAATAAAACTAACAAATTGAAAACCTAGAGAAGAGATTGTTGTTAGCGTCAGTCAGGAGTGAGAGTGAAACCCTAGCCGAAGCGGCAGAGATTTGAGAATGGGCGTAAACGTTGTTTTAAAAACCCTACAGGGTTTTGTTAACATGTGGGTTGGGTTCTTGTAACGCTACGGCTGGGCTAATGTTATTGGGCATAAATAAATAACCTCGGGCCCATTCTTTGTTATACAAGCAAATCCAAATTATTTATTTATTTATTTAACAACATTTATTCATGAGTTCACACTCTTATATAAGCAAATCCAAATTATTTATTATTTAAGGTGAGGTTCGGCTACAAAGTCTATTTTTCCTACAAAGTGTACAAAGTCATAAAATACCACAATTTCAGCCATAAAACACACTCAAAAACCCACAAATAAATAACAGAGTGAAGATAACTAAAACACAATATCCAAACCCTAACAGTCCATAAAAACTTCAAACACAACATCATAGAACTATGAATATAAAACACAATATGATAATCAACATAAAACACACTAACGTTAGTCATTTAAAAATCAAAGCTTTATCATCCAAAACACAACACAAAACTCACAAATAATGTGTTTTAGTAATCTTCACTTTGTTATTTGTGGGTCTTGAGTGTATTTTATAGCTAAAATTATGGTGTTTTATGACTTTGTAGAAAAAATGGACTTTATAGCCAACTCACACCCTTATTATTTATTTAAGAACATTTATTCATAAGTTCACACTTATAAAATAGACGACCTTCGTTTGTTTCATGATGTCCCCCCCCCCCCCCCTTCGCGTCACTGGTTATGGAATCTCAGCGAACGAAATTACGGTTATACCCTGTTAGCGTCTTAAAGTGTGAAACAAATTCCAATTCTACCCGTTTATACTCTCTTATACCTGCAACTTCAAAATTTGTACACATAGCAAAATTACAATCTTATCCTACAGATTTGCTTTATATAGTATAATAGATAATCACTAGATTTATATAAATAATAATTATAATTTAAATGTTTTTAAAAAGTTAGGGTTTATTTGGTATGTGGTAATGGGATGGATAAATGAATGAAATGGATTACCATTTCATGTCTTGTTTGCTTACCAATAGGAATGGAATGAATCATTGCTTTGAGTTGTTTGGTAGACAGAAAAAGACGACGGAATAAAATCGGCGGTGCGCAGCGGTGGTGGTGGATGGTGGCAGTGGTCGGTGGGCGGTAATGGGTGGTGGAGGAAGCGGTGGTGGGCTGCGATAGTGAGTTGTGGCAGCGGTGGTGTTGGCGGGTGGTGGTGACGGCGATGGTGTGGTGGAGGTGGCGGCGGGTGGTGGTGTTAACAAACGCTAAAAGGGAGAGAATGGAATAAAAAAACACGAGGGATGAATGGAATGATTTTGGGGTATTTCGAGAGAATAAGATTCACAATTGTTCATTTCATTTCACCTCTCATTTCTACATACCAAACAATACCTTATAGAACATTAACATGCCATGTTTTTTTTATCGTTTCAATTTAACTATAAAACGCACTCCATAAGGATCATATTTTTAATCATGTTTAGGGAACTTTGTTGCATATCATGTAAGACCTTAAACATTTCATTTCAACTTAAGTATAAAAGGCACGCCATAAGGATCATATTTTTACTCATGTTTAGGGAACTTTGTTGTATATCATGTAAGACCTTAATCTCAGGTCATCTCACAAACGTAACTTGTTTGAAGTAAAGATTTGAGTAAGAAATTGAAAAGATTTACATACTTTAGATGTTACTCGGCTACTGTTAACAACAAAAATGGTGTCAAAATAAACAAGTTTTAATGATGTTTTAACCTTTATAATTAGGCGAACTTTTTGGTTTAAGTGTATCGCTTTGTTTGCAGTGTTTTTACTTTAAGCTTCTGTTTTACCGGTTGAAATGATCGTATTACATTTAAATCTTAATAGTAACAAGACTGTATAATAGTTTTAAGCTTAAACTTTAACCAATTTCTTGTTCTTTATACTTTTGTCTTTTAATATTTTAATCCCAAAACTCAAAACCCTTGAAACACATTACAAAACTGACTAACCAGACAATTAGGCAGTAGTTAGTAATTGTCATGTTAACATAAGTCTATTGTAGAACTTTTCATTAAAATTTAAGGGTTGGATAAAAAAATAAACTATGAAGATTAAAACATTAACAATATCAACAATGCATACTGAAATTGTCGTCCTAAATGATTCATAAACAAAACTGAGAAGCCACTGATGATATAGCGTTATTGTGTCATTGTTATAATTTTTTTCTATTATCCCTTTGTTTTGTATATCTCTTTAGTCTAATGCACTATAAATCTATTTTCTTTGCATCTATCAAAAATCAAAGTGTGTCACTGTTATAATTTTCTTGTTCTACTATCCGATTTTTTGTATATATCTTTAGTCTAATGCACTATAAATCTATTTTGTTTACATCTTTCAAAAGTAAAAGTAAAAGTGAAACCATAAAGTATGCATTCATGCATGGTAGATATTTATGTACATGTGATGTGTTGCAAAATACATATATGTATCAGGTACAGTTTGTGTATATTTCGAGTCAGTTTACGTCGTTTTTAGGTTAGAATTAGCTACTACTGATAGGTTCTTTAATTGCAGCTCTCGGTTGCTGAAAGTGTTGAAAAACGAAGAAAATTAGTTAAACGAGAAGAAGCAACGAGAACCGTGTGAGACACAGCTGAACGAGTGGTGAAAGAATGAAGAAAGGCTGGAAAAATGTGACATCTATATATTTTTTTAAGAGTTAATTACATGGTTAGTCCCTGTGGTTTACAGAAAGTAACAAGGTCAGATACTAATAGTTTAAAATAACATTCTAAGGTTCTAACTTTTCATTTTGTAACAACCTTGGGTATTAAAACTAACTTTTGTTAACTTTTCTGTTAAATTAAAGTGAAATTACTAAAATAACCTTTTTACAACTACATGAGCCATTTATGTAGTTAACTTTATTTTAATCTCTTTTGCAACTACAGGGGCCATAAATAAAAATACTTCTTTATGGGTCAGGTGTTCTTGACCAACCATTCTTCCTCCCTGTTTTTATCAAATCCCAATTAACCGTTAATCAATTCAAATTCAAACAAAATCTTCAACCACTTCATTTAATTATCTATGATACCCATCAAACGATTTTGCTGTGTGTTCTGGAATAAAAGTGTGAATGTGTGAAATAAAAAATTGAAGCTTTTCTAACTTCTCAAATGATATTGTTCAAATTAATGTTAATCAACACATATATTGAAAAAGGAAAAGAAAAGATGCCTTTACTATAAATCCCTAATTTGAGGAAGTTAAAAAATCATCTTTTTAGAACAAACCAAACCACACTAAGCCAAGCCGGCCACCTTGCCGCCACCTGTTTCGCCTCCACATACTTCTGGAAATTCCACAACCTAAAACTCACCGAGCCACCCACACCATTTGTCGAACTCACTCTACCCGAGTCCCAGTCACGTTCCTACTCACCCCTAAACAATCTGTCACGGCCGAGAACATCACCACCACCACTTTATTGAATAATATGTCCCCATCATGAGATTCCTTAGTCTCGGTTTAGTAGGTTGATGCTTACCACGCGTCGGAGCTCCGGCAATCACCGGAGACTCATCGGCTCTGTTACTTTCTCTCTCTACCATTTGTACGTGTGTGTATATGGTGGTTTTAGAAAAACCACTGGTATAACCATTAGTATAGAGCAGTTACACAAATTGTCCCTGAATTCAAATAAAGTTAAAAGTAAATTACAAGTTTTGTCCTTTATGTTTACACCAAATTGCAGGCGCTGTCCTTTAGCGCAAAAGTTAACAAGTTTTGTCCTTAATATTTTAAAATCTTACACGTTATGTCCTTTAGGCCAAACCCAGTTAATTTTTTTTGTTAAATCTGGTCATGTGCCTTGCACATGAGGGTATTCTTGTCATTTCACCTTCCCAGGGGTTATTTTGTAAAGAACTTTTATTAAGGGGTCATTTTGTACAAAACTTAAAAATAAAACACTATATAAATACACTCTCTCTCCTCTCTCTAATCTGCAATTAGTTAAAAGAAACTAATGAATTACCCAGATCAAAGATCAAAGGTAGAACCTTTATTAATCAAGTTGTATAAAAGTAATCTAATAATCACCATAAACAATAAATTCAACTAATAATCACGAGAAACTGTATAAATTCAATTAATAATCACCAGAAACTATATAAAATCAAGCTGTATAAATTAATCTAATAATCACCAGAAACTTCATGAAACAAGATTTGAAGTTGTTGAATAAAAGATGGAACAATAAAAGATAAGCTAGGTAGCTTGTAAGAAGCTTTGACTTTGACCAGCTTACCTCCGGCAACAAACTTCTTCAAATATCTCAAATCGAACAACAAAATTCACATCAATTATTCAAACAGTCAACAGTTTCAGATCGATTACTCAATCGAACCACCGCACCTAACCCACCGCCGCCGCACCTTCACCACCGCACCTAACACCACCTCCACCTCCACCACCGCACCTAACCCTCTGCCGCAGTTGGTCACCATCCACAACCCACCACCACTCCGGCTACCACCACCTGTAACCGCCCCTAACACCACCTCCACCACCACCACCTGCAACCGCCCCTAACACCACTTCCACTACCGCTAACCCACCTTCACCATCCACCACAACCCACTACCGCATCCACCATCACAAACCCACCACCACATCCATCTTCACCATCTACAAACCCACCACCACAAAAATCCAGATCTACAAAAACACATCCACCGTCGCCGTCGTTCTCAAACACCTCCACCATCACCGTTGGATTCACCGGTCAGAGATATACAGAGAGAAGAGAGACAAAATATGAGAGAGAGAGAACATGAGAGAGAGAGAGAGAAATGGCAGATTTTTTTATTTATAAATCTTTTTTATTTTTTTACAAACTAGCCCCTAAACATAAGCTATTTTACAAAATAGTCCCTGAAGAGATGAAATGACAAGAATACCCTCATGTGCAAAGCACATGACCAGATTTAACAAAAAAATCTAACTGTGTTTGGCCTAAAGGACATGACGTGTAAGATTTTGAAACATTAAGGACAAAACTTGTCAACTTTTGCGCTAAAGGACAGCCCCTGCAATTTGGTGTAAACATAAAGGACAAAACTTGTAATTTACTCTAAAGTTAATTACATAAATGGCCTATGTAGTTGTAAAAGGTTATTGTAGTAATTTCACTTTAACTTAACAGAAAAGTTAACAAAAGTTAGTGTTAATACCTTAGGTCGTTACAAAATGAAAAGTTAGAACCTTATAATGTGATTTTAAACTATTAGTACCTGACCTTGTTACTTTCAGTAAACCACAGGGACTAACCATGTAATTAACTATTTTTTTAATCATTATACAATTCCAAACATTTTCGTATTCAATAAAATCTTGTATTTATTTTACGAGAAAAGGTCCGCTCGGCTCGAATTGGATTTAACTTATTATATATATAAAAATGCAATTTTTTTTTTTGAAAAAATCGCAGCTTTTTCTTTAAGGATTTAATTTTTTATTATTTCAAAAAAAAAAATTGATTTATACACATGTGTATATTGTTAATCTTTTAACTATACATATATGTATATTGTCAATTATACATATATGTATATACATGTTTAAAATTGAAAAACTATGTGTTATAAACCCTAAACCTTAAACCATAAACACTAAAGCTAAACCTTAATGCTAAACCCTAAACCCTAAAGCTAAACCCTAATTCTAAACCCTAAAGCTAAACCCTAATGCTAAACCCTAAAGCTAAACCCTAATTCTAAACCCTAAAGCTAAACCCTAATGCTAAACCCTAATGCTAAACCTTAAAGCTAAAACTAAACCATTAATGTTAAACACTAATGCAAACCCTAAAGCTAAAGCTAATCCCAAAAGTTAAAGCTAAACCCTAATGCTAAACCCAAAAGTTAAACCCTAATGCTAAACCCTAAATACTATTGCTAAACCCTAAACCATAAAACTAAACCCTAAAACCTAATGCTAAACCCTAAATACTAATGTTAAACACTAAATAACACTTATTTTTCAATTTTAAACATGTATATACATATATGTATAATTGACAATATACATATATGTATAGATAAAAGATTAACAATATACACATGTGTATAAATAAAAAAAATTAATAATAAAAAATGAAATCCTTAAAGAAAAAGCTGCGATTTTTCCCCAAAAAAAATTGCATTTTTTTCACCTTTTTTTTTTGCATTTTTTGCTTAGGGAAAATGTGTGGTCCAGATTGCTTCTCAAGTTTCTCAATTAGCCTACTACTTCTCACATGATCCTTATCCTATATATATATATATATATATATATATATATAGGTAGAGGTTCAACTAAAAATTTAATCTTCCCTAAGTTTCCTAAGAAGCAATCTTGAGCTTACATGTGGCAATCTCATTAATTTAGGTGAAAGGGTAATATTGGAAAATGCAAATTTCAAACAGATCTGTACTTAGTTTTAATCACACGATTTTCATTCCTTCTTTCATATTTTTCATTCATTCATTCATTGAGCTTCATCATCTGACCACATCTAATTCAATCGTTTTCATCATCTGACCACATCTAATTCAATCGCAAATCTCAATCTCAATCCTGCTGAATCGTTCATCGTTTTCATCGATTTGCCGGTACCTGCGAGATTGAGATCAATCCTGCTGAATCGTTCATCGTTTTCATCGATTTGCTGGAACCCTAGCTCCTCTGTTCATTCATTGATTTGCTGATTTATCCTCCTCTATTTTAATGATGTCTACTACTGTCGATGGTAAAATACCTTCTAGTTTTAATTTCATCTACTTTTTAGGTTTTTAGTTTTGATCTAAGTTGTGCTGGTTTTTATTTAAAAGTGTAGTTCTGAAGTTGTGCTGGTTTTTTGAAGTTATGCTGGTTTTTTTATATTACATCATATTTTAAAGTGTAGTTTTGTAAAGTTGTGCTGATATCTTTATTTTGTGCTAGTTTGCCTGGTAAAGTTGTGCTTGTTTTTTGTGCTGGTTTATTGTAAAGTTTGTGCTGATATCTTTTATTTGTTCTGGTTTTTTGATTTGTTCAGGAGTTCGTATCTGTCCAACTACTGGTAATCAGTATTATACTCCTATTGTTCCAGATTCTTCCAAACCTGTAGTTGGTATGCATTTCCAGTCAATTGATTCTGCCTTTAATTTCTATAAGAAGTATGCTAAGTTATCTGGGTTTGAGGGTCGAAAGCATACTCAATCTTCAAAAAATGGTGTTGTGATTAGAAAGTACTTTGTTTGTGCGAAAGAGGGTTCAGCGACATCCTGTGCTGTTGACACGGTAAATGATAGTGTTGGTGCTGATAAAAAGTTAAATGACCGAAGGAGAAGACCTTCTAAACGTACCGGATGTAAGGCACACATCCGTATGTCTTTAACTCCAAAAAATACTTATAGAATTTCTCATGTATTTGAGGAGCATAATCATTCTTTTGTTGATGAAGAGGATTATCATCTTTTAGCTTCGTCTAGAAAGTTGACATTCACTGAAGAGCAACTGCTTTCTGATTTTTCTGAGATGAATATTGGTCCAGTTAGGGCATTCAACCTTATGAGAAAGATTCGTGGTGGATTTGATAAGGTTGGAGTGACGTCTACTGATTGTAAAAATTTTAAAAGAGATATTAATTTGTTCATTGGAGAGTTTGATGTGGACATGGCTGTCCAACGTCTTATGAAGAAGAAGCTGTATTTGCCAAATTTTTCTTGTGAATTTTATTGTGATGAAAAAGGTTCTCTTGCTGGATTATTTTGGGCTGATGAAGAAATGAAACTGAATTATGAGGTCTTTGGGGATGTTATGTCTTTTGATGTTACGTTCCGTACGAACAGGTATTTTATTCATTTTTTGTAGATCATTTATTCATATTTTTATTAAACTAGCACAATTCAGCAAGCAGTTGTAATATAATCAATTCAATTTTTAGGTATGACTTGGTATTTGTTCCGTTCACTGGAATCGATAATCATCATCACAATGTCACGTTTGCTGGTTCTTTGTTAGCATCTGAAACTGCTGAATCATATAAATGGCTTCTTCAAAGTTTTTTGAAGGCTTTTGGTGTTGCACCTAAGGTGGTTGTGACTGATCAGGACCCTGCAATGAAAATTGCCATCCGAGATGTTTTCCCAGATACCAGACATCGTTTGTGTATGTGGCATATAATGATCAAAGTTTCTGAAAAGGTAACTTTCTTAAACCAGCACAGTTTTACAATGTTATAATTTTTTAAACCAGCATAAATTAAACCAGCACACTTTAAACAATCCATTTAAACAAACACACTTTAGCATATAAATCAGCACACTTTGGCATATAACTCAGCACACTTTTAAACCAGCACACTTTCTTTAAACCATCACAGTTTAAGCATCATAGTTTAAGTTTATACATCAACTAGCACACTTTAACATATAAACCAGCACATTTTAGGATTTGTTTGCTGTTTTAATATACTAATTATTTTTTTTTGTTATAGGTTGGTACTGAGCTATCACAAGATGAGGTTTTTAAAGAAGATATATGTGCTGTTGTATGGACTGATGCTCTTGAACCAGCACAGTTTGAGACACAATGGTGTGATTTAATGATTAAGTACAACCTTACTAGTAACAGCTGGCTGTCTGATATGTACAACCTCAGATCAGATTGGATTCCTGCATACTATCGTCATGAACATATGTCCGGTCTTATGCGTACAACATCTAGGTCTGAGAGTGAAAATCATTTTTTTGGTCAATTAACCAACACAAAATTGTCATTAGTTGAGTTTTTGAGCCATTTTGATACTGCAATGGAATCTCAGAGGTTTAAGCGCAGCAAACGTGATCATGATACCAGATACACACAACCTGCCATGAAAACCAATTATGAATTGGAACGGGAAGCTGTAAAGATTTATACTCGGGGGATATTTTTTGATGTTCAAGAAGAAATTCGACTTGCTTGCAAGAATTGTATGTGCAGGCGTGAAGAAGAAGTTGGTGATTCAATTAAGTTTTATATTCTACAGGTCAATCTTCCCGGCCTTCATGAGGTATTTATTTATACCTTTAGTAGCACAAACATGTTCTGCTTTTTACAATACATTTTAAGTAGCACAGTGATTTATATTTACAATTAGAATTTTACATATATAAACCAGCACACTTTGTTATAAACTAGCACAATATAAAGCATTTGTTATTTGTGTAGGTTCTTTTTACTCCTAAGGATATGGTAATTAAATGCAGCTGCAACCGATATGAGCAGTATGGTTTGCTATGTAGGCATGCCTTTTGTGTTCTTCGTCTTTGTGGTATAAAGGAGTTCCCTAAAAAATATGTTATGGGGCGTTGGACAAGAGATGTTGTTCCAAAAAAGACAAAAGTTTCGAGTTTTGATCAAAATGCTGCTGGTAATCAAGTTGAACGTGCTTCCAGCATTGTGCGTGAGATAATGACTGCAACTGAACATATTGTTAACCGTCTTGTTACAAATATGGACCTGTTATCGTTGTATAGAGACCAAGTGATCGAGTCGAAGTTGAAGGTTGATTCTGCTGACCTTCCTGCAGAATCACTTGACAAGAATGCAAGATTAGCTAATATTCTTCGTGCTGATCAGCCATGTTCATCGTCTTCTGCTACCATTCTTCCACCTAGTGGTATTAGAAACAAGGGGTGTGGTTCAAACAAACGCTTAAAGTCTTTTCATGAGGTATCATCTTCAAGAATATCAAAGAAACCTAAAACTAGAGGTTGTTTGATATGTGGAGGTCATGGACATAATAGTCGGACTTGTAAGATGAAGACTACTGTTGCTGATTCCCAGAAGAGCAGTTAGTCGTGTGTCTTGGAAATCATGATATTTGGATTTGTTATTTTTTTCATTTCAGTTTGGATTTCTTGTATTCTTATTATGTTTACAACATTCAACCAGCACATTATTAGTTTTTGTTGATTTGTAAATGCAATTGTCAAGAATTTGATTTTTCAACATTCAATATACTGTTTAAAACCAGCACAATTTTAAACTTTGTTCTTTAAAACCAGCACAATTATAAAACCAGTACAATTTTAAACTTCTTCTATGAAACCATCACATATTGTCATAGTGAAACCAGCACAATATTAATTGTAAAACCAGCATAAAATTAACTTTCCTAATATAACTGTTAAAGCAGTACAATGTAATTGTTAAACCAGCACCATATTAATTGTTAAACCAGCACAAAATATTACAGACAACTACCAAACTAATGTTATATTGTTCAACCAACACAATCAATATTTCTTGTTCAATCTGTCATTGATTTTCTTTTCCGCATTTTTCTTGCATTCCTCTTTCTTTTCAGGCTCCATCTTCTCATACTTCTCTAACAGTTCCATCATTTCACCTTTCGCTAAGTTGATGTCGGATAAAAGTATTTTGCTTAAATACTTGTATCTCAGTTCAACCAACTCTTTGTCTTGTTCCGGTGACTCTTTCGACAGCCCACTATCCCATTCCTTCTTGCTCACATGCTTCCCTGTGTATGTCTCCATGTGTCTCATTGTTCGTCAGATAACACTTGCATGAATTGAGCAAGGTTTTTTGGGCTGTTCCTGATTCTAATTCTTTTTTTCTTATCAAATTCCTTGAAAAGTGTTGATCGTATAGGTTCAAGGTTTGTGGCAACAGCTTTTAGTGCTGTTTTTTGTTTCTTTTCTGGTTGTTCGAAGTCACTGTCTGATGAGCCTGCAAGTAATTTCAGAAGAAACATAGTAACCAGCACAAGTTATAAAGTGTACTATATATTAAAAAACAATAACCAGTACCATTTTGATCATTTAATACATAATAAACCATGATTTTTATAATTCAAAACATCATTGTTACATAAGGTTCAGAAAAACATGATCATAATACATAACAGCATTGATAACATTAGAAAACTAAAACAAACAACATAAACATGATGATCATAGCAGGAGCTGGCTAGATTGCTACTTCCTTCCAAAATTCTTGACTGAGATTATAGGTTTTTCCTCATCTTCTTCATGTTTAGGTTGTAGGATGGGGATCTTTTGTTTTTCATCATCTTCTTCTTTTTTGGGTTGTACAACTGAGATTTCAGGTTTCTCATCAATCTCTTCTTTTATGGGATCTGAAGGTTCACCACCAGAAGTAGGATGATTGGTATAGCTTGGCCCCCAGATTGCTACTTCATTCCAAAATTTCGGACTCATGTAATATTCCTTTTTTGTTGGTCTTACAACTTTGAGTGGAATGGGATGCAAAGGTTCATTATCAAAAGTAGGGATTGGTTCTCCTGGTTGTACAATTTGTAGTGGTTTGGGATTGTACAGCTCTGTTTTCACACACAAAAAAGCAACTGAAACTTATATTACTTATCTCCTGAATTTAAAAGTAGCACAGTCGGTAAACCAGCACAGATTTGGAACCCAAAAAACCACTTGTGCTAGTTTCTTCTAAAACACTAAAGTAGCACAGACGGTAAACCAACTAGAATTTGTGCTAGTTTACTAGAAAACACTAAACCCTTTGTGCTAGTTTCTTCTAAAACAATAAACTAGCACAGATAGTAAACCAGCACAGATTTGGAACCCAAAAAACCAACTAGAACTTTGTGCTAGTTTCTTAAAAAACACTAAACTAGCACGGAAGTTAAACGAGCACCGATTTCAAAACCAGAAAACCAACCACAACTTTGTGCTAGATATTTCTAAAACACTAAACTAGCACATAGGTTAAACCAGCACAGAAAATAAACCAGCACAAAAAATAAACCAACACTATTTCATTAAAACACAACGATCGATCTGTTTTATAAAATGCAGAACATGAATCAGTTTAGACATATTAAAACCCTAGAAATCTGTTCGTTTACAGATCCTTAACAAACCTTCGAAATCGTCATCAGGTTTTGTTTCTTTATGCTTCTGGCTTCTTGTAGATCTCTTAGAACCTGTGTAATCGATTTGATTTCGAAGAAACTTAGAAAAACCGTACAAAATTGAAACGAATACACCAAAATGCAAAAAAAAAAATGGAACGTACTCTATGAATCCATCGTTGATGCTGTTTTTGTTGTTGTTTGTTCGATTTTCGTCTGTCTGATTTTCGATTTTAGGGGACGTTTGTTAGCGATTGGGAAGTTTTGAGAGAGAGTGAAGAAGAACTGTTTTTGAATCGTCAATAACTGCTTTGCTTTTTGTCCAGTACTATTTTTTTGTTTATGACGAAAATACCCCCGCGCGTTTTATTTTGTTTACTTATCTAGTTTAATATTAGGGATCTAATCTGGTCCATTGGTTGTTTAAAAAAATGGTGTAGATTGCTTCTTAGGCAACTTAGGCAAAATAGGCTTCTTAGGGGAACCGCCCCCTATGTATATATATATATATATATTGATAGAGAGAGAGAGATAGAGAGTAGGAGTTGGCTACAAAGCCAATTTTTCCTACAAAGTGTAGGAAGCCACAACATAATGACATGTGGCAGATAGTTATTTTATTGAAAAGGGCAAAAAGGTAATTTGATATTTATTATATTTATGGTATATATTTATTATAACTAACACATGAGAAACTTAGGAAACCAATTATCACAATGAAATCAAATTGACAGTTATATTAGGATCGATTCATTGATATCATTCAAGTCTCAACTTCTTCTTCTTCTTCTTCTTCTTCTAAAGTAGTTCGCTGGAAAAAAAAAACCATGGCATCACTGTGTGTTTTATCACTAAAAGACACTGTTATGAACACATCTACGTTGTGTTTTAGCAGTCAGTAATTGGTTCATCATGTTGTGTTTTATCAGTCAGTAACTGGTTCATCATTGTGTTTTAACACTAAAACACACTACTATGAACATGTCACACCCCCAAAATCCACAAGCGGAGTATCACCGCAGGAGGCGTGACTGAACAAGATCTAGCCACCAATCACATTGAACTCATAGGAATATGTAAATAAATCTTTCAGTTAATTACATTAAGTGTTACAACGTTACAAGTAATACACAGTATACAGCGGAAGCATAATTCATTCGTTAAGTGTTTATAAACCACATATAAGAACCATTAGTCTTGTGTTGAGATTCCATGTATCTCGACCCATGACCACTCCAGCCTCCCAGACAGCAAGTTCCAATAATATGCACCTAAAGGCCTGCAAGGCATGTAACAACGAATCAACAACAAAGTTGAGCGAGTTCACAGTTGGGTGTTCGTTTTAAGTTGTTTCAAAAACATAGTGTTTCTTTAGCTGGCTTACATGCCGTGGGGGTTACCCCTTAGTTGAAAATATGATTAACCAAATCCTTCTTTCCCAAACCATAACCAGTGGGGGCTTCCCCATGTGAACCACTAGACCCGTTTACCATATCGACCACTGACTAAAGTAAGTTGGTGCCCTGACGTCAATGTCTATCATCATTGACTAGTGCCCAGATCCATTAGTTCACGCCCGTCCTCTGCGGCACGGTGTGAGGCTTGTCAAACCTAAACAGCGCTATCTAACTAATGACCCGTTCGCCATTGGCCCGGCGATTAAGTCGATATAAAAGGAGGGACTTCATGATAGAGAGTTTTGGTCTAGTATCCGTGTTGTCACCCTTCAATAAAGAGGGTGTGTACGTAATCCCCAAACCAGGAGATTTCGCAGGTTCTGATTATATTCTTATCACGTGTTGTCACCCTTCAATAAAGAGGGTGTGTACGTGTCCCAAACCAGGAGATCACGCAATTTCAGTTTAAATCCTTTACCCATTCCCAACCCTTGGGAATCCCATGCCTTGTGGAAAGTGTGAACTCACCTTTGCCTTGCTCGGTAGATAAATCGTTTGTCCTAAGTTGGTCAACCACATCCTATTATGGTTACCACTTGTTAGGACGGTAAACAAGTAATCACGTATAAAATACACGTATTCATCAAGTAGTTGTACAAGTAACAGTTATCGTATGTTATACTAATATTTACACATGTTCACGATTTTTCATCACCAATAATTCAAATGCGCGGTTTAACAAATAAGGCATGGGCCATCACTAGCGTGCGGCCCACTAAGGATAGAGCCCAAGTCTAAAGTGTGTGGCCCACACAACTGGGCTCATATAATCCTACAACAGGTGAGGCCCAAAGCTGGTTTGCATAGCTCAAAGTCTAGTGTGCGACTTGAAACAGTTTGTGCGACCAAGAAACAAGTGTGCACTCCAATGAATGGTGTATTAATTGTTTTTCATGTTTCAAAATGAGGTGGGGCCCAACTTTACTAGTGTGCATTCAGATTTTTATAACAAATTAAACCAAACACGTGACACCCCATCAACTCTCCATTTATTCAAACATGCAGTTTTAACTTATACCTTAAGCATAAAAGTTTGTACCCTCCATGAAGATACAGATTCAAGCTTATAAAAGAAAACCCAGTTCCTTCATTCAATCGGTTTCAGGTTCATGCTTTTAATTCTGAATTAACATTTAAAGTTCACAACCTTCATATCATCCATATTACATCACAAGATTAAATCATATCTACTCTTATCCCTTATATGCTTCATATGATAATAGCATCAAGCAATCAGTTAAAATCATTCGAACAAAATCATAAACTCAATCGTACAGTATGCACTCTCGTATCGCCTAACCGAAACAGGGGTGCGTACTAACTTGTTTGCATTACTATTTCAATTAATAACAAACACACATCCCTTTCAATCAACAGTGAGCACCTTGGATTCAACATAGTCTTTTGAAATCAAAAAACAAACAGTGGAGAATTCATAAATCCAGAAACAGTGGACTTTACACTTTAAAACATATTATATTGTTCACTAATTGTTTCTCATATGGTTTGAAGCACTAATTGTTCACGTATAAACACATGTAATTTGACAGTAAATATTGCATAAGCCGTATTAATAGTACTCACCCGTATCAAGATGTAAAAAGGAAGTGCCGGTCAAGAAAGTGATTCCAGTTGAAGGGGTTTCGTCGACCTCAAGGAATGTTTTAGGGTTTGTTACAAATTTGTGAGTGCTTGATTATGAAATATCCCATCTAAATTATTGTACGTGAACCTGTAAATATGGATTCAAGATAACCGGCCCATCCTCTATTCCATAATTGGGCCTACGATTAATATGTGTGTGGGACGAAGGGGTTTTTTAACAAGTGCAGCCCAATTGTAATCTAAGTGTGTGCGTTTCGAGTAAGTTTGCGGCCCAATACGCATCGTGTAGCTCGCATCCCAAATAGGTTAGTCCCCTAAATTAACTAAACGACACCTAGAGACGTTTAACGATTCCTTGCAGTTAATCAGTCAAACACACGTAACATACTCAATCACGTTTTTCATTTAGCAAGTATGTTACATACACATTAAACATTTAGCAATTTAATTACCATCACAAGTGTTTACTAATTTCTATCGTCGTAAGGGATATGAAAGAGAAATAACAAGAAGCAGGTTCACGTGAAGTTCGGGTTGTCACATCATCCCCAACTTGAAAGAAATTTCATCCCGAAATTTAGCACGTAGCTACTGAGGAAGCTAGTTAGGTTGCGTGGTTTCCTGGTTTTCCTGGGGTGTCACATCCTTCCCCCGTTGGTTTGGAATTTCGTCCCGAAATTCTGCAGTAGCTCCAGCCTCAGTAGTGGTTTCACTTTTCTCGAACAATTTGGGGATGTTTGTGTTCCATTAGGTCTACTCGTTCCCACGTAAACTCTGGGCCATGACGGGAGTTCCAACGAACTCGAACAATAGGTATTCTGGTGTGTTTGAGGATCTTGACCTCCCGGTCCAAGATTTCCACTGGTTCTTCGACAAATCGCAACTGATCGTCGATGGAGAGCTCCTTGAAAGGAACTATTAGGGTTTCATCTGACAGACACTTCTTCAGATTCGACACATGAAATATGCTGTGAACTCCACTGAGTTCTTCGGGTAGATTAAATCTGTAGGCCACCTTGCCAATTCTCTCCGTGATTTCGAAAGGTCCAACATACCGCGGGTTGAGTTTGCCTCATTTACCAAAACGAACTACACCTTTCCAAGGTGAGACTTTAAGTAGTACTCGATCCCCAACCTGGAACTCGAGTGGTTTCCTTCGCTTATCAGCGTAGCTTTTCTGACGGTCACGAGCTGCCGCCATTCGTTGTCGTATCCGAGCAACCTTCTCTGTTGTACTTACGACAAGTTCTGGGCCAGTGATTTGGCTGTTTCCAACTTCTGCCCAACAAAGAGATGATCGGTACTTCCGTCCGTACAATGCCTCAAACCGAGCAGCCTAGATGCTGGTGTGGTAACTGTTGTTATACGAAAACTCCACTAAAGGTAGATGCCACTCCCAACCGTTGTCATAGTCGATTACACATGCTCAAAGCATGTCTTCAAGAGTTTAGATGGTGCGTTCAGTCTGCCCATCCGCCTGTGGATGACATGCTGCGCTCATGTCTAACCGAGAGCCAAAAGACTTGTGCATAGCTTGCCACAACTCAAGAGTAGAACGTGCATCACGATCGGAAATAATGGAGGTTGGCACCCCGTGCCTCGAAACCACTTCCTTTAAGCAAATGACTGCAAGTGTTGAAAACTTATCCATTTTCTTGCTCGCTAAAAAGTGTACTGGTTACGTGAGACAATCAACGATCATCCAGGTGCTATTGTTTCCGTTTCGAGTTGTAGGTAGATTATCGACCAAATCCATGGCAGTCTGTTTTTTTTTATTTCCATGTGAGTGTTGCTGGTTGCTGATACTACACCTTGACTTTCCACAAGTCGATCCATCATTCACATATCTAACTAGGTGAGCCTTCATGTCCGATTACCAGTACAAGGTTTATAAATCCTAATGCCTCTCATCCAAACCCAGACGGCTAGAATGTCGAAACTGGTGTGCTTGCTCAACGCGAGTTCCCCATAGTTTCCATCTAATGAGACCCGCATTCGTTCCATGAAGTAACGAGTATCGTCTGACCGGTCAAAGGTTGCTTCTCCACGCCCCGCATGGGTTCAACTTGAAAATTCCTCTTCCTTCAGTTCTCCAATTTGAACAGAGCGAGTCTGATCTGGTAAGTTAGAGTCGTTAGCGAGTTGCAGAGCTCATGTACGTTCAGGTCTCGCAGTCGTATTCATCCAGAAGTTCCATCCAGCGATGTCAAACTGAGTTCCTACCTAACAGTTGTTGAGATGATCCTGGAAGTTCCTCGGGCAGCACATGGAGGGTAATCATGAACAGCTGGTGGATCCTCGATCCTCTTTTTCCTAACCTTACGTCTATAACAGTTGCCACATAGCGGAGTAATCCCTCCGTAGACACTCCTGGCTCGCATTGCTGAAATACACTAACCACCGCGCCACTCTGACGCGTTAGAACAGATAACAATCCTCCACGAAGGAGAGGGATGCGTAGAATTGCCTCCTCACAGGGTACATCTATCTAGAATAACAGGAGAAAAGTCGATGTCGAACTCTTGTCCCACAAGGTCGTGTTTGCATCCCAACGATCATATGAGGTTTCTATTGTCTAGCCATCAGCCGATTCCACAACAGGTTCAAACTCTTAGAAGCATCAGGGTCAAACGGAACAGAGACGAAGCGGATTGCTACTCATACTATCTACCATGTCGTTAAAGTCCTGACGTCGTCCATGCCAATTCTAAATGCCCTTTCAAAAGCATCATTTATGGGGTTGTTGTTTTCATTACTAGGATTCCAAGTACTGTCGTTGTTCCTTTGATCGTTGTCCTCTTAACTTAACTACGGCCAATCCATGTTGTAGGCACCTTTTATTTCCTTACTGCAGGCTAGGGTTACGAATACCTTGTTGTCGCTGTGACTGCTGCTCCCAATGTCGTTGCTCGAAACGAAGCCCTACGATTCTTCGCCATCATAGTCCATCTTTTTACATCCTGAGCCACGTCCTAAAGCGCTACTTATTGTGCTGGCAGTTACGCATACCACACTAAGGTCAATTATCATCACATATGCCTCGATTGATTCGTAAGTGTTGACTCCCATGGGTCGCTGACAAGGGTTAAGGATTCGATTGAAGCCAATTCGCTGGTGCTCATTGCCGGTAATCAGGGTCGTCAGAGTACTGAGGTCGGTAAAGTGCTACGCTCATCCTCCTGTCCATCGATGTTGCAAGTTGCTTGAGTAATACACGGTCTGTTACGAGGGTATTGCATAAGTGATCACACTTCGGGGTCTAAGATGTCAATACATGAGTTCCAGCAAACGAAGAGGAGTAAGAAAGGTACCGATCAATCATCCGATGCTGCGACATCCAACTCAGGGACGTTTGTATAAGCACCTAACCTTCGACACGGTTCACTAAGTGTTCAGATGGGTGTTCAGGTAATACTCGATAGCATCGAGATTCGAAAGGATCCACAGAAGAAAGAAAAGTTCACATTCGAGTAGGGGACAATCACTGCTATGACCCCTATAGGTTTGTTATGTTTCACATCGGTCAAATAATGGAACGAAACGGAACCCCTTTTCCACTTGCTAAGGCTCACTGGGACTCGCATGCACCCCACATTATTATTATGTGTGCACCCACAATAATATTGTGATTTGCATGCTCATCTCAGCTCCTCTTAACTCATATCAAATAGTTCCTCGAACTCGAGTAGCAAACAAAGAGCATCACGAAGCGTACGTCATGAAGGTGTAGGGAAATACCACCCTATCAGTCACATAACACATGCAAGTAGTACATGAATTCATACTGTTGTGCTAAACGTGCAATCACATGCAATATCATATGTAAGTGTTCACTAGTTATGTAGTACAATGAGTATACGAGAGACGAACCTTGCAAGCTGGAGCTGAGTGTCATGGTCGTATTCATGTTTTCAGAACTGTTCGGTTATAGTCTGGTTTTATAAAAACGTTTTCCCCTTTTAAAACCAAGTTCACTATAACCAATGGCTCTGATACCAATCTGTCACACCCCCAAAATCCACAAGCGGAGTATCACCGCAGGAGGCGTGACTGACCAGGATCTAGCCACCAATCACATTGAACTCATAGGAATATGTAAATAAATCTTTCATTTAATTACATTAAGTGTTACAACGTTACAAGTAATACACAATATACAGCGGAAGCATAATTCATTCGTTAAGTGATTATAAACCACATGTAAGAACCATTAGTCTTGTGTTGAGATTCCATGTATCTCGACCCATGACCACTCCAGCCTCCCAGACAGCAAGTTCCAATAATATGCACCTAAAGGCCTGCAAGGCATGTAACAACGAATCAACAACAAAGTTGAGCGAGTTCACAGTTGGGTGTTCGTTTTAAGTTGTTTCAAAAACATAGTGTTTCTTTAGCTGGCTTACATGCCGTGGGGGTTACCCCATAGTTGAAAATATGATTAACCAAATCCTTCTTTCCCAAACCATAACCAGTGGGGGCTTCCCCATGTGAACCACTAGACCCGTTTGCCATATCAACCACTGACTAAAGTAAGTTGGTGCCCTGACGTCAATGTCTATCATCATTGACTAGTGCCCAGATCCATTAGTTCACGCCCGTCCTCTGCGACACGGTGTGAGGCTTGTTAAACCTAAATAGCGCTATCTAACTAATGACCCGCTCGCCATTGGCCCGGCGATTAAGTCGATATAAAAGGAGGGACTTCATGATAGAGAGTTTTGGTCTAGTATCCGTGTTGTCACCCTTCAATAAAGAGGGTGTGTACGTAATCCCCAAACCAGGAGATTTCGCAGGTTCTGATTATATTCTTATCACGTGTTGTCACCCTTCAATAAAGAGGGTGTGTACGTGTCCCAAACCAGGAGATCACGCAGTTTCAGTTTAAATCCTTTACCCATTCCCAACCCTTGGGAATCCCATGCCTTGTGGAAGTGTGAACTCACCTTTGCCTTGCTCGGTAGATAAATCGTTTGTCCTAAGTTAGTCAACCACATCCTATTATGGTTACCACTTGTTAGGACGGTAAACAAGTAATCACGTATAAAATACACGTATTCATCAAGTAGTTGTACAAGTAACAGTTATCGTATGTTATACTAACATTTACACATGTTCACGATTTTTCATCACCAATAATTCAAATGCGCGATTTAACAAATAAGGCATGGGCCATCACTAGCGTGCGGCCCACTAAGGATAGGGCCCAAGTCTAAAGTGTGTGGCCCACACAACTGGGCTCATATAATCCTACAACAGGTGAGGCCCAAAGCTGGTTTGCATAGCTCAAAGTCTAGTGTGCGACTTGAGACAGTTTGTGCGACCAAGAAACAAGTGTGCACTCCAATGAATGGTGTATTAATTGTTTTTCATGTTTCAAAATGAGGTGGGGCCCAACTTTACTAGTGTGCGTTCAGATTTTTATAACAAATTAAACCAAACACGTGACACCCCCATCAACTCTCCATTTATTCAAACATGCAGTTTTAACTTATACCTTAAGCATAAAAGTTTGTACCCTCCATGAAGATACAGATTCAAGCTTATAAAAGAAAACCCAGTTCCTTCATTCAATCGGTTTCAGGTTCATGCTTTTAATTCTGAATTAACATTTAAAGTTCACAACCTTCATATCATCCATATTACATCACAAGATTAAATCATATCTACTCTTATCCCTTATATGCTTCATATGATAATAGCATCAAGCAATCAGTTAAAATCATTCGAACAAAATCATAAACTCAATCGTACAGTATGCACTCTCGTATCGCCTAACCGAAACAGGGGTGCGTACTAACTTGTTTGCATTACTATTTCAATTAATAACAAATACACATCCCTTTCAATCAACAGTGAGCACCTTGGATTCAACATAGTCTTTTGAAATAAAAAACAAACAGTGGAGAATTCATAAATCCAGAAACAGTGGACTTTACACTTTAAAACATATTATATTGTTCACTAATTGTTTCTCATATGGTTTGAAGCACTAATTGTTCACATATAAACACATGTAATTTGACAGTAAATATTGCATAAGCCGTATTAATCGTACTCACCCGTATCAAGATGTAAAAAGGAAGTGCCGGTCAAGAAAGTGATTCCAGTTGAAGGGGTTTCGTCGACCCAGGGGCGGACCCACCATCATGCCAAGGTGGGCAGGCGCACCCCCGAGAAAAAAAAAATTTAGTGTAATTTTCCGAAGAAAATCCCGTCCGCACCCCTTGGAATTTTTCGTCCGCACCCCGTGGATTTTTCGGTGGCATCCCTTAGAATTTTTCATCCGCACCCCGTGGATTTTTCGGTGGCATCCCTTAGAATTTTTCATCCGCACCCCTTAGGTAAAAAAATATTATGGATTTATATTATAATTTTTTTTAGTAAAGTCTGATTTTTTATAAAAAAAACTACCTATATTAATACATTATACTACTTAAACCCAAACCAAAGCTTAACCCATTAGTCCATTAGTCCATATCCATTATCCAATACCCAACAATAAACAAAAAGCCCAATAGTCCATTAGTCAATTACCCAATACCCAACAATAAACATTAACAATTAGCCCAAAAACCCCTTCAATATCCTCCCGCCCTTTGTTTCTGTTCCACGACATCCTGCCCAGCGACTTCATCACCAAGCCAGCAGCAACAGCAGCCAGCGACAGTCAAAATTCCGGCCAGAAACTGACCGGAATCCGGCCAGGTAGCAGCAACACAGCAGCGACATCATCAAGGTTAGTTTTTTGGTTTTTTTTTTAATGATTTTACTTGATGATTTACTGCCATAGATGATTTTTATGATGGTTTTTTGATGATTTTACGTGATGATTTACTGCCTTAGATGATTTTTTTGATGATTATGTTATTTAGATGATTTTTAGGGGTGATTAAACAAGTCTAGGGCTTGATGATTATGTTATTTAGATGATTTTTAGGGGTGATTTTTAGATGATTTTTGGAACGATGAATTTATGGTCATGGATGATGGATCAATATGATTGTGATAGGAACCATGAGTAGAGACGTTATGGCGCGATTTCTCAAGCGGAAAGTGGATACATCTTCCGACCCGACCCGACCCGATACAACCGATTTTTTTACTTATGTACCTAGGGGCCTAAAATTTTTAAAAATCTTCCGCACCCCTATGGAAAAAATCCTGGGTCCGCCACTGCGTCGACCTCAAGGAATGTTTTAGGGTTTGTTACAAATTTGTGAGTGCTTGATTATGAAATATCCCATCTAAATTATTGTACGTGAACCTGTAAATATGGACTCAAGATAACCGGCCCATCCTCTATTCCATAATTGGGCCTACGATTAATATGTGTGTGGGCCGAAGGGTTTTTTTAACAAGTGCAGCCCAATTGTAATCTAAGTGTGTGCGTTTCGAGTAAGTTTGCGGCCCAATACGCATCGTGTAGCTCGCATCCCAAATAGGTTAGTCCCCTAAATTAACTAAACGACACCTAGAGACGTTTAACGATTCCTTGCAGTTAATCAGTCAAACACACGTAACATACTCAATAAGGGGCGGACCCACCATCATGCCAAGGTGGGCAGGCGCACCCCCGAGAAAAAAAAAATTAGTGTAATTTTCCGAAGAAAATCCCGTCCGCACCCCTTGGAATTTTTCGTCCGCACCCCGTGGATTTTTCGGTGGCATCCCTTAGAATTTTTCATCCGCACCCCGTGGATTTTTCGGTGGCATCCCTTAGAATTTTTCATCCGCACCCCTTAGGTAAAAAAATATTATGGATTTATATTATAATTTTTTTTAGTAAAGTCTGATTTTTTATAAAAAAAACTACCTATATTAATACATTATACTACTTAAACCCAAACCAAAGCTTAACCCATTAGTCCATTAGTCCATATCCATTATCCAATACCCAACAATAAACAAAAAGCCCAATAGTCCATTAGTCAATTACCCAATACCCAACAATAAACATTAACAATTAGCCCAAAAACCCCTTCAATATCCTCCCGCCCTTTGTTTCTGTTCCACGACATCCTGCCCAGCGACTTCATCACCAAGCCAGCAGCAACAGCAGCCAGCGACAGTCAAAATTCCGGCCAGAAACTGACCGGAATCCGGCCAGGTAGCAGCAACACAGCAGCGACATCATCAAGGTTAGTTTTTTGGTTTTTTTTTTAATGATTTTACTTGATGATTTACTGCCATAGATGATTTTTATGATGGTTTTTTGATGATTTTACGTGATGATTTACTGCCTTAGATGATTTTTTTGATGATTATGTTATTTAGATGATTTTTAGGGGTGATTAAACAAGTCTAGGGCTTGATGATTATGTTATTTAGATGATTTTTAGGGGTGATTTTTAGATGATTTTTGGAACGATGAATTTATGGTCATGGATGATGGATCAATATGATTGTGATAGGAACCATGAGTAGAGACGTTATGGCGCGATTTCTCAAGCGGAAAGTGGATACATCTTCCGACCCGACCCGACCCGATACAACCGATTTTTTTACTTATGTACCTAGGGGCCTAAAATTTTTAAAAATCTTCCGCACCCCTATGGAAAAAATCCTGGGTCCGCCACTGCGTCGACCTCAAGGAATGTTTTAGGGTTTGTTACAAATTTGTGAGTGCTTGATTATGAAATATCCCATCTAAATTATTGTACGTGAACCTGTAAATATGGACTCAAGATAACCGGCCCATCCTCTATTCCATAATTGGGCCTACGATTAATATGTGTGTGGGCCGAAGGGTTTTTTTAACAAGTGCAGCCCAATTGTAATCTAAGTGTGTGCGTTTCGAGTAAGTTTGCGGCCCAATACGCATCGTGTAGCTCGCATCCCAAATAGGTTAGTCCCCTAAATTAACTAAACGACACCTAGAGACGTTTAACGATTCCTTGCAGTTAATCAGTCAAACACACGTAACATACTCAATCAGGGGCGGACCCACCATCATGCCAAGGTGGGCAGGCGCACCCCCGAGAAAAAAAAAATTAGTGTAATTTTCCGAAGAAAATCCCGTCCGCACCCCTTGGAATTTTTCGTCCGCACCCCGTGGATTTTTCGGTGGCATCCCTTAGAATTTTTCATCCGCACCCCGTGGATTTTTCGGTGGCATCCCTTAGAATTTTTCATCCGCACCCCTTAGGTAAAAAAATATTATGGATTTATATTATAATTTTTTTTAGTAAAGTCTGATTTTTTATAAAAAAAACTACCTATATTAATACATTATACTACTTAAACCCAAACCAAAGCTTAACCCATTAGTCCATTAGTCCATATCCATTATCCAATACCCAACAATAAACAAAAAGCCCAATAGTCCATTAGTCAATTACCCAATACCCAACAATAAACATTAACAATTAGCCCAAAAACCCCTTCAATATCCTCCCGCCCTTTGTTTCTGTTCCACGACATCCTGCCCAGCGACTTCATCACCAAGCCAGCAGCAACAGCAGCCAGCGACAGTCAAAATTCCGGCCAGAAACTGACCGGAATCCGGCCAGGTAGCAGCAACACAGCAGCGACATCATCAAGGTTAGTTTTTTGGTTTTTTTTTAATGATTTTACTTGATGATTTACTGCCATAGATGATTTTTATGATGGTTTTTTGATGATTTTACGTGATGATTTACTGCCTTAGATGATTTTTTTGATGATTATGTTATTTAGATGATTTTTAGGGGTGATTAAACAAGTCTAGGGCTTGATGATTATGTTATTTAGATGATTTTTAGGGGTGATTTTTAGATGATTTTTGGAACGATGAATTTATGGTCATGGATGATGGATCAATATGATTGTGATAGGAACCATGAGTAGAGACGTTATGGCGCGATTTCTCAAGCGGAAAGTGGATACATCTTCCGACCCGACCCGACCCGATACAACCGATTTTTTTACTTATGTACCTAGGGGCCTAAAATTTTTAAAAATCTTCCGCACCCCTATGGAAAAAATCCTGGGTCCGCCACTGTACTCAATCACGTTTTTCATTTAGCAAGTATGTTACATACACATTAAACATTTAGCAATTTAATTACCGTCACAAGTGTTTACTAATTTCTATCGTCGTAAGGGATATGAAAGAGAAATAACAAGAAGCAGGATCACGTGTAGTTCGGGTTGTCACAGAACACACCTAGCATCTAACATCAAGTGCTGTAAAACACAGTACTATGATTAGACTTTAAAAAAACATGTTTTCTTCAACAAAACATACTGAATACATGTATACGTAGGATCTAATCATAATGTAGCTTTAATACATCAATCCTTAAAACAATATCAATGTAAAAAACTACACCTTTACCAGGTTAGTCACTTGTTCGTCACATTGTGTTTTATCAATAAAACACGCTACTATGAACACATCTGGAATTCAACATCAAGTGCAGTAAAACACAGTATTGTGATCAAAATAAAACACATTGAATACATGTATATGCAGGATCTAATCACAATGTAGCTTTAACACATCAATCCTTAAAACAATATCAATGTAAAAAACAACACCTTTACCAAGTTAGTCACTTGTTCGTCACATTGTGTTCTATCACTAAAATACACTACTATAAACACATCTAGTATCCAACATCAAGTGCAATAAAACACAGTACTGAGATCATCTCTTATGCTTGTATTTTCATGTCGAATTTGTAATCTTGATCCATGATTCTAGCTAATTTTGGTATGCAAGATGGTTATCGATAGTGGGTTTTAGATAGAGAGAAGAAAATGTGCGAGATTGTAGGAAGTGTGTTATTTTCTGTAGTTGTTCGATTGATTTAAAACACGGTAAATAACCAGACTACCCCTAACCTATATTACAAGAATGCCACCAACTTGATCTCAACCATTAAACACACCCATCCAATGGCTAGGATCGCTTCCTGCACTTTGTAGGAAAAACACACTTTGCGCAGAACCCCACTATATATATATATAATTATAAATATAATTATATATGTATATACACAAATATGGAATATAGTTATAGTTTTATATATATATCACTCTATTGGATTTTGCGTCACTATATACAAATATACAATTATATCGATACCTAATACCACAAACAGCCTAATAAAAACTTTAACCCTAAATCTAAGGGATCGTTGTTCATGGAATCCATGAGAAATAGAATTGGAATTTGAAAACTTTCCAACAAAAGTTATGTTTGTTTGGTTTTTGAGGTAATTGGAATTTTAAATAAACATTCCACCAAATTCTATCAATCAAAGCAATTTAACAATCGATGCGTATTTTTTCTATCATTCACCAATTATTTTTAATGGAATGCACTCATCGAGGTAATTAGGGGGTTGGGGTGAGAATAAAAGGGTAATTTGTAAATGATGTTCTTTACGTTCAGTTTCCTATCACAATTTAACTAATCAAACACATCAAAAATTTATATTAAAATTAATTCTAATTCCGTCAAATTCCAATTCTTTTCAAACATTCCGATTCCGTCATAAACATTCTACAAACCAAACAACCCATAAAAGTAAAACTCTAAGTCGCTAAGTGATAGTCTTTGACCTAAACAAACTACTATTCGCCTCATTGTATCCTACTCTCATTGTAAGTCGATCATCTCTCACTGTCACCCGTCATCGTTCTCTGTAGTCTAGTCGTCGGCTTATCGGTCACAACCTCTACATCATTAGCGGCCACAACCTCAATATCATTAGCGGCCACGACATTATCATTTTATAAACACTTTTATTCCATAGAGCATTCGTAATAAATTGCTTATCCATATCCATATATTTCCATTAAAAACTACTTTTTATCTATATTTTTCAATTCAATATTATTTTTTATATCTATATCATTAACTTTTCTCTCTCCTTCACTCACAACCATTTCTAAAAATATCAAAAAATTTATAAGGTTTTCTTTCTTCAGATTTTTTTTCTCATATATTTACAGATGAACAGTAACTTTCCCATATATTTTCTTTCTTCTACACTCAAAAACACTAACAACCATTCCTTATAATATAACTAAACTCACTCACATATTTTCTTAGGGTCATCATTGTATGCTCTTATCATTATCTTTCTATGCAAAATTAAACCGGATACAATGGGGCTAACAAAATCGATCGCCGCTCGCTCGACACTCGCTCAGAAAATTAATGCTTGGACAATGCTCGTTCGGTTTTCGGCTCGTTTTTTATCAGCTCGGTTCGGTTTGGTTTGTAAACGGACCGAGCACAAGCAAATGTCCGTTCGGTTCAGTTCGACTCATGAACAGTCCTACTTCATGCCCCTATAATGTCCATTACGCTAGCCTAATATTAGTTTACACGTGAGTTTAACTAATTTTTCTGTACACGTATGCGGATTTACAGCTTAGTATATTCAGACTATGTGCCTACATTATAATTAAAACCAGGGGCGGACCTAGTGTAGATCCAGGCGTAGCACGGGCTACGGCTCAACCTTTTTCCGGTAGTGTAAAAAAAAATTCCCGATTTTTATACATAGGACACCCCTGAACAACTACGAGCACACCCCTCAAATTTTTTTTACAAACTAATAATAAGCCCAGTTGGTGATGATGAATACAAACTAATAATAAGCCCAGTAAGAAACTAAATAATAGCACCTTAGATAAGCCCAAATAACTAAATAATAGCCCAAGATCGAATCAAATGGGTGGTAGTTTAATCAGGGATATCAAGCGTCGATAGAGTCAGACGTCGTTGATGATCATCTTTGAACACAGAGGCGGAGACAGAACAGAATCAAGTATCAACAGATCATCTTCGCTTGGCCTTGGTCGCTGATTGTTTTATTATTTTGATTGGCAGTAACAGCAGAAGTACAAGTTGTTTATGATGTGCTATAAAAGTTGTTAGTTGGTAGTTTGTGTTTATGATGATGAACTTCACATATAAACTTGTCAGATGATGATTAAAAACATAATCTAACAAGTATACATGAGGATCTTGAAAGATCCATGTTGAACATGTAATATAAAATGGATGAACTTAAAAGATTGAAGTTGTTAAAGTGTATAATTTGTTACATACAAATTATGGTTTTCTTGAAAGATGGATGAACACAAGTTCATAAATGGTTTTCTAAAAAGTTTGGCAAAATTATAAGATAAGTATGATTTTTAAACAAATGGACATACCTAAAAATCATACTAGAATACTACCTGTTCACAAGTTCATCTTAGTATATTTATGATATATTATGTTATAAATTGTTGATGAAATTTTGAAAAGAAAATGATATGTTAAAAACATAGAACCTCCATTTTCTAAGGGAAACTATAGCCAAATTTTATAAAATTCAAACACTTAGAAAATATTTTTTGTACAAGGTTCTTACAAGTAAACTTATTCAAAAATAATAAGTATAAAAAAATTTCCCACAATTTTTGTATAAAAATACAAGCAAAGAAGGTATGGTTTTCAAGAAATAAAAATGGTTATAAATATATATTTCATGAAAATATAGATATTTAGTGTCACTTGAACTATGTGCTATGTGTATATTGTTTGTACTAGATTATTAGACCCGTGTACTACACGGGTTTAAGGGTATAAATTTATAAATTATTTAATTTTATATTCTCTTCATAAATTTACATAAGTGATTTTTTTACCATAGATGACCCAACAGTTGGTCATGTGTAAAAATCGATTCTTTTAGAAACAAACCAACTTTACATGGAAATTCTCCTATACTTTTATTTATCGTCATGGCATAACATAGGACGAGAAGAAACTGTCATCTTTTCAATCTAAACGGAATATTCCTTCTATTTGGCAGTACTAAACGAAATCTAGGGATAAACGTTAAAGTGCCAATATTATTTCCGGATAATATGAGTGCCTCAACAACCTGATCACCCAGTGATAGGACCTGTAGTCGAGTTCCATTACATAAACCGTTCTTTCGATCAATATTTCTTGATAACGTCACTGCAACACTAACCTTTGGTAATTATCAATGGTTTGGCAAGTCTAAAAATATAACTCCATTTAGTACATCCGGTGAGTATAGACTTGCATCAAAATATTATGAAGATAATCTATCCTTAAACATGTTTATTACACGGATCTAATAACATTAAAAGTGTTTTCAAAGCATGGAACTAAACCGGTTTTCAAATATCGGATTAACCTATTCTTTACCATTTTTATTATTATAATATAGAATAATAATTTATTTAATAGATGTTTTAAACATATAGTAAAAAAATCCTTTTAAATAATAAGAAGGTGTTGTCACATTGACATTATTTGAAATTGTTTATTATAAGTAGAATTGTTACTAATAACTAACTATATATCTTAGATAAGTCAAAATTAAATAATCAATATCTAAGTAAACAATATATATTTATTAGTATTAAGTTGTTAAGCAATTTTTTATTGTTTTGCTTTAATTAATTAATTAATAATAATAGTGAATTGGATGAGAGAATGCCATGTGGCATTAAGTAGACTCTTGTTTTAATATAAGAATGCCATGTGGCATTAAGTATACTTTTTTATTAGTATTAGATTAGTTATATTAAAAGTTAGGAACTTGAAATAATATACACAAACAAATACAATAAAAATTGCAAATAAAGATTTCAAGAATAAATTCACACCTTATGCCTTTGACACGATTATTGGACGATTCGGACATTTGGACTTATTGGACAAACTATATGAATATTCCGGATTAAGATTATATTATATCAAGCTTGGTAAAATATATATTTTCAAACCGAACGAGCGACACAATATATATTTTTACACGTATATAAAATATGTTATATTTTGTCAATCATGAAAATATATTATTTCGGTAAAAGGCTAAAAATATATATATATATATATATTAGTTTATCTTAAAAATAAACTATTTTTGAGATATATGGAAATACAAGCAATTGCCAAAGCCTAAAATATATATATATATATATATATATATATATATATATATATATATATATATATATATATATATATATGGGATGGTTCAAATGAAAACCACTTTTATTGCGAAAACTCGAAAACTAACTAAAAATGCCTAAAAAACACACCAATTTTTTTTACAATTTTCTTTATTAAAAATCGCTAGTTTTTATATATATATAAAAACTTTTTTTCAAAAAAAAAAATCTTTTGTAGTACACATGTGTACTATTACACATGTTCACTACAAAAAAAAATTGAAAAAAAAGTTTTTTTATATACTTAAAAAAGCGAAAATTAGTATGCAAAAAAATTTGTATGTTTTTTAGGCTTTTTTAGTTAGTTTTCGAGTTTTCGCGTTAACTAGTGGTTTTAATTTGAACTTTCCCCTATATATATATATATATATATATATATATATATGTGTGTGTGTGTGTGTGTGTGTGTGTGTGTGTGTGTGATTCTATAAACATGTCTTGAAATGTATATTTTAAGAATACAAGAATATACGTACAAATACATGCCAACATATACTACCAACACTTGGTGAAAATACCATTATACATGTATTATACTTAAGCATGAGAATACGAAGTTAAAGACGCAAAATACTCATAATACAAGTATGCCTATACTTGGGAACATATATACGTGTATCATACTTAACAAATGGTACACTTGGGTCATGTATATCATAAGCACATGCATATGGAAATATTATATATCAAGACAAGTTAAAAATATATTATTTTAACGAACCTATCGTAATCACAAATGATATATAAAACAATGCATGCAAATAATATACGTTAAAATATAATATTTTAACTAATATATCGAACGTGGAATTGTATATAATTATGAAAAATTATATATGGACATACACCTAAACATTGAGCATGGATCGCGACTAAACAAATAAATATATTCTAAATATATTAAACATATCCGATAACAGCATCATTGAGGCAAACGGGTGGAACCCGATTACAAGAAGGGCTAGTCCCGTACATACGATACACGCGATACAAGAATAAATATATTTTATGAAATATATATAGACACATACATCGAAAGTACAACTCAAAACAAATACAATTCCAAAACAAGTCTTAATAAATATTTAAGACTAAGAGTCGTTACAAGACCGAAGTGTCTAACAAAACCTAGCACGTTTGTAGGTTGCAACACGAACCGAAGGAACCAATCTTGAGTACACACTATTTACGCAACGCAAAATAGTGAGTTCATGTCCCCCTTTTCTCTTAACTGTTTTCGGATTTAGAACTCTCGGGGGTGAAATACATGTCTTGTGACAACCCGAATTCTCAAGGTTAGTGATGTTTTGTCTTGTGATCTTAACTCCTCGTTATCATCCCTTCGTTGTGTTAAACGTTCGGTTCGTATAACTCCGTTAGATTTATTTGTATGCTAACCTTGTTAAATGCTAACCTGGTTAAATGTGAACTTTGCTAAATGTTACATATCTATGCATGTGGGCCGTAATTACCTAGCCCAATTCTTTTGTGTTTGATCAATTCACTTGTGCTCAAACTTCTCGGCCCACTCCCTCCTTTAAACTGATCAGCCCAACACCCTTTTTTCCTTTATGTGTACGTAAAGCTTTATCCTTTATAAACTTTGCATAATCCCTAATTCACTCAAACAAACTTTATCCCCTCTCTCAATCTTGCAACGATCAGCCCCCACCTCGTGAGATACCATCCAGTTTATCAAAGACCTGGTTAGTGATGCCATACCATGTTAGTTATTATTTGATTATTCTTTATGTGATTATTCATGATCAACGTGTGATGTAAATTGTTGCATAACCTTGTCTAAGTTTTTGTACATGGAATCTTTATTATTAACCTGTCTATTATTCTTGATGATAACATGGATTTTAATTAGTTATTTCTTGGTGTAATTTGATTTAATAGGAAGTAATAATATAAGTCGGTATGGTATGAATTGCAAATAGGTAAACAAAGTGTCTTTTGCTTATTGGGCCGGGTCACCGTTGGGTTGTTAGTTCGGCTACACAGAACATAGAATTTAGTGATGTTAGTGCATGATTATCTAGTGTAGTTTTCTATTATGTGAAAACTGAGAATTCATTATTATATTGATTGGTGTTGTTATTGTGATAGTGATTAAGTTGCACCTAAATTTGTGATGATGATATGGTTTTGGTTGAATGATATAGTCTTGAAGTTATCAAACATAGTGGAGGTAATAATCAAATGGTAGCCATGTGACTCTATATAAATGTTCAGTGATGGTTACTTGTACTAGATTAATTAATTAGATGTGATGTTAATGATTAGCTATGGGAAGCCATGTTGGTCGGTTTGCTATGAACGAGAGTCACATGACTTTTATATGATCAGATTGTTTAGTGACTATTCTAGGGTTGCATGATGTTGGCGATTAGAGTATTATAAATCTGAATGAACTATAATCAGTAACGGCGGTGGTAATCACCCGACGAAACTATTGTCCACGAAACCCTTATTCATCGATGAAACCTTTACATTGATGAAACCTTGAAGTTTCGTCATGAAAGCACGTGTGCCAACTACGGACAGTAGGTTAATATATAATGACTGCATGAGTAGAGGATTGTGTGAATAAGTTGCAGCATCAACTGTTAATAATGTTGTTCATAATCAAATGAAGTAAATTGGTTCTCACACCCAGTACACTGAACTATTAGACATTGTTGCATAACATGAATATGAACTTTATGCTTGATTGAGTAATATAGTTGTTACGTGTTAATCAATGCTCATTATTTTACGTGTATCATATGACTATAACTTACGTGAAAACATTACGAACACAAACTGATCATGTGCGTATGAACACTTAGGCTTTGATTGAATAAATTGATCGAGTAGTTAAGTATACAGAGCAAACCGAGGTGAGTTCACACTTTCTACAAGGCATGGGATTCCCAGGGGTTGGGAATGGGTAAAGGATTTGAACGGAAACTGCGTGATCTCCTGGTTTGGAACACGTACACACCCTCTTTATTGAAGGGTGACAACACGTGATAAGGATATAATTGGAACCTGCGTAATCTCCTGGTTTGGGGATTACGTACACACCCTCTTTATTGAAGGGTGACAACACGGATACAAGACCAAAACTCTCTATCATGAAGTCCCTCCTTTTTATATCGACTTAATCGCCGGGCCAATGGCGAGCGGGTCATTAGTTAGATAGCGCTATTTAGGTTTGACAAGCCTCACACCGTGCCGCAGAGGACGGGCGTGAACTAATGGATCTGGGCACTAGTCAATGATGATAGACATTGACGTCAGGGCACCAACTTACTTTAGTTAGTGGTCGATATGGTAACGGTCTAGTGGTTCACATGGGGAAGCCCCCATTGGTTATGGTTTGGGAAGGAAGGAATTGGTTAATCATATTTTCAACTATGGGGTAACCCCCACGGCAAGTAAGCCAGCTAAAGAAAAACCATGTTTTTGAAACGACTTAACACGAACACCCAACTGTGAACTGGCTCAACTTTGTTGTTGATTCGTTGTTACATGCCTTGCAGGCCTTTAGGTGCATATCAATTGGAACTTGCTATTTGGGAAGCTGGAGTGGTCATGGGTCGAGATACATGGAATCTCAATACAAGCTCAATGGTTTATGAACTCTTGGTTTACTAAACACTTAAGAAATGATTTATGCTTCCTCTGTACACAATGAATGATATGTAACGTTTGTAACGCTTTATGTTAATAAATGAAAGTTTTATTTAATTATAATTATGAGTTCAATGTGATTAGTGACTTGGATCCTGGTATGTCACACGCCTCGCGGGGGTTTCTGCACGTGGTATTTTTGGGGTGTGACAGATTGGTATCAGAGCCATTGGTTATAGTGAACTTGGTTTTAAAAAGGGGAAAAACGTTTTTGTAAAACCAGACTATACCCGAACAGTTCTGAAAACGTGAATACGACCATGACACTCAGCTCCAGATTGCAAGGTTCGTCTCTCGTATACTCATTGTACTGCATAACTAGTGAACACTTTCATATGATATTGCATGTGATTGCACGTTTAGCACAATAGTATGAATTCATGTATTACTTGCATGTGTTATGTGACTGATAGGGTGGTATTTCCCTAAACCTTCATGACTTACGCTTCATGATGCTCTTTGTTTGCTACTCGAGTTTGAGGAACCATTTGACATGAGTTAAGAGGAGCTGAGATGAACATGCAAATCATAATATTATTGTGGGTGCACACATAATAATAATGTGGGGTGCATGCGAGTCCCAGTGAGGCTTAACAAGTGAAAAAGGGGTTCCGTTCCGTTGCTTGACCGATGTGAAACATAATAAACCTATAGGGGTCATAGCAGTGATTGTCCCCTACTCGAACGTGAACTTTTCGTTCCTCTATGAATCCCTTCGAATCTTGATGCTATCGAGTATTACCTGAACTCCCATCTGAACACCTAGCGAACCGTGTAGAATGTTAGGTGCTTATATGAACATCCCTGAGTCGGATGTCGCAGCATCGAATGACTGATTGATACCTTTCTTACTCTTCTTCGTTTTGCTGGAACTCATGTATTGACGTCTTAGATTCCGAAGTGTGATCACTTTTGCAACACACTCGCAACAGACCGTGTATTACCCAAACAACTTGCAATATCGATGGACAAGGGGATGAGCGTAGTACTTTACCAACCTCAGTAATTGGACGCCCCCGGCTACCGGCAATGAACATCAGCGAATTGACTTCGATCGAGTCCTTAACTCTAGTCAGCGATTTATGGGAGTCAACTCTTACGAATCAATCGGGGCATAAGTGATGAGATTTGACCATAGTGTGGTATGCGTAACTTCCAGCACAGTTAGTAGCACTTTAGGACGTGGCTCAGAATGTGAAAAGATGGACTTCGATGGTGAAAAATCGTAGAGCTTCGTTTCGAGCAACGACAATGGGGGGCAACAGTCACAGCGACAACAAGGTATTCGTAACCCTAGCCTACAATATGGAATTAAAGGTGCCTACATCGTGGATTGGCCGTGGTTAAATTAAGAGGACAACGACCAAAGGAACAACAACAGTACTTGAAATTCTTGTAGTGAAAACAACAACACTGGAAATGATGCTCATGGAAGGGCATATAGGATTGGCATGGGCGACGCCAAAATTGTAATAACATGGTGACATACACATTCTTGGTAACGAATCACTTCGCCTCTGTTCTATATAACCCTGATGCTTCTTGAAACCCAACCTGTTGTGGAATCGGCTGATGGCAAGACAGTGGAAACTTTATATGATCGTTGGGATGCAAACTCGACCTTGTGGGACAAGTGATCGACATCGACCTTTCATCTATGGTTCTTGATAAATGTACCCTGTGAGGAGAAGATTCTACGTATTCCTCTCCTTAGTGGAGGATTGTTATATGTTCTAACGCGTCAGAGTGGCGCAACGGTTAGCGTCATTTCAGTAGTGAAAGCCAGGAGTGTCTACGGAGGGATTATCCCGCTTTGTTAGCAACTGTTATTGACATAAGGTTAGGAAAAGAGGATCGAAGATCCACCAGTGTTTCGTGATTACCCTCAATGTGCTGCCCGAGGAACTTCCAGGATCATCTCTACAACTGTATAGTAGGAACTCAGTTTGACCTTTCGCCAGAAGCAGTTCTAACTACTCGTACTCTTTACCGTCTTGCACCAGGAGGGTTGCAGGAGCTGCCTAATCAACTACAGGAAACGTCGGACAAGAGTTTTCGCTTTAAGGAGCCCTCGCTATACCCATGAAGATAAGCCTTTTCGTATGTGTACTGACCATCGAGAACTCAACAATGTGACAGTTAGGAATCGCTTGTCTCGACCATGCATTGGCCACCTGTCGACCAGTTACAAGGAACAAGCTTCCATTTGAGGATTGACTAACGACCGAGCTATCATCAGAAGAAGGTCCAAGAGGAGAAGGCTCTTAGGACGACACATCGAACGCAAATGCGGCCACTTCGACTTTGTACACCATGATCATTGAATTGATCAACACACCCGCAGCTTTATGGACCACAAGACTCGACCGTGCTTGTTGCTGACGTTTAGAATCATTACCAGGAGCAAGGAAGACATGGGCGGCATATGTATTCTATTTTGGAACTCTGGGGAAGGAGCCACTCCGCGCAAAGACTTGTTAAATGGTAACGTCTGGATTTGAGAGGTACATTTTGGGTCATATAAACAAGGTGGGAATACACGTGGATCTCGCTGAGACTCATTTCGAAAGAAACCGATCGACACCAAAGATCCCTTCGAGGATACAGCAACTTCTTAGTCTCACTAGATGCTATCGCAGATTCATCTCAGGATTTACAAAGATCGCGCAGCTTAAATCTCTTTAGCACAGCAGGGTGCTGTGTTCGTGGCAGACAAAACAGGAGGACGTCTTTTCAGCTTTCGAATTCCAACTCTGCAATGCACGGAGCATCATCCTTATTCGAGAGTATTGATGATCTAGTGGCATACCATGGTGGTTCGAATCAGAGTCCCAGTTACGCGCCGATGCAACACGAGAAGGTGATGACTTACGTAATGGAATTACGAGGAGGAACTACACGACACGACCCGGGGATGGAAACCGTGGTCTTTGGATTTACTTGGAGGCATTACTTGGACGGTACCAGATGCGTTATTTAGACCGATCACGAGGCCTCCCGTGTACCTTGGCTTCGACAGAACTAAATCAGCTAATGGCATCGCTGGAGGGAACTTTTGGATGATTGCAACTATGAAACCTGAATGTGCGCGAGCTTTGCAGCTCACTATCGACTCTAACTTACCTGATCTGACTCGCTCTGTTCAAACTGGAGAACTGAAGGAAGAGGATTTCCAATGTGGGGCATGGAGAGGCAACCTTTGACAGGTCGGACGATACTCGTTACCTCATAGAACTAACGTGGGTCTCATTATACGGCAACTGTAGGGAACTCGTGTTGAGCAAAGCACACAAGCTTCAATATTCTAGTCGTCTGGGTTTTGATGAGAGACATTAGGATCTGTAAACCTTGTACTGGTAATCGGGCATGAAGGCCCACCTAGCTAGGTATGGGAATGATGGTTGACTTGTGGGAAAGTCAAGGTGAAGTGTTAGCAACCAGAAACACCAATATGGAAAGCGAAAACAGACTGCCATGGATTTGGTCGCTAGTATACTTACAACTCGAAATGGAAACAATATCACCTAGATGATCATTGCTTGTCTCACGTAACCAGCACACTCTCTAGCCATCAAGGAAACGGATAAGTTTCTTTTCTACACTTGCAGTCATCTACTTGAAAGAAGTGGCTGCTAGGCATGGGGTGCCAACCTCCATTATCTCTGATCGCGACCCACGATATGCATGTGATTTGTGACAAGCAATGCACAAATCCTTTGGCTCACGTCTAGACATGAGCACAGCATATCAACCACAGACGGATGGGCAGACTGAACGCACCAACCAAACTCTTGAAGACATGCTTCGAGCATGTGTAATCGACTTTGGCAACGGCTGGGAAAGACACCTCCCTTTTGTGGGGTTTTCGTATAATAACAGTTACCACACCAGCATCCAGGCCACTCCGTTCGAGGCCTTGTACGGATGAAAGTGCCGATCACCTCTTTGTTGGGCAGAAGTTGGTGACAGCCAAATCACTGGCCCAGAACTTGTGGTAGACACAACTGAGAAGATTGCTCAGATACGACAAAGAATGGCGGCAGCTCGTGACCGTCAGAAAAGCTATGCTGATAAGCGCAGGAAACCACTCGAGTTCCAGGTTAGGGATCGAGTGCTACTCAAAGTTTCACCTTGGAAAGGTGTAGTTTATTTTGGCAAACGAGGCAAACTCAACCCGCGATATGTTGGACCCTTCGATATCACTGAGAAAATTAGCAAGGTGGCCTACAAGCTGAATCTACCTGCAGAACTCAGCGGAGTTCACAACGTGTTCCATGTGTCGAATCTGAGGAAGTGTCTGTCAGACGAGACCCTCATAGTTCCTCTCAAGGAGCTCACTATCGACGATCAGCTGCAATTCGTCGAAGAACCTGTAGAGATTACAGACCGAGACGTTAAGGTTCTCAAGCGTACCAGAATTCCTCTTGTTCGAGTTCGTTGGAACTTCCGTCGTGGCCCAGAGTTTACCTGGGAATGAGAAGACCGAATGAAACAAATGTATCCCCAGTTGTTCGAGAAACGTGAAACCACTACTGAGGCTGAAGCTATTGCGGAATTTCGGGACGAAATTCCAAACCAACAGGGGGATGATGTGACACCCCAGGAAAACACGCAACATAACTAGCTTCCTCAGTAACCACGTGCTAAATTTCGGGACGAAATTTCTTTCAAGTTGGGGATGATGTGACAACCCGAATTCTCAAGGTTAGTGATGTTTTGTCTTGTGATCTTAACTCCTCGTTATCATCCCTTCGTTGTGTTAAACGTTCGGTTCGTATAACTCTGTTAGATTTATTTGTATGTTAACCTTGTTAAATGCTAACCTGGTTAAATGTGAACTTTGCTAAATGTTACATATCTATGCATGTGGGCCGTAATTACCTAGCCCAATTCTTTTGTGTTTGATCAATTCACTTGTGCTCAAACTTCTCGGCCCACTCCCTCCTTTAAACTGATCAGCCCAACACCCCCTTTTTCCTTTATGTGTACGTAAAGCTTTATCCTTTATAAACTTTGCATAATCCCTAATTCACTCAAACAAACTTTATCCCCTCTCTCAATCTTGCAACGATCAGCCCCCACCTCGTGAGATACCATCCAGTTTATCAAAGACCTGGTTAGTGATGCCATACCATGTTAGTTATTATTTGATTATTCTTTATGTGATTATTCATGATCAACGTGTGATGTAAATTGTTGCACAACCTTGTCTAAGTTTTTGTACATGGAATCTTTATTATTAATCTGTCTATTATTCTTGATGATAACATGGATTTTAATTAGTTATTTCTTGGTGTAATATGATTTAATAGGAAGTAATAATATAAGTCGGTATGGTATGAATTGCAAATCGGTAAACAAAGTGTCTTTTGCTTATTGGTCCGGGTCACCGTTGGGTTGTTAGTTCGGCTACACAGAACATAGAATTTAGTGATGTTAGTGCATGATTATCTAGTGTAGTTTTCTATTATGTGAAAACTGAGAATTCATTATTATATTGATTGGTGTTGTTATTGTGATAGTGATTAAGTTGCACCTAAATTTGTGATGATGATATGGTTTTGGTTGAATGATATAGTCTTGAAGTTATCAAACATAGTGGAGGTAATAATCAAATGGCAGCCATGTGACTCTATATAAATGTTCAGTGATGGTTACTTGTACTAGATTAATTAATTAGATGTGATGTTAATGATTAGCTATGGGAAGCCATGTTGGTCGGTTTGCTATGAACGAGAGTCACATGACTTTTATATGATCAGATTGTTTAGTGACTATTCTAGGGTTGCATGATGTTGGCGATTAGAGTATTATAAATCTGAATGAACTATAATCAGTAACGGCGGTGGTAATCACCCGACGAAACTATTGTCGACGAAACCCTTGTTCATCGATGAAACCTTTACATCGACGAAACCTTGAAGTTTCGTCATGAAAGCACGTGTGCCAACTACGGACAGTAGGTTAATATATAATGACTGCATGAGTAGAGGATTGTGTGAATAAGTTGCAGCATCAACTGTTAATAATGTTGTTCATAATCAAATGAAGTAAATTGGTTCTCACACCCAGTACACTGAACTATTAGACATTGTTGCATAACATGAATATGAACTTTATGCTTGATTGAGTAATATAGTTGTTACGTGTTAATCAATGCTCATTATTTTGCGTGTATCATATGACTATAACTTACGTGAAAACATTACGAACACAAACTGATCATGTGCGTATGAACACTTAGGCTTTGATTGAATAAATTGATCGAGTAGTTAAGCATACAGAGCAAACCGAGGTGAGTTCACACTTTCTACAAGGCATGGGATTCCCAGGGGTTGGGAATGGGTAAAGGATTTGAACGGAAACTGCGTGATCTCCTGGTTTGGAACACGTACACACCCTCTTTATTGAAGGGTGACAACACGTGATAAGGATATAATTGGAACCTGTGTAATCTCCTGGTTTGGGGATTACGTACACACCCTCTTTATTGAAGGGTGACAACACGGATACTAGACCAAAACTCTCTATCATGAAGTCCTTCCTTTTTATATCGACTTAATCGCCGGGCCAATGGCGAGCGGGTCATTAGTTAGATAGCGCTATTTAGGTTTGACAAGCCTCACACCGTGCCGCAGAGGACGGGCGTGAACTAATGGATCTGGGCACTAGTCAATGATGATAGACATTGACGTCAGGGCACCAACTTACTTTAGTCAGTGGTCGATATGGTAACGGTCTAGTGGTTCACATGGGGAAGCCCCCATTGGTTATGGTTTGGGAAGGAAGGAATTGGTTAATCATATTTTCAACTATGGGGTAACCCTCACGGCAAGTAAGCCAACTAAAGAAAAACTATGTTTTTGAAACGACTTAACACGAACACCCAACTGTGAACTGGCTCAACTTTGTTGTTGATTCGTTGTTACATGCCTTGCAGGCCTTTAGGTGCATATCAATTGGAACTTGCTGTTTGGGAAGCTGGAGTGGTCATGGGTCGAGATACATGGAATCTCAATACAAGCTCAATGGTTTATGAACTCTTGGTTTATTAAACACTTAACAAATGATTTATGCTTCCGCTGTACACAATGAATGATATGTAACGTTTGTAACCCTTTATGTTAATAAATGAAAGTTTTATTTAATTATAATTATGAGTTCAATGTGATTGGTGGCTTGGATCCTGGTATGTCACACGCCTCGCGGGGGTTTCTGCACGTGGTATTTTTGGGGTGTGACATGTCTCAATGGTATGGTTTAGCTAGGGAATGAACTATTAGATCACGTGAGCGAATCGTATCTCTTTTAAGTGCCATTAATCTTGTATAGACCGAGGGGCAGAAGTGGTAGATCTATCGGGTGTAGCGAGCCCCACTCTTGGGTCCTTGTGTGGCCCATGTAGTGCTTTTGTTGTTCCAACCGGGTGGACCAGAGGAAATTCGCTAGGGTTGAGTGCTTCCTATGTCGCCACACATATTAATGTCCTTGCAAAACATTAATGATCTGTTCATAGACGCTTTACATACCTGTTGTTAAAAGATCTCTCGAATGTTTAAAAGTTTATTTGGAACTCACTCAAAACACATGAACTCGCTCAACTTTTGTTGATGTTTTCAAACTTACATGTATTTCAGGAAATTAATGGGATCTTGGTGCTGGTGTTTACTATCAAGCTTTTGGATTACAAGTCATCGATGTCATCCTTTTTGGAGGGTTTGGTCCATATATCTCATCTTTAATGAGATATAGGATGCAAATCCTTATGTTTTAATCTTATGTCGAACTGGTACTTTCGTGAAACTTAAAACTTATGTTGGTGTGTAACTTAAACAACTCATGGTATGTAATATTTTAACTTATATCAATGGATGAACATCGTTTGTTTAATCATGTAGTTGTTTACTATTATCGTATGCAATGAAAACTAATCAAGTTCACACCGCGTGCTTCCGCTAATGGACGGGCGTGACAAATACAACATCAAAAAAGAATTCACAACATCAAATAATTCATTTCTCTTCTCAAAATCATTCTTACTAGATTTTTTACACATGCATAAATATAACAAATTTACACATGTGTAAATGACAAACTTACACTTGTGTAAATTTTTGTTATTTACGAATTCATGTAAATTTAAACGCATAAATTTAATTTCTAACATTGTATTCGAATAATAATGATAAGTGTAAAAAAAACATTTTGAATTTGAATTGTTTTTGACCAAGTTCTTGTGTTTTTTTTCATTTGTTCTCACAGTTCTCGCGATATTTAGCGTTCTCATTTAAACCCTTCCTTATATATATATATATATATTTGTAGGATTAGGATCAAGGGAAACCCCTACGAGTTGTGAGAACTTAGAGAACTCGTTCTTCCCGTGCGAGTTTTGACCCCATTTTTACACCCCTAGTTTAAGACGTTCCAAAGCCGGTTGTAAAAAAAATTCGAAGTGTGTTTTCGGCCACTTACAGCAGCGGTAAAAAGCTGATGACATAGGCATGACATCACCTTTTTACAGCATTTGCGGCTGCAGTAAATTAAAAAAACGATTTTATTTTGGAAAAGTTAATTTTTTTAGGATTTTTGTTTTTTTTTTAACTTTTGTAAGGCTGAGTTCTCTAAGTTCACACAACTCGTATGAGTTTCCATTTTACCCTAACCCTCTATATATATATATATATATAGGGGACCGCTAGAATGAGAACCACCTCGAGTTATGAGAACCGCGAGAACCACGGGGCGAGGTGGACCAAATTTTTTTTTTACAACTAGATGTGTGTATTATAAACACATTCGTAAAAAAAAATTAAAAAATGTCGTGTGGGTAGTTTTTTACACCACAAGTTTGGTGTAAAAAAAAACACCAAACTTGTGGTGTAAAAAACTACCCACACGGCATTTTTTTAAAATTTTTTTTTACGAATGTGTTTATAATACACACATCTAGTTGTAAAAAAAATTTTTTGGTCCACCTCGCCCCGGATGGTGTGGTTCTCGCGGTTCTCATAACTCGGGGTGGTTCTCATTCTAGCGGCCCCCTATATATATATATATATATATATATATATATACGGTAGGGACCCTAAGAGAAGTCCACCCTATTTGAGAAACTTGAGAAGCAATCTGGACCACACATTTTCCCTAAGCAAAAAATGCAAAAAAAAGGTGAAAAAATGCAATTTTTTTTTTTTTGAAAAATCGCTGCTTTTTCTTTAAGGATTAAATTTTTTTTTTATTTTTTTTTTGGATTTATACACATGTGTATATTGTTAGTCTTTTAACTATACATATATGTATATTGTCAATTATACATATATGTATATACATGTTTAAAATTGAAAAAATGTGTATATTGTTAATCTTAAACCATAAACACTAAAGCTAAACCCTAAAACTAAACCCTAAAGCTAAACCCTAATGCTAAACCCTAAAGCTAAACCCTAATTCTAAACCCTAAAGCTAAACCCTAATGCTAAACCCAAAAGCTAAAACTAAACACTAAAGCTAAACCCTTAATGCTAAACCCTAAAGATAAAGCTAAACCCAAAAGTTAAAGCTAAACCCAAAAGCTAAACCCTAATGCTAAACCCAAAAGCTAAACCCTAATGCTAAACCCTAATACTAAACCCTAATGTTAAACCCTAAAGCTAAACCCTAAACCCTAATGCTAAACCCTAAATACTAATGTCAAACCCTAAATAACACTTATTTTTCAATTTTAAACATGTATATACATATATGTATAATTGACAATATACATATATGTATAGTTAAAAGATTAACAATATACACATGTGTATAAATCAAAAAAAAAAAATTTAAAAAAAAAAATTAATCCTTAAAGAAAAAGTAGCGATTTTTCAAAAAAAAAAAATTTGTATTTTTTCACCTTTTTTTTTTTTGCATTTTTTTGCTTAGGGAAAATGTGTGGTCCAGAATGCTTCTCAAGTTTCTCATTTAGCCAACTACTTCTCACATGATCCTTATCATATATATATATATATATATATATATAGGGTAAGGTTCATTTGAGAACCACCTTTATTGTGAGAACCATGAGAACCAATGTGAACACACCAAAAAAACCTAAAAAAACTTAAAAATAAAAACCTAAAAAATCCTAACACCCCCCCCCCCCAAAAAAAAAAACCTAACCCCCCTCCCCTAAAAAAAAAACCTATCCCCCCAACCCCACCCAAGCTAAAATGCTAAAAACTAAACCCCCAAAAATCTAAAAAACACACAAATTTTTTTTCTTTTTATATTTTTGACATTAAAATCGCTACTTTTAGTAGCCAAAAAATTTTCTTTTAAAAAAAATTAATTTTTTTTGTAACGAAATATAGCGATTTTTCATAAAAAATATTAAATTTTTTTTGTGTGTTTATTAGCTATTTTTAGGTATTTTTGGTTGTGATCACATTGGTTCTCGTGGTTCTCTCAATAAAGGGTGGTTCCTAACGGATCCTTCTCCTATATATATATATATATATATATATATATATAGTCCTAGGATCCTGTAAAAAAAACATTTTTCGTGAGAAGTGTGAGAAGGCATAAAAATTCATATGTAGACATCATATTTTGGACGTGGGCATAATGTTTAGGGTTGTTTTTTCAAGAAAAACACCATTCATAACAATTTAAGACGCAATGCAATAAATTCTAGGCTTAAAACTTAAAACACCATGACAAGAACGTTAAGTAGTGTATTTTAGGTATTAAGTAGTGTTTTTTAATTTCACGCCTATAATACGTTGCATTGTGTTTTAAATTGTTATGTTTGGTGTTTTTATTTGCAAAACAACCCAAAACATCATGCCTAAGTTCAAAACATGATGCCTACATGTCAATTTCTATGCCTTCTCACACTTCTCATGAAAAAGGTCCTATATAGTCTTATATATATATATATATATATATATAATGTAATGTAAGTATCTATAGAAAACCCACTTTTATTTAGAAAACTTAGGAAACTCTAACCTCCCGAATTTTATTTTTTTTTAAAAAAATGTACACATGTTATATACATGTTTTTAAGGGTTTTGGGCAAAAAAAAAAAAAAAGCGCCGAGTAGATATTTAAAAAAAAAATAAACAAGTTTTGGTGTAACACATGTTACAAATATGTCAGATGAATGTAACACATGTTACATCAAAACTTGTTTATTTTTTTAAAAATATATACTCGGCGTTTTTTTGATTTTTTTGCCCAAAACCCTTAAAAACATGTATATAACATGTATAGATTTTTTCAAAAAAAAAACATCGGGAGCTTTGAGTTTCCCGGGTTTTCTAAATTAAAGTGGGTTTTCTATACATCCTTCCCCTATATATATATATTATATATAGGGTAGGGATCCTAAGAGAAGTCCACCCTATTTGAGAAACTTGAGAAGCAATCTGGACCACACATTTTTCCTAAGCAAAAAATGCAAAAAAAAGGTGAAAAAAATGAATTTTTTTTTTTTGAAAAATCGCTGCTTTTTCTTTAAGAATTAAAAAAAAAATTAAAATTTTTTTTTTGGATTTATTCACATGTGTATATTGTTAATCTTTTAACTATACATATATGTATATTGTCAATTATACATATATGTATATACATGTTTAAAATTGAAAAAATGTGTATATTGTTAATCTTAAACCATAAACACTAAAGCTAAACCCTAAACTCTAAACCTTAAAGCTAAACCCTAAAGCTAAACCCTAATGCTAAACCCTAAAGCTAAACCCTAATTCTAAACCCTAAAGCTAAACCCTAATGCTAAACCCAAAAGCTAAAACTAAACACTAAAGCTAAACCCTTAATGCTAAACCCTAATACAAACCCTAAAGATAAAGCTAAACACAAAAGTTAAAGCTAAACCCAAAAGCTAAACCCTAATGCTAAACCCAAAAGCTAAACTCTAATGCTAAACCCTAAATACTATTGCTAAACCCTAATACTAAACCCTAATGTTAAACCCTAAAACTAAACCTGAACCATAAAGCTAAACCCTAAACCCTAATGCTAAACCCTAAATACTAATGCTAAACCCTAAATAACACTTATTTTTCAATTTAAAACATGTATATACATATATGTATAATTGACAATATACATATATGTATAGTTAAAAGATTAACAATATACACATGTGTATAAATCCAAAAAAAAATTAATTTTTTTTTAATTCTTAAAGAAAAAGCTGCGATTTTTCCAAAAAAAAAATTGCATTTTTTCACCTTTTTTTTTCATTTTTTTGCTTAGTGAAAATGTGTGGTCCAGAATGCTTCTCAAGTTTCTCATTTAGCCTACTACTTCTCACATGATCCTTATCCTATATATATATATATATATATGGGTAAGGGGGAATGATCCACTAAAAAGTAGATTTTGCCTAAGTAGCCTAAGAAAAATTATGATTATGCATGTGGCACCTCTTATAAGTAGGAAGGAAGAACATTTTAGTCCTTATAAATAGGAATGTGAAAATGACATAAGGCACCCCTTTTGTTTTTAAAAAAAACACAACAAAAAAATTTAGTACAAAAAAATCTAGCACAAAAAATGCAGTACAAAAAATATAGCACAAAAAATATAGTACAAAAAACATAGCACAAAAAAATTATAGTACAAAAAATCCAGCACGAAAAATTGAGAAAAAATTAAGACAAAAAATTTAGCACAAAAATATAGTACAAAAATTCAGCACAAAAAGTGTTATACAACATAGAAATACAACACATTTTTGTGGGTTTTTTTGTCGTCATGTTTTATATAGCAATATGGTACTCAAATTAAAGATAAAAAACGCTCGATTTTATGAAAAAATAGGGGTTTTCTAGTGGCACACCCCCTGTCTATCCGCACACTTTTCCAATTCAATACGCATCGTATAGGCCTATACGATGCGTATTGAAAAAAAGTAAAAGACATGGCAGACTGACAGGTGCAGGTTATGTCTGGCGGCGGGCTTGATACGCATCGTATAGGCCGCCTATACGATGCGTATCAATGCACTGATTTTTTGAAGTTTATTTTTTGGTGTCTTGTGTCGAATGCGAACCCGAGAAACGAAATGGATTTTGAGCAGTTGGTCGATGACATGATAGATAAAGATAGTGACACGATCATATCCATTTTCAAGTATTAGACTAGATAGTCCAAGATGAAATATATTAAAACCATTCAAGCCCACCAGTCTACAATGTGTTATGGTGAGATTTTTCAAGTTTGCACAGTGAGAAAAAAGACCAGCACCCCTGTCAGTATTGTCATAATGCAATGAGACATAACTGAGATTTAAGCGGTGTGTTCTGATGCGTGTGTAGCGTTATATAATTTTATGTATATTTTAAGCCCATTTTAACACTTTAGTCAAGTTTTAAATTTATAAAACACGATATTTTACTAACACTAAACACACATATGGGCAAGTGCACCCATCGTGAGCGTAGTATAGCGTTGGTAAGATACCGAGGTCGTCCAAGGACACAAGAGCTTTTAGTACCGGTTTATCCTCAATGTCTAATCAAATCAAAAGTTTAGAAAAAGTTTTAAATATGAAAATAAAAACTAAAAATGCTGAAAATAAAAATAAAATAAAAACAGACAGACAAGACGAATCACTTGGATCCGACTCGCCTTTAGTGTAACCTTTGATGTCTTCCGCACTTTTGCACTTTTTAAGAGATTATCTTAGTTATAGTAGTAGGTCCCTCTTTTGAAGGTGACGTTACCCTCAACCCATTAGTTTGAGTCAGCAATTATACAATCCTAAAGGGTTGGATTATTGGAAGATAATTAATTAAGTTATTAATGCGTAATGTGGTAGGCCCCTCTTTTGAAGGTGACGTTACCCTCGGCTAAGTGGTTTGAGTCAGCAGGGATACAATCTCAAGTAGCCGGGTTAATGTATTAATAGTAGTTTACATATGAGGAGATCAAGCTATTCGCACCCCCGCCATCCAATACCAGTGGGTATTGAAGGAGGTCCTAGTAAGCTTGACCGAGGTCCTTGCAGGATCTATACACTGAACAAGGCAAGAACCTTACCAAATCATTCCCTTAACCCCCGACCAGGTAGCCAACATATCTCTATATAGACCGTAGAGATATGAATGGTGTAAATCTTTTATTTTATATAGACAGTAAAATAACGCCAAGACACCACAGACAAATGATAAGGAAGTTTCACCTTCAACATAAGAAACTAGTTATTAAAGTCATTAATACAAAACCAAATAAAAAGTGCGAAAAGATTAAAAAACAAAAGTATTACACTAAATGCTTGTCTTCACCAAGTGATGTAAGAGACTTAGGCAAACATGGCCTTTGATTGTCAAGAACTCTTACTATCAATCTTGGATCCCGAGACTACTACACACACTCTATGATGGATGATGGTGGTGGATGTGGGTGTTGTGATAGTGGTGGAGTGTGGGTGTAGTGGGAGAGAGGTGGTTTGTCAAGGGATGCTTTTGAAGTGAACCAAACACCTCTTTTGAAGTGAACCATCCACTTTCTCTTTCTTCATTTAATGCAGTTTATCTGTATTAGTTGACCACGCCCCCGTGTCCGCTGGGCACGGCCCCGTGTGCAGAAGCGTATTTGTACTATCAAGATTTGCTTGGATTCTACGAATCTTAGCGTTGACCACGGCCGTGTGGAGCTGGGCACGCCCCCATTTTGGGGAATAGAAGCTTCTACGCTTTTGTCTTTTCTGCAGACACTTGGGCACGCCCCCGTGTCCGCTGGGCACGGGGCGTGTTTAGCCTTCTGTTGCTTTGTTTTTGCTTAGGAAGATGTTGTCGAGGGGTCGGGCATGCAACGTTTATTCCTTTTCTTGTATTTGTGTTAGATTTAGCTGCATTTTTGCTTCTTTTGTTCATTTGCGCTAATTTAATCCTGAAAATACAAAAGGAAGACAAAAGCATACTTTTCCAACATTAGTACTAAAAAAGGGTTAGTTTTATGCCTCATTTGATGTAATTTATATGTTGCATTTTACACACATCATGTTCCGATCAACATTTATCGACATTGTTATAGGTGATGAAGAAACCCTAAAACAGAACATAATCCCAGATTGTCTAAAGAAGCGCTTTTATCATGTGTCATGTGGTAACAACTACCAAGGGGATATTCAGATCTCTATTCGGTTATCTTTCCGAGCTTTTACACACAAATATGTGGTTCCCAATTTGTGGAACATAATCCCAGATTGTCTAAAGAAGCGCTTTTATCATGTGTCATGTGGTAACAACTACCAAGGGGATATTCAGATCTCTATTCGGTCATCTTTCCGAGCTTTTACACACGAATATGTGGTTCTCAATTTGTAAAATATTATGTCAGTAGGAATGTTTTAAAAATCAGATGCAATTTTACGGCACGCTTATCTTAATCACATCTTCCATGGAGTCACAGATCCGACAATAGGGCCCACAGATCTTCAAGCCCACCAGTCTACACTGTGTTATGGTGAGATTCTTCAAGTTTGCACAGTGGGAGAAAAGACCAGCACCCTTGTCATTCCGTAGTTTCTCCTTTTCTAATTCTCAAAGAATCTCGTAACATATTCTCTGTTTGTCTAAATCGACTGTAAAATTATAAAAAACAAACTATGCGGGCTTTCCATCCATATATTCCGTCCAACATATGACACATGATAAAAGCGTTTATCTAGACAATCTAGGATTATGTTTCGTTTTATTACAGTCGTGAGGTGGTCAAACCTTTCTAAAAGTAGAAAAAATAAAACATTAACAACTAACAAAGATTTAAGAACAAAAGAAGAAAGTCTTCCTCTTTGTTACCAAGCATGTCATCTGAAACAATTAACAGGACATTGTTAACAGGTGCAACTTTACGGCACGCTTACCTTAATCACATCTTCCATGGAGTCACAGATCCGACAATAGGGCCCACGGATCTTCAAGCCCACCAGTCTACAATGTCTTATGGTGAGATTCTTCAAGTTTGCACAGTGGGAGAAAAGACCAGCACCCTTGTCGTTCTGTATTTTCTCCTTTTAATGGGGAATTCTATTGGCACACCTGATTATCTATCTGCACACCTTATGCCCACCCGAGCGACCTCTGGATCACACGTGTTGAATGATCGAGAGAAACTTCTTCGAGCTAACTGCCGATATCTCATCCTTTTTTTGGGTAAAGGGTTACCCCGGTTCAATTTCATATATCACAAACCAAAAAAAGAACAAGTAGTTAGGAAAGTCCTCACTAGTTCACTTTCCTGACATGCCAGGAAGTGTAGAAAAGCTAAGAAGCAAACACAACTAACAACCAACACAAACTCTAGACAATAACTAGAGACAAAACAACTATAACACTACATGCTTGGCACGTTCCATTTCTCAAGCAAGCTCATCCCAGTCGTAGAGCTCTTGACCTTCACAAAAGCTAGTTTCAATCGAATCATAGAAACAATATCTTCACAAATCATGGGCACCGATCTTTTCTTGGTTTTAAACAGCCTCTGATTACGCTCTTGCCATATGAAGTAACCTATCGCAGCAAGAAGTAAACGACCAATCACACTCCGCATCGACTTCTTAGTAGGAACTGGAAATAACCAATCCATAATATCGTCCCATTGTTGGAGCCTAGCTGAATACCAGCCAAATATTTAATAGAAGACCAAACCTGCATGGAAACTGAACATTAAAAAATAATGGTCATGCAAGTCCAGCCCCGAGTAACACAACGGGCAGCAAAGCAGGTTTAAGTTGGTAGCACCACCAACATCCCATTGCCTTAATTTGTCTTGCGTCTTTAACTTCTTCTTGCAAATGAGCTACGCAAGAAACACATGTCTTGGAATACAGTTCGTAAACCAAACTATCTCCACCTAAGGGACTCTATCACCATGAGTTCTGATTGTATCCCACACAACCTGTGACAACTGGCCCAAACCGGTAATTTCCGTACACTTTAATCATTATTTAATGATTGCAATTATGTGCTTAATTGCCAGCGATGTCTGAACACATGATTAAACGAGTGAATTCATGCACGTTGTATACTACAAAATATTGCTTTATGCATAAACGAGAGCGTTGCGTCAAAAATAATAGTAAACTCACCGGTAAGACACAATGTGTCAACAGAACTGCAGAAAGCAGTCAGACAATAAAATTGGAACCTAGGTGTAGGTCCGACAACAAGAATGCATTAAAAACCCAAGAGTACATACAAGGGTTAATGTATATGCAATTCGAAAGCAAAAATAAGCACTAAAAAGCACCCGAAACGCACTTTAAGTGCAGAATTTATACAAATCAGCAATAATTCAGCATTTAGACATATAAATATTATGCAGAAATGTCGTTTTATTATCCAGAATATTTCCCTAAGTGTTGGGAATTGAAAGAGTACAAGTAAGGTACTTAAACGACACTAAAAAGTGTAATTTAGCACTTTAACGAATCGGTATGTAACCGAACAACCGGACAATACCCGGAACACCAAAATAATGCTAGAAGCATTGTTTTTATTTTCTAAGCTAGTTAGGGTCCCCGAAAACCCTAACACACTGTATATTACTTAACACACTTAACACTAGAAATAATACTTGAAATGAAACTAGTTTATGTAACTAGATGGTGTAACTTGGAGTTGAGTTGTAACCAAGACCCCCCCCCCCCCTTCTTGACCGAGTTCCCCATATGGGGACACACTTTCATCCTTTTTGAATTGTTTAATCTAGTTGCCTAATATCTAGGTGACACAAGGACCATCGGTTATTAGCACATGAGATTATATATAAAACCTAACCTAAACACATGGGATCATAACTTACACACAACACCAACTCAAACTCTCTCTTTCTCTCTACCTAGCTCACGGCCACACACACACACCCATCCATCAATTTTTCAAGTTTGATTCTTGCCATTCCAAGATCATTCAAGCAACAAGAATCACGTATTAGGAAGCTTGGAGCAAACGGAACGCGAAGGACCTCTCTACCTTGCTTTTATCCACTCGATTTGTGCTTAGAACCTTCCCTAGCCTTGAGCTAGAGGTATAACACTTAGAACTCGTATTTAAACTATTCTAAAGTGGTTAAAAGGATTTGTGTTGGTTAAATCTCGTTAAAATGCGAAAAGACGCACAAAAGTCTACTAAAAGCATGAAAAATGATGGTTAATAGCACATAAGTTGTGTAAAAGTTGTAGTATTTGAAATATATGGTTATCTAGACCCGATCTATGATGTGGTAGCTCGGATCATCGTTTAACCCGGTTTGGTAAGATCATGGATCTTAACATAAAGCTATTTTAGAAGTAACAAGGGTTAAAAGGTGAAACCCTACCACACACTAATCATGAACTTGTGTAAAAACGATTTTTCTTATGAAATATTGTTCAAAATTAGTAGATCTACGGATCTACAAGTGGTATCCTTGAATAACCAAGTGTATGACGAAACCATGTTTTAAAACCGGATCTTTTATGAACTAAAGGTGTTTTTGTGAACAAACAAGTGTATGGACACTTGTGTAACATGAGTTTTAACAAAGAAATAATTTGCGTAAAACCGACTAGAAGTTGTGAAACTTCATATTCTTTAAAAATAAAGTTTTTAAGAAACTAAATTTATTTTTAAAGATAACAAGACTTACTAAATGTGCTAGTAAGTTACTACACATTTTTGTAAATATTCAAGTTCATGAAATGGAGAAATTAGTGATTATTGTTGATGATGATTGTTGGTAATTGTTGTTGATGATTGATAATGATTTAAAAGAAAATAAACACACGTTTTGAAAACGTGGGAAACCTCCATTTTTAGGGGAAACTCTGTCAAAATTTTTATAAATTTTGACACTTAGAAAAATATGAGTTTTGAGAAACTTATCCCCTAAAAATATACCTCAAAACATTAACAAGGTTTCCCTAATTTTTGATGATAAGAAATGGTGATTTCTTGAAGAATAAAAACGGATATTATGTATATATATTTTTGAGAGAAAAATATATATTATTTTATCACCAATTTTTGTGCTAAGTGTATATAGTATGTGTTATACGTGCTAGTGTATTAAGACTTAAAAATACACTAAATACTCATGAGGAGTATAAACATAAAAATGCACATACAAAATACAAGATACATAATTCGGGTGCAAAGTGCAAAACACAAAAGACTTATATTTATTTTTGGAGAAAATAATATAAGTAAGATTCGTAGTTAAAAATATAGAATATTTTTAACACAAGAATATATACAAAAGAGAGTGACTGTACTTGTGCGACGCAAGTCTAGTGACTAACGTTAAGAAAACGCGTATAGGTTACGACGTTAATTAAGCAAATCCGGTGGAGTTTACGACGCTAGGAACGCAAAGTTGTGAGTTCATGCTCCCCCTTTTCTCTTTAACTGTTTTCAGTTTTTATAACTTCGGGGGTGAAATACATGTACAAATGTACAAAAATTTATAATTGGTATGATATAAATACAAGAAGTACACTTGGTGAGAACGAGAACCAGGTGTGGCGAAATATGAGAATATGAGAAGCGCACTTGGTGAGAACGAGAACCAAGTAAGAGGCGCCATGAGAAATGATAACAAGAAACGCGCTTGGTGAGAACGAGAACCAAGTAGGAGGCGTTATGAGAAATAGTGTCACGAATAGGGTACAGAAGCACCATTAATCAACAATATACCTAGACCGCAGAACAAAAGGTTAGATCTAACGGGTGCCTGGCAGCCACACTCCCGGTCGGGGCGAGAACCGAGGAAGTGCTTTTGTGTCTCAGAATATACCAATTAAATGCCTTAGGTTTGGTGGCTTCCTATGACGTGCCACATGTTAATGGCTTTGCAACCCATTAACAATCCTGATATTTACAGGAATATTTTAATTACATGAAATTCATACCATACTAAAAATTGATGAATACTTGAGTACGTGGGGTACTCAAGAAAAGATTGAGTTATACTTGAAGTACGTGGGGTACTCAAGAAGAAATTGAATTATACAGGTGTACGTGGTGTACACATGAAACTGGATTTATATATGAAAACTTGATTTACTCACAAACTATGTTTTCATACAAAGTATACAAACATGAAATACAAAACTGCATGAATTCACACCAACTTTATGTTGACGATTTTCCAAAACTCACATGTATTTCAGGTAATTAGAAGTGGATGTGCGCGCGGTCTTATCCATGCTCGTGGATGTCGCTTATGTTTATCTATAAATAAAGTTGTAAACTTTTAAGACAATGTTTTATGCGACTTAGCGATGTAAACGCTAACGTATGTTTTCAAATTATGGTATTTGAAGTTATTTTCTTGAGCATGTAGTATGTTTACTCTTCGTATGCAATGAGAACCTTTCATGATCACACCTCGTGCTTCCGCCGTAGAAAGGGGTGTGACACAACCGAAGCTGAATAATCCTGTTCCACTTCACTAGCATCACGCCAAGCTAAAGAATCAGGTGTATGAGGACTAATAGTTGGCAGCTGGACATTTATTAACACCGGAAACGTGTCTAGCCAAGCTCTCGGCCACCTCCACACTCCATTATTCAGAATGTCACTAACCTTTGACTGAGGATTAAAACTTGTGCACTATGCAGCTGACGGGACGAGATAAGAGCGCATAAAGGTCCTATATGAGCCCAATTATCAAACCATGCAGAAGTAGTTAAACCATTTCCAATCTTAGAGACAATGAACGGTCGAATCCGATCACGAAGGTTCATAATATTTCTCCAACCCGTCGCACTATTACCCCTTGACCGAATTTGCCAAAAAGACTTACCTTTGATTTTGTGCTCATGAATCCAATTAACCCATATAGAATTCCTCCTAGTAAGAAGACTCCAAATATGAGTAGTCATTAACGCCATGTTCATGTCACGAATTCTCCGAATAACCGAACCACCTTCAAATTTAGGAAGACAAACGTCGGTCCATTTAACTTTCGCTTCTTATCTTGCTGTTAAACGAGGTATAATAGCTAATAAAATATGTTTAACTTTTGAATTATGTATATTCTCTAACTTTTGATGGTTCTTTATATGCTTCTTTCCTGATGCCCACTCGACGGACCACTTTTGTGCATTTTGACCCTCTAGATTGTCTCTTCAAAGTCTCCATCTCCGTTGACTTTGAAAGACGGAGAATGAAAACGATGATATCTTCGTTGAGTTTGAAAGACGCAATCGTTTGTTAATTTTAGTGAAGCAATGAAGATTGAATTTTGCAAATGAACAATTTCTTCATAGATTCCGTCCGGTTTCAAAGTCGGTTAAGGATTACGAGTGTTCTAGACTCGTTCAAGGCATGCTTGTTTGTGCGATTTACAAAAATAAGGATGCATTCCACGATAAACAATGCAGCTGATGAAACCAGAGCTGTTATCTCGGTTGTTCAGTACTTCCGAGATGATTCAAGTGAATCCTAAGAAGCAAGTGTCTGTCTATTCAATTGAGAGGAATCATTGCATTACATCCCCGTTGAAAACAAGTGGTTGTAATGATGGGACCCTTGATTTGAAACGCATAATGTGAAACACACGGATTGTTGGACTTCTTGTTCCAAATGTAGCTGAGAAATTCATTGTTTGTGTGATTTACAGAAATAAGGATGCATTCCATGGTAAACGATGCAGCTGATGAAACCGGAGTTGTTATCTCGGTTGTTCAGTACTTCCGAGACGATTCAAGTGATGAAACCGGAGCTGTTATCTCAGTTGTTCAGTACTTCTGAGACGATTCAAGTAATGAAACCGGAGCTGTTATCTCGGTTGTTCAGTACTTCCGAGACGATTCAAGTGAGAGGAATCATTGCATTATTTTGGACATTTGTTGGTCTTCAAACATCTAGGAAACATTTGTTGGTAGCAACGGTTCTCCAATTCCAGAAACTTATTCAGATCTCTATTCGGCCATCTTTCCAAACTGCAACACACAAAGTACTGAACAAATTAAATTGACACCTTCAATTGAGAAATTCATAGTTTAATACACATCATATAGGCCTATACGATGCGTATTAATCGCCGAAATTTTTGAAATACCCTTTTTTTTGATAAATTCAGGGGTATTTTTGACAAAATTCAAAGTTTAATACGCATCGTATAGGCCTATACGATGCATATTAAGCTGATATACGATACAACATAGGCCTATACGATCGTATATGGCATAATTTGAAATTTAGTTTTATCCACTACAACAAAAATGGTTTTTTTAGGACCTTTTCTGTGGGACGCTTGTAAAAGAGGGTCCTAAAAAACTATTTAACAGAACTAATGAACTTTTGGGGTCCTTTTATAATATACTCTACTAAACCGGTGTCCTAAAAAACTATTTAATAGGATGGATGATTTTTTGGGGTCCTATTATCATATAATTTAATAGGAAACTTAAAATGTAGATCCTAATAAAGTACTTTATAAGGCATTTAATTGTTAGTGTCCCATTATGTGGTACTGTATTAGGACACTTGATCATCTGGGGTCCTATAATAACATAACTTAGTAGGACACATTGTAGTTAAGTAAAAAATGTTCAGTGTTATAGGACCCTTTTCTAATCGAAGTCATATTAGAACTTAACTTAATAGGACACTTGACACTTGGGTCTTATAACTTTAAATTTTATAGGATGCTTAATAATTGTGGTATTATTATAATACACCGTAATAGGACACTTGGCATCATAAAATATTTTATATGTGTCAAAATAAGCGTAATTCATGTCAAAACTATCATTATTCATGTCAAAATTAGCATAACTTATGTCAAAATTAGCATAATCCCTAGTAGTCGCCGAGTAGGCCGAGTATTTGTCCGAGTAATCCGAGTAGTCGTTTAATATTCCAAGGTTCCCACCAAGTATTTGACCGAGTAATCCGAGTAGTCACCGAATAGGCTGAGTTTGACCGAGTACTCGACCTTGGAATCCGGCTTTTACAACACTAGACATTAGTAACCACTAAAAGCATCATCATTATTTAGTTTTATAACATGATGACAAATTAGTAATTTATTTATATAAAATATATTTTATTCTTTTAATTGAAGCTAAATTATGTTATATGAATACTTACTTTCAAAATTTTCAAAAACTTTCAGCTTCCCCCGGCTTATAAAAAAATTCTAATTCCCTCCCCCCTAAAAGAATTACATCTTAATAGTTCATATAACAATATTGTTTCTCTATTTAAAATTAACAATTAATTTATTTGCAAAACGTGTTCTGCTGGTATCACCAGATGAGAAGACAGAGAATATTTTGAGAAATCATAAATATATATGACACAATTAAATAATATACGAAAAAAATATGGTTTCTAACATTATGTGCATTTGTATAAGGTCATTAAAATTGTGTGTGCGTATAGAAAGAATGATGTAAGTTGTCCGGTGTGGGGTTCGTCTCGGGCCGTCGAGGGTAGTCCTGGGTCGGCTAAACCGCTCCCTTGGGCCCGTCCCCTACGTCTTCGTCCTCCCAAAGCCGCTCGCGACGTCCCTCTCTTCCTTATCCAACACATATATGCATACATATGGATATATAAATGGGCTCATCACCATACATCCCTTGTGGCTCGTCCCCACACCGGATGACAAGGGCTGTTAGGGCAAGCTCGGGCTCGGCTTGATTATAGACCGAGTTGGCTCGGCTCGGCACGGATTTGAAACCGAGCTGAAAATATAAGTTGGGGCTCGGCTTGGTTTTAAACCGAGCTGGCTCAGCTCGGCTTGGTTTGGCTCAATTTTAAAAATAAAAGTTAATGCGTAGCTCTCAAAATTCAGTATTCTAAAATATTATTCAATAATTCAAAAGAATATATTCAAAATAAGTTCAACTTAATACATTAAAAGCCAAAATCACGTTCAACAACGCAAAATAAGTTATATATATTTCAAGTAAAAATACAATATTTGTTCATTAGCACGTCAATCAACCTTTAAATATGTCATAGATATCAAACTACAAGCCTAAATACATGTAAATAATAATCAATTTTTTTGTAATATATTATATGTATATAAAAATAAAATATATTATAAGTAAAATAATTCGAGCAAAGCCGAGCCGAGCTACAAAGCGAGCCAAGCCGAGCCAATTTGGCTCGTCACGAGCCGAGCTGAGCTAGGCTCACTTTCTAACCGAGCCGAGATGACTCGGCTCATTTGCAAACCGAGCCATATCATGCGAGCTTTTTTTCGAGCAATATTCGAGCGAGCTCCGAGATGCGAGCTTTTTGAACAGCCCTAGATGACATGTTTGCGTACGTGGGAGATCATCCCAAAAAACTATCCTACTCCACACCAATATGGTATTTTCCTAACATTGGAAACAGCGAATACAAATAATTAGACAAAAGTGTAGATAAGAATTTAGTTTACTAATTTTTGAAACATATTTATTTCCCTCAACCTAAAAATCAGATTCCCGCTATAGGTTTTGATTTCAGTATTTCACCCAAATCTTTCTCTCCCTCATTCGCACCCCAGATCTCCCTTCTTCGCAACATGATTGGTGGTGGCCATGACTCTCCCTCCTTCGAAGTTCGCACACCAGATTGAGAACCATACTTCACGCCACCGTGAACCCCTAAAAACCCTAATCACACCCGTATCCTTCACTGGCGAAATATCCATTGTTTTTCGAATCATTGTAAGTTTTTGGTTTCAGTTTTGCATTTTTCTTTATGATTTCGGGTGTTTTGATGTGCTCAACTTGTAGGTGGAGAGAAAAGATGTCAATTAGTTTGATGAGACAAAGCTAGGTTTGCCCTTCTCGTGTACTAATTACAAGTTTATACGCAAGTTAGCATATAAATGTCGTGTTAACAGTTGATTTTGAAGGTGTTTATGTTTGAAGATCATGTGTTCGATGAATTGCCTAAATGAAAATTGATGAAGTAAGAACTCGCTTTCGTTTTTGCTTCCTTTTGAAATCCTTTCAACAATTGTTGTTTTAACTTGTGTTTGCTACATATCATATTATTGATTTATGTTTTTCAGAGGATGATAGTCATGGCGATTTCCAAACCATCATCGTCACGGTCTAGGTTTTTATGCTTAATTTTATGTTTTCTTCTCAACTGATTCTAGTTTTATTTTATTTGTTAGATTTTGTTTAGTTTATGTTTTTGACTTCTTCAGGTTATTTGTTTTATTATGGGTTCCACACCAGCAATTGGTTCCCCTAGATTGTTTCGACTACAATAATCGATGTCACGTTCCAATCGGCCTCTCTTGTAAGTCTGTAAACGTGTTTGAAGATGCATACCAGTTGCTCGATGAAATGCATCAACCAAAATAACTTCAATTTCACATGTTTTACTAGATAAATATTATCTGGCAATTTATTTTGATGAAACTTGTGTTTTTAAAGATCGTGTTATTGAAATATTGGGAGGAACATAAGTTTGGGGTTGTGTTAAAGCAATTTTTTAACTAACGATGCACATTAATTGTTATTCTTGAACTTAGCTATTTTCTAGCAAAAAATGAGTCAGTGTTGTTGCTTTGTGTGTCAGGGACAAGCTTCGATCAGTAGAGCTTCATGGAGTCGTAGCTTGGCGTGGAAAGTTGGTGATAAACACCCAGGTTTTTAATTATTGTACTCTTCTTATATCTTATTTATAGGCAGATATGTAGTGGTTCTTGATGATGGCGTGTTTGGGAGTAACGAAACTAGGCGACGGACAAGAGTTAAACGGTATCCCGTACCCGACATGTTCTAGTGGTGATGCTTCCAGTGAAAAAGGTAAAAACCAACAACCTCAAGTCTTGTATTTTCGATTGTTATTTTGCACCTAACTGTTGGGGTTGAACATTGGGGTTTCGAATGATAATGAAGGGTGACAGTGGTAGTTGATGACGACTTTCTTCATAGTCAAGCAATAGATCCAAGGTACAATGTCTTGTTCTAGCCAAATCACTAATGCTAAGGTATACTATACATGATCGATTTTCCAGCCGGTGTTTCCGTTTTGTTTGTTGATGATAGTACTAGTGTTGTTGTAATCCCCGTTTCACTTAGCTTTTTCAATTAACTTTCCTGATTTATCTAACCTTTCATTTTGCGTTAAGGGAACGTGATTGTATACTTTATATGCAGGTGTAAGCTGTTGTTGATAGGTAAAAAATTTTATTAACAAAAGGAGTACAAATCATGAATCTGGAGTTTGTTTCCTTTGCTTCATTAGTGCATTGAAAGGTAATATATTGCATAAGGTTTATGATAGTGGAGTTTAAAGAGAGGGACCTCAAATTCTAACTTGTAATTGGAGCTTGCATAATAAGTGTGGATAGGTTTGTACATTATTTTTTTTAATTGGGTGATATATGGATGCTCTGTTGAAACGTCCTACTAGGGGGGAGGGGGTGGCCATTTTGACCGGTTTGTGAAGAATTGGGTCTTTCATAGGTCAAACTAATAAAAGTTAGGTAAAATAGGAAAAAAGGGTCATTACGGGTCAAAAGTGAACATATGTGTGTTAATAACGCATAAATAGTCTTAAATTAATTTATACTTTTAATCAAGTATTAGATTATCATTGAATAAAATAGTCATTTCAATGGTAACATACGTAGAAAGGTAATATTATGTATTACGTTTATGATTATTCAGTTTCAAGAAAGGAACCTAAATGCTAAGTGGAGCCTGCATAATAAGTTGGGTCAAGTATCTTTAAGGACAACTATGATGGTTCTGATTCTGCACCAGTAGAGGGGATGGGGTTGAGCAACTTCAGACAGTTATGATGAAACACAAACTCTCCGAGTGAACTGGAGCAAACTGGTAATGGGTCAATAGTAGGGGTGTAAACGAGCCGGGCTGAGCCCGAGCTCGACTAGGCTCGAGCTCGACTCTTCATGTTTTTATGAAGCTTGAGCTCGAGCTCGGCTCGGTTCGAGCCAACTTATTTTAGCTTGCGCTCGGCTTGCGAGTAAGACCCAAAGCTCGAGCTCGGCTCGAGCTATTTTGAGAACAACCTAAAACAAGCTAAAAGCTCGGCTCGAGCTTGCTTTAATATCGCTTAAACGAGTAAATGCTCGGCCCGAGCTCGGCTTGCCAATGTTATCATCATTATTACTATATTATACATAAAAAAGATAAAATTTATTTTGGGCTAGTTTAGGCTCGCAGCCTAAACGAGCTTTGTATTTCAGGCTCGAGCTCAGGCTCGAGCTCGGGCTCGATAACTAAACGAGCTCTATTTCAGGCTCGGGCTCATTAAAGCTAGCCTTGTTCGAGCTTTTAACCGAGCCGTTAACGAGTAGCTCTCGAGCCTCTGGGCTTGTTTACACCCCTAGTCAATAGTAAGTCTTAGCTCTTACATGAGCACAATAGTAATCTTCGTCATCTTTAATCCTATTAGTTTTTCATCATGAGTAACGTCAACAACTAAAAGTTCCACTACAAAGGATTAGTGTGTAGTGTGGTGGTGGCTATTCTTGTTTGTAAACGTGGGATTATTAAAAACCAATTTTCCTTAGTTTTTGTATAAAAATGTTAGCCTGCTAATGTAAAACTTTATTAATTTTTTTGTAAAATAATTTTTTGCACTATTATTACTAGAGTTTAATAAATATTTGTTGAAAACTAAAATCTAGGTCGGAGATGAAGTTTTTCTCAAAAGCATTCTAAACTCTATCGAGACTGTAGCAAGAGGAAGGGTCAGAGCTTGGACCCAAATGATCTAGTTGGTGGTATAGAGATTGGACTAGAATGGTGTGAGGTAAACGTTCAAGTACCAATAAAAAGGATAAAAACTTGGTAAGACCATATGGTTTATTTTCTACAATTCAAGATTTTATTGGTGCATCCATCGCATTGCCCTATCCATTCATCTCGGTATGTATTTGTTAAACTTGTGATACAAATAATTTTAATATCATGGAACTTAAAGCTTATACATGGATGGTTTATTTGTAGGTAGTCCATGAGGATTGAGGACGTATGATGACTCAAGATTTTATGCTTCTTATTTCTTTAATTGCTTTTAATTTCTTTGTTGAGTAAACTGCCATTTTGGTCCTTGTGGTTTGGGCATTTTTGCCATTTTAGTCCAAATCTCAAACTTTTTACATTTGGGTCCCTGTGGTTTGTATTTTGTTGCCATTTTAGTCTAAAATCCAAAAACCCACTTTTTTGACTGTTGAAAACGGATTATTTTGTCCTTTAGTGCAGGGGCATTTTGGTCATTTTGCTTTTCATTTAACATTTTCTTAATTCAAAAATTAATATATATATATATATTAATAGGGAGGAGCTCATGCGAGAACCACCTTTATTGTGAGAATCGTGAGAACCAATATGAACACAACCTAAAATAGTTAAAAAAACCTAACCCCCCCAAAGCTAAATGCTAAAAACTAAAACCCCCAAAAAAACCTAACCCCCCCCCCCCCAGCTAAAATGCTAAAAACTAAACCCTAAAAAAACCTAAAAAAATAAAAAAAAATATAATTTTTTTTTTAATATTTTTTATGCTCAAATCGCTATTTTTAGTGGCAAAAATTTTTTTTAAAAAATTTTTTTTTTGGTTACGAAAAGTAGCGATTTTTATATAAAAAATAAAAAAAATAAAAAAACATTTTGTGTGCTTTTTAGCTATTTTTAGGCATTTTTGGTTGTGTTCACATTGGTTCTCGCGGTTCTCGCAATAAGAGGTGGTTCTCGCATGATCTTCTTCCTATATTAATATACACACATTATATATAACAAATACCAATATGTGTGTATGTACAGAAGGCATACATACAACCCATATCAACATACAATAAATCATCTCAGATCAAAATACAATAAATCAACATACAAAATGAGGTGTATGTACAGAAGGCAATAAATCATTCCAAATCAAACAACCCATATCAATAATCATCATCTTCATCGGTTCTTCATCTTCAACCCCTTATCATTATACAAAATCTAACTTCATCCCAAATCAAATAACCCTTTATCATTATACAAAATCAAATGGCTTCTTTTTAACCTAAAACCTAAAACCTAACAACAAACACCCACAACTTCAATTCCTGTTACAGATCGAATGCCACCACCGCCGCCGCCGACGTTACAGATCGACTTGTACATATACAATCTGCAGTTCATCTTCATCATCGACAACTTCAGCTCTCTCTCTCTTCTCTGAACTACCACCACACCACCACCACCACCACCACCATCCCACTGTGGTGACAAAACAACCCAAAAAAAACAACCCGGAGACTCTCTCTCTCTCTCTGTCAAATGGCAGATCTAGATGAAATATGCAATAACCCCAAATCAATATATGTTGCTAAAAATGACGGTTTGGTTGATTTTGGGGAACAGTTTTGAAAGTCTAGGGCTTTTTTGTAGAGTTGTTCAAGAGGACAGATGAATGGAGGAACCAATTGCAATTTCATGGGTCTAATTTCGAACGAGAACGAGAATGGGGGTTCATGTGTGTACTCTTCTTGATAAAATTGTGAATCCGAACAAGGGTTTATGTGGCGACGGTGGTGTAGAGAGAGAGAGAGAGAAAGAGAGAGAGGTTGGTGATGGTGGCGGTGGTGAGAAGGGGGAGGAGGTGGCGGTGGTGGTGGTGCATGTGGCGGCAGAGTGGTGGTGGTGGCGGCGGGCTGCAGATCCGGTGGTGGGGGTGGTGATGGTGTGGTGGTGGTAGTTCAGAGAGAGAGAGAGAAAGAGAGAGCAGAGTCTCTATATGTGTGTGTGTGTATATATATATATTAATGGTTTTAGGGTATTATATATATATATATATATATATATATATATATATATATATAATTGAGTTATAATAATTTCAAAATGACTAAAATACCCCTGAGGGTAAAGACAAAATATCATGGTCATTAGTGGGGAATCTGACCAAAATTGAAATTTGGACCAAAATGGCAACAAAATGCAAACCATAGGGACCCAGATGTAAAAAGTTTGAGATTTGGACTAAAATGACAAAACTAGCCAAACCACAGGGACCAAAATGGCAGTTTACTCTTCTTTGTTAAATGTTAAGACTTTATGTTAGACAATGTTATAACTTATTTATGGTTAGTGTTTTTGTTATGAACATGCTTATTTGAAATATAATGAAGTTTTATTTCTTTCCTTAGTTGATGTTATACAATAACTATTAGGATGTTATATATTGATGGTATGTTTATAAAATTGGTTTTATAATCTTATTTGGGATATTAGGACCATTTTCTTGATATTAAAGTAGCTATAATGTTACATCATAAGGGCCCTATAAATTAATTTTTAACGACGCTTGTATGTGTATCAAAAGATTAAAAGTAGATAATCACATATTAGAACATTGTAAAAGTGTCCTAATATGTTCTTTTTAGGACGCTATTTAAGTTGTCTATAGACATATTATACGACTATAAAATTGGTTTCATAATCTTATTTGGTATATTAGGACCTATTTCTTGGTACTAAATTAGCTATAATGTTACATCATAAGGGTCCTATCAATTAATTTCTAAGGACGGTTGTAAGTGTATCAAAAGATTAAAAGTATGTAAGCACATGTTAAAACATCGTAAAAGTGTCCTAATATGTTTTTATTAGGACACTATTTTGGTTGTTCAAAGACATATTACGCAACCATAAAATTGGTTTCATAATCTTATTTGAGATGTTAGGACGCTTTTTTAGATCCGGGACTTATTACGACCCCTTTACATGAAACGCTTTTACCGTTGGTCCTATTAAATAATAGGTCCTATAAAATAGCATTTTAGGACGCTTTTGCGCGTACTAAAAACCCAGTTTTCTTGTAGTGATCGTGTTTTCCTCGGTTCGACGCGTATACGTGTCCTTTTTGATGAACTTTCTCATATTTTGTCATTTTATGACGTATACCTTCAACATACATCGTTTCGGTGACGTTCAGTTGCGTGCGATTATCGTATTTTATGATTATGTACAGTTTTGTTTGAAATCCACTTGTATTGTATAGTGCCGTGATATATGTATACGCGTGTGGAAATATCATTAGTCGCGTATTTTGACGTATTTTTGCCTATTTTGACGTATTCTAACATATTGTTGCGTATTTTATATTATTTTTGACGTATTTGGGCGTATTCTAACGTATTTTAGCTTATTTTAACCTATTTTAGGTTATTTTTACATATTTTGGCGTATTTTAACGTATTTCGACGTTTTTAGTGTATTTTATCGTAATATGACGTATAGTAACATATTGCAGCGTATTTTAGCACAGTTTCATGTATTTTAGCGTATTTTAGGGTATTTTAGCGTATTTTAGGGTATTTTAGCGTATTTTTGCCTATTTTATAGTATTTTAGAGTTTATTTTTCGTATTTTAGAGTATTTTAGCGTATGTTGAAGGATAACGCAAACAAGTTCTCCACAGTTTGTTATTCAGATCTCTATTCGGTCATCTTTCCAAACTACAACACACGATAAGTTTAAACTTTATATTGTGTGATTTGACCAGGAAAGGATTGGAGGTGATTTCTACTTTTAATAAGCTTCTCCTTACATTACTGATCTGGAATTGGAGAACCGTTGTGTATTTGCTTGCTGATTATTGAAAATATTTGTTGAAATTGAAGAAAATAGTAAAAAAGATGAAATGAGGCGTGTTAACGCAAATGCAATACTTACAATTAACCAACATACATTGATTGTGGATTTAACTTGCAACATACATCAAAGCTTCATGCAACCGAGACCGCCTTGTTATTTTTAATGAAGCAATGAAGATTGAATGTGCAAACCGCAACCGTTTTTTACTATGGGAATGGTGGCTATGGGAAATACAAACCGCAATCGTTTGTGACTATGGGAAACATAATTTTTCTTTTTGAGCTTGATGGATGTCCGTTATCTCAACGTTTCTCCTTACATTACTGATCTGGAATTGGAGAACCGTTGTCTATTTGCATACTGATCTGGAATTGGAGAACCAATGTGTATCTGAATCAGGTTCTCAAACAAACACTACTAAAGATGAGTTGGTATTGAACCAAGAATATGAAGATCACGGTGCAGACACGTGGGAAGAAAGTCATTGGACTGCCGCAGATGAAGTCAAATGTGATCAAACTTGGACATCAGACGTAAATCTTGAAGCAAATATGTGGTTCCCAATTTGTGAAACATAATCCCAGATTGCCTAGAGAAGCACTTTTATCATGTGCCATATGTTTACAAGAGTATGCTGTTCCAAGATCAATTCCAATTGCAGTTTTTTCAACTCTCCTGGACATTTTCAAACAAGTGGTTGTAATGATAGGACCCTTGATTCGAAACACATAATGTGCGTTGATTGGATTGTAGATATTCGTTGCGTGCATTCATATTGTTGAGATAACAACAGATAATGAACGAATTGTTGGACTTCTTGTTCCAAATGCAGCTGATGAAACCGGAGCTGTTATCTCGGTTGTTCAGTACTTTCGTGATAAATACAATGTTCATCTTCGTTATCCTTTGCTTTCTACAATTCAAGCAGGCACGTATGCTAAATGTACTGTTATTACATCTGAGACGATTCAAGTGAGTCCTATGAAGCAAGTGTCTATCTATTCAATTGAGAGGAATCATTGCATTACATCCCCGTTGAAAAACAGAATCGATAAATTCAGGGAAAATGGGTTTGAAAGATGATAACCCAACAGTGGAGGATCTCATTCTATAGCTTCGATAAATTCAGGGGTATTTTCAAATAATGTTTCCTAGACGTTTGTGTCACACCCCAAGCGATGGCGGAAACATCGGGGCGCGACACTGAGCGAAACAGATTGTCCAGGAAAAATCCATAACAACTAATGTTATCGAATATTTAACATTATGTCCCATACCATAACATATTCGGCAAAATAGTATTACAGACATTGTATCTCAAAGCCAATTAAAATTGTTCCGACAACTCAGATTTTATTTAGTTCGTTTCTAGACTCCCTTAGCTTGATTCCATGACATCCAGCAAATAAAAGCATCCTAAACACCTGTCACATACGTTAAAGTAACAGTCAATACACATAGTGTAAAGGCGAGCATACAAGTTTAATAGTATAATAGTAGGGAAAGCGATTTACGCATAACCAGCATGTAACACGTAGAAATGTGAAGCAGGAAAGTTATCGACAATGAAATATGCACAGACGTGACTGCGAGTTGTAGAATGCGTAACACATATCACCACTGTGACACGTGAAGAAAAGCCCCTAACAACCCTGTCCACGACAGGTGCTGAGTCCAAACTATAGTACTATCGTTGCTAAGGTGTCAGGCAACAATCACTGTGTAAACATAACATACTAGCATTCATCGAATAACACGTATAACATGCGAGAGCGGTTAGCGTATAAAAGTGTTTGCGTTGTGTGTCGATTGTGATTTGATATAGGTAACGTATGTAACACCCAAAAGTGAAAAAAGCAAAAAGGGATCGAGTATACTCACAGTGCGTGTTTAACGAATAAACACAGTCTTGGATTGAAGGGAGCGCTGAGAGATTAGCCTGAACACAGTATGACAGTATGAGCGTTGAACAGTGCATGAAATAGTGTGTTGGTGAGTTTAGGGATGGATGGTGATCCGATCGGATGACCGTCTGGACGGATGGTCATCCTGACGGATGACCATTCGGTCGGAGGGTTGTCCTTTTGAGAAGGATGTGTTTGTGTATGAACTTTGAAGTTTTCATTGTAGCATTTTGTAAAATGAGAAGTGTTTTTACATATCAAGTCATCCGGTTGGATGACCGTTCGGTCGGATGGCCCTTCCTTTGGAACTGATATGCTTTGAAGTTTTGTAAAATGTTTAAGTATTGAAAATCACAAGTCATCCGGTGGGATCGTCGTTCGATCGGATGGCGATCCGATCGGACGACGATTTGTTCGGGTAACCTGTTTGTTTTGCAAAATTGTAAAATTCGTTAAGTTCAGAAAGTTTTACGATTGAACCGAGACGGTATAACAACGTGTCAAACAACGGAAACCACAACTAGTCTAGTCATCCGATCAGATGGGAATCACCCTGTTCGATCGGTAACTGTTCTTGACGGGATTTCATGTTCAACCCGTGAATTGGTCATCTCTTCGTTAGAAATCTATTCTCAGTCCGGGTCTGCACTAGTGAATGAGTGGTGAACCCGTACGAGCCCAGATCTTAACGGTTTTGGGTGAAAAGTTAAGAATGTTGAAGACAAGTTTGAAATAATTGAAAAATGTTTAGATTTCGGTGAAATCAGTGTTTAAACATTGTAGAAATCCCTTAGATCTGAGTTGTTCTTGATTGGACAAGGTCACACTTCAATGTTCATAAGAACTCCATGATGACGTCATCCTAGAACAGTCCAAATCCAGTGATTTCATGGTGGAAAGTTGTGATATGATGGTGAAAATGATGAAGAAGTGTGTATAGATCAAAGAAGTACAAGATTTGAGATGGAAACTTACAAGAATCGCGAGGAATCGAGAGAAAAGAGGCTGAGAGTGCGTGGGTCGGAGGAGAGCTGTCACATCATGAACAGTGATGTGACAGGTGGGATATTTATAGGTGAGGAGGAGAAAAGGTGGTGTGGAGTGGTTCAATCAGAGGGCTCTTCGATCGGATGGCCATCCGATCGGATGACCATCCGGACGGATGACCATCCGGACGGATGACCATCCGGACGGATGACCATCCGGACGGATGACCATCCGGACGGATGACCATTCGATCGAATGGTCATTCGATCGGATGGCTTGATGTAACGCCCGGATCTTTTGTACCTTCCATTTATAGAAAGTTTTGCTCGTATTTCTATTTTTGGAAACTTTGTATTCTCGTAATCATTCTTTCTTTGTAATCATTGTAAAACCGAGACTTGGATCATTAATGAAACTCGTATTTTGTTACAAATATGTTATACACACGCTATATATGCTCGTATGTTCGATTTTGTAAATCAATTGATGATTAATCATTATTCTTGGAAACTAAGTGCTAAACTTGCTATTATTTAAACTCGTGTTATATATATTTCATTCGTGATTGAGCACTGGAATTGAGAAACAATTTGGTATTTATTTGGGATGTTCGCGAACTTATGTTAAACTATTGAACACGTGGTATTCATGTTTTATACGAAACTTATGCTTAGTCATACTCAATTTACACTTGTGCAACCTTTAGGACATGTTACATATGCCTAGAAACACTAATCTAATCATAAAATCCGTATTAGGTGACATGGGAATAAGTTGCAATTCATAAAACATAAAATAAATTTTTTTGTGTTTCTGACCTTGGCTTACGAACCGTAAGCCACAACCCTTACGGTCTGTAAGGGGTGTCTGGGCGGACAGAAAACACAGCAGCCCGCGTTTTTGCACGAAATCCCACTTTCTTAACCCCTCCAATCACCTCTAATCCACCTCTAAACACCTCCAATCATACTCAACCTCTTCCCCTATAAATATACACCTCCTCCAAGCCATTTTACACTTTCACAACTCTCTAATCTTCTCTAAATCACTCTCAAATCTCTTGCAATTCAGGATTTTGGCAGATTCATACTCTTGCACTAAAGTGAGTGTAACTTGCTCATTTCTTAACCAAATCACTTGGTTCTTCTTCCTACTTCTTTGGATAATCTTGGGGTTTGATTCCTTGGTTTCTCCTTGGAGAAATCAGACCTGGAATTGCCCTAAATATGTCCGTAAACTTTTTGTTTTGTTTATACTCTTTCAAAACTTGTTTAAACTTATCAAAACTCATCTCAAACTTATGTGCTAATGCTTACAACCTATCTCATGGCTGATTAAGTGTTAGAAACATGATTGAGAGATACGAATCAGAGGTTAAACCTCAAATTTTTTTCTGTTTTGTTTAGGGTACTTAACCCACAAGTCATGTCAAGCTTAGACCTTGATAAATGAGTGATTATGGAACAACTTGGGTTGTCCAAACATACAATCCTCACATGATTTGATGATTTCTCTTTAGTTAGGTTGTGTATATTATTGTACTAATCCTAGTTCGTGACCCTCCTTGGTCGTTTTTACATTAAGTGAAGTGGTGAACATTCGAGGGGTTCCTAAACGGAAGCTTGTTCTTCCTACCCCATACATGACTTCCATGATAACTCGAGGTGCCTAAATGAGGATTCTAATCTTCTACCTCCTACATGAATTATTGGACTAAATAATATGTAATACTTAACCTAAATATATATACGCTCATTCGAACCTTTAATGTTAAACTTGTGTTTATAGGTTAAAGTAGTAGAATATCATCTAAGACCTAAAACTCTAAGTATGATTCTAATGGGTGCACTACCCATAAAAACATTCTAACCATATTGGTTACATAGTGTCATACAAGGGTTATAAAGTTAAAGATGATTATTTTTAATATTATACTTTATGTTATGTTAAACTCCAAATTTATAATCTTCCGTTATACGCCAAACTCACACACCTATGTTTCCTCGTGTAGAAGGACTAGGTGCTCCAAACTAATCCATCCACAAACTCACTCGCGAGAATTCCAAGAAGGAAAGCTTGCAACCACGGTGAGTATACTCGATCCCTTTTTCCCCTTTACACTTTGGGATGCAACATGTATAACTATGCAAACAACTTTTAAACTCAATTAAACTTACTCTATCCATGATTAAACATGAAACTAATGTGACTTACTTGTTATTCTCGTATGCTATGTGAACTATTTGGAACGTTATATGCTCATTAAGTTTGCTCACCCACCTTAAAAATTATAGCGCTATAGGATTAACTTCCCGCCCGTTATACTCTTGGGTATTGTTAAGTTAAACATTACCACCCCGCTAAACTTTTGGGATTAGGCTCTTTTATGCGTTGTATTCTCGGGTTTGATCATATTGTACGCCAAAATTGCATACTAGTAATCACATATTATGAATCATGTTGGACTTGAGTTTTATTCTATTATGCTATGTAAACAAACTTATATACCCGCCTTTGCTTTTGCATTGAAACTCTATTTTAATACATGTTGCAGGTTAAATTGTTGAAGTATGATGAAAGATGAAACAAGAATAGGGTGGACTAGATACACACCTATAAATCGTTTATTTATTTTTTTATGTTATGTTATTTGTTGAAACAATGTTGTATTTTGTTTTGATTATTGTATGACAATTTAGTAATTGGAATGGAATTCGAATTTAATTAAATATTGTCACATAGTGTTATGAAGTCTCTTGCAATCTATACACATTCGTCTCATCCCGATGTTTCCGCCATCGGTTGGGGTGTGACAGATTGGTATCAGAGATATAACTATAGGGAATTAGGAAAAATTGCCATGCTTTTGCCCTAATCTATAGTTTTAGGAATTTTGCCTCTTATGTGTTGTTTAAAACTTTTGTACTCTACCATGCATGCTTCCTAGCTATACTTCTTGTTGATTAAATTTATATGCCTTTCCTAAGGTTAACACGAATACACTTTTGTTTGTTTGTATACTCTTGTAACACAAACGAGACACTTTATCAAAATAGGCATGAAACCCACCATTTGGTAAACTACTCTCATTCTACCTTAAACTATTTTTGCACGAAATTTCACCATTAAGCTAGGAGTGAAATCCACAACTTAATGGTAATTTCCATTTCAACTCTAGTGGACCCTCGTCAAAGTGTCGAAATTATATTTTGACCCGACGAGTACCAACCACATTTAGGGTACGAAATCGTCAAGTTAGGGGTGAAACCCGCATCTCGTCGATTAAGTCCCATTCCTCGATTTTCAATCTCGCCAAAGTCCCGATTGTTCCAATCGATTAGAGACGTGTAGTAACTGGAAGGGTAAGATACCGTTAATCGCTTCTCGACGAGAGTATCTTACCTATAGGCCAAAGCACGTTTTCTTCGAAAGGCTTTCGACCCACTTTGGAATAGTCGACGTTTCTCTACCCGAAACAATCCTATGTTTTATTGAGCCTCTCTTTTATGTATCTCAATTTATATGTGATTTTATACTTGAACATTCGTTCTTTTCAAATTTTGGTTTACTCATATCGCACGTTGATCACAATCACAAACAATAATAATCCCTCGTGAACAAACTAAATTTACAATGCTTTCATTTATTCATGCTATGTTATGTGGAACTCATGACTATGCTATATGAGACGTCTAAACTCTTTATGTTATGTGAACCAATTTGAACCTTTTATGCTATGTGACACTTTATGCTATGTGAATCAATTTATGCAAACAATTTTCTTAAACAAACATTATGATCAAGTCTCACCTTTTCATTCTTTTGAATCTTAGATGTCTACCCGTCTCTCCAAAACGTCTAAGCAGTCAAAGACCCGTGCTACAAAGAAGATGATGGCTTTCATGGCCGATCAGTTCGCGCGTGTCGTTCCTAAGGTCATTACCGAGATTCGAGCTTCTGAAACTCCTCACTCTTCCGTCGACTCTAAGGTCGAAATACGCAAGCCCGCTTCATTCAACTTCAAGCACTTTTCATCATGCAATCCCAAGCCATTCACCGGCAATGATGGGGTGACCTCCATGCTCGAGTGGTTTGATGGCATGGAGGTCACGTTCATCAACAGTGATTGCCCCGATGAGCTCAGAACGCGTAGTGCGACTGGGGTATTCCAAGCCCGAGCTCTCGAATGGTGGACGAACGAAAGGAACATCCGCTCGAATGAACTGGCCTCTGCGTTGACTTGGGAAGAAGTTAAGGCCCTAATGATGGACGAGTTTTGCCATCCGCATGAGCAACAAAAGCTAGAGGAAGAATTTTGGGCGCTAAAGCAAGTGGGAGATGAGAACCTAGCTTACACCACCCGTTTCAAACAACTTAGCTTCATTGTTCCTCACCTCGTTATGACCACCGACCGCAAGATAAGGAAGTACATCAATGGGTTACCCTCTGCTATGCGCGATACGATCGAGGCTGCCAAACTCGACAATATCGAAGCTGTTTATCGTTTGGCCGCTTCCCTGAACAACAACCGTGTACGCGATAAGCAAGCTGCAAACCCCGCTTCATTCAAGCCAGCCAACCAAATTACCCAACAGTCGAGTAGCAATAGGGGGACGAAGCGAAAGCAATCGAACCCTGTTTGCAATGCGATTGTGCCACCCGTTAACCCAAATCCTGTTGCTCCTGATAACACCCAAAAGTTGTACACTGGGATTCACCCCAAGTGTGCCACTTGTAATTACCATTATCCTGCCAATGCCAGGTGTCGTCGTTGTGGAAATTGCAACCGTTATGGACATGACACCGCCTTTTGCCGCAACTATCAACAGCAACAAGCACCACCAGCTCAGCAAGCACAACAAGCACCACCTGCTCCTCAAAACGCAAGACCAGCTAGGGCTTGTTTCAAATGTGGGGATGCTAATCATCTTCGTCCTCAATGCCCACAATGGAATCAAGAGCAACAACAACCTCCTCGTGGACGCGCTTTCGACCTGAACGCAAATCAAGCGCGCAACGACAATGATGTCGTTAACGTTACATTTCTTGTTAACCATCTTTATGCTTCGATACTGTTTGATACTGGTGCGGAAAAAAGCTTTGTGTCCTTAGAATTTGAATCATTGTTAAATTGCACGCGCTCTAAGCTACCTAAGTCGTTTTCCGTTGAAGTCGCAAATGGCAAGTCCATCTTAGTCGATTCCGTTCTTCGCGATTGTCGTCTTACTCTTAACGAGCACGTTTTTACCATCGACCTCATACCCATGCAATTGGGTAGTTTCGACGTCATCATAGGCATGGATTGGCTCCAAAAGAACCATGCTGAAATTGCTTGTCACGAGAAATACGTTCATTTACCCCTTCCATCTGGTGATGTTTTGCACGTGTATGGATACCGACCTTCAAAGGGACTGAAGTTGATGTCCTGCACACAAGCGAACAAGTACTTACGCAAACAGTACTTTGCCTTTTTAGCCCACGTTGTGGAAGAAAAGGGCAAGGGAAAAAGTATAAGTGATGTTCCAGTGGTGCGCGACTTCCCTGACGTCTTTCCTGAGGATTTACCTGGTCCTCCTCCACCTTGATCTGTTGACTTTCGTATTGACCTCGTACCTGGTGCGACTCCCGTTGCCATAGCTCCTTATCGTCTTGCACCTTCTGAGATGCAAGAATTATCTACGCAACTTCAAGAACTCCTCGATAAGGGTTTCATTCGTCCAAGTACCTCACCTTGGGGTGCTCCTGTGCTCTTCGTCAAAAAGAAGGATGGCTCTTTCCGCATGTGCATCGATTATCGTGAGCTTAACAAACTTACCGTAAAAAATCGTTACCCTCTTCCGCGTATCGACGATCTCTTTGATCAACTTCAAGGCGCTACCTGTTTCTCCAAGATCGATCTTCGTTCTGGTTATCACCAACTTCGTGTTATCGATGAGGACATCCCCAAAACCACTTTTCGCACTCGCTATGGGCACTACGAGTTCGTGGTTATGCCTTTTGGCTTGACCAACGCACCCGCTGTGTTCATGGATCTTATGAATGGTGTTTGTAAGCCCTACTTGGATCGCTTTGTGATCGTCTTCATTGATGATATTCTCATTTATTCTAAATCTCAAGCCGATCATGAACGTCATCTTCGTCTTATACTCGAGCTCTTACGTATTGAACGCTTATACGCTAAGTTCTCCAAATGCGAGTTTTGGATTAAAGAAGTCCAATTCCTTGGACACGTTGTTAGTGAAAAAGGAATCCACGTTGATCCCTCCAAAATCGAAGCAGTGAAGAATTGGACCGCGCCTAAATCTCCTTCTGAAATCCGTTCCTTCTTAGGATTGGCGGGTTATTACCGCCGATTCATCTCGAACTTTTCAAAAATCGCCGTTCCTCTCACTTCGTTGACTCAAAAAGAGAAACCTTTTGTTTGGGGTCCTGAGCAAGAGGAATCTTTTTGGACTCTCAAAGGCTTGCTTTGCAACGCTCTCATTCTCGCTCTCCCTGATGGGAATGATGATTTCGTGGTGTATTGCGATGCCTCAAATCGTGGTCTTGGTTGTGTTCTCATGCAACGAGACAAAGTCATCGCTTATGCCTCTCGCCAACTCAAAATACATGAGAAAAATTATACTACCCACGACCTCGAGCTTGGCGCTGTTGTTTTTGCGTTAAAGATTTGGCGACACTACCTATACGGTACAAAGTGTGTGGTTTTCACTGACCGTAAGAGCCTACAACACATCTTTGACCAAAAAGAACTCAATATGCATCAGCGACGTTGGGTGGAATTACTTAACGACTATGATTGCGAGATTCGCTACCACCCTGGTAAAGCGAATGTTGTGGCCGATGCACTCAATCGTAAGGCTCATGTAGATGTTATTCGTTGTTTTCATATCTCGAGCGATCTTCACAATTGCATTCGTGAAGCGCAATATTCGTCTATCAATGATGGTTCCATGCCTGTAGAAATACGTGGAGCTTCCGAAGACCTACTCTCTTCAAAATCTGACGACCTACTCTACTGTCGTGATCGCATCTGGGTACCAGATCGCGACAATCTTCGTGATCTCATTATGAACGAGGCACACAAATCCAAGTACTCAATTCATCCTGGTGCTGACAAGATGTACCATAATCTACGTACATCCTATTGGTGGCCCGGTATGAAGAGAGACATTGCCGTGTACGTTTCTAAGTGTCTTACCTGTTCGAAAGTCAAAGCCGAGCATCAACGACCTTCCGGTCTACTCGAACAACCTGAAATCCCCGTTTGGAAATGGGATAGCATTGCGATGGACTTCATAACTAAACTCCCTCGTACACCCTCTGGTCACGATAGCATTTGGGTGATCATCGATCGTTTGACCAAGTCCGCTCAATTCATTCCTATTCGTGAAGATTTCAAGGTTGAACGACTTGCTCGCATCTATACCGATGAAGTCATACGCCATCATGGTATTCCTCTCGACATCATTTCTGATCGAGATGGTCGATTTACTTCGCCTCTCTGGCAAACTTTTCAATCCGCTATGGGTACTCATTTGAATCTCAGTACGGCTTTTCATCCTTAAACGGATGGACAGACTGAACGTACTATCCAAACCCTAGAGGACATGCTCCGTTCTTGTGTCATCGACTTTGGTGGTAGTTGGGATGTGCATTTACCTTTGGTCGAGTTCTCGTACAACAATAGCTACCACTCCAGTATTCAAATGGCTCTATTCGAGGCATTGTGTGGTCGCAGATGCCGATCTCCTTTAAGCTGGCACGAGATTGGTGACAAACATTTTACTGGCCCTGAGATCATACAAGAAGAAACGGATAAGATTCTCCAATTCCGTGATAATCTACTCAAGGCTCGCAATCGTCAAAAGATCTATGCTGACAAGGGACGCAAACCTATGGAATTCAACGTTGGGGATCATATTCTACTTAAAGTGTCTCCTTGGAAAGGAGTGGTTCGTTTTGGTAAAAAGGGAAAGCTTGCCACTCGCTATGTTGGTCCTTTCAAGATACTCGAAAGGATTGGTAGGGTGGCTTATCGACTCGATTTACCTCAAGAGCTCAACAACGTTCATCCGACGTTTCATGTCTCCAATCTAAAGAAATGTCTCGCTGATGAAGGACTTCATGTTCCTCTCGAACATCTCCAAATTAACGAAACTATGCATTTTGTGGAGAAACCCGTCGAAATCATGGATCAAGGAGTCAAGTTATTGAGGCGCAGTAAAATTCCTATCGTCAAGGTTCGATGGGAAGGTAAACGTGGCGCCGAATTCACTTGGGAACTCAAGAGTGATATGAAGACGAAGTACCCTCATCTTTTCGCTACATCTTCCTAAATTTCGGGACGAAATTTTCTAAAGGAGGGGAGACTGTAACGCCCGGCTCTTTTGTACCTTCCATTTATAGAAAGTTTTGCTCGTATTTCTATTTTTGGAAACTTTGTATTCTCGTAATCATTCTTTCTTTGTAATCATTGTAAAACCGTGACTTGGATCATTAATGAAACTCGTATTTTGTTACAAATATGTTATACACACGCTATATATGCTCGTATGTTCGATTTTGTAAATCAATTGATGATTAATCATTATTCTTGGAAACTAAGTGCTAAACTTGCTATTATTTAAACTCGTGTTATATATATTTCATTCGTGATTGAGCACTGGAATTGAGAAACAATTTGGTATTTATTCGGGATGTTCGCGAACTTATGTTAAACTATTGAACACGTGGTATTCATGTTTTATACGAAACTTATGCTTAGTCATACTCAATTTACACATGTGCAACCTTTAGGACATGTTACATATGCCTAGAAACACTAATCTAATCATAAAATCCGTATTAGGTGACATGGGAATAAGTTGCAATTCATAAAACATAAAATAAAATTTTTTGTGTTTCTGACCTTGGCTTACGGACCGTAAGCCACAACCCTTACGGTCCGTAAGGGGTGTCTCGGCGGACAGAAAACACAGCAGCCCGCGTTTTTGCACGAAATCCCACTTTCTTAACCCCTCCAATCACCTCTAATCCACCTCTAAACACCTCCAATCATACTCAACCTCTTCCCCTATAAATATACACCTCCTCCAAGCCATTTTACACTTTCACAACTCTCTAATCTTCTCTAAATCACTCTCAAATCTCTTGCAATTCAGGATTTTGGCAGATTCATACTCTTGCACTAAAGTGAGTGTAACTTGCTCATTTCTTAACCAAATCACTTGGTTCTTCTTCCTACTTCTTTGGATAATCTTGGGGTTTGATTCCTTGGTTTCTCCTTGGAGAAATCAGACCTGGAATTGCCCTAAATATGTCCGTAAACTTTCTGTTTTGTTTATACTCTTTCAAAACTTGTTTAAACTTATCAAAACTCATCTCAAACTTATGTGCTAATGCTTACAACCTATCTCATGGTTGATTAAGTGTTAGAAACATGATTGAGACATATGAATCAGAGGTTAAACCTCAAATTTTTTTCTGTTTTGTTTAGGGTACTTAACCCACAAGTCATGTCAAGCTTAGACCTTGATAAATGAGTGATTATGGAACAACTTGGGTTGTCCAAACATACAATCCTCACATGATTTGCTGATTTCTCTTTAGTTAGGTTGTGTATATTATTGTACTAATCCTAGTTCGTGACCCTCCTTGGTTGTTTTTACATCAAGTGAAGTGGTGAACATTCGAGGGGTTCCTAAACGGAAGCTTGTTCTTCCTACCCCATACATGACTTCCATGATAACTCGAGGTGCCTAAATGAGGATTCTAATCTTCTACCTCCTACATGAATTATTGGACTAAATAATATGTAATACTTAACCTAAATATATATACGCTCATTCGAACCTTTAATGTTAAACTTGTGTTTATAGGTTAAAGTAGTAGAATATCATCTAAGACCTAAAACTCTAAGTATGATTCTAATGGGTGCACTACCCATAAAAACATTCTAACCATATTGGTTACATAGTGTCATACAAGGGTTATAAAGTTAAAGATGATTATTTTTAATATCATACTTTATGTTATGTTAAACTCCAAATTTATAATCTTCCGTTATACGCCAAATTCACACACCTATGTTTCCTCGTGTAGAAGGACTAGGTGCTCCAAACTAATCCATCCACAAACTCACTCGCGGGAATTCCAAGAAGGAAAGCTTGCAACCACGGTGAGTATACTCGATCCCTTTTTCCCCTTTACAATTTGGGATGCAACATGTATAACTATGCAAACAACTTTTAAACTCAATTAAACTTACTCTATCCATGATTAAACATGAAACTAATGTGACTTACTTGTTATTCTCGTATGCTATGTGAACGATTTGGAACGTTATATGCTCATTAACTTTGCTCGCCCACCTTAAAAATTATAGCGCTATAGGATTAACGCCCCGCCCGTTATACTCTTGGGTATTGTTAAGTTAAACATTACCACCCCGCTAAACTTTTGGGATTAGGCTCTTTTATGCGTTGTATTCTCGGGTTTGATCATATTGTACGCCAAAATTGCATACTAGTTGTAACACCCGAAAATTTTAAAACAAAAATGTAAACAACCCTTATGATTTATAGTCCAATAGGAAACCCTAATTAAGACACCCAAGTAATTCTGTACAAACCCTAAGATTTTCAGAATTTTCAGAATCAGGATTAGGGCCCCTAAAACTCAGGGGGGGTATTTCCCACTTGATGATTATCCTAAAAATTCGTTGTCAATTCATAAATTTAAGAAAATGTTGACTCAGCTAGGCTAGTGCCACGCGTAGCTACCCTATAAACGATTTTCAACCCATACGCATCGTAGGGGTTTATGGCCTACGATGCGCAGCCAGGATTAAAGACCATACGATGCGTATGGTATTTAAGGCCTACGATGCGCAGGGCTTCTCAAATTTTGGCTATAAATAGAGGACATTGGCACTCGCTTTCTGGTGTTAAAACGACGAAGAAATTCGTCTCATACTTCGAGTTTTCGTCTGATTATCACAATTAACACACACAGAACACAAATTAGGTATAGCGGGGTGCTGCAGAACAGGGTATTAACTCAATCGCTGCTACGATTCATTGTCCGATTGATTCAAATATCTAATGAATGTTTAAGTGCCGCCCACATTAGGGTTATACTTTATCGTTCGTCATTAATTTGACGGATTGTCGTTAATTCGATAGGTAAAGTATTATACTTTATCGTTCGTTGTTAATTCAACGGATCATCGTTAATTCGATGGGTAAAGTATTATACCTTGTCGTTCATTGTTAATTCAATGGATCATCGTTAATTCGATGGACAAAGTATTGCATTTTGTCATTCATTGTGAGAATTTGATCTCGTGAGTTATCGTAAATGCTGTATTAAGTTAAATACCTAGTTTGTGAGCAAATTAGGTTAAGAAGATAATCAGTAGGCTAAACTCTGCCCGTATAAACCTACAATTGAAAACAAGATAGCATCACCTGGAGATTTTAAGGTACGGATAGGTTCCTTCCCTTCGATTTATGTCGTTTTTATAAAAGAATCCCTTTCTTTCGATTTAGGTACGTTATTTCTAATTATAAGTTCCGTATTAAGATTTAGTTATGAATTCAGTACGGATAGACTCTTGTCTTTTGATTTGTGTCATTTTATATAAGTATATCATTTCTGATTTTAAAGTCCGTATTAAGATTTAAGGTATAAGTTATAAGTTCAGTACAGATAGATTCCTTTCATTCGATTTCTGTAAATTCTGAATTCCGTATTAAGATTAAGTAAGTTATACATTCCTTACGCATAGAATCCTTTCTTTTGATTTATGTCAGTTAGGTACATATAGAATCCTTTCGATTTAGGTCCGTTGGATAGAATCCTTTAGTTCGGTTTATGTCGTTTTGATCCAAGTATATTATTCCTGATTTTAGATTTCCGTATTAAGATTAAGTTCTGAAATAAGTTATAAGTTTCATACGAATAGATCCGTATTAAGATTAAGTTATAAGTTTCATACGAATAGATCCGTATTAAGATTAAGTTATAAATTTCGTACGAATAGATTCCATATTAAGATTAAGTTATGAAATAAGTTATAAGTTCTCTACAGATAAACTCCTTTCTTTAGATTTATGTCCGTTACGGATAGAATTCCTTTCTTTAGATATATGTCCCTTGGGTACGGGTAGAATTCATTTCTTTAGATATATGTCCGTTAGGTACGGATAGAATCATTTCTTTTGATATTGAATACAAGTTCCGTATTAAGATTAAGATTAGGAAATAAGTTCCAAACATTCTGAAAAGGTTTTGTTTTACTTTATACGAGTTTCATTTTCAACTCTAGTGGTTCCTTATTAACGAGTCAAGGTTTTATCTTGTTCGTTTAATAAACCACATTTTGGGGACGAAATTGTCAAGATAGGATTGATAACCATACCTTGATGACTGGTTCCACTCTTATATTTTCAATCTCGCCAAAGATTCGTATTTTACAAAGTTGCAAGTTAAATATCTTAAGACTTATAAGTTATAAGTAAATAAGTTACAAGTTTAATATGATATATAAGTATTATGTTACTCAAGTCAAATTGTTTTAAATTACTATATCTTGTTTTTAAAACTCCTTACGTCTTTGATTATTGATTCATTTGACAGTCCGTTGAATTCCTTGATTTTAGTTTTCATGTCATGCGATAGTTTTTCTGTTAAGTTGTACTCATTATCGCATGTTCCAATATATGTTCCGTTCTGTTCTGAATATAAGTTTATAAGTTCTGTTTTGTTATGAAAATAAGTTCTGTTCTGTTCTGAAAATAAGTTTTATAAGTTATGTGAATAAGACCATTTGTACTCTGTTACCCTGAGTATCGCTTCTCGTGGAGTGTCCCACGAGCATGTTGTTGCGGCATCAACAGCATGTGCTCCATCTGTGACGGAGAGATTAGTTCACAGCGTCCCTAGGTACAAGTGTGGTACAAAGCTACTAGGAGGCGTATGGATCGATCCTAGGATTTTAAGTTATAAGGAAATGGATAGAGGGTATGCCAACTCACCATTTCGTGTGATAAATATGCAGGAGTAGCTACCTGTGTATTGTCACGTTTTCAGTTGCTCATGGGTATATCCGTAAGATATGATTATGATTATGTTTATGCATCGTAACGTTTTCACAAAAAGTTAACTCCGGATATTAAATAAAATAAGCTTTTATCTTCCGTTATCCGCACACTGGGCAAAACTTTTCAAAATTTTGCTCAGACGTACGTTTTTCTTTGTTGTGTTTTCTTCTTTACGTCAGGTTATCAGGACAATCTGGGACAGGGGATATGGAAGAGTGCTCGAGTGTTTGGACAAGACAGTAGAAATAATTGTAATGGATTAGATATCCTTTATTAAGTTGTAAAGCCTTGTAATACATTTAAGTATAAATGGAATTATGTTTTTGATCTGACCACCGTTATTGTGACACTTCGGCCCGCCTTCCGGGTCGGGGTGTTACAGCTATGGTATCAGAGCAAAGGCTCTTTCCTGTAGAAAACTTAAACATAAGATAAGACCTGTGAGGTAATGGGTAGACATTGGGTTAGGATTTCGATGTCCAATCAGTCGATACATAGGTTAGTAACTTTTCTTTTCACTGCATGATAGTCTCGAACATAAGTATTTCGTCATCTTCATTGTTTTTACTCTAGCTTTATTTCAAGTATAACTATTGATCATAGTGGGTCGCGTTTAAGTATGATTATTATTATATATATATGTATGTCATAATTTCGAGGACGAAATTTTTTTAAGAGGGGTAGATTTGTAACACCCGAAAATTTTAAAACAAAAATGTAAACAACCCTTATGATTTATCGTCCAATAGGAAACCCTAATTAAGACACCCAAGTAATTCTGTACAAACCCTAAGATTTTCAGAATTTTCAGAATCAGGATTAGGGCCCCTAAAACTCAGGGGGGGTATTTCCCACTTGATGATTATCCTAAAAATTCGTTGTCAATTCATAAATTTAAGAAAATGTTGACTCAGCTAGGCTAGTGCCACGCGTAGCTACCCTATAAACGATTTTCAACCCATACGCATCGTAGGGGTTTATGGCCTACGATGCGCAGCCAGGATTAAAGACCATACGATGCGTATGGTATTTAAGGCCTACGATGCGCAGGGCTTCTCAAATTTTGGCTATAAATAGAGGACATTGGCACTCGCTTTCTGGTGTTAAAACGACGAAGAAATTCGTCTCATACTTCGAGTTTTCGTCTGATTATCACAATTAACACACACAGAACACAAATTAGGTATAGCGGGGTGCTGCAGAACAGGGTATTAACTCAATCGCTGCTACGATTCATTGTCCGATTGATTCAAATATCTAATGAATGTTTAAGTGCCGCCCACATTAGGGTTATACTTTATCGTTCGTCATTAATTTGACGGATTGTCGTTAATTCGATAGGTAAAGTATTATACTTTATCGTTCGTTGTTAATTCAACGGATCATCGTTAATTCGATGGGTAAAGTATTATACCTTGTCGTTCATTGTTAATTCAATGGATCATCGTTAATTCGATGGACAAAGTATTGCATTTTGTCATTCATTGTGAGAATTTGATCTCGTGAGTTATCGTAAATGCTGTATTAAGTTAAATACCTAGTTTGTGAGCAAATTAGGTTAAGAAGATAATCAGTAGGCTAAACTCTGCCCGTATAAACCTACAATTGAAAACAAGATAGCATCACCTGGAGATTTTAAGGTACGGATAGGTTCCTTCCCTTCGATTTATGTCGTTTTTATAAAAGAATCCCTTTCTTTCGATTTAGGTACGTTATTTCTAATTATAAGTTCCGTATTAAGATTTAGTTATGAATTCAGTACGGATAGACTCTTGTCTTTTGATTTGTGTCATTTTATATAAGTATATCATTTCTGATTTTAAAGTCCGTATTAAGATTTAAGGTATAAGTTATAAGTTCAGTACAGATAGATTCCTTTCATTCGATTTCTGTAAATTCTGAATTCCGTATTAAGATTAAGTAAGTTATACATTCCTTACGCATAGAATCCTTTCTTTTGATTTATGTCAGTTAGGTACATATAGAATCCTTTCGATTTAGGTCCGTTGGATAGAATCCTTTAGTTCGGTTTATGTCGTTTTGATCCAAGTATATTATTCCTGATTTTAGATTTCCGTATTAAGATTAAGTTCTGAAATAAGTTATAAGTTTCATACGAATAGATCCGTATTAAGATTAAGTTATAAGTTTCATACGAATAGATCCGTATTAAGATTAAGTTATAAATTTCGTACGAATAGATTCCATATTAAGATTAAGTTATGAAATAAGTTATAAGTTCTCTACAGATAAACTCCTTTCTTTAGATTTATGTCCGTTACGGATAGAATTCCTTTCTTTAGATATATGTCCGTTGGGTACGGGTAGAATTCATTTCTTTAGATATATGTCCGTTAGGTACGGATAGAATCATTTCTTTTGATATTGAATACAAGTTCCGTATTAAGATTAAGATTAGGAAATAAGTTCCAAACATTCTGAAAAGGTTTTGTTTTACTTTATACGAGTTTCATTTTCAACTCTAGTGGTTCCTTATTAACGAGTCAAGGTTTTATCTTGTTCGTTTAATAAACCACATTTTGGGGACGAAATTGTCAAGATAGGATTGATAACCATACCTTGATGACTGGTTCCACTCTTATATTTTCAATCTCGCCAAAGATTCGTATTTTACAAAGTTGCAAGTTAAATATCTTAAGACTTATAAGTTATAAGTAAATAAGTTACAAGTTTAATATGATATATAAGTATTATGTTACTCAAGTCAAATTGTTTTAAATTACTATATCTTGTTTTTAAAACTCCTTACGTCTTTGATTATTGATTCATTTGACAGTCCGTTGAATTCCTTGATTTTAGTTTTCATGTCATGCGATAGTTTTTCTGTTAAGTTGTACTCATTATCGCATGTTCCAATATATGTTCCGTTCTGTTCTGAATATAAGTTTATAAGTTCTGTTTTGTTATGAAAATAAGTTCTGTTCTGTTCTGAAAATAAGTTTTATAAGTTATGTGAATAAGACCATTTGTACTCTGTTACCCTGAGTATCGCTTCTCGTGGAGTGTCCCACGAGCATGTTGTTGCGGCATCAACAGCATGTGCTCCATCTGTGACGGAGAGATTAGTTCACAGCGTCCCTAGGTACAAGTGTGGTACAAAGCTACTAGGAGGCGTATGGATCGATCCTAGGATTTTAAGTTATAAGGAAATGGATAGAGGGTATGCCAACTCACCATTTCGTGTGATAAATATGCAGGAGTAGCTACCTGTGTATTGTCACGTTTTCAGTTGCTCATGGGTATATCCGTAAGATATGATTATGATTATGTTTATGCATCGTAACGTTTTCACAAAAAGTTAACTCCGGATATTAAATAAAATAAGCTTTTATCTTCCGTTATCCGCACACTGGGCAAAACTTTTCAAAATTTTGCTCAGACGTACGTTTTTCTTTGTTGTGTTTTCTTCTTTACGTCAGGTTATCAGGACAATCTGGGACAGGGGATATGGAAGAGTGCTCGAGTGTTTGGACAAGACAGTAGAAATAATTGTAATGGATTAGATATCCTTTATTAAGTTGTAAAGCCTTGTAATACATTTAAGTATAAATGGAATTATGTTTTTGATCTGACCACCGTTATTGTGACACTTCGGCCCGCCTTCCGGGTCGGGGTGTTACACTAGTAATCACATATTATGAATCATGTTGGACTTGAGTTTTATTCTATTATGCTATGTAAACAAACTTATATACTAGCCTTTGCTTTTGCATTTGCATTGAAACTCTATTTTAATACATGTTGCAGGTTAAATTGTTGAAGTATGATGAAAGATGAAACAAGAATAGGGTGGACTAGATACACACCTATAAATCGTTTATTTTTTTTATGTTATGTTATTTGTTGAAACAATGTTGTATTTTGTTTTGATTATTGTATGACAATTTAGTAATTGCAATGAAATTCGAATTTAATTAAATATTGTCACATAGTGTTATGAAGTCTCTTGCAATCTATACACAATTCGTCTCATCCCGATGTTTCCGCCATCGGTTGGGGTGTGACACTTGAGTGGGTTAGTTTCCAACTTTTCGTTTCGTGCGTTGAGCGTTGCGTTGCGTTTCGAGTGAGCGATGCGATAGTGTTACACATTAGTTACACAAATAACATAATCAACCTAATAACCATAAAAGTAACTTGTATTTCGGGTTGCGATGCGATGCGATAGAATTGCGATTGCGTTTGCGAATAACGTCCCATAATATAAGCACACACAAGTAAAGCACATATTAGCACATACACGTAAAACAATATCCATAACCTGTAATTCGAATTGCGATGCGATAGCGATGTGATTCGTTTTGTAGATTATCGTTTAATTACGTTTATCGCATCGTAAAACAAATAATGTCAAGCGAGATGTCGATTATCGAGGCAAAGAGTACATGCAATAATTAAGTCAGAAATGACAGATCTGATTAGCAATCTTTTCTTCCTTTGAGTTTGACTTTGACTTGTACTTTGACTTCGAAAGTCGGGTTGTTACAGCCTCCCTACTTTAGGAAATTTCGTCCCGAAAATTAAGGCGCAGGCGTAACGAATAGTTGTGGATATTTAGCCTTCATATCACTCTCGAGTTCCCAGGTGAACTCGGCGCCGCGTTTGCCTTCCCAGTGAACCTTCACAATGGGAATGCGTGAGCGTCGGAGTTTCTTGGTCTCTCGGTCCATGATCTCGACTGGGTTTTCCACGAAGTTTAATGTTTCGTCCACTTGTAGATCCTCAAGAGGGACATGCAAATTATGGTCGGCTACACACTTTTTGAGGTTCGAAACGTGGAAGGTCGGATGTACATTGCTGAGTTCCTCTGGTAATTCGAGTTTGTAGGCCACTTTGCCAATTCTTTCCAGAATCTTAAAGGGTCCAACGTATCGAGGCGCTAGCTTTCCTCTCTTGCCGAATCGGATCACTCCCTTCCAAGGTGCAACCTTTAGGAGTACGTGATCGCCAACGTCAAATTCAAGGGGCTTGCGGCGTTTATCGGCGTAACTCTTTTGATGACTCCGATCTTTCAACAGATTGTCTCGTATTTAGAGGATTTTGTCAGTCGTTTCTTGCAGTAACTCAGGACCGGTGATTTGCGCGTCTCTGATCCCGTGCCATACAATAGGCGATTGACATTTTCTTCTGTATAATGCCTCAAATGGTGCCATTTGAATGCTAGAGTGATAACTATTATTGTACGAGAATTCGACTAAAGGTAAATGCGAATCCCAATTACCACCGAAATCTATCACACACGAGCGAAGCATGTCTTCAAGGGTACGAATCGTGCGTTCAGTCTGACCGTCAGTCTGGGGATGGAATGCGGTACTAAGATTGAGAGTAGTACCGAGAGCAGATTGAAAAGTCTCCTAGAGGCGCGAAGTGAATCGACCATCGCGGTCAGAGATGATGTCACGAGGCATCCCGTGTCGACAAATGACTTCATCGGTATAGATCCGTGCTAATCGTTCTACCTTGTAGTCTTCCCATATCCATAGAAAGTGGGCAGATTTGGTGAGATGATCAACGATAACCCAAATGCTATCGTGACCTGATGGCGTGCGTGGAAGTTTCGTAATGAAATCCATGGCTATACTCTCCCACTTCCACATGGGAATTTCGGGTTGCACGAGTAAGCCAGAGGGGCGTTGTTGTTCAGCCTTGACCTTCGAGTAGGTTAGGCACTTCGAAACATAGATAGCGATATCTATCTTCTTGCTCGGCCACCAATACCTGTAGCGAAGGTCCTTGTACATCTTATCGGCACCAGGATGAATGGAATATCGAGACTTGTGGGCTTCGTTTAGCACAATCTCTCGTAAGTTAGTGCGTTTGGGAATCCAAATTCGGTCTAGATAGTGAAATATACCATTCGATTTATTCACTAGTTGTTCGTCATTTCCGATAATTCTTTCTTTCTTCAAGGTGCGTTCGGTGAAACAAGCATGTTGAGCGTCACGGATAAGAGCTTCGAGATTGTGCTGGGCTTGAGTATTACGAACGCTATGCAAATAGCTTCGTCGACTGAGAGCATCGGCAACAACATTCGCTTTGCCTGGATGGTAACGAATGTCACAGTCGTAATCGTTGAGAAGTTCAACCCATCGGCGTTGGCGCATATTCAGCTCCATCTGGTTAAAGATGTGTTGTAGGCTCTTGTGGTCGGTGAAGACCGTACACTTGGTACCGTAGAGGTAGTGTCGCCAAATCTTTAACGCAAAAACAACTGCACCAAGCTCGAGATCATGGGTTGTATAGTTCTTCTCATGGATCTTGAGCCGACGAGAGGCGTACGCGATAACCTTGTCCCATTACGTAAGAACACAACCGAGACCGAGGTTAGAGGCATCGCAGTAGACTACAATGTCGTCGTTTCTGTTGGGTAGTGCTAGCACAGGAGCGTTGCAAAGCATAAGTTTGTGGGTTTGAAAGGCTTCCTCATGTTTAGTTCCCCAAACAAAAGGTTTATCCTTGTGCGTAAGAGAGGTTAGAGGGACAGCGATTTTCGAGAAATCAGTGATGAATCGACGATAATAACTCGCCAACCAGAGAAAAGAACGAACTTCGGACGGGTTCTTTGGTGTAATCCAACTCTTGACGACTTCAATTTTCACATGGTCGACGTGAATACCTTGACTATTGACAATGTGACCGAGTAATTGAACCTCCTCAAGCCAAAATTCACACTTGGAAAACTTGGCATAGAGGCGATTTCCCTGAAGTAGTTCAAGAACCAAACGGAGATGTTGCGCGTGTTCGGCTTTTGACTTAGAATAGATCAGGATATCATCGATAAACACGATGACGAAGCGGTCGAGAAAGGGTTTACACACGCGATTCATTAGATCCATGAAGACTGCGGGGGCGTTGGTTAATGCAAACGGCATAACAACGAACTCGTAGTGACCGTATCGGGTTCGGAAAGCGGTTTTAGGTATATCTTCCTCTTGAATTCGTAACTGGTGATAGCCGGAACATAGATCGATCTTGGAAAAACATGTAGCACCCTGCAATTGGTAAAAAAAATCATTGATACGAGGCAAGGGATAACGATTCTTGATAGTCAGCTTGTTAAGTTCCCTATAATTGATGCACATCCGTAACGATCCGTCCTTCTTTTTGACGAAAAGGACAGGAGCGCCCCAAGGAGAGGTGCTAGGGCAAATAAGGCCTTTATCAAGCAATTCCTGGTGTTGACTCGAGAGTTCGCGCATTTCGGATGGAACGAGATGATAAGGCGCTTTAGCGACAGGATTAGCTCCAGGAATGAGGTCAATTCGAAAATCGATATCACGAGATGGCGGTAAGCCAGGTAAATCATCAGGAAAGACAGCATGAAAATCACGAACCACAGGCACCTTTTCCATTGCCTTCACTTTCTTTTCCTTCTCCGCTACTACGATGTACACCAAGAAAGCTGTGTATTCCTTGTGGAGATACTTGCTCGCTTGTACACATGACATGAGTTGTAACTTCTTTGAAGCGACTTCGCCATAGACACACAATTGGTCGTCGTTTGTGAGAGAGAAACGAATCATTTTATCGAAACAAACAATTTCGTATGATTTTCACGAAGAAAATCCATACCTACTATGACATCAAAGCTACCGAGCTGCATAGGGATAAGATTGATCGGGAAAACGTGACTGTTGAGCTCAAGACTACAATCACGTAGAACAGAACTAACAGTGACGGTTCTTCCAGTGGCAACTTCTACGTCGAAGGTTGATGGGAGGTTAACGCGCTTACGGTTTAGGAGCCTTTCGAATTCGAACGATACAAAACAGTTATCGGCTCCAGTATCAAACAAACATGAAGCATATATTCCATTTACTAGAAACGTACCATTAACCACGTTGTTGTCTGCTTGGGCCTGTCGGGCGTTGATGTTGAAAACTCGCCCACGGGCTACTTGCTGAGCTGGCTGCTGCTGCTGCTGCTGCTGAGGCTGCTGCTGTTGGTGTTGTTGCTGTGCTGGCTGCTGCTGTGGCTCTTGCTTCACCACTCTGTTCGGGCAGACATTCGCAAAGTGGTTGGGATCACCATACGCATAGCAGGCTCTTGCGTGAGCAGCGGGAGCAGGAGTTGCATGTTGTCCCTGAGTAGCGGGAAGTGGAGCTGGCAGAGCAGGAGGAGCTTGAACTTGAGCTTGAAGGGGACTAGTACAACAGTTTACAGTAAAGTGGCCGTAAAGGTTGCAGTGAACACAAAATCGACATGCGATCCCAACAGGATGATGGTAAGTACAAGTAGGGCACAGTGGGTGTGGACCAGTATACGCATGTTTTGTAGGAGGTACGTTGGTCACTGGTGCAGCGACTTATCGGTTCTGGATCTGTTGTTGGACAGGAACAACATTGAGAGGAGTGGTTGTGATAGCACAGTTGTTGTTGTTGTTGTTGTTCTTGCGGCGTGAAGATTTCGAAGCTTGAGGTGAAGCGGTTTCAGCGGCAGGAGTAGCAGATGTAGCGGTGGCTTGGTGAAGACTCTTGGTGGTTTTATTGAAGTAACCAGCCCGAACTCGCTTGTCATTAATCTCGGCAGCGAGCTGGAAGGTCTCCTCAATTGTTGTAGTCTTGGCTGCTTGGACGAAGTCGGCAACACAATCAGGTAAAGCTCGAATATATTTCTTGATTGTGATGTCGGGAGTTGTGACTTGGCCAGGGCAGATGATGCTAAGCTGTTTGAAGCGCGCAGTAAGACCAACATTGTCACCACCCTCTTGCTTGATGTGCCAAAACTCGTCTTCCAGCTTTTGGAGCTCGTGCGGAGGACAAAATTCCTTCATCATGAGTTCTTTAAATTCCTCCCAAGTAAGTCCGTAAGCTGCGTCGCTCCCACGCCTATTTCGCTCCGATGTCCACCATTCCAGTGCCCTAGACTGGAAGACACAAGTTGCGTTAACAGTGCGGAGGTTGTCTGGACATCCGCTTTGTCGTAGAGTGACCTCAATCGAGTCAAACCATGTAAACATTGCGCTCGGCCCATCTTTCCAAGTGAAGTCTTTGGGTCCACAAGCTTTAAACTGTTTGAAGCCGAAGGTCGCTTTTGGAGAGTCGGTCCTAGATTCCTCGAAGGACTTGCTAGCGATTTCATTAATCTCGCTGACGATTTGCGGAATGACTTTAGCCATTTGCTTAGCGACTAGCGAGGCGATGCGTTTGTCAGCGTGATTGCGGCGAGCAGAGCGAGAAGTATGAGATCCGAATGACGACATTGTCTGCAACAGACATCGTCATAGGATTTAGATGATACACTCAATCTCACCACACTGTACTTAACCAACATACTATAAAGCTCAGGAACACATCAAACACTTAGGCACGTATTCACATAGGCACATAATCACGTAAACACAGAAGCACATAAGCACGTAGAGCACAGAAACACGTAATCCACATAAGCACATATTACATTATATTTTGCACGTATTCACCTACCGAGTGCATACGTGTTCCCTTATCCTTCAAAGTCGCGAAAAGCGATCGAGAGTTGCGAATGCGAGTAGCGATAGCGTAAGCGAGTAACATAGCGAGTAGTATAGTGTGCGATTTGTTAGCGTATTGAGATAAATGTATAAAGCGTGTCGCGTGCATATGGATGCGAAAAGAGGAAAGCGGAAAACGAGTAAATCACCAAAACCGAAACATACATAAACACATAAAACCACATAAAACACATAAAATCTCACATAAAAGCGATAATTCATAGAGTCAGCGGTGGCGATTCTCATAATCGAAAGACATAAAAGCGATAAGGCGTAAAATCAGCGAAAATCAGAATGTCTCGGGTGTGCTAGACTTTGACTGCCCAAAGTGAGTCGACTATTCTCAAGGACTTTGAGTACGCGTGTTGGCTTAATAGACTGTGCTCTCGCCTCAATCCGGGCGATCGACACGCATCCTTTCGGCCATTACGTGACCCTAGTCATTGGAACTCATCGAGACTTTGGTGAGAGTTTTGTAAATCCAAATTATAGAGCGGAATAAGCCATTAAGATGCGGGTTTCACTCCTAAATTAACAACTTCATTCCTATTTGGGCGATAAAAATCACGAGACATATAGGGAGAATCGCCTCGAGGTATGGTTTTCACACCTGACTCAACGCAAATTCTTGTGTTTTTTAACAAAAATGTGTGTCGAGTGAGCGATTCTATCGAGAAATTTGCAGTTTTCACACCTAGTCCCGACCAAATCACTCGTTTGTTTTCGAAAATTGTGTGTGTTGTCATCCTTAGGAAAGGCTGAGCGTTTGCACGAAGGTGTAGTATGCGATGTTCGTGCAAAGTTGTGAACTAAGCGAATGTAAACGAGAGTAACAAGATTAGGCTCACGCGGAACCCCTACCGGGCTCGCATGAGGCGGTCTGCTGGTACTTAGACTATAGACTAGGTCAATTCTAAGGCATCGACCTGGACTAGGTCGAGTCTTGCCTAATTCCCTATAGTTATGGCTCTGATACCAATCTGTCACACCCCAACCGATGGCGGAAACATTGGGGCGCGGCACTGAGCGAAATAGATTGTCCAGGAGAAATCTATAACAACTAATATTACCGAATATTTAACATTACGTCCCATATCATAACATATTCAGCAAAATAATTATTATAGACATTGTATCTCAAAGACAATTAAAATTGTTCCGAGAACTCAGATTTTATTTAGTTCGTTTCTAGACTCCCCTAGCTTGATTCCATGACATCCAGCAAATAAAAGCATCCTAAACACCTGTCACATACGTTAAAGTAACAGTCAATACACATAGTGTAAAGGTGAGCATACAAGTTTAATAGTATAATAGTAGCGAAAGCGATTTACGCATAACCAGCATGTAACACGTAGAAAGGTGAAGCATGTAAGTTATCGACAATGAAATATGCACAGACGTGACTGTGAGTTATAGAATGCGCAACACATATCACCACTGTGACACGTGAAGAAAAGCCCTTAACAACCCCTGTCCATGACAGGTGTTGAGTCCAAACTATAGTACTATCGTTGCTAAGGTGTCAGGCCACAATCAATGTGTAAACATAACATACTAGCATTCATTGAATAACACGTACAACATGCGAGAGCAGTTAGCGTATAAAAGTGTTTGCATTGTGTGTCGATTGTGATTTGATATAGGTAACGTATGTAACACCCCAAAGTGCATAAAGCAAAAAGGGATCGAGTATACTCACAGAGCGTGTTTAACGAATAAACACAGTCTTGGATTGAAGGTAGCGCTGAGAGATTAGCCTGAACACAGTATGACAGTATGAGCATTGAAAAGTGCGTGAAATAGCGTGTTGGTGAGTTTAGGGACGGATGGTGATCCGATCGGATGACCGTCTGGACTGATGGTCATCCGGACGGATGACTATTCGGTCGGAGGGTTGTCCGGTTGAGAAGGATGTGTTTGTGTATGAACTTTGAAGTTTTCATTGTAGCATTTTGTAAAATGAGAAGTGTTCCTAAATATCAGGTCATCCGGTCGGATGGTTATCCGGTCGAATGACGGTTCGGTCGGATGGCCCTTCTTTTGGAACTGATATGCTTTGAAGTTTTGTAAAATGTTTAAGTATTGAAAATCACAAATCATCTGGTCGGATCGTCATTCGATCGGACGACGATTCATTCGGGTAACCTGTTTGTTTTGCGAACTTGTAAAATTCGTTAAGTTCAGAAAGTTTTGCGATTGAACCGAGACGGTATAACAACGTGTCAAACAACGAAAACCACAGCCAGTCTAGTCATCCGATCGGATGGGAATCACCCTGTTCGATCGGTAACTGTTCTTGATGGGATTTCATGTTCAACCCGTGAATCGGTCGTCTCTTTGTTAGAAATCCATTCTCAGTCTGGGTCTCCACTAGAGAATGAGTGGTGAACTCGTACGAGCCCAGATCCTAACGGTTTTGGGTGAAAAGTTAAGAATGTTGAAGAAAAGTTTGAAATATTTGAAAAATGTTTAGATTTAGGTGAAATCAGTGTTTAAACATTGTAGAAATCCCTTAGATGTGAGTTGTTCTTGGTTGGACAAGGTCACACTTCAATGTTCATAAGAACTCCATGATGACGTCATCCTAGAACAGTCCAAATCCAGTGATTTCATGGTGGAAAGTTGTGATTTGATGGTGAAAATGATGAAGAAGTGTGTAGATCAAAGAAGTACAAGATTTGAGATGGAAACTTACAAGAATCGCGAGGAATCGAGAGAAAAGCGACTGAGAGTGTGTGGGTCGGAGGAGAGCTGTCACATCATGAACAGTGATGTGACAGGTGGGCTATTTATAGGTGAGGAGGAGAAAAGGCGGTGTGGAGTGGTTCGATCGGATGGCCATTGTAACACTCCGCATTTTTTGAACTTTCTTATTTTAGCAAGTCATATTGTACTTTCCATATTTAGACGCTTGTACTCTCCTTGTAATCTACTTTCGTTCCGCTTGTAATTCGAGACTGTTGATCATAATGAAAACGAAACTATTTTGTGTATTCATATTATGTGCAACTGTTAATCGGTTTCCCGTTTGAACGAAATATTATTCAAGGATTCTTGATTCTATATTTATCGACACTTGATACTCGTTAAACTAGTTGAAAATATTAAAATGACGAGATTCGGATCCTAAATCTCTAAACTCGAAAGCTTTGTGAAACGAATAAACGTTTTAAGATTTTTCTTCGTTATAAATATGGTCATTATTCAAATTTAAACTAATTAAATTAATTAATTTTGTTATTTAAAAGTTTATTTTTATTAATAAACTAGTTAATCTCGTTAGATATTAAAGTTAGTAAACTAACTTAGTTAGCTTAAACTAAAATGTTAGTTTTCTTTTATTATAACTTGGTTATCTAATAGTTCAGGGGTGAGTTATGCAATTTTTGAAAGTGTAAAAGTTGCAGGGACTGATTGTGTAATATTTGAAAGTTTAATAAAACAAAAAAAAGAATAAAAAGGATGCAGACCACGGGACTCGAACCCGGGTCTGTACCCTCACACACTCGCACATCAACCAACTGAGCTGTGGCTTCCTTTTGTTTAAACCCGGCCCCTTAAATCTCTTAAACGCTCCCCCACTCGAGTCCAGGCGGCCCGCGACCAGGCCCATCCCAGGTCTCGCGGCCCGCCAAACCCACCCAGCGCGCAAAAAGGATCAGACTCGTTTCAGCTCGTGTTTTAGCGGGATTTTCATGTTATTTTGAGTTTTAAATCATGTTTTAGCATTAAATACACAACTACAACCTACCCCAACCTTCTCCTATAGATACCAAGCTAATCCAAGCTCAAATCACCTTACAAACCCATCCAAATCACTCACAAATCACTAAAAAACGCAGTTGAGTTCTGAAGTTCGGACATATTGCTACCTCTTCACTAAAGTGAGCATAACTCACTCGTTTCTTATCTGTTTCACTCCATTCTTTTTCCTATGTGCTTGGATTGACCTTAGCTTCGATTCCATGGGTTTTTTTACAAGAAACCAGTCGCTGGAACGTCACCAAAAAGGCTCCAAAGTTCACTGTTTGTTTCTACTTTGATTAAATCTTTACTAAACATGTTCAAACTTGTGTCTAACTCATCTCAAACCTATGTCCTTATGCTTATAACCACTTCTATGGTTAGTTAGGCTTAAAAAAAAGGTTGAGACATTCAAAATCAGAGGTATAATCCTCACAAACTTTCTGTTTTAGTTAGGGTTTTACCCACAAGAAGTGTTCAAGCTTGAAGCTTGAAGAACGTGTGATTATTAGACTAGCTTGGGCTATCTTTCATAAAAATCCACTAATTTCTTGATGTTTTCTCATAGATTAGTTGTTATATTTCATTATTCTTGTAAGTTCATGACCCTCCTTGTTGTTCATAAATGGAAGCTTTGTTCTTGCTACCTCTTGTATGAATTCTAAATGGAAGCTTTGTTCTTCCTACCTCTTGTATGAATTCTATGATACTTAGAGGTGCCTAAATGAAGACTTTGATCTTCTACCTCATGCTTGACTTGTATGATATATTATACTCTATATAATACTTATGTAATAATCAAACAAACCGAACCTTTGATGATGAACAAGTGCACATTGTCAAATTAGTAGGTATATCATCTAAACATCATATGCGATGGATGATTATTTTCATATGGCTATGTTCATGTTATTTAAATTCCAAATATATAATCTTCCGTTATTCCCCAAACTCATACATCTATGTTCCTTTGTGTAGAAGGACAAGGTGCTCCAAACTAAACAACCAACACCACTCGCGAGATTCAAGTAGGAAAGCTTGCAAAAACCGTGAGCATACTCGATCCCTTTTTCCTTTTAATCACTTTGGGTGCAACATGTATACTATACAAACTACACTTCACTTTGAAACTATTTTAAACAAACTCTATCCATTGTTGAAACATGAAACTATGTGTGATGCTTGTTAATCTCGTATGCCATGTAAACTATTTGTGTTGATATATGCTCATTAACTTTGCTAGCCTACCTTAACAATTATAGCACTATAGGATTAACGCACCGCCCACGATACTTGGGGTATTGTTAAGACATGTTAACCTCCCGTGAAACTTTGGGATAGGCAAAATTAATCGCGTTGGAAACTTGGGTTTGAACATATTGTTACACAATCTAGGCATACTAGTAACTCGCATATTATGATTCATGTGGATATGAGCAACTTTTTAGTCTATATTATGCTATGTAATCAAACTAGTATGCTCGCCAACTTTTTGTTGATATATTTTAATACATGTTGCATGTTGCAGGTTGATAGTTTGATGATGATGCGATGAAGAACAAAGATTAGGTGGACTTAGATACACACCTAAATTTAGTTTCTCTTTTGATGTTATGTTTTTTTGTTGAACTATGTTGTATTACTTTGGAATCTTGTATGACATTTAGTCCATTTATGAAATTTGAATTTTAATTATATTGTCATATAGTGTTATGACGTTTTGAGCAATTTGTTCGTCTCATCCCGATGTTTCCGCGATCGGTTGGGCTGTGACAAATTGGTATCAGAGCCATAACTATAGGGAATTAGGAATAAGTAGGAATGCTTTGCCCTAGTCTATAGTTTTAGGAACTTTGTCTCTTATTTGTTGTTTAAAATTTATGCATTCTACCTTACATGCTTCCTAGCGATACTTCTTGTTTGTTAAACTTACATGCCTTTCTTAAGGCTAACACGAATACACTTTTGATTCTTTGAAGACACTCGTAACATAAACGAGACGACTTTATCAAAATAGGCGTGAAACCCACAATTTGGTAAACGACTCTCATTCTACCTTAAACTATTTTTGCATGAAATTACACCATTAAGCTAGGAGTGAAATCCACAATTTAATGGTAATTTCCATTTCAACTCTAGTGGACCCTCATCAAAGTGTCAAAATTATATTTTGACCCGACGAGTACCAACCACATTTAGGGTACGAAATCGTCAAGTTAGGGGTGAAACCCGCATCTCGTCGATTAAGTCCCATTCCTCGATTTTCAATCTCGCCAAAGTCCCGATTGTTTCAATCGATTAGAGACATGTAGTAATTGGAAGGGTAAGATACCGTTAATCGCTTCTCGACGAGAGTATCTTACCTATAGGCCAAAGCACGTTTTCTCTAAATCGAAAGGCTTTCGACCCACTTTGGAATAGTCGACGTTTCTCAACCCGAAACAATCCAATGTTTTATTGAGCCTCTCTTTTATGTATCTCAATTTATATGTGATTTTATACTTGAACGTTCGTTCATTTCAAACTTTATACTCATTTCGCACGTTTATCGCAATCAAAAAACAATAATGATCTCTTGTGAACAAACTAAATTTACGATGCTTTCATTATTTATGTTATGCTATGTGGAATTCATGATTATGCTATGTGATACAATTTGAATCTTATATGCTATGTGCTACGATTCGAACATTTTATGCTATGTGAAACTTTATACTATGTGATTCATTTCGTGACAACGATTTTTCTTAAACAAAATTATGATCAAGTCTCATCTATTCTTGTTTTGAATCATTTAGATGTCGTCATCTCGTCACCACTCCAACTCGACTAAGAAGTCAAAGACCAGCTCTTAAAAGAAGATGATGGCATTCATGGCCAATCAAATTGCGCGTATCGTCCCTAAAATCGTCACTGAGATTCGAGCTTCTGATACTCCAAACTCCTCCGTTGATTCAAAGGTTGAACCCCGCAAGCCTGTGTCATTTAACTACAAGCACTTTTCGTCTTGCAACCCCAAATCATTCACTGGTAACGATGGGGTGACCGCGAAGCTTGAGTGGTTTGATAGCATAGAAGTCACGTTCATCAACAGTGAATTCCCCGAAGAGCTCAAAACGCGTAGTGCGATGAAACGCCCAAATTTTTCTCATTCGACTAATAACATACAAATTTTTACAATTTTACAAAATTTTGACATGACCCGTTTGTACTAAAGACTTTTCTCCCTGCTTTTAACAAAATCATTTTAATAGAATACTACGACACTTTTAACATAACGAAAGTTAAGACCATGAAAGGTTCGCCGTGAACATTTTGTACAAACTACACAAAAGGTTTAGAATCCAAACTTCTTACTAGCATACTAGACACTTACTAATTAACATTTACTACACAAAATGGTAAATTAACCCATTCAAAATAAACAACTTGGACCGGAAGCGCATAAGGTCAACGTTGCGTGTGTGTTCGGTCCGAGCGCGCCACAATTAATCATGAGATTTACCTATCATTCATAACAACAAAACACTTGTTAGTTCATAATACATAACAATTGAAATTCTTTACTACCGTATCATTATTCGACCCGTTAACATAAGATGTACTTTACTAACATTATCACTCTCTTTTGGAAACATTCATCATACTACTTTCCGATTCATTAATAATGAATCGCTACATACCATATCTTTCAATATACTTACATCGTTTGACCCGTTATGAACAAGTCAAATTCCCAACATTCCAGCAATCATTTTATTTATCATTCCAACCCATTAGACGGGTCATTTCAAATTTACTTCAACATCATCTTTTGGACATTTCTCCATATAAACTCTTTGCATTTATTCAATCATGAATCATAAGGAAACTTACACTAAGTTCATAGTACTAAATATTATCATTCATGAATCTACAAGTAGAGTACATAAAGTTCATATGAACTTACCGCGATCTTAAGATGCTTGTGCCTTCGAGTGACTTGCGCCTTCTTCCTTCTTCGTGCCTATATATCATAATCTCATACTTTAGCTTTCATAAACAATACTTTCGCAATCCTTATAATACGTTATGGCGTCTACTATTCACATACATCATTATCATAAAGAAGTTGCATCAATCTTAACTAGCATTCATGTAAAAACCATAACTAAACTCACTTAGGCATTTCGTCGAACACATTGTGTGCGTATCACTAGTTTAGCACAATGTACATGTCACACCCCCAAAATCCACCTACGGAGTACTACCGCTTGGAGGCGTGACTGACCAGGATCCAGCCACCAATCATATTGAACAAGCATATAAGTAGTTATAAAAACCCACCCAATACAATTGGTGTTCAAACAAAACATAGTTAAGTTGCAAGCGGAAGCATAAGTCTTAATCAAAACATAAGTTAAATTGTTTCATAGTTTAACGTGGACACACAGTCGTCCATGTCCCACAACGATCCTCCTCCATGCAAGCTCCAGCTAAGAAACCTAAGGACCTGCAAAGCATGTAGTAACGAGTCAACAACAAGTTGAGTGAGTTCACGGTTGGGTGTTCGTTTTAAGTTGTTTCGAAAACAGTTTCCTTTAGCTGGCATCCTGCCGTGGGGGTTACCCCATAGTTAAAAACGTGACTTGTTTGTTCCCGGTTACTCTGGCAATCCTGCCGTGGGGGCTACCCCGTGTTAGTTATCTGGCATTTCGGCCGTGGGGGCTACCCCATGTATACACTAGACTCGTTACCATATCGACTGCTGACTGTAGTCATGTTTATGTGCCCTGAAACTGTCAATGTCTATCAGCATTGACGTGCCCCAGATCCATTAGTTCACGCCCGTCCTCTGCGGCACGGTGTGAGGTTTGTCAGACCTAAATAGCGCTATCTAACTAATGACCCGCTCGCCATTGGCCCGGCGATTAAGTCGATATAAAAATGAGGGACTTCGTGATAGAGTTTTGGTCTAGTACGAGTTATCTGTCCGTAAGGACGAGGAATTACATTCCTGAACCTTTACTGTCCTACCCAAGGAGGACGAGGAACCCAGTTCCTTAACCCCAATTCCCGACCCCTGGGAATCCCATGCTTTGTAGAGGGTGTGAACTCACCGTTGTTTGCTCGGTAGACACACAAAAAGTCAAACAAGCAATGTTGTGGCTACTCACGTCCTATCATAGTTGTATCATACAATCAGGTTCGTATTCAAGTAGTGCACGTATGGCATACACGTTTAATCATGGCAGTTAGCAAGTAGTGCATACGAGTTGAACGAACAGTAACATGTCCAGAATTAAACAAAGTCCAAGGTCCGGCCCAAACACTAAGCCCATAATTAAACAAGTCCAAACAGTGTGTATCCGCGTATTGTCTCGAGTCGCAACTAGGCGTTTGCGACTCGCAACCTGAGTCGCAATCGTGGTTTCGGTTCGTGCTGGTTTGGTTACGAGTCGCAACTGGACTCGCAACCGTGGTTTCGAGTCACAAGGTTGGTGTGCTGATCATGTGTGGTTTCGAGTCGCAACCAGGTGTTTGCGACTCGCAATCTGTGTCGCAACCGGGGGTCTCGACTCGTCATGCATGGTTTCGAGTCGCAACTGATGGTTTCGGTTGGACAGGAGCTGATTCGGTACAGTGTACTACCCACTAACATTCTGATTTCATGTAACAGTTTGTACTATCCAACCAAAATCCTTAAACATGTTTCTTGTCTAGCAAATTACTAAAAATGGATCAAGCATATCAGATTTCAAATATTCAACATGTTCATATGATATTCAACAAGTTCTTCATGTGTTCATCATGTTCATCTTTAGGGTTTTCATCTTTTGAACAAACAAGCTCATTAAACCGATTTATGTCAACATAATCTACTTAGTTTAATGTACCAAAGATCCCTATCATTCACATATTCAATCCGAGCACATAATAGCACCATATTCAAACATTTTTCTACTTATTCATATGTTAAGTTATCATGAAACATTAGCAACCACTCTAATCATGACTTTGTCTCGAAATCAAGCATATGCATCATAGATGAACAACAACAATCTTAACATCGGTTATTCAAGGAGGATATATATCTACCATGTATGAACCTTAACAAGCAAACATGTTATCAAATCATCATCATCAACCGAAAATCATACATCATTATCAACTCCAAAACACAATACACATCCGGTTCACAAACCTCATCAAGCATACACTACACTAGTTAAGTTCTATCATTCACACCATTATTAAGCAACAAACATCCTAAATTCACTAACCGGTTCAAGTGTGGGTTCAAAGGTGTGGGTGAAGCTTCCAACCGGTGTGTGTGAGAGACGATCCGAGAGCTTCTTACGGTTGTCGATTGGATCCGAGAATGAAGGAGAGACAATGTTGTGACTTAGGGTTTTAGTGAGAGGATGAGGAGTGTGTGTGTAGAGGAGAGTATGAGTGTTGTCCAAAATGACAAGTGTGGGTCTCATGAGGATTATATACTTGTTTCGCTTGTGCACCCTAATGGGCTTCGAAATAGACTAAGGGGTGTGTGTATGTGTGTGCGGCCCAACCGGCCCGATGTTGCATCGTTCACTCGAGACCACATGGTCTCGAGTCGGGTTCTTGTGTCTCGGTTCATATATACATGTATCACATACATACAAGCTCACACAAATAACACATAATCACATAAAGGTTCATTTGTCATTAATCACATAAGTTATCTAGCCACACGTTTAAGCATACATGAAAGGTTCTAATTTCGAGTTGTCACATCATCCCCAAGTTGAAAGAAATTTCGTCCCGAAATTTGGTAGGCACTCACTGAGGAAGCTAGTTAAGTTGTATGGTTTTCCCGGTTTTCCTGGGGTGTCACATCCACCCCCCGTTGATCTGGAATTTCGTCCCGAAATTCCGTAGCTTCGGCCTCAGTAGTGGGTGTACTGTTTGCGAACAGTTGGGGATATTTTTGTTTCATCTGATCTTCGCGCTCCCAGGTGAACTCTGGGCCACGACGTGAGTTCCAACGAACTCGAACGAGAGGTATTCTAGTGCTCTTGAGGACCTTAACATCCCGGTCCGTGATCTCGACTGGTTCCTCGACGAATCGTAACTGCTCGTCGATCGTGAGTTCCTTCAAAGGAACTACGTGGGTCTCATCTGACGGACACTTCTTCAGATTCGACACATGAAAAACGTTGTGAACTGCACCGAGTTCCGCTGGTAAGTTGAGTCTGTAGGCCACCCTGCCTATTTTCTCAATGACCTCGAAAGGTCCAACGTATCGTGGGTTTAGTTTGCCGCGTTTACCAAAACGAACCACACCCTTCCAGGGTGAAACTTTGAGTAGTACCCGCTCCCCAACCTGGAGCTCAAGTGGTTTCCTGCCCATGTCGGCGTAAACTTTCTGACGTTCACGAGCGGCCGTCATGCGTTTTCGTATCTGAGCGATTTGCTCGGTTGTATCTACCACATATTCTGGACCAGTGATCTGACTATCTCCCACCTCTGCCCAGCAAAGAGGAGACCGGCATTTACGTCCGTACAATGCCTCAAACGGAGCAGCTTTAATGCTGGTGTGGTAGCTGTTATTGTACGAGAATTCCACAAGTGGCAGATGCTTTTCCCAGCGGTTGCCAAAGTCGATTACACATGCACGAAGCATGTCTTCTAAGGTTTGAATAGTGCGCTCGGACTGCCCGTCCGTCTGAGGATGGTACGCTGTGCTCATGTCTAATCGTGAGCCGAAGGATTTGTGCATTGCTTGCCACAGCTCTGAAGTAAATCGTGCATCTCGATCCGAGATAATGGAGGTGGGCACCCCGTGCCTCGAAACAACTTCCTTGAGGTAAATTTCTGCGAGAGTGGAGAACTTATCCGTCTCCTTGATAGCCAAGAAGTGTGCAGATTTTGTGAGTCGATCCACGATCACCCAAATAGTATCGTTTCCGTGCTGGGATCTAGGTAGGCCAGTAACAAAATCCATGGAAATTTGCTCCCATTTCCATTGTGGTATCTCTGGTTGTTGGAGTAGGCCTGAGGGTTTCTGGTATTCAGACTTGACTCTCGCACAAGTCAAACACTTGCTGACGTAAGTCGCTATGTGGGCCTTCATGCTAGGCCACCAATACGTAGTTTTGATGTCGTGGTACATTTTATCCGATCCAGGATGTACCGAGTAGCGAGACTTGTGTGCTTCGTCCATCACAAGCTCTCGTAGGTTGCCATAGAGTGGGACCCAAACGCGTCCCGTTACGTAGTAAGCACCGTCTTCCTTCTGTTCCAATCGTTGCCTTGATCCGCGTAGGGCTTCAGCCCTGACGTTTTCTGGTTTCAGTGCTTCTATCTGAGCAGCTCGTATCTGGGAAGGGAGACTAGAGTGGATCGTGAGTTGTAAAGCTCGCACGCGTTTAGGCGCAGTGTCCTTCCGACTGAGGGCGTCAGCCACAACATTGGCCTTGCCCGGGTGATACCTGATTGAGCACTCGTAGTCATTCAGTAGTTCGACCCATCGTCGTTGCCGCATATTCAGTTCCTTCTGCTTGAAGATATGCTCGAGGCTCCTGTGGTCGGTGTAGATCGCGCACTTGGTACCATACAGGTAATGCCGCCACAACTTAAGTGCAAAAACAACAGCTCCCAGCTCTAAGTCGTGCGTAGTGTAGTTCTTTTCATGAACTTTGAGTTGGCGTGAAGCGTAGGCTATAACTTTATCTCGTTGCATCAACACGCAACCAAGACCCTGAATTGATGCGTCGCAGTAAACCACAAAGTCGTCTGTGCCTTCCGGCAAGGAAAGGATAGGTGCGCTACAAAGTCTATCCTTTAGGTGCTGAAATGCCAACTCCTGTGCGTTTCCCCAGCGATAAACAACGCCCTTCTGCGTTAGTGAGGTGAGAGGCTGTGCAATCTTAGAAAAATCCTTTATGAATCTCCGGTAGTATCCCGCCAAACCCAAGAATTGGCGAATTTCCTTTGGTGTACGAGGTGCAGGCCAGTTCTTTATCGAGTCTACCTTGGATGGATCAACGTGGATCCCATCCTTGTTTACCACGTGGCCTAGGAAATGGACTTCTTGAAGCCAGAAGTCGCATTTCGAGAACTTCGCATAAAGCTGTTCTGTTCGAAGGAGTTCCAGAATAAGTCGCAGATGTTGCTCGTGTTCTTCCCGACTTTTAGAGTAGATCAGGATGTCGTCGATGAAGACTATAACGAACTTGTCCAGGTAAGGCTTGCACACTCGGTTCATCAAGTCCATGAAAACAGCAGGTGCGTTTGTCATTCCAAAAGGCATGACCAAAAATTCATAGTGCCCGTATCGAGTTCTGAAAGCTGTTTTGGAGACGTCCTCTTCCCGGACTCTCAGCTGGTGATAACCCGATCTCAAATCAATCTTCGAATAGTAGCTCGACCCTTGCAACTGGTCGAACAAGTCGTCGATACGCGGTAGAGGATAACGATTCTTCACCGTCACCTTGTTGAGTTCTCGGTAGTCGATGCACATTCTGAAAGTACCGTCTTTCTTCTTCACAAATAATACTGGAGCTCCCCAGGGCGATGAGCTTGGACGGATGAAGCCCTTATCTAAGAGTTCTTGTAGTTGCGTGGAGAGTTCCTTCAACTCTGATGGGGCTAAACGATAAGGTGCACGGGCTATGGGCGCAGCTCCAGGAGCTAGTTCGATCTGAAACTCGACTTGGCGATGAGGCGGAAGACCAGGTAATTCCTCAGGAAATACCTCTGGATAATCGCGTACAACTGGAAAATCTTCTATCTTCTTCTCTTTTTCTGAGGTGTCAGTAATGAGAGCCAAAATAGCAGTGTGGCCCTTTCGCAAGCACTTTTGGGCCTTAAGGAGAGAAATGACGTTCTCAACAGCACTCCTCTTGTCGCCATGAATCATGAGAGGTTCACCATCGGGACCTGGAATACGGACAACCTTCTCGTTGCAAAGAATCTCTGCTCGGTGTTGGGATAACCAATCCATCCCAATGACAACGTCGAAACTACCCAAGACAATAGGAATGAGGTCGATAGAGAAGGTCTGGTCAGCGAGAATAAGTTTACAACCCTTGACTACGTGTGTGGCTTCTAAACTCTTACCATTCGCTAGCTCTACGGTGTGCTTGTTGCTCAAAGGTGTTGGAATACGCTTAAGCATTCGACTAACTTCTAGTGACACGTAGCTAGTATCGGCACCCGAATCAAATAAAACTAAAACATAAAAGTCGTCGAGAAGGAACTTACCCGCCACAACATTGGGGTCATTCCTTGCTTCACCTTGGCCAATCACAAACATCCGCCCCCTGGCGCCATTGTTGTTGTTGTTCCCATTGTTACCATTCCCCTGATTGTTGTTATTGTTGTTGTTGTTGTTCTGGTTCCTGTTCAGTTGGGGACAGTCTCTCTTGAAGTGGCCCTCAGCTCCACACTGAAAGCACCCTTTGTTATCACCTTGTTGCTGTTGCTGACGTTGATTCTGTTGAGCTTGCTGACGATTCTGATTTGCGGGGTATAAGCTCCTACAATCCTTTGCAGCGTGGCCAGGCTTGTTGCACCGATGACAGTTGCCCCTGGTGCATGGCCCGCTGTGGTGCAGGCTGCAGCGATTGCATTTGGGGTGATTTCCTTTGTACCCACCATGACTTTGACCACCAGACGATTGCTGATTAGGGCTCTTGTAGTCCTCAGTCTTTCTCTGCTGAGACTGGGTCTGAACAGAAGTCGAACCCTTACTTGAAGTTCCATCCCATTTCCGTTTGTTGTCGCTTGAGGTACCAGAAGTAGTTGCAGCACCTATGCGTTTTGGTAACTTGTTCTGCTCCACCGCCTGATCCGTGAGACGGTGAGCCAACTGTACAGTTTGCTGGTAGGTAGCGAGGTTCGCTGAAGTCACATGACTTTGGATTTCTGGCACTAAGCCCTGAAGAAATAGTTCGATGCGTTTGATGGGAGGATCCACCATAGTAGGGCACAGAATTGCCAGTTCGTTCGACCTTTTCACATAAGCTTCAATTTCCGACCCCGTCATCTTGAGGTTGAAGAACTCCACTTCCAGTTTGTGAATCTCATCACGACTGCAGTATTCCTCTTTGATCATTTCCTTAAAAGTTTCCCATGGGGTGGCGTTGGCAGCAACCAACCCTAGCATCTGAACTTGAGCGTTCCACCACGTGAGGGCTAATCCCTCGAGAGTACCAGTAGCATACTTCACCCTGCGCGCCTCAGGGCATTCACACATTTCGAACACAGATTCTAGCTTCTCAAACCAGTGTAGGAGACCTACTGCTCCTTCAGTGCCGCTAAAAGTAGTTGGTCGGCAGTCCATGAAAGTCTTAAAAGTGCACACGGGTGGCTGAACGTGCTGACCTATCGTAGGTGAAAGAAAAGACAGAGTTTAACACAAAGGTTGGTTCACGAGAGTAGGATCCTAAAGATCCTAGAATGAGTTCGGACTGCAGGGTATACCTCCTGCGTGTGCAGCTGCAAGTGCTGCGGCAACTCGTTCGTTGATCAGAGCCGTCAACTGGGCTTGTGTCAGGTTAACGCGTCCAGACATGATCTTCACATCAAGAAGAACGTGAGTGAGAGGGGTTCGCGAAAGTACGACGATAAAATAGAGCAAGCACGCGTGTGTTCATGCAACAGTAGTTATACTAACCAAGCATACCATGAGCAATGTACTATGTAACTAACAAGTAGGCAATATGTATACGGATTATATCACCTAGAATGTCGAGCCTTGCATGTGGAGTGAAGCATCGTTGTGGACCGTTGAGCACTGTACATGTTATAGTCTGGTTTTAACAAAAACATTTTCCCCTTTATTAAAACCAAGTTCTCTATAACCAATGGCTCTGATACCAATCTGTCACACCCCCAAAATCCACCTACGGAGTACTACCGCTTGGAGGCATGAATGACCAGGATCCAGCCACCAATCATATTGAACAAGCATATAAGTAGTTATAAAAACCCACCCAATACAATTGGTGTTCAAACAAAACATAGTTAAGTTGCAAGCGGAAGCATAAGTCTTAATCAAAACATAAGTTAAATTGTTTCATAGTTTAACGTGGACACACAGTCGTCCATGTCCCACAACGATCCTCCTCCATGCAAGCTCCAGCTAAGAAACCTAAGGACCTGCAAAGCATGTAGTAACGAGTCAACAACAAGTTGAGTGAGTTCACGGTTGGGTGTTCGTTTTAAGTTGTTTCGAAAACAGTTTCCTTTAGCTGGCATCCTGCCGTGGGGGTACCCCATAGTTAAAAACGTGACTTGTTTGTTCCCGGTTACTCTGGCAATCCTGCCGTGGGGGCTACCCCGTGTTAGTTATCTGGCATTTCGGCCGTGGGGGCTACCCCATGTATACACTAGACTCGTTACCATATCGACTGCTGACTGTAGTCATGTTTATGTGCCCTGAAACTGTCAATGTCTATCAGCATTGACGTGCCCCAGATCCATTAGTTCACGCCCGTCCTCTGCGGCACGGTGTGAGGTTTGTCAGACCTAAATAGCGCTATCTAACTAATGACCCGCTCGCCATTGGCCCGGCGATTAAGTCGATATAAAAATGAGGGACTTCGTGATAGAGTTTTGGTCTAGTACGAGTTATCTGTCCGTAAGGACGAGGAATTACATTCCTGAACCTTTACTGTCCTACCCAAGGAGGACGAGGAACCCAGTTCCTTAACCCCAATTCCCGACCCCTGGGAATCCCATGCTTTGTAGAGGGTGTGAACTCACCTTGGTTTGCTCGGTAGAAACACAAAAAGTCAAACAAGCAATGTTGTGGCTACTCACGTCCTATCATAGTTGTATCATACAATCAGGTTCGTATTCAAGTAGTGCACGTATGGCATACACGTTTAATCATGGCAGTTAGCAAGTAGTGCATACGAGTTGAACGAACAGTAACATGTCCAGAATTAAACAAAGTCCAAGGTCCGGCCCAAACACTAAGCCCATAATTAAACAAGTCCAAACAGTGTGTATCCGCGTATTGTCTCGAGTCGCAACTAGGCGTTTGCGACTCGCAACTAGGCGTTTGCGACTCGCAACCTGAGTCGCAATCGTGGTTTCGGTTCGTGCTGGTTTGGTTACGAGTCGCAACTGGACTCGCAACCGTGGTTTCGAGTCACAAGGTTGGTGTGCTGATCATGTGTGGTTTCGAGTCGCAACCAGGTGTTTGCGACTCGCAATCTGTGTCGCAACCGGGGGTCTCGACTCGTCATGCATGGTTTCGAGTCGCAACTGATGGTTTCGGTTGGACAGGAGCTGATTCGGTACAGTGTACTACCCACTAACATTCTGATTTCATGTAACAGTTTGTACTATCCAACCAAAATCCTTAAACATGTTTCTTGTCTAGCAAATTACTAAAAATGGATCAAGCATATCAGATTTCAAATATTCAACATGTTCATATGATATTCAACAAGTTCTTCATGTGTTCATCATGTTCATCTTTAGGGTTTTCATCTTTTGAACAAACAAGCTCATTAAACCGATTTATGTCAACATAATCTACTTAGTTTAATGTACCAAAGATCCCTATCATTCACATATTCAATCCGAGCACGTAATAGCACCATATTCAAACATTTTTCTACTTATTCATATGTTAAGTTATCATGAAACATTAGCAACCACTCTAATCATGACTTTGTCTCGAAATCAAGCATATGCATCATAGATGAACAACAACAATCTTAACATCGGTTATTCAAGGAGGATATATATCTACCATGTATGAACCTTAACAAGCAAACATGTTATCAAATCATCATCATCAACCGAAAATCATACATCATTATCAACTCCAAAACACAATACACATCCGGTTCACAAACCTCATCAAGCATACACTACACTAGTTAAGTTCTATCATTCACACCATTATTAAGCAACAAACATCATAAATTCACTAACCGGTTCAAGTGTGGGTTCAAAGGTGTGGGTGAAGCTTCCAACCGGTGTGTGTGAGAGACGATCCGAGAGCTTCTTACGGTTGTCGATTGGATCCGAGAATGAAGGAGAGACAATGTTGTGACTTAGGGTTTTAGTGAGAGGATGAGGAGTGTGTGTGTAGAGGAGAGTATGAGTGTTGTCCAAAATGACAAGTGTGGGTCTCATGAGGATTATATACTTGTTTCGCTTGTGCACCCTAATGGGCTTCGAAATAGACTAAGGGGTGTGTGTATGTGTGTGCGGCCCAACCGGCCCGATGTTGCATCGTTCACTCGAGACCACATGGTCTCGAGTCGGGTTCTTGTGTCTCGGTTCATATATACATGTATCACATACATACAAGCTCACACAAATAACACATAATCACATAAAGGTTCATTTGTCATTAATCACATAAGTTATCTAGCCACACGTTTAAGCATACATGAAAGGTTCTAATTTCGAGTTGTCACATCATCCCCAAGTTGAAAGAAATTTCGTCCCGAAATTTGGTAGGCACTCACTGAGGAAGCTAGTTAAGTTGTATGGTTTTCCCGGTTTTCCTGGGGTGTCACATCCACCCCCCGTTGATCTGGAATTTCGTCCCGAAATTCCGTAGCTTCGGCCTCAGTAGTGGGTGTACTGTTTGCGAACAGTTGGGGATATTTTTAACTTACTTGAGATCAAGAAGACTTAGATAATCAGGATTCTTAGGTCATGCATTCGATTCTTCAATAATCTGGCTTTCAATTGAGGGAATTTAGTGATTTAGGGTTTTGTGAGGGAAGGAGTTCCCTCCTGGCTTCTCACGATCGCAACCCACACCAGACTTGTCTGGTTTCTTTTTTTTAATCATTTTATAACATTATTTACACATTTAGTCCCCCGTCATTTAATCCCCATCCACTTTAGTACTTTACCTTCTAACTTAACCATCTTTCTTTTACTAACTTATATATATATATATATATATATATGTTTTTTTTAAAACATCATTACTTATTATACTTTTAGATCGTATGCGAATTTGGGGTGTTACAAGTCTACCCCCCTTAAAGAAGGTTTCATCCCCGAAACCTGAATACGTACCAAATAACTCTGGGTAATGTTCTCGCATTTCATCCTCCGCTTCCCACGTGAGATCCGATCCTTTTCGATGTTGCCATTGGACCAACACTTGCCGAACGGATTTGTTGCGGAGTTGCTTTACTTTAAAATCCTTTATTGCGATTGGCTTTTCAATGTAATTTAATTTCTCATCCACTTCAATATCATCCAAAGGTACGCATGCGGTCTCATCCGCGAGGCACTTTCGCAATTGCGACAAATGAAAGGTGTTATGAATTCCATCTAACGCGGGTGGTAATTCTAACTGGTACGCCACCGCCCCGACCCGAGCGAGTATTTTGAATGGTCCGATGTATCGAGGACCTAGCTTTCCGCGTTTATGAAAACGAATTATCCCTTTCCATGGAGAGACTTTTAGTAACACATGATCTCCCACGTGAAACTCAATTGGTCGCCTTCGTCGATCCGCATAAGACTTTTGTCTATCTTGCGCTGCCTTAATTCTTGATCTTACCATATCAATCTTTTCATTTGTTTCGGCTACTAGATCCTTTGACGCGAGTTCGCGCTGACCCACTTCCCCCCAGCAAATCGGGGTTCTACATTTCCTTCCATTGAGCATTTCGTAAGGGGCCATTTTTATGCTGTTATGATAACTATTATTATATGAAAATTCTACCAAAGGTAGATGATCATCCCAGCTTCCTCCGAAATCCATAACACACGCCCTTAGCATATCGACTAATGTTTGAATAGTTCGTTCCGACTGACCATCGGTTTGTGGATGGTAGGCGGTGCTTACATGTAACTGGGTCCCCAATTCTTCGTGAAACTTCCTCCAGTAACGAGATGTGAACCGGGTATCTCGGTTGGACACTATGGACACCGGAACCCCATGTCAAGATATAATCTCATTTGTATAAACTTCCGCCATCTTTTCCGAATTATAGGTTTCCCGAATGGGTAAGAAATGTGCGCTTTTGGTTAGTCGGTCAACGACTACCCAAATAGCATCGTGCCCCTTTCTTGTCTTAGGAAGTTTAGTCACCAGGTCCATTGTTACATGTTCCCACTTCCACACCGGTATCTCCAGCGGTTGCAACTTTCCATACGGCCTTTGGTGTTCGGCCTTTACTTGAGAACATGTCAAACACTTAGCAACATACTTGACAATGTCTCTTTTCATTCCCGGCCACCAATAATTCATCCTCAAGTCTCGATACATCTTTGTAGCTCCCGGATGAACGGAGTATCGAGACTTGTGAGCCTCATTCAATAGTAACTCTTTCACATCACATTCCCGAGGTATCCAGATTCGGTCATACCTCATTTTCATACCATTTGCATTCTCTTCCAATTCATGAATAAATCCTTTCGTCCTTTCTTTCTTCGAGTCATCAGCATTTAAAGATTTTGTTTGAGCTTTTCGAATTTCATCAAGGAGTTTAGGAGTGACTACCATCTTCATAGATTTTACCCGAATCGGGGGCGGGTACTCCTTTCGACTTAGAGCGTCCGCCACTACATTAGCCTTCCCGGGATGGTAATGAATGTCACAATCGTAATCCTTAATGAGTTCCAACCATCTTCGTTGCCTCATATAAAGGTCTTTCTGCTCGAAAAAATATTTGAGGCTTTTATGATCTGAGTAAATAGTACATTTCACCCCATATAGGTAGTGCCTCCATATCTTCAAGGCAAATACGACTGCTGCCAATTCTAGATCATGCGTTGGGTAATTGTTTTCATGCTGCTTGAGTTGTCTTGAAGCATATGCAACGAATTTGCCCCTTTGCATTAATACGCAACCTAATCCTTGGCGGGAGGCATCAGTATACACTACTAAATCATCCGTCCCATCCGGTAATGTCAACACTGGAGAATTTGAGAGCTTTTCCTTTAAGGTCTGAAACGCTTTTTCTTGTTCTTCGCCCCATTTAAACTTTTCACTCTTCTTTGTTAACTTTGTCATAGGTGAGGCTATCTTGGAGAAATCTTGGATACATCTTCTATAGTACCCAGCTAAGCCTAGGAAACTTTTTATTTCGCTCGGGTTCTTCGGGGGCACCCAATTCATTACCGCATCTACTTTGGACGGGTCTACATGGACACCATCCGCATCGATTATATGGCCCAAAAACTGTACCTCTCTAATCCAAAAGGCACACTTTGAGAACTTTGCATATAACTTTTCTTTGCGAAGCGTTTCCAATACGTCACGTAGGTGGGAAGCATGCTCCGCTTCACTTCGGGAGTATATTAGTATATCGTCAATAAAAACGATTACATACTTATCAAGCATAGGTCGGCACACCTGATTCATTAAATCCATAAACGCAGCTGGTGCGTTCGTTAGCCCAAAGGACATTACTAAAAACTCGTAATGTTCATACCGCATTCGAAACGCAGTCTTTGGCACATCTTCTTCTCGTATACGCAGTTGGTGGTAACCTGACCGCAGATCGATTTTCGAAAACCAACTTGCCCCTTGAAGCTGGTCAAATAGGTCATCAATTCTGGGCAACGGGTAATGATTCTTCACCGTTAACTTGTTCAACTCTCGATAGTCGATGCACATTCGCATCGAACCATCTTTCTTCTTTACGAATAATACGGGCGCTCCCCATGGTGAAACACTTGGTTTAATAAAACCCTTATCGAGCAACTCTTGAAGTTGCGTCATCAATTTTTTCATTTCGGTCGGGGCCAACCGATAAGGAGCTTTAGCTACCGGTTTTGCATCCGGGTTAAGCTCTATCTTGAATTCTACTTCCCGTTCGGCCGGAAGCCCCGGTAAATCTTCCGGAAATACATCCGGATATTCGTTCACTACATTCACATCTTCAAGCTTTGGGACACCTCGATTGGTGTCAATCACGTAAGATAGATACGCCTTACCTCCGTTTTTCACATGTTTGACAGCTTTGATTATAGAACACAATTTCGACTTGATGACCCTATCTCCTTGAACACTTACCCGTTCCCCCCCCCGAGGTTACTACATGAATGACTTTCTTTTCACATTGAATTTCAGCGTGGTTTTGGGCTAGCCAGTCCATTCCTACAACTACTTTAAATTCCCCCATGTACATCGGGACAAGATCTATACTAAATTCCTCATCTTCGATTAAGATCTTACAGTTTCTACAAATATCATGTAACAAATAGCTTTTACTATCAGCAACTTCCACTTCTAAGGGTACTAACATCTTTTCAAGCTTAAACGATGGATGAACTAGCAATTCATTAGAAATAAACGATCTACTAGCCCCGGAATCAAATAATACATTCATAGGCATAGAATTAACCAAGAATATACCTGAGACTACATCCGGGCTAGTCTTAGCTTCATTCGAGGTTAACTGGAACATCCTCCCACGAGCCTTGGAAGACTCATCCTTCTTTCCATCTTTCTTTGCCCCTTGTTGGAGTTTCGGACATTCCGCTTTAATGTGCCCCGTTTGGTTACAATTGTAACACGCTTTTGAGTTTTCGGGGCACCTATAATACGGATGTCCCTCTTGCCCACATTTATAGCATCCTTTCTTTCCCAACAAACATTCACCCGAATGATGCTTCCCACATGTCTTGCAAGTCAGAATCCCACTACTTGTCTTCCCTTTCCTGTTTTGATCTTGATATTTTGCCTTTTTCGATGGGTTCATGTTGGTGGGCTTCTCCGCCACCCTTTTCTCTCCCCGTTCAACTTGCCTTCTTAACTCGATCTCCCTATCTCTTGCCCAGTCGATTAATTCATTCAACGTTGCACACTTGGAGGGATTTACAAACTCCCGATATTCAGCCTTTAACATTGCATGATAACGTATGATTTTCAACCTTTCAGTCCCCGCTATCTCCCCACAGAATTTCACCTTCTCGAGGAACTTATTCGTTATTTCGTCAATCGTTTCATCCTTTTGTCGAAGATGTAAGAAGTCTTCTTGAATCTTATCAAGTGCGGATTGTGGGCTATGATATTTCAGAAATGGCTCTTTGAACTCTTGCCATGTTAACGTTTGTACTTTGTCATCCCCCAATTCCTTCGAATGTGCGTCCCACCAATCCTTTGCTTGGAGTTGTAGGAGGCCCGTAGAAAACATCACTTGATCCTCCACTTCACATCTACTTCTTACAAACACTGCCTCGGTGCTTGAAATCCATCTTTGACAAGCTATCGGGTCAATTTCCCCTTTGTACGACAAGGGGTTACATGCCATGAATTCCTTGTACGTGCACCTTCGAGTACTTTTCTTTGTTTGTAATTCATTAATCATCTCTTTTAGTTCTTCCACCTTGGACGTTACTAGAGTATCGATTACCCCCAATACTTGACCTTCCACCTCTTGAGCTAGTCGAGGAATACTAGCTTCAATCGCTTTCTCTACTTCTTCCACAATCATTGTTCTCATTTCATTTCGGCGTGCTTCATCGTCATCATTTACATTCACCACATCAGCCATCTACATAAAACATTCATTACATTCATTAAATTTCATTTCATACTTCCCACCATCATGTTTTAACATCATTTTATCATGACACATTCCATTCATCATTCATACTTCGTGCCTTATCGTCATTGACGATCGTATCGTATCATTCTTTATTTTAGACATTCATTCATCCTTTCTATCATATAACCATGCTAGTAATACGTAGCTCTCATTCTTTCCAATACGTAAAAGAAATTACTCGCGACTAAATCATACTTAAACTTTCTTTGGAAACTCAACGTTTCCGACAACCAACATCCTAATATTCTTTATCCCATATACCTTGGTATCACTTTTCTTATTCTTTAAAGTCTTAATATAACGTTTTTAATACTTCTCGTGTGATAAAAACATCAAACAAAACAACATATTCAAATTTGGCTGAAAATGGCCTCCACTGGAGCGGGTGAGTGTGCAGGTGACTCCTCAGCTGGAGCATATGCGAGTAACAAAAGACCACCGTCAGCTGGAAGGGCCTCGCCCTCAACATCGTCCTCCAGGGGCTCATCATCAAACAGATCGACGTCGTCGTCAACGTCGGCGTCGCGGAGCATATCGTAAGCAGGATAAACGGCCAAAGGTATGGTAGCAGGGATCTCTACGAGTGGTAGGTACCCAGCAAAAGGGCCATCAGCGGGCACATCGACAGCGTCGGGCAGCGCGAAGGGCTGAAAGTCGTCCTCGTCTGTGCTGGTAACATCTGATGTGTGGACCTCGTGCTCTGAAGACTCTAAGTCGTCTGATACTATGGGTCTAGGGCCCGTGGTGTCCGAATCACCTGTGCCGGGCGAGTCCATGGTGTCTGTAACACAAACACAAATATGTACAAATAATCAATCATACAATCAGACAAGCACATTAGTCACCAAGTAAGCAATCAAATAATTCTCCTAGTCCCACTAGCCTCCCAGCCTCTCAGACTGCTCTTCCTAGTCCCACTAGCCAAATTCTCCCAGCCTCTTAGACTGCTCTTCCTAGTCCCACTAGCCTATTCTCCCAGCCTCTCAGACTGCTCTTCCTAGTCTCACTAGCCAGCTACCTCGTTCTCCTAGACCGAGCCTCGGTCCTCCAGACCGAGCCTCAGCCTCCCAGACTGAGCCTATAAATAATAAATAAATGTGCTCAACATTTGTTTGTAAAAAGTTTTGGATCTGGAGTTAAGTGGTATGCAGTAAAAATGTTTTCGTGAGAGCCCTAGTGATCATAGTCTAGACTCGAGAAGGAATCCTAGTTCGCTATGATCAGAGCTCTGATACCAAGCTGTCACACCCTGGCTTTGCGGAAGCGTGGTTAATTTGGTGTGACTTCTTAATACCATAGCTTAATCATAACAAGCTATATGAAATAAAAACCATGCAAGATCATCCATTGATTTAAAATAAAAGTACCACAACATAGTTTTAAAGTACTGACACGTGCGACGGAGATTACAACCTAACAACATAAAGAAAACATTGTTCAGAATTTATAACCACCAACATAAAGCAGACGTAGTTTAAGAACTGTGGCTCGTCCAGGCAAGAGCCACGACCCCTAAACTTGGATGACCTTATTTCTCTTATGCAGCGTGAGAAACGTAGCATACCGTGCCAGATCCTTAATTACCTGAAATACATGTAAGTTGGAAAAATCAACAAAAATTTGTTGAGCAAGTTCATGTGTAGTGAGTAAGTAAAACCTTTGTAAGTATAAAATCCTGGTATGTAGCAAATAAGGAAAAAGAGATCACCAATGGTTTGCAAGGCCATTGATATGTGTGAAGTGCAAGTAGGAAGACTCAAACCTAGCAGATTTATGCGTTGGGTACAAAGTCACCCCGAGGTCCGTACTGATTGGGCCTGGGGCTGGGCTCGCTACACCTAGATAGATCTACCGCTCCTGCCCCTCGGTCCTACCCTGAGGATTAATGGCCTCAAGTTTCTGCCTACCCACTCACATGATCCGAATAATAACCCTCCTTACGCTAACCATACCATGTAAGAAACATTCATAATCATAGTAACATGTATTTCACTCCCGCAGTTTAGAAAACTGAAAACAGTTAAGAGAAAAAGGGGGACATGAACTCACTGTGGTGCGTCTCTACCAAGTATATCTCCTGATCAAGCAGCTGTGCGACGACCTACACGTACTAAATCTATTAGACGGACGGCCGTGCCTTAGCTTAAGGTTTAAGTTTTTGGGGAAATAGTTAGACAACTATTTCGTGTTTATATTTTGTAAATACTTGGTAATTATTTTCCTTCCCAAGGATGGGGGATTTAATACGTGTGCGTTCGTAAAGTTCGAAATACATTATTAAGTCTCACTTAATATATTTTATTTCTTACTTCAAAGTATAAATATTCTTCCCAAAAATATTATATTTTATTTCATACAATTTTCCAAAATAATATCCTTGACAAAATACGCGTTCATTAGTATTTTCCGAAAATGCGTAAGTTACGTTTTAAAGATCGGGTGGTAATAATTATACCGTTGTAACTTATTATTTATTATGAAGGTGTTTGTATTATTTTGGAATCGTTATCATTCGGTAATATTATTTTTACCCTAAAAATAATATTTGTATAGTTCACAAAATAATCATAAACATTTATACAAGTGATGTTACGGAAAATATATACTAAATATATATGTATCACGTTTTATTTTGTGAAAATCCCACCTCCGATATTTAGAAATTTTTGTAAATAAAATCATGGCGAAATTTACATATTTGAAAACAAGTCAAAAATAGACTTACAATACTTGTAGTGAAAATATTCCCAAGTGTTAGGTTTTTAGAAAAATTTCGCCAGAGTTTCCCCTGTAACTGGAGGTGGCCACGCTTTCAAGCGTATCATTTTCTTTTATAATTCAAATCAACAGTTTTCTTATTCAACCAAAACAATATCCAAAGCATCAAACTAGTCAAAATATATATATAAATCGCAAAAATTACATGAACTTGTGGTTTACCCAAAAATATGTAGTAAATCCCATTACTTTTAGTGGATCTTTATATGAATCAACTTCGTTTCTTGAAAGTCTCGTTTTTAAAGGAATTTCATCTTTACAACTTCTTGTCAACGTTTATAAAAAAAATAGTTCTTTTGTCGAAACTTTGTGTTACACAAGTGTTTACACACTTGTGTGTTTATAAAAAATCACTCTTGTTCATGTAAGATCCGGTTTTAAAAGTATGTTTTCTTTTGACACTTGGTCCTTTGAAAATACTATTTGTAGATCCATAGATCTACTAGTTTTGAACACTATTTCATAAGAAAAATCGATTTTACACAAGTTCATGTTTAGTGTGTAGTAGAGTTTCATCATTTAACCCTTTTCATTCTTAACATATTCTATGTCATGTTTCATGAACATGACTAATCCGGGTTAGATGATGATCCGAGCTACCACAACATAGATCGGCACTAAATAATCACACAAAACAAATCTTACAAGATTTACACAACCCTTGTGCTATTAACCAACATCTTTAGCATCTTTAGTAGACTTTTACATATCATCTTGTAAGTTCATGAGTTTTAACCGTCATATATTATTTTAACCACTTTAAAATAGATCAAGAGTGTGTTTCAAGCAACTTACTACTAGCTCGAGGCTAGGGAAGATTCTAGTCGAAAAATGAGCGGATAAAAGCAATGAGAAGAGGTCCTTTGCCTTCCGAATGCACCAAGCTTCCTCGTATGTGATCCTTAACACTTGTATACCCTTGGAATGGCTTGATCAAAATTGAAAGGTGGTGTGGTGAAGATGGTTTTGTTCGGCCGAAGCCTATGGCAAGGGGAGAGAGGGAGTGATTTTTGTTGTGTGGGTTATGAAGTGATTAGTGGATTTGTATTGTTACTTATAGACAATTCCTTCAAGATTACCCAAAGGTTATTGTGTCACCTTGATATTAGACAAGTAGGATTATTTTAATCATCCAAGGACAAATGGTGTCACCATATGGTGACCGATTTCGTTTGGGGGGGGGGGGGTCCCATGGTTGGTTTCTAACTAAATGGTTAGACATTAGTTGTTAAGTAGGAGGTTAATTTAGTTACTAGCATGTAGTAAGTTGTAATGGGTGTTAGGGTACTCGGGGACCCTAACTAGCTCAGAAGAAGAAAAATAATGTTATTGGCAATATTTTTATGTTCCGGGTAAAGTTCGGTTGGATAGTGATCCATTAAAGTGCTTAACAAAGCTTTAAAGTGTCGTTATTATTATTTTTAGTGACACAACTTATTCCCGACACTTTGGAAAGTGTCTAGTAATATTTTTCTCATGTTTTGGCACTTTATTAGGTAGCTTAATGCTGAATTTTAATTAAAGTGCTGAATTTTGTACTTAAAGTACGTTTTAGGCACATCCGGTCACTGTAATCTCTTTCCTAGTGACGCAGTTCTACAATCCTCACTTCCCTACACTTTCTATTAGTGTAGTAAACTATCTCTGGCTCATACAGGCCTTAGAGGCAGTGTCTGCCTGGTGCTGGCTATATCAGCGTGTTAAATGGGTTATCCGTTCATTGTGCTACTGTGCCTTTGTGCATCAAGGTTGTCACTGAAGTTCTGTATGTAAATAATAGAGTAACAACAAATAGAGTATGAGGCATGGTTATGCATATTTCAGAAATCACGTAGAAGTTTATTTACCATTGCAAGCAAGCACAGTAATTGAGCAGTAATTAAATACTAATTAATTCGTACGGATACCTGGTTTGGTGAGGGTTGTCACAAACGTTGCGTGTGTGTTCGGTCCGAGCGCGCCACAATTAATCATGAGATTTACCTATCATTCATAACAACAAAACACTTGTTAGTTCATAATACATAACAATTGAAATTCTTTACTTCCGTATCATTATTCGACCCGTTAACATAAGATGTACTTTACTAACATTATCACTCTCTTTTGGAAACATTCATCATACTACTTTCCGATTCATTAATAATGAATCGCTACATACCATATCTTTCAATATACTTACATCGTTTGACCCGTTATGAACAAGTCAAATTCCCAACATTCCAGCAATCATTTTATTTATCATTCCAACCCATTAGACGGGTCATTTCAAATTTACTTCAACATCATCTTTTGGACATTTCTCCATATAAACTCTTTGCATTTATTCAATCATGAATCATAAGGAAACTTACACTAAGTTCATAGTACTAAATATTATCATTCATGAATCTACAAGTAGAGTACATAAAGTTCATATGAACTTACCGCGATCTTGAGATGCTTGTGCCTTCGAGTGACTTGCGCCTTCTTCCTTCTTCGTGCCTATATATCATAATCTCATACTTTAGCTTTCATAAACAATACTTTCGCAATCCTTATAATACGTTATGGCGTCTACTATTCACATACATCATTATCATAAAGAAGTTGCATCAATCTTAACAAGCATTCATGTAAAAACCATAACTAAACTCACTTAGGCATTTCGTCGAACACATTGTGTGCGTATCACTAGTTTAGCACAATGTACAAGCATCCTAAGCACAATTTCCATAGTTCTTCTCATTGATTAACATAAACATCCTACTATTTTGAAATCTACCATTCAAATCATGAGCACATAGTTCTAAATCAATTATTCATAACAATTTCATAAATCAACAATCAAATTAACATACCAAACTTCACAATTGCTAAACATTACTTGACATGCAAGTGGGTTTTGCCCTAATCATATTCATATTCGAAATTTAGCATCTAATGATGTCTAGACCTTCATAGCAACCATTAATCATACTGAATTTTGTATTACATTCACGAATCACTCAAAACCCACATAATCAAACATCATCAAATCACAAAATTTAACTTACTTGAGATCAAGAACACTTAGATAATCAGGATTCTTAGGTCATGCATTCGATTCTTCAATAATCTGGCTTTCAATTGAGGGAATTTAGTGATTTAGGGTTTTGTGAGGGAAGGAGTTCCCTCCTGGCTTCTCACGATCGCAACCCACACCAGACTTGTCTGGTTTCTTTTTTTTTTTTATCATTTTATAACATTATTTACACATTTAGTCCCTTATCATTTAATCCCCATCCACTTTAGTACTTTACCTTCTAACTTAACCAGCTTTCTTTTACTAACTTTTATATATATATATATATATATATACATCATTACTTATTATACTTTTAGATCGTATGCGAATTTGGGGTGTTACATGCGACTGGGGTATTCCAAGACCGAGCTCTCGAATGGTGGACAAACGAAAGGAATCTTCGTTCTAACGAAGTTGCTTATGCCTTACCTTGGGAAGAAGTTAAGACACTTATGATGGAAGAATTTTTCCCGTCGCATGAGCAACAAAAGTTGGAAGAAGAATTCTGGGCTTTAAAACAAGTTGATGATGATAACCAAGCCTATACTACTCACTTTAAACAGCTTAGTTTCATTGTTCCCCATCTCGTCATGACCACCGACCGCAAGATAAGGAAATACATCAATGAGTTACCTTCTGGCATCCGTGATACGATTGAGGCAGCCAAACTCGACAATATCGAAGCCATTTATCGTTTGGCCGCTTCCTTGAACAACCATCGCATTCGCGATAAACAAGCTGCAAAACCTGTTTCATCCAAGGCAGCCAACCAAATTACCCAACAGTCGAGTGGCAATAGGGGAAAGAAGCGAAAGCATCAGAATCCTGTTTGCAACGCGATTGTATCAGCTGCAAACCCAAACCCTGTTGCTCCCATTTACACTCAAAAGTCGTACGTCGGACCTAATCCCAAGTGTACCACTTGTAACTATCATCACCCGACCAATGTCAATTGTCGCCACTGTACCATTTGTAACCGTTATGGGCACAATACCACTCACTGTCATAAAAATCCACAACCGCAAGCCTAACAAGCTCAACCCGCTCCTCAAAACGCCAAACCAGTCAGAGCCTGTTTCAAATGTGGTGACACCAATCATCTTCGTCCTCAATGCCCGCAATGGAACCAAGAGCAACAACAACCTGCTAGAGGTCGAGCTTTCAACATTAATGCGAACCAAGAATGCAACGGCAATGAAGTCGTTAATGGTACGTTTCTTGTTAACAACCTTTATGCTTCATTGTTGTTTGATACTGGTGCGGACAAAAGTGTCACACCCCGACCACGTAAAACAACAAAACGTGGCGGAATCGTCGGGGAGTGTTGTAACAGAATCTGTCACACCCCCAAAATCCACACGCGGAGTATCACCGCTTGGAGGCGTGACTGACCAGGATCAAGCCACCAATCATATTGAACATATAAGTAAATACCAAAAAATCATTCATCAATACGAAAGGTGTTTTCAAAACCAAACATCAACAAGTGTGTAGCGGAAGCATAAGTATGTAAACCCAATGTAAATAGTAAATTCAAATGTTTAGATAGATAACATGGCATCATCGATCCATGTCCCACAACGACCTGCTCCTCCCTGTGCAAGCTCCATATGTACCTAAGGTCCTGCAAGGCATGCAAGAGAGAGTCAACAACTAGTTGAGCGAGTTCACAGTTAATAGTTCAGTAATAGTATAGCGTGAGTAGTAGCATGTTCGTTCGTTACAAAGTATCGTATTATTTTCCATCGCGGCCTTCCAGGCAGGTGTGCGAAGATATTGGGGAATGTTTTCCCCAAGCATTCTAGACTAGGTTTATTTGTATCGCGGCCTCCCCAGGCAAGTGTGCGAAGATTTGTAAATTTAGTTCGCGGCCATCATATGGCAGGTGTGCGAAGTCAGTCATAATATCGCGGCCATTCCTTGGCAGGTGTGCGAAGATCAGTTCAACAAGTGTTACTAGTCTAGTCGTGTCTAATCGTTAGGTTCTACTTTATGAGTATACACAATAATTCGTCAAATCCCATTCCCACCCGGGAACCCCATGCCTTGGCTGTGTGAACTCACCTTGGTTTGCTCGGTATGCTAAGTGTATGCTCGCAAGTAATCAATCACGTCCTAAAGTATGAACGTATGTGAAATCAGTTTGTGTTTCAAGTTGTGCACGTATAAACATGTAGCACGTAATCACAATCATATACAAGATGGTTACACTTAACAGCAGTTAAATATTCCAGTTAACACTTAACAGAATTAACCCAAGTTACTGTGCTGATTACACATATATTGGCGAAACACAATAGTTGGCGAAACAAGTGAGTTGGCGAAACAAACATTTGACGAAACACGTTCTGTTTCGTCGTGATCTTGTTTGGCGAAACAGGATTCTAATTCGTCGATGGTCCTTGGCGAAACACATTCTGTTTCGCCAAAAGGCCTGTTTCGTTGGTTCATCAGTTACGTCGCATAATCAGTTACGTATGAAAACCCTAATCATCACTAACAGCCGACATCAACATTAACAATCATGCAGTAATCATTTGTTCACAGAATCACTTAACACAATCCTTAAAGAATCCTCGTCTAGCATGAACCCTAGTTTACATATACAACATATCGATTAACATACAACATCGCATCACCGATCCCTATCAAGATGTTAGTGTGTATTCAGTACCAGATCATATTAACAACATTCAGAACCGAGTATTTGATCGTATTAATCTTTACATAGCACTATTATATCCGACTACATCATGCATATCAAAACCTATATCATCATCATACTCTTATAATCACAGCAGTAATACACATCAATCATATACACAAGCATGAATCGAGACACCACAGAAACATGAAACCGATTAACAAACATACACTAACCGATTCGAGATGAACAAACAAGGATTCGAGAGCTAGGGAACGCTAGATTGCCGTCAACAGAGAAGGAGAGACTCTAGGGTTTCGGTTGTTATGATAAAAGTGTGAAACTGATGTTGTTTTACGTATTAAAACTCGAAATAACATGTTGGGCCCGAACTGGGCTTCGGCGGTTCTGGGTTCGGCGAAACAGCCTGTTTCGTCGAGAAGGTTGTTGGCGAAACAGATTCAGTTTCGTCGGAATTGGTTATGGCGAAACACATTCTGTGTTTCGTCGAGTAGCTCAAATCGTAAACAGTTTACAAGTATTCATGCAGTCAAGTAATCATCTCAACTCATAATTTAGCGTGCACAATTACCAGGTAAATAACAAACATCCAAACAGTCAAAGTCAACGTGTAATAAATGCGAATAAAGAATGTCGGAAATTCGAGTTGTCACAGAATCATTGTTTCATAACACATGGAAAATTGAAATATTGTTTTATTGAATTAAAAGAGTTACAATGTCTTATCAAACAAAGAAGTATAACAAAATTAACTAGTCTTCCATCTTTTATTGTCACTAAGGCTCAAGTCCGCCTAAGTGTATCTTGATCAATCCTATGCATCATTTCCTGAAACACATGTGAAAATAGGTACGTCAGCATAAAAATGCCGGCGAGTACATAGGTTTTGTGAAAATAGGATTCATGACTTATAAGTTTAGAAAAAGGTTGTTTAACAAAAGTTAGTCATGAACCTTGTAAAATGTTTTGTTTTATAAATCATTTGAAAAACGATGATATGTAGAAGAATAATGTAAGATTAAATGAATAACCAAGTAAAATGAGTTTGTATAAGATGAGTTGTTTGTAAAACAATGTCTTGTGAAAAATATGTTATTTGTATAAAAATGTTATATGTCTAAACTGAAATGATTCAAATAACGCTACGATATGTAATACCATACAAGCACTTATATATAGGAAGTACCAGCGGCGTATCCACCATGCTTGTATCATATTACACACGCCTCGTTACTCAAACCACTTACCCAACAAACCACCAATGTAAATTGCCCATGTCTAAACCATTTGTCAAATGTCTTTGTGTAAACTATGTCAAAATGTTTATGTCAAATATAGTCCATGAAATGTGTATATCAATATCAAAATGTCTATGTTAAATGTCTTTGTGTAAACCATGTTAAAATGTTTATGTCAAAATACAGTCTATGAAATATGTATATCAATGTCAAAATGTCTATGTCAAATGTCAAAAATGCACAAAACAATGTATTGAAGTAAAACGTGGTTTAAATCAACGTTATGTTTTGTGGAAATGCATGCTATACTGAATACAAACATTTATGCGGTATTGTAAAAATGCATACATTCAAGCCTTGTGACTGTGGTGATAAACCCTTAAACAAATGAAAGGACTATCTGTCTTATGTTTTAATCGAATTCGGTCATTCCATCCATCCAAACAAACCTAGGATTTTAGGAACGGGAGCTGTCAATTCCTATGGTACCATTACCTACTAACGAGCGGCGTAGCTAATGTTAATGAATGTATATGGTCCCATTTAAACAAACCAAATGTCATATCAAAATGTAAGCATGTGATGAAAATAATGTACCTAGTATGCTAAGTAAACATACAAGGTAGAGATGTAAAATAATGTGTCCATATGTTACTGGAACATATGCAACAGAGATGCAATGTAAAGCAAATGTACTAAGTATGATGAACATACATAGCATGAAAAGGTAATGTAAAACAATGCACTAGGTATGCACTAAATAGACATACATAGCGTGAAATGTAATGAAAACAATGTACTAAGTATGCGCTAAATGAACATACATAGCATAAAATGTCATGTAAAACGATGTACTAAGTATGATACAAAGGACATACATAGCAAAAACACAATGAAATCATGTACTAATAATGTACTAATGAACATAGCAAGTATATGATATGAAAGCATGGAAAGCATGAAAATAACAAGTAGGCACATGTGTTTCACCCCAAAATGTTTGAAAAACAGTAAAAGAGGGGTCTATGTACTCACTTGAGGGTGCTTAGAAGTCTTGAACAACAACCAAGCAAAGCTAGAGGGATCAGGAATCAAACGGCACCCTATATGAATAACTACATAAATAACCGGACCTAAATCGGGAGATTGGATAGTATGAGGTTTCGTAAACTAAATGAGTATTGGAACTCATATGGTATGGTTTAATAAAACCTACATACTAAAATGAAACCTAACCTAAGTGCTTACGACCCATTACGACCCGTTTAGGTAGCTTATGCTACTTTAACGCGTCGTTTGCGTAAAACGCGTTCGGATCGCCTAACTAGCCCTATGACAAGTAAGATATGCCTTAACATGTTTAATATTGTTACCAAATCAGTTTAGATGTCAAAAGTTACGTTACATAGGCTTAAAATGAATTTATGCGTAAAAAGGGCATTTTGGTAATTTACCTAAGGCATATATACTACTTATCATACAACTACTTAAACGACGTGACCATAAGGTATAACCTCGAAAGGTTATTCCCTATACAACTATGGTCACCCAAAGTGTTTGGTCGGATCCTAATGATCGACCAAATGGGTCGGGTTCGAAAGCATAAGCGATTGATTAGATCGCTTACCCTTACGACCCTAGACAAGCACAAATCTAAAAGTGACGAGCTAAACATGTTAAAACATGTTTAACAAAGTTTGAAAACAGGTTTGGTATCAAAACAAACAGTTTTGATACCTAAAAGTAGTTTGGTTACAAAATACGCAAGAATACGCATTTTGGCCGAAACTACGACTCGTCACTGAGCCTAGATAACGTGGTAATCAGTAGGTATAGTCGCTAGGGACTATAACCATCGTGATTACGCTCACGTTATGAAGTTAAAATGAACTTCATGTTGACCATAAACTGGTCAAAGCTGAAAGCCAAACAATGTTTGACTTTCACGCTAAAACGCGTAAAAGAACGAAAGAAGACTTACAAATGGTCCAAGAACGGAAGTTTGACCCGATTATTCTCAGGTATGAAGTGAAATCACTTCAACTTAGAGAGCAATCAGATCAAGGTGTGAGTTTTGAGTGAAGGGGGTAGGGTATTTATAGTTTTTGCACAACCGTTAAGATCGTTCATCGTAAAACGAGCTTCGATCTCATCCGTACACATGTGCCCATGGTTTTGTGAAACCATGGGAGCCCATAGTTTCATTAAAACCATGTGCAAATGAGGGGAACAGCTGGAACAAGCTGGAATTTAGATTTTTCATTTTGGTCCCTTCCTAAGATAACTTTGGCAGAATGTCAATTTTGGTCCCTGAATGTGCAAAACATGGTTTTTGATGCATTTTTGACACGTTTAAGCCCCGTTAATCCCATTTCAAGGCTCTAAAATGAAGTTAAAGTATAGGGAACATGAAACATGCTCAAAAATATCTCGGATGTCGGTTCGTTTGGTCGTACGGTTGCGTTGTTCGGTTAATTACGACGAAACACGAACGAATGCGAAAAACGATCCAAATTACGCGACGAATGGAATTTTATCATGCCAATCACTAAAATAAAATATTTTAATGATTACATAAACTTTTGGATGTCCGGATGTATTCAGAACGTAAGATATGCGCGAAAATGCAAACTTATGCACTTTTTGACGCTTATAGTCCCTGAATGACCAAAAAGTTTATTTTAGCACACCGAACCCCTCAAAGCCTATTTCTAAGCTATGTAAAGGATATTTAGGGTATTTTTAACTTATGGTCATGTTCCGGAATGTTCGTTACAGTACAAATCGGCATACTTTCACAGTTTGTCGAAATTAGTCCCTGTAAGCGAATAAACTTGATTTCGCCACACCAAACCCTCCAAAACTTATTTCTAAGTTATGTAAAGGTTATTTAAGGTATGTTAAGCCTAATTCACTATTCCGGAGTGTTCGTTGCATTAAACTGGTTATATTTGCGCATCAGTGCGCGTATAACCTTCCAGAAAGCGATTTAAAACTTTGAAATCGAACAAGAATTGATATGTGCAAACGATACACATATTTATACAAAATCCCAAGTATGAAATATAATATTTCATTAGTTTGGTATTTGTTTGATGGCCGTGGAGGCACAGGTGTCACAAAAAGCTTTGTGTCCGTTGAATTTGAACCTTTGTTAAATGTTACACGCTCTAAACTGCCTAAGTCGTTCTCTGTCGAAGTTGCCAATGGCAAATCTGTTTTAGTCGATTCCGTTCTTCGTGATTGTCTTCTCACTCTTAACGATCATACCTTCACTATCGATCTTATACCCATGCAATTGGGTAGTTTCGACATCATCGTAGGCATGGATTGGCTTCATGAAAACCATGCTGAAATTGCTTGCTACGAGAAGTATGTTCGTTTACCTCTTCCATCTGGCAACACTTTGCGCGTGTATGGAGACCGACCTTCAAAAGGACTAAGGTTAATGTCCTGCACACAAGCGAACAAATATTTACGTAAACCGTACTTTGCCTTTTTAGCCCACATTGTGGAAGAAAAGGGCAAGGGAAATAGTATAAATGATGTTCAAGTGGTGCGCGACATCCCTGACGTCTTTCCTGAAGATTTACCTGGTCCTCCTCCACCTCGATCTGTCGATTTTCGTATTGACCTTGTACCTGGTTCGACTCCTGTTGCGAAAGCCCCGTACCGTCTTGCACCTCCTGAAATGCAAGAGTTATCTAGTCAACTCCAAGAACTCCTCGAGAAGGGATTCATTCGTCCAAGTACCTCACCTTGGGGTGCTCCTGTGCTTTTTGTCAAGAAGAAGGATGGCTCGTTTCGCATGTGTAACGACTATCGTGAGCTTAATAAACTCACAATCAAGAATCGTTATCCTCTTCCGCGTATCGATGATCTTTTTGATCAACTTCAAGGCGCTACTTGCTTCTCCAAGATCGATTTTCGATCTGGTTATCACCAGCTTCGTGTTCTCGAAGAGGACATTCCCAAAATCGCATTTCACACTCGCTATGGGCACTACAAGTTTGTGGTTATGCCTTTTGGCTTGACTAACGCGCCCGTTGTGTTCATGGATCTCATGAACCGTGTTTGTAAACCTTATTTGGATCGTTTTGTGATCGTCTTCATTGATGACATTCTTATTTATTCTAAATCTCAAGCCGATCACGAGCGTCATCTATGTCTTATACTTGAGCTTTTACGTATCGAACGTCTTTACGCGAAGTTTTCCAAATGCGAGTTCTGGATCAAAGAAGTCCAGTTCCTTGGGCACGTCGTTAGTGAAAAAGGAATCCATGTTGATCCTTCCAAAATCGAAGCAGTGAAGAATTGGACCGCGCCTAGAAACCCCTCTGAAATCCGTTCCTTCTTAGGATTAGCGGGTTATTACCGCTGATTCATCTCGAACTTTTCAAAGACCGCCGTTCCTCTCACTTCGTTGACTCAAAAAGAGAAACCTTTTGCTTGGGGTCCTAAGCAAGAGGAATCTTTTCAAACCCTCAAGGATTTGCTTTGTAACGCTCCTATTCTCGCTCTTCCTGATGGGAACGATGACTTCGTGGTATATTGTGATGCCTCGAATCGTGGTCTTGGTTGCGTTCTCATGCAACGAGACAAAGTCATCGCTTACGCCTCTCGTCAACTCAAAATACATGAGAAAAACTATACTACCCACGACCTCGAGCTTGGCGCAGTTGTTTTTGCGTTAAAGATTTGGCGACACTACCTATATGGTACTAAGTGTGTGGTTTTCACTGACCATAAGAGCCTACAACACATCTTTAACCAAAAAGAGCTTAATATGCGTCAGCGATGTTGGGTGGAATTACTTAACGACTACGATTGCGAGATTCGCTATCACCCTGGTAAAGCGAATGTCGTGGCCGATGCACTTAGTCGTAAGTCTCATGTTAGTATTATTCGTTGCTTTCATGTCTCTAGCGATCTTCACACTTGCATTCGTGAAGCTCAATACTCGTCAGCCAACGAAGGAACCTTGTTCGTCGAAATACGTGGTGCTACTGAAGAGCAACTTGTGAATAAATCCGATGGTCTTCAGTACTGTCGTGATCGCATATGGGTTCCAGATCACGACAATCTTTGTGAACTCATCATGAACGAAGCACACAAATCCAAGTACTCGATTCATCCTGGTGCTGATAAGATGTACCACGATTTACGTACATCCTATTGGTGGCCCGGTATGAAGAGAGATATTGCTACGTACGTCTCCAAGTGTCTCACCTGTTCGAAAGTCAAGGCCGAGCATCAACGACCTTCTGGTCTACTCGAACAACCCGAACTCCCCGTCTGGAAATGGGATAACATTGCTATGGATTTCATAACCAAACTCCCGCGTACACCGTCTGGTCACGATAGTATCTGGGTGATTATCGATCGTTTGACCAAGACCGCTCATTTCCTTCCTATTCGTGAAGATTTCAAGGTTGAACGACTTGCTCGAATCTACACAGACGAAATCATATGCCGTCATGGTATTCCTCTCGACATCATTTCTGATCGTGATGGTCGCTTCACTTCGCGTCTTTGGTAAACCTTCCAGTCCGCTATGGGTTCTCATTTGAATCTCAGTACGGCCTTTCATCCTCAAACGGATGGACAGACTGAACGTACTATCCAAACCCTAGAGGACATGCTCCGTTCTTGTGTCATCGACTTTGGTGGGAGTTGGGATGTGCATTTACCATTGATCGAGTTCTCGTACAATAATAGCTACCATTCCAGTGCTCAAATGGCTCATTTTGAGGCTTTGTATGGTCGCAAATGCCGTTCTCCTTTAAGCTGGCACGAGATTGGTGACAAACAATTTACTGGTCCTGAGATCATACAAGAAACAACGGATAAGATCCTTCAAATCCGTGATAATCTACTCAAGGCTCATAGTCGACAAAAGAGCTATGCTGACAAGAGACGCAAACCACTGGAGTTTAACGTTGGTGACCATGTTCTACTCAAAGTATCTCCTTGAAAAGGAGTAGTTCGTTTTGGTAAAAAAGGGAAAACTTGCCCCTCGCTATGTTGGTCCTTTTAAGATACTCGAAAGGATTAGCAAGGTGGCTTATCGACTCGATTTACCTCAAGAACTCAACAACGTTCATCCAACGTTTCATGTCTCGAATCTAAAGAAGTGTCTCGCTGAAGAAGGACTTCAAGTTCCCCCCGAAGATCTTCAAGTCAACGAAACCATGCATTTTGTGGAAAAACCCGTCGAAATCATGGATCAAGGAGTCAAGTTATTGAGGCGCAGTAAAAAACAATGCATAAAAAAGCCGGGCGTAAAAACGGCATGCAAAAACGACGCGTTAAAAAACGATGCATGAAAAAGCCGGGCGTAAAAACGGCGTGCAAAAACCGGCGGGCAAAAAAATTGTTTTGTTAAAAAAATCTGAATTTAAAAATGCTTTTAATAAAAAAATTATGTTTAAAAAATAAAAACTTATTTAATAATACAAAAAAGTAATAAAAAAATTATAAAGACAAGAAGACAATTTTTTTTTTTTTTTAGTAAACTACCCTTTTAGATTAAAATATTAAAGACATAATAAGACAAAATGTATTTAATATTAATTTTAGTTACTTTTAATCTCATCCATCCATCTTGTTGATCTAGTGGTTAGAAAGTGGTTCTCTCGGTTCTTACAACTGGAGGTGGTTTTCATTTTAGCGCTCCCCTATATATATATAGGTCAGTTAACGTACAATAGGACTTATCGTACGATATGTACGTGATCATCCCAGCCGTACGATCTGGTGCGAATTCAATCTTCCACATGCGATTTTATCCATCTACACGCCCTATGCCATTTTTCACATTACCTCATGCTAGCCTTTTTTTCACATGCGATATTCAATCTTCCACGTGCGATTTTGTCCATCTACACATCCCATCCCATTTTTCACATTACCCCATGCTCGCCTTTTTTTCACAGGCGACATTCATTCTTCGATATGCGATTTTGTCCATCTACACACCCCATGCCATTTTTCACATTACCCCATGCTTGCCATTTTTTCACATGCGATTTCATTTGCATGAGATTTCAAAACATGTGATTTCATTGCATTTTCAAGCCATTTTTTCACTGTGGTGTGTTTTTGCTCCTCACTTGTTTGTTTGGTTTGGTTGGTATAAAATTCACTCGGGTAACCTTTTACCCAAAAAAAAAGCCATGCGATTTCATTTGTCTTTTTATAACATGCGAAGATTGAATTCGCATCAGATCGTACGGCTGGGATGATCGCGTACGTATCGTACGATAAGCCCTATTGTACGTTACACTTTTTCTATATATATAATGTAAAAAAGTGAGGCCGGTGAGATGTATATTAACAAGAAGTCTATTAATCCCTCTTGAAAAAAGATTTTTTTTACAAGTTATGACGGACTTGGCAAACAATTTGACATTTGCATATTTCTTTCTAAGTTTAACTTTAACCCATTTGCTTTGCTTGTGTATAGCTTCTTCACATTTGAATTTTGTTCATGTAGCAACTTCACCAAGCTTCTTTTGGCATTTGCTCTAAATGGACAACTTGATGCCAAGAAACCGTCTACCAAGTGTAGATATGCTTCCAAGTCATGACAACATGACACGTCAGCGTCCGGTTTTAGATAAGGAGAGTTCTTCGTGTCAACTCTTAGTTCCGTTCCAGCGTGTGTGTAGGCCCATGGCATGTTATTATCGAGTATGTTCAACACTTTGTTAACACTTTTAGACTCTCTTAGCTTCTTATCAAGTTCTTCACTAACGAACATTCCTGGAACCCTAGTTATAATATCTTGAGAGTTCGCTATTCGTAGCACTTTCACGTTTTGGGCACCAAGACGCTTTGCGAATCCACGATTTCCCACTCGTGGGCCGCCAAAGGTATAAACGGCTATTGGTGGCATGTCATTAGTACACGTGCTTAGATCATCGGCCACTAATAAAGCTAATGCCGCACCTAGACTATGACCGGTTACCGTTATACTTAGGTTTTCACCTTTGTATAATTCGGTTAACCGTTTAACTTCTGTAACCACCGACTCTGCCAGGCTCGCGACATGAGACCCAGCGGTCTTGTACAGACTCAAAAACCCGCACTGTACCTTCGGTTGTCCGTAACTATCATCTCTTTTTCCGGGTACTTTCACAAGTAGGTCCCGCATGTTCTCGGCCCATTCAAGACACGTGGCGGTTCCTCGTAGGGAGATCACAATATCCCTCCGCCCCATACGCGATATCTCGCGTTGATCCTCGCACACGGCTACATAACCGATGCAGCTCGTGCGCTGAGTCATCCACTCGAGATCCGGGGCCACCTTGTCCACCCAGTTGGGTAACCCAACTGAGGCGGTGGCGTAGAGGGTCTTTGTTACCCGGAAAGATCTGTCCGGCAAAGCCACTTGCCGGGGTGACGGTACCTCCTTGCCGGAGGTGGCGGGATTAGAATGAAAACAATGATACGCCGCCTGAATAAACTCGCCGTACCGGACCATTTCTCGCCGGAGATTCTCATCCAGCGGATCAAGTAAACCTTCCCAATTATTGCTTCCATGATACTCTCTCCACCTCGAAGCCAGACTGTTTCGCGGAGAATATTCAATACCGTTTTTCGACAACAACCTTTGCAGCCGGTTAAGATGGCGGGGGGACATCTCCTCCGCCGCCTTATTTACCGGCCAAATTTGAGGCAAATTCAGGCCTTCTAAAAGACCTTTTACTCTACTCTCCGGCAACCCATTATCTGTCGGAGCTGTTTTTGGTTCCGATTTGATGACTTGAGGCTCTGTGCCTATGAGTTTTTCAAGATTTGAGAGGTGTTGTCTGGTGAGCTTGGTGGTGGTCTTTGATAAACATGCTTTTATTGTCGGTGTTAGCGACGACGACATATTAGTGTTAACGGCGGCGAACCTTGCCTGAAATATGTGAAGATTGTGCGCCGGAACCGATGATCCGATTTGCATCATGGTCAGGGGCGGACCCACCATCATGCCAAGGTGGGCAGGCGCACCCCCGAGAAAAAAAAAATTTAGTGTAATTTTCCGAAGAAAATCCCGTCCGCACCCCTTGGAATTTTTCGTCCGCACCCCGTGGATTTTTCGGTGGCATCCCTTAGAATTTTTCATCCGCACCCCGTGGATTTTTCGGTGGCATCCCTTAGAATTTTTCATCCGCACCCCTTAGGTAAAAAAATATTATGGATTTATATTATAATTTTTTTTAGTAAAGTCTGATTTTTTATAAAAAAAACTACCTATATTAATACATTATACTACTTAAACCCAAACCAAAGCTTAACCCATTAGTCCATTAGTCCATATCCATTATCCAATACCCAACAATAAACAAAAAGCCCAATAGTCCATTAGTCAATTACCCAATACCCAACAATAAACATTAACAATTAGCCCAAAAACCCCTTCAATATCCTCCCGCCCTTTGTTTCTGTTCCACGACATCCTGCCCAGCGACTTCATCACCAAGCCAGCAGCAACAGCAGCCAGCGACAGTCAAAATTCCGGCCAGAAACTGACCGGAATCCGGCCAGGTAGCAGCAACACAGCAGCGACATCATCAAGGTTAGTTTTTTGGTTTTTTTTTTAATGATTTTACTTGATGATTTACTGCCATAGATGATTTTTATGATGGTTTTTTGATGATTTTACGTGATGATTTACTGCCTTAGATGATTTTTTTGATGATTATGTTATTTAGATGATTTTTAGGGGTGATTAAACAAGTCTAGGGCTTGATGATTATGTTATTTAGATGATTTTTAGGGGTGATTTTTAGATGATTTTTGGAACGATGAATTTATGGTCATGGATGATGGATCAATATGATTGTGATAGGAACCATGAGTAGAGACGTTATGGCGCGATTTCTCAAGCGGAAAGTGGATACATCTTCCGACCCGACCCGACCCGATACAACCGATTTTTTTACTTATGTACCTAGGGGCCTAAAATTTTTAAAAATCTTCCGCACCCCTATGGAAAAAATCCTGGGTCCGCCACTGATCATGGTTGTTTAAGGATTAAAGTTTGAAAGGAGAGAAAGTCAAATCCTGAATGTTAGAGAGAGAGAGAGAGAGAGAGAGTGTTTGAAGGAGAGAGAGAAAGAGAATGAAGAGGTTAGTTGAGAGAAAGTGGGGGTGGATGGAGCTTGCTGGGGTATATATAGGAGCACGAAGGCTACTTAATAACGTGTACAGAATTTTGTTACATCTCAAAAACTTAAAAAATTTCAATCGTTACCCCCAAATATTGGAAACTGTCAAAGTGAGTCCATTGAAATAAGGTAATGGCGCTTAGCCCCTTTGAAGATTAAAGATTCCCCAAACTAGATATGACTTTTCTAGACATTTTATAAGTTTGGTCAACATTATTAAAAAAAAATAAGTTTATGTATGTTTGTAATCTGTTACACTAGTGATGTCAAAATTTATGTGATGTCAATTAATATTTGTGATGATTTATATAACATGCCCATGCTAAGATCCAGTGACGGATCCATTTTTTTTTTTTTTTTTTTTGACGGGGGTAGAAATTGGTTTCAAAACAAGACGGGTAAAACCAGTTCATACTTATCCACTTAATGATATTGTAAAACTATTTGTACTTGTTTACTTAGTAATTCATAAATTTGAGAACTATTCGCACATGGACTTCAAAAACAATCTAAAAAACTTGCAAAGTTACAACTTTATATCAAATTGATTACATTTATCATCAAGATTTCATCTCAAATCAACACAGAATCAATATTCAGAATGGGAAAAAACCTTAACTGGATTCAAGAGACAACATTTGAGGTACTGAACCACTCAACATTTGATAAGATCAAAAATAAGTTCACGAATTCCAAACAGACTCACCTTATCTTGTTTCCCAACATTCCGAGCGCCAAACTCCTCCGGCGACTTCAGAGAGGCCGTTTCACAAAAAACCTGGCGTGCATCGGTGATCTGTAACCAGAAACTTTAAATCCCACCACCGATGGAAGAAGATAACAGTCACACTCACTATGTGGATGAGGCCGTGAGTGTGCTGTGCCCACCATCCCCAAAACGTAAATCCACCACTGCTAGGATGACATCTAAGATACAAGCTTTTATATCATTGGTTTTATTCAATTTAATTCAAAATTAAAAATCTAGTTGTAGTAAAAAGGGTTGTTTCTCTGTATATCCTTTTAGTGCCGTTAAAACACATATTTTCCCTACGAAACATGGAAGACCGACTAGCTAAAATTGAAAAAGAAATGAAATATGGATGAAATGTTCCAAAAATAAAAACACAGGGGTGATTGTGGGATCCACAATGATTAAGTGGTCTGAAGTGAAAATAAAACAAATTGTAGTACGTAACTAATGGCAAAACTGAAAATAAGACGACGTTGAAGCGTATAACGGAATTATGTCAATTAACAACCCATATGTTTGGAACTTGAATAATTTTTTGGAACAGCGAAATGATTAAGTGGGCCTACGCTGGCTTCAGAGTTTGGCTTGAGCGTTCCCCCGGGAAACCATACCGCTGGCTGCCACTTGACAATCGTTGTGCCACCACAAGAGCATAACTCTCTGACGTTACACACGATGAGATGAAAATCTGAATGAAATCGGGATAGAACCTTACACCTCAGCGATTAGCCAACCAAGACACCCTGGGTGCTTTATATACCAAATATACCCCTCTGAATATCCGTACTTTATTTATTTATTTATTTATTTTTGTTTTAGTTCAGATAGTGATTCAATAGAGAAGAAAATAAAAATGCATACGCGCCGTTTTACACGTATGTTGTTTGTCTTTGTCTGCAAACGTGATTTTGGTTTTTATATTTAACTATATTTTTATGATTGAAAAATATATTATTATATACATTTTAGAAAACTCTAACTATAATCGAGTTAAAAAAAACTTAACTATTAAAATTTATACTGTGGATTGGGAGGTTGGGTTCAATTGACAAAACTGTTGGAGTTTAGATGTTGCCCCCTCTAAGGTTTACGGTTCAAATCTTGTCAAAGGCAAAACTAGTATAATTTAAGCCGTTAAAAAAAAGGTTATAATGTGGTTTTTTTACGATAAATTAAAGAATTGATTTTAAATTTCAACAAAAATATATCAATATACTAGTAAAAAATTGTAATATTTGTATGCATCTATGTCTTCTTTTGTATTTGTTGGATCTGAGTTTGATACTTGTAAATAAATGTTGATTAACAACAATATAATTCACAAGTTGGGAGTCATCATTAACGATTGTTTTTCAATTATAACTCAATGATTATAATATGTTTTATAAAAGTCGACTCTGTAGACTCTCTATCAGCCGATCACGTAACAAATTTGTTCGTACAAGTGAAAAGGCGAAGTGTGATAAATATTTATATTAAGTACGAAAGCTCTGTTCAGTGATTGGCTGACATCACCCTTATAGTGACATCTAACATTACTAACAGAAAAGATTCCACAGATATTATAAATATCTATGCAAATCCTATCATCTATTCTAACTAGCCTAAACACTGATAAGATAAATAATGTTATATTAGGAAACCAATTTCTAAGCTATCCTCTGTTGTAGGGATGAACATATGTCACCGAATACCGATCCCGATCCCGAAATACCGATACCAAATTTTTTCGGTATCCCATACGGTATCCACTTTTTGGCGTGTTCGGTATCGGTACGGTATCGGTATAATACCGATACCGACCCTCAAAATACCGATACCGTACCGTACCGATACCGAACCGACATGTTTCGGTATCGGTACCTAGTTTGGGTGAAATTCGGGATCGGTATTAGGCGGTATCGGTATCGGATACCGCTTTGCTCATCCCTACTTTGTTGCTATTATCCAAACATCTGTTTGGCCATACAGATGTTTGGTCTTTTTCATCAAACCTTTGACTTCAACAAACTTTAGCTTTCAACAAATGTTCTTTCTTATTGAACAGTTGTTCCAAGTCTTGAACATATATTCTAATTAGGTGTTCAAGATTCACTATCTTTAGGGAGAGACTGATTCAATCTTCTGTTTATTTCTTGATCAGATGATCATGTTTTGGCTTTTGAATATCATCTGATTACTATCTTTGTATCTCCCACCGCATCGCGCGGGCACCCTTCTAATTAAAAACAACACGTGTCACACCAAGATTGTCCCATACACTTCGCATGGTAATTCCATCTTGTACGTGATCTGCTGCTTTTATATATATATATATATATATATATATATATATATATAGGACAAGGATCCGTTAGGAACCACCCTTTATTGCGAGAACCGCGAGAACTAATGTGAACACAACAAAAAATACCTAAAAATAGCTAAAAAACACACAATTTTTTTTAATATTTTTTTTATAAAAAAATCGCTACTTTTAGTAGGAAACAAAAATTTAGTAGCAATTTTTTTTTTGCTACTAAAAGTAGCGATTTTAACTTAAAAAATAATAAATTTTTTTTTGTGTGTTTTTTTGAATTTTTTAGGTTTTTTGAGGGTTTAGTTTTTAGCATTTTAGCTTGGGGGTAGGTTATTTTTAGGTTTTTTGGGGGTTTTAGTTTTGAGCATTTAGCTTGAGAGGGGGGGGGGTTAGGTTTTTTTTTTTTTTTTTGGGGGGGGGGGGGGGTGGGGGGGGTTTAGGTTTTTTTTTTTGGGGGTGGGGGTTAGGTTTTTTAAGGTTTTTTTTAGATTTTTTTTAGCTATTTTAGGTTGTGTTCACATTGGTTCTCGCGGTTCTCGCAATAAAGGTGGTTCTCGCATGAACCTTACCCTATATATATATATAAGGGATAGATCATAAGAAAACTCACTTTAACGAGTGCACTTGAAAACTCCACCAAAAATCGCTACGTACTGCATGGGTTAGTGCTTGCGGTCCGCAATGCAAAAATACCTTTTTTTTTTGTTTTCATTTTTCTAATTTTTTTTCGTATAATTCATATATATCCAGTATCTCTAAAAAAGTTTTGAAAACAAGACGCATAATTACATTTGTGTAATATAACAAGTATTACAAATGTGTAATACAACATATGCCAGTTACGGACCGCAAACACCTTCCAATGCGGTCTGAACACTTTTTTATGGAAATTTTAAGTTCTCTCACTAATAATGAGTTTTTTATGGTAGGGTTCATTTGAGAACCACTCTTATTCCAAGAACCATGAGAACCAATGTGAACAAAAAAAAACATAAAAATACCTAAAAAACGCACAATTTTTTTTATTTTTTAATTAAAAATTGCTATTTTTCGTTACATAAAAAAATTTCTACTAACAATTATCAATGCACATGTTCATATGTATAATTTCTTTGACAAGTTCAGTAATACATTACAGGTACTTGACAATTGCACTTTTATTTACACTACCATCCGTAATACACTACTTTTTACATTAGCAATATATAAAATGCACATGTGCATCTATATGTATGAACATGATATAACATGTTTTGGTACAAAAAGTTTGTGATTTTGAATGATGAATGTCACACCCCGATATATTTACACCCGATGGGCCCAGATGGGGTACGTGGCGAGATTGATATCAAATACACAAATAGCATATCGGAAGTCTTGGATTTAAAATACTATTACAAATGTAAATATCCGAGTGTTCAAAAATATAATACGGACATATTAAAAAAGATCCACAAGCGGATCGATAATCTACAAAATGAAATAAACGACTACTAGGCTTCAAATGCAAGGAGTTGCAAATTCCTCTTAAGTATTACTGGGCACTTCCAGCCTATTTCGTAACCTTGCAACCTGTCACTTAGTCTTTTGAAGATACGTCAGTTTACACTGGTAAATACAAATAACCGACACATTTTGAAAATATTTCAAAATTGTTTTAAGTGCACAAGGCACATGTAATTTTATAAATAACTTGGGACAATAATAATTATCTTGTATGCAGTTTTACATGCTTGTTAATACATATGGGGCCCGGTAGAGAAATCGATAACACGATTACCCGGTAGAGAAATCGATAACACGATTAACCGATACGCCACTTTAACCCATAAAGGGTATCCCCAATATGGGTAGAAAATATTTTATAATAGCATTAGCATCTGTCAGGTGTATGCCTACACCAGTGCTTAAGTCGTGGCCATTTGCAATTAAATGAGTCGAGGGTATCCAGGACACGGTCGTATTAACCCCCAATGTTTAAGCTCTCAAGCAAAACAGATTAAAACGGGTTATGCGGATTTTCTAGTCACAATCCGACATATGATCCCATACCCGACCAAGCGGTAATAATTTACCGTATCCCAAGCCCGTATAAAGAAAATAGGTTAGAGTATTTACCTGGCTTAATAAGTCTTACAATGCAAGATAAAAATAATAAGCACAACCGTTATCAATTAACTAAGCTTGGTTGCAATCTACTGGAATGCCTGAGTCTGGAATGAATGGTATAATAACCAATTAGAATGTTAACGGGTCTTATTCAAGTCATAGACTTGGACCGGTTAACTTAAATTAACGAAAACGGTACGATACGCTAGATTAAGCGATGACCGGATAGAATGTAGTTTAATCCCCACAAGTACTAAGACTTGAATAATATGGGTAAACAATATACATTCTAGAATTTGAAAAGAATTGACCCGTTTCGGTAAACTAGTTACATAAGCTTAACCGTACGCGCATAAGCGGTATCAGGTGATCGGATGAGCTATAAACAAGTTCAATATACCAAAACATTTTAGTTATGTTATAACATCAGTAGGTTATCAAGTTTATATGATCTTTATGGTTTAAAACCAAACTATGCACCGTAAAGGGCATTTTAGTCGTTATATGGCATAATTCATGAACTTGTACAAAAACTTATGCTATGAACAAGTTCATTGTTCCAAAACATGTTAACTATATTACCATATCAGTAGGTTATCCATTTCATAAGTTCATCACTGATTAAACCCAAGTTATGCATAAAAAGAGCATTTTGGTCATTATTAGACATATTATAAGAACTTGCATAAAAACTCAGGTGCTGACTATGATCAGGTAGTATAACCATAGAGGGTTATTCTACACTATAATATGATCATAATGCAACTTAGAATGTAGCTAAAGTTGCTAAATCGGATCAGAATCGAAAGTCAAAGCAGAAGTCAAACTACTTGACTTTCGGTTGCGAACCGACACATAATGTGACAATTGGCACAAAACCGGTAGTTTCCGTACAAATTAATTAATACTTAATGACTGCAATTATATGCTTAAATGTCAACATTATATGATTTTATGCTATACACGTGAATTCATGCACGTTTTATACTACAAAAATTGCTTTATGCATTACTGATAGCGTTGCGTCAGTAATACTAGTAAACTCACCGGTAAGACACATTGTGTCAACAATTCTGCAGAAAGGAGTCAGACAATAGAATTGGAGCCTAGGTGTAGGTCCAACGTCAAGAATACATTAAAACCCAAGAGTATATACAAGGGTTAACATATAGACTTTCCGGAAGCTAAAATATGCACTAAAAAGCACCCGAAACGCACTTTAAATGCAGAATTCTGCACAAATCAGCTATAATCAGCTTTTTAACACATAAATATTATGCAGAATTCATGTTTTATTATCCAGAATACCCTCCTAAGTGTTGGGAATTAAAAGGGTTACAAAAGGATACTTAAAGGACACTAAACGGTGCAATTTAGCACTTTAACGAACCTGTATTTAACTGAACAACCGGACATTACCCGGAACATAAAAATATTACTAGAAGCATTGTTTTAATGTTTCTGAACTAGTTATGGTCCCCGAACACCATAACACCCCTTATAACATAGTAACACATCAAGTCCCTAAAGTTTACACTTGAAAACTAACTTAATTATGTAACTAGAGATTGGAATTTTACACTTTGCACCCCCCCCCCCCAGATTGTTCACGGTCATGGAGTGGCCCCACCAAATATTTCCCCTTGATTCACTTAGATCTCCATGGATCCTCCAAGATCTTTACTTGATCCCCATGAATATTATGTGATCTTGAAAGATTTACTAGAGATCTTGTCATACACTATAAATATCATCATCAACATCTCATTCATCACCTCACACCACTCTCCCTCTCTCCTCTCCCTACGGCCGTGAGCCACCACCCACATCACCACCACCTTCAACCATTAATCATCCATTCCAAGGTCATTATATGTTGCAAGAAGGTGCCTAACGAAGTGTGGAGCTTGTGAAACTTGAAGAACCTTCTTCATTTGCTATCAACCTACCCATTGTCATCTTCAACCACTTGTGTTCTTCCCTAACCCTTGTGCTAGTTGTAAGCTTCTTATCACTTGTTTACTTCTATTTTGGTGGTTAAAAGATGATGAATATTGTTAATCACAAGAACACAAAAGAACATGATCATGATACTTTAACATAAGGTTAAAAATATAAGAATACATGTTGAATATGTTGATTTGCTTCTTGTTGATTGATTATTTGTGTTAGAGATGTTAGACATCATAAGAAACCTACTAGATTGTGATTAAACACATGATCTAGTAAGTTAAAGTGGTGATCTTTGTGACAACCCATGCTTTAGAGCCTTTCACCGCACCCTGTTGTAATGAACTTTATATGACAAGTTAGCGTATAAATTTATATTTAATATTTATGAGGTGTGTGTACGTGACATGTGAAATGTTAAATGTGAATGTGGTTGGTAGTGTAATGTAGTCGCATAAAGGTTCGGGTCACACACTCTATTCCTAGTCGCACACTTCTCTTCTTGTTAATTAAATAACCCTCGGCCCAGTCTCCTTGAGCCAACACGAAGGCCAGATGGGTCCAACTTGCCTGATCCGAGCTTATACACGTACGTCATATTGAGAATGGTCAGTATACTTTCCCTGCATTGATCGAACTCCTTTGATCAGAAAGGGTGCTTTCAGTGTGGTGAAGAGGGTCATTTTAAGCGGGATTGCCTCAGCTTAACCAGAATGCTGGCAACAACAACAACGCAGGGAATAACAACAACGGGAACAACAGTGGGAACGGGGCACGTGGAAGAGTATTTACTATTGGCGCTGGGGAAGCTCGCAATGAAGGGAAATGATGAGACCGGTATGTCTTCTTTGAATGATATTTTTGTTTGTGTTTTATTCGACTCTGGTGCCGATTGGAGTTATGTGTCTTTGGGGTTCAGTCGTCAGTTAGAACTGACTCCCACCCCTCTTATAAATAAGCATGTAGTAGGATTAACTGATAGTAAATCGATAGAAGGTTCTCATGTTCTTTTTGGTTGTAAACTTGATCTCATGGGTCAAGTGTTCGACATTGACCTACTTCTCGATACCTTTGTAAGTTTTGACGTGGTCGTTGACATGGACTTGGTTATCTATGCATCAAGCGGAAATTCTCTGCAAAGAGAAAATCGTGCGTATCCCTCTCTCCAGTGGGGAATTCTTATCAGTTCAAGATCATCGTAGTGGTGCCATTGTTGGCATCGTCTCAGTCATGAAAGCCCAGAAGTGTCTACGAAAGGGCTACCCTGCTATACTAGCTCTTGTCGCCGATTCGCAACCTTAAGAAAGGAAGATCGAGTATCTTTCCGTTATTCGTGAATTTTCTGACGTGTCTTCTGAAGAGTTACCTGGTTTACTTCCACATCGTTAGGTGGAATTTCAGATTGACCTTATGCAAATCCTGATTTCCTTCTGGGATACAGCAATCCCTTGGGTTCGCTGGATACTATCATAGATTCGTAATGGGATTCTCGAAGATTGCGCAACCTCAACCTCTTTGGCACAACGGGGAGCTGCGAATTCATGGGAAATAAAACAGGGGAACGTCTTTTCAGCTTTTGAAACCCAACCCTAACACGCACTGAGCATCACTCTTATCTGAGGGCACTGATGATCTGGCGGTATACCATGATTGTTCGAATCAGATTCCCAGTTACACACCGATGCAGCATGAGAGGGTGATAGCTTGCGTAGTAGACTTATAAGAAGAATTGCACGAGTCACAACTGGCGGTGGAATCCGTAGTCTTTGGATTTAAGTTGGAGGCATTACTTGGACGGTACCAAATGCACCACTTAGACCGATCACAAGGGCCTCCCGTGCACCCTGGTTTCGAAGGAGTTAGAACAATTGGCGGCATTGATGGATGAAGCTTACAAATGATCACGACCGTGAAACATGGACGTGCATGAGCTTTGCAGCACACTATCGACTCTAGCCTACCTGATCAGATTCGTCTTGTTTCAACCGAAGCATTAGAGGAGGAGGAAACTCAAGTTGGGCCCATGCGGGGCATGGAAGAACAACTTTGGGCAAGTTGGGCAATTTTCGCTATTTTTGGAGCGCATATGTTTTTCCCCATTGTGAAGCAACCGTAGAGAACTTGAGTGGAGCAAAACACACTGCCTTGATATTTTTTTTTGGTCATCTGGGTTTGATGAAATACATTAGGATCGAGGGATCTTGTACCAACAACTTGGATTGAAGGCCTACATAGCAAAGCATGTGAACGACATGTGACTTGTGTGAAAGTCAGGGTGGAACACCAGAAACTCTCTGGTTCATGTCAGTAATCAGAAACACCTATTCGGAGGTTTGAAACAGACAACCATGGATTTGGTCACTGGCTTACCTAAAACTCAGAACGAAAACACTACCACATGGGAAATAGTTGATTGTCTCACGTTACCAGTACACTTTATTGCAATCAAGGAAACTGACGAGTCTTCGCTGCTTGCGAATATCCCTCTGAGAGAGACATCTTTTTGGGCACGAGGTGCCAACTTCTGTTATCTTTGATTTTGAGCTATACCTGATTTATGGCAGGCAATACACAACACCTTTGACTCGCGTCTAGACAAGAGCATTACTTATCACCGTTGGACAAACGGTCAGAGTAAACGAACCATCCAGACACTCGAAGACATGCTGAGAGCATGGGTATGATTGGTTCTAGTAGCACTGGAAGGACACCTACCTTGGGTTGAGTTCTACTGCAGCAGTTACCATTTTGGTATTCAGGCAACTCTGTTTGAAACAGTGTTTGGACGACAATTCCGACCTTCTTGTTGACTAAGGTGGGTGACAACCTAATCACAGGTCTAGGATTTGTACTCGAAACTCTTGGGAAGATTGTTTGGATCGGGAGTCGATTGACGGCAATGCGTGACCGTCAGGAATGCTGATAAACTTGGGAAATGCTGGAAGATCGCTGTAGGCGATCGTATCGTGTTGAAAGTCTCACCCTGAGAGGGTGTAGGATGCTTGGGAAGCGTAGCGAGCTTAACTGACGCCTGATGAAACACGTGCGATACCTTCACTGGAGAAATTATCGAACACATGGACCAGGAAGTCAAGGTTCGATTAACATAGCCGTATCCCGATTGTGAGAGTTCGTTGGAACTCAAGACGTAGACCGGAGTTCACGTAGGAACGCAATGGTCGGAGTAAACTCTAGGATCCGCAGTTATCTAAACGATTGTGTCAACTTCTGTTATCATTGGCGAATTTCAGGACGAAATTCTCTTTCAAGTTGGGGATGATGTGGCACCTGAGCCAAATCCGCGGCAATCTTGATTTCTCATTTCACTCCTTGGTGCTTACTTATCAAATTTCGGGACGAAATTTCTTTCAAGTTGGGGATGATGTGACAACCCATGCTTTAGAGCCTTTCACCGCACCCTGTTGTAATGAACTTTATATGACAAGTTAGCGTATAAATTTATATTTAATATTTATGAGGTGTGTGTACGTGACATGTGAAATGTTAAATGTGAATGTGGTTGGTAGTGTAATGTAGTCGCATAAAGGTTCGGGTCACACACTCTATTCCTAGTCGCAAACTTCTCTTCTTGTTAATTAAATAACCCTCGGCCCAGTCTCCTTGAGCCAACACGAAGGCCAGATGGGTCCAACTTGCCTGATCCGAGCTTATACACGCACGTTATATTGAGAATGGTCAGTATACTTTCCCTGCATTGATCGAACTCCTTTGATTAGGAATCAGGATTGTTAGAAATTTAGTTGTGATTATATATTTCATTGGGCCGGTTACCACATTTATCATGCACACCCAATCCGAGCCCCCTTGATCGTTAGAATTGGCAGTCATTTACTTGGGCTTAAGCCCATTACCTTGACCAAAGATAAACCGTCCAAGCTAGGAATAGATATGTATACGTAACATGTTACTGTTTGCCACAAAGACTCAAAATACAAAACCCTACTTCTCAAACATACGCACGGCAGTAGCTACCCCCTCCCCCTCTCGAGAAAACATCTTGTGCGATTACATCTAGCATCTTGTGCGATTAAATCCTTTGGTTAGTATATTCTCCTTATCATTCGATTTACTTTAGTTGGTGTATTGATGTGTATTGATGTGGATATATATACTGATGTGCTATTGTTATATGATTCATGAATATGGGGTGTGTGTGTAGATTAGAAATATGATCATAGGGATGGTTGTAAATTGTATTGAATCTTGTTCATTTAATCTTGTTTATATGTGCGCTGATTGACATGAGGAGTCTATATGGGATATATGATAACCATGTTATAGTTAGATGGTAGAGTATTAGAAGGTTAAGTGAGTAACATAATCTGATAATTGTGATCGGCTATATAAGTGGAATGTCACGTAAATTTGGATGATGATAATCACGATGACTAGGTGTGGGCCGATCAATATGGTTAAGGGTGTGATCAGTATGCTTTGATTTAGGTGTAGGTTGTATTGGGAATATATGAATGTGGATTATGATTCCTGACACTTCTTGAATGTGCTCAATGTTTCACGTGAACAACCTTGGGTCTCTATAATTTTGTCAAAATTCATGCACATGGGCTGACAACCCTTTTCCAATTCACTAGACACAAATTATCACAAAACAATATAGTGGGCCGCCACTTTAGTTAATTGGACCAGCAACACTTTATCAACTTGAATGTTATCGAAACTACCAAACCGAATGATGTCCTATTGAGCCTAACAATTGCATGTGATACCTATGACAAGAATTGATTATACTTGAACTAAGTGATTGTTGTGACAACACACCATGTTATTCTATTGGACCACTAAAACATATGACAATTAATAAATTCACATAGTAGTTGCCATACAATTAAACACATATATGATGACCCTTATATATTAAATAAGTTTGGTGTGTGACATATAAACTGTTAAGGGAGTTGTAAAAGTTGTACGTATAAGGTGAATTATATGAGATGTGAACATCTATTATGTGTTATACAATAACTTTCATGGTATATGCAACCTGCTAACTATGTGATTTGAGTGTGTGCATATAAATGCATATATATAGATACGAGTCTGACTATCATTAGTAACTATGTTAGGATTTGGTTTGAGCAACTTGAACACGTAACTAGTCTAACCGAGCAAATCAAAGGTGAGTTCATCTCTTGAGCATGCGTCCCGGTGGTTGGGACAGTCAGTGGGTATCCCGGGGAGGGATAAGACTTTTGGGTAAAAACGGGAATGTTGGATAATATACTCTTCCTATCACCTTTAAAGTCCCTCCGTGTTGTTTTGTTACCAGGGAGGTAACATGGTATTAGTTAGTAGCGCTACTTAGGTTTGGCAACCTCACCCCGTTCCTGGGAGGACGGGTGTTGAACTAATGACCTAGTCATGACCAATGCTTTGATAGGAGCATTGGAGAAAGGGCAAAATAATCAGAAGCCGTCTTGTATTGGGGTATTATCAACATTGTTTTCAACATTACTTTCGGAATTAACTTCAATGGATTAATTAAACACTTGGTAACCAACGTTTTCGTAAAACTATGAACTCACCAGCGTTGTCTGATACACTTGTTGCATGCTCGCAGGTCGTTAGATATCTTGGATTTGGGAACTTGCTGTCTGGCGTAGCTGGAGTGGTCATGGGTCGACTGGAGGGATTCATGTGACTGATTTCTTAATACTATACATTGGTTTTGAAACTGTTTAACCTTGGTTTACTATTTGCTTCCGCTGAACATGTTGATTTTCATTTAAACTTGTTGATGATATTTTTAATTAATAATTGAGGATTTTATTTGGAAACTTGTACGGGTTCAATGTAAGTAGTGGCTCATTGTTGGTACGTCACACGCCTAACAGGGATATTCCCTAGGTGGTATTTTGGGGGTGTGACAGTTTGGTATCAGAGCCACTGGTTATAGTGAACTTGGTTTTAAAACGTTTTCATAAAACCAGACTATAACCGAACAGTACCGAAATCGACCATGACACTCAGCTCCAGACTTCAAGGTTCGTTTCTCATCCACTGTTGCATAGTATATCTAGTGTACACTTATGTATAACATTACACGTGAATACACACTTGGCACTACAGTATGAGTTTCTATGTTACCAACCCATGTTACGTGTTTTAAGAGTGCGACTCTTCTTGAATTTTCATGATTTATGTTGTGGTGTCATCTGTCTTATTGCTCGAATTAGGGGAATCTTTTAGCGCGAGTTAAGAGGCACTGAGATAAGCATGCAAATTACCTTATTATTATGGGTGCACACATAATAATAATGTGGGGTGCATGTGAGTCCCAGTGAGGCTTAACGAGTGTGAAAAGGGGCCCGCTCGGTTAATTGGTGTTATGTTAGAACTCAGTAGTCTATAGAGGTCATAGTAATACTTGACTCCTACCTTATTTCGACTCGTAACCTTTTCCCTCTTCTCCTATAGAATCATGAGCGGACGAGGCCATGGACGTGGCCATATTGCTATGACTCAGGCTGAGTTAACCGATCTCATCAACACTCGCGTGGCTGAAGCCTTAGCGGCTTATCAGGCTGGTACGATGTGTACCAAACACTCTTATTCCTTGTTTCGCATGCTTGAGTCTTACTTGTTTGTTTTATGCTCTTTCGTTAATAGGTCAACAGGTGCAACAGAATCTGCACCATCCACCTGTTTGCACGTTCAAAACCTTCATGGATTGTAAGCCGCAGACCTTCAGTGGGACTGAAGGGGCTGTAGGACTCTTGCGTTGGTTCGAGAAGGCGGAGTCCGTATTCGCGCTGTGTAACTGTCCTGTTGGGGACAGAGTGAAGTATGCTACGGGCACGCTCGAGGATGGTGCCCTGACATGGTGGAATGCCCAGGTTCAGCTGTTGGGCATCGAGGCGGCGAACGCCACTACGTGGGACTATTTTAAGGAGCTGATCAGGGAGGAGTATTGTCCTCGCGATGAGATTCAGAAATTGGAGAGCGAGTATTATGATCTAAAGATGGTGGGATCTGAGATTGAAGCATACGTGAAGCGGTCATATGAGTTGGCTGACATGTGCCCGAATTTGTCCCGACCTATGTCTCGAAGAATTGAATTGTTCATCAAGGGATTACCATCACGAGTGAAGGGTTTGGTTACTGCAGCAAACCTCAACGACTTGACTCAGATTGTCCGTTTGGCTCACAAGATCGTTGATCAAGAGGTGGAGAGTATTTCACTGCCACCGCGTGTTTCTGCTACTACTACTGCTGCCGCTACTACAGTCACTACTCCCGCCACTGACAGCAAGCGCAAATGGAACGATACTGACAAACCAACCAGTGCCAATCAATCTCAGAAAAGGGCAGACAACAGTATCCACCGTAGTTTTAGCCAGTCGTCTTCTGTGAACCAGAATCAAAGCAACAATTCAAATCAGGGTCCTTACGAGGGAAAGCTACCAAAGTGTAACAAGTGTATGTTCCACCATCGCGGGCCATGCACCCGAGTATGTCATAGGTGCAACAAGGTGGGCCATATGGCCAAAGATTGTAGGGTCTGGCTCCCAAAGCCGCCGCAGCAGCCGCAGCAACAGGAGAGGCAGCAGCCCCAACAGAATCGGGGAAATCAGAAAGGGTGCTTTCAGTGTGGTGAAGAGGGTCATTTTAAGCGGGATTGCCCTCAGCTTAACCAGAATGCTGGCAACAACAACAACGCAGGGAATAACAACAACGGGAACAATGGTGGGAACGGGGCACGTGGAAGAGTATTTACTATTGGCGCTGGGGAAGCTCGCAATGAAGGGCAATGATGAGACCGGTACGTCTTCTTTGAATGATATTTTTGTTTGTGTTTTATTCGACTCTGGTGCCGATTGGAGTTATGTGTCTTTGGGGTTCAGTCGTCAGTTAGAACTGACTCCCACCCCTCTTATAAATAAGCATGTAGTAGGATTAACTGATAGTAAATCGATAGAAGGTTCTCATGTTCTTTTTGGTTGTAAACTTGATCTCATGGGTCAAGTGTTCGACATTGACCTACTTCTCGATACCTTTGTAAGTTTTGACGTGGTCGTTGACATGGACTTGGTTATCTATGCATCAAGCGGAAATTCTCTGCAAAGAGAAAATCGTGCGTATCCCTCTCTCCAGTGGGGAATTCTTATCAGTTCAAGATCATCGTAGTGGTGCCATTGTTGGCATCGTCTCAGTCATGAAAGCCCAGAAGTGTCTACGAAAGGGCTACCCTGCTATACTAGCTCTTGTCGCCGATTCGCAACCTTAAGAAAGGAAGATCGAGTATCTTTCCGTTATTCGTGAATTTTCTGACGTGTCTTCTGAAGAGTTACCTGGTTTACTTCCACATCGTTAGGTGGAATTTCAGATTGACCTTATGCAAATCCTGATTTCCTTCTGGGATACAGCAATCCCTTGGGTTCGCTGGATACTATCATAGATTCGTAATGGGATTCTCGAAGATTGCGCAACCTCAACCTCTTTGGCACAACGGGGAGCTGCGAATTCATGGGAAATAAAATAGGGGAACGTCTTTTCAGCTTTTGAAACCCAACCCTAACACGCACTGAGCATCACTCTTATCTGAGGGCACTGATGATCTGGCGGTATACCATGATTGTTCGAATCAGATTCCCAGTTACACACCGATGCAGCATGAGAGGGTGATAGCTTGCGTAGTAGACTTATAAGAAGAATTGCACGAGTCACAACTGGCGGTGGAATCCGTAGTCTTTGGATTTAAGTTGGAGGCATTACTTGGACGGTACCAAATGCACCACTTAGACCGATCACAAGGGCCTCCCGTGCACCCTGGTTTCGAAGGAGTTAGAACAATTGGCGGCATTGATGGATGAAGCTTACAAATGATCACGACCGTGAAACATGGACGTGCATGAGCTTTGCAGCACACTATCGACTCTAGCCTACCTGATCAGATTCGTCTTGTTTCAACCAAAGCATTAGAGGAGGAGGAAACTCAAGTTGGGCCCATGCGGGGCATGGAAGAACAACTTTGGGCAAGTTGGGCAATTTTCGCTATTTTTGGAGCGCATATGTTTTTCCCCATTGTGAAGCAACCGTAGAGAACTTGAGTGGAGCAAAACACACTGCCTTGATATTTTTTTTTGGTCATCTGGGTTTGATGAAATACATTAGGATCGAGGGATCTTGTACCAACAACTTGGATTGAAGGCCTACATAGCAAAGCATGTGAACGACATGTGACTTGTGTGAAAGTCAGGGTGGAACACCAGAAACTCTCTGGTTCATGTCAGTAATCAGAAACACCTATTCGGAGGTTTGAAACAGACAACCATGGATTTGGTCACTGGCTTACCTAAAACTCAGAACAAAAACACTACTACATGGGAAATAGTTGATTGTCTCACGTTACCAGTACACTTTATTGCAATCAAGGAAACTGACGAGTCTTCGCTGCTTGCGAATATCCCTCTGAGAGAGACGTCTTTTTGGGCACGAGGTGCCAACTTCTGTTATCTTTGATTTTGAGCTATACCTGATTTATGGCAGGCAATACACAACACCTTTGACTCGCGTCTAGACAAGAGCATTACTTATCACCGTTGGACAAACGGTCAGAGTAAACGAACCATCCAGACACTCGAAGACATGCTGAGAGCATGGGTATGATTGGTTCTAGTAGCACTGGAAGGACACCTACCTTGGGTTGAGTTCTACTGCAGCAGTTACCATTTTGGTATTCAGGCAACTCTGTTTGAAACAGTGTTTGGACGACAATTCCGACCTTCTTGTTGACTAAGGTGGGTGACAACCTAATCACAGGTCTAGGATTTGTACTCGAAACTCTTGGGAAGATTGTTTGGATCGGGAGTCGATTGACGGCAATGCGTGACCGTCAGGAATGCTGATAAACTTGGGAAATGCTGGAAGATCGCTGTAGGCGATCGTATCGTGTTGAAAGTCTCACCCTGAGAGGGTGTAGGATGCTTGGGAAGCGTAGCGAGCTTAACTGACGCCTGATGAAACACGTGCGATACCTTCACTGGAGAAATTATCGAACACATGGACCAGGAAGTCAAGGTTCGATTAACATAGCCGTATCCCGATTGTGAGAGTTCGTTGGAACTCAAGACGTAGACCGGAGTTCACGTAGGAACGCAATGGTCGGAGTAAACTCTAGGATCCGCAGTTATCTAAACGATTGTGTCAACTTCTGTTATCATTGGCGAATTTCAGGACGAAATTCTCTTTCAAGTTGGGGATGATGTGGCACCTGAGCCAAATCCGCGGCAATCTTGATTTCTCATTTCACTCCTTGGTGCTTACTTATCAAATTTCGGGACGAAATTTCTTTCAAGTTGGGGATGATGTGACAACCCATGCTTTAGAGCCTTTCACCGCACCCTGTTGTAATGAACTTTATATGACAAGTTAGCGTATAAATTTATATTTAATATTTATGAGGTGTGTGTACGTGACATGTGAAATGTTAAATGTGAATGTGGTTGGTAGTGTAATGTAGTCGCATAAAGGTTCGGGTCACACACTCTATTCCTAGTCGCACACTTCTCTTCTTGTTAATTAAATAACCCTCGGCCCAGTCTCCTTGAGCCAACACGAAGGCCAGATGGGTCCAACTTGCCTGATCCGAGCTTATACACGCACGTTATATTGAGAATGGTCAGTATACTTTCCCTGCATTGATCGAACTCCTTTGATTAGGAATCAGGATTGTTAGAAATTTAGTTGTGATTATATATTACATTGGGCCGATTACCACATTTATCATGCACACCCAATCCGAGCCCCCTTGATCGTTAGAATTGGCAGTCATTTACTTGGGCTTAAGCCCATTACCTTGACCAAAGATAAACCGTCCAAGCTAGGAATAGATATGTATACGTAACATGTTACTGTTTGCCACAAAGACTCAAAATACAAAACCCTACTTCTCAAACATACGCACGGCAGTAGCTACCCCCTCCCCCTCTCGAGAAAACATCTTGTGCGATTACATCTAGCATCTTGTGCGATTAAATCCTTTGGTTAGTATATTCTCCTTATCATTCGATTTACTTTAGTTGGTGTATTGATGTGTATTGATGTGGATATATATACTGATGTGCTATTGTTATATGATTCATGAATATGGGGTGTGTGTGTAGATTAGAAATATGATCATAGGGATGGTTGTAAATTGTATTGAATCTTGTTCATTTAATCTTGTTTATATGTGCGCTGATTGACATGAGGAGTCTATATGGGATATATGATAACCATGTTATAGTTAGATGGTAGAGTATTAGAAGGTTAAGTGAGTAACATAATCTGATAATTGTGATCGGCTATATAAGTGGAATGTCACGTAAATTTGGATGATGATAATCACGATGACTAGGTGTGGGCCGATCAATATGGTTAAGGGTGTGATCAGTATGCTTTGATTTAGGTGTAGGTTGTATTGGGAATATATGAATGTGGATTATGATTCCTGACACTTCTTGAATGTGCTCAATGTTTCACGTGAACAACCTTGGGTCTCTATAATTTTGTCAAAATTCATGCACATGGGCTGACAACCCTTTTCCAATTCACTAGACACAAATTATCACAAAACAATATAGTGGGCCGCCACTTTAGTTAATTGGACCAGCAACACTTTATCAACTTGAATGTTATCGAAACTACCAAACCGAATGATGTCCTATTGAGCCTAACAATTGCATGTGATACCTATGACAAGAATTGATTATACTTGAACTAAGTGATTGTTGTGACAACACACCATGTTATTCTATTGGACCACTAAAACATATGACAATTAATAAATTCACATAGTAGTTGCCATACAATTAAACACATATATGATGACCCTTATATATTAAATAAGTTTGGTGTGTGACATATAAACTGTTAAGGGAGTTGTAAAAGTTGTACGTATAAGGTGAATTATATGAGATGTGAACATCTATTATGTGTTATACAATAACTTTCATGGTATATGCAACCTGCTAACTATGTGATTTGAGTGTGTGCATATAAATGCATATATATAGATACGAGTCTGACTATCATTAGTAACTATGTTAGGATTTGGTTTGAGCAACTTGAACACGTAACTAGTCTAACCGAGCAAATCAAAGGTGAGTTCATCTCTTGAGCATGCGTCCCGGTGGTTGGGACAGTCAGTGGGTATCCCGGGGAGGGATAAGACTTTTGGGTAAAAACGGGAATGTTGGATAATATACTCTTCCTATCACCTTTAAAGTCCCTCCGTGTTGTTTTGTTACCAGGGAGGTAACATGGTATTAGTTAGTAGCGCTACTTAGGTTTGGCAACCTCACCCCGTTCCTGGGAGGACGGGTGTTGAACTAATGACCTAGTCATGACCAATGCTTTGATAGGAGCATTGGAGAAAGGGCAAAATAATCAGAAGCCGTCTTGTATTGGGGTATTATCAACATTGTTTTCAACATTACTTTCGGAATTAACTTCAATGGATTAATTAAACACTTGGTAACCAACGTTTTCGTAAAACTATGAACTCACCAGCGTTGTCTGATACACTTGTTGCATGCTCGCAGGTCGTTAGATATCTTGGATTTGGGAACTTGCTGTCTGGCGTAGCTGGAGTGGTCATGGGTCGACTGGAGGGATTCATGTGACTGATTTCTTAATACTATACATTGGTTTTGAAACTGTTTAACCTTGGTTTACTATTTGCTTCCGCTGAACATGTTGATTTTCATTTAAACTTGTTGATGATATTTTTAATTAATAATTGAGGATTTTATTTGGAAACTTGTACGGGTTCAATGTAAGTAGTGGCTCATTGTTGGTACGTCACACGCCTAACAGGGATATTCCCTAGGTGGTATTTTGGGGGTGTGACAATCTTGAGAAAGACCAAGATCATCATGCTTTATGTCTCCATGAACTTGAGTAATGAAAGTGATCTTCATATGTAAAGATGATTTAAACAAAATACAAATCTTGAAAATAGATGATTACAAGAATAATTTTCCCAAGAAACCAAGTTTATTTATGAGATTTACAAAGTCATGGTTTCTAAATAAACTAACCATATTTTTAGTGTTTAAACAAGACTAGAAACATGATTGTAACAAGAAAAATACAAAAGAAATATTTTTAGAAAAATCATCTTACAAGTTGTAAATGACTAAATCTTTTAATAAAGTGATTTACAAACAAATAACCATGTTTTTAAGGGTAACTAAACCTACTAAATAACATGGTAAGGTACTACAAGTTTTTACAAAAACTTCAAGTTCATGATTTACTTGATTTTGACACTCGGTAAGTGTTAAATGAGTTGATGATTGTTGTGATGATTTTAAAAGAAAATAAACACATGTTTTGAAAACATGGGAAACCTCCATTTTTAGGGGAAACCATGTCAAAATTTCTATAAATTTTGACACTTAGAAAAATATAAGTTTTGGTGAAACTTATTCCCTAAAAATTTACCTAAAAGCATTTACCAAGGTTTCCCTAATCTTTATGTAAACTTCAAGTTAAGAAATGATGATTTCTTCAAGTTGAAAATTGATATTAAATATGTATATTTTTGAGGAAAATATATATATATATATATATATTTATTGGACACCAAATTTTGTGCTAAGTGTATGTAATATGTATTATGTGTAAATAGTGTATTAAGACTTGAAGATACACTAAATACTCCTAAGGAGTGAAAATACAAAAATACACATACAACATGCTTAGACAAATACAAGAGAATATATTTATGAAAATATAATTCTTAAAAGATTATGTAACTTGGATAAGTTACGAACTTAGAATGAAGTTTTGGACAAAAATACATAACTCGGGTGAAAAGATACTTATATTTATTTGTGAGAAAATAATATAAGTAGGATATATAGTTAAAAATATAAATTATTTTTAACAACAAGAACAAATACATAAAAGATGGTGACTTGTACTTGTGCGATACAAGTCTAGTGACTAACGTTAATAAAACACGTATAGGTCACGACGCTATATAAGCAAACCCGGTGAAGTTTACGGGGCAAGAAACGCAAAGTTGTGAGTTCATGCTTCCCCTTTTCTTTTAACTGTTTTCAGTTTTATAACTTCGGGGGTGAAGTACATGTTACTAAATGTTTACAGAAAAATGAGATTATGTCCCCACTTTTAAACTTTTACATACTTTTTAAACTTGGGGAAAATACATGTGTTATGGTATGATGGATACAAGAAATAAGGAATGATACTTGAAATCGTGTCACGAATAGGGTACCAGAAGCACCATTAATCGTGTACATACTAAGACCGCAGAACAAAAGGTTAGATCTAACGGGTTTTCGGGCATCCACACTCTTGGTGATAACTAGTACCAAGCAGTGCTTTTGTGTCTCCGTCGTGAATCGACAACTAGAAAAGTGCCTATGGTTTGGATGCTTCCTATGTCGTCTCACATGTTTATGGCCTTGCAACCCATTAACAATCTCGATACATACAGAAATACTTGATTTGTACAAGATACATACCATGTTTTTATACAAAGTATACAAACGTTCAATACAAAAACTGCATGAATTCACACCAACATTATGTTGACGATTTTCCAAAAACTCACATGTATTTCAGGTAACTAAAGTGGATGTGCGCGCGGTCTTACTCATGCTCTTGGATGTTTTTTATGTTTATCGTTGAATAAAGTTGTAAACTTTTCAGAAAATATGTTGTCTTGTGATGTAAACACTTAAACCATGTTTTCAGTTATGTAATGTTTTGCATTTGAAGTTATTTTTACGAGCATGTAGTATGTTTACCATTCGTATGCAATGAGAACCTTTCATGATCACACCTCGTGCTTCTGCCTAAGAAAGGGGTGTGACAGATTGGTATTAGAGCTGCGATTGTAGTGAACCAGGATTCTTTCTCGAGTCTAGACTACAATCTCTAGGATTCTTTCACGAAAACAATTTTTCAAAAAGTTTTCATTGCATAAAACTTTCCGCGACATCCACTACCTGAAACTGTTTACAAAGAATCAAGAAAAGACACTACGAGATTTAGGGTGCACTGGAGTAGCACTTGTCGTTGACTAGAAATTACTTGCGATTATGTGTGATAATTAATATATACATGTACCAGAAATAGAATATCTCAGGTACTCGTGACTTTACCTGAAAGCAATGGCCTAGCTGAAGGAAGTGATACGAGGATGAAACGAACTGTGTGGACTGTGCAAGGAGTTACGTAATTATGGATGCATACATAATTATGGAATTCAGTGCACAGAAACCACAACAAGTCTTGTCACGTATCAAACGAGATTCCTTCAATATAAGAAAAGGTCAAACGTGAACACCCTTCCCCCAACCTATTAAATACTCTTTTGGAGTAATAATTTAGGGTATAAAGACAAGAACCGCCAATGTGAAGTAAGATATTTTGTCATTTACATATATTAAACTTGTACTTTGGGGAGATGTAACCCTTATGCATTTTGTTTACCTCGCAAACAATGATGTAACAAGTTGCCCTGATATGTGTAAAGACATCGGTGAATATCTTATGACACGCATTATCTATTTATACATACTTGTTGATGTATGAATTGATTTATACGCTTGGCGGATTGTTTGATGTCACTTATGTGGTATATGCCTGTGTGTATATATACTACTGCTGTCTCGTATGACGATATCAAACAAATGTCTAACCCTGTTATGTTATGTTCCGACAGAACATGGCACCTAGGAGAGCTGTGACCAATCAAGGTTCCGATCAACTTCCTCCTCCCCCTCTTCTGCCAAGGACTGCTGAAGAACTAAACGCCCTACTGGAGGAAAGGATCTCCGCAGCTATCGCCCAATACGAGGCGAACCGCACCGAACAAAGTGGAGGACCAAGCAATGCTAGACGTAATAGGCAGGGAGACACATCTGGAGGAAGCACAGCTCAAGGCTGCACTTTCAAGCAGTTTCTCGACTGCAAGCCGCTGAACTACGACGACACTGGAGGTGCAGTGGCATTTGTACGCTGGACAGAGAAGACTGATGCCACTATCCGTATGAGCAAGTGTACCACAGATCAACAAGTCACTTTTGCTACTGGGTTGTTTGTTGATGAAGCATTGACTTGGTGGAATTTGCAAGTCCAAACTCTGGGTGATGATGCTGCATACGGCATGACATGGGATGAGCTAAAGGAACGTATGAGAGAAAAGTATTGCTCATGTGCTGAACTCCAAAGATTGGAAACTGAGTTCTGGTACTTAACCATGGAAGGTGCTGACATTACTGGTTATACCCGAAGGTTCCACGATTTGTCGAGAGTTATCCCCTACATGGTGACTCCCGAATTTAAGCGCGTTGAACGCTACATTTGGGGATTGGCCTCAGAATTCCGCAGCATGGTAACTTCGGCCAAACCTCAAACGATCACTGAGGCTGTAACTCTGGTAGTCAGCCTTACTGAAGATGCTGTCCGTATGAAGAAATTGTCATTGAACCCAACCGAAAAGACGAGACGCATGCTGAGTCGTCTGGTGACAAGAAGAGGAAGCATTCAAACCTGAATCAAACGACACGTAACAACAAGGGTTCCAACAACAAGAAGCGAGACCCTAACCCGCCTCAGGAGGCGAAAACTCTAGCAACCATTAATGACGCTCCTACCAAAAGGTACCTGGGCACTCTGCCCACTTGCAACCAGTGCAAGCGTCATCACGAAGGAGTTTGTCGCATTCCAAAATGCGACAAGTGTGGAAAACTGGGTCACCATACTAAGGATTGTTGGGGAAAAGGAAATAGGAACGGGAACGGAAACCGCAACTGTGCTGGTAATAGAAACGGTGGTGGGAATGGCAATGGAAATGGCAATGGTAACCGAAATGGTAATGGAGCTGGGCAGAACAAAGGATGCTTTGGTTGTGGAAGCAAGGATCATTTCATAAAAGATTGCCCAAGGGGAAACAATGCTCAGGCTCGAGCGTTTGTGATTGGAGCCAAGAACGCACGCGAGGACCCTAATGTGGTCACCGGTACGTCTCTCGTTAACAATCACTTTGCATCCATACTATTTGACACTGGTGCCGATTATAGCTTCATGTCTGTGGAATTTAAACGTATGCTTGGAATAGAATCTAGTAGATTAGATATTCCTTATTCCATAGAACTAGCCAATGGTAAACTTGTTGAATCAAGCGAAGTTGTTAGGGGTTGCACATTAGAACTTGGTGAGCAAAGATTTAGCATCGACCTCTTACCTATTCAATTGGGTAGCTTCGATGTAGTGGTCGGAATAGACTGGTTGTCCAAGAACAAAGTTGAGGTTGTTTGTCACGAGAAAATCATTCACATCCCTCTGACGAATGGTGAAACTCTTATCGTGCATGGAGAAAAACGAGACGCGCCTCTGCGAATCATCAGTTGTATGAAGGCACAGAAGTGCTTAAGGAAAGGATGTGTTGCTTTCCTGGCGCACGTTGTAGATAAGAAGGCTGAGGAGCCGAAACTCGAAGACATTCCTGTGGTGAAGGAATTCCCTGATGTTTTTCCCGAAGATCTGCCAAGACTACCTCCGCAACGACAAGTCGAATTCCATATAGACTTGGTTCCAGGAGCCGCTCCTGTAGCCAAGGCACCCTATCGGCTTGCACCATCCGAAATGCAAGAATTATCTACACAACTTCAGGAGTTGTTGGATAAAGGATTTATAAGGCCAAGCTTCTCGCCTTGGGGTGCTCCAGTATTGTTCGTAAAGAAGAAGGATGGAACTCTGCGGATGTGTATCGATTACAGAGAACTGAACAAGCTCACAATCAAGAATCGGTACCCCCTACTGAGGATTGATGACTTATTTGATCAGTTGCAAGGATCGAGCTACTATTCCAAGATCGACCTTCGATTTGGATACCATCAGTTAAGAATCCAAGAGGAAAGCGTACCAAAGACTGCATTCGGAACACGCTATGGGCATTATGAGTTCCTTGTGATGCCATTCGGACTGACGAACGCGCCAGCGGTATTTATGGATCTGATGAACCGCGTATGCAAACCATATCTCGATAAATTCGTGATTGTATTTATCGATGATATCCTAATTTACTCGAGAACGAGAGAAGAACACGAGCAACACCTCAGGACCATTCTGGAACTACTGAAGAAAGAGAAACTTTATGCAAAGTTTTCAAAGTGCTAATTCTGGATTTGCGAAGTACAGTTTCTTGGTCACGTTGTGAACGAGAAGGGCATTCATGTAGACCCATCCAAGATTGAAGCAATAAAGAATTGGGAAGCCCCCAAAACCCCGACTGAAGTTCGACAATTTTTAGGCTTAGCGGGTTATTACCGACGGTTTATCAAAAATTTCTCCAAAATAGCTCAACCGCTGACTACCCTTACGCAGAAAGACACGAAGTACGACTGGGGTGACAAGCAGGAAGAAGCCTTCCAACTGCTCAAAAATAAGCTATGCGATGCACCAATACTATCCTTACCCGAAGGCACAGAAGACTTCGTGGTATACTGCGACGCTTCGCGTCAAGGTTTGGGCTGTGTGCTCATGCAACGCCAAAAAGTCATAGCTTACGCTTCAAGACAGTTGAAGGTGCATGAAAGGAACTATACCACTCACGACCTAGAGCTAGGCGCAGTGGTATTCGCCTTGAAAATATGGCGACACTATTTATATGGTACTCAATGTACAATCTTCACAGATCATAAAAGCCTACAACACATATTTGATCAGAAGGAATTAAATATGCGTCAACGACGTTGGGTCGAGTTGCTGAATGATTATGACTGTGAGATTAAGTACCATCCTGGAAAGGCAAACGTTGTAGCAGACGCGTTAAGTCGAAAGGAAAGGGTTAAGACCCTAAGGGTTCGAGCATTGGAAATGACTATTCAAACGAACCTCACTGCACGCATTCGTGACGCTCAACAAGAAGCCCTTAAGATGGAGAATCGTAGAGCTGAATACCTCCGAGGTATGATGAAGAATTTAGTGCCAAACAAAGAGGGAACCTTGTACTTTAAGGAGCGTATTTGGGTTCCGCTCTATGGCGGTAATCGAGAAGTCATCCTTAATGAAGCTCATAAATCGAGATACTCGATCCATCCAGGGTCGGACAAAATGTATCAAGACTTGAAAGACTACTATTGGTGGCCGAGGCTTAAAAGAGATGTTGCTATCTATGTTGGAAAGTGCCTAACCTGTGCTAAGGTTAAGGCTGAATATCAGAAACCATCTGGGCTACTGCAACAACCAGAGATACCCATGTGGAAGTGGGAACAAATCTCGATGGACTTCATAACGAAATTACCAAGGACCCCGAGAGGGCACGATATGATATGGGTGATAGTTGATCGATTGACGAAATCTGCGCATTTCCTACCAATCCGAGAGAAGGATAGCACTGGAAAGCTTGCTGAGTTGTACTTGAAAGAAATCATGGCACGTCATGGAGTGCCTATCTCAATTATTTCAGACAGAGATGGACGTTTTGTCTCGAGGATCTGGCAATCCTTTCAGGAAGCCTTTGGATCTCAACTAGATCTAAGCACGGCCTTCCATCCGCAAACAGATGGCCAGAGTGAACGAACCATACTGTTGGTGCACTACATCTGTCGACTTCGTCTTGGATCATGTTATACATTGTATTGTATAGATTAGGGCGCGTTTTACGAGAAAACTGGAGAGTATATGTGTTTTAGAGAGTAGGTCCGCTTATACGGACATAGTAGGTCCGCTTATGTGTCAGGTCCGCTTATACGGACATAGTAGGTCCGCTTATGTGTCAGGTCCGCTTATACGGACATGTCCGTATATGCGAACCTACCAACACTATAAATACCCATAAGCGGATCTCATTAGTAACTTTGTCAAATTCCATACCGAGGTGCTGCCGGTGTGAAGATCGAGCTGTAAGCATTGTCAAATCAATAACATCAATAGATTAAGTGAATTGCAAGCTGTCTCTACCTTCGTTTCTTGTTATTCCGCACCTGAAACGTAGTTGAACGCCTCTGAACGACTCAATCGGGTCGAAACACGATCCTACAAGTGGTATCAGAGCTTGGGAGGAGGTTTTCTACAGAGAATAGCTGGAATTCATCATCATTTCTTACTTCTACACCTTCTTTCTTCATCAGAACGAGATTTAACGGTCGGAATCCGCTCAAAATTTCACAGGTTGTAGGTGATACAGGTGTGAAACATGGATACCGAATTTTACAACGCATTTGCAACACCGTCTGGTCCATCTACTATTGCTCAGAACATGAATTTGGAAAACGAGACGGGAACCACCCAAAAGCCCCCGAAATTGATGAGTATCGAAGAATACTATGGGTGGAAAGATAGATTCAAGAACTGGGTTCAAGCTAATCATCTTAGGTCATGGGAATGTATTTTGAAGAAATATGTTTTGCCACAGACTGATTTGAAAGTTAATAAAAAAATACATGAATTTAGTAATGAAGAACGTGATATGTATAGATCTGAAAAGATGATGATTAGTCTACTTCAGCAAGCTATCAAAGAAGACATTTTCATACTGCTTCAGCATGACAAAACTTCAAAGTCAATATGGGATGCACTTAAAGTCAAATTTGAGGGTAGTGAGAAAATGATTAAAAGCAAGAAGGCACTGTTAAAGAAAGAGTTTGATCTGTTCAGCAGTCTACCAGGTGAAGACACAAAGAAGCTGATTGAAAGATACTGTCACCTTGTGCGATCTATGTCAATGCTTAGTATAGAAAAGGAGTCTGAAGAGTGGGTAGACAAATTAGCTGATGCGTTACCGCAAAAAGAGTGGGGAACTTATTTGATGATTCTGAAAAACACAGGAGTTTATGATGGGTTATCAATTGGTGAGTTTATCGAAAAGATTGAGGGTCAGGATCTGGAACAACAGAAGATCGCGAGGATGAACAGTTCAAGTGGTCAACAAGATGTAAAAATGTATTATAAAGGGAGTGTTCCGGTTCCAGAAGCTGAGAGAAGTCCGAAAATCCAGACTGCTTTTAGTGCTGGAAATTCAACGGAAAATGTTGATCAAAGTTCAAACAAAAGCAGCAGTGGTTTCTCATTATATCCGAGTGTCAATCCAAAGAGTTCATCAGAAAACTTTCAGTCTCAGAGCACAAAGACAGGAAATGGATATGTGATTCAGTGTAACATAGCTCTAAATCTTCCAGAAGGTCAAAGTTTTTCAGAAGACACTGCTAAAGACCACATGGCTCTACTTGGTTCTGTCTTGTTATCTTATGAAGGTCTAGTTGCAGGTCGGATCGGAAATCCTATGCTCACAAAGGAAGATTACGATCAGATAGACGCCGAAGAGATGGAACTGATGGATATCAAATGGTGTCTTGCTAGTGTTCTTAGACGTGCTGAAAAGTTTAAGACGATTACCGGGAGAAATGACTTTCTTGATGCTTGTGTATCTACTTTAGGTTTTGATAAATCTAAAGTTACTTGTTTTCGTTGCAGGGAGAAAGGCCATTTCAAGCGGGAGTGCAAGAACAGGGAAGCTAGTGGAGCTCAGAATCCGTTCGGAAAAGACGATTACTACCGGAAAGCCATTTATCAGCAAGTTGGTCAGTCACAAGACTCACAAACGGCTCATGGTAGAAAGATTGAGGATTCAAAGAGAGGATGTTTGGTAGATTTCAACTGGAACAATTATATCTCTCCTGATAGCAAAGCATGCATAGTCGATCAAGATGATGAGAGACTACCTGAAGGTTTCAGCTGGGATATGTTTGTTGATGAAAAGGGTGATTTCAAAGCTTTCATTGCAAAGATTGTTAGAGAACCAGACATGTTCACCACATGGATGAAATCTATTGGTGAGACAGTGAAAAGTGTGAAGGAACAGTCTGTTACATCTGAAGAAAGCTCAGAAAGTGCTGATGAAGATTCACTAAGTGCAGATGAGAGTGTGCAAAATGATGTTACTTCGGAAAAAGAAGTTGTATTTGATCAAACACCGTCTGATTCTGGTGTATCAGATACTGATTCTGAAAAATCTGTACAGTTTGATCAGTCACCAGTTGATAGTAGCAGTGATGATGAGGAAGAGAAATATATCAATATTGCTAAATCTCATCTTTCTCCTGAAATTTTTCATTTCTATTTTGCAGATCGCATGGAAAAACGAGCTGCTAAAGAACAACAAATAAAGAAATCTGAAGATGTTGTTAAGAACGAGAATGTTGAAGTTGTTGTTGAGGAGATGGTTGAAACTGAGCAAGTGAAGGAAGAAGAGAAGGTGGTTGAAGAAGAAAAGGTGGTTGAAGTGGTGAAGACAATCGAGATTGAGAAGATTGTTGAAGTGGTAAAGTCTTGCGAAAAGTGTTTGGAAGCTTGCAAGGAATGTACTGCAAAAGATGACATAATTGCTGAGTATGAGAAGAAGAAGGAGCAGTTACTGTTCAATCTTAACTATGTGAAAGAATCTTATGATGTCTTGAACAAAACAGTAACTGGTCTCCAAAAGACAAATTCAGAACGAGAACAAGCACTTACGATGATGAATGCTGTAATGATGACAAAGCAAAAAGCTATCAACTTTTACATCGAAGAGAGTGCTAAGTGGAAGCAAGAGTTGGAAACAGAGAAGATTGAGAATGAGAGAATTAGACGTTTATTACAAAGTTATTCTAGTTCTGATTATCTCATTGATCGTATTTACCCAACTGTTGCAGGTATGGAAGTTTTTCAAGATGAGAAGCCAAAGAAGAAAGATAGTGGTGGAAGTGCAGAAGAGGAACAGAAGAAACCATTCTGGAGACAGTCAAATCAAGAGTTTCTTGCTGAAAAGAAGAAGAATGGAACTGAATTGTTTTATCAAAGAGAGACTCGTACCTGTTACAAGTGCAATGAAGCTGGTCACATTGCATGGAACTGTCTGAAAAATGCCAAGTCAAAACAGGGAGTTTCTAACAAGTTGAAAGAAAAAGTTGTTGATGTTGAACGACCAATCGATAGACTTAAAATTTTTGAAAATTCAACTTATGAGGTTGGTGAGTGTTCTAAAAAGAATTTTTATAAAAAGAAAGAGAATGACAACCAAGTATGGGTTGTTAAGAAGGTTGATGTGAATATCGGCAATGAATCTGGTTCCACAAAGCCAGAAGAGCCACAAGGTGAGGTGAAAATTTCAGTGAATGATGATGAGTTTCCATCACTGAAGTTTGAAGAGGTGAAAAAGAAAGTTGGAAAGATTGATATCTCGAATCAGTTTTATAAAGAGAATAATAAGTTTGATGTCGAGAAAACATTCAATGGAAGTGTTAAGAAAATTTTTGGGAAAATGTTGAATGGGAAAGTTAAGGGGGTTAAAGAATTTTATGCAACTAAAAAGGCAACTTACAACCCTACTGTGCAAGAACTGAAAGCCATCAAGTCTGAGAAGACTTGGATGGAAGTATGTTTCCCTTGAAGTCTTAGGACTTTGCCGGAGATCCCAAGTTTGTAATCGTGGATCAGGAGTCGGCATCTTTCTTGATAATTGATGTTTGTGTAAGATTTTTAATTGTGTTTAATTTTTACAGGATGAGTGTGACTTGCCGGAGCTTCCAGGTTGGTAAGTGTGAAGCAGGAATCGGCATTTTTATTGGTAAAATGGTTTGTGTAGAGGTTTATTCCTACATAGGTTTGTATGTTGTGAATTTTTTTACAAGAGGTACAGAGGTTGCATACTTGCAAGTGGTAAATCAGGGACATTAAGTTGTACTTGATCTATTACAAGTGGTTAAAAGTAGCCAATGTGATGAACCACACCCCAAACCTACAAATGGTTTAAAATCAACAAAACTTATTTTCCGGAAAAATCATTTTGATTAAAACAAACTTAAGTGTTTTGAAATCATAATGAGAAAATAGTTTTGTGAAAGGGGGAGTTCTGATTGTTTACGCCAAGTGGATGGCGATTTGAAGCGATTTGATATCGGTTGTCAAGTTTTTTGTACAGTTTGATTTCAAATTTTACTTTAAATGTGTTTGCATTTTAGGGGGAGTAGAAAATTTCAGAAAATCCAAAAACATTAGAAAATTTGAAAAAGGCAAAAACATGATAAAATAAAAAATGAGTTTTTGTGTCTAGAAGAGGAAATGATAGTACATCAGTAGACGGTCACAGTATGCTAAAGAAATGTAATGTTTAAATAGCATTAAACAGTCTCACTGATGATATGCCGATAGGTTTTTACACAATTAGTAAACTTTTTCGGGATATAAACTAAATTTCAAACTTACTTATTTCGTGGGAAACACTACTTGGATATATAGGTAACCCCTGAAATCTCGTTTGAAAGGTCCCTTATTCTGAGATACTAGGTCTTTATGCTCAGTGATATCTGGGGTATTATCCCGGGACTTCTGATTTTGCGGAAGCAATGGCCTAGTCCCCGGAGAATACTTTCCGCATGCTTGAAATATAGCGTAGCCCTCAGCAAATTGATGAAACAATAAAATTGATAGTCATTGCTGTTGTAATGCAAAAGATCCTCTAATGGGGACACACCGAAAGTCGAAGCCGTCATCTCTCTGCGTATCGAAAGATCGACCTGAGCTCTCACGGCCCTCGCACTATAATTTATTCCCCTGACAGATATCATCTGTGGTATACTCACCTGTAAGACTGAATATTGGGATCTGGATACGGGAGTATATTCAAGAGGTGGGACACATGAATGAGTTTAAGTTCTTAAAACACCTAACTCATATCCTGAATCAGTTGAAATTTGTGTGAAAATTTAAGTGGATCAGTATATTGGCAATCTAAGTGAATTGTTTAATTCTTATTGTGAACTAAGCTCAACGGTACTCGTGACTTGTTTTAATCTGATATGATCCTCTTACACAAAACTCACAAAAATATTGTCTGTAAATATTTCTTTACTGCATTTCTTTAAAATTCAAAAATACAAAAAGATTTTCAGTGTGTTTTAGCATAAATTTTTGAAAAAGTCAAAAAGATTTTCGACAACTGATGTTGGAAAGCTGATTTTCAAAGTTCCGAGTGCTAAACATGATGACATTGTTGTGAGGGGGAGTGTGTTTTGAAATGTCAAAATGTTTTTTTCCAAATTAACAAGTGGTTCATCATGAGTTTGTGATATGAGGGAGAGTGATTGTTGATGCTTATGTTTATGAGAGGGAGTCATCTGATTATATCAGAATGTTGGTGCATTTAAATTGTTAAATTTAGAAATTCATTTCTGGGTTAAGAATGTGCAGGTCTAGCCAAGTTTCGATTCTGGAAATTGAAGACTGTATAGAGTGCCAGGTTTAAGATTCTGAAGACAAAGAAAGCCAGACATTGATCCTGAAGCGGATATTGTTGAAGAACAAAGGAATGCCAGCAAATCGTTAGGGGGAGTCTGAAGATTTTCAAGATAAAGAGAGTCTGTTGAAGAAGATAGAGAGAGAAAAGCCCAGAGACTGATCAAGATTGAAGATGTGAAGTTATAGCATTGTCGTGACTCGATAGTCGACTCCATCAACATCTGAGGGGGAGTCTGTTGGTGCACTACATCTGTTGATTTCGTCTTGGATCATGTTATACATTGTATTGTATAGATTAGGGCGCGTTTTACGAGAAAACTGGAGAGTATATGTGTTTTAGAGAGTAGGTCCGCTTATACGGACATAGTAGGTCCGCTTATGTGTCAGGTCCGCTTATACGGACATAGTAGGTCCGCTTATGTGTCAGGTCCGCTTATACGGACATGTCCGTATATGCGAACCTACCAACACTATAAATACCCATAAGCGGATCTCATTAGTAACTTTGTCAAATTCCATACCGAGGTGCTGCCGGTGTGAAGATCGAGCTGTAAGCATTGTCAAATCAATAACATCAATAGATTAAGTGAATTGCAAGCTGTCTCTACCTTCGTTTCTTGTTATTCCGCACCTGAAACGTAGTTGAACGCCTCTGAACGACTCAATCGGGTCGAAACACGATCCTACACATACAAACACTGGAAGATATGCTTCGCGCATGTGTTATGGACCTAGGCGGCAGCTGGGATACTCACCTACCATTAGTTGAGTTTTCCTACAATAACAGTTATCATACGAGCATAAAAGCCGCACCGTTCGAAGCTCTGTATGGCCGCAAATGCCGCTCGCCATTATTTTGGGCAGACGCTGGAGACAAAAATATGGTTGGTCCCGAACTTATGCAAGAGACAACTGACAAGATTATGCAGATCCGAGAGCGCATTAAGTCGGCTTGAGATCGACAAAAGTGCTACGCTGATCGAAGACGAAAACCATTAGAATTCGAGGTGGGAGACAAAGTTTTGTTGAAGGTCTCACCTTGGAAGGGCGTAGTAAGATTCGGAAAAGGTGGAAAGCTGAACCCACGATACATCGGACCATTCAAGATTTTGGAAAGAATTGGTACTGTGGCTTACAAGTTGGAATTACCGGAAGAACTTAATGGAGTACATGATACGTTTCATATATCCAACCTCAAGAAGAGTCCAACACAAGAAACAGTGATCATCCCAGCGGATGAAGTGCATATTGACGACACCCTCCGATTTACAGAAGAACCCGTTGAGGTTACAGACTGGAAAGTCAACAAGATCCGAAGGAGTAGTGTCAAACTCGTCAAAGTACGTTGGAACTCTAAACACGGACCCGAGTAAACGTGGGAACGTGAAGACCAGTTTAAATAAAAGTACCCCCACCTGTTCAAGAAAACTCCTGCGAGAGTTAGTTCAGCCTGAATTTCGGGACGAAATTCTTTTAACGGGGGGAGACTGTGACAACTGGCACAAAACCGGTAATTTTCGTACAAATTAATTAATACTTAATGACTGCAATTATATGCTTAAATGTCAACATTATCTGATTTTATGCTATACACGTGAATTCATGCACATTTTATACTACAAAAAATGCTTTATGCATTAATGATAGCGTTGCGTCAGTATACTAGTAAACTCACCGGTAAGACACATTGTGTCAACAATTCTGCAGAAAGCAGTCAGACAATAGAATTGGAGCCTAGGTGTAGGTCCAATGTCAAGAATACATTAAAACCCAAGAGTATATACAAGGGTTAACATATAGACTTTCCGGAAGCAAAAATATGCACTAAAAAGCACCCGAAACTCACTTTAAATGCAGAATTCTGCACAAATCAGCTATAATCAGCTTTTTAACACATAAATATTATGTAGAATTCATGTTTTATTACCCAGAATATCCTCCTAAGTGTTGGGAATTAAAAGGGTTACAAAAGGATACTTAAAGGACACTAAACGGTGCAATTTAGCACTTTAACGAACCGGTATTTAACCGAACAACCGGACACTACCCGGAACATAAAAATATTACTAGAAGCATTGTTTTAATGTTTCTGAACTAGTTATGGTCCCCGAACACCATAACACCCCCTATAACATAGTAACACATCAAGTCCCTAAACTTTACACTTTAAAACTAACTTAATTATGTAACTAGAGATTGGAATTTTACACTTTGCCCCCCCCCCCCATATTGTTCACGGTCATGGAGTGGCCCCACCAAATATTTCCCCTTGATTCACTTAGATCTCCATGGATCCTCCAAGATCTTTACTTGATCCCCATGAATATTATGTGATCTTGAAAGATTTACTAGAGATCTTGTCATACACTATAAATATCATCATCAACATCTCATTCATCACCTCACACCACTCTCCCTCTCTCCTCTCCCTACGGCCGTGAGCCACCACCCACATCACCACCACTTTCAACCATTAATCATCCATTCCAAGGTCATTATATGTTGCAAGAAGGTGACTAACGAAGTGTGGAGCTTGTGAAACTTGAAGAACCTTCTTCATTTGCTATCAACCAACCCATTGTCATCTTCAACCACTTGTGTTCTTCCCTAGCCCTTGTGCGAGTTGTAAGCTTCTTATCACTTGTTTACTTCTATTTTGGTGGTTAAAAGATGATGAATATTGTTAATCACAAGAACACAAAAGAACATGATCATGACACTTTAACATAAGCTTAAAAATATAAGAATACATGTTGAATATGTTGATTTGCTTCTTGTTGATTGATTATTTGTGTTAGAGATGTTAGACATCATAAGAAACCTACTAGATTGTGATTAAACACATGATCTAGTAAGTTAAAGTGGTGATCTTGAGAAAGACCAAGATCATCATGCTTTATGTCTCCATGAACTTGAGTAATGAAAGTGATCTTCATATGTAAATATGATTTAAACAAAATACAAATCTTGTAAATAGATGATTACAAGAATAATTTTCCCAAGAAACCAAGTTTATTTATGAGATTTACAAAGTCATGGTTTCTAAATAAACTAACCATATTTTTAGTGTTTAAACAAGACTAGAAACATGATTGTAACAAGAAAAATACAAAAGAAATATTTTTAGAAAAATCATCTTACAAGTTGTAAATGACTAAATCTTTTAATAAAGTGATTTACAAACAAATAACCATGTTTTTAAGGGTAACTAAACGTAGTAAATAACATGGTAAGTTACTACAAGTTTTTACAAAAACTTCAAGTTCATGATTTACTTGATTTTGACACTCGGTAAGTGTTAAATGAGTTGATGATTGTTGTGATGATTTTAAAAGAAAATAAACACATGTTTTGAAAACATGGGAAACCTCCATTTTTAAGGGAAACCATGTCAAAATTTCTATAAATTTTGACACTTAGAAAAATATAAGTTTTGGTGAAACTTATTCCCTAAAAATTTACCTAAAAGCATTTACCAAGGTTTCCCTAATCTTTATGTAAACTTCAAGTTAAGAAATGATGATTTCTTCAAGATGAAAATTGATATTAAATATGTATATTTTTGAGGAAAATATATATATATATATATATATTTATTGGACACCAAATTTTGTGCTAAGTGTATGTAATATGTATTATGTGTAAATAGTGTATTAAGACTTGAAGATACACTAAATACTCCTAAGGAGTGAAAATACAAAAATACACATACAACATGCTTAGACAAATACAAGAGAATATATTTATGAAAATATAATTCTTAAAAGATTATGTAACTTGGATAAGTTACGAACTTAGAATGAAGTTTTGGACAAAAATACATAACTCGGGTGAAAAATACAAGATACTTATATTTATTTGTGAGAAAATAATATAAGTAAGATATATAGTTAAAAATATAAATTATTTTTAACAACAAGAACAAATACATAAAAGATGGTGACTTGTACTTGTGCGATACAAGTCTAGTGACTAACGTTAATAAAACACGTATAGGTCACGACGCTATATAAGCAAACCCGGTGAAGTTTACGGCGCAAGAAACGCAAAGTTGTGAGTTCATGCTTCCCCTTTTCTTTTAACTGTTTTCAGTTTTATAACTTCGGGGGTGAAGTACATGTTACTAAATGTTTACAGAAAAGTGAGATTATGTCCCCACTTTTAAACTTTTACATACTTTTTAAACTTGGGGAAAATACATGTGTTATGGTATGATGGATACAAGAAATAAGGAATGATACTTGAAATCGTGTCACGAATAGGGTACCAGAAGCACCATTAATCGTGTACATACTAAGACCGCAGAACAAAAGGTTAGATCTAATGGGTTTTCGGGCAGCCACACTCTTGGTGATAACTAGTACCAAGCAGTGCTTTTGTGTCTCCGTCGTGAATCGACAACTAGAAAAGTGCCTATGGTTTGGATGCTTCCTATGTCGTGTCACTTGTTAATGGCCTTGCAACCCATTAACAATCTCGATACATACAGAAATACTTGATTTATACAAGATACATACCATGTTTTTATACAAAGTATACAAACGTTTAATACAAAAACTGCATGAATTCACACCAACATTATGTTGACGATTTTCCAAAAACTCACATGTATTTCAGGTAACTAAAGTGGATGTGCACGCGGTCTTACTCATGCTCTTGGATGTTGTTTATGTTTATCGTTGAATAAAGTTGTAAACTTTTCAGACAATATGCTGTCTTGTGATGTAAACACTTAAACCATGTTTTCATTTATGTAATGTTTGGCATTTGAAGTTATTTTTGCGAGCATGTAGTATGTTTACCATTCGTATGCAATGAGAACCTTTCATGATCACACCTCGTGCTTCCGCCTAAGAAAGGGGTGTGACACATAAACTGGAAATGATGGGCTGAACATGTTTATATATGTTCTAATATTAGTTACCAACTGATTTAGTGTTAAAACATTTACAACTTCATTTTATAAGTTTTTCCGAAAATCTGCCGTTTGACTTTTTATTTAACTTAACTTTGACACGTCATTTGACCAACTTAACGTGATTTCCAGGAGGTGCCCTTTTGAAGGATTAACACGTACCTTATTACGATCTCGTAGCCATGGTCGATTCGAACAATGGCTGGACCATAATGGTCTAAACCAAAAGTCAAAGCAAAAGTCAATTTGCTTGACTATCGGCTAAATAAAAGCCTATAAACGAAAAGAGCAGAGATGGAACACTTACAAGTGGTCCAAGAGAACGATTTGAACTTAGAGGATGCTCCCTTTATAATCAGGAACTTCCAATATAGCAGATAGAAGAGGAGAATTGAAGTGAGCAAGGAAATGGGTTGGGGCAAGGGTCCTATTTATAGTTGAAGAGGTTGAAACGAGATCAAGACAAGTGTTAGAGCTGTTGTAGGATGTTTCCAAGTGTTTATGGATGTGTCAAGGGCTGCAAGAAGGTGGCATTGTGCGAGAAAGGTGGCAAAGGAGCAGAGTTTCTTGGCCTCAAAATAAAACTGCCACTGGCAGTCCCTTACGGACCGTATGGCCTTATGGCTTACGGTCCATAAGCCTTGTAGGCGCACACAGTTTTCAAATCCCTTACGGACGATAAGCTATAAAGTTTTGCGGTCCGTATCCGCTATACTGAATTTATAAAATTTCATCCTTACGGTCCGTAATTACAAAGGCTTACGGTCCGTAAGGGGTCATTCAGAGGCCATAAAATGGTATGTTGACATATATGGTCCCTCCACATTCATAGTTTCATAACTTGGCAAAATTAGTCCCTCTCATCCAAATTATTAGGCATAATTGAGAGTGGACACGTGTCATAATATTATTCGACCCCATTTTATGAGGTGTTACATCCTCACCCCCTTAAAAGAAATCTCGACCTCGAGATTTTATGGGGGTACTTTTGTCTCATAATGGACTCAACCTCCCATCTATACTCGGGGCCACGACGGGCATCCTATTTAAGCTTTACAATAGGTATCAATTTCCTTTGGAGCTTCTTAACCTGTCAATCCTCGATCGAAATCGGTTTCTTAACAAACCTCAGGTTTTCATCAATCTGCACATCGTGATGTGACATTGCTAGCGACTCATCGGCTAGACATTTCTTTAAGTTACAGATGTGGAACACATTGTGAATTCCACTAAGCTCCTCAAGCAGTTTAAGCTTATAGGCCACTGAACCGACACATTCGATTATCTCGAATGGTCCAATATATCTTGGGCTTAACTTGCCCTTCTTTTCAAAATGCATTATACCCTTCCATGGTGATACTTTCAATAAGACCGTGTCCCCTACTTGGAACTTAAGAGGTTTCCGCCTCTTATCTGCATAACTTTTCTACCTATCACAGACAACTTTGAGACGATCACAGATTTGTACAATCTTTTCCATGGTCTCTAGGACAATCTCTGGTCTAGATAGTTGGGCTTCCCCAACTTCAGCCCAACAAACATGCGTTCTACATTTTCTCCATACAAGGCTTCAAAAGGAGCGACCTTGATACCTGTATGATAACTATTGTTGTAGGAGAATTCTGTCAAGGGTAGGTGGTCATCCCAACTACCACCCAAATCAATCATGCATGCCCTAAGCATGTCTTCCAAGTTTTGGATAGTACGCTCACTCTATCCATCAGTCTGAGGATGGTAAGCCGTACTGAAATTCAATCTTGTGCCTAATGATTGCTGGAATACTCTTCCAGAAGTGAGATGTATATCTAGTATCTCTATCGGATACAATAGATACTGGCACGCCATGCAGGGACACACTCTCGTCCACATATAATTTAGCCAATTTGTTAGAACTATAAGTCTCTTTGATTGGCAAGAAATGAGCTGACTTTGTCAGCCTTTCAAGAATGACCCAAATCGTATCATTACCATGTTTGGTCTTGGGTAACTTGGTAATTAAATCCATAGTTACCATTTCTCATTTCCACTTGGGAATTTGAAGCTGTTGTAGAAGTCCTGATGGTTTTTGGTATTCAGCTTTAACTTGTGAAAATGTCAGACACTTAGCTATGTAGGTGGCTATGGATTTCTTCATACCCATCCACCAATAATTCCTTCTCAAATCCTGGTACATTTTGTCACCTCCAAGATGAACGAAATATTTAGAATTATGCGCTTCCTAGAGGATCAGATCTCTGATTCCTCCAAAGATAGGAACCCAGATTCGATCATTCAATCTTAGGATTCTATCTTTTCCAGGTGACAACTGATTAAAAGTTCCACCCAATCCTTCACTTGAAATATTAGCCTCTAATAAGGCTTACTTTTGAGCATCAAACAATTTCTCATTCAAACTAGACCTGAGCTCAATACTTTTGGTGTTAATTCTAATCGGCTTAACCATTTCATTGCGACTTAATGCATCGGCAACCACATTTGCCTTGCCGGGATGATAACGAATTTCACAGTCATAGTCATTTAAAGTTTCCATCCAGTGGCGTTGTCGCATATTCAAATCCTTTTGGTTAAACAAATGTTGGAGACTTTTGGATTGTTCTTTCAAATCCTTGAACAATCCTCCAGTGTTTGGATTGTTCTTTCAAATTGTCCATCCGTTTGAGGATGATAACCAGTGCTCAGGTTGAATTTGGTTCGCATGGCAGATTGCATGGTCTTCCAAAAATGAGATGAGAATCGAGCATCACGGTCTGATATGATGTTCAAAGGAACAACATGGCGAGATACAATCTCATCTACATAGATCTTGGTAAGTTTGTCAGTAGATAGATCCTCATGAATCAGCAAAAAGTGTGCTGACTTTGTTAGACGTTCAACGACTACCTAAATGGCATCATGACCTCTAGATGTGCGTGGTAGTTTGGTGATGAGATCTATTTCAATGTTTTCCCATTTCCAAACCAGAATTTCTGGTTGCTCAAGCAAGCCAGATGGATGTTGATGTTCTGCCTTTACCATAAGACAAGTAAGGAATTTGGACACGTACAAGGCAATGTCTTTCTTCATACCCGGCCACCATTACTGGGTATGAAGATCCTTGTACATTTTGTCTGCACCAGGATGGATTGAATAACGAGACTTGTGGGCCTCGTTCATCAACAAGGTGCGAAGATTGTCTTGTTGGAACCCACAAACGGTTCATGTAATAAAGTAACCTATTGTCTTTTGTTTCATGCTGAAGCTCGAGATGATGGGGTAGGTCATTTTTCAACAAACCTTGGGTTACACAAGTGCGTTGGGCTTGAAATATACGTGTTTGGATGTGAATGCAGTATGTCTATCACTTCCGTCAATCACGTATCGTAGCTTAATCAGATGAGACAAGATTGGTGTTGAACAGAACAAAACATAAAGTTAATGTGTATTGGTGCAGCTTCGTACAAAGGGATCATCAGGCAGCTTTGTACGAAGGGACAGATCACTTCATACGAAGTGAGTATCATTGGCTTCGTACGAAGGCACTGTTGCCTATATATAGAGTTGTAGGTCTTGTTCATTTGTAACTTTGAGCATTAGAGAGGAGAAGCTCTGCTCGTTTGTTTTCGTGGTTGTAAACTGTTATATTAGTAATAGAAAACAACTTATAATTACTTCTTTGTGGTTGATCCATACACGTACTTGGATTCTGCATAAGATACGTGTTCATCGCATTCATCGGTCAAGGAATCGATCCTCGGAGCGAATCCACAAGTGGTATCAGAGCGGGTGATTATTTGCACGGATTGAAGATACGAAGATTCAAGAAATTTCATCAGATTCAGAGAAAATTTCTTCATCTTCCTCACATCTTCATCTACTCATCTTCTACACATTCTTTTGAACTTTAAAACTCAGATCTACAAAGTTTCCACGGTTAAAATTGACAAAATTTTTAATATGTTGTGTGAAAACTAGTTTTAATCAATCCTACAAAGTTTCAGATCAAATTTCTAACAAAATCGTCATCAAATCTATGAAAAACATGACTGTTGTTACATAACTGAGTTAGTACGAACCTAGGTAGCTTCGTACGAACCCAGAAATCATCACTTCGTACAAACCCAGCTGTGTCACTTCGTACGAAGAGGGATTATTTGCTTCCAGGTAGCTTCATACGAACCGAGTAGCTTCGTACAAACCGGGTTTGATAACCAATTGTTTTTAGTGTGCCTTCGTACGAACCCATCATCCTACGTTCGTACGAACCAAAATTTTGTGTTGTTTTTTATTCAAGTTTGATCAAGTGTTTGATTGTGTGTTTGCAGGAAATCATGGCTGAAGAATTTTACAACGAGTTTTATAACGCTTTCACTTCCGAGTCATCTGAAACAACAACTGTTGCACCAAAAAAGTAGTTCAAAAGCTATAACTGATAATATAAAACATGAAAACTTTTATGGAACTCACTCAAAACCAACCAAACTTGATAATATTGAAGATTATTCTTGGTGGAAAGAGAGGTTTATTAACTGGGCAAAAGCGTATGCTCATGAGAGTTGGTTTTGTATGGAATTTGGGTATAGAAGGCCAATCAATGATAAAAACGAAGAAATTCCACTTGCAGATTTAGACACTGAAGACAGAAAGGTATTTTCTCATGAACAAAGGATGATCACGTTAATTCAACAATCGATCAGAGACGATATCTTTGCATTACTTAATCATGATGGATCATCAAAGTCTGTGTGGGAAGCATTGCGAGTAAAAGCTGAGGGAGGAAAACAAATTAAAAAGAATAAAATATCATTATTAGAAAAGGAATTTGATTTGTTTGAGTGTATGAAAGGTGAAAATGTAAGGCAAATGATTGAAAGATTTTGTCACTTAAAAATTGAACTTGAGAGATTTGGAATCACAAAAACTAGGGAAGAAATCATTGACAAAGTGATTGAAGCGTTACCACGTGCAGACCATTGGCAGACATTTGTCATAATTTTGAAAAATGATTCACAGTTCGATGAGATTACCCTAGATACTTTGATTGAGAAGCTTGAGAGTCACGAACTGGAATTGCAAAAACAGAACAAAATGAGCAGTTCTACCTATCAGCAAAATGTGGGTCTTTATTACAGAGGAAGCTTACCTTCAACCAATCAATCATCAAAGATTGGTACTGCTTTTTAGTGTTGAAAAGTCAAAAGATTCACTGAAAGGTAGTTCATCAAGTCACAATCCAGGTTATCATTCCTCCTCAACAGCATCAAACGCAGCGGAACCTGATAAGATTCAGTGTAACATTGCTTTGAAATTGAAAAATTCTCCTACATTGAGTATCAATGCTGCTAAACAATATATGAGTTTCTTAGCATCGATTTTGGAATCTTATGAAAGTCTGGTGGCAGGGAGAATCAGAAATCCTGAATTGACAAAAGAAGATTATGACCAGATAGATCCAGAGGAGATGGAACTCATTGATATCAGATGGTGTTTGGCTAGTGGCATTAGAAGAGCACAACGTTTTATGGAGATAACAGGCAGATAGGATCTTGTAGGTTTGATAAGCACCAAGCTAGGGTTTGACAAGTCAAAAGTCACATGTTTCCGGTGTAAACAAAAGGGTCATTTCAAAAGAGAGTGTGTTAACCGGGAAGAAGCTGATCATGGTAATCCATTCCATGACGACTACTACAGAAAGGCCATCTATAAAAAAAACAGTGAGCATTCATCCAGAGAAAATCTAAAGCAAATTAGTGAAGGTTCATCAAAAAAAAAACAAGCTTTAGTGACAATTCATGATGACGAAGGATATAACCGGAATAAATACATAAAGGAAGGGAAAAGGGCGTTGGTTGCTGAAGTGAAAACAAAAACGAAAGAAGAAAATTTTCAAGAGAAAACTTACAGAGAAGGATGTTTTGCAGATTACAGAATAGAAGAAATGCAAAAAGAGTACGAAGAAGTTAGGAGTTATGGTAGATGGGACAAGAAAAGAGAATGTTACATCAATCGTAAAGGAGATTCCATTGTTGATTCAAGCAAAGTGGTGTACAATGATGTACTTGCAGTTATTCATTTGTCCGGAGAGTTTTATTTGAAGAAAGCAGCAGATAAAGATTATCTCAAAAAGCTAGACAAGATAATCAGAGGAGTGATGACAGCTAGCTTGAAGAAGAGAGATGAAGAGAGGCTATAGAAAAGTGTTGAGAAGATGGTGGACGAGTTGAAAGAGACATCAGGTAAAGATGATGGTGAAGGCGAACAGAAAGATGAAGAAGTGAAGAAAGAAGAAGTAGCTGGTGATGAAAACCAGGAAATGGCTGATGAGAAGCTGGAGAAGCAAGCAGAAGAAGCTGTTAATGAGAAACAACATGTGAGCAGTGAAGATCAGGAGGAAAAGGAAAAAGAGGCCAAGGTGCCAAATACTGAGGTAATAATTCAAACTGAATATTCTGAAGTGTTAAATAAAACTGTTGAACAGTGCAAGAAATGCATGTAAACGTGGAGTGCTTGTACTGAAAAAGATGAAAAATTCAGAACCAGCGATATAGAATTTTCTAAAATTGAAAAAGTTTTCAAAGATAAATGTAAAGAAATGCTCGAAAATAAAAAGATTTTAAAAGATAACGATGAAAAGATGACAAAAAAATGTAAGGTTTTAGAAAAAGAAAATGAGTTGTTGAAACAAAAATGTTCAGAAATGACTGAAGAGTGTTTGCAAAAAGAAAATGCGGTTCAAGAAATAAAAAAAGAGTATGATTCAATAAAATTGGCATATCATATCACAAAAGAATCATATGAGGCGGTGAAAAGCCAAATGAAACTTGTTCAATCTAGATTGTCACAATGTTCTGAAACATCACAAACACTTAAGCGACAATATGAAATAAAACAAGTTGTAAATTCGTATATTGAAGAAGTTGTTGAGCATAAATGTAAAATGGCTGATTAAGAAAAGATAATAATAAGTTGCATATTTATCACGCTTCATCATATGTTCTTGAACGTATTTTCAACATAAAACCGGATGATAAAGATTCTGAAAGGAACAAGAAAGGTTTTGGTTCAGAATATCATCAGGTTCCATCACCGTTTGAAAAAAGTTCACATTCTATGATGATGAGAAGGTGGAAAAAGCTTTTAACATGGTTGATCAATTGCCAGAAAGTATTGACGTAACCTATTCCAAATATGATGATACTGGTGATTCAAAGGTGATAGGTAAGGTCGTTGAAAGTGTTTTGAAAGAGGATACCACCAAAACAGATAAGTCCGAATCACATGATGAAAATGAGGGAAGTTTTCATGAAAGTTATCTTAAAAATTCAAAATCTGAGAAAGATGCGAATGATGATCCGATAAGATTGGCTTATACCATGATCGGATCGGACAAATTATTCTCAGATATTGAAGTTAGGATTCAGAATGTGATTTCAGAAAAGATTGACAAAGTTTTCGAATTGGTAGAAATCGAGAAGTTTGAGATTGAAAAATTTGCTGGCAAGAGCAAGAAAACTTTTTATAACAAACCTAGTATAACTACCCTCGAAAACACCCTATAACTCCGTATACACGTAACCGAACCAGTATAACCTTAGTTTTTATTAAAAACAAATAAAATAATTAACTTGAGTCGCTCGCGGGCCGCGACAGGGATACCAGGGTGTGTCGCGGAGCGCGACAGGCCCTTTCTTTCCGGACACCCAGCATGCCATGTATCCCGTAATGTGTTAAACCTAGGCTCGTGACCAGGCGACTCTAGCCGTAGCTAGGGTGCCTTTGCAAGGCGCGAGAGAGACCCTTAGGCGGGTCGCGGGGCACGAGAGACCCCCGGAAAAGTGTATAAATGGAGCTCTTCAGCAGTAGTTGCAATCCGTTCATCTTTCTTTCTCTCTGTCACTGTAGTGCGAAAAATATAGTTATAATACCCCCTAAAACACGAAGCTCTGCCCCGTTGTAAGTATTTTAACCCCTGATCACTAATTCGTTACCCTACCCGATTGATTTAGGACCCACCAACGCATGTCGTGGCTCTGCCAGACTAAGTTCGTTGGGGTTCTGTCTCGTGTTGTATGGCTAAAAGCGACTTGGGTTATTTTACTAAAACGCGTGCATTGTATGTTTTTAATAGAAACTCAAGAAAATAATCAAGAAATATTACTAGGAAGCCCGTAGAATACCTAAGTCTACAATGTGAGTCATTCTCCTTTTCTCACAGTTTGTGGGCCATCATTTTAAATGTTTTCCAAAACTCTAAATGTTTATCAGTTATCATTACAATGATTAGGTCTTTGTATTCTACAATTGCTGCCAATATTATGAGGTTTGTATACAGTACTTGATAACCTTCACAATTAGGCACGGGTATCCAATGTGTGATATGACCATAGTCATAGATCCGTCGAGTGACAAGTACTGAACGAGTAATTAGGTAGATATAAACATTGTAATCACTCTTAATACTGTAAAAGCTATCAAAGCTTATTTTTATAAACTGGAATGTACTCGCTAATATTTTTTGCTGATAAAATGTTTTTAAAATGCGTTTCAGGTAACTTAATGTGAAGCTATAAGAAGCCAGCTATGGAGCACTGAAGGCTTAAAGAAAGTGGCTATAAAGTTATCTAAATAAAAGTTTATGTTTTCAGCAACTAGGGTTTATCCCTATAAAGATATTATGAATGAAACATGGGTTTTATCCCATTTGTTTATTATAAAAGTTTGGTTTTTTAAAACTCTGAAATTTATTTCCTAATTACGATCCTGATGTCTCATTTCCGCTGCCAAATTAATAAACACCGATACCACTTGACTGGTTCGTGGCTCCCGCTCCCGGGGTAGGCGTCGGGGGTTGGAAGGTGGTATCAAAGCCACTGGTTTAAGCCATTTAGGTGTTCTTTTAATACCTAAATTTTAACTTCTGTGTTATTCTGTGTAAATATGTATATTATTATTATGTGTTATTTTGACAATTTTATTAGTTCACAGTATGAGTGATCAGGGTACTTCTGATGCTTACCGTCATCTACCTCATTCTCCCATAGATGAAGGAACATCCCAGCCAACCCCCGGATATACCGCCGATTCCGAAGATATCTTTGTTTTCAAAGCCAAATCCAAAGAACCTTTTCCCCCTAAAAAGAGAGGTTGGTTTAGTAGAGCAAAATAGGAGAGGAGAAAAAGGATGAGAAATTTTCAACAACAAAGAATAGTGAATAGAGAGAGAAATACCCAAAATCTAGAAGCTAGACCTTTATGGGAAGAAGAATTGGATAGACAACTAGCTAACTTTCATATGTTTGGAAATGTAGAAGGAGGATTTGATCTCAACCAAGTAGCAGAACCAGACCCACAACTTCTACCTTTATATCCTGACCAACCCATAAATCTAGAACAGAACCAGGAAAACCAACTTCCAATCCCAGCCTTTGATCCAAATGAGATACCTAGGATTCCAGCACCGAACCCTTTAGATCAGTGGTGGGACGACAACCGGTCATTTCAGGAATTACCGAATAGCCTATATCCCTACGAAGAACAGGAACCACTTTACCCTGAACCTGTATAACCCCAATGCCACCAATGACCCATGAGAATGTAGCAGAACTTCGCCAGTACGGTGAAGAGTTGGTTGAAGAAGGAAATCGAATCCGCCAAATCGGAGAAAAACTCGTCTGGAAGTACGACGTGAACGAGATGCTATACTAGAAACAAGTCGCCTAATATATATATATATATATATATATATATATATATGTGTGTGTGTATTTTTGTTACTTTGATAAAAAAAAAACTACTAAAATATAAATTAATATATATAGCACCTGTATATATATATCGATGCATAATTACTAATGTTTAAATTCTAGTTGTAGTTTCAATAGATGCGTATATCTATATAAAAAGAGTAAAGACGTAATGATCGACATTTTTGGTTCTATGTGCTTGCGTGTTTGTTGTTTAAATTATTCTGTGATATTAATACCTGATAATGTTTACAATTCAGATATCAAATGAAGTAAATCAGGAAATCCAAAATAACAATAATAACGGGAACCAAGTGGATAAAAGTGCTATCGAACATATAGTAGCTCAAGGAAACATAGATGCCATGCCATATATTATCAACACTATTAAAAAGGCAGAAAATAATTCCGTAATTGTGACAACCCTCATAATTACATGTATCCGTACGATTAATTAATATTAAATTGTGCTTAATGACTGTGCTTAATTACAACTGATGAAGTAACTGCTTTATGATTTCTGCATTCTTCAGCAAAATTCAGCTTTTTAACATACTAGCCTTGTGCAGAAAATTGACTAAATGGTCCTGAATGCCTTCCTAAGTGTTGAGAATTAAAAGTGTTACAAAAAGTTACATAAAAGACCCTATACGGAACAACTTAGCACTTTAACGAACCGGTATCTAACCGAACAACCGGACATTACCCGGGACACCAAAATATTGCTAGAAACATTATTTTATTATTTCTTGGCTAGTATGGTCCCCGAACACCCTAACATACTACATAATGCAAGATACACATAAAATACTAGACCGTACACTTAACACCCTAGCCAATTACCCACTTACCATCAAAATTTACACATGGTGTCACACCCCGACCGCGTAAAACAACAAATCGCGGCGGAAACATCGGGGCGTGTTGCAACAGAATTAATGTTTCATAACCATGGATATCAAAAGTGTTTCGTTTTATTAAACATTGAGTAATTACATCGTCTGGAAATCTAAATACACTATTTAAACATAGTTTATCATTGTTATTGAGTCACTAAGGCCTTGTCCAGTCCTATGTGAGCATGCATCTTATCAATCGATATCATCCAACAATACCTGAAACATATGTGAAAACGAGGTCAGCAAAGAAATGCTGGCGAATACATTAGTTTTGTTGAAAATAAGTTTCATGACTTCTGTTTGAGAAAATGTTTAGTCATGAACCTTGTAATTTGCTTTGTCTTTGTAAATCATTTGAAAAATAATAAGTTCGGATGATAAGTATAAATAAGAGAATAATGCATGATTAAATGAATAACCATGTAAAAATGAGTTTGTGTAAGATAAGTTGTTTGTAAATAAATGTCTTGTGAAAAGTATGTTACTTGTATAAAATGTTCTATGTCTCAAACTGAAATGATTCAAATAACGCTACAATATGTAATACCATACAAACACTTATATATAGGAAGTACCAGCGGCGTATCCACCATGTTTGTATCATATTACACACGCATCGTTACTTAATCACTTAATCAAACCAAACCAAACAATGTAAAATGTCTATGTTTAAATCAATTGACAAATGTATTGAATAATATGTCAAAGTATTCATGTCAAGATGTAATTCATGTCAAAATGTCTATGTCAAATATCCATGTCAAATGTCTATGTCAAATATCCATGTATGGCAAGTGAAATGTCTCAACTAAACCATATGCACAACAACAAAGTATTGAAGTAAAACTTGGTTTAAACCAATACTATGTTTCGTGTAAATGCATGATCAAATGTAAATCATGTACAAATGTTTACCCAATCGTTACCCATTCGTTCAAATCGTTCTTGTTTTAATCGTTCTAATCGTTCTTGTTTTAATCGTGAACTACTTTATGATCGATTCTCTAATAACATTCAAACCTTCTTGACGCGTTCCTCGTTCCATCTCGCTCTCGCTCTCGTTCTTAACAAACCCTTACCAAAGGATAAGTTAATAATTACAGATTCAGTCGCTACCCACAACACCCACACATAACAATGGGTGCAGTAAATAACGGGATTTGTCAGATCCTATGGTACCATAACCTAATACTGGTCGGCTTGATCATAGCTAATGAATGTCATCGGTCATGTAAACTACAACCAACAAGTTTTTCACTTCTTGAAATTTGTTATTAGTTTTTGAAATCATTGTATTCGTTCTTGAAATCGTTGTTAGCGTTCTTGAAATAATTGTAATTGTTCTTGAAACCACATTGATAAAACATTTAGCACATATGAGTCACCCCAAAACAGTTGAAAACAGTAAAAGAGGGGAATAATGTACTCGCCTGGGAGTGCTTAGGAGTCTTGAACAACTACCAAGAAAGCTAGAGGAGTCCCGGAAATCAAACGGTACCTAATATAGGTAATTACATAATTAACCCGGACCTAAATCGGAAGACTGGGTAGCAGGAGGGTTTGTAAACCAAATGAGTGTAGGAACTCATATGATATGGTTTAACAAAGCCTACATACTAAATGAAACTTAACCTAAGTATTATCGACCCATCGCGACCCATTAAGGTAACTTATGCTACTTTAACGCGTCGTGTGCGTGAAACGCGTTCGGACCGTCTAACTAGTCCTATGACAAGTGTTATATGCCTAAACATGTTACATAATCAGTTATGTGACAAAAGTTTAGGTTACATATGCTTAATTACCAATTATACATGAAAAGGGTATTCTGGTAATTTACCTAAGGCATATAAACTACCTATCATACAACTACTTAAACGATGTGACCATAGGGTATAACCTCGGAAAGTTATGCCCTATACTAGGGTCACCTAATGTATTTGGTCGGATCCTAATGATCGACCAAACTGGGTCGGGCTCGAAGGTATAGGCGATTTATTAGATCGCCTACCCTACGACCCTAGACAACGTGGTAATCAGTGGGCATAGTCCCAAGGGACTATGACCAACTTGATTACACTCACGTTGCGAAGTTCAAACGAACTTCGCATTGACCATTACTGGTCAACGCTGAAAGTCAAACAAAGTTTGACTTTCTGACTCGAAAAGCAATAAAATAAGGAAAAGAACGAAAGAATACTTACGAAGGGTCCCCGAATGCTAACCTCGATTCAAAAATCTCAGGTATGAAACAATAGTTTCAACTTAGAGTTTCTCAAATCAAAGTTCTAGTGATTTTAGCAATGGGGGTGGATGGGTATTTATAGGAATACCCGAACCGTTAAGATCGTTTCATGGAAAACGTGCCTTAATCCCATCCGTACATGTGTTGAAATGTCATGGTGTTTAGGTGTTTAAATTCCATCCATACATGTGTTGAAATGTCATGGTGTTTAGGTGTTTAAATTCCATCCATACATGTGTTGAAATGTCATGGTGTTTAGGTGTTTAAATTCCATCCATACATGTGTTGAAATGTCATGGTGTTTAGGTGTTTAAATTCCATCCATACATGTGTTGAAAGGTCATGGTGTTTAGGTGTTTAAATTCCATCCATACATGTGTTGAAATGTCATGGTGCCTAAATTCCATCCTTATCCGCTGACTAAGCAAGTTAGAATGTGTGGTTGTGAATTAAACAACGGCTAATACATCGAATCTGGTCCTGAATGCGAAAAACGATCCAAATGACGTGACGAATGGATTTTTCTTATGGAGAACGCTAAAATAAAATATTTTAGTGCTAACATAATTTTTTTTGATGTCCGGATGTATTCAGAACGTAAGTTATGCGCGAAAATGCAAACTTGTGCACTTTTTGACACTTTTAGTCCCTGAATGACCCAAAAGTTTATTTTAGCACACCGAACCCCTCAAAGCCTATTTCTAAGCTATGTAAAGGATATTTATGGTATGTTTAACTTATGGTCATGTTCCGGAAGGTCTGTTACAGTTTAAATTGGCATACTTTCGCAGTTTGTCAAATTTAGTCCCTGTAAGCGATTAAACTTTGATTTCACCACACCAAACCTTCCAAAACTTATATCTAAGTTATGTAAAGGTTATTTAAGGTATGTTAAGCCTATGTCACTATTCCGGAGTGTTTGTTGCATTAAACTGGTTATATTTACGCATCAGTGCGCGTATAACCTTCCAGAAAGCGATTTAGAGTTTGAAATCGAACAAAAATTGATATGTGCAAATGATACACATATTTTTACAAATCCCAAGTATGAAATACAATATTTCATTGGTTTGGTATTTGTTTGATGGCCGTGGAGGCACAGGTGTTACAGTCTCCCCTACTTTAGGAAATTTCGTCCCGAAATTTATTTAGAGGAAACTTGTGAGAGCTTGAAAACATGAAATTGAAAAGATCGAATAACATTGGTTAGGGTTCTGAACTTCTAGTAACCTTTAATAACATCATGATTACAATGTAAGAGGGATACTTATATACAAGTATATGAAGCGTCATTGGTGCGTCCACCGTACCTCCATTACATCGTTCTCATTTCGTTATTGTTGTCACTATCGGCTCTTACACATAATAAATCTTACTGGGTTTCTGTGCACTAAATTTCATAATTATGTACGCGTCCATAATCAGACAATTCCTTGCACAGTTCACACAGTCTATTTTATAATGTGTAGGGGAAAACCAAATGAACAATCCTGTGATGAGTGTGACTAGACCGCCTTAGAATCCTTTTAATTAAATCAATAAATGATCTAAATAGACTATCAAGGAGTCTGTCCAGCTACATCACTAGATGTCGTTCTTTAACCAAATCGTGAATCAATCTTTTTGACTAGACCACTAAAGGGTCTCTCATCGAATCATGGAATGGTACTATATAACCCAAGGGTCTTAACTATTACATAGAAACCCATTAAGGATTGAAGGTAGTACTTTTTGAATATCCTGCTACGAATCCCTCATATGACGATATGAAAGATTCTGCGAGGATTTGGATAACGAATATCCAGAGTATTAAAAACACAAAAATGCATAAAAGAAAACATAAGATGAATAAACACATAGTCACATAATTGTATACTCGTTCAATCGCATAATCGTTCAATTTGACCTATAATTTGTTATCTTTGGACACGGGTATTTAAAGCATACCAGAAACCCAATCCGTGGATTTCCTTTGGCACTTTAAATATTTTCAAGAATCTAACTATGAAGATAGGAAGATCTTAAAAGGCATTCGGTTTGTCCTAATTGAGTTGTTTTGTACATTTTAAAGTGTACAAGGAATTCAATCAGGGCTCCGATGTCAACGAAGGTGTTGATCGTGATCGGCTCAGGACATGAATAGATCAAGGTGTCATCAATAATAACAATGACGATCTGATCCAAATAAGGCTTGCATACTCTATTTATTAAGTTCTTGAAGATGGCTGGAGTATTTGTCAACCTAAAAGGCATGACTGTAAACTCGTAATGGCCATCCTTCATGCAGAAAACCGTTTTGGGAATATCTTCTTCGAGAATACAAAGTTGATGATACCCAAAACGCAAATCGATCTTGGAAAAGCATGATCGCTATGCAGTTGATCGGAGAAATCGTTGATTTAAGGTAGGGGGATATCGATTCTTGATGGTAAGCTTACTAGGCTTACGTTAATCGATACACATTCGAAAAGATCCATTTTTTTTCTTTTCGCAAGGAGAACAGGAGTTTCTCCAAGGTGAAAAGTTCGGACAGATGAATCCTTTATCAGACAACTCTTGAAGCTGTTTTGATACTTCTTGCATCTCGAACGGTGCAAGACGATAAAATACTTTAGATTTAAAAGAAACCAGTGTTTGAGGTTCTTAGGGAGATCTCAAGTGATCGTAAAAATGACAGAACCACACGAGTAGTTTTGTCTTTGTGTTGACATCACAAGGTTGAATCAAACATTCATACAATTGCATTAGTTAGAAAATAAAACCACAAATTTTTATTTATATAACAACCGCATTGTCTTTAAATGTTACAAGATACCAACCAGAGGAAAAACAAAATACTAATTGTTCACTCCTTCAACATTGAGTGCCTCATTGATGTTAAACACTCGACCACGTGCTGGATTCACATTGACGTTGACATTCGCATTTGGGTTTGCGTTAGCATTTGCATTTACCAGTCTTGGGCAGTTGTGGCGGAAGTGACCAATCTCTCCGCAGTTGAAACATGAACCCAGTGGAAATCTCGCAGCATTCCCTTGAACCGGAGCTTGAACCTGAGCAGCCTGATTTTGTCCCAAACGACAAATCTTGGCCAAATGCCCAAGTTTACCACACGTCGTGCATTGCCAGCAAGCTTGTTGTACTGCGTGATGACCGTTGCAGCGTGCACAATAAGGTGCGGTACCGGCATATGCTTTCTTTGCAGGTGGCTGAGCTGGTTGGTTCTGCGGGTTCTGTGCAGTCTGTGCTGTAACAGCAAAATTTTGGGCACCCTTTCGCTTCTTTGATTTCTTTGACGTCTCACCTTCCTTACCCTTCTTGTTTTGGCCTTTCTTGCTATCCTCCTTGTCAGCTGACTGTTTCTTGCCCTTGTCACCCTTCCTGTGTAACTTGTTCTTCCGAATCTGCGACTCAGTCAATGTCGCTGATAACTCGATCGCCTGACGGAGTGTGGCAGGGTTACTACCAGTAAGGATGTCTTGTACCGAGTCAGGTAGGCCGTCGATGTACCTTTCGATAGCTATGTCAAGTGGGGTAACCATTGTAGGGCAAAGCAGACTCAGCTCCTCAAACCTATCAGTATACGCCCTGTGCTCACCACTATCTTGCTTCAACTCATCAAATTCCTTCTCCAAAGCTCGCTGCTCATGACGAGGACAGAATTCCCTCATCATCAGAGCCCTAAGTTCAGCCCATGTCTGTGCGAGAGCAACTTCCGCACCTCGGTCTCTCATTACCCCATTCCACCATGTAAGAGCCCTCTTCTGAAACACGCTCGAGGAGAACTCGACCCTGCGATTATCCGGGCACTGCACGTGGCGAAAAGTATTCTCAATGCTTTCGAACCACTGAAGAAGCCCAGTTGCTCCTTCAGAACCACTAAACTTGAGTGGTTTAGCCTGGTTGAAATCCTTGTATTTGCATAGCACATTGTTGTTGTTGTTGGCTTGGTTCCATTGAGCAAAGAGGTTTGGGAATTGAGCAGCCATTTGCTGCGCAATGATTTCTGCCAGCTCGGCAGTCTCTATCTGGCTTTCGCGTCGAGGAGGCATTGTCTAAAAGAGGAAACATGAAAGGAAACGAGTGAGAGAATTTAGACGAAATAATGAGATGAAACAAATCTGATGAAAGCAAGGATAGTGGTCATTTGTTTGTTACTACAAAGCAACAAACGACCTTGGTGATTAGTCAAAGTAAATAGGTTAAAAATAATGTATCGCGAAGACATGCTCGCCTATAAGTGAACACTCATCCCAAGAATTCCCAGGTAAGCACAACTGGTCTCGCGTCTGATGAGATGTATACGAAGTGCTTGCCTAGACAGAAAACCCAGAATACAGGCATTCACCCTTCCAGTTTGCACGTGTTCACATTATTTAAAACCCAAAACCTTGACGAGATTTTGAAAATTCAAAGGGGTTCAAAACCTTACAATAGAGGGTTCAAAACCTAGAAATTAATCATCCTAGAACAGATGATTAGTTTTCAAAGCGGTTTTGAAATTTATGTTCTTGTTGTGGTCGTCACCTAAGGATAGGTGACGGTATTGTTTTATGACTAAACGCAAGTAAACTCGCGTTAGGGTCCTAAGAAGGTTATAGACTAGGTCAAAGCATTACTAATTACTAATAACCTAATTCCCTATAACCATTGGCTCTGATACCATCTTTCTGTCACACCCCGACCGCGTAAAACAACAAATCGCGGCGGAAACATCGGGGCGTGTTGCAACAGAATTAATGTTTCATAACCATGGATATCAAAAGTGTTTCGTTTTATTAAACATTGAGTAATTACATCGTCTGGAAATCTAAATACACTATTTAAACATAGTCTATCATTGTTATTGAGTCACTAAGGCCTTGTCCAGTCCTATGTGAGCATGCATCTTATCAATCGATATCATCCAACAATACCTGAAACATATGTGAAAACGAGGTCAGCAAAGAAATGCTGGCGAATACATTAGTTTTGTTGAAAATAAGTTTCATGACTTCTGTTTGAGAAAATGTTTAGTCATGAACCTTGTAATTTGCTTTGTCTTTGTAAATCATTTGAAAAATAATAAGTTCGGATGATAAGTATAAATAAGAGAATAATGCATGATTAAATGAATAACCATGTAAAAATGAGTTTGTGTAAGATAAGTTGTTTGTAAATAAATCTCTTGTGAAAAGTATGTTACTTGTATAAAATGTTCTATGTCTCAAACTGAAATGATTCAAATAACGCTACAATATGTAATACCATACAAACACTTATATATAGGAAGTACCAGCGGTGTATCCACCATGTTTGTATCATATTACACACGCATCGTTACTTAATCACTTAATCAAACCAAACCAAACAATGTAAAATGTCTATGTTTAAATCAATTGACAAATGTATTGAATAATATGTCAAAGTATTCATGTCAAGATGTAATTCATGTCAAAATGTCTATGTCAAATATCCATGTCAAATGTCTATGTCAAATATCCATGTATGGCAAGTGAAATGTCTCAACTAAACCATATGCACAACAACAAAGTATTGAAGTAAAACTTGGTTTAAACCAATACTATGTTTCGTGTAAATGCATGATCAAATGTAAATCATGTACAAATGTTTACCCAATCGTTACCCATTCGTTCAAATCGTTCTTGTTTTAATCGTTCTAATCGTTCTTGTTTTAATCGTGAACTACTTTATGATCGATTCTCTAATAACATTCAAACCTTCTTGACGCGTTCCTCGTTCCATCTCGCTCTCGCTCTCGTTCTTAACAAACCCTTACCAAAGGATAAGTTAATAATTACAGATTCAGTCGCTACCCACAACACCCACACATAACAATGGGTGCAGTAAATAACGGGATTTGTCAGATCCTATGGTACCATAACCTAATACTGGTCGGCTTGATCATAGCTAATGAATGTCATCGGTCATGTAAACTACAACCAACAAGTTTTTCACTTCTTGAAATTTGTTATTAGTTTTTGAAATCATTGTATTCGTTCTTGAAATCGTTGTTAGCGTTCTTGAAATAATTGTAATTGTTCTTGAAACCACATTGATAAAACATTTAGCACATATGAGTCACCCCAAAACAGTTGAAAACAGTAAAAGAGGGGAATAATGTACTCGCCTGGGAGTGCTTAGGAGTCTTGAACAACTACCAAGAAAGCTAGAGGAGTCCCGGAAATCAAACGGTACCTAATATAGGTAATTACATAATTAACCCGGACCTAAATCGGAAGACTGGGTAGCAGGAGGGTTTGTAAACCAAATGAGTGTAGGAACTCATATGATATGGTTTAACAAAGCCTACATACTAAATGAAACTTAACCTAAGTATTATCGACCCATCGCGACCCATTAAGGTAACTTATGCTACTTTAACGCGTCGTGTGCGTGAAACGCGTTCGGACCGTCTAACTAGTCCTATGACAAGTGTTATATGCCTAAACATGTTACATAATCAGTTATGTGACAAAAGTTTAGGTTACATATGCTTAATTACCAATTATACATGAAAAGGGTATTCTGGTAATTTACCTAAGGCATATAAACTACCTATCATACAACTACTTAAACGATGTGACCATAGGGTATAACCTCGGAAAGTTATGCCCTATACTAGGGTCACCTAATGTATTTGGTCGGATCCTAATGATCGACCAAACTGGGTCGGGCTCGAAGGTATAGGCGATTTATTAGATCGCCTACCCTACGACCCTAGACAACGTGGTAATCAGTGGGCATAGTCCCAAGGGACTATGACCAACTTGATTACACTCACGTTGCGAAGTTCAAACGAACTTCGCATTGACCATTACTGGTCAACGCTGAAAGTCAAACAAAGTTTGACTTTCTGACTCGAAAAGCAATAAAATAAGGAAAAGAACGAAAGAATACTTACGAAGGGTCCCCGAATGCTAACCTCGATTCAAAAATCTCAGGTATGAAACAATAGTTTCAACTTAGAGTTTCTCAAATCAAAGTTCTAGTGATTTTAGCAATGGGGGTGGATGGGTATTTATAGGAATACCCGAACCGTTAAGATCGTTTCATGGAAAACGTGCCTTAATCCCATCCGTACATGTGTTGAAATGTCATGGTGTTTAGGTGTTTAAATTCCATCCATACATGTGTTGAAATGTCATGGTGTTTAGGTGTTTAAATTCCATCCATACATGTGTTGAAATGTCATGGTGTTTAGGTGTTTAAATTCCATCCATACATGTGTTGAAATGTCATGGTGTTTAGGTGTTTAAATTCCATCCATACATGTGTTGAAAGGTCATGGTGTTTAGGTGTTTAAATTCCATCCATACATGTGTTGAAATGTCATGGTGCCTAAATTCCATCCTTATCCGCTGACTAAGCAAGTTAGAATGTGTGGTTGTGAATTAAACAACGGCTAATACATCGAATCTGGTCCTGAATGCGAAAAACGATCCAAATGACGTGACGAATGGATTTTTCTTATGGCGAACGCTAAAATAAAATATTTTAGTGCTAACATAATTTTTTTTGATGTCCGGATGTATTCAGAACGTAAGTTATGCGCGAAAATGCAAACTTGTGCACTTTTTGACACTTTTAGTCCCTGAATGACCCAAAAGTTTATTTTAGCACACCGAACCCCTCAAAGCCTATTTCTAAGCTATGTAAAGGATATTTATGGTATGTTTAACTTATGGTCATGTTCCGGAAGGTCTGTTACAGTTTAAATTGGCATACTTTCGCAGTTTGTCAAATTTAGTCCCTGTAAGCGATTAAACTTTGATTTCACCACACCAAACCTTCCAAAACTTATATCTAAGTTATGTAAAGGTTATTTAAGGTATGTTAAGCCTATGTCACTATTCCGGAGTGTTTGTTGCATTAAACTGGTTATATTTACGCATCAGTGCGCGTATAACCTTCCAGAAAGCGATTTAGAGTTTGAAATCGAACAAAAATTGATATGTGCAAATGATACACATATTTTTACAAATCCCAAGTATGAAATACAATATTTCATTGGTTTGGTATTTGTTTGATGGCCGTGGAGGCACAGGTGTTACACATGGACCCCCTCCCCCTCCATACTTACGGTTTTGGGGATGGCCCCACCTCAAGATTTCTTCAATCTTCACTAAATCTCCAAGATTGCATGATATCTTGTTTAGATCTCTATTGGATTTTTCTTGGATATGATAAGATCTTGTAATATTTTGTTTAGATTTCTCTTATAAGAACAAGCACTCTTCCCATCTTCATCATTCACAACCTCACTCCACTCTTTCACTCTCTCCCTCTCCTCTCGGCCTAGGAGGTGCCGCCACCATCACCACCTTTTCACCATCATCCAACCTCATTCATCCCATTTCAAGATCATTCCAAGGAGCTAGAAGGTGTTTCATGGAGCTTGGTGCTTGTAAAACTTGAAGAACCTTCATCACTTGCTTTTATCATCCATCTTTATCATCTTCATTCCATTGTGTTCTTCCCTAGCTTAAAGCTAGTTGTAAGCTTCTTGTTAACTCTTGGTTACTTCCTATTTTTAGTAGTTAAAAGATGTAGTATGTTGATTATAACTAGAACACTACAAGACTTGAATCTTGAATGTTGAACATAAAGATGAAATATGATGTTGTTGTGAATATGTTGTTGATTACTTGTTGATTTCTTGATAATATGATGATGATCATCATATAGAACTTTATTAGAAAGTATGGTGATCATATGTGCGTGTTTTAGTAACGTTTAAGCGATTAACAGCATGCTGAGTAACATTTACAGCCAACTTCAGCTGGCTGTAAACAGACCGTTATAAATCAAATAATTGATTTTCTGAAGTCTAAATTATGTATTTTCGAAAAACGAATCAAATGGCACTGGAATCATATTTTTTTGAGGTCGATTACTATTTTTAAAGGTCCGTTTTGTACAGCAGAAAAAGCTGCGTTTTTACTGTAGAAAATGTGTGTTATGTTTTTTGTCATAACTTGAAATCTGTGTAGAATTATCTCATGAAATTTGTATTGTAGATGACCACTGATGTCGTTGTAATCCTCCAACTGGAATTTCTTCAATCGGAGTTACGATGAATTTTAAATGAATTATTCCGTGGACTGCAGTCAGAAAGTGACGAATCTGATTGCAGTCCGGTAAATGATTTTTTTATAAAATATTGGTAATGAATTGGATCCCGAAATTTTTACACAGTAATATTTGGATCGTTTAAAACATTCTGTAAAAATTTGGGAATTTTTTGAATAAGTTAACTATTTTATTAAAATGCCCGAAACAGCCCAGTTTTGGATATTAAAGCTGAAATGACATAAGTAGTAATTTGCGTGTCTAAATGTCGGGTATGTTATCTGAGGATGATCTAACATGTTATATGTCAATGAAAGTGTTATGTGCAATATCGTATGCTTGCTTGTGAATGGTAATAGATGGGGAAGTTTATATGGGCGTGAACTGTTAAAGTGAGTACATGTTATGTGGTAGATACGTGTAGGAACTTCTTGCTATTTGAAGTCACTAATAAACTAAGTGGTAATCATACTAGGACGTGATTGACCAACACCTATTGTTAGCTACTTTAAGAGTTCAACCGAGCAACCAAAGGTGAGTTCACACTCCTTCTAAGGCATGGGATTCCCGGTGGTTGGGAATGGGTTAAAGAACTAAAACGGAACCTGCATATCCTCCTTAGGTAGGATATGTACCGCCATCCTCCATGGGTAGGATGCTAATATTAAAAGAACTAAAATGGAACCTGCATATCCTCCTTAGGTAGGATATGTACCGCCATCCTCCATGGGTAGGATGCCAATATTAATCCTGCGTATTCTCCTTGGGTAGAATACGTACGTTTGTCCTCCTTGGGTAGGACAACAACCTTAAACTACTAGTCAAAACTCTATCACCTAAGTCCCTCTTTTTATATCGACTTAATCGCCGAGGCCGATGGCGAGAGGGTCATTAGTTAATAGCGCTATTAGGTTTGACAAACCTCACACCGTGCCGGTAGGATGGGCGTGTACTAATGGATCATGGCAAACAGTCAATGATGATAGACATTGACTTAGGGCACAACTTACTTTCGTTAGTAGTCGATATGGTAACGGTCTATTGGTTCACATGGGGAAGCCCCTACTAATTATGGATATGGTTTGGGAAAAACAAAGATACTGGTTAACTCGTGGTTTACGAAACAACTTACGGATTTAAAAAAAAACTTGCAAAACTAAACAACCAACTGTGAACTCGCTCAACTTTGTTGTTGACTCCTTGTTACATGCCTTGCAGGTCGTTAGGTATCTATGGAGCTTGCACAGGGAGGAGTGGTCGTTGTGGGATATGGACTGTTGAGTCCCATGTCAAACTGTTAAACTTTATGAACTTATTACTTATGTTTGGATTTTACAATTTATGCTTCCGCTGTTAATTTAAATTACTTTCTTTTGAACACCAATCATATTATGGTTGGTTTTATTTACTTAATTACGTTGTTCAATATGATTGGTGGCTTGATCCTGGTCATGTCACGCCTCAATGCGGTGATACTCTGCTTGTGGATTTTTGGGGGTGTGACAGATTGGTATCAGAGCCATTGGTTACAGTGAACTTGGTTTTAAAAAGGGAAAAGCTTTTTGACAAAACCAGACTATAACCTGTACAATGCTTAACGATCCACAACGACGCTTTGCTCCACGTGCAAGGCTCAACACACTAGGTGGTATGATTTAAGTTTATATTTCTTACTTGCTAGATTACTTTTGTCTGGTGTGGTGTTTATTGTGTGTTTATTTAGGGTAGTAGCATGCTGTCTATTAGCCCTACTGCGTTCTTTATGACACGCAATTGTTTACTTGAAATTTGACAAGTGGTGGTCAAATTCTTTTCTGATTTCTCGTCACCCCGCTACGACAACTGTTTATGCATTCTATCTATTTACACGCTTATCTCGACATGACGTCACCATCTGACCCTCCGTACATTCGGTTTGCACGCCAATGTTCACGAAGACCAGACCTGGCTCAAACGAACTCGGGATTAGGAGAACTATATCCATGCATCTCTGTTGACGAACCTTATCATCTCCACCGGTCATCGTCACCAGAAACGAAGCAGTCATAGTTATACACGTTCAACGTTTTGCAACTCGAAACCCTACCAACCAAATTTTGTTTTGGACAAGTGATATACTTCCGCGACCGTGACGCAACAAACTTCCCTTTCGTGCCATGCCGCCATACACGACTACTGGAATTGCTTCTAGACAACAGATTAGTTGGTTGAATTCTTCGGTTATTATTGGACTCCTGTTTTCCCTAAATTCTTCGTATGAACCTCACCAATCCCCCTGTTTCTTCAATTGGCAACCAATATAACGAAACGCTAACAACCATACCATGATTTCCACCAATCACAAGATTACCCCCCCCCCCCCATTACCTTGTTGGGTGGTTAATGCTTCTTCTACTTGATTTACTCCTTCGTAAACCCAACCTAGCGAATGGATACCCTTACTGATGGGATAGTCTTCAGGACGTTCAAGGAAGGAGATATGGATCACTCAACCTACAGGAGAACATGATAATTTATACGTCTACCTGACCCACCTTACACTACAAGAGACGTACTTTAATTTCATGATAGTTTTCTTAAATATGCGGGATCTTTGCACTAGCTCTTGCACCGACACATGATTATTGATTAATGATACGTCCAATTTCTACCATTGGCTTAGATCAAACCATCACTCTCTTACCACAGTGACATTTCGTTCTCGCTTCTCCATGCAAAGACACTGAAACGAACACCCTCTAGCATAGAGAGTTTGGAAGGCTCGACTCTCGATCCTTGGTGATCACTCCTTGAAACCTTGAGGGTGATGCGAGGAACGATCCCAACGTTGTGATGGGTAAGTTTCTTCTGGATGATTTCCTTGTTACTGTTTTATTCGATTCGGGTGCCGATACTAGTTATGTGTCCTTAAAAGTTAGTCAAATGCTTAAGCGCACCCCATTACCTTTGACCACCAAACACATGGTAGAGCTAGCAAACGGTAAAATTTTTGAGGCCACACACATAGTTAAGGGTTGTAATCTTATTCTTGCTGATCAGACCTTTTCTATCGACCTCATTCCTATCGTTCTGGGTAGTTTCGACGTTGTTATTGGGATGGATTGGTTATCTCATCAGCAAGCGGAAATTCTTTGTAACGAGAAGATTGTCCGCATCCCTCGTTCTGGTGGAGAACCCCTTGTGATTCGTGGTGACAAGAGTGGTGCAGTTGTAGGCATCATCTCTTTCCTTAAGGCCCATAAGTGTTTGCGAAAGGGCCACACAGCTATTTTAGCTCTCGCTACTGACGCATCAACGGAAGAGAAGAGAATTAAAGGCATTCCTATTGTACGCGATTTTCCTGAGGTATTCCCCAAGGAATTACCTGGTCTTCCGCCTCATCGTCAAGTCGAGTTTCAAATTGAGCTAACTCCTGGAGCAGCACCCATAGCTCGTGCGCCTTATCGCTTAGCCCCATCAGAACTTGAAGAACTGTCCTCGCAACTACAAGAGCTCTTGGACAAGGGTTTTATTCGCTCTAGCTCTTCGCCTTGGGGAGCTCCAGTGTTATTTGTGAAGAAGAAAGACGGTACATTCAGAACGTGTATTGACTACCGCGAACTCAACAAGGTGACCGTGAAGAATCGTTATCCTCTTCCACGCATTGATGACTTATTTGACCAGTTGCAAGGGTCGAGTTTCTATTCCAAGATTGACCTGAGGTCAGGTTACCATCATCTGAGAGTCCGAGATGAGGATATCTCTAAAACAACATTCAGGACTCGTTATGGGCATTACGAGTTTCTGGTTATGCCTTTCGGATTGACGAATGCACCTGCGGTCTTCATGGATCTCATGAACCGAGTGTGCAAACCTTACCTGGATAAGTTTGTCATAGTTTTCATCGACGACATCCTGATCTATTCGAAGAGTCAGGAAGAACACGAGCAACACTTGAGGCTTATTTTGGAACTTCTTCGAACAGAGCAGTTGTATGCCAAATTTTCGAAATGTGACTTCTGGCTTCGCGAAGTCCACTTTCTAGGCCACGTGGTAAACAAGGATGGGATTCATGTTGATCCATCCAAGGTAGACTCGATCAAGAACTGGCCTGCACCCCGTACACCAATAGAAATCCGCCAATTCTTGGGTTTGGCGGGCTACTATAGAAGATTCATCAAGGATTTCTCTAAGATTGCGCAACCTCTCACCTCGCTAACTCAGAAAGGTGTCACCTATCATTGGGGTGATGCACAGGAATCTGCTTTTCAGCACTTAAAAGATAGACTTTGTAGCGCGCCTATCCTTTCATTGCCTGAAGGCACAGATGATTTTGTGGTTTATTGCGACGCTTCCATCCAAGGACTTGGTTGCGTATTGATGCAACGTGACAAGGTCATTGCCTATGCATCGCGCCAACTTAAAGTTCACGAAAGGAACTACACTACGCATGACTTGGAATTGGGAGCAGTTGTTTTCGCACTTAAGATATGGAGACATTACCTGTACGGTACCAAGTGCACCATTTACACCGATCACAAGAGTCTCGAGCATATCTTCAAGCAAAAGGAGTAAAACATGCGACAACGTCGACGGGTCGAGCTCTTGAATGATTATGAATGTGCGATCAAATACCATCCGGGCAAGGCCAATGTTGTGGCCGACGCCCTCAGTCGAAAGGATACTACACCTAAGCGTGTGCGTGCGTTACAACTTACCATCCAATCTAGTCTTCCTACTCAGATACGAGATGCTCAGGTTGAAGCATTGAAAGCAGAGAACATCAGGGCTGAGTCCTTACGAGAATCAAGGAAACGGTTAGAACAAAAGGAAGACGGCGCCTACTATGTAACAGGGCGTATCTGGGTCCCACTTTACGGAAACTTACACGAGCTTGTGATGGATGAAGCGCAAAAGTCTCGTTACTCAGTACATCCTGGTTCGGATAAGATGTACCACGACTTAAAGACTACATATTGGTGGCCTAGCATGAAAGCCAACATAGCAACCTACGTCAGTAAATGTTTGACTTGTGCGAGAGTCAAGATTGAATATCAGAAACCATCAGGCCTACTCCAACAACCAGAGATCCCGACATGGAAATGGGAGCAAATTTCCATGGATTTCGTTACTGGCCTGCCTAGATCTCAACGCGGAAATGACACTATTTGGGTGATAGTGGATCGATTGACCAAGTCTGCACATTTTCTGGCTATCAAGGAAACGGATAAGTTTTCTACTCTAGCAGACGTCTACCTAAAGGAAGTAGTATCAAGGCACGGAGTGCCAACCTCCATCATTTCTGATCGTGACTCACGTATTACATCTGAATTGTGGCAAGCTATGCACAAGTCCTTTGGCTCTCGATTAGATATGAGCACGGCATATCATCCACAGACGGATGGGCAATCTGAACGCACCAACCAAACCCTTGAAGACATGCTTAGGGCATGTGTAATCGACTTTGGTAATGGCTGGGAGAAACACCTCCCGTTAGTGGAGTTTTCGTATAACAACAGTTACCACACTAGTATCCAGGCCGCTCCGTTCGAGGCATTGTACGGACGGAAGTGCCGATCACCTCTTTGTTGGGTAGAGGTTGGCGACAGTCAAATCACTGGCCCAGAACTTGTAGTAGATACAACTGAGAAGATCGCTCAGATACGACAACGAATGGCGCCAGCTCGTGACCGTCAGAAAAGCTATGCTGATAAGCGAAGGAAACCACTCGAGTTCCAGTTGGGAATCGAGTGCTACTTAAAGTCTCACCTAGGAAAGGTGTAGTTCATTTTGGCAAACGAGGCAAACTCAACCCGCGATGTGTTGGACCCTTCGAAATCATTGAGAAAATTGGCAAGGTGGCCTACAAGCTGAATCTACCGGCAGAACTCAGCGGAGTTCACAATGTTTCCCATGTGTCGAATCTGAAGAAGTGTCTGTCAGATGAGACCCTCATAGTTCCTCTCAAGGAGCTCACTATCGACGATCAACTACGATTCGTCGAGGAACCAGTAGAGATTACTGATCGAGATGTTAAAATTCTCAAGCGCACCAGGATAACTCTTGTTCGAGTTCGTTGGAACTCCCGTCGTGGCCCAGAGTATACCTGGGAACGAGAAGACCAAATGAAACTCAAGTATCCCTAGTTGTTTAGGAAATGTGCAACCACTACTGAGGCTGAAGCTACCGCGGAATTTTGGGACGAAATTCCAAACCAACGGGGGGATGATGTGACACCTGTTAGTGCAGTATGTTTATCGCCTCCGTCATCTCAAGACCGTAGCAGAAATAGTTTAAGTTTAGTGCTTATAGTGTTATATTTTAGTAAAAGGCAAGGTGGCGTTTGTGTAAATAAGGGGAACTCTCCTTATAAGCCTTGGCCTATAAATAGAACCATAAGGGTTTTTATTGCATGAAGCCGAAGATAATAGAAAGAAAAGTCGCTACGAGCTTGACTACAGATTGACTACAGCAATATCCAAGGGGGAGTCTGTTAGTGTATTATCTGTCTATCGCCTCCGTCAATCTAGTCCGTAGTAGAAAACTGAAGAAAACGAGAGTTACATTGTTATTTTAGAATTAGTTAGTAAAAGGCAAGGTGGCGTTTGTGTAAATAAGGGGAACTCTCCTTATAAGCCTTGGCCTATAAATAGAACCATTAGGGTTTTTATTTGAGACTTTTGCCATTTCACACTTTGGAGAGATCTAGTTCTAGAGAGAGAAACTAGAGAGAGAATCTAGAGAGAGAAAGGCAAAAAGTGATTCAAGTGATTGTACAATTTCATATCTTGAATAGAATCACGTTTATATTACGTCATGTGTGTTTAGGTCGCGTTCGTGTACGGATTCCGCACGTTTCACGTTCGTTTCGCAATCGTTTCGGAGTCAAAACCGGTCCTACAAGTGGTATCAGAGCAGGAGCTCGATTGCACTGATCCAACACACATTTCCGATCGTGATTTCATCAGATTCAGATCCGATTTCATCTAGTTCTTCATATTTTTCATATTTCTTACAGTTTTTACTGTTTTTCATCGAATTGAACAGGTTTTCATGGTCCGTTTCAGCTGATTTTTGGATATGTTGTGCGTCTATACCTGATCTAAAACCCTACCAAGTTTCAGATCGAAATTCCTAACCGTTTAGGAGAAATCAAAGATTTTCAGTCCGATTTCGCGTAAAAGTTGCAGGTCCGTTCATAGGGAGGTCCGCTTATACGAACCTTGTAGGTCCGCTCATCCGGACAACATCTGGTCCGCTTATCCGGACAATATCTGTTAGGTCCGCTCATACGGACAATACTTGATCCGCTTATCCGGACATTGACCAGGTCCGCTTATCTGACACTTACCAGGTCCGCTTTTATGAACATTCAAGTGATAGGTCCGCTTTTAGTGACAAAAAAAATTGAGGTCCGCTCATTGTTTCAAAGTTGAGATCCGCTTATTAGTCAACAGCTAATTTCGCTCTTGTGTCAGTTGGTCACATGTTTGTGTCGTTCAAGAAATAGCATGTGATATTGGTTGTGATATTGGTTTGTCAGTCAAACATCATCACGTGAAGTCATTTAGATGTGTGTCAGGCGCATGTGATTTCATATATGTCATAGGCCATTTTGAAGTAAAGGTCCAATGAGAATTATGTTGTTGGTTTAGTGGAATTATCAGTCCAAGATACAAATAAATTGGTCAAATTTGTTGTCGGCTAAGTGAATAGTGAGGCCCAATTATCATTTGTTTGAAAGCCCATTCATTCAGTTTCATACGGACAACATTGGAAATAATCCGCGAGTTTTTGACACGAGTCCTAGATCGATTCAATCGTCATTCACTTTTACGAATTCCGTTTGTTTAAACTGATCGTTTGTTTGTTTGCAGGTTATTCAAGATTTTTTAAAATCATGGCTAAAATGTTTGATGAACAGGAAAACGAGAATCTTAAAGATTTAAACGATTGGATTTCTGATTCTTGGTTTGATCAGAAGAAAAGGAAGGACGTTTGGATTAAAAGATCCGAAAATTTCTTATGCATGAAACATGAATCTTTGGAAAAGTTGGAGAGACGTTTTGATGAATTGATTGATAAGATAGAAAGATATGAGATAAAGTTTTCAACTGCTGAAAAAATCTTAAAATTTGCTGAAGCATTACCAATAGAATGGGATGAATTTTTGAGTGAACTAAAAAAGAATGAAAATTTCTCAAAGCTTCATTTAAGAGAATTCATCAATATGCTTAAATCACATATGTTTGATAAAGAAAAAAGAAAAGAAGAGTTGATGAGTGAAATGAAAAAGGATTTAGAAAAGATAAATTTGGAAGTGATCATCGAAATGAGAAAAAGATTCTCTGTATGTCTTGCAGCAAAAAGGGTTATGAAATATGATATTAAGAGAGGTTGTTTTATTGATGAATATGCAAACCCTCTTGATTTTGTTAAAATTTTTTGTGCAGGAACATACATGATGGAAACAAAGAAAGAAGCCGATGCTGAAAAGATGAATGAAAAATGTTCAAAATGTGAAAAATCTGAAGCAGACAATGTGAAACTTTTGAAGGATGCAGAAAGTTTGACATCGGAAGTCGAGAAGTTGAGAGATGAGAAGCAAGCTGATGATAAGCAGATTCTTATTTTGAAAGAAAATTTTGAGAAGTTGAAAACTGAAAATGTCAAACTGTTGAGTGATGTGGATAGTTTGACATTGGATAACAAGATTTTGAAAGAAAAAGAAAAAGATTTTGAAAAGATTAAAATTGAAAATAAAGATGTTTCTTGGATAAAATTAGAAAATGAAGTTTTAAAAGAAAAAGAAACAAATTTTCAAAATCAAATAAAAGTTTTAGAAAATGAAAAATCTGTTTTTGAAGGAAATAAAATTGCTAATGAAAAGGCAATAAATTCTCATCTTGAGAAAATTACTCAACTTGAAAAAGAAGTTGAGAATGATAGAAAGAAAATTGCTGATTTAGAAAACAAATTGAAAAGTTTTGTGACTTCTGCATCATTTGTGTGTCCAAAACCGATCAATTCTGTTCCAATAAGTGACAATGTCACAAATTTTGACAAAGTCAAAGTCAAAATTGAAGATTGTGATGAAATATCTGATGATGAAAAAGAAAAGAAAAGAAAAGAAAAATATTTTTAGATTTACAAGAAAAATTTAAAAATACTGTTTTGCAATCTACTGAAACAGGTGAATGTTCTAAACAAAAACCTGTTAAGAAGAGTGTAGAACAGAAACAAAAAGATAAAAATTTGAAAAATTCTAAAATTGAAAATAAAAGCTCATCAGATAAGTCATCCAGTCATTATAAAAAATCACAAAAATTTAAAAACCAAAACTCACAAAATGTTGGTAATAAGTGGTGCAGGTTTGACCACAGTGCTCAAAAGACAAATCCAGCATTGAAGAGGAGAAATGATTATAACCAAGCCAAACAATGTTATGATTTGAAGGTTTGGACTGACCAAAGTGGATGGTACGATAACAGAGTGTGCTACACCTGTGGTGTGAGAGGACACATTGCTGTTAATTGCCAGAATTGGAGTTATGAGACAAGAAGATGCTATAATTGCCATATCAGAGGACACATTGCTAGAGATTGCCCAAGGAGATCGATGGGAAGATCAAGGGTTGAATCTCAGAGAACGGTAAAGAAACCAGTCATTGTCAAGCCCAAAGAACAGAAAGTGGAAGATAAGAAAGTAAAGCTTTCACAGGGGCAGAGAGACAGACTGAGGAAGAAGAGGAAGAAGGCGAGAGAGTATTTGGAGAAGATTTTGTCTTAAGGTTCACCGGTTGGTTCGAATAAAAGTTCTGATGAATCGATTCACTCGACTGCAAAGCCAAGCAAATCGAATTCTTCAGATACAAATCTGAGGACAAACAAAAGGAAAAAGAAAGTGATTGGCGATGAATCTGGCTCGTCAAAGTCAGACAAGCCAAGTTCGGGCAATGAATCTGATTCCACAAAATCAGATGAGCCACAAGTTGAGATAAAGAAGGAAGAGACAGTTCCATTAATGAATGATGAGAATTTTCCACCATTACAAGCCGCAAACCTAAAATCAAAAGGTGTTGATGCTGGAAAAATGTTTAATAGCAATGTTAAACATATTTTTAGCAAGATGGCTGATGGAAAGGTAAAAGGGGCAAAAGAATTTTATGAAGAAAAGAGAAATGCTCAAAACACACCCAAGACTGGTCAGGCTTGGGTACATAAATCTGTTGGTTGAATTCCTGACTTGCCGGAGCTTCCAGGTTGGTAAGTGTGAAGCAGGTATCGGCATCATTCTTGAGAAATTCACAGGATGGTAACTGTGATATTTCGTCTTACTAGTGGTCAATCAAGGACATTAAGTTGTACTTGATTTTCTACAAGTGATTGTAGTGTTTGATCTTATATTGTTAAAATCTGTACAAATTGGTTAAAAGAGAACAAGGTGATGAGATGACCCCGAACCCACAAGTGATGGGTAAACAAACTAATTTTTCCGGAAAAACCATTCTGATTAAAACAAACTTAAGTGTTTTGAAATCATTATGGGAAAATAGTTTGTTGTAAGGGGGAGTTCTGATTGAATATGCCGAAACCCTCACGGCTGAACAAACATGATTACTTTCATCAGATTGAAAAACGGTTTTCAAACTGTAAAATATCAATGTGTTGTAAATCATGGGGGTATGTTAGATTTTCTGCAAATCAGTACACTTGAAGCAGAAAATGGATGGCGAGACAAAGCTATCAGTATTGGTTGTCAAATTTTCTTTAAATGATTTTGCATTTTAGGGGGAGAAAAATTGTCATTAGAAAATACAAAAACATTTGAAAATTTGAAAAAGTCAAAAACATGATAAAATTTAAAAATTGAGTTTTTGTGTAAAAAGAGGAAATGATAGTACATCAGTAGACAGTTACAGTACGCTAAAGAAATGGAAAGTTTAAATGTGTTAAACGATCTCACCGTGGATGTGTCGGTAGGTTTTTATACATTTAGTAAACTTTTTCGGGATATAAACCTAAATTCAAACTTACTTATTTTGTGGGGAACACTACTTGGATATATAGGTAACCCCTGAAATCTCGTTTGAAATGTCTCTTAATCTGATATACTAGGTCTTTATACTCAATGATGTCTGGGGTATTATTCCGGGACTTCTGCTGAACGGTAGTTCTGACCTAGTCCTTGGATAATGCTTTCTGCAATGCTTGAAACATAGCATTAAACCCTCAGCATGCTGATGAAACAATAAAATTGATAGTCGCTGCTGTTGTAAGCAAAAAGATCCTCTAAAGGGGACATACCGTAAAGTCGAAGCTGATATCTCTCTGCGTATACGGAAGTATCGACCTGAGATCCCTCGGCCCTCGCATACCTAATTTATATACAGATATCATTGTAGTATACTCACCTGTAAGACTGATTATTGGGATTCTGGATACGGGAGTATATTCAAGAGGTGGGACACATGAATGGGTTTAAGTTCTTAATACATCTAATTCATATCCTGAATCAGTTGAAGTTTGTATGAAAATTTAAGTGGATCAGTATATCGACAATCTAAGTGAATTGTTTAATGCATAAAGTGAAATTAAGCTCAACGGTACTTGTGACTTGTCAAAAACTGATATGATCCTCTGACGCATACTCAAACAAAAATATTGTCTGTAAATATGTTTGTACATATTTCTTTACTGTTTTATATTTTCAGAAAATACAAAAAGATTTTGATTTCTGCTTTATTTTCGACAACCGATGTCTGAGTGCTGAGTTTCAAAATCTAAGTAAGCTGATTGTGTTTCTGAAAATAAAACAAGTTCATTAATTTGAAACTTGAATTAAAAAAAAAAATCAAAAACAGTTTGTGATATCTCCAAGGTCATTAGTTTGGACTTGGATGATTAACTGTGAGGGATTTGGATGCTTATACTGTTATAGAGCTAGTTTCCGATTCGATTCGATGAAACTGCCAAATTCATGAAAATTGTTTGTTTAGAATGTTTGAGTGAGCTAGGTTACAATTCCTAGATAGCTAAAATTTGAAATGTTATTACTTATAAATGTTTGAGAGATTGCAGATGAGATTCCAGACTACGATCCCGGAAGCTAAGTCTAAGGGGGAGTCTGAAGACGAGCTCAACGCAAGGGGAAGCGTGCATAGAAGCCAGGATTCTTTCCCAGAAGAGCTTGTAACCGGAAAGCCAGGTGTCGATCCCAAAGCACGGAAGCTTGACGAAAGGGGGAGCCTGAAGAGTCTACCGAAAGTAAGGAGCTGGAGCTGAAGACAGATCCATCGGGATTCTGTTCGAGCTAGAGAGAGAGAGAAAGACCAGAAGCTACGAGTCTGAATGTTTGAGATTGACTGCGGCAATATCCAAGGGGGAGTCTGTTAGTGCAGTATGTTTATCGCCTCCGTCATCTCAAGACCGTAGCAGAAATAGTTTAAGTTTAGTGCTTATAGTGTTATATTTTAGTAAAAGGCAAGGTGGCGTTTGTGTAAATAAGGGGAACTCTCCTTATAAGCCTTGGCCTATAAATAGAACCATTAGGGTTTTTATTTGAGACTTTTGCCATTTCACACTTTGGAGAGATCTAGTTCTAGAGAGAGAAACTAGAGAGAGAATCTAGAGAGAGAAAGGCAAAAAGTGATTCAAGTGATTGTACAATTTCATATCTTGAATAGAATCACGTTTATATTACGTCATGTGTGTTTAGGTCGCGTTCGTGTACGGATTCCGCACGTTTCACGTTCGTTTCGCAATCGTTTCGGAGTCAAAACCGGTACTACAACACCCCAGGAAAACCAGGAAACCACGCAACTTAACTAGCTTCCTCAGTAACCACGTGCTAAATTTCGGGACGAAATTTTCTTAACAGGGGGAGAATGTGACAATCCAAATAATTACATGTATCCGTACGATTAGTTAATATTAAATTGTGCTTAATGACTGTGCTTAATTACAACTGATGACGTAACTGCTTTATGATTTCTGCATTCTTCAGCAAAATTCAGCTTTTTAACATACTAGCCTTGTGCAGAAAATTGACTAAATGGTCCTGAATGCCTTCCTAAGTGTTGAGAATTAAAAGTGTTACAAAAAGTTACATAAAAGACACTATACGGAACAACTTAGCACTTTAACGAACCGGTATCTAACCGAACAACCGGACATTACCCGGGACACCAAAATATTGCTAGAAACATTTTTTTTATTATTTCTTGGCTAGTATGGTCCCCGAACACCCTAACATACTACATAATGCAAGATACACATAAAATACTAGACCGTACACTTAACACCCTAGCCAATTACCCACTTACCATCAAAATTTACACATGGACCCCCTCCCCCTCCATACTTACGGTTTTGGGGATGGCCCCACCTTAAGATTTCTTCAATCTTCACTAAATCTCCTAGATTGCATGATATCTTGTTTAGATCTCTCTTGGATTTTTCTTGGATATGATAAGATCTTGTAATATTTTGTTTAGATTTCTCTTATAAGAACAAGCACTCTTCCCATCTTCATCATTCACAACCTCACTCCACTCTTTCACTCTCGCCCTCTCCTCTCGGCCTAGGAGGTGCCGCCACCATCACCACCTTTTCACCATCATCCAACCTCATTCATCCCATTTCAAGATCATTCCAAGGAGCTAGAAGGTGTTTCATGGAGCTTGGTGCTTGTAAAACTTGAAGAACCTTCATCACTTGCTTTTATCATCCATCTTTGTCAACTTCATTCCATTGTGTTCTTCCCTAGCTTAAAACTAGTTGTAAGCTTCTTGTTAACTCTTGGTTACTTCCTATTTTTAGTAGTTAAAAGATGTAGTATGTTGATTATAACTAGAACACTAAAAGACTTGAATCTTGAATATTGAACATAAAGATGAAATATGATGTTGTTGTGAATATGTAGTTGATTACTTGTTGATTTCTTGATAATATGATGTTGATCATCATATAGAACTTTATTAGAAAGTATGGTGATCATATGTGCGTGTTTTAGTAACGTTTAAGCGATTAACAGCATGCTGAGTAACATTTACAGCCAACTTCAGCTGGCTGTAAACGGACGTTATAAATCGAAAATTGATTTTCTGATGTCTAAATTATGTATTTTCGAAAAACGAATCAAATGGCACTGGAATCATATTTTTCGAGGTCGTTTACTATTTTTAAAGGTCCGTTTTGTACAGCAGCAAAAGCTGCGTTTTTACTGCAGAAAATGTGTGTTATGTTTTTCATCATAACTTGAAATCTGTGTAGAATTAGCTCATGAAATTTGTACTGTAGATGACCACTGATGTCGTTGTAATCCTCCAACTAGAATTTCATTAATCGGACTTACGATGAATTTTAAATGAATTATTCCGTGGACTGCAGTCAGAAAGTGACGAATCTGATTGTAGTCCGGTAAATGATTTTTTATAAAATATTGGTAATGAATTGGATCCCGATATTTTTACACAGTAATATTTGGATCGTTTAAAACATTCTGTAAAAATTTGGGAATTTTTGGAAAAAGTTACCTATTTTATTAAAATGCCCAAAAACAGCCCAGTTTTGGATGTTAAAGCTGAAATGACATAAGTAGTAATTTGCGTGTCTAAATGTCGGGTATGTTATCTGAGGATGATCTAACATGTTATATGTCAATGAAAGTGTTATGTGCAATATCGTATGCTTGCTTGTGAATGGTAATAGATGGGGAAGTTTATATGTGCGTGAACTGTTAAAGTGAGTACATGTTATGTGGTAGATACGTGTAGGAACTTCTTGCTATTTGAAGTCACTAATAAACTAAGTGGTAATCATACTAGGACGTGATTGACCAACACGTATTGTTAGCTACTTTAAGAGTTCAACCGAGCAACCAAAGGTGAGTTCACACTCCTTCTAAGGCATGGGATTCCCGGTGGTTGGGAATGGGTTAAAGAACTAAAACGGAACCTGCATATCCTCCTTAGGTAGGATATGTACCGCCATCCTCCATGGGTAGGATGCCAATATTAAAAGAACTAAAACAGAACTTGCATATCCTCCTTAGGTAGGATATGTACCGCCATCCTCCATGGGTAGGATGTCAATATTAATCCTGCGTATTCTCCTTGGGTAGAATACGTACGTTCGTCCTCCTTGGGTAGGACAACAACCTTAAACTACTAGCCAAAACTCTATCACCTAAGTCCCTCTTTTTATATCGACTTAATCGCCAAGGCCGATGGCGAGCGGGTCATTAGTTAATAGCGCTATTAGGTTTGACAAACCTCACACCGTGCCGGTAGGACGGGCGTGTACTAATGGATCATGGCAAACAGTCAATGATGATAGACATTGACTTAGGGCACAACTTACTTTCGTTAGTAGTCGATATGGTAACGGTCTAGTGGTTCATATGGGGAAGCCCCCACTAATTATGGATATGGTTTGGGAAAAACAAAGATACTGGTTAACTCGTGGTTTTCGAAACAACTTATGGTTTTCAAAACAAACTTGCAAAACTAAACAACCAACTGTGAACTCGCTCAACTTTGTTGTTGACTCCTTGTTACATGCCTTGCAGGTCGTTAGGTATCTATGGAGCTTGCACAGGGAGGAGTGGTCGTTGTGGGACATGGACTGTTGAGTCCCATGTCAAACTGTTAAACTTTATGAACTTATTACTTATGTTTGGATTTTACAATTTATGCTTCCGCTGTTAATTTAAATTACTTTCTTTTGAACACCAATCATATTGTGGTTGGTTTTATTTACTTAATTACGTTGTTCAATATGATTGGTGGCTTGATCCTGGTCATGTCATGCCTCCATGCGGTGATACTCCGCTTGTGGATTTTTGGGGGTGTGACAGTAATAGGCAGTAAACGTGCACCCACTGAACCAAGTCACAGTGTGAATGGAAATTACAGACCACTTATTCAAGTTCCAATACCAAAAAGAAGAAGAACCATCTCATATGGTTGTTCTTATAAAGAATTCTTAGCCTGTAAACCAATAGAATTCTCAGGCAATGAAGGAGCCATTTCAGCCTTGTGTTGGATAGAAAAGACAGAAGTAGTTTTAAAGATAAGTAAATGTGCAGATAAAGATAAGATCATATTTGCTTCTAATCTTTTTAAGAATGCAGCCTTAGAGTGGTGGAATACCATTCTTTAGTCCAGAGGAAGTGACAGGGTATATAACATGGAATGGACCAACTTTAAGGAGATAGTTGAAAGGAAATTATGTCCTCCTCATGAAAAAGAACAGATTGCTAATAAGTTTCTGAATCATAGAATGATCGGGGTAGATTGCAGGGACTATACTACCATATTCTTTGAATATGCAAGGATAGTACCAACACTAGCCTCACCAGAACCAGTATTAATCTCCCGTTACATCTGGGGATTAATCAGTGAGATCCAACATGTAGTCAAGGAAGCCAGACCCCAAACCATAGAAGAAGCAGTAGAACTTGCCAATACTTTGACAGATAAATTGATACGTACACAAGAGGAAAACCAGAAAAAGAGCCTAGCTCAAAAGATTACCCAGGAACTACGTTATGGTAATTCCTATCGCAGAAAAGGAACAGGTTCTTCCTCTGCATCCTACTGCAAGTTTTGTAAAAAGAAGCACTTAGGAAAGTGTACTGTGTCCTGCAACTTTTGCATGTTCCCAGGACATAAGGAAGAAGATTGTAGGAAGAAAGCTAGTGCAAGAGTATGCTACAACTGCGGAAAAGCTGGTCATATCAAACCGAACTATCCGAAACTAGCTCTAGCGACAAACAACAAAGCAAAGGCAACAGAAGGACCCAAGAAGAATGCCAGAGCATTTATTCTGACATCCGAAGAAGCCAAGATGATCCCGGATGTGATTGCTGGTACATTTTTAGTTAATGATGTTCATGCTAAAGCATTATTCGACTCTGGTGCGAACCAAAGTTTTATCAATACTTCTTTCTGCAAACTTCTCAATCAACCATTAAGTAAACTTCCACAAGACTGTTTAGTGGAGATGGAAAATGGAAACTCTATCAAGATAAGTGAAATCCTGCAGGGAGCAAGGATAGAAATTTTAAACCATAACTTTACTACTAATCTTTTACCAATGGATTTAGCCGGATTTGATGTCGTATTAGGAATGGATTGGTTGGTAGCCAATCAGGCGCGGATATTATGTGTTCAAAAGTCTGTACAAGTAAGTACGCCAACTGGCGAAAGGATCACAATTAAAGGAGACAAGCCAACAAGGTCAACAAAATTCATCTCTGTGATGAAAGCTGCAAATTATGCACAGAAAGGAGAAATGGTGTATATGATTTCAGTAATTATTAACACTAAAGGAAAAGAATTAAAAGATATTCCCGTAGTATCTAAATTCTCAGATGTCTTTCCAGTAGAGTTACCTGGATTACCGCCAGAACGAGAGGTTTAATTTAGAATTCACCTAATACCAGGAACAGCACCGATTGCCAAACCTTATCGCCTAGCACCAACGAAGATGCAGGAACTGAAGAAACCGCTTGATGAATTGCTAGAGAAATGTTTCATACAACCTAGTTCATCCCCATGGGGAGCACCGGTGTTATTTGTCAAGAAGAAAGATGGATCGATGCGTATGTGCATTGATTACCGAGAACTGAATAAGGTCACGATTAAAAATTGGTACCCATTACCAAGAATCGATGATCTGTTCGATCAACTTCAAGGAGCCCGGTTCTTTTCTAAGATCGATTTACGCTCAGGATATCATCAATTGAAGGTACAGGAAGAGGACATTCCTAAAACTGCTTTCAGAACAAGGTTCGGTCATTATGAATTTACAGTTATGCCATTTGGTTTAACCAATGCCCTAGCTACATTTATGGACAAGATGAATAGGATATGTAAACCATACCTGGATAAATTCATAATCGTCTTTATAGATGATATTTTAATTTACTCTAAGAGTAAGGAAGATTATGTGAAGCATTTGCATATACTTCTGACATTGTTAAGAAAAGAAAAGCTTTATGCTAAATTCTCAAAATGCAAATTCTGGTTACAAGAAGTACAATTACTTGGACACCTGGTTAATCATGAAGGAATTCATGTGGATCCCTCAAAGATCGAGGTGATTACCAAATGGAAAGTCCAAGAGTCCCCAACGGAAGTAAGAAGTTTTCTTGGATTTGCAGGATATTATAGACGTTTTATTCAAGATTTTTCTAGAATAGCCATTCCATTAACCAAACTGACTTGCAAATCAGTTAAGTTTGAATGGGGACCAAAACAACAGGAAGCATTTAGGATTTTGAAACAAAGGTTTACCAATGTACCAATACTCGCTTTGCCAAAAGGAACTGAAGACTTTGTAGTCTATTGTGATGCATCTAAGTTAGGATATGGATGTGTGCTGATGCAACGTCAAAAGGTAATTGCTTATGCCTCTAGACAGCTTAAGAAACATGAAGAGAATTATACAACCCATGATCTAGAGTTAGAAGCCAAAATTTTTGCCCTTAAGATTTGGAGACACTATCTTTATGGTAGTAAGTTTGTTATTTTCACGGATCATAAGAGTTTAAGATATGTCTTCGGACAAAAGGAATTAAACATGAGACAAAGACGTTGGATGGAAATTCTTAGTGATTATGATTGTGATATCTAGTATCATGCAGGAAAAGCTGATGTAGTAGCTGATGCTTTAAGTCGAAAGTATCATGAAAAACCAAAAAGAATACGCTCTCTTAGACTAAACCTGCAAGTAGATTTAAATGAGCAAATTGAAAAGATACAGGAAACAACAATCAAGGAAGATGCTGAAGGTTTAAAAGGAATGATTAAGGAACAGATGGAATTTGGAGATTCCATAAGAAAAGGATCTGGATACCTATTCAAGGGAACCTACGGAACCAAATTTTAGAAGAAGCCCATAAGTCTAAGTATACGATGCATCCTGGAAGTGACAAGACGTATCAAGACTTAAGAAAGAATTTATGGTGGATAGGAATGAAAAAGGATATAGCAAATTATGTTGCTAAATGTTTAACCTGTTCACAGGTCAAAGCTGAACATCAGAAACATTCGGGATTACTACAACAATTAGAAATGCCAATTTGGAAATGGGAATTGATAACAATGGATTTTGTTACCAAATATACAAGACACGAAAAGGTAATGATACAATCTGGGTGATTGTAGACAGATTAACTAAATCTGCTCATTTCTTTCCAATGAAGGAAGCTTTCAGTATGGAACAATTAGCCAAGCTATATGTAAATGAAATAGTTTCATTACATGGAATTCCTTTATCTATTATATCTGACAGAGACAGCCGTTTTACTTCTCATTTTTGGATAAGTTTCCAAAAACCAATGGGAACTGGATTAAATCTAAGTACAACTTATCATCCTCAAACAGACGGACAAAGTGAAAGGACAATCCAAACAATGGAAGACATGCTTAGAGCCTGTGTAATTGATTTTGGAGGAAATTGGGATGATCATTTACTTTTAATAGAGTTTTCTTACAACAACGGCTATCATACCATCATCAACGCTACACCATTTGAAGCCCTCTATGGACGAAAATGCCGAACCCCAGTATGTTGGGCTGAGATCGGAGAAAAGCAACTGTCAGGTCCTGGGATTGTACAAGAAACAACTGACAAAATTATTCAAGTCAAGGAAAGACTGAAAGCCACACGAGATCGTCAAAAGAGTTATGCAGATAACAGACGAAAACCATTGAAAATTTAAGTTGGAGACAAGGTATTGTTAAAAGTTTCTCCATGGAAAGGAGTTATCAGATTCATTAAAAGAGGAAAGCTAAGCCCAAGGTATGTTGGACCTTTTGAAATTATCAAAAGAATAGGACCAGTAGCATATCAGCTACAATTGCCAGAGGAAACGATAGGAATACGTGATGTATTTCATGTATGTAACCTCAAGAAGTGCTTAGTAGATGAATCATTAGTGATATCTCTTCAAGACATAGAGGTAAACGAAAAGCTTAAGTTCGCAGAGAAACCGATTCAAATTGAAGATAGAAAGATCATGAATCTTAAACACAAGAGATTAGTTCTAGTCAAAGTGAAATGGGATTCAAAAAGAGGACCAGAGTACACATGGGAGCTAGAGTCAGATATGCAACGGAAATATCCACACCAATTCTAGTGAATCTCGAGGACGAGATTTAAAACAAGGTGGGGAGGATATAACAACCCTCGAAAACACCCTATAACGCTCCGTATACACGTAACCGAACCCGTATAACCTTAGTTTTTATTAAAAACAAATAAAATAATTAACTTGAGTCGCTCACGGGCCGTGACAGGGATACCAGAGTGTGTCACGGGGCGCGACAGGCCCTTTCTTGCCGTACACCCAGCATGCCACGTATCCTGTAACGTGTTAGACCTAGGCTCGTGACCAGCCGACCCTAGCCGTAGCTAGGGTGCCCTCGCGGGGCGCGCGAGAGACCCTTAGGCGGGTCGCGGGGCGCGCGAGAGACCCTTAGGCGGGTCGCGGGGCGCGAGAGACCCCCGGAAAAGTGTATAAATGGAGCTCTTCAGCAACAGTTGCAATTTGTTCATCTTTCTTGCTCTCTGTCCCTATAGTGCGAAAACTATAGTTATAATACCCCCTAAAACACGAAGCTCTGCCCCGTTGTAAGTATTTTAACCCCCGATCACTAATTCGTTACCCTACCCGATTGATTTAGGACCCACCAACGCATGTCGAGGCTTTGCCGGACTAAGTTCGTTGGGGTTCTGTCTCGTGTTGTATGGCTAAAAGTGACTTGGGTTATTTTACTAATACGCGTGCATTGTATGTGTCACACCCCCAAAATCCACGAGCGGAGTATCACCGCAGGAGGCGTGACTGACCAGGATCAAGCCACCAATCATATTGAACAATATAGTAAAGTAAATAAATGTCCAACCATACAATATAATTGGTGTTCAAAAACAGTTTAACAAGTCTAAGTTATCAGTGGAAGCAAATAGTTCAAAACCCAAATCATAAGTTAAAAGTGTTTAAGTTCATCATGAACACTCAATGTCCATGCTCCACAACGACACCTCCCATGCAAGCTCCTGCTAAGTACCTATCAACCTGCAAGGCATGTAACAACGAGTCAACAACAAAGTTGAGCGGGTTCACAGTTGAGTGCTCATTTTAAAGTTGTTCAAAACCATGATTTCGTTTGTAAACCATAAGTTAATTCGTTTCCTTGTTTCCCAAACCATGTCCATAACCAGTGGGGGCTTCCCCATGTGAACCACTAGACCGTTACCATATCAACAACTGACGAAAGTAAGTTGTGCCCTAAGTCAATGTATATCATCATTGACTGAGTGCCCAGATCCATTAGTACACGCCCATCCTACCGGCACGGTGTGAGGCTTATCAACCCTAATAGCGCTATTAACTAATGACCCGCTCGCCATTGGCCCGACGATTAAGTCGATATAAAAATGAGGGACTTCATGATAGAGTTTTGTCTAGTAAGTTAAGGTTGTTGTCCTACCCAAGGAGGACGAACGTACGTATTCTACCCAAGGAGAATACGCAGGATTAATATTGGCATCCTACCCATGGAGGATGGCGGTACATATCCTACCCAAGGAGGATATGTAGGTTCTGTTTTAATTCTTTAACCCATTCCCAACCACCGGGAATCCCATGCCTTAGAAAGTGTGTGAACTCACCTTTGCTTTGCTCGGCAGACAATTACTTGTGTTAGGCTGGTCAACCACACCCTATTATGGTTACCAATATTTGTTAGGTTTTCGTTTATGCAAATAGTTCACGTATTTATACACATAACTAACAAGTAGCACGTAAGCATCATGTACTACATATTAAAGCATACGGATTCGTTTTTACGTTCGACAACTAACAGTAACATGAACAGTCCAAGTGCATTGATAATGTGCGGCCCAACAAGCTAAGTGGCCCAATACACGAGTGTACGGTCTAATATATATAGTCCAAGCATATCAGTGTTTGGTCCAATATGTTAAGGTGAGCGGCCCAGTACTTTTAATGGCCCAACAAGAGTGTGCGGCCCGTTTTGAGGTGTGCGGCCCAATAAGACTGTGGCCCAACATCGGGGACGACCCAAAGTAACTGTGCGGCTTAAATATGAATGTGCGGTACACATGAGGGTGTGCGGCCTCCTCATGTGTGCGGTCATGCTGTGCAAGGCTGTACTTCATGCATTATGTGTTTGTATATTCAGAGTGTGCGACTAATCATTTTATCCCACCCGTATCTTTGTCAAATTTTTATCTTCAACACAAATCATAAATCTCTCCATTAACAGTTAAAAAAAGTCAAGTAGAAGGCTTTTAAATCAATTACAAGTCCATCTGTTAAAGTGTAGAATCATTTATGCAATCATCAATATCAAACCATTTTATTACCAACTCTATTCATCCTACAACTGTCATAACAACAGGTTCCCAACACTTAGTTTATAATCCACATTCTTGAATCATGAAGACAGTTAACAATGTACAAGATTCAAGACCACAAGATCACCAAAATAATCCATGAGTCACAAATTACTATAGTAAACATCTACGTCCATTTTTCTTTTTGTTCACAACAGTTTATGGTCAGCTTTTGTTTTAAAATATACTCCTAACCTAGCAGTTGTACAACCACCACATATTTATACATAAAACCCCAAATTGATACATCAACAGTGTGCATAATAGAAACAACATTACTCTAAATTTTATCCCAATAAACAACCAGTTTCAGAACTCCCAGCTCCTACATTATTCCTATACAGACCATTAAAGACTAATGAACACAAGAAACGCAAGACAATTCTCAAGACACTAACCGAATGAAGCATGGAACGGGTGAGAGTGTAGGCTACATTTGTTTCCTTTCTGAACCGAGACCCGACACCCAGACTCGAACCCGAGAGGAATCCACCACCACGACCACTGCCGCTGTAAACTCGAACCAAACACTCACTGACGAACCTGTATCAGGACTCTAAGTGTCGTCGCCGTGGCCCGACGGCCACCGCCGCCGTGATTTATCCGGTTGTCGGAAAACATGGTTGTCGGAAACAGCCGGTTCCCTCACTAAATTCCGTCATCTCTCTCTCTTTTTCTCCAATCACTTCTTTCAAGCATCCTCAAGATGTATGTGTGTGTTCACAGGTGCAAGGGGGTTAAAGGAGCTTATGAGGGTGGGTATGGAGGTGTACAAGAGGGAAGAGTGTGCCGGTTGAGATGATACCCGAGAGTAGGGAGTCCGAGGTTGGCTCGCCGGACAGATAAAGGGCGCCGGACTCCATTCTCCGGTCGCCGGAGCTTCTGGTCGAGAGAGGGGGAGCTGTGTGCGGCAGGAGTGAAGTTTTTAGGGTTTGATTTTATTAAAAGTGAGGGGAGAGGGGGTATAAGGTGTTTACATATACTAGGGTTTAGGGGTTTGGGTGAGTTGAGTTGAGTTGGGCTTGGGCTCGTGTGCACAAACCCGTTAGTTGCCGTGTCCATTTAACGCTTAGTTGTGTCTGTTAAATTGTTTACGCTTGACTCGGGTTATCAGTTAAATGGTTCGTTTATCTTGTCGTAGGTTATTATTTAATAATAATAATAATAAAATAAAAATAATCATCAGTTTCTGATTAGGATCAAGAGCGCGGGTTGTCACAGTATGTTTTTAATAGAAACTCTAGAAAATAATGAAGAAATATTACCAGGAAGCCCGTAGAATACCTAAGTCTACAATGTGAGTCATTCTCTTTTTCTCACAGTTTGTGGGCCATCATTTCAAATGTTTTCCAAAACTCTAAATGTTTATCAGTTATCATTACAGTGATTACGTCTTTGTATTCTACAATTGCTGCCAGTATTATGGGGTTTGTATACAGTACTTGATAACCTTCACAATTGGGCACGGGTATCCAATGTGTGATATGACCATAGTAATCACTCTTATTACTGTAAAAGTTATTGTAATATTCGTCAGTTATTATAATAATAGCATAATATGATAACTAAATGTTTTTTTATATTTCAATAGTTTATTAAAAATTTGAATAAACTATGTAGCATCACAAAAAAAATGATTTTAATATTAAAACCAAAGGCTGGGCATGAAAAGGAGGATAAAATGATAGAAAATAATCATATGACTTTTATTGTTGCATGTTCTTTGTAGAGATAAGAATCTGGTTCAACTTCCTTTCCGTTTTCGTTGTATAACCCATCTCTATCACACGTTCAAATCCAAACAATCTGCCGAAGATTTTGGGATATTATTTTTGGGAATCACCATTCTTTATAAACCACTCTCACAATCTGATCTACAGTTTCATTTAAGCTATAACCACCATCGCAACCCTTCGTAAACCTTTGTTCGCCGGAGCTCTTTGTCGCGCCACATCTCCGCACAACCACCGGTTATCACATACGTCTACCGTAAACCAGGTACGAGATCACCACCGTTATATCTTTAGGAATCTGGTTCGTATATTATTAATTGATTCCGACTATCGTAACAATTCTGATTCGGATTCGCCATACAAAGATCACCACCGCATCGGTTCACCGCTGCGTATAGCCGCTCTTCAAATCACCGGCATCATACGAGTGTAAATTTTTGTTTCTTTTCGCACCTGGGTGACCACGAGATTTTTTCGATTCAGCGACAAGGTACCTTAACCAAACTATCATCAGACTTGGAAATAACTATACGAATTATGGTCTCGGTTTGATTCTTCAGGCGACTAGTTAAGTATAAATAATTTAGAATTCAATTATTAGCTAAATAAAGGTGAACCACAAGATATGATAATTTTGATACAATAATTAGTTATTTCCATTTTCTTATGTTCATGGCTGTACATTCATGATTCAGATAGTTTAGAAATCTATTAGGCGTAGACTTACCTAAACTTTTGATAAGTAGAGGGTATTGTGAATTCGATTTGAAAAATCAGAAAGCAAAAATCTATCCATTGTTTTTCATGTATGTGCCAACAAATAAATAAGATATATATTTATTTGTTTAAGTTAATGGATGTTTTTGGCATATTCATGGAACTGTATGTGTAAACAAGTGGGTTCTCTACATGCAAGGGTGAATTCATAAGAGTGGTTTTATTACCTCATTAATTAATTGTTAGGCTTTAAAATTCTTAAAGAATATAAGTTGGGTACTTATAGTAGATGTCATAAATCAAGAATCTTAAACCTTTTCGTCGCATGGAAAATCAATCGACAACGGAACCGAATGACCCAAATACACAATTGAATTTTACAAAGTCTCATTTTATACTACAATGCTATTATTAGGTTCTCTCAATTAATTGACGAGGATTTGTTTTCTAATTCTGCTTCGCTTTGCTAAACCGAAGGTACGAATTCTGTTTCGTTTTCATCATAGTATTTTACTCAATCCGTTACTTTGTAGTACGGATGTTTTCATTAGATTTTTCTGTTTTGTATCGTTATACGACTAGTATATATAGTAGCATGCAATAGACTTTAGATCTTGTACTCGTTATTGCATGTTTCCCTATGATACATTTATTTCTGATACAACTTTGTACTCTATCACCCAAGCAATTATATGTTTAGACTTGTCGTTGGGGCGTCAACGGCATGGCACTCATCGTGACGGTGCGTAACTAAAGTTTACGACGTCTCTAGTTTGTGCTTGTGTAGCACCTGTCCCCTAGAGGTCGATCTTAGCTATGACTCCTGACTCCTGTTGAGATGGAATAATGTGTGTACGCCTACACGCACTGTCTCGGTACATGGACTATAGCTGTGTACCCCTCTATTTTGGCTCGTGGGTGCTTCCATATTACGTGACTTGTTTTATTGTTATATGATGTCACGTATGCCTTGTCTCTGTTATGATATGTTTGATATGATTATATGCATCTGTTTATGTTCAGTATCTGTTATCTGTTCAGTATAATGTTTTGGGATTCAAGTTATAAAAGTATCTGTTTCAGTGCCAAAATCTAAACTTGTTTAACGTCAGTACCGTTTATGTTTCTGTCCGCACGTCTGCCTTACTTTTACTGTTGATTTCTCCATTACTGGGCAACTTTTTGGCTCAGCCGTAGTTTCTTTCTTGTGTTTGTCTTATGTGTTTACGTGTAATCAAGGGAAATGGGGATGAGTGAGAGTAATACGAAGTTCAAGTTTTAAAGCTTTCCGTTTTCTGTTCATTTCAGTATTCAATAATATGACTTAGGTTTTCTGGAGGATTTGAGACTTTTTGTTTCTTGGATTCTTGCTTTTATTTGAAACTTGTTTGGATTTTGATATCTGTAATAGTGACATGCCAGCCTATCGCGGGTTGGGGTGTTACAGTTATAAAAGCTTATTTTTATAAACTGGAATGTACTCGCTAGTATTTCTTAATGTGAAGCTACAATAAGCCAGCTATGGAGCACTAAAGGCTTAAAAAAGTGGCTATAAAGTTACCTAAATAAAAGTTTAAGTTTTCAGCAACTAGGGTATATCCCTATAAAGATATTATGAATGAAACATGGGTTTTATCCCATTTGTTTATTATAAAAGTTTGGTGTTTTGAAACTCTGAAATTTATTTCCTAACTACAATCCTGATGTCTCATTCCAGCTGCCAAATTAATAAACACCGATACCACTTGACTGGTTCACGGCTCCCACTCCCGGGGTAGGGGTCGGGGGTTGCGACACCTAGTTACAAAAAGAAGAACGTGAAGGATGGGTTGGGTTATAAAAAGAAACAAAATCATTAAAAACGGTTTGAAAAATCAAATCTTCAGAAAAAGACGAACTTTGTTAATGGAATAAGTTCTGAGGAAGAGAAATAACTCAAATTTAGGTGACAGTCTAATGAAGAGTTCTATGCTCAAAAGAAACAACAACAGGTTAAAGATGTTTCAAAGAGAACATGCTTTAAATGTGATCAAATTGGACATATTGGTCACAAGTGTCCAAATCTTAAACCTGTTAGTGTTGAGAAAAAGAAGTCTGATGTTGTGAATCAGAAGTTAACCAAGTTTAAATCAAAACAAACTTGGAATCCGAAAATATCAAAGGCTGAATCACAACAAACTTAGAAGCCAAAGACACCCAGATTTAAGACTAAACAAAGTTGGAAAACAACGACTGATTTGACAAAGCCACACAAATTTTGGAAACCTAAAACCGATTTGCCAAAACAAAACATTCAAAACGATTCAAGATTTTATCAAAGAAATGTTTTAAAATGACAAATCTGGGTGGCAAAGACAAAGAGTTTTGTGAGTGAGAAAAATAAAGAAAACATTTTTAAGTTCGAGTCCACTATTCTCGAGTTTGTTCATTCACTGTTCATCCGGCCACACTATCTCCGGACACTTGCATCTTCTCCGGTTGTCGTCTCCATCTTCATCGGACATCACATAGTCACCACCCGTCAACTCCTCCGCAAACAGTCATTGATCACCTCTCCTGTTCATCGATCGTCATCACCTCCGGCCTGCAACAACTGTTTCGAGTAGCAACCACCACTGTGCATTGTTCAGTCATCCACATTTTCCACCAATCAACCTCATCACGTGATAACCATCTTCTTCATCGTCACCTTCATAATCATTCACCATCTTCATCACAACGTAACCATAGTCACTCCGTCACATCCAACACCACTTTCATTCAACACCTCCTGAACGACCACCGTGCAACATTATCATCATTCACCTTCTCTGACGCAACCTCCGGTTACCATCACCGAGCTCCGCCACCATCTTCATCATTGTTCATCACCGGTTACCATCTTCATTACACCATCTCGTTCATCACCTTCTTCAACCTGATCATCTTTATATAATCATCGTTGTTCACCATTCCGTTATCGTTGTAGGTGGTGGCGCCTGAAATTAAATTAGGGTTTCGGGGTTTTGTTTTTTAAACGAAGAAGACGGATCTAAAAAATTGTTTGATTTAGGTTTTAATATGTTAATTAATAATTATAATAATTAGTTAATCATTAGATAATCATTTCTTAATAATTAATAATAATAATTATTATAATATTAATTAGGTTTCCTTTTATTATATATATATACATATATATATATATATATATATATATAATTTCTTTTATTATTTTATTAAAAAATATCTTCAAATAAATTAAAAAAGGGAGGTTGGTTATGAAAATACTTGACGGGTTTTGAGGTGCGGTTCAGAAAGCGGGTTCATTCGACTGCAAGGTGTTTGAGTTAGCAAGTACACGGGTACTCTCTTTGGCTTGTGTTTTGAGGAAAATAACAAAAGAATCAACCACCTACTGACGATATGCTTAAGGCTCAGGAAGGATTTTCTATTGAAGAGATAAATTCCTACTTATGTACTCTTGATTGTAGAGCCAGGGTAGCAGCTTATCGTTTAGACAACTCTTACCTGGTCCAAGATCTTCAAGATATAAAAAGGCATAATTCTTATTTAACAAAAAATGAAAGGCTTTTCAAAGAAAAAATTGAAGCTCAACGAAAAGACATTGTTCAACTTAAAGTAGATCTAAGTGTAAAGACTTGCCATTACTTGGAGGTTATGGAAACCGTATGTGCTTTGACCAAGGAACTGGAAGAGATTAAACAAAAATATAAAATTAACAAAATCAATATTAAAAAAATAGGAAACTTCTAGCAAATTGGTCAAAGATTTATGTGACATCCAATTAGAGTACAAAGAAAAGAAAGGGTGTGGTTGGGGTTACAAAAAGGTTCATCCTCTATACAATCATAATACACCTACTTGCCTTTCACTGTGTAGGAATTAATAACCGAGGATACTATGACTTACAATCTAAAAACTGATAAGTCATCGATCAACAATAACCCTGTTGAGAGTCGAGCAACTCAGCCAGTCATGTTTGTTTCTGAATGTGTGAATGATAATGCTTCATCTTCCCTTACAGATGAAGTAAGAGTTGAAGATTTAGTTGGAAAAGAACAAGGATTAAAGTTTGATTTTTCTGAAAATTCAATAAATGAAACTAATCCTGATCATGTTTTCGGACAAAACTTTGTTAATTTTTGGGTTCTTTGTCTACTTTTAGGCCTGATGGTTTGGGCGAAAACATTGATGCTTATGTAACTGAGACTGAATCGGCAAATGGAACGAATGAGCCAGCTAAACCATTTGATTCCAAATGCGAATCACCTGAAGAGACTGATTCTGAGAAACTGGGATCAGTTGATTCTAGTGAATTCAGCTCAAGGGTGTCATGTGCAGAACCGTCTTGTGCTGATAATTCGTATAATGATTCAGCTGAAGTTTCTACTGAAGTTTCTGGTATTTCATTTGATAAACCAGAATTCTCCGATTTTTGTCAAAGCTGACTACATGAAGGAAGAAGTGAAGACTGATGTGAACAAGGCTCCAAGTATGCAAGATGAACAATCTGAACCTTCTGTTTGTGATGAAAAGGTTCAGATCAAGCAACAAGAGCCGAAACGAGCAGGTAAAGGACGTAGAAAGAAGAAGTCTAAACATCAAAGACAATCATGCTCTCCACAGTCCTCAACGAGCAGCAATAGTCCGCAAAAGGCTCGTAATGTGAAAAATGCTTTTGTTAAGCCAGTCAGTAATGGAAAATGTGAGAAATATGCATTTGACTGTGCTAACAAAGCTTTCGAAAAGACTGGTGAGATTTATGAACAAGACTTGTAGTCTACACAAAACAAGAAAACTCAGAAGAAATCTCCACCACAGAAGGCCCCTTCAAACGACAAGTATAGACATCCGAATTAATCATCGTTTGCAAGAAATGTGCAACAAAAACAAGCACAGAAAGGACTGGTTCGTCCTCCAGGGCCTGCAAGAGCAAATCCAGCTGATCAGAATGCTTTCTACGTGAAGATACAAACATGCTTCAATTGCGGCATTGCTGGTCACATTGCTCGAAACTGCACACATCGTCCCTATGTACCCTATTATATGCAAAATCAGAGGGTTACACCAAAGGATAACAATCATTCCAAGCTGATGAAGGTATCATCACCTAAGGGAATGAAGAATGTGAATCCCAAGGTTAAACCTTCTGATAGGGATTGGAATGTTGCTAAAAACAAATGTAAAGCTATTCAGGAACAAAAATGTGTTTCTAAAACCAACAAATCTCAAACCAAAGGCAACAAACACGTTTGTTAAGCCAAAATAAATTTGGAAACCCAAATGCAAAACGACAACATCTCCAATCCTTGAAACGAAAGAGGACTTGTGTTTAAAGGAAGTGTCTTATTTTGATGCTTCAGGAAATCCCAGGACCACGATGGCCTGGGTACCAATGTCTTACTAATCTCCTTATTTTTCAGGAACAACCAAGGAGGAGCTATTGACAATCTCTGGAATGTTGATAGCGGTTGTTCCAGAGATAAAACGGGTAACATTTCACTGTTGCAAAAAGTTCAATTTTTTTACAGATGATATGTTTCCTTTGTAGGAGATAAGAGAAGTAAGATAAGATCAGCAAAAGCTACAGTTTAAATTCAGTACTTTGATTTGAAATTGATTAGTCTTCAATCTGATGACAGAACGGTTAAACAAAAATGTTTTTTTTTCTTTTTCTTAGTTCATTACTTTGTACATAAAGAGTTATTTCTCTGGTAAATGGTAAATTTGCGCATAAGTTTTATGCACAAATTTAGGGGGAGAGAGAGACATATATAGAGTTTAGGAGGAGAAAACATCAGAAAATCCAAAAAGAGTTTGCTGTAAATATGTATTGTTTTAGGGGGGGGGGAATAAACAATGAAAAAGCCAAAAAGAAAAATTGCATGATATGGGAATTGATATAAATGTTCGTGTTAAAGGGTTTGACTAACACATGTAAGGTGCCATAGCTGAAAAGTCTAGGATCTACTGCGATATGTTGATTGTGACAACTGACATGAAACCGGTAATTTCCGTACAGTTTTAATTATTATTTAATATCTGCAAATATGTACTTAAGTGTCAACATTGTCTGATTACATGCTATACATGTGAATTCATGCACGTTTTATACTTCAAATATTGCTTTATGCGTTACTTTAAGCGTTGCGTCAGAAAGACTAGTAAACTCACCGGTAAGACACTCTGTGTCAGCATTTCTGCAGAAAGCAGTCAGATAATAGAATTAGGGCCTAGGAATAGGTCCAACCTCTAAAATACATTAAAACCCAAGTGTGGATACAAAGGTTAACATATAAACTTTCCGGAAGCTAAACTATGCACTAAAAAGCACCCGAAACTTATCTAAAATGCTGAAATCAGCATAATTCAGCAACAATTCAGCTATATTCAGCTTTTAAACACAAAAATATCATGCAGAATTCATGCTTTATTGTACAGAATAACTTACAATGTTTCGGGAATTGAAACTGTCACAGAAGGTGCTTCATACTTAGTGAAACTGCGTAATTTAGCACTTTAACGAATCTTAACGAAACGAACAATCGGACAATAACCGGAACATCAAAATTTGACTAGAAGTAATGTTTTTATGATATTAAACTAGTATTGATGCTAGAACACCTTAAAAATCATAAAAACACCTAAACACACTTAAACTAACTTAAACCCCCCTCGTTTGCACTTTAAACCTTTAACTTCCCAAATTTTACACTTTACCCCCCACCCTTGGCCAGCCCCATGGGCCCCACATGACTTATATTATTTTATTAAACTATGTTCCCTAACTAGAAGGCATAAGAATCTTAAAAAGATCATCATGTTGGATATTTTCTTTATAAAGGCCTTAAGGTAGTATACTTGTCCTCCATTTCACAAAGTTCACTTCATCTTCTTCCTTGCTTCCCCTTGGTCTCGGCTCACTTCACACACACACACCACCCTTTTCAAGCTTCAATATCATAATCCAAGCTTACTAGAAGGTGTATGGAGGCCATCTAAGAAGGTGTATGGTGCTAGAAGTGGAAGGACCTCACTTTGGAGCTTTTAACCTCTCATTTTCTTCCTTGTTCATCATCTTCATTTTTGTGCCACTTCCCTAGCCATTAGAGCTAGTAGTAAGCTTCATGATCACTAATTTAAGTCATGTTTATGTTATGTATAAGTTTCACCATCTAAACAACTTAACTTCTAATGTTAAAAATGAAAAGATCTAACATATTCATGAAGAAAATAAGTGATTACATGGATTTTTGGTGTATGTAATGATGTTGTTGATGTTATATCTTGTGTTTATGCTTAGATCAAGTATTTTAAAGCTTGGATCTAACAAGTTTAAGCATGGATCTTGAAGGATCCATGGTTAAACTTGAAGATGAACATATGAAGCATTATGTGAACATGAAGAATGAATTTTGTTGCATAATCTTGTGATCTTGAAGTAATAAAGTGTGTGTAGAACTAATTTTTGAAACTAAAATACATGGAAAATTTGTTAAAAATTTAACATAAAGCTTGTTTTTGAAAGATCTAAAGATATTAAGCATGAATCTTGAAAGATCCATGGTTAAACATGATGTTAAAAATAATGATCTTTCTAATAAACGTAAAAGTGGTTTTAGAACATGATTTACAAACTTTAAAGACCATAAAACTCATGGATGAGTTGGTTAATAAAATAATGTTTCATAAAAGTTTGTTTAAAATACTCAAGAACACTTATTTTTGGAAAGATCATAATATGTAAAGTGTAGATCTAAAAGTCTACACATTTTTAACAAGAATCAAGTTCACCATGATGTTTCATATGAAGATATTAGTGTATGTTGCTGATGATAATTGTTGGAAAATTGTTTTGGTGTTGAAAAGAAAATAAACACATGTTTTGAAAACATAGGAAACCTCCATTTTTAGGGGAAACTATGTCAAAATTTTTATAAAATTTTGACACTTAGAAAAATATAAGTTTTGGTGAAACTTATTCCCTAAAAATTCACCTAAAAATATTTACCAGGGTTTCCCTAAAGTTTGTGTAAAATTAAAAGTCAAGAAATGGTGATTTCTTCAAGTTAAAATTTATATTAAGTATGTATATTTTTAGGGAAAATATATATATTTAGTGATCACCAAATTTTGTGCTAAGTGTATATTATGTGTATTATATATATATTAGTGTATTAAGAACTTGAAAATACACTAAATACTCCCAAGGAGTATGAATACAAAAATACACATACAAATACATGAGAATACTAAAGTATACAAGTATACAAAATTCCTCACAAGGAAATACGTGGACAAATACAAGAAAATATATTTATGAAAATGTATTTCTTAACATATTATTTAACTTGGACAAGTTATGAACTTAAAAATATATTTTTGGACAAAAATATATAACCTATCCAAGTATTGGAATTTATACAAACGTCGGGTGGATAACAAGAATAGCCATATATATATATATTTTATAACATGACAATATATATATATATATATTTCATACAAGTCTTAAAAATATATTATTTTTAAGAAATATAATTCCGGAAAGTAATAAAAATGAAAGTATTGATTTTTGGTGAAAAATACAAAATACACAAGTATTTACATAAAATACAAGTATACTTTCCTAAGAATACTTGTACAAAAATAATATTGAGAATATTATTTCACAAAATACTTATATTTATTTTTGGGAAAATAATATAAGTAACATACATGGAAAGTTAAAAATATAAATTATTTTTAACACTTATTAACTTGGCAAAAAGACTTTTAAACAAACATATATTTTAAGGGTGAAATATATATTTAGAATACATACTCAAAGGTGCATGACACAACGTACGGGCAAGACCCGACAAACAAGGGCACGACCCTCACTAAGATTGAACATACAAAGAACATATACATAAACAAAAGATGGTGACTTGTACTTGTGTGATACAAGTACAGTGACTAACGTACATAGAACACGTATAGGTCACGACGCTACAAAAACCAACCACTTTGTCTTTGAATAATGTTGTAAACTTTTCAGACAATATTTTAGGCTGTGATGTAAACTCAAGACTTAACTTATGTTTTTAATTATGTAATGTTAATGGAATTTGGAGTTATTTTACGAGCATGTAGTATGTTTACCATTCGTATGCAATGTGAACCTTTCAGGATCACACCTCGTGCTTCCGCCTTAGAAAGGGGTGTGACAGATTGGTATCTGAGCTGCGATTGTAGTGAACCAGGATTCCTTCTCGAGTCAAGACTACAATCTTTAGGATCCTCTCACGAAAACAATTTTTACAAAAGTTTTCATTGCATAAAACTTTCTGCGACATCCACTACCTGAAACTGTTTTCAAGAGTCAAGTGGACACTATGAGACTTAGGGTGCACTGGAGTAGCACTTGCCTTTGACTAAGAATTACTTGCAACAATGTGTATAATTGTTTGTATATTAATTAAGTAAGTAATAATTAATATATATACATATACCAAGAATAAAATATTACAGGTACACATGTCTTCGTCTGAGAGCAGCGGCCTATCTGAAGGACGCGACCCGATGACGACTGTCTCTGACGACGAGGTAGCATCAACTTCGGAGATTTTCACGTCTAACTTCTAGACCGACCCTGAGATGATAGCCGATGATGATGATCTCGATGATGTCCTAGCTTTACCTTTACCCCTCCATGGCCAGCAGATAATCGGACATCATAATGCAGAGCATCTCGTCAAACCTGTTCCCATCCATGCTATTCCTTTTGCCGCCATCCATGCTGAGGATTGGCCATTCGTTGATGACCTGGATAATGATGTGGCGACTCCTGTTGTGTTCGTTGCTGATATTCCTTCCGATTCTGACGATGAGTCTGATGCCGATTCTTTCGATTCAGTGATATCTTCGGCCCTTTTTGCTGCTGGACTGTGAGCTTATCCGACTGGGGATGATGACGACACTATGTCTGTCATGCCATCCACTTCTACCCGTGTTCCCACACCTCCCCACACTCCTACTCAGATTAGCTCCCTCATACGTCGAATTCATGAGCTTGAGGATGAAGTGACCCATCTTCATAGTTTGATCTTCCCTACACCCCCACCTCTCCCCCATCCCATTAGGTTTTCTTTGCATGTACTGTGATGGAGTAGTGTATTTTGGGTATGAAGAATGTGACCGAGCCTTGGGTACAACTTGAAGACACGAACCGCCGATGTGAAGAAAGATATTTTGTCTTTGATATGTATTAAACTTGTACTATGGGGTGATGTAACCCTTATGCATTTTGTTTTCTTCACAAACAATGATGTAACAAGCTGTCCTAATATGTATAAAGACTCGGTGAATATCTTATGACACATCAGTATTTATCTGTTTATGCATGCTTGTTGCTGTATGAATTGATTTATATGATTGGCGGATTATTTGGTATTATTTATGTGGGTATATGCAGTATGTGTACTACCACTGTCTTGTGTAATGATATCAAACAAATGTCTAACTCTGTTGTGTTGTGTTTTGAAAGAACATGGCACCTAGGAAGACTGTGAACAATCGGGATTCTGATCAACCCCCTCCTCCTCTTCTGTCGAGGACTACCGAAGAACTGAACTCTCTGCTAGAAGAAAGGATCTCCGAAGCTATCGCCTAGTACGAGGCGAACCGTACAGAACACAGTGAAGGATCGGGGGGTACTAGACGTAATGGACAGGGAGACTCATCTGGAGGAAACACAACTCAAGGTAACCTTAAGCTGATTTGCTAAAACATGATGAAATTTATGAACGGTCTTTGTTTCATTGATTGCTCACGTGCGAATTGGTTGGATCAATTCCAGGATGCACCTTCAAGCAGTTCCTCGACTGCAAGCCACTGAACTATGACGGCACTGGAGGTGCAGTGGCTTTTGTGCGCTGGAAGGAGAAGACGGACTCCACTATCCGCATGAGCAAGTGTACCGTGGACCAGCAAGTCACTTTTGTTACTGGGTTGTTTGTTGATGAAGCTTTGACTTGGTGGAATTTGAAAGTCCAGACTCTGGGTGATGATGCTGCGTTTGGTATGACGTGGGACGAGCTAAAGGAAAGAATGAGGGAGAAGTATTGCTCTCGTGCTGAACTCCAAAGGTTGGAGACTGGGTTTTGGAACTTGTCCATGGTAGGTGCGGACATTGTTGGTTATACTCGAAGGTTCCACGACCTGTCAAGAGTGATCCCCTATCTAGTGACTCCCGAATTTAAGCACATCGAGCGCTACATCTGGGGATTGGCTCCAGAATTTCACAGCATGGTGACTGTGGCAAAACCAACAACGATCAATCAGGCTGTAACTCTGGCTGTCAGCCTTACTGAAGATGCTATCCGTATGAAGAAGTTATTGCTGAACCCTACTGAGAAAACTGAGATGCATGCTGAGTCGTCCGGTGACAAGTAAAGGAAACATTCAAATCTGAATCAAGCGACCCGCAACAACAACAAGGATTCGAACAACAAGAAGCGTGATACTAACCCGCCTAAGGAGGCGAAAACCTTCGCAGCTGCAAACGATACTGGAGCTAGGAAGTATCAGGGCACTCTGCCCAAATGTAACCACTGTAACTTTCACCACGTGGGAAACTGTCGCGTTGGGAGATGCGAGAACTGCGGGAAATCGTGTCACCGTACCGAAGATTATTGGGGAAAAAGTATTGGAGGCCGCAATGGTAATGGTAATAGGAACAGGAATGGAAATAGAAATGGTGCCGGTAATGGGAACGGTAATGGAAATGGTAATGGTACTGGTAACAGAAATGGTAACGAAAGTGGGCAGAACCAAGGATGTTTTGGTTGTGGTAGCAAGGAGCATTTCAAGAAAGATTTCCCAAGGGAAAACAACGCTCAAGCTCGAGCATTTGTGATTGGAGCAAGGAACGCACGCGAGGACCCTAATGTGGTCACCGGTACGTTTCTTGTTAACAATCACTTTGCATCCATATTATTTGACACTGGTGCCGATTATAGTTTCATATCTGTGGAATTTAAACGTATGCTTGGAATAGAATCTAGTAGATTAGATATTCCTTATTCCATAGAACTAGCCGATGGTAAACTTGTTGAATCGGGCGAAGTTGTTAGGGGTTATACATTAGAACTTGGTGAGCAGAGATTTAGTATCGACCTCTTACCTGTTCGATTGGGTAGCTTCGATGTGGTGGTCGGAATGGACTGGCTGTCCAAGAATAAGGCTAAAGTTGTTTATCATGAGAAAATCATTTGCATCCCTCTTGCGAATGATGAAACACTCATTGTGCATGGAGAGAAACGAGACACGCCTCTGCGAATCATCAATGGTATGAAGGCGCATAAATGCTTAAGGAAAGGATGTGTTGCATTCCTGGCGCACGTTGTAGACAAGAAGGCTGAGGAGGCGAAACTCGAAGACATTCATGTGGTGAAGGAATTTCCTTATGTTTTTCTCAAAGATTTGCCAGGACTACCTCCGCAACGACAAGTCTAATTTCATATAGACTTGGTTCCAGGCGCCGCTCCTGTGGCCAAGGCACCCTATCGACTTGCGCCATCCGAGATGCAAGAATTATCTACCCAACTCCAGGAGTTGTTGGATAAAGGATTCATAAGGCCGAGCTTCTCGCCTAGGGGAGCTCCGGTTTTGTTCGTAAAGAAGAAGGATGGAACACTGCGGATGTGTATCGATTATAGGGAATTGAATAAGCTCACTGTCAGGAATCAGTATCCACTATCGAGAATTGACGATTTATTCGATCAATTACAAGGATCGAGCTACTACTCAAAGATCGACCTTTGGTCTGGCTATCATCAGTTAAGGATCCAAGAAGAGAGTATACCGAAGACTGTATTCAGGATGCGTTATGGGCATTACGAGTTCCTTGTGATGCCATTTGGATTGACGAACGCGCCCGCAGTATTTATGGATCTGATGAATCGTGTTTGCAAACCATATCTCGATAAATTCGTGATTGTATTTATCGATGATATTCTGATTTATTCACGAACGAAAGAAGAGCATGAGCAGCACCTCAGGACCATTCTGGAACTATTAAAGAAAGAGAAACTTTTTGCAAAGTTCTCAAAATGAGAATTCTGGATTCGGCGAAGATTGAGGCAATAAAGTTCCTAGGTCATGTTGTGAACGAGAAGGGTATGCATGTGGACCCGGCGAAGATTGAGGCAATAAAGAATTGGGAAGCTCCCAAAACCCCGACTGAAGTTCGACTATTTTTGGGATTAGCGGGTTATTACCGCCGGTTTATCGAGAATTTCTCCATGATAGCTCAACCGCTGACCTCCCTCACCCAGAAAGACAAGAAGTACGACTGGGGTGATAAACAGGAAGAAGCCTTCCAACTTCTCAAAAGTAAGCTATGCGATGCACCGATACTATCTTTACCCGAAGGCACTGAAGACTTCGTGGTGTACTGCGACGCTTCGCGTCAAGGGTTGGGTTGCGTGCTCATGCAACGCCAAAAGGTCATTTCTTATGCTTCTAGACAGTTGAAAGTTCATGAGAAGAACTACACTACCCACGACTTGGAGCTAGGCGCGGTGGTATTTGCCTTGAAGATCTGGCGACATTATTTATATGGTACTCGATGTACAATCTTCACAGATCACAAAAGCCTACAGCACATATTTGATCAGAAGGAATTAAATATGCGTCAGCGATGGTGGGTTGAGTTGCTAAACGATTATGATTGTGAGATTAAGTACCATCCTGGAAAAGCAAACGTAGTAGCAGACGCGTTAAGTAGAAAAGAAATGGTTAAGACCCTAAGGGTTCGAGCATTGGAAATGACTATACAAACGAATCTCATTGCGCGCATTCATGACGCTCAACAAGAAGCCCTTAAGAAGGAGAATCGTAGAGCTGAATATCTCCGAGGTATGGAGAAGAAATTGGTGCCAAATGAAGAGGGAACCTTATACTTTATGGGGCGCATTTGGGTTCCTTTTTATGGCGGTATTTGAGAAGTCATCTTTGATGAAGCTCACAAGTCGAGATACTCGATCCACCCAGGATCGGATAAGATGTATCAAGACTTAAAAGAGTATTATTGGTGGCCGAAGCTTAAAAGCGATGTTGCTGTCTATGTTGGAAAGTGCCTAACCTGTGCTAAGGTTAAGGCCGAATATTAGAAACCGTCTGGTCTACTGCAACAACCAGAGATACCCATGTGGAAATGGGAGCAAATTTCAATGGACTTCATAACGAAATTACCCAGGACCCCTCGAGGGCATGACATGATATGGGTGATAGTTGATTGATTAACGAAGGCTGTGCATTTCCTACCCATTCGAGAGAAGGATAGCACCGGGAAGCTTGCTGAGCTGTATCTTAAAGAAATTGTGGCACGTCATGGAGTGCCTATTTCGATTATTTCAGACAGAGATGGGCGTTTCGTATCAAGGATCTGGCAATCCTTCCAGGAGGCCTTTGGATCTCAACTAGATCTAAGCACGGCCTTCCATCCGCAAACAGACGGCCAGAGCGAACGAACCATACAAACACTAGAAGTCATGCTTTGTGCATGTGCTATGGATCTAGGCGGCAACTGGGATACTCATCTACCTCTAGTTGAGTTTTCCTACAATAACAGCTACAATACGAGCCTAACAGCCGCACCGTTTGAAGCTCTATATGGCCGCAAGTATCGTTCGTCGTTATGTTGGTCAGACGCTGGAGACAAGCGGATGATTGGCCCTGAACTTGTTCAAGAGACAACCGACAAGATTATGCAGATCCGAGAGCGCATTAAGCCGGCTCGTGATCGACAAAAGAGCTACGCTGATCGTAGATGGAAACCTTTAGAATTTGAGGTAGGAGACAAAGTTCTGTTGAAGGTCTCACCTTGGAAAGGTGTAGCACGGTTCGGAAAACGTGGAAAGTTGAATCCACGATACATTGCACCATTCAAGATCTTGGAAAGAATTGGGACCATGGCGTACAAATTAGAGTTACCGGAAGAACTTAATGGAGTACATGATACGTTCCATGTTTCCAACCTCAAAAAGAGTCTAACCCAAGAAAAAGTTATTATCCCTGTGGATGAGGTGCATATAGACGACACACTCCAATTTACAGAACAGTCCGTTGAGGTAACGGATTGGAAGATCCATAAAACAAGGAAGAGTCGCATTAAGCTCGTCAAAGTACGTTGGAACTCTAAGCACAGACCCGAGTACATGTGGGAATGTGAAGACCGGTTCAAAGCCAAGTACCCCCATCTGTTCGAGAAAGCTCCTGGGGGAGATAACTGAGCCTGGATTTTGGGACGAAATTCTTTTAACGGGGGGAGACTGTGACAACTGGCACGAAACCGGTAATTTCCGTACAGTTTTAATTATTATTTAATATCTGCAATTATGTACTTAAGTGTCAACATTGTTTGATTACATGCTATACATGTTCATGCACGTTTTATACTTCAAATATTGCTTTATGCGTTACTTTAAGCGTTGCGTCAGAAAGACTAGTAAACTCACCGGTAAGACACTCTGTGTCAGCATTTCCGTAGAAAGCAGTCAGATAATAGAATTAGGGCCTAGGAATAGGTCCAACCTCTAAAATACATTAAAACCCAAGTGTGGATACAAGGGTTAACATATAAACTTTCCGGAAGCTAAACTATGCACTAAAAAGCACCCGAAACTTATCTAAAATGCTGAAATCAGCATAATTCAGCAACAATTCAGCTATATTAAGCTTTTAAACACAAAAATATCATGCAGAATTCATGCTTTATCCATAATTACTTACAAAGTGTCGGGAAGTGAAACTGTCACAAAAGGTGCTTCATACTTAGTGAAACTGCGCAATTTAGCACTTTAACGAACCGTAACGAAACGAACAATCGGACAATAACCGGAACATCAAAATTTGACTAGAAGTAATGTTTTTATGATATTAAACTAGTATTGATGCTAGAACACCTTAAAAATCATAAAAACACCTAAACACACTTAAACTAACTTAAACCCCCTCGTTTGCACTTTAAACCTTTAACTTCCCAAATTTTACACTTTACCCCCACCCCTTCACCCTTGGCTGGCCCTATGGGCCCCACAAGACTTATATTATTTTATTAAACTATGTTCCCTAACTAGAATGCATAAGAATCTTAAAAAGACCATCATGTTGGATATTTTCTTTATAAAGACCTTAAGGTAGTATACTTGTCCTCCATTTCACAAAGTTCACTTCATCTTCTTCCTTGCTTCCCCTTGGTCACTGCTCACTTCACACACACATACACACACACACACCACCCTTTTTAAGCTTCAATCTCATAATCCAAGTTTACTAGAAGGTGTATGGAGGCCATCTAAGAAGGTGTATGGTGCTAGAAGTGGAAGGACCTCACTTTGGAGCTTTTAACCTCTCATTTTCTTCCTTGTTCATCATCTTCATTTTTGTGCCACTTTCCTAGCCATTAGAGCTAGCAGTAAGCTTCTTGATCACTAATTTAAGTCATGTTTATGTTATGTACAAGTTTCACCATCTAAACAACTTAACTTCTAATGTTAAAAATGAAAAGATCTAACATATTCATGAAGAAAATAAGTGATTACATGGATTTTTGGTGTATGTAATGATGTTGTTGATGTTATATCTTGTGTTTATGCTTAGATCAAGTATGTTAAAGCTTGGATCTAACAAGTTTAAGCATGGATCTTGAAGGATCCATGGTTAAACTTGAAGATGAACATATGAAGCATTATGTGAACATGAAGAATGAATTTTGATGCATAATCTTGTAATCTTGAAGTAATAAAGTGTGTGTAGAACTAATTTTTGAAACTAAAATTCATGGAAAGTTTGTTAAAAATTTAAGATAAAGCTTGTTTTTGAAAGATCTAAAGATATTAAGCATGGATCTTGAAAGATCCATGGTTAAACATGATGTTAAAAATAATGATCTTTCTAATAAACATACAAGTGGTTTTAGTATATGATTTACAAACTTTAAAGACCATAAAACTCATGGATGAGTTGGTTAATAAAATAAAGTTTCATAAAAGTTTGTTTAAAATACTCAAGAACACTTATTTTTGGAAAGATCATAATATGTAAAGTGTAGATCTAAAAGATTACACATTTTTAACAAGAATCAAGTTCACAATGATGTTTCATATGAAGATATTAGTGTATGTTGTTGATGATAAATGTTGGAAAATTGTTTTGGTGTTGAAAATAAAATAAACACATGTTTTGAAAACATGGGAAACCTCCATTTTCAGGGGAAACTATGTCAAAATTTTTATAAAATTTTGACACTTAGACAAATATAAGTTTTGTTGAAACTTATTCCCTAAAAATTCACCTAAAAATATTTACCAAGGTTTCCCTAATTTTTGTGTAAAATTACAAGTCAAGAAATGGTGATTTCTTCAAGTTAAAATTTATATTAAGTATGTATATTTTTAGGGAAAATATATATATTTAGTGATCACCAAATTTTGTGCTAAGTGTATATTATGTGTATTATATATGTGTATTAAGAACTTGAAAATACACTAAATACTCCCAAGGAGTATGAATACAAAAATACACATACAAATACAAGAGAATACTAAAGTATACAAGTGTACAAAATTCCTCACAAGGAAATACGTGGACAAATACAAGAAAATATATTTATGAAAATGTATTTCTTAACATATTATTTAACTTGGACAATTTATGAACTTAAAAATATATTTTTGGAAAAAAATATATAACCTATCCAAGTATTGGAATTGGAATTTATGCAAAAGTCGGGTGGATAACAAGAATAGCCATATATATATTTTATAACATGACAAAATATATATATTTCATACAAGTCTTAAAAATATATTATTTTTAAGAAATATAATTTCGGAAAGTAATAAAAATCAAGGTATTGATTTTTGGTGAAAAATACAAAATACACAAGTATTTACATAAAATACAAGTATACTTTCCTAAGAATACTTGTACAAAAATATACTGAGAATATTATTTCACAAAATACTTATATTTATTTTTGGGAAAATAATATAAGTAACATACATGGAAAGTTAAAAATATAAATTATTTTTAACACTTATTAACTTGGCAAAAAGACTTTTAAACAAACATATATTTTAAGGGTGAAATATATATTTACAATACATACTCAAAGGTGCACGACACAACGTACGGGCAAGACCCGGCAATCAAGGGCACGACCCTCACTAAGATTGAACATACAAAGAACATATACATAAACAAAAGATGGTGACTTGTACTTGTGTGATACAAGTACAGTGACTAACGTAAATAGAACACGTATAGGTCACGACACTACAAAAACCAACCGGTGAAGTTTACGACGCAGGATACGCAAAGTTGTGAGTTCATGTCCCCACTTTTAAACTTTTACTTGTTTTCTAAACTTGGGGAAAATACATGTACAATGGTATGTATCACACAAAACTAAGGAATGACACATAGATCACGTGACGAATAGGGTACCATAAGCACCATTAGTCAACTTAGACCGCGGAACAGAAGGGTTAGATCTAATGGGTTTCAGGCAACCCTACTCTTGGCCTACTTTTACCAATGAGTGCTTTTGTGTCTCAGTCGATCTCGACAAAAATGCCTAGGTTTAGTGGCTTCCTATGTCGTGACATATGTTAATGTCCTCACGAAACATTAGCGATCTCGTATTCCTTACATTTACAGACACGACACATATACGTTTTACAAATTACATACCATGTTTTCATTCAAGTATATAAACATTCAATACAAAAACTGCATGAATTCACACCAACATTATCTTGATGATTTTCCAAAACTTACATGTATTTCAGGTAACTAAAGTGGATGTACGTGCGGTCTTACCCTTGCTCCTAGATGTCGTTTCTGTTTTTAATTACTTTGTGTCAAGACTCCTATGCCCATTTTGCGGGATTTGGTTGTTATGTCCCATCCTGTGTGGTGATATAAGGATCAAAACCTTTATGTTTGTCTTTGAATAATGTTGTAAACTTTTCAGACAATATTTTAGGCTGTGATGTAAACTCAAGACTTAACTTATGTTTTTAATTATGTAATGTTAATGGCATTTGAGTTATTTTATGAGCATGTAGTATGTTTACCATTCGTATGCAATGAGAACCTTTCAGGATCACACCTCGTGCTTCCGCCTTAGAAAGGGGTGTGATAGATTGGTATCAGAGCTGCGATTGTAGTGAACCAGGATTCCTTCTCGAGTCTAGACTACAATCTTTAGGATCCTCTCACGAAAACAATTTTTACAAAAGTTTTCATTTCATAAAACTTTCTGCGACATCCACTACCTGAAACTGTTTTCAAGAGTCAAGTAAGGACAGTATGAGACTTAGGGTGCACTGGAGTAGCACTTGCCTGTGACTAAGAATTACTTACAACAATGTGTATAATTGTTTGTATATTAATTAAGTAAGTAATAATTAATATATATACATATACCAAGAATAAAATATTACAGGTACACATGTTTTCGTCTGAGATAGTGGCCTATCTGAAGGACGCGACCCGATGACGACTGTCTCTGACGACGAGGTAGCATCAACTCCGGAGATTTTCACGTCTGACTTCGTGACCGACCCTGAGATGATAGCCGATGATGATGATCTCGACGATGTCTTAGCTTTACCTTTACCCCTCCATGGCCAGCAGATCATCGGACATCCCAATGCAGAGCATCTCGTCAAACCTGTTCCCATCCATGCTATTCCTTTTGCCGCCATCCCTGCTGAGGATTGACCATTCATTGATGACCTGGATAATGATGTGGCGACTCCTGTTGTGTTCGTTGCCGATATTCCTTCCGATTCTGACGATGAGTCTGATGCTGATTCCTTCGATTCAGTGATATCTTCAGCCCTTTTTGCTGCTGGACTGAGAGCTTATCCGACTGGGGATGATGATTGATGTGCGTTAGGTGTGATATAGTTTTATGTATATTTTTCACCCTTTTTAACACTTTAGTCAAGTTTTAAATTTATAAAACACGATATTTTACTCACACTAAACACACATATGGGCAAGTGCACCCATCGTGAGCGTAGTATAGCGTTGGTAAGATACCGAGGTCGTCCAAGGACACAAGAGCTTTTAGTACCGGTTTATCCTCAACGTCTAATCAAATCAAAAGTTTAGAAAAAGGTTTTAAACATGAAAATAAAAAAAAATAAAAATGCTGAAAAATAAAATAAAATCAAAACAGATAGACAAGATGAATCACTTGGATCCGACACGCCTTTAGTGTAACCTTTGATGTTTTCCGCACTTTTGCACTTTTTAAGAGATTATCTTAGTTATAGTAGTAGGCCCCTCTTTTGAAGGTGACGTTACCCTCGGCTAAGTGGTTTGAGTCAGCAGGGATACAATCGCAAGTAGCCGGGTTAATGTATTAATAGTAGTTTACGTATAAGGGGATCAAGCCATTCGCACCCCCGCCATCCAATACCAGGGGGTATTGAAGGAGGTCCAGTAAGCTTGACCCAAGTCCTTGCAGGATCTATACACTGAACAAGGCAAGAACCTTACCAAACCATTCCCTTAACCCCCGACCAGGTAGCCAACATATCTCCATATAGACCGTGGAGATATGAATGGTGTAAATCTTTTATTTTATATAGACAGTAAAATAACGCCAAGACACCACGGACAAATGATAAGGAAGTTTCACCTTCAACATAAGAAACTAGTTATTAAAGTCATTAATACAAAACCAAATAAAAAGTGCGAAAAGATTAAAAAACAAAAAGTATTACACTAAATGCTTGTCTTCACCAAGTGATGTAAGAGACTTAGGCAAACATGGCCTTTGATTGTCAAGAACTCTTACTATCAATCTTAGATCCCGAGACTACTACACACACTCTATGATGGATGATGGATGATGGTGGTGGATGTGGGTGTTGTGATGGTGGTGGAGTGTGGGTGAAGTGGGGGAGTGGTGGTTTGTCAAGGGATGCTTTTGAAGTGAACCAAGCACCCCTATTTATAGCCTGCACAGAAGCCCGGACACGGCCCCGAGTACGCTGGGCACGGCCCCGTGTCCATCCACTTTATATTTCTTCATTAATTGCAGTTTGTCTGCATTAGTTGACCTCGCCCCCGTGTCCGCTGGGCACGGCCCCGTGTGCAGAAGCGTATATGTACTATCAAGATTTGCTTGGATTCTGGGAATCTTAGCGTTGACCACGTCCGTGTTGAGCTGGACATGCCCCCGTGTTGGGAAATAGAAGCTTCTACAACTTTGTCTTTTCTGCAGACACTTGGGCACACCCCCGTGTCCGCTGGGCACGGGGCGTGTTCAACCTTCTGATCTCTTGTTTTTTCTTGGTTGTCGAGGGGTCGGGCATTCCACGTTTATTCCTCTTCTTGTATTTATGTTAGATTTTGCTGTATTTTTGCTTCTTTTGTTTATTTGCGCTCATTTAATCCTGAAAATACAAAAGGAAGACAAAAGCACACTTTTTCCAACATTAGTACTAAAAAAGGGTTAGTTTTATGCCTCATTTGATGTAATATATATGTTGCATTTTACACACATCAAATAGCCCCACACTTGAATCTTTGCTTGTCCTCAAGCAAAACTCTTTATAGTCTGGCTTACACGCCCAAATGGAATGGGTAGAAGAGAAGTTTTGGGCTTGTCTTGAGTGTCGGGATTCCAAGATCTTTATTAGGCTTTATTTTTATGTTATTTACAATCCTATTCGTTATGATTTATTTAGAACGTTTCATAAGATAAATTACTTATTTGGGCATAACATGCCTCTTTAAAATTCCATTTATATACAAGTTCACATACCTCACGGGAGATCACTCAACACTCGGCCGAATATGTATTTTTGTGAAACACTCGAGACCGGCATGGAACTTTCTTCTACCATATGCTTGCCAAGCAATCAATCCTCCTCCTTTTTAACTATACACCTTTGTAAATATCAAGAGGTCTTGGGGAAGGGTTAGGCTTGGGATAAAGGTAGGTGGTTTTGGGTTAGTGGTTAGTAAAAAGGGCGAAAGGCGTAAAAAGCGTCGGTTTTCAAAAAACTTTTTATTTTTTTGTGACTTATTATTCAAACGAAGCATTTTCAAACAAAGTTTCTTTTGGGGAACTTGTTTGTTTATTGCTATAATTTATCATCATCATTATTTTTTTTCAATGATAAGGAATGTGACATGAAGACCGAGCTTTTTACTAAAATAAGGGTTTAAAAATAAAAAGGTTTTGGTGGTTAAGGGATGTTTGTTTTGTGGGTTTAGAAATGAAAAAGGTTTAGGCTCAAAGGGGTTAACTAGGGGGATTTTGGGTAGGTGGTAAAAAAAATGAAAAATAATGGTGTTGAAAAGAAAAAGGGTTAGTCTTAATGCCTCCATCATTTACTTACTTGGGTTTAAGTTGGTAAGGACCGGGAATGTATTGTCATGGCAAGTTCTAGAGTCGTAAGAAACCAAGCGGTTAATCACACAAGAAACGAAAGATGAGCATTTAATCTAAAGATGTGTATTTGTATGCTCAATAAAAGGCTCAAAACTCACTTTTTTTGTGGGAATGAGTTTTTTTAATGTGATCAAGTATATATAATCAAATTTAATTAGATTTGTCATGCCGTTTCATAATTTTCTTATGTTGGTTCTTTTTATCACGACGCTATCGGTTGTAAATTTGTAAAAATATAACCTTTTTTTAGAACTTGTTATTCCCAAATTAAACCAAGACAAGTAAAAAAAAATGGAAAGTTTTTTTGAAAAAAAATTGGGGTGTTTAGCGGTTCCAATAGAGTTTTGTGTAAGGCTTGTTATTAGGACTTGCAAAATTCAAGGTTTTAGCATCCCCCACACTTAAATTACACATTGTCCTCAATGTGTCCCAAAAATAAGTTTTTAGGTTGATTGAATACGTAAAAGGTGTGTTAAAAACAAAAATTTATGATACTGGGTATCTGGACACGGGCCGTGGTGACCGGGCACGGCCCCGTGTTCAGATTGCCAGTAACAGAAGGCTGGGCACGGGGGCGTGTTCAGTGTCCAGGTACCTGAACTGGGCGTTTTTCTGCAGACCATTGAGCACGGGGCGTGTTGGCTAAGCACGGCCCGTGCTGAACTTACTATAATGAAGAAAAAATGTCGGGAGGCTCTGTTTTTGTGCATGGGGTGTTGGTTCAAGCTTCCCTTAGTATCCTTCACCATCCCGAGTGTGTTTTATTCCTGAAAATTAAAACTAAATTAGAAAGCATAAAAGTTAATCTAAATTAAAACTAAGGATAGTTCCACGGAATGCCTCCGTGGTGCGCCACGTTTATAAGGGTCCTTGGCTAGACCCAAAGTCAGTCATATGTTACCCAAGTGGGATGTTTTGCATCCCATGTTGCACCGTCGGAGAGCATTATCCAAACTTGAGTCTATGACTTTCATGTAATTGACCGGGTCGTCGTCTTCTACTCTCTTACCAACCCCAAACTTCATCACCTTGTCCCCAACCCTCAATGTTAGTGTCCCACCATTCATATCTACCACTGCGTGGGCCGTAGCTATGAATGGCCTCCCTAAGATGAGTGGTACTTCGGTATCTTCCTCCATATCTAGTATGACAAAGTTGGCCGGGAAGACAAAGTCTCCGACTTTAACCAATAGATTTTCAGCGACACCTTGTGGATATTTTACGGACCTATCGGCGAGTTGTATGCTCATTTTTGTAGGGTTTGTTTTCCCTAGTCTGAGTCGGTCGAACATTGATGCGGGCATGAGGTTGATACTAGCCCCGAGGTCAGCTAGTGCATTACGAATGGGTGATTCCCCAACTGAACAAGGGACGGTGAAGCTTCCGGGATCGATCTTCTTTTGCGGGAGTTTGTTGAGTAGCAAGGCGGAGCATTCTTCGCTTAAATTAACTAATTGCAATGATTCGATTTTCCTTTTGTGAGTGAGGAAGTCCCTCATAAATTTTCAATATTTAGGCATTTGAGTTAGGACTTCGACAAATGGAATATTAACATGCAATTGTTTTAGTAAATTTATGAATTTTGTGAATTGCTCATCAGTCTTTTGGCGAAGTAACCGACCGGGGTACGGTACCGGAGGATTCTTGGTAGGCTCTTGATTTGGTGGAGGAGCCGTCTCTTGTTGGGGTGTCGGCAGAGTTGCAGTTTGGCTAGATCGGCTCTTTTCAGTTGGAGGTAGCGGAGCCTCCTCGGGACCTACGGTACGGTTTCTCAATGTGATGAGATGCACTTGCGCCTTTGGGTTGATTTCGGTATTGCTGGGTAATGCGCCCTGTGGTCTCTCGTAGAAATTTTGAGTTAGTTGATTTAGTTGTTTTTCAATGTTTTGAATACTAGCTTGTTGATTTCTAAAGTTCGATTCCAGTTGTTGAAATCGATCCGAGTTTTTCTTTTCGGTTTCGGAGATGAGGGGAGAGACAGTATCCTCAAGCCTCTCTCGTCCCCCTTGTTGTTGTTGTTGAGAGAAATTTTGTGACTCGTTTCTTGGTTGTTGAAAGTTTGTCCGTTGGTTTAGATTTTGTTGGTTACTACCAATGCCGGGTTCTCTCCAACCAAGGTTAGGGTGGTTACGCCATCCTTGGTTGTAGGTACCCGTTGGAGGACCTGACGGCCTAGGTCTATTATCAATGTAGTTTACCGTTTCTGTTTGATTATCCATTTCTTTCATACAACTCCAATTTTCATGTGGCCCACCACACCCTTCACAAGCCATAACCGAGGCCGTTTTTGCCATTTCTAACTTTTTTTATTTTTGAAGAAAGGGCCTTGATTTGGGCTTGCAAGGAGGTGCTTTCGTCAACCTTATGGGTGCCCGGGGCAATAGATTTTGTGCCTCGGGGAGTGCCACTGAAAATTGGTTTGAGCAATTTCCTCAATTTGATTATAAATTTCATTTGGGCGACGATTACCTAAAAGTCCCCCAGAGCTAGAGTCACGTGTTTGTCTTGTGTGTGGCAGCAACCCATTATAGAAAGTGGATACTTGTTGCCACAGTGCAAGACCATGATGAGGACACTTTCTTAGTAGCTCCTTGAACCTTTCCCAAGTTTCATATAAGGATTCCCCATCCTCTTGTGAATATGTATTAATTTCAGTCATTAATTTAGCCGTTTTAGCAGGAGGGAAATACTTATATAAAAACTTTTGGGCTAGTTCATCCCAGGTGTTTACCGAACCAACTGGGAGGGTATTAAACCAAGCCTTAGCTCGGTCTTTTAGTGAAAATGGAAACATTCGGAGGCGGATGGCGTCATTTGATGCTCCATTGATCCGAAAAGTATAACATATTTCCAAAAAGTTAGTAATATGTAAATGGGGATCTTCGTTCGCAAGCCCGTGGAAGGTTGCGGAGTTTTGGAGCATTTGTATCAAATGCGGCCGAAGTTCGAAGTTGTTGGCCTCGACATTCGGTGCATTGATAGCAGCGCCAAGATTACCTACAGTGGGTCATAGGTAATCCATGAGGGTACGTTGATCCGCCATTGGAAGTGGGTCCCCCGAAACTTTCTCTTGGTTTTTAGCTTTAAGTCTTTTTCTTAGAAAGCGTTCGGGTTCGTCTAGAGGTTCTTTTATGTCTCTACTGGAACTGGAGCTCATACACTGCGTAGAAAGTTCTGGTGCGGCACCTGGGTTCCAAGTCCAGTAATAAAAACAAAGAGAACGTTGGTCAGAAGTTTTACCACGGCCCCATGCTCAGATGAACACATCCCGTGGTTGGAGTTACAGTGATTGTTTTCCGGATCCCTGTTACTGGAGAGCTCGACACGGCCCCGTGCAGCACCAACACGGCCCCGTGCTCAGCTCTCTGTAACTCGGAAAATAAAAACTGCCAGTAACAAGGCTGGGCACGACCCATGTCCGACCAGGCACGACCCCGTGCTGCAGTCTGCAGAAGCTGAAAATTCTAGAAAAATCATAAAAAAAACAGAAAAATAAGAAAAACGATTAGGCCGTTGATTTCTAACTTTCTTAAAATCCTTGTGTCCCCGGCAACGGCGCCAAAAACTTGATGTGCGTTAGGTGTGATATAGTTTTATGTATATTTTTCGCCCTTTTTAACACTTTAGTCAAGTTTTAAATTTATAAAACACGATATTTTACTAACACTAAACACACATATGGGCAAGTGCACCCATCGTGAGCGTAGTATGGCGTTGGTAAGATACTGAGGTCGTCCAAGGACACAAGAGCTTTTAGTACTGGTTTATCCTCAACGTCTAATCAAATCAAAAGTTTAGAAAAAGGTTTTAAACATGAAAATAAAAAAAACTAAAAATGCTGAAAAATAAAATAAAATAAAAAACAGATAGACAAGATGAATCACTTGGATCCGACTCGCCTTTAGTGTAACCTTTGATGTTTTCCGCACTTTTGCACTTTTTAAGAGATTATATTAGTTATAGTAGTAGGCCCCTCTTTTGAAGGTGACGTTACCCTCGGCTAAGTTGTTTGAGTCAGCAGGGATACAATCCCAAGTAGCCGGGTTAATGTATTAATAGTAGTTTACATATGAGGGAATCAAGCCATTCGCACCCCCGCCATCCAATACTAGTGGGTATTGAAGGATGTCCTAGTAAGCTTGACCCAGGTCCTTGCAGGATCTATACACTGAACAAGGCAAGAACCTTACCAAACCATCCCTTTAACCCCCGACCAGGTAGCCAACATATCTCCATATAGACCGTGGAGATATGAATGGTGTAAATCTTTTATTTTATATAGACAGTAAAATAACACCAAGACACCACGGAAAAATGATAAAGAAGTTTTACTTTTAACATACGAAACTAGTTATTAAAGTCATTAATACAAAGTGCGAAAAGATTAAAAAACAAAAGTATTACACTAAATGCTTGTCTTCATCAAGTGATGTAAGAGACTTAGGCAAACATAGCCTTTGATTATCAAGAACTCTTACTATCAATCTTGGATCCCAAGACTACTACACACACTCTATGATGGATGATGGATGATGGTGGTGGATGTGGGTGTTTTGATGGTGGTGGAGTGTGGGTGAAGTCGGAGAGAGGTGGTTTGTCAAGGGATGCTTTTGAAGTGAACCAAGCACCCCTATTTATAGCCTGCACAGAAGCCCGGACATGGCCCCGTGTCCATCCACTTTCTCTTTCTTCATTAATTGCAGTTTGTCTGCATTAGTTGACCACTCCCCCGTGTCCGCTGGGCACGGCCCCGTGTGCAGAAGCGTATTTGTGCTATCAAGATTTGCTTGGATTCTGCGAATCTTAGCGTTGACCACGGCCGTGTTGAGCTGGGCACGCCCCCGTGTTGGGAAATAGAAGCTTCTACAACTTTGTCTTTTCTGCAGACACTTGGGCACGCCCCCGTGTCCGCTGGGCACGGGGCGTGTTCAGCCTTCTGATCTCTTGTTTTTGCTTGGGAAGATGCTATCGAGGGGTCGAGCATGCCACGTTTATTCCTCTTCTTGTATTTATGTTAGATTTAGCTGTATTTTTGCTTCTTTTGTTCATTTGCACTCATTTAATCCTGAAAATACAAAAGGAAGACAAAAGCACACTTTTTCCAACATTAGTACTAAAAAAGGGTTAGTTTTATGCCTCATTTGATCTAATTTATATGTTGCATTTTACACACATCAATGATGACACTATGTCTGTCATGCCATCCACTTCTACCCGTGTTCCCACACCTCCCCACAGTCCTACTCAGATCAGCTCCCTCATACGTCGAATTCATGAGCTTGAGGATGAAGTGACCAATCTTCATAGTTTAATCTTCCCTACACCCCCACCCTCTCCCCCATCCCATTAGGTTTTCTTTGCAAGTACTGTGATGGAGTAGTGTATTTTGGATATGAAGACTATGACCGAGCCTTGGGTACAACTTGAAGACACGAACCGCCGATGTGAAGAAAGATATTTTGTCTTTTATATGTATTAAACTTGTACTATGGGGTGATGTAACCCTTATGCATTTTGTTTTCTTCACAAACAATGATGTAACAAGTTGTCCTAATATGTATAAAGACTCGGTGAATATCTTATGACACATCAGTATTTATCTAGTTTATGCATGCTTGTTGCTGTATGAATTGATTTATATGATTGGCGGATTGTTTGGTATTATTTATGTGGGTATATGCAGTATGTGTACTACCACTGTCTTGTGTAAGAATATCAAAGAAATGTCTAACTCTATTGTGTTGTGTTTTGAAAGAACATGGCACCCAGGAAGACTGTGAACAATCGGGATTCTGATCAACCCCCTCCTCCTCTTCTGCCGAGGACTGCCGAGGAACTGAACTCTCTGCTAGAAGAAAGGATCTCCGAAGCTATCGCCCAGTACGAGGCGAACCGTACTGAACACAGTGGAGGATCGGGCGGTACTAGACGTAATGGACAGGGAGACTCATCTGGTGGAAACACAACTCAAGGTAATCTTAAGCTGATTTGCTAAAACATGATGAAATTTATGAATGGTCTTTGTTTCATTGATTCCTCACGTGCGAATTGGCTGGATCAATTCCAGGATGCACCTTCAAGCAGTTCCTCGACTGCAAGCCACTGAACTATGACGACACTGGAGGTGCAGTGGCTTTTGTGCGCTGGACGGAGAAGACTGACTCCACTATCCGCATGAGCAAGTGTACCGCGGACCAGCAAGTCACTTTTGTTACTGGGTTGTTTGTTGATGAAGCTTTGACTTGGTGGAATTTGCAAGTCCAGACTCTAGGTGATGATGCTGCGTATGGTATGACGTGGGACGAGCTAAACGAAAGAATGAGGGAGAAGTATTGCTCTCGTGCTGAACTCCAAAGGTTGGAGACTGAGTTTTGGAACTTGTCCATGGTAGGTGCGGACATTGTTGGTTATACTCGATGGTTCCAGGACCTGTCAAGAGTGATCCCCTATCTAGTGACTCCCGAATTTAAGCGCATCGAGCGCTACATCTGGGGATTGGCTCCAGAATTTTACAGCATGGTGACTGCGGCAAAACCAACAACGATCACTCAGGCTGTAACTCTTGCTGTCAGCCTTACTGAAGATGCTGTCCGTATGAAGAAGTTATTGATGAACCCTACTGAGAAAACCGAGATGCATGCTGAGTCATCCGGTGACAAGAAAAGGAAACAATCAAATCTGAATCAAGCGACCCACAACAACAACAAGGGTTCGAACAACAAGAAGCATGATACTAACCCGCCTAAGGAGGCGAAAACCTTCGCAGCTGCAAACGATACCAGAGCTAGGAAGTATCAGGGCACTCTGCCCAAATGTAATCGCTGTAACTTTCACCACGTGGGAAACTGTCGCATTGGGAGATGTGAGAACTCGCGGGAAATCGGGTCACCGTACCAAAGATTGTTGGGGAAAAAGTATTGGAGGCTGCAATGGTAAAGGTAACAGGAACGGGAATGGAAATCGAAATGATGACGGTGATGGGAACGGTAATGGAAATGGTAATGGTACTGATAACATAAATGGTAACGGAAATGGGCAGAACCAAGGATGTTTTGGTTGTGGTAGCAAGGAGCATTTCAAGAAAGATTGCCCTAGGGAAAACAACGCTAAAGCTCAAGCATTTGTGATTGGAGCAAGGAACGCACGCGAGGACCCTAATGTGGTCACCGATACGTTTCTCGTTAACAATCACTTTGCATCCATATTATTTGACACTGTTGTCGATTATATTTTCATGTCTGTGGAATTTAAACGTATGCTTGGAATAGAATCTAGTAGATTAGATATTCCTTATTCCATAGAACTAGCCGATGGTAAACTTGTTGAATTGGGCGAAGTTGTTAGGGGTTGTACATTAGAACTTGGTGAGCAGAGATTTAGTATCGACCTCTTACCTGTTCAATTGGGTAGCTTCGATGTGGTGGTCGGAATGGACTAGCTATCCAAGAATAAGGCTGAGGTTGTTTGTCACGAGAAAATCATTCGCATCCCTCTTGCGAATGATGAAACACTCATCGTGCATGGAGAGAAATGAGACACGCCTCTGCGAATCATCAATGGTATGAAGGTGCAGAAGTGCTTGAGGAAAGGATGTGTTGCATTCCTGGCACACGTTGTAGACAAGAAGGCTGAGGAGCCGAAGCTCGAAGACATTCCTGTGGTGAAGGAATTTCCTAATGTTTTTTCCCGAAGATTTGCCAGGACTACCTCCGCACCGACAAGTCGAATTTCATATAGACTTGGTTCCAGGCGCTGCTCCTGTGGCCAAGGCACCCTATCGACTTGCGCCATCCGAGATGCAAGAATTATCTACACAGCTCTAGGAGTTGTTGGATAACGGATTCATAAGGCTGAGCTTCTCGCCTTGGGGAGCTCTAGTTTTGTTCGTAAAGAAGAAGGATGGAACACTGCAGATGTGTATCGATTATAGGAAATTGAATAAGCTCACTGTCAAGAATCAGTATCCACTACCGAGAATTGACGACTTATTCGATCAATTACAAGGATCGAGCTACTACTCAAAGATCGACCTTTGGTCTGGCTATCATCAGTTAAGGATCCAAGAAGAGAGTATACTGAAGACTGCATTCACGATGCGTTATGGGCATTACGAGTTCCTTGTGATGCCATTTGGATTGACGAACGCGCCTGCAGTATTTATGGATCTGATGAATCGTGTTTGCAAACCATATCTCGATAAATTCGTGATTGTATATATCGATGATATTCTGATTTATTCACGAACGAAAGAAGAGCATGAGCACCTCAGGACCATTCTGGAACTATTAAAGAAAGAGAAACTTTATGCAAAGTTCTCAAAATGCGAATTCTGGATTCGCGAACAGTTCCTAGGTCATATTGTGAACGAGAAGGGTATACATGTGGACCCGGCGAAGATTGAGGCAATAAAGAATTGGGAAGCTCCCAAAACCCCGACTGAAGTTCGACAATTTTTGGGATTAGTGGGCTATTACCGCCGGTTTATCGAGATTAAGTACCATCCTGGAAAAGCAAACGTGAGATTAAGTACCATCCTGGAAAAGCAAACGTAGTAGCAGACGCGTTAAGTAGAAAAGAAAGGGTTATGACCCTAAGGGTTCGAGCATTGGAAATGACTATTCGAACCAATCTCACTGCGCGCATTCATGACGCTCAACAAGAAACCCTTAAGAAGGAGAATCATAGAGCTGAATATCTCCGAGGTATGGAGAAGAAATTGGTGCCAAATGAAGAGGGAACCTTAAACTTTATGGGGCGCATTTGGGTTCCGCTCTATGGCGGTATTCGAGAAGTCATCTTTGATGAAGCTCATAAGTCGAGATACTCGATCCACCCAGGATCGGATAAGATGTATCAAGACTTAAAAGAGTATTATTGGTGGCCGAAGCTTAAAAGCGATGTTGCTGTCTACGTTGGAAAGTGCCTAACCTGTGCTAAGGTTAAGGCCGAATATCAGAAATCGTCTGGTCTACTGCAACAACCAAAGATACCCATGTGGAAATGGGAGCAAATTTCAATGGACTTCATAACGAAATTACCCAGGACCCCTCGAGGGCATGACATTATATGGGTGATAGTTGATCGATTAACGAAATCTGCGTTTTTCCTATCCATCCAAGAGAAGGATAGCACCGGGAAGCTTGCTGACGGCCAGAGCGAACGGACCACACAAACACTAGAAGATATGCTTCATGCATGTGTTATGGATCTAGGCGGCAGCTGGGATACTTATCTACCTCTAGTTGAGTTTTCGTACAATAACAGCTACCATACGAGCATAAAAGCCGCACCGTTCGAAGCTTTATATGGCCGCAAGTGCCGTTCGCCGTTATGTTGGTCAGACACTGGAGACAAGATTATGCAGATCCGAGAGCGCATTAAGGTGGATCGTGATCGACAAAAGAGCTACGCTGATCGTAGACGGAAACCTTTAGAATTCGAGGTGGGAGACAAACTTCCGTTGAAGGTCTCACCTTGGAAAGGTGTAGCAAGGTTCGGAAAACGTGGAACGTTGAATCCACGATACATTGGACCATTCAAGATCTTAGAAAGAATTGTTACCGTGGCGTACAAATTAGAGTTACCGAAAGAACTTAACGGAGTACATGATACGTTCCATGTATCCAACCTCAAAAAGAGTCCAACCCAAGAAACAGTTATCATCCCTGCGGATGAGGTGCATATAGACGACACACTCCGATTTACAGAACAGCCCGTTGAGGTAACGGATTGGAAGATCCATAAAACAAGGAGGAGTCACATTAAGCTCGTCAAAGTACGTTGGAAATCTAAGCACGGACCCGAGTACACGTGGGAACGTGAAGACCGGTTCAAAGCCAAGTACCCCTATCTGTTCGAGAAAGCTCCTGTGGGCGATAACTGAGCCTGAATTTCGGGACGAAATTCTTTTAACGGGGGGAGACTGTGACAACTGGCATGAAACCGGTAATTTCCATATAGTTTTAATTATTATCTAATATCTGCAATTATGTACTTAATTGTCAACATTGTCTGATTACATGCTATATGTAACGCCCCAAAATCTGAATGTTAATATTTGTCGTGTGTTCTGATATGACACGTCATGAAATAAATAACTAGGCTATTTAACCTAGTTAAGGGTATGGTCAAAAGAATTAAAAGAGGAAGGTAATGTCAGTTATGTTTTAAAGGTAAACCCGAGGGGCTAAAGTGGGAAAGATGAAAGTTAAGTTATTAAATAACTTATAACACACAAACACACACATACGTGTGTGTTCGAGAAGGAGCAGGAGGATCCTATGGAGCCTCAAACCCTAGCATCATCTTTATGCTCAAATCGGAAGGCAAGATGAAGCTTAAATCCATAACCGAGCATGGATTAATGATCACCAACACGAGAGGATCATAAGGTATGTTTTAAATCTAAGATTGGTGATCATGGGTGAAGTGGGTTATGCTCTAATCCGTGAGTTAATATGAAATTGATCATGTACAAGGGTTAGAATCCTCGTATAGAACATGGGTTATGTATGGTTTGTGTTAATTTGATGATTAGAGGTGAAACCCGTTAGTTAGGGTGAAGATGATGACTAGAATCACCTCCTATGTTCAAGTCTTGTTGAATGATTGATGTATTATGTGGGTATGATGAATTATTGTTAGATGAAAGTATAGGAATATGATGATGTTATGTTTAATGTTCATTTGGAATGATATATGATGATTAGTAGTAGGATTTGATGGGTTATGTATGAGTTTAGAAGATTTGTGCATGAAATAGTTGTACGTTATGTTTACAAGGTAGTACTCACATCAGGTGTGTGATGCAATGTATATAGTTTCGTCCGTATAGTCGATTATGATGTTACGGGTATATGTTGATAAGTTGATGGTTACATATGGTTAATAGTTGACTTTTGAAAGTCAACAAGATTAAGAAACATGATTTGACTCGTTGTCGTAAAGGTAGGATTATAGGAAGTCGTTTGGTACATGTTATGTTAATATGTATTATTTGTAATTACATGATGAATTACGTGTGATGGAAAGGATATGAAGTCGATTATATGTTTTAATGCTTGTTAGTAATGACTAAGGAAAGTTAGGTGTGAATTATGCGAATGATATGATGGTTACATGTACAAATGAGTATGCTAATAAGGGTGTGGTTTCGATGAAATGAAAGTATAGGAAACACGTCGAGACGGACTCAAGCTTGAGGTGTTAACGGGTCAAGAAGAGGCAAGGAATCGGATACGAGCACGGACGCATAAGGTAAGTGATTTCTGTAACCACTTCTTAGTTCGATTAAGTAATATGGTGTTTTAATTAACTAAACACGATGGTTGAAGACAAGTATGTGTCGTAGTCTTTTGTCGTAAAGTATGGGATTAAAGTTGACCAAAATGCCCTTGATGGGTATTTTGGGCAAACGATCTTAAAAAGTAGTTTAGAAGCAAGTTACTCGATTAGTGTAATGTTTTGGTTAAGTATGAAAGTGAGAAGTATGGTTTGTAAGTCATAAACGTTTTAATGCGCAATTACCCTTAACGGGTCAAAATAAGTTTTTGAGCGAAAACAGTTGGAATGAGATGTAGGGCATCCGAGAATGAATCTTTTATGACAAATGACCTTGAAACTATCAATTCATATGAAGTTAAGGTCAAACAAACAAGTTATGTGGGTAAATGCATGAACGGGTAGAAATCATGGAAAAGGGTAATAAGCCGAAGGCTTAAAAGTTATAAATTTCGGTATTTCAAATGTTGGATCTTAACTCCATAAGATGGAGAATTAAATTACGGACGCGTAGGAAAAAGAATCGGGTAAAACGGACCAATAACGAAGAAGTTATGACCGTTTCCGTGAAACGGGATCGCGCTGGGAATGTGCAGCAAGTTGCTGCAAAGTTTCTGTCAAAACAAGGGCCTAGCGTGACGCCAAGGGCCTTGGCGTCACGCGAGCCCCCTGGTTGTCGAAAGTTTCTCGTTTGCTCAGTTTTGGCTTGGGAACTCGTTTAAACGCGTTTTAAGTTGCGTATGACTAATTTAACTCATGTTTTGTGACCATTAGGGTAAGCATACGTGTGGATAGGTATGTATGGATGTTGTATATCTCTATACACACATGTAGAAGTGTATGTAAGCGTGTATGCGCGTATGTATGTAAGATTATAGTGTGTAAGCGAGCACATAAGAATATATGAAGAGGTATATGAGTAGGCAAGTATGAGTAGGGTATATTGCAATGGGTGATTGAAAATACGAAGGTAGGTATGTATGTGGGTATATACGTATGTATGTCGTATAAGTATAAGTGTATGTATGTAAGGGGGTATGTAGATAGTATGTATATGTAGTCAAGTGAGTATGTACGAAGGTATGCTCGTATGTAAGTTGTGAGAAGGTATGTAATAAGTATGTGCGTATGTAAGTATGTATGTATGTATGTATGTATGTATGTATGCAGGTATGTATGTATGTATGTAGGTATGTAAGTATGTATGTATGTATGTATGTATGAATGGAGGTATTCAGGTATGCACGTACGTAGGTACGTACGTACGTATGTATGTAGGTACATAAGTATGTATGTTGCTATGTGTAATCGTACGTATATGTATAAGTACTATGAAAGTCTGTACGCATGCATTCAATGAAATTGAGTACTAACGACAATAACAGCGTGCCTAGTGATGAAGTGTAACGCAGGAATACCACGGAAGTCTCACTACGGATCGTATGATCAGAGGGAAAGCCGGGATGTAAAGAGTTAATGAAATGAAAAGTAAACGTAAACAAATCTTGTATGCTTATGATACGTACTAACGTTATGAATTTTATGTGGTGAGCGCAGGCAGTACCAGCCATGATGATTACTAAGGAATAGAGATCGAAGATCGAGTCACAAGACAGATTGTACGGGAATGTTTAAATATGTAATTTAGTGTTGATAAGTTATGTTCTTATTTTATAAAATGAATTTTTAGAATGTCAAGATGTATGTCATGAAAGAAATTTTAAGACTCGAAATTCCGCTGCGTCGTTTTAAGGTTAAACGTGTTAGGGTGTTACAAGTTGGTATCAGAGCCCTGGTTTGAGGGAATTAAGTACGAAAAGTTAAGTACTTGAACTCAAACTTGTGTGCTCTTGAGATAAGAAATCCGTACAATCTAAGACTCGATCAAGATCCAAAGGTAAAGGCTGATGAAAGTATGTATTTATGTATACGTATAAAGAAACTGACGGTTTTGTATGTGCAAGGTAAGCGTAAGTGTTGGAAGAGGATGATCCGTGAATGCAGTCTAGGATGAATACTAAGGCAGGCAAAGAGGTAATAAGACAATTAGGCAAATGAGCCCAGGTACGTGAATTTAATATGTGGGTGTAAGTAATGGTAAAATTCATTAAGGGAAGGAGAATTCTAAAATGAAAGACAATGATTGTATAGTAGTGAAGTACTGGAAGTGATACACGCGCCGAAACCTAAGTCTACGGACATGAGGTGACAATCAGATGAAGGCACGAAACTACTATGTGGATTGTGTACCTGGCCAGTACACGAGAAACGTATGACGTTCGTGCGATCATGATAATTGTTACAGGTATGTCCGGTAGAGTTAGGTAGCAGGCGGGCGTGTGGGTGAAATGGGAAGTAAGGCTCTCGGGAAATTGAGAGTACTATGAAAGTATGAAAAGCATGCCTGATAAGAACGAAGAATGTGGAATCCGTAATTAAATTACGGATCAACAAGATAAGAATGTAATGTTTGAATCTGCGAGACGGATTCAAGGATGAAAGGTATGAATGAAATGTTTGAATCCGTGAGACGGATTCAAGGATGAAAGGCATGAATGACATGTTTGAATCCGCGGAACGGATTCAAGGATGAAAGGCATGTGTAACACCTGTGTCATTTCAACCATCAAACAAATGCCCAACCAGTGAAATATTGTATTTCATACTTGGGATTTGTAAAAATAGGTGTATCGTTTACACATATCAATTCTTGTTCGATTTCAAACACTATATCGCTTTCTGGAAGGTTATACGCGCACTAATGCGCAAATATAACCAGTTTAATGCAACAAACACTCCGGAATAGTGAAATAGGCTTAACATACCTTAAATAAACTTTACATAACTTAGATATAAGTTTTGGAAGGTTTGGTGTGGTGAAATCAAAGTTTAATCGCTTACAGGGACTAAAGTTGACAAACTGCGAAAGTATGCCAATTTGAACTGTAACAGACATTCCGGAACATGACCATAAGTTAAACATACCATAAATATCCTTTACATAGCTTAGAAATAGGCTTTGAGGGGTTCGGTATGCTAAAATAAACTTTTGGGTCATTCAGGGACTAAAAGTGTCAAAAAGTGCACAAGTTTGCATTTTCGCGCATAACTTACGTTCTGAATACATCTGGACATCCAAAAATTTATGTAAGCATGACTACATTATATTTTAGTGTTCGCCTTAAGAAAAATCCATTCGTCGCGTCATTTGGATCGTTTTTCGCGCTTATGCGCATTCCGTCGTAATTAAGCGAACATCGCGTTCGTACGACCAAACGAACCATCATCCGGCATATTTTTGAGCATGTTTTGAGTTCCCTATACTTTAACTTCATTTTAGAGCCTTGAAATGAGGTTAACGGGGTTCAAACGCATCGAAAAAGGCCTTAAACACGTGCAGGGACCAAATCTGTAACTTTTGAAACATTTCTGAATCAGGTGGGTGCTAGCGTAGCGCGAGCCCTAAGGGCTTAGGCGTCGCGCTACGCGAGGGACTGATCTGACCAGATTCAATGTTTAACAAGCGGGTCCCAGCTGTTCGATTCTCAACCACACGTTTCTTATCGTCTAGTCAGCGGATAAGAACAAGTTTTTAGCCACCATAACATTCCGACAAGTGTACGGGTGGGATTAAGGCACGATAATCGACAAACGATCCTAACGGCTCTACCTTTTCTATAAATACCCATCCACCCACAACCCCCAAAACCCACAAATCTGATTAAGAAAGCTCTAAGTTGGAACCTTCGTTTCATACCTGAGCTATTTCGATCTGGGTTAGCATTCGGGGACCCTTCGTAAGTATTCTTTCGTTCTCTTCCTTATTTTTACTGCTTTTCGAGTCAGAAAGTCAAACTTTGTTTGACTTTCAGCGTTGACCAGTAATGGTCAATGCGAAGTTCGTAGGAACTTCGCAACGTGAGTGTAATCACGTTGGTTATAGTCCCTTGGGACTATGCCCACTGATTACCACGTTGTCTAGGGTCGTAGGGTAGGCGATCTAATAAATCGCCTATACCTTCGAACCCGACCCAGTTTGGTCGATCATTAGGATCCGACCAAACACATTAGGTGACCATAGTGTAGGGAATAACCTTCCGAGGTTATACCTTATGGTCACGACGTTTAAGTAGTTGTATGATAGGTAGTTTATATGCCTTAGGTAAATTACCAGAATACCCTTTTCATACATAATTGGTAATCTAGCATATGTAACCTAAACTTTTGTCACGTAACTGATTATGTAACATGTTTAGGCATATAATACTTGTCATAGGACTAGTTAGGCGGTTCAAAACGCGTTTCACGCGCACGACATGTTAAAGTAGCATAAGCTTCCTAAACGGGTCGTAATGGGTCGTAATCAATTATGTTAAGTTTCATTTAGCATGTAGGCTTTGTTAAACCAAATGACACGAGTCTCTACACTCGTTTGGTTTACGAAACCTCATTCTATCCAATCATCCGATTAAGGTCCGGTTTATTAATGTAGTTACCTATATTAGGTGCCGTTTGATATCCGCGATCTCTAGCATTGTTTAGTTGTTACTCAAGGACTACTGAGCAATCTCAAGTGAGTACATAGACCCCTCTTTTACTGTTTTCCAAACTGTTTTGGGGTGGAACACATGTGCCTACTTGTTACTTTCCTGCTTTCCTGTTTTCACATCATATACTGCTATGTTCGTTAGTACATTATAGTACATGATTTCATTACATTTCATGCTATGTATGCCCAAATTGTGTGCGTACTTAGTACATTGTTTTACATTGCTTTTCTGTTGCATATGCTTTTCTAGCATATGAATACATTATACTACATATTGAACCGTTGTAATCATTTGACTGTGATCCGTTGATATCTGTGAACCGTTGTATCTGTGAACCGTGTGAACCGTATTTGACATAGACATTTCGGCATAGACATTTTAACATGATTGACATTTGATCATGCATTTCCCACAAAACATAACTTTGATTTAAACCAAGTTTTACTTTAATACTTTGTTTTTGTGTATATGGTTTAGTTGAGACATTTCACTTGCCATACATGATATTTTGACTTAGACATTTGACATGGATATTTGACATAGACATTTGACATGGATATTTGACTTAGACATTTGACATGGATATTTGACATAGACATTTGACATGGATATTTGACATAGACATTTTGACATTTGTTTGGTTTGATTAAGTGATTAAGTAACGATGCGTGTGTAATATGATACAAGCATGGTGGATACGCCGCTGGTACTTCCTATATATAAGTGTTTGTATGGTATTACATATTGTAGCGTTATTTGAATCATTTCAGTTTGATACATATAACATTTTATACAAATAACATACTTTTCACAAGACATAGTTTTACAAACAACTTATCTTATACAAATCCGTTTTACTATGGTTATTCATTTAACCATACATTATTTACTTATTTATACATATCATCTGATCTTATCGATTTTCAAATGATTTACAAAACAAAGCAAATTACAAGGTTCATGACTAAACTTTTTCTCAAACATAAGTCATGGAACCTATTTTCACAAAACCTATGTATCTCACAGGCATTTTTATGCTGACGTACCTATTTTCACATGTGTTTTTCAGGAACTGTTGCATAAGATGATCAAGATACATATAGGCAGACTTGGGCTTTAGTGACAATAAAAGATGCAAGACTAGTTAATTTTGTTGTATTTCCTTGATTGATTAGACTTGTAACACTTTTAATCAATCAAACAAAACTTCAATTGCCATGGATTTGAAACAATTAATTCTGTTACAACACTCCCCGATGTTTCCGCCACGTTTTGTATGTTCCACGTGGTCGGGGTGTGACAGAAAAGATGGTATCAGAGCCAATGGTTATAGGGAATTAGGTTATTAGTAATGCTTTGACCTAGTCTATAACTTTCTTAGGACCCTAACGCGAGTTTACTTGCGTTTAGTCATAAAACAATACCGTCACCTATCCTTAGGCGACTACCACAACAAGAACATAAATTTCAAAACCGCTTTGAAAATTAATCATCTGTTCTAGGATGATTTATTACAAGGTTTTGAACCCTTTGTTATAAGGTTTTGAACCCCTTTTAATTTTCAAAAATCTCGTCAAGGTTTTGGGTTTTAAATAATGTGAACACGTGCAAACTGGAAGGGTGAATGCCTGTATTCTGAGTTTTCTGTCTAGGCAAGCACCTCGTATACATCTCAACCAGACGCGAGACCAGTTGTGCTTACCTGGGAATTCTTGGGATGAGTGTTCACTTATAGGCGAGCATGTCTTCGCGATACATTATTTTTGACCTATTTACTTTGATTATTCACCGAGGTCGGTTGTTGCTTTGTAGTAACAAACAAATGACCACTATCCATTACGTTCATCAAATTTGTTTCATCTCATTCTTTTCGTCTAATTCTCTCACTCGTTTCCTTTCATGTTTTCTCTTTTAGAATGCCTCCTCGACGCGAAAACCAGATAGAGACTGCCGAGTTGGCAGAAATCATTGCGCAGCAAATGGCTGCTCAATTCCCAAACCTCTTTGCTCTATGGAATCAAGCCAACAACAACAACAATGGTCCATGCAATTTCAAGAGTTTTAACTCGGCGAAACCACTCAAGTTTAGTGGTTCTGAGGGAGCGACGGGGCTTCTCCAATGGTTCGAGAGCATTGAAAATACTTTCCGCCACGTGCAGTGTCCTGACAATCGCAAGGTCGAGTTTGCTTCGAGTGTGTTCCAGAAGAGAGCCCTTACGTGGTGGAATGGGATTATGAGGGATCGTGGTGCAGAAGTTGCTCTAGCACAGACATGGGCTGAACTTAGGGCCCTTATGATGAAGGAATTCTGTCCTCGACACGAGATCAGGGCTTTGGAAAGGGAATTCGACAATCTTGAGCAAGACAGCGGTGAGCATCGAGCCTACACGGACCGTTATGAAGAGTTAAGTCTGTTATGCCCAAACATGGTCACGCCTTTGGATAAGGCAATCGAAAAGTACATTGATGGCCTCCCTGACTCAATACAAGACATTTTGACTGGTAGCAACCCTACTACAGTTAGACAGGCCATTGAGCTATCTGCAACCTTGACTGAATCGAAGATCAGGAAAGGTAAACTTTTCCGAAAAGGTGACAAGAAGCCGGTCGAAGAATCAGAACCAATCGAGGAATCAAAGATCATGGATGAACAGACTGGATCCCCTAAGAGGTCAAAGAAGCGAAAGGCTTCTCAGAACTACGCTGTGGTCGCTCACAATGATCAAGCCGTCCTCAATCAACCAGCTCAACCCCCTGCCAGGAAACCCTACAATGGAACTGCACCCTTATGCAACCAATGTGGCCTACATCATCATGCTGCTGTGAAGTGCCGCAAATGCCAAACTTGCGGACTCATAGGCCATACAGCAAGAGTCTGCCCAGCTGCAGCTGCACCAAATCAAGTTAACAACAATACCGCTCAGGGTCGTTTTCTACCAGGTTCTTGCTTCAACTGTGGCGAGATGGGTCATTTCCGAAGAAATTGCCCAAAGCTTGCTAATGCAAATCCAGCACAGGGATGAGCATCTGACCGAATGGAAGACAACGCTGTTTAGAAATAATCAATCCTTATGTATTATTTTCTTTAGTTGTCAAGGTCCAAGAAACAGTTGTGATCATTGTTTATAAATAAACCTTTTATTTACATTGCAATGTAATTATGTGGTTGTATGTATAGACAACATATCTCTTACAATACCGACAATCAAGGAACCGTATTCCTTGAAGGACAAACTACCCCCAAAATTCTTCCATTTTACATCTCTTGCGTTTTCCACAAAGATCCTAAGTACCCGTCTCTTGCAAAGAAACGAAGTACAAGATAAAAGATATAATTCTGTACGAATACCTCAAGTACCACTATAAATTCTTAATAGGGTACCCAAAGGTATTTCCGTATGTCTTAAATTGTTGTGTTCCTTAATTCGACTATTATGTTTCTTTGAAAACAAAATCGAATTTTTGAGAGATCTTCCTATCTCTTCAGATAGATCCCAGAGGACATCGAAGTCCATTGACTGGTTTCCATATCCGTTCTCAATCGATAACAGATTAATAACAAATTAATAACCAAGTTAAACAACTATGTGATTATGTGCTTATGAACATTACAAGACAAACTGTGCGGACTATGCAAGGAATTACGTAATTATGGATGCATACATAATTATGGAATTTAGTGCACAGAAACCACAGTAAGCTTTGTAATGTGCCTAGGAGTTAACTCCATTCATTTCCGTTTCTGAGGAAACAACCGTAGAAAATGACTCCGTTTGTTCATTTTCGTTTCTGAAGATTTTCCGTTAAGGAAATGAATATCCGTTTGTCCATCCATTCATTTCCGTTTCTGAGGAAACAACCGTAGAAAATGACTCCGTTTGTTCATTTTCGTTTCTGAAGATTTTCCGTTAAGGAAATGAATATCCGTTTGTCCATCCATTCATTTCCGTTTCTGAGGAAACAACCGTAGAAAATGACTCCGTTTGTTCATTTTCGTTTCTGAAGATTTTCCGTTTAGGAAATGAATATCCGTTTGTCCATCCTTTTCATTTCCGTTTCTGAGGAAGCAACCGTAGAAAATAACTCCGTTTGTTCATTTTCGTTTCTGAAGATTTTCCGTTAATGAAATGAATATCCGTTTGTCCATCCTTTTCATTTCCGTTTCTGAGGAAGCAACCGTAGAAAATGACTCCGTTTGTTCATTTTCGTTTCTGAAGATTTTCCGTTAAGGAAATGAATATCCGTTTGTCCATCTTTTTCATTTCCGTCTCTGAGGAAGCAACCGTAGAAAATGACTCCGTTTGTTCATTTTCGTTCTGAAGATTTTCCGTAAAGGAAATGAATATCCGTTTGTCTATCATTTTCATTTCCATTTCTGAGGGAACAAACCGTTGAAAATGACTCCGTTTGATCATTTTCGTTTCTGAAGATTTTCCGTTAAGGAAGTGAATCCCCGTTTGTTTATTCCTTCATTTCCGCCTCTGAAGAATACTCGTTGAGGAAAATGACTCCGTTTGTTCATTTTCATTCTGAAGAATGTCCGTTAAGGAAATGACAGGATTATGTTTCACATACCTCTGGTGGTTATCTGACACAACGTCACAAATAGACTCCTACGAATTAATTTCGGGACGAAATTTCCTAAAGTAGGGGAGACTGTAACACCTGTGTCATTTCAACCATCAAACAAATGCCCAACCAGTGAAATATTGTATTTCATACTTGGGATTTGTAAAAATAGGTGTATCGTTTACACATATCAATTCTTGTTCGATTTCAAACACTATATCGCTTTCTGGAAGGTTATACGCGCACTAATGCGCAAATATAACCAGTTTAATGCAACAAACACTCCGGAATAGTGAAATAGGCTTAACATACCTTAAATAAACTTTACATAACTTAGATATAAGTTTTGGAAGGTTTGGTGTGGTGAAATCAAAGTTTAATCGCTTACAGGGACTAAAGTTGACAAACTGCGAAAGTATGCCAATTTGAACTGTAACAGACATTCCGGAACATGACCATAAGTTAAACATACCATAAATATCCTTTACATAGCTTAGAAATAGGCTTTGAGGGGTTCGGTATGCTAAAATAAACTTTTGGGTCATTCAGGGACTAAAAGTGTCAAAAAGTGCACAAGTTTGCATTTTCGCGCATAACTTACGTTCTGAATACATCTGGACATCCAAAAATTTATGTAAGCATGACTACATTATATTTTAGTGTTCGCCTTAAGAAAAATCCATTCGTCGCGTCATTTGGATCGTTTTTCGCGCTTATGCGCATTCCGTCGTAATTAAGCGAACATCGCGTTCGTACGACCAAACGAACCATCATCCGGCATATTTTTGAGCATGTTTTGAGTTCCCTATACTTTAACTTCATTTTAGAGCCTTGAAATGAGGTTAACGGGGTTCAAACGCATCGAAAAAGGCCTTAAACACGTGCAGGGACCAAATCTGTAACTTTTGAAACATTTCTGAATCAGGTGGGTGCTAGCGTAGCGCGAGCCCTAAGGGCTTAGGCGTCGCGCTACGCGAGGGACTGATCTGACCAGATTCAATGTTTAACAAGCGGGTCCCAGCTGTTCGATTCTCAACCACACGTTTCTTATCGTCTAGTCAGCGGATAAGAACAAGTTTTTAGCCACCATAACATTCCGACAAGTGTACGGGTGGGATTAAGGCACGATAATCGACAAACGATCCTAACGGCTCTACCTTTTCTATAAATACCCATCCACCCACAACCCCCAAAACCCACAAATCTGATTAAGAAAGCTCTAAGTTGGAACCTTCGTTTCATACCTGAGCTATTTCGATCTGGGTTAGCATTCGGGGACCCTTCGTAAGCATTCTTTCGTTCTCTTCCTTATTTTTACTGCTTTTCGAGTCAGAAAGTCAAACTTTGTTTGACTTTCAGCGTTGACCAGTAATGGTCAATGCGAAGTTCGTAGGAACTTCGCAACGTGAGTGTAATCACGTTGGTTATAGTCCCTTGGGACTATGCCCACTGATTACCACGTTGTCTAGGGTCGTAGGGTAGGCGATCTAATAAATCGCCTATACCTTCGAACCCGACCCAGTTTGGTCGATCATTAGGATCCGACCAAACACATTAGGTGACCATAGTGTAGGGAATAACCTTCCGAGGTTATACCTTATGGTCACGACGTTTAAGTAGTTGTATGATAGGTAGTTTATATGCCTTAGGTAAATTACCAGAATACCCTTTTCATACATAATTGGTAATCTAGCATATGTAACCTAAACTTTTGTCACGTAACTGATTATGTAACATGTTTAGGCATATAATACTTGTCATAGGACTAGTTAGGCGGTTCAAAACGCGTTTCACGCGCACGACACGTTAAAGTAGCATAAGCTTCCTAAACGGGTCGTAATGGGTCGTAATCAATTATGTTAAGTTTCATTTAGCATGTAGGCTTTGTTAAACCAAATGACACGAGTCTCTACACTCGTTTGGTTTACGAAACCTCATTCTATCCAATCATCCGATTAAGGTCCGGTTTATTAATGTAGTTACCTATATTAGGTGCCGTTTGATATCCGCGATCTCTAGCATTGTTTAGTTGTTACTCAAGGACTACTGAGCAATCTCAAGTGAGTACATAGACCCCTCTTTTACTGTTTTCCAAACTGTTTTGGGGTGGAACACATGTGCCTACTTGTTACTTTCCTGCTTTCCTGTTTTCACATCATATACTGCTATGTTCGTTAGTACATTATAGTACATGATTTCATTACATTTCATGCTATGTATGCCCAAATTGTGTGCGTACTTAGTACATTGTTTTACATTGCTTTTCTGTTGCATATGCTTTTCTAGCATATGAATACATTATACTACATATTGAACCGTTGTAATCATTTGACTGTGATCCGTTGATATCTGTGAACCGTTGTATCTGTGAACCGTGTGAACCGTATTTGACATAGACATTTCGGCATAGACATTTTAACATGATTGACATTTGATCATGCATTTCCCACAAAACATAACTTTGATTTAAACCAAGTTTTACTTTAATACTTTGTTTTTGTGTATATGGTTTAGTTGAGACATTTCACTTGCCATACATGATATTTTGACTTAGACATTTGACATGGATATTTGACATAGACATTTGACATGGATATTTGACTTAGACATTTGACATGGATATTTGACATAGACATTTGACATGGATATTTGACATAGACATTTTGACATTTGTTTGGTTTGATTAAGTGATTAAGTAACGATGCGTGTGTAATATGATACAAGCATGGTGGATACGCCGCTGGTACTTCCTATATATAAGTGTTTGTATGGTATTACATATTGTAGCGTTATTTGAATCATTTCAGTTTGATACATATAACATTTTATACAAATAACATACTTTTCACAAGACATAGTTTTACAAACAACTTATCTTATACAAATCCGTTTTACTATGGTTATTCATTTAACCATACATTATTTACTTATTTATACATATCATCTGATCTTATCGATTTTCAAATGATTTACAAAACAAAGCAAATTACAAGGTTCATGACTAAACTTTTTCTCAAACATAAGTCATGGAACCTATTTTCACAAAACCTATGTATCTCACAGGCATTTTTATGCTGACGTACCTATTTTCACATGTGTTTTTCAGGAACTGTTGCATAAGATGATCAAGATACATATAGGCAGACTTGGGCTTTAGTGACAATAAAAGATGCAAGACTAGTTAATTTTGTTGTATTTCCTTGATTGATTAGACTTGTAACACTTTTAATCAATAAAACAAAACTTCAATTGCCATGGATTTGAAACAATTAATTCTGTTACAACACTCCCCGATGTTTCCGCCACGTTTTGTATGTTCCACGTGGTCGGGGTGTGACAGCATGAATGATATGTTTGAATCCGCGGGACGGATTCAAGGATGAAAGGTATGAATGTAATGTTTGAATCCGTGAGACGGATTCAAGGATGGAAGGTATGAATGCAATGTTTGAATCCGTGAGACGGATTCAAGGAGGGAAGGTATGAATGTAATGTTTGAGTCAGCGAGACGGGTTCAAGGATAAAAGGCGTGAAGGTAATGTTTGAATCCGTAAGGCGGATTCAATAAATGAAAAAGCATGAATGATGCGTCTGAATCCGTGAGACGGATTCAAAAATATAAAAAGATGAAATTAATCCGCCTAAGAAGATGTCGATAGTTCGACCATTATTGAGTCGAACGGGTCATAGAAAATGAGTATAAAGTAAAAAGTGATAGTATAATAGACGAAGTTTTGAATAAGTTACGTGTTAGATGTGTTAGTAATTGACTCTTAGAAGTCAGAATGATGACGGGCGGTGACCCGGACAATAACTTGAGTATGGGCGGGAATGGTAATAAGGTCTTCGCAAGTAAGCATGAATGGAAGGAAGTACGAGCGTGTACTTCAGTTGGCGAAATAATTAATTGAATGAAATGATTGCATGTAAGAAATAGAATGTGTGGCACATTATAGCAGGCACGTAGGAAATTGTAGAAGAGTTATAGGTGGGTAATCACCTAGTGTAATGAATGTTTGAATGACATATGCTAACCGCTGATGTTGTTGATGATAATGTTAGAACTATTGATGTAATGAAACCAATCGTATTGGCGAAAGGACGTGCACGAGCGGAAGCTCATTATGCGAATGAATGAAACCTGGCCAGTACGGCTAGTACTCGAGGAGAAGATGATCGATCTGGGTTGCGGATCGTGGTTGGGAGATGAAAAAGAGGTTAGTAAAATGTTTAACTCACGATTGGAGAGATATGAACTATTTATACACGTGAATTAAGTAATGAATGAAGTGGGAGCAATAGTAATGTGAAATGAACGGAATGATATAAAGATAAAATAAAGGTATGCAAGGTATACGTAACTGTAGAAAATGTAGAATAAGGTTAATGTTAAAGTTAAGCATATATGAGTATGTATAGATTCAAATTCAAAGTAAGGTCGTTTAGTCGATGAAGACGTTATGAATGTGCAAATAATAAAAAGGGAATGTTAGTAGTGGGATGTTGGAATGGTTTCAAGTAAATAAAAGATATATAATGCATATAATATACGAGTATTAGGATGATGAATGAATCATTAGCTATAAAGGCTGTTAAGAACTTGAGTTATTAGTGAAAGCGACACTAATAAGAACTCTGGAACGGGTTCTTGGAGCCAGAAGATTCTCATTAGGATGGGCTAGGGGTCGTATGAATGGACAGGAAGAAAGATAATGTGTGTTCCATGAAAGTGAGAAAGGTTTCGGGGACGAAACCTTGTTTAAGGGTGGTAGACTTGTAACGCCCCAAAATCTGAATGTTAATATTTGTCGTGTGTTCTGATATGACACGTCATGAAATAAATAACTAGGCTATTTAACCTAGTTAAGGGTATGGTCAAAAGAATTAAAAGAGGAAGGTAATGTCAGTTATGTTTTAAAGGTAAACCCGAGGGGCTAAAGTGGGAAAGATGAAAGTTAAGTTATTAAATAACTTATAACACACAAACACACACATACGTGTGTGTTCGAGAAGGAGCAGGAGGCTCCTATGGAGCCTCAAACCCTAGCATCATCTTTATGCTCAAATCGGAAGGCAAGATGAAGCTTAAATCCATAACCGAGCATGGATTAATGATCACCAACACGAGAGGATCATAAGGTATGTTTTAAATCTAAGATTGGTGATCATGGGTGAAGTGGGTTATGCTCTAATCCGTGAGTTAATATGAAATTGATCATGTACAAGGGTTAGAATCCTCGTATAGAACATGGGTTATGTATGGTTTGTGTTAATTTGATGATTAGAGGTGAAACCCGTTAGTTAGGGTGAAGATGATGACTAGAATCACCTCCTATGTTCAAGTCTTGTTGAATGATTGATGTATTATGTGGGTATGATGAATTATTGTTAGATGAAAGTATAGGAATATGATGATGTTATGTTTAATGTTCATTTGGAATGATATATGATGATTAGTAGTAGGATTTGATGGGTTATGTATGAGTTTAGAAGATTTGTGCATGAAATAGTTGTACGTTATGTTTACAAGGTAGTACTCACATCAGGTGTGTGATGCAATGTATATAGTTTCGTCCGTATAGTCGATTATGATGTTACGGGTATATGTTGATAAGTTGATGGTTACATATGGTTAATAGTTGACTTTTGAAAGTCAACAAGATTAAGAAACATGATTTGACTCGTTGTCGTAAAGGTAGGATTATAGGAAGTCGTTTGGTACATGTTATGTTAATATGTATTATTTGTAATTACATGATGAATTACGTGTGATGGAAAGGATATGAAGTCAATTATATGTTTTAATGCTTGTTAGTAATGACTAAGGAAAGTTAAGTGTGAATTATGCGAATGATATGATGGTTACATGTACAAATGAGTATGCTAATAAGGGCGTGGTTTCGATGAAATGAAAGTATAGGAAACACGTCGAGACGGACTCAAGCTTGAGGTGTTAACGGGTCAAGAAGAGGCAAGGAATCGGATACGAGCACGGACGCATAAGGTAAGTGATTTCTGTAATCACTTCTTAGTTCGATTAAGTAATATGGTGTTTTAATTAACTAAACACGATGGTTGAAGACAAGTATTTGTCGTAGTCTTTTGTCGTAAAGTATGGGATTAAAGTTGACCAAAATGCCCTTGATGGGTATTTTGGGCAAACGATCTTAAAAAGTAGTTTAGAAGCAAGTTACTCGACTAGTGTAATGTTTTGGTTAAGTATGAAAGTGAGAAGTATGGTTTGTAAGTCATAAACGTTTTAATGCGCAATTACCCTTAACGGGTCAAAATAAGTTTTTGAGCGAAAACGGTTGGAATGAGATGTAGGGCATCCGAGAATGAATCTTTTATGACAAATGACCTTGAAACTATCAATTCATATGAAGTTAAGGTCAAACAAACAAGTTATGTGGGTAAATGCATGAACGGGTAGAAATCATGGAAAAGGGTAATAAGCCGAAGGCTTAAAAGTTAGAAATTTCGGTATTTCAAATGTTGGATCTTAACTCCATAAGATGGAGAATTAAATTACGGACGCGTAGGAAAAAGAATCGGGTAAAACGGACCAATAACGAAGAAGTTATGACCGTTTCCGTGAAACGGGATCGCGCTGGGAATGTGCAGCAAGTTGCTGCAAAGTTTCTGTCAAAACAAGGGCCTAGCGTGATGCCAAGGGCCTTGGCGTCACACGAGCCCCCTGGTTGTCGAAAGTTGCTCGTTTGCTCAGTTTTAGCTTGGGAACTCGTTTAAACGCGTTTTAAGTTGCGTATGACTAATTTAACTCATGTTTTGTGACCATTAGGGTAAGCATACGTGTGGATAGGTATGTATGGATGTTGTATATCTCTATACACATATGTAGAAGTGTATGTAAGCGTGTATGCGCGTATGTATGTAAGATTATAGTGTGTAAGCGAGCACATAAGAATATATGAAGACGTATATGAGTAGGCAAGTATGAGTAGGGTATATTGCAATGGGTGATTGAAAATATGAAGGTAGGTATGTATGTGGGTATATACGTATGTATGTCGTATAAGTATAAGTGTATGTATGTAAGGGGGTATGTAGATAGTATGTATATGTAGTCAAGTGAGTATGTACGAAGGTATGCACGTATGTAAGTTGTGAGAAGGTATGTAATAAGTATGTGCGTATGTAAGTATGTATGTATGTATGTATGTATGCAGGTATGTATGTATGTATGTAGGTATGTAAGTATGTATGTATGAATGGAGGTATTCAGGTATGCACGTACGTAGGTACGTACGTATGTATGTAGGTACATAAGTATGTATGTTGCTATGTGTAATCGTACGTATATGTATAAGTACTATGAAAGTCTGTACGCATGCATTCAATGAAATTGAGTACTAACGACAATAACAGCGTGCCTAGTGATGAAGTGTAACGCAGGAATACCACGGAAGTCTCACTACGGATCGTATGATCAGAGGGAAAGCCGGGATGTAAAGAGTTAATGAAATGAAAAGTAAACGTAAACAAATCTTGTATGCTTATGATACGTACTAACGTTATGAATTTTATGTGGTGAGCGCAGGCAGTACCAGCCATGATGATTAATAAGGAATAGAGATCGAAGATCGAGTCACAAGACAGATTGTACGGGAATGTTTAAATATGTAATTTAGTGTTGATAAGTTATGTTCTTATTTTATAAAATGAATTTTTAGAATGTCAAGATGTATGTCATGAAAGAAATTTTAAGACTCGAAATTCCGCTGCGTCGTTTTAAGGTTAAACGTGTTAGGGTGTTACACTATACATGTGAATTCATGCACGTTTTATACTTCAAATATTGCTTTATGCGGTACTTTAAGCGTTGCGTCAGAAAGACTAGTAAACTCACCGGTAAGACACTCTGTGTCAGCATTTCCGCAGAAAGCAGTCAGATAATAGAATTAGGGCCTAGGAATAGGTCCAACCTCTAAAATACATTAAAACCCAAGTGTGGATACAAGGGTTAACATATAAACTTTCCGGAAGCTAAACTATGCACAAAAAAGCACCCGAAACTTATCTAAAATGCTGAAATCAACATAATTTAGCAACAATTCAGCTATATTCAGCTTTTAAACACAAAAAATATCATGCAGAATTCATGCTTTATTGTCCAGAATAACTTACAAAGTGTCGGGAATTGAAACTGTCACAAAAGGTGCTTCATACTTAGTGAAACTGCGCAATTTAGCACTTTAACGAACCGTAACGAAACGAACAACCGGACAATAACTGGAACATCAAAATTTGAGTAGAAGTAATGTTTTTATGGTATTCAACTAGTATTGATGCTAGAACACCTTAAAAATCATAAAAACACCTAAACACACTTAAACTAACTTAAACCCCCTCGTTTGCACTTTAAACCTTTAACTTCCCAAACTTTACACTTTACCCCCCTTCACCCTTGGCCGGCCCTATGGGCCCCACATGATGTACATTATTTTATTAAACTATGTTCCCTAACTAGAATGCATAAGAATCTTAAAAAGATCACCATGTTGGATATTTTCTTTATAAAGACCTTAAGGTAGTATACTTGTCCTCCATTTCACAAAGTTCACTTCATCTTCTTCCTTGCTTCCCCTTGGTCTCGGCTCACTTCACACACACACACACACCACCCTTTTCAAGCTTCAATCTCATAATCCAAGCTTACTAGAAGGTGTATGGGGGCCATCTAAGAAGGTGTATGGTGCTAGAAGTGGAAGGACCTCACTTTGGAGCTTTTAACCTCTCATTTTCTTCCTTGTTCATCATCTTCATTTTGTGCCACTTCCCTAGCCATTAGAGCTAGTAGTAAGCTTATTGATCACTAATTTAAGTCATGTTTATGTTATGTACAAGTTTCATCATCTAAACAACTTAACTTCTAATGTTAAAAATGAAAAGATCTAACATATTCATGAAGAAAATAAGTGATTACATGGATTTTTGGTGTATGTAATGATGTTGCTGATGTTATATCTTGTGTTTATGCTTAGATCAAGTATGTTAAAGCTTGGATCTAACAAGTTTAAGCATGGATCTTGAAGGATCCATGGTTAAACTTGAAGATGAACATATGAAGCATTATGTGAACATGAAGAATGAATTTTGATGCATAATCTTGTAATCTTGAAGTAATAAAGTGTGCATAGAACTAATTTTTGAAACTAAAATTCATGGAAAGTTTGTTAAAAATTTAACATAAAGCTTGTTTTTGAAAGATATAAAGATATTAAGCATGGATCTTGAAAGATCCATGGTTAAACATGATGTTAAAAATAATGATCTTTCTAATAAACGTAAAAGTGGTTTTAGAACATGATTTACAAACTTTAATGACCATAAAACTCATGGATGAGTTGGTTAATAAAATAAAGTTTCATAAAAGTTTGTTTAAAATACTCAAGAACACTTATTTTTGGAAAGATCATAATATGTAAAGTGTAGCTCTAAAAGACTACACATTTTTAACAAGAATCAAGTTCACCATGATGTTTCATATGAAGATATTAGTGTATGTTGTTGATGATAATTGTTGGAAAATTGTTTTGGTGTTGAAAAGAGAATAAACACATGTTTTGAAAACATGGGAAACCTCCATTTTTAGGGGAAACTATGTCAATTTTTTTTTAAATTTTTGACACTTAGAAAAATATAAGTTTTGGTGAAACTTATTCCCTAAAAACTCACCTAAAAATATTTACCAAGGTTTCCCTAATTTTTGTGTAAAATTACAAGTCAAGAAATGGTGATTTCTTCAAGTTAATTTATATTAAGTGTGTATATTTTTAGGAAAAATATATATATTTAGTGATCACCAAATTTTGTGCTAAGTGTATATTATGTGTATTATATATATTAGTGTATTAAGAACTTGAAAATACACTAAATACTCCCAAGGAGCATGAATACAAAAATACACATACAAATACATGAGAATACTAAAGTATACAAGTATACAAAATTCCTCATAAGGAAATACGTGGACAAATACAAGAAAATATATTTATGAAAATGTATTTTTTAACATATTATTTAACTTGGACAAGTTATGAACTTAAAAATATATTTTTGGACAAAAATATATAACCTATCCATGTATTGGAATTTATACAAAAGTCGGGTGGATAACAAGAATAGCCATATATATATATTATAACATGTCAAAATATATATATATATTTCATACAAGTCTTAAAAATATATTATTTTTAAGAAATATAATTCCGGAAAGTAATAAAAATCAAAGTATTGATTTTTGGTGAAAAATACAAAATACACAAGTATTTACATAAAATACAAGTATACTTTCCTAAGAATACTTGTACAAAAATAACATTGAGAATATTATTTCACAAAATATTTATATTTATTTTTGGGAAAATTATATAAGTAACATACATGGAAAGTTAAAAATATAAATTATTTTTAACACTTATTACCTTGGCAAAAAGCCTTATAAACAAACATATATTTTAAGGGTGAAATATATATTTACAATACATACTCAAAGGTGCACGACACAACGTACGGGCAAGACCCGACAAACAAGGGCACGACCTTCACTAAGATTGAACATACAAAGAACATATACATAAACAAAAGATGGTGACGGGTACTTGTGTGATACAAGTATAGTGACTAACGTAAATAGAACACCTATAGGTCACGACGCTACAAAAACCAACCGGTGAAGTTTACGACGCAGGATACGCGAAGTTGTGAGTTCATGTCCCCACTTTTAAACTTTTACTTGTTTTCTAAACTTGGGGAAAATACATGTACAATGGTATGTAGCACACAAAACTAAGGAATGACACATAGACCACGTGACGAATAGGGTACCATAAGCACCATTAGTCAACGTATACATTTAGACCGCGGAACAGAAGGGTTAGATCTAATGGGTTTCAGGCAACCCCACTCTTGGCCTACTTCTACCAATGAGTGCTTTTGTGTCTCAGTCGATCTCGACAAAAATGCCTAGGTTTGGTGGCTTCCTATGTCGTGACATATGTTAATGTCCTCGCGAAACATTAGCGATCTCGTATTCCTTACATTTACATACACGGCACTGATACGTTTTACAAATTACATACCATGTTTTCATTCAAGTATATAAACATTCAATACAAAAACTGCATGAATTCACACCAACATTATGTTGACGATTTTCCAAAACTTACATGTATTTCAGGTAACTAAAGTGGATGTACGTGCGGTCTTACCCTTGCTCCTGGATGTCGTTTCTGTTTTTAATTACTATGTGTCAAGACTCATATGCCCATTTTGCGAGATTTGGTTGTTATGTCCCATCCTGTGTGGTGATATAAGGATCAAAACCTTTATGTTTGTCTTTGAATAATGTTGTAAACTTTTCAGACAATATTTTAGGCTGTGATGTAAACTCAAGACTTAACTTATGTTTTTAATTATGTAATGTTAATGGCATTTGGAGTTATTTTACGAGCATGTAGTATGTTTACCATTCGTATGCAATGAGAACCTTTCAGGATCACACCTCGTGCTTCCACCTTAGAAATGGGTGTGACATTGATAGGCGTGACGCTCAAAATGATAAAAGATACTAAGTGATATAAACATAACAAACTATGTACCATGTGGGTAACATACCAACTAGTTAATGTTTTAAATGGTTTGATTTGTTTTTATTGAATTGTTAATTTTACGATTTCATTGTCAACCGGTTCCCACGAGAACCATTTACACGAGAACCGTTTAACCGGTTCGGAACCGAACCGAAACCGTTATAATATGGTTCGGTTCTGGTTCTTAAATTTAGCAATTAATGGTTACGGTTCGGTTCCAGTTCGGTTCGGTTCGGTCCGGTTCTGAACCGTTGCACAGCCCTACCAACTGCGTATGATTTTATGGTCTTAAATCTTGCGTTGATAGATAGCCAACGTCTGAGGTTTCGGGTCTTTATGTTGTTGAATCATCCGGGGATATCTTGGTTGTCCTTCTGTGACACCTGTGCTTCTGCGACCATCAAACAAATACCAAACTTATGAAATATTGTGTTTCATACTTGGTAATTGTAAAAATATGTGTATCGTTTGCACATATCAATTCATGTTCGATTTCAAGCTTTAAATCGCTTTCTGGAAGGTTATACGCGCACTAATGCGTAAATATAACCAGTTTAATGCAACGAACACTCCGGAATAGTTAAATAGGCTTAACATACCTTAAATAACCTTTACATAACTTAGAAATAATTTTTGTAGGGTTTGGTGTGGCGAAATCAAGTTTATTCGCTTACAGGGATTAATTTCGACAAACTGCGAAAGTATGCCGATTTGTACTGTAACGAACATTCCGGAACTTGATCATAAGTTAAACATACCCTAAATATCCTCTACATAGCTTAGAAATAGGCTTTGATGGGTTCGGTATGCTAAAATAAACTTTTTGGTCATTCAGGGACTAAAAGCGTCAAAAAGTGCATAAGTTTGCATTTTCGCGCATAACTTACGTTCTGAATACATCCGGACATCCAAAAATTTATGTAAGCATTAAAATATTTTATTTTAGTGTTTGGCATAAGAAAAATCCATTCTTCGCGCAATTTGGATCATTTCTCGCGTTCGTGCGCATTTCGTCGTAATTAAGCGAATATCGCGATCGTATGACCAAACGAACCGACATCCGGCATATTTTTGAACATGTTTCATGTCCACTATGCTTAGGCATCATTGTAGGCCCTTAAAGTTGGCTTAACGGGCCTTAGATGTGTCGGAATTAAGCTCAAAACACTGCAGGGACCAAAACTGCAGATTCTGAAACTGTTGCTGCCATCCTGGGCGGTCGCGGGCCGCGTAAGCCTGCTGTGGCTCGTATGCGGGGCGCGAACGACCCCCAGATCTTGGCAAATCCTTTTTTCAGCTGTTCCAGCTGTTGTACACTCTTGCAAATGGTATTTTAGCAATCTATGGGCCATATTTAGGTGCCCATGGTTTTACAAAACCATGGGTGCTTGTGTACGGCTGTGATCAAGGCACGTTTTTCGATGAACGATCCTAACGGTTGTGCAAAAATGATGTGTGCAAAATGCAACATATAAATTACATCAATTGTGGCATAAAACTAACCCTTTTTTAGTACTAATGTTGGAAAAAGTATGCTTTTGTCTTCCTTTTGTATTTTCAGGATTAAATGAGCTCAAATTAACAAAAGAAGCAAAAAGACATCAAAATCTAACATAAATACAAGAAAAGGAACAAGACGTGACATGCCCGACCCCACGACAGCATCTTCCCAAGCAAAACAAGATAACAGAAGACTGAACACGCCCCGTGCTCAGCCAGCACGGGGGCGTGCCCAAGTGTCAGCAGAAAAGACAAAGTGGTAGAAGCTTCTATTGCCCACCACGGGGCCGTGCTCAGCGGACACGGGGCCGTGGTCAACTATAAGATTCGCACAATCTAAGCAAATCTTCATAGTACAAAGATTCTTCTGCACACGGGGGCGTGCTCAGCGGACACGGGGGCATGGTCAACTAATAAGACAAGCTGCATTAAATGAAGAAAGAGAAGGATGTGGACACGGGGCCGTGCCCACTGGACACGGGGCCGTGCCCGAGCTTCTGTTTAGCCTATAAATAGGAGTGCTTGGCTCAAGCTTAAACCATCCCTTGGCACACCACCTCTCTCACACTTCACCCACCACCCACCACCATCATCCATTGTCCATCATAGAGTGTGTGAGTCGTCTCGGGATCCAAGATTGATCGTAAGAGTTCTTGACAATCAAGGCCATGTTTGCCTAAGTCTCTTACATCACTTGGTGAAGACAAGTGTCTAGTGTAATACTTTTTATTTCTAATATTTTCGCACTTTTTACTTGGTTTTGTATTAATGACTTTAATAACTAGTTTCTTATGTTGAAGGTGATTCTTCCTTATCGTTTGTCCGTGGTGTCTTGGCATTATTTTACTGTCTATATAAAATAAAAGATTTTCACCATTCATATCTCCACGGTCTATATGGAGGTATGTTGGCTACCTGGTCGGGGGTTAAGGGAACGGTTTGGTAAGAGTCTTGCCATTGTTCAGCGTTTAGAGGTCCTGCAATGGACCTGGGTCAAATTTAGTAGGACCTCCTTCAATACTTAACGGTATTGGATGGCGGGGGTCCAAACTCTTTGATCCCCTCATAAGTTAACTACTATTAATACTATAACCCGACTATTTAGGACTGTATCCCTGCTGACTCAGACTACTTAGTCGAGGGTAACGTCACCTCCAAAAGAGGGGCCTACCATAATTTGCATTAATAACTTAATTAATTATCTTTCAATAATCCGACCCTTTAGGATTGTATCCTTGCTGACTCAAACTACTGGGTTGAGGGTAACGTCACCTTCAAAAGAGGGGCCTACTACAATAACTAAGATAATCTCTTAAATAAGTGCAAAAGTGCGGAAATAATCAAAGGTTACACTAGATACGAGTCGGAACCAAGTGATTCATCTTGTCTATCTGTTTTTCTTTTTATTTTTATTTTCAGCATTTAATTAGTTTTTATTTTTTCTTAGTTTAAAACATTTTTCTAAACTTTTTGATTTGGTTAGACGTTGAGGATAAACCGGTACTAAAAGCTCTTGTGTCCTTGGACGACCTCGGTATCTTGCCAACACTATACTACGCTCACGATGGGTGCACTTGCCCGTATGTGTGTTTAGTGTTAGTAAAATATCGTGTTTTATAAATTTAAAACTTGGCTAAAAAAGTGTTAAAGGGGCTTAAAATATACACCTAATATATATAACACTTCACACGCATCAAAAAACTATATAAACCCCACCCCCTTTGCTCTCAAACTCACACCTTGATCTGATTGCTCTCTAAGTTGAAGTTATTTCACTTCATACCTGAGAATAATCGGGTCAAACTTCCATTCTTAGACCTTTTGTAAGTCCTCTTTCGTTCTTTTATGCGTTTTTAGCACGAAAGTCAAACTTTGTTTGACTTTCTGCATTGACCAGTTTATGGTCAACACGAAGTTCGTTGAACTTCATAACGTGAGCGTAATCACAATGGTTTTAGTCTCTTATGACTATACCTACTGATTACCACGTTATCTAGGCATAGTGGCAAGTCGTAGTTTCGGCCAAAATACGTATTCTTGCGTATTTTGTAACCAAACTACTTTTAGGTATCAAAACCGTTTGTTTTGATACCAAACCTGTTTTTCTAAATTTGTTAAACATGTTTTAACATGTTTAGCTCGCCACTTTAGGTTTAGTGCTTATATAGGGTCGTAAGGTAAGCGGTCTAAACAACCGCTTAGACTTTCGAACCCGACCCGTTTGGTCGATCAGTAGGATCCGACCAAACACATTAGGTGACCATAGTTGCATAGGGAATAACCTTCTGAGGTTATACCTTATGGTCACTTCGTTTAAGTAGTTGTATGATAGGTAGTTTATATGCCTTAGGTAAATGACCAAAATGCCCTTTTTACGCATAAATTCATTTTAAGCATATGTAACCTAAATTTTTACATATAAACTGATTAGGTAACATTACTAGACATATTAAGGCATATAATACTTGTCATAGGACTAGTTAGGCGTTCCGAACGCGTTTTACGCGAACGACGCGTTAAAGTGGCGTAAGCTACCTTAACGAATCGTAATGGGTCGTAAGCACTTAGGTTTGGTTTTGTTTTAGAATGTAGACTTTGTTAAACCATATTACATGAGTCCCTACACTCATTTGGTTTACAAAACCTCATTTTATCCGATCCTCCGATTTAGGTCCGTTTATTTACATAGTTATCTATATTAGGTGCCGTTTGATTCCGTGATCCCTCTAGCTTTGCTTGGTTGTTGTTCAAGACTTCTAAGCACCCTCAAGTGAGTACATAGTCTCCTCTTTACTGTTTTTCAAACATTTTGGGGTGAAACACATGTGCCTACTTGTTACTTTCGTGCTTTCCATGTTTTCATATCATATACTTGCTATGTTCATTAGTACACTATTAGTACATGATTTCATTATGTTTTTGCTATGTATGTCCTTTTAGTGCATACTTAGTACATCGTTTTACACGCCATTTCATGTTATGTATGTCCATTTAGTGCCTACTTAGTACATTGTTTTACATTGCTTTTCACGCTATGTATGTTCATTTGTTGCATTTGCTTATCCAGTATATGGACAAATTGTTTTATATCTTTTTGAACCATTTGAAGCTGATTGAATTATGTGAACCATTTGTAACCTTTTGATTTATGTGAACCATTTGTAACTGTTTTGTTAGTGCATAAATCTGTCGACTTCGTCTTGTATCGAGTCTAGTGCTAGAATTGTTAGATCAGGGCGCGTTGTACGAGAAATTAGGAGATTTTAGGGTTTAGTTTATGTGTGTTCGCTTGAAGTGAGTGTGTCCGCTTGAAATGTCATGTGACAGTTTCAAGCGAACTCAACTCTGGCCATTTCGCTTGAACTGTCTTCATGACACTTTCAAGCGAAACCCTATCCCCTATATAAACCCTTCAAGCGGATTCATTTGTATCTTTCGTCATTCCGGTGCCAAACTGCTGCCGAAGCGTCATTTGATCTGTAAACTGATTTTAATCAATATACAAGACGATTATTAGTGAAACAAGCTGTTTTTCACATCCGTTTCTTAGTTTCCGCCTCTGAAACGGACTAGAGCTCTTCTGATTGACTCGTTTGGGTCACGACACGATCCTACAAGTGGTATCAGAGCTCAGGAAGAAGAGTTCTTGCCAAAAACAGCCATTTTTCTGACTTCTACACCTTCTTTTTGAAATTGAAACAGTTTTCATGGTCAAAAAGTTCTGAATTTCACATATTGTGTTCGAAACTATGTTTTAAGTAATCCTTGAAAGAATTAGACATTAATTCGGCTTAAAACTAGTAAAATTACGATAGTTCGCTTGAAAAACAGATCGCAAAATGAAATCAGCAGCATTTCGCTTGAGTATTTCATCAGAGTTCGCTTGAAAGCGTGTTTTCGCTTGAAATTTTATCACATTTCGCTTGAAATTGAGGTTTCGCTTGAAATTATCACCTAGTTTGCTTCAGAGGTGCTATTTCGCTTCAAGTTGTGGTTTCGCTTGAAGGTGTATTGGTTTCAAGCGAAGTAGGGTATTTTGCTTCAGCTGTACTCTCGCTTGAACATAGGTTTCGCTTGAACTGTCATTTCGCTTGAACTTGTATCTTCGTGAACAAATTTTCCAAATCATGGCCGAGGAATTTTACAATGCTTTTGCTACACCTGTTGCACCAGTTACCGCTACTGAAACATTATACAGTGAGAATGAAACAGGAACACATCAGAAACCGCCAAAACTGATGTACATTGAGGATTTTCAAGGATGGAAAAATCGATTCGAGAACTGGGTGCAAGCTTATAAGTTTGATGCTTGGTGTTCGTTGTTGAAAGATTATAAGAAACCTAAAAATGAACGTGGGATTGTAAAAGCTATTTGTGATTATACAGAGGGTGACAAATTGAAATTTACAAGTGAGAAAATGATGATTAGTATTCTTCAGCAAGCGATTAAAGAAGATATTTTTGTTCTGCTTCAACATAATGGTACAGCTAAATCTATTTGGGAAGCCTTGATTAAGAAATTCAAAGGAAGCGCAAATATGATCAAAAACAAAAAGGCATTATTGAAAAAATCATTTGATATGTTTACAGCTTTCAACCATGAAACAACAAAGCAGACAATTGATAGATATTGTCATCTAGTATTAGAAATGGGAAGATTTAAAATTGAGAAAGATGATGATGAGTGGGTTGATAAGTTAGCTGAAGCACTACCACATCATAAATGGGGAACATATTTGATGATTGTGAAACATATGAGAAAGTCTGAGAGTATGAATTTGGCACAGTTCATTCAGAAAATTGAAGAGCAGGAATTGGATATTCAGAAAACTGCTATCATGACGAATCCAAATGCTCAACAAGATATTAGTTTGTATTATAGAGGGAACAAGTTTGAAACTACCCCCAGTTCTAGTCCAAAGATCCAAACTGGTTTTAGTGCTGACAGCTCATCTGAAACAAGTGGTAGTAATGTGATACAGAGTGGTGGAACTTCATCTGCATATTCAAGTTTTGATCCAAACTTTAAAACATCAAGTCCTCAACAAAAGAATTCAACAAATTTGCAGTGCAATGTTACGTTGAACATTCAAAATGGTCAAAATTTGTCTCCAGAGATAGCCAAGCAACACATGATGTCAGTTGTTGCTATGTTGGAATCGTATGAAAGTTTGATTGATGGCAAGATTGGAAATCCGATGCTTACAAAAGAAGATTATGATCAAATTGATGCTGAGGAGCTTGAATTGATGGATGTGAAGTGGTGTTTAGCTAGTGCTTGGAGGAGAGCAGAAAAATTTCAGCAAATTACTGGTAGAGATGAGTTTCGAGGAATGGCTACTTCTCCTTTGGGTTTTGACAAATCAAAGGTTACTTGTTTCCGGTGCAAAGGAAAAGGTCATTTTAAACGAGAATGCAAAAACCAAGAAACAACCGGGAATCAAGAAAATAGCAATTATTATCAGAAATCAATTTTTCATCATATTACTCAACAAAAAGAACCACAAACTGCTCATGCTCGACCAATTGTAGATGATAAACGGAAAATGATCGAAGATGCAAATAAGAAAGCATATTCTGGGATAATTGATCAAGATGATGAGTTTGTTGCCGAGGGATTTAGTTGGGATAACTACATTCCACAAGGTTCAAGTCTAGCTGCAGAGAGTTTTAACTGGGATAAATATATTCCACAAGGTTCATGTTTTGTTGCTAGAGTTCTGGATGAAGAAGAGACTAGTGAGAAAAGAATTCCGATTTTTCCAGATCTTGGAAGTGATGTTGATACTGATGATGAAGAAGAACATCTTAATAAAGCTAGAAAAGGCTTAGATCCTGACAGCTTTAATTTCTTCTTTGCAGATAAAATGGAGATGCTAAATCAGAAGAAGATTGCCAGATTGAGAAGAGAATTGGAAGCAGCAAGAAGGCTAGCTGATGAAAAGACAAAGACAGAAGCTGGAGAAGCAAATGTTGAACCAGCAACTGAGAAAGTAGTTGAGAAAGTTGTTGAAGTGGAGAAAGTGGTGGAGAAAATAGTTGAAGTTGAAAAACCGTGTTCGAAGTGTTCAGAATCTTGCAAAGTTTGTGAGGAGAAAGATAAGAAGATTGCTGAATTAGAGAGGATTAAAGAAGATTTATTGTCCGATGTGAAGTATATAAAGGAGTCATATGATGTGCTCAACAACACAGTTGATCGTCTGAAAAAGACGAATACAGAAATTGAGAAAGCAATGGAAAAAATGAGCGCAACATTAATGACAAAGCAGAGTGTCATTAATGATTACATCGAAGACTGTGCTAAGCTGAAACAAGACTTGGAATTAGAAAAAATTGAGAGTGAAAGGATTAAACGATTATTGTTGAGTTACACTACTTGTGATTATTTGATTGATCGTGTTTATCCTACTGTTGCAGGTCTGGAAGCTTTCATGGATAAAAAGACTGAAGATACTGATACTGGTAAGAAACCAAGTGTCAAGTACAACAGATGTCCACCCCCGATACATGAAACTTATTCTCCAAGGAATCCTAATGAGGAACGTCTAAAAAAGGCAGTCAACATCAAGTTAAAGTCTAAAATCATTGATGAATTACCAGAAAATATTGATGTTACATTCACAGCATCTGACACTGATCATGAGTCTGAGTTAATAAAGAAAGTTGTCGATCAGGTGTTGGATACGGATGAAGAATCAAAGTTGGAGTCTAAATCTGAGAGTTCAAGTTCGTCAGAAAATAGTCCGAGTTCGTCAGAAAAGAGTCCGAGTTCATCGGTTAAACGGGTTTACAATAAAGAATTCTTGTTATCAAAATCTAATTTGAATGACGGATCAATTAAAGTGGCTTATACTTTGAATGATTCAGACAAATTATATTCTGATAATGAATTTCCAATAAGAAGTGTAAAAACTGAAATGATCAAACAGGTTTTCAAACTAATAGAAATTAACATTTCTGAAATAAAAGATTTAAATCTTGATGAAAAACCTAAAAAATACACTTCAAGGGTCCAACAGAGATTGAACAAGAAAAAGGGTTACGGTTATGGTTCACGTTATCGAAAGAAACCAAACCATAATGGTAATCTTAAAAAGAAAGGTCTTGGTTTCAATTCTTCAGAAAATTATAAAAATCAGAAAACTTATAAACCAAAAACAAAATTTGTTTCAAGAGGAAGTTCAGAGGATGAACAGAAGAAACCGTTCTGGAAGCAGTAGAATCAAGAGTTTCTTGCTGAAGTAAAGAAGAATGTGAGAAAGTTTGCTTCAAGAGTTGACAGAAGAACCTGTTTCAAATGCCAAGAAGTTGGACACATAGCTGGGAATTGCCCCAAGACCAACTACCAAAAACAGGAAGTTTCTTCTAACTCTGTTCTGAGAAAAACTTGTGTTGATAAGAAAGAACAACTTGTGAAAAATGTTAAAAAGTTTGAAAATTCTACTTCTGAGGAAGGAGAAAGTTCAAAACGGTTTTACAAAAGAAATGGTGATTTGAGTAAACAAAAGTGGGTTGTTAAAACAGATAGTTGTTCTGACAATGAATCTGATTCCATAAAATCAGAGGAGTCTTTGGTTGAGAAAAAGGTTGTGAATTCCGTTCCAGAGGTGAACGATGAGGATTTTCCTCCATTGTCAAAGGAAAATTTGATGAAGAAAGTGGGAAAGGTAGAGATCTCAAATCAATTCTTCGCTAATAAGGGAGAATTTGATGTTGAGAAGACTTTCAATGGAAAAGTCAAGCATATTTTTGGTAAGATGGTTGACAGAAAGGTAAAAGGTGCCAAAGAGTTTTATAAATCAAAATGTTGGTGGGATAGATGTGTCCCAGAATCTCCCAATGCTGGCCAGGCTTGGGGGAAAGTTTTTCCAAACTAAAAATCCTGACTTGCCGGAGCTCCTAGGTTGGTAAGAGTGGAGCAGGAATCGGCATTATTCTTGAAATGTTTGTTGGTAAATCTACAGGTGATATCTTTAAATTGTTATATTTTGATTTACAAATGGGATGGTTGGTGAGTGAACCTGTAAGTGGTTGAAAGAGGTTTTCATTGACAAGTGGTTAATCAAGGTCATTAAGTTGAACTTGATTGGACCATGCTTACAAGTGGTATTTTGGAGAACAATGTGATGAACCCCTAACCTACAAATGGTTTATTAAAATCAACAAAACTTATTTTCCGGAAAAACCATTTGATTAAAACAAACTTAAGTGTTTTGAAATCACAATGGGAAAATAGTTTGTTGTGAGGGGGAGTTCTGATTGTTTATGCCAAGTGAATGGAGAATTGAAGCAATTTGATATCGGTTGTCACTTTATTGTATAGTTTGTTTTCAAATTTCCTAAAATGTGTTTGCATTTTAGGGGGAGTAAAAATTTTCAGAAAATCCAAAAACATTAGAAAATTTGAAAAAGTCAAAAACATGATAAAATCAAAAATGAGTTTTGTTGTATAAAAGAGGAAATGATAGTACATCAGTGGACGATCACGGCATGCTAAAGAATTGGAAAGTTAAATAGTGATAAACGGTCTCACTGATGATATGCCAGTAGGTTTTTGCACATTTAGTAAATTGTGACGAGATATAAACCTAAATTCAAACTTGCTTAATTCGTGAGTAACATCTCTCGGATATATGGGTAACCCCCGAAATCTTGTTTGAAGGACCCCTCTTTCTGAGATACTAGGTCTTTATGCTTAGTGATATCTGGGGTATTATCCCAGGACTTCTGATAATGCGGAAGCAATGGCCTAGTCCCCGGAGAATACTTTACGCTTGCTTGAAAAATAGCGCCGCCCTCAGCATAAATGATGAGACAATAAAATTGCTAATCTATGCTGTTGTAAAAAAGATCCTCTAAAGGGGACCCACCAAAAGTCGAGCCGTCATCTCTCTGCTAAACGGAAGTTCTGACCTGAGCTCTCACGGTTTCACAATTTAACACCTTACAGATATCTTCTAGGTATACTCACCTGTAAGACTGAATATTGGGATCTGGATACGAGAGTATATTCTGAGGTGGGACACGTGAATAAGTTTAAGTCTCTAAAACATTAATCTCGTATCTCGAAATAGTTGAACTTTGTGTGAAAATTTAAGTGGATCAGCATACTGACAATCTAAGTGAATCGTTTAGAACCTAAAATGTATAAAGCTTAACGGTGTTGGTGACTTCTCTCAAAAACTGATATGATCCTCTTACACAAACTCACAAAAATATTGTATGTAAATATTTCTTTACTGCTTTTCATTTCTGTTATATAAAAAAATTCAAAAATATTTTCAGTGTGTTTTAGCATAAATTTTGAAAAATCCAAAAAGATTTTAGACGAGTGATATTGAAGAGTTGATTTTCAAAATTCCGAGTGCTGAACATGACGAACAGGTTTGGGAAAGTTTGTTTGAAGATGTTTGAAATGAAAATGATATTCATTCAAGTGGTTCATCAGAAATTGACATGATAAATTATTTTGTTTGATACTTAAAAATGATGTATTCAGGGTTGTGTCTTCAAGTGATTAGCAAAGTTTCTATATTTGTTATATCTTATCTTTTATGAAACTTATGTTTTGGGTAGAGAATTTGCAGGAGAGTCAGGTTACGATACCTGAACCTGTGAAAGCCAGACTACAATCCCAGCACAAGTTGAGGGGAGTCTGTTAGAAAGATAGAGTCTGAAGATACAAGAGCTAGGAAGTTGATTCTGAGGATGCCCGAAGACTGATAAAGATTGAAGATGATAAGACTCGACACTGAAGACTCGTCAACATCTGAGGGGGAGTCTGTTAGTGCATACATCTGTCGACTTCGTCTTGTATCGAGTCTAGTGCTAGAATTGTTAGATCAGGGCGCGTTATACGAGAAATTTGGAGATTTTAGGGTTTAGTTTATGTGTGTTCGCTTGAAGTGAGTGTGTCAGCTTGAAATGTCATGTGACAGTTTCAAGCGAACTCAACTCTGGCCATTTCACTTGAACTGTCTTCATGACACTTTCAAGCGAAACCCTATCCCCTATATAAACCCTTCAAGCGGATTCATTTGTATCTTTCGTCATTCCGGTGCCAAATTGCTGCCGAAGCGTCATTTGATCTGTAAACTGATTTTAATCAATATACAAGACGATTATTAGTGAAACAAGCTGTTTTTCACATCCGTTTCTTAGTTTCCGCCTCTGAAACGGACTAGAGCTCTTCTGATTGACTCGTTTGGGTCACGACACGATCCTACAAGACGACACGATCCTACATGTTTGAACCATTGGGTTTTGGGAAGTGATTAGGTAACGGGGCGGGTGTAATGTGTTAAAAACATGGTGGATATGCCGCTGGTACTTCCTATATATAAGTGTTTTTAACACATTATATATCGTTGCGTTATCTAGATCACTTGGGCAAGGTTATCAGAACAAAGTTATATTACAAGGTTTTTCTAACAATATAAACCATACGAGTTTTATTAACGTGTTTTTACGAGATGTTTTACAAATTTTGGTTTTCTTAAACAAATGTTTTGGGTTAAGAATCATGGCTATGAGATTTTATAAAGTATAACCAACTTGATTTGAGTTGGTTAGTTATGATGCAATGCTATACTTTTCAAAACAAGGTTTTTAATAAGGTGTTGCAACATGTAAACTAGCCATGGATCCGACACTCATACAAAACCTATGTACTCGCCGGCATTTTTATGCTGACGTATTTTCACATGTGTTTCAGGTACCATAGTTGATGATGTTTGATGATGATGTTTGTGTACGCTCACATAGGAATGGGCGAGGCCTTAGTGACTTAATAACAATGAAAGTCTATTTGTTCATGTTTTGTTTCTAATTCCAATGTAATGTAATACATTTAATTCAATAAACCGAAACTGTTTAATCCATGGTTGTGAAACAATGATTCTGTTACAACACTCCCTGACGTTTCCGCCACGTTTTGTTGTTTTACGTGGTCGGGGTGTGACAGAAAAGTTGGTATCAGAGCCAATGGTTATAGGGAATTAGGTTATTAGTAATGCTTTGACCTAGACTATAACCTTCCTAGGACCCTAACGCGAGTTTACTTGCGTTTAGTCATAAAACAATACCGTTGCCTATCTTTAGGCAACAACCACAATAAGAACACAAAATTCGAATCTGCTTTGAAAACTAATCATCTGTTCTAGGATGATTTATTATAAGGTTTTGAACCTTCAAAAGTTTTCAAATTTTCGTCAAAGTTTAGGGCTACATAATGTGAACACGTGCAAACTGGAAGGGTGGGTGCCTGTACCCTGAGCTTTCTGTCTAAGGCTAGAGTGTTCGTACAAATCCGCAATATCGGACCAGTCACTCTTACCTGGGAACTCTTGGGGTGAGTGTCCACTTATAGGCGAGCATGTCTTCTCGATACATTATGAGGACCTATTTGCTTCGATTCAGCCTTTGCGTGTCGTTTGTTTGCTTCGTGGTTCAAACAAATGACCATCATCCATGATTTTGGTCGGTAATTGTAACATCCTATTCTTACCCAACGCCATTTCATTTGTTTTCTCTCTCTTGTTTCCCCTTTTTAGAATGCCTCCACGACGCGAAAATCAGGTACCTATTGAAGAGCTGGCAGCTGTCATTACGCAGCAAATGACTGCTGCTGTAACACCTGTGCCTCCACGGCCATCAAACAAATACCAAACCAATGAAATATTATATTTCATACTTGGGATTTGTAAAAATATGTGTATCATTTGCACATATCAATTTTTGTTCAATTCCAAACTCTAAAACGCTTTCTGGAAGGTTATATGCGCACCGATGCGTAAATATAACCAGTTTAATGCAACAAACACTCCAGAATAGTGACATAGGCTTAACATACCTTAAATAACCTTTACATAACTTAGAAATAAGTTTTGAAGGCTTTGGTGTGGCAAAAACAAGCTAATTCGCTTACAGGGACTAAACTTGACAAACTACGAGAGTATGCCAATTTGAACTGTAACAGACATTTCGAAACATGACCATAAGTTAAACATACCATAAATATCCTTTACATAGCTTAGAAATAGGTTTTAAGGGGTTCGGTATGCTAAAATAAACTTTTGGGTCATTCAGGGACTAAAAGTGTCAAAAAGTGCACAAGTTTGCATTTTCGCGCATAACTTACGTTCTGAATACATCCGGACATCCAAAAATTTATGTAAGCACTAAAACATTTTATTTTAGTGTTTGGCATAAGAAAAATCCATTCGTCGCGTCATTTGGATCGTTTTTCGCGCTTATGCGCATTCCGTCGTAATTAAGCGAACATCGCGTTCGTACGGACAAACGAGCCAACACCTGACATATTTTTGAGCATGTTTCATGTCCACAATGTTTAGGCATCATTTTAGGGCCTTAAAGTTGGCTTTACGGGCCTTAGAAGTGTCGAAAATGGCTTAAAACATCAACAGGGACTGAAACTGTAATTCTGCAAACATGTTTCTGATCTGCAACTCCCAGGCGGCCCGCCTGAGTTTTGGTAGATCCTGACGCGGGCCACGTCCGACTCTCTGATCAGATAATATCGAACAGTCAGCAGTTTCCAGCTGTTTGATCCTCACCCACACATTCTCAACTGCACATTCAGCTCATTTAGACCCATTTTTAGGCACCATAACTTTCCGACACTTGTACGGATGCGATTAAAGCACGGTTTCCATGAAACGATCTTAACGGTTACCTGAAAACTATAAATACCCCACCCCCCATTACTTCAAAACCACTAGAATCTGATCTAAGTGACTCTAAGTTGGAACCAATGTTTCATACCTGAGTTATTTTGATCACGATTAGCATTCGGGGACCCTTCGTAAGTATTCTTTCGTTCTTTTATCGTTTTCGAGTCCGAAAGTCAAAATTTGTTTGACTTTCAGCGTTGACCAGCTTATGGTCAATGCGAAGTTCGTTTGAACTTTGCAACGTGATTGTAATCACGATGGTCATAGTCCCTTGTGACTATGCCTACTGATTACCACGTTGTCTAGGGTCGTAAGGGTAAGCGATCTGATAAATCGATTATACCTTCGAACCCGACCCAGTTTGGTCGATCATTAGGATCCGACCAAATACATTAGGTGACCATAGTGTATAGGGAATAACCTTCCGAGGTTATACCTAATGGTCACATCGTTTAAGTAGTTGTATGATAGGTAGTTTATATGCCTTAGGTAAATTACTAGAATACCCTTTTCATGTATAATTGGTAATTAAGCATATGTAACCTAAACTTTTGTCACATAACTGATTATGTAACATGTTTAGGCATATAACACTTGTCATAGGACTAGTTGGGCGGTCCGAACGCGTTTCACGCGAACGACGCGTTAAAGTAGCATAAGCTACCTAAACGGGTCGTAATGGGTCATAAGCTATTAGATTAAGGTTTCAATTAGTATGTAGGCTTTGTTAAACCATATGACACGAGTCTCTATACTCGTTTGGTTTACGAACCCTCATTCTATCAGATCTTCCGATTTAGGTCCGGTTATTAACATAGTTACCTATATTAGGTGCCATTTGATATCCGCGATCTCTAGCATTGTTTGGTTGTTACTCAAGGACTTCTGAGCAATCTCAAGTGAGTACATAGACCCCTCTTTTACCGTTTTCCAAACTGTTTTGGGGTGGAACACATGTGCCTACTTGTTACTTTCATGCTTTCTTGTTTTCACATCATATACTTGTTATGTTTATTAGTACATTTATAGTACATGATTTCATTATGTTTTATGCTACGTATGTCCATTTAGTACATACTTAGTACATTATTTTACATTGCATCTCTGTTGCATATGTTCCAGTAACATATGGACACATTGTTTTACAGCTCTACCTTGTATGTTTACTCTAGCATACTAGGTACATTATCTTCATAAAACATGCTTACATTTTGGTATGACATTTGGTTTGTTTAAACTATACTATACATTCATTAACATTTGCTACGCCGCTCGGTAGTAGGTAGTGGTACCATAGGACTTGACAAATCCCATTCCTGAAATCTCGGGTTTGTTTGGACGTAAGGAATGACCGAATCCGAATACATATTCTTTTGATAACTCATTTTTACATAGTTATCCGACTGTCTCAAGGCTTGGATGTATGAATTTTCACAACACCGCATAAATGTTCGTATCAGTATAGCATGCATTTACTACACAAAACATAGCTTTGATTTAAACCAAGTTTTACTTCAATACTTTGTTTTTGTACATTTTTACTTATGGTTTAAGTAGTCTTATTTTACTTACCATACATATCATTTTGGTTACACATTACTTGACTAATTTTGGACTATAAACATTTGACACGGTTTATACAAGGACTTTTGACTATTGGTTTAAACATAGACTTATTACATTGTTGGTTTGGTTTGAGTAAGTGATTAATTAACGAGGCGTGTGTAATATGATACAAGCATGGTGGATACGCCGCTGGTACTTCCTATATATAAGTGTTTGTATGGTATTACTTATCGTAGCGTTATTTGAATCATTTCAGTTTATGACATATAACATTTTATACAAATAACATACTTTTCACAATACATTGTTTTACAAACAACTTAACTTATACAAACTCATTTTACATGGTTATCCATTTAACCATGAATTATTCTCTTATTTATACGTATCATCGGAACTTATTGTTTTTCAAATGATTTACAAAGACAAAGCAAAATTACAAGGTTCATGACCGACTGTTATTAAACAATTTCTTAAAATTAAGTCATGAATCTTATTTTCACAAAACCTATGTACTCGCCGGCATTTTTATGCCGACGTACCTATTTTCACATGTGTTTCAGGAAATGAAGCATAGGATTGATCAAGATACACTTAGGCGGACATGGGCCTTAGTGACAATAAAAGATGCAAGACTAGTTATTTATATTATGTTTCTTGGATTGTCAAGACATTGTAACTCGTGTATTCAATAAAACAGTATTTCAATTTCCATGTGTTATGAAACAATAATTCTGTTACAACACTCCCCGATGTTTCCGCCACGTTTTGTTGTTTTACGTGGTCGGGGTGTGACAGCTGCAATCCCGAACATCGTTGCTCAATGTAACCAAGCTCTCAACAACAATAATGCCCCCTGCAACTTCAAGACGTTCAACTCGGCTAAGCCATCAAAGTTTTCTGGGTCTCAAGGAGCGACTACACTTTTGCAATGGTTCGAGAGTCTAGAGAGCACCTTCAGGCATGTTCAATGCCCAAACGGGCGAAAGGTAGAATTTGCATCTAGTGTCTTTGAGAAACAAGCTTTGATGTGGTGGAATGGTGTGATGAGAGATAGGGGTGCTGATGTGGCACTGGCTCAAACATGGGAAGAGCTTCGAGCTCTGATGATGAAAGAATTCTGTCCTTGTCACGAGATCAGGGCCTTGGAAAGGGAATTCGACGATCTTAAGCAAGATAGCGGTGAGCATCGAGCCTACACGGATCGTTATGAGGAGTTAAGTCTGTTATGCCCGAATATGGTTACGCCTTTGGATAGGGCAATCGAAAAATACATTGATGGCCTCCCTGACTCAGTACAAGACATTGTGACTGGTAGTAACCCCACTACAGTTAGGCAGGCCATTGAGCTATCTGCTACCTTGACTGAATCTCAAATCAGGAAAGGTAAACTTTTCCGAAAAGGTGATAAGAAACCAGTCGAGGAATCGAAACCCAAAGATGAACAGACTGGATCCTTCAAGAAGTCAAAGAAGCGAAAAGCTTCCCAGAACTTCGCCGTGGTTGCTCACAATGATCAAGCTGCCCCCAACCAACCAGCTCAACTGTGACAACCCGAACTTTCAAGGTCAATGCCTCTTAGTCACGTGATCCTGTTTCTTGTTATATCTCGTTCTTATTCGTTACGATGATAAAAATTAGGAAACACACTTGTAACTGGAACGTAATTGCTAAAGGTATAACGTGATTGGATATGCCTACTTGTGTGTAACTATTTAACTACAAGAAATCATTAAAACGTTTCTATGGGTCGAATAGCTAATCTTAGGAACTAACATTGTTAGCACTTTGGGCCGCAAGTCATTGGGCCACATTAGTGAGCTAACACATTGTTAACACTTCACTCCAGCCCGAACTAACACAAACTGAGCCCAACCTATCTCATATGTGTTTTGATTAAATCTGGCCCAGTTGTGTTTAACAAGATAAGTTATGGGATCGGCCCATTTATTAGGTGTTGGTTTTATTATTAAGTATACGTAAACCCTTATACCTCTAATCATCACAACATAACAAACCAAACCCTACCCTTCTCTATATTCTACGTACGGCAGTGGAAGACCCCCCCCCCCCCAGTCGTGATCACCATCACCATCTCTCGGTTAGTTACCATTCTATTAAATTGAGTTTCTTGTTGTGATATTCAGCATGTATGTGAATTAAGTTATGATATATGTGCTTGTTGATATCGATGATTACATTGTGAATAATATGGGAATGATTTGTGAATGTTAGGAATGCATGATAATCTGATTCATATGATTGGTATGTGTAAATTGCGATTCATGATTAATAAAGAGTTGAAATTATAATATGCATAACAATTGGTTAAGTAGATGATGGATGGTGTGGGATGATGTTAATGGATTAACTGTTGTCGGCCATTAAAATTGGGAATTGGTGTTAACAGAATGTATCATGTGAATAAATTGCCAAGCCCAAGATTTGATGATGAGGTTTAATATGTTGACAGGCCATCACGTGATAGGTTATCGGCCCAATGAGTTTGTTAGCCCACCAAACAAATCGGTCCACTAATAACCCTTTCGAATGCTTTAAACATTTGTTGGCCATTGTTTGTTTTGATAATGATAATACTTGATATATTAGTGGTCTTAGTGGTCCAATGAATGTGAAGTTAAGTGATCTGAGAAAATGGATAGCTTTGAATAAAAGATGGCGGCCACATGCTTGTAGTATTGGCTTAATCGAACAATGTGATAGCCATGATGTTTTTGTAATATTTAATGGTTATTATGAATATTATGTTGTTGTATATTGATTAACTTGATGCGATATATCATCTGATGTTGCTTCCGACGAAACCTAGAGTTTCGCCACACCCATCATCACGACGAAACATAATGATTCGTCACGCACCCTTGTCACGACGAAAGACTATGCTTCAAGTGATTGATGTTATTGTTTGGATAAGAAGTATGGGATGTAAACAATGGTTGATTTGGTTAATTAAGTGGTTACTGTTGATGATGATATAGATAACTGTGTCTACGAAATCTGTGTTGCATGTACACTAGATTTGTTGGTTAAATGATACTCACATGATGTCCGATCTGTTTGATGTGTATGTGTGTGCAAGTCAACTGTTGGATGATAATTGATAGAAATGTGCTTAGATTTAACGGTATGGGGATTTGTTTTGGGAGTGATAATTATAAGAAAAGCTTGGGCCGATAATATGTAAATAACTTGGGCAACCGTGTAAAAGTTTTGGGTTGGGCTTAGGCCGAACAGTCCAGAGCTTGCACAGTTCTGCTGAGTCTTACCATTTCACCGGGCCTCGAGCCATTAAAACATACACTCATAAACGGGCCGCATAAGTAGATGGGCTTTATGTTTTGGGACCGTACATGGTAATGAATTGTCATACAACACGCTTAAATGATTGGACTAGTGTACGGGATGATGAATGCCACTACTTGTATTTTGTGCACTATCTGATGAATATATGTGGAATGATACGTACTGGGCGTGTATGCAAACTGACTGTTGTGTAACTATCATAGGATTTGGTTGATCACTTTTGTTAAATGAGTAATTAATTCTACCGAGCAAACCAAGGTGAGTTCACACACTTTCTAAGGCATGGGATTCCCGGTGGTTGGGAATGGGTTAAAGAATTAAAACGGAACCTACATATCCTCCTTGGGTAGGATATTTACCGCCATCCTCCATGGGTAGGATGCCAATATTAATCCTGCGTATTCTCCTTGGGTAGAATATGTACGTTCGTCCTCCTTGGTTAGGACAACAACCTTAAACTTACTAGACAAAACTCTGTCATGAAGTCCCTCATTTTTATATCGACTTAATCGCCGGGCCAATGGCGAGCGTGTCATTAGTTAATAGCGCTATTAGGGTTGACAAGCCTCACACCGTGCCAGTTGGACGGGCGTGTACTAATGGATCTGGGCACTTAGTCAATGATGATAGACATTGACGTAGGGCACAACTTATTTTCGTCAGTTATCGATATGGTAACGGTCTAGGGTTCACATGGGGAAGCCCCCACTGATTATGGATATGGTTTGGGAAACAAAGATACTGGTTAACTCGTGGTTTACGAAACAACTTATGGTTTTCTAAACAAACTTTTAAAACTAAACAACCAACTGTGAACTCGCTCAACTTTGTTGTTGATTCGTTGTTACATGCCTTGCAGGCCTTTAGGTACATGTTGTTGGAACTTGCTGTCTGGGATGCTGGAGTGGTCGTGGGTCAAGTTACAAGGAATCACAAGACAAGTCTGATGGTTTTTATACACTTGTTTTATGAAACTCATAACAAAATGTAATATGCTTCCGCTGGATAATAACTCTTGTATTGTAACACTTATTTTAAATAAATGAAAGTTCTATTTTATCTTTTTAAGTTCAATGTGATTGGTGGCTAGATCCTGGTACGTCACACGCCCCGCGGTGATTCCGCATGTGGTAATTTGGGGGTGTGACAGATTGGTATCAGAGCTAGGTTATAGTGAACTTGGTTTTAAAAAGGGGGAAAACGTTTTTGTAAAACCAGACTATAACCGAACAGTTCTGAAAACGTCAATACGGCCATGACACTCAGCTCCAGATTGCAAGGTTCGTCTCTCGTATACTCATTGTACTGCATAACTAGTGAACACTTACATATGATATTGCATGTGATTGCACGTTTAGCACAACAGTATGAAATCATGTATTACTTGCATGTGTTATGTGACTGATAGGGTGGTATTTCCCTAAACCTTCATGACTTACGCTTCGTGATGCTCTTTGTTTGCTACTCGAGTTCGAGGAACCATTTGACATGAGTTAAGAGGAGCTGAGATGAGCATGCAAATCACAATATTATTATGGGTGCACACATAATAATAATGTGGGGTGCATGCGAGTCCCAGTGAGCCTTAGCAAGTGGAAAAGGGGTTCCGTTCCGTTATTTGATCGATGTGAAGCATAACGAACCTATAGGGGTCATAGCAGTGATTGTCCCCTACCCGAACGTGAACTTTCCGTTCCTCTCTGGATCCTTTCGAATCTCGATGCTGTCACACCCCGACCACGTAGAACATACCAAACGTGGCGGAAACATCGGGGAGTGTTGTAACAGAATTAATGTTTCAAATCCATGGCAATTGAAGTTTCGCTTTATTCATTAAAAGTGTTACAATGTCTTAACAAACAAGGAAATACAACATAATTAACTAGTCTTGCATCTTTTATTGTCACTAAAGCCCAAGTCTGTCTATGTGTGTCTTGATTATCTTATGCAACAGCTCCTGAAAAACACATGTGAAAATAGGTACGTCAGCATAAAAATGCCTGTGAGATACATAGGTTTTGTGAAAATAAGATTCATGACTTATGTTTGAGAAAATGTTTAGTCATGAACCTTGTTATTTGCTTTGTCTTTTAAATCATTTGAAAAACGATAAGATCAGATGATAAGTATAAATAAATGTAAGGTTAAATGAATAACCAAGTAAAATATGTTTGCATAAGATAAGTTGTTTAGAAATCAATGTCTTGTGAAAAGTATGTTATTTGTATGTAATGTTCTATGTCTCAAACTGAAATGATTCAAATAACGTTACGACATGTAATACCATACAACCACTTATATATAGGAAGTACCAGCGGCGTATCCACCATGCTTGTATCATATTACACACGCATCGTTACTTAATCACTTAATCAAACCAAACCAAACAATGTAAAATGTTCATGTCAAGATGTAAATCATGTCAAAATGTCTATGTCAAATATCCATGTCAAATGTCTATGTCAAATATCCATGTCAAATGTCTATGTCAAATATCCATGTCAAATGTCTATGTCAAATATCCATGTCAAATGTCTATGTCAAATATCCATGTCAAATGTCTATGTCAAATATCCAAGTCAAATGTCTATGTCAAAATGTCATGTATGGCAAGTGAAAGGTCTCAACTAAACCATATGCACAAAAACAAAGTATTGAAGTAAAACTTGGTTTAAATCAAAGCTATGTTTTGTGTAAATGCATGATTAAATGTCAATCATGTTAAAATGTCTATGCCGAAATGTCTATGTCTAATGTCTATGTCAAAATGTCATGTATGGCAAGTGAAAGGTCTCAACTAAACCATATGCACAAAAACAAAGTATTGAAGTAAAACTTGGTTTAAATCAAAGCTATGTTTTGTGTAAATGCATGCAACTATTTAATATGAACATTTATGTGGTATTGTGAAAATGCATACATCCAAGCCTGGCGACTGTGGTGATAAACCCTTTAAACAAATTAAAGGTCTATCTGTCTTAATATCAACGAATTCGGTCATTCCTTTCATCCCCTTTCCCTGGGACGTCCGGAACGGGAGTTGTCAATTCCTATGGTACCACTACCTACTAACGAACGGCATGATCGGTGTTAATGAATGTATTGTCCCATGTAAACAAACCAAATGTCATACCAAAATGTAAGCATGTGATGAAAAACAATGTACTAAGTATGCACGCAATGGACATAAATAGCATAAAATGTAAATGTAAAACGATGTACTAAGTATGAACGCAATGGACATACATAGCATAAAATGTAATGAAATCATGTACTATAATGTACTAACGAACATAGCAGGTATATGATGTGAAAACAGGAAAGCATGAAAGTAACAAGTAGGCACATGTGTTCCACCCCAAAACAGTTTGGAAAACAGTAAAAGAGGGGTCTATGTACTCACTTGAGATTGCTCAGTTGCCTAAAGATAACCACCAAGCAGTGCTAGAGATCTCGGAATCAAACGGCTCCTAATATAGGTAACTATGTTAAATAACCGGACCTAAATCGGAAGACTGGGTAGCATTAGGGTTTGTAAACCAAACGAGTGTGGAGACTCGTGTGATATGGTTTAACAAAGCCTACATACTAAATGAAACCTAACATAATTGTTTACGACCCATTACGACCCGTTTAGGAAGCTTATGCTACTTTAACGCGTCGTGCGCGTGAAACGCGTTCGGACCGCCTAACTAGTCCTATGACAAGTATTATATGCCTAAACATGTTACATAATCAGTTACGTGACAAAAGTTTAGGTTACATATGCTTAATTACCAATTATACATGAAAAGGGTATTCTGGTAATTTACCTAAGGCATATAAACTACCTATCATACAACTACTTAAACGATGTGACCATAGGGTATAACCTCGGAAGGTTATTCCCTACCTACTATGGTCACCTACTGTGTTTGGTCGGATCCTAATGATCGACCAAACTGGGTCGGGTTCGAGGTATAAGCGATTTATTAGATCGCTTACCCTACGACCCTAGACAACGTGGCAATCAGTAGGCATAGTCCCAAGGGACTATGACCATCGTGATTACAATCACGTTGCGAAGTTCAAACGAACTTCGCATTGACCGTTACTGGTCAATGCTGAAAGTCAAACAAAGTTTGACTTTCTGACTCGAAAAGCAGTAAAAATAAGGAAAAGAACGAAAGAATACTTACGAAGGGTCCCCGAATGCTAACCCAGATCAAAATAGCTCAGGTATGAAACGAAGGTTCCAACTTAGAGCTTTCTTAATCAGATTTGTGGGTTTTGGGGTTGAGGGTGGATGGGTATTTATAGGAAAAGTAGAGCCGCTAGGATCGTTTCTTGAATATCGTGCCACGATCCGAGCCGTACACTTGTCACAAAGTTTATGGAGCCACATATGCTCCTTACCTTAGTGATTAAGCAATTAAAAACATGTGGTTGTGGTTAAATCTGCTGAAAACAGGCTGTTTAAACATTGCACCTGGTCTGGAGACCCCATACGCATCGTATGGTATATATACCATACGCATCGTATGGGTGAACTTTGGCAGAATTACAGTTTTGGTCCCTGAACTGTATTTAGGCCATTTTTGACACGTTTAAGGCCCGTTAACCCTATTTCAAAGCTCTAAAATGAAGTTAAAGTATAGGGAACTTAAAATGTGCTCAAAAATATCTCAGATGATGGTTCGTTTAGTCGTACGAACACGATGTTCGCTTAATTACGACGGAATGCGCACAAGCGCGAAAAACGATCCAAATGACGCGACGAATGGATTTTTCTTAAGGCGAACACTAAAATATAATGTAGTCATGCTTACATAAATTTTTGGATGTCCAGATGTATTCAGAACGTAAGTTATGCGCGACAATGCAAACTTGTGCACTTTTTGACACTTTTAGTCCCTGAATGACCCAAAAGTTTATTTTAGCACACCGAACCCCTCAAAGCCTATTTCTAAGCTATGTAAAGGATATTTAAGGTGTGTTTAACTTATGGTTATGTTCCGGAAGGTCTGTTACAGTTCAAATTGGCATACTTTCGCAGTTTGTCAACTTTAGTCCCTGTAAGCGATTTAACTTTGATTTCACCACACCAAACCTTCCAAAACTTATATCTAAGTTATGTAAAGGTTATTTTAGGTATGTTAAACCTATTTCACTATTCCGGAGTGTTTGTTGCATTAAACTGGTTATATTTACGCATTTGTGCGCGTATAACCTTCCAGAAAGCGATTTAGAGTTTGAAATTGAACAGAAATTGATATGTGCAAATGATACACATATTTTTACAATTCCCAAGTATGAAATACAATATTTCATTGGTTTGGTATTTGTTTGATGGCCGTGGAGGCACAGGTGTTACAGATGCTATCGAGTATTACCTGAACACCCATCTGGACGCCTAGCGAACTGTGTAAAATATTAGGTGCTTGTACGAACATCCCCGAGTTGGATGTTGCAACGACAATGATTGGTCTATATCTCTCTCACCTCTCTTCGTTTGCTGGAAACTTAACGTATTGACGCCTTAGATCCCGAAGTGCGATCACTTCTGCAACACTCGCGTAACATACTGTGTGTTACTCGAACAACTTGCAACATCAATGGACAGGAGGTTGAGCGTAGTACTTTACTGACCTCAGTACTTTGACGACCCTGATTACCGGCAACGAGCACCAGCGCATTGACTTCAATCGAATCCTTAACCCTTGTCAGCGACTCATGGGAGTCAACTCTTACGAATCAATCAGGACATAAGCAAGGACAATCGACTATAATGTGGAATGTGTAACTGCCAGCACAGAGAGTAGCACTTTAGGACGTGGCTCAGAATGTGAAAAGATGGACCTGGAGGGTGAAGAACCGTAGGGCTTCATTTCGAGCAACGACGTTGGGAGCAACAGTCATAGCGACAACAAGGTATTCATAACCCTAGCCTATAGTATGGAATTAAAGGTGCCTACATCATGGATTGGCCGTGGTTAAGTTAAGGGGATCGAGGATCCACCAGTTGTTCGTGATTACCCTCCATGTGCTGCCCAAGGAACTTCCAGGATCATCTCTACAACGGTTAGGTGGGAACTCAGTTTGACCTCGCACCAGAGGCAGTTCTAACTACTCATACTCTTTACCGTGTCTTGCACCAGGAGGGTTGCAGGAGCTGTTTAACCAACTACAGGAACTGCTGGACAGGAGTTTTCGCTTTAAGGAGCCCTCGCTATACCCATGAAGAGAAGCCTTTTCGTATGTGTACTGACTATCGAGAACTCAACAAGGGGACAGTCAAGAACCGTTTGCCTCGACCATGTATTGACAACCTGTCGACCAGTTGCAAGGAACAAGCTTCCATTCGGGGATTGGCTAGCGAACGAACTATCATCAGATGGAAGTCCAAGAGGAGAATGCTCTTAGAACAACATGTCGAACGCAATGCAACCATTTCAACTTTATACACCATGATTATTGAGTTGATCACCACACCAGCAGCTTCAGGGATCACATGAGCCAACCGTATTTGTCGACGACGTTCTGAATCATGACCAGGAGAAAGGAACACCCTGGGTGGCATATGTATCCTATCACAGCGCTTCTGTGGGAGGAGCCATTACGTGTGAAGTCTTGTTAAATGCCACATCTAGATTCGAGAGAAACATTTTGAGCATGTAACCAACGAAGTGGGAATACACATGGATCTTGCTAGGATCTATTTTGTTAGAGACTGATCAACACCAAAGATTGCGGAGCTCAAATCTTTTTAGCACAACATGGTGCAGTGTTCGTGGAAGACAAACAGGGGGACGTCTTTTCAGCTTTCGAATCGCAACTCAGCAATACACTGGGCATCGTCTTTACCCGAGGGTGCAGGTGATTAGTGGCATACCATGATGGTCCAAATCAGAGTCCCAGTTACACACCGACGCAACACGAGAGAATGATGACTTACGTGATGGAGTTACAAAGAAGAACTGCACGACACACGACTGCCGGTGAAAACCGTGGTCTTGGGATTTTGATGGAGGCATTACTTGGACGGTACCAGATGCGTTATTTAGACCGATCACAAGGGCCTCCCGTGTACCTTGGCTTCAACAGAGCTAAATCAATTAATGACATCGCTGTATGGAACTTTAAGATGATTACAACTATGAAACTTGAACGTGCACGAGCTTTGTTGCTCACTATCGACTCTAACTTACCTGATCAGACTCGCTCTATTCAAACTGGAGAACTGGAGGAAGAGGATTTTCAAGCTGAACCCATGCGGGGCATGGAGAAGCAACCTTTGATAGGTCGAACGATATTCGTTACCTCATGGAACGAATGTGGGTCTCATTATACGGAAACTGTAGGGAACTCGTGTTGAGCAAAGCACACCGGCTTCGATATTCTAGTCGTCTGGGTTTTGATGAGAGACATCTGGATTTATAAACCTTGTACTGGTAACTGGGCATGAAGGCCCACCTAGCTAGGTATGAGAATTGTTGGGATTGAACCCTATCAGAGGAACAGATAATGAAATCCAAAACTTGTTCACAACAGTGGATTCATCATAAGCAGTAGTTTACACCAGGCTTTCCCCTTGAAAGTGTTTATAACATCTGATGTCCTCTATCCACTGTCCGTATACAACAGCTGTTGTCCTTCAAACTGCTGATGAAGCCCAAAAGACTGTTAAGGAATAAACATTGCTGGTTCAAATCTACTGATGCTATCTAAGTACTGCTGCTGACTAAAGGACTGCCCACTCAAGGACTGATCAACTTTGAGGAAAGCACTGATGGTCAAACACATGTGCTGATGGAAGGAGAAATCAATAGTTTAGTGTGTCACTTATATTGTATAGTATCAGTGGTTAAGATTAGCAGTGTTTGTATAAGAACAGTGGTTACAGGTTGTTAGGTTGTTAGATGTCACTTTCATGGTGACGTCAGCTTAGATGCTTCAGTGGTTTGATTTGCCTATAAATGGAACAGTACTCTGTACTGTTACATTTGATTGACTGAGTGAGTTCTTCTCCTCTAGTCCAATCCTTTCATCTTGTGCGATCAACCAGGGGAGCATCAGGCTGAGGGGGAGTTTTGTTGTAAGCATGCATTGTAATCTTTTGATTTGATTTGTAATCTTTCGACCTAATGAAAAGCATGTGTTTATCAGAACTATTCTCCCTTTTTGATTGTGTTTATAAAGTTTGTTTCCATTTCCGCTGCACTTTACATTATTTCATATTCATTCATTGTTCAAATTATACAAACAAACACAATCATGAGAGCCTCCGATCCTAACAATTGGTATCAGAGCTTGGACAGTCAAATTCGATCTAACAATCAATTTGACATAACAGTTCAGCTCAAAATTCATTGATGCTAAGGTTGATCGTATTTTGTTGAAAAACAGAGTAACGAGTAATTACGTTCAAAGTAATTATTCAAAAACTCTGTAAAACAACCAAGATGTCATAAGACACACAAACTTCGTATAACAAGTGATGTCATGCATAAACCACCTATAGTTTTCAGATCTGAAAATGTGTTTGATACTTATGGTATAATTAATTACAAAATTGATTTCAATTGTTGTTATGAAGTTCGTGCTGTTTCCATCATGTTTGCTGCTAAGGTGTGTACCTCAGGACAACAAAAACCTATGATCGATTAAATAACATTAGTGTTTTTGTTAACATAAAAAGAGGGAAATTAAAACCTTAGTTAATTAGATCTTGTGTGTTGAAAAACAGGTTGAGAATCCTCAAAAGGACCAAATCAACTTTGTTAAAAACACATTAAGAATATCAGGTGTCAAAATAGTCCTAATCATATGTAATGTGAGAGTTGATATAAGCATGCACAAAAGTGGTCAGATCTCTTAAAACATTGCTACAAAATGATTTTGGATTAAGTTTTCCTTAAATAAAACCTCCCAGTAAGTATTTCAGTACTTATGAATGGGAAGGGTAAAAAGGGAAGAAGAAAAACCACAAAAACTCAAAAGTGTGTTTATCTCAAAACTTTTAAAGTCAAAAGAAAAGAGTATAAATATAAAACACTTGAGAGTCCAAAATTGGGTTAACAATGGATATCAAGCAACTGTGTGCATTCATTGGTTCAGAAAAGTTCAGGTAACAATAGTATCACCAGTGTTTATACTTACAAGAGGACTAGACATGTTTTGCAGAATCATCACATGATAACAAACGTATGTGAATATGTCTCCTCATTTTTGCAATCAACTGACAAGGACATGGTTCCAAACTGTGGTCAAAATGCATTTACAACTACTGACCATATTCCTAAATTTGAGATTGATGTGATCATGATCTTATAACAAGTCAGTTCTGAAAATATACCAGATCCTATTGATGATGTTTTCAGAAAAACCTTTAATTATTTTTCTTGAAAAGGTTTTTCTCAAATAAAGCAGGATATATCATTCCTTATTTTTCCTAAGAATGACATATTTTGAAATTTTACTTGTTTTTTATAGCAAAAGTTTCAAACACCTGTCAGGGTATAGAACCCTTGTTTTTGGTAATATTATCCTTGAAAATAGGTCAAAAGGAAATGGTGCAAGTGTCAAGGTCATGTCAAACTCAAGATTGTTTTAACACTGATCAAAAGATTGATTGCTAACAGACCTTAAAATACTTGGCTACCCATGTTCTAATTCAAATATTATGACATAAAATGAGTAGCCTCAGTAAAAAGGGTTTCCATCATCTGGGGTACTAAACCACTGTCAGGAATCTATAAAAGCTTCAAAACCTGTAATTGACATGTGGCAAAACCTTGAATGAAAATTTCTGTAAAAACTGCTGACATATTGAACTTGACAATTTGCATCTAAAATGTTTTTTTTATTTGTTGAGGATAGCAATCTTGCAGATATTTCAGGATCACCATCAACAGATGTTGGATATGATATTGTGATTTCACAAGATAAAATCATTCCTTTCATCAGAACAGCAGATGCTCAAAATATTTGTCTAAAGCTTATCCACTGGTACACTAACAATTGCTGATATACTAGCATTTCAAATCCTTACCATTACCATACCCCTAACCACTATTTTGCTCTAACATCTGCTTCCTAACTACTATCCACTGTTGAAAGTCAACCCCTGTTCTCTCATTTCTTCATAAGCACTGTTGTTCAAAATCAGTGTTTTATCTACTGATGTGCTATCCACTGATAGCTAAAATCATCCACTGTCTTCACTTTGACCGTTGCAACCACTGACATTTGCTTCATCAGTGGTTCTCTAAACAACTGTCCTCCATTATTCATCCTTCCATCAGAGGTTGGCACGTGGTCAGTTATTAGCCATCAGATCTTTGTAAACCGCGGCCACGTCAGCATTCACTTTTTCCTTTATAAAACCCTGATCAAAACCCCCAAACAGGGGTTTACACTGTCGAATTGAATTCCAAAATTCTCTTCTCAAAGCAGTTTCCAACCTTCCGTCTCAAATCATTCTCCGTTCTTCCCAACCAAAATGACAAAATCGAAATCAAAATCATCATCATCCTCCAAAAAGGGCGCTCAAAAGGCCGCTGAACCCATTGAAATACCATACAAAGCACCTCACAACTACTTGGGTCTACTCACAAAACCCACCACCACCACAACCTTCGATTCCATCATTGACACTCTTGCAGCATCAAAGTATAAAACTTTGTTGACTGTCGATGCTCCCATTTACGAACAAACCCAGAGAGAATTTTGGAAAAACGCCACACTTGAATATCAAGGTGAAAAAGTTATAGCCATTAATTCTTCCATAAAGGGCAAAGAGATTAAAATCACTCCACAATGAATTTCAGAAGTCTTTGCACTCGATGATCAAGAAGGTAAAACTTCTTTTCCCAAGAACGAGTTAAAAATTGATTTTCTGGAAAAAGGGTATGGTGCAGAAATAAAAAGGGACACCTTACAAAAAGGTTTCTTCCCTTCTGCACCAAGGTTTTTATTCCATACCCTTTTGATGTGTGTTTCAAACAAAACAACTGCTTTTAACGAAATACCATTAAAGATCCAAAACCTGGGATATGCTATTTTACACAATGAGAATTTTAACTATTCCCAGGAGATCTTTGATGATTTGAATGTTGATAGCAAATCATTTCTGCTTTTTCCAAGGTTCTTAAGCTACTATCTTAAACAAAAATTTGGAAAGGAAAATGAAAATTTGCTTATTCATGGTGAATCTTTTCAAATAAATGGTTTAACATCTGAAACATTCACTAGAATGTTAACACCTGCAAAAACACAAGCAGAGGTGCCTGAGCAGACTTTAGCAGCTACCACAGCTCCTCAGGTATCTGCTGTTGAGCCCACTGCTCCAGGTGATCATGGCAGCACACCCACTGCTATGAAACCCACACCTGCCATCACCAAAAAGCCTAAAAAGAAATCATCCAGAAAGCCCCCCAAACCCACTAAAAAGGCAACTCTGGAAGATGAGATCCCAGAGCCACTGCCAGTGACAACACAAATATCACCAAAGACCACTGCTGCTACTTCCTCACAGCAGATGGAAGAAAGATCTCCACCTTTGCCTCAAACTCCTCCTGCATCCTCACAAAAGGATCAGGTTGTAAGCACAGGGACCCCACATTATGAAGCTCTGGATCTAATTGGATCCATCTTCCTCAGTCCTGATCCCAAGGACATGTCTCTTTCAACACCCATATCTTCACCCCTCACATTACCACAATCCATAATACCCTTGTTCCATGCAGTTGCTATAGCTCAGACACAAACCAGTTCCTCTCAATCACCTATCACTGAGAGTACACTCCCACAAGTGACTGGGTCTGATGCTTATACCTCTGCTATCCCAGCAACAACTGAGGAGGTTACACTACAGGAGTTACAAGTAACTTCTGTCAGTAGTTCAAGTGGAGCAGCAACTACAAGTGTTGGATCAACAGATCTACAATTGGCCAGTTGTTTCATCAATCAGACTCCCTTGAAGGAAATTCCTTCTATAGCACCTCTGATAACCACTAGTGAGTTTGTTTTGACCACTGGTACCATCAAAAGGTTATCAAGTGCTGAAGGAAGAAGTCCCCAGTACCAAGAACAAGGGGCATCAATGGATGATTTTTGGAGTTCTGTCCCTAAATAACACATTGATATAACCACTGCCGGTGGGGAATCAGATGATCCCATTAATTTGGGTGATGATTTAAAATATCACGAATTAACGGGTAGAATTAACAACCTTGAGACATCTGTTGCTGAAATAAAAGATATGATGCAACATTTGTTGAAAGCTCAAAAGGTCTCAACCACTGGTGTTCCAACTCAAGCACCTGCTCCACCACAAGCACCTGCTGCAAATGAGTTATGGAATTTATTCCAACCCCTGCTCCAACAACAAAGACAAATGGCTGATCAGCAGCATGCTATACATGTTCAAGAGCTGAGAAACATGATGGAGTCAAGGTTTAGAAATACTCAAGTAGACATCAAGGCTATAAAGGCCCACATCCTAAACACCACTGGCAAAGCTCCTCCCATTGTTCTCTTCATTGATAAACTTCCTTCAGATAATGCCAAAAAGGGGGAGAAAATCAAACAATGGATAAAGAAGGGAATTGATGATGGTCTTTATATTGAACCAGAAAAAGAAAACATGACTAAAAACATCCCCTTGCCAGATGGTAGTAAGAAAATTGATGTTACCACAAACGCACTTGCAGAAGCTAAAGCAAGTGTTAAAAGAGATAGAGAGGCTAAGGATAAAGCCAGGTGGGAATAGGAGAAAAGAGCTTACATGGAGCTGAATGCACAGTGTCACACCCCGACCGCGTAAAACAACAAATCGCGGCGGAAACATCGGGGCGTGTTGCAACAGAATTAATGTTTCATAACCATGGATATCAAAAGTGTTTCGTTTTATTAAACATTGAGTAATTACATCGTCTGGAAATCTAATTACACTATTTAAACATAGTCTATCATTGTTATTGAGTCACTAAGGCCTTGTCCAGTCCTATGTGAGCATGCATCTTATCAATCGATATCATCCAACATACCTGAAACATATGTGAAAACGAGGTCAGCAAAGAAATGCTGGCGAATACATTAGTTTTGTTGAAAATAAGTTTCATGACTTCTGTTTGAGAAAATGTTTAGTCATGAACCTTGTAATTTGCTTTGTCTTTGTAAATCATTTGAAAAATAATAAGTTTAGATGATATGTATAAATAAGAGAATAATGCATGATTAAATGAATAACCATGTAAAATGAGTTTGTATAAGATAAGTTGTTTGTAAATAAATGTCTTGTGAAAAGTATGTTACTTGTATAAAATGTTCTATGTCTCAAACTGAAATGATTCAAATAACGCTACAATATGTAATACCATACAAACACTTATATATAGGAAGTACCAGCGGCGTATCCACCATGTTTGTATCATATTACACACGCATCGTTACTTAATCACTTAATCAAACCAAACCAAACAATGTAAAATGTCTATGCCAAATATCCATGTCAAATGTCTATGTCAAATATCCATGTATGGCAAGTGAAATGTCTCAACTAAACCATATGCACAACAACAAAGTATTGAAGTAAAACTTGGTTTAAACCAATACTATGTTTCGTGTAAATGCATGATCAAATGTAAATCATGTACAAATGTTTACCCAATCGTTACCCATTCGTTCAAATCGTTCTTGTTTTAATCGTGAACTACTTTTATGATCGATTCTCTAATAACATTCAAACCTTCTTGACGCGTTCCTCGTTCCAACTCGCTCTCGCTCTCGTTCTTAACAAACCCTTACCAAAGGATAAGTTAATAATTACAGATTCAGTCGCTACCCACAACACCCACACATAACAATGGGTGCAGTAAATAACGGGATTTGTCAGATCCTATGGTACCATAACCTAATACTGGTCGGCTTGATCATTGCTAATGAATGTCATCGGTCATGTAACTACAACCAACAAGTTCGTTCACTTTATTGAAATTGTTATTAGTTTTTGAAATCATTGTTAGCGTTCTTGAAATAATTGTTATTGTTCTTGAAACCACATAGTAATTGTTATTGAAATCATTGATAAAACATTTAGCACATATGAGTCACCCCAAAACAGTTGAAAACAGTAAAAGAGGGGAATAATGTACTCGCCTGGGAGTGCTTAGGAGTCTTGAACAACTACCAAGTAAGCTAGAGGAGTCCCGGAAATCAAACGGTACCTAATATAGGTAACTACATAATTAACCCGGACCTAAATCGGAAGACTGGGTAGCAGGAGGGTTTGTAAACCAAATGAGTGTAAGAACTCATATGATATGGTTTAAACAAGCCTACATACTAAATGAAACTTAACCTAAGTATTATCGACCCATCGCGACCCATTAAGGTAACATACGTTACTTTAACGCGTCGTGCGCGTGAAACGCGTTCGGACCGCCTAACTAGCCCTATGACAAGTGTTATATGCCTAAACATATTACATAATCAGTTACGTGACAAAGGTTTAGGTTACATATGCTTAATTACCAATTATACATGAAAAGGGTATTCTGGTAATTTACCTAAGGCATATAAACTACCTATCATACAACTACTTAAACGATGTGACCATAGGGTATAACCTCGGAAGGTTATTCCCTACCTACTATGGTCACCTAATGTGTTTGGTCGGATCCTAATGATCGACCAAACTGGGTCGGGTTCGAAGGTATAGGCGATTTATTAGATCGCCTACCCTACGACCCTAGACAACGTGGTAATCAGTGGGCATAGTCCCAAAGGACTATGACCAACGTGATTACACTCACGTTGCGAAGTTCAAACGAACTTCGCATTGACCATTACTGGTCAACGCTGAAAGTCAAACAAAGTTTGACTTTCTGACTCGAAAAGCAATAAAATAAGGAAAAGAACGAAAGAATACTTACGAAGGGTCCCCGAATGCTAACCCAGATCGAAATAGCTCAGGTATGAAACGAAGGTTCCAACTTAGAGCTTTCTTAATCAGATTTGTGGGTTTTTGGACAAATGGGGGGTGGGTATTTATAGAAAAGGTAGAGCCGTTAGGATCGTTTGTCGATTATCGTGCCACGATCCGAGCCGAACACTTGTCACAAAGTTGTGGTGGCTAATCCTTGATCTTATCTTCCTGATTAGGCAAGATTAAACATGTGGTTGAGGTTTGTTTCAGCTGCAAGTGGCTAAACAAACATTGAATCTGTTCAGAAGGGCTAATGCGGCCCGCTTTAGATTTAGGCAAACACAATGCGGGCCGCTTGGGGCCTCTGATCTGCACATATGTTTCAGAAATGACAGTTTAGGTCCCTGCACGTGTTTAAACCCATTTCCGGCACTTCCAAGGCCCGTAAAGCCAACTTTAAGGCCCTAAAATGTTGCCTAAACATTGTGGACATGAAACATGCTCAAAAATATGTCGGATGTTGGTTCGTTTGACCGTACGAACGCGATGTTCGCTTAATTACGACGGAATGCGCACAAGTGCGAAAAACGATCCAAATGACGTGACGAATGGATTTTTCTTATGGCGAACACTAAAATATAATGTAGTCATGCTTACATAAATTTTTGGATGTCCAGATGTATTCAGAACGTAAGTTATGCGCGAAAATGCAAACTTGTGCACTTTTTGACACTTTTAGTCCCTCAATGACACAAAAGTTTATTTTAGCATACCGAACACCTCAAAGCCTATTTCTAAGCTATGTAAAGGATATTTATGGTATGTTTAACTTATGGTCATGTTCCGGAATGTCTGTTACAGTTCAAATTGGCATACTTTCGCAGTTTGTCAAGTTTAGTCCCTGTAAGCGAATTAGCTTGTTTTTGCCATACCAAAGCCTTCAAAACTTATTTCTAAGTTATGTAAAGGTTATTTAAGGTATGTTAAGCCTATTTCACTATTCCGGAGTGTTCGTTGCATTAAACTGGTTATATTTACGCATCGGTGCGCGTATAACCTTCCAGAAAGTGATTTAGAGTTTGAAATTGAACAAGAGTTGATATGTGCAAAAGATACACATATTTTTACCAATCCCAAGTATGAAATATAATATTTCATTGGTTCGGTATTTGTTTGATGGCCGTGAAGGCACAGGTGTTACAGTCTCCCCTACTTTAGGAAATTTCGTCCCGAAATTTATTTAGAGGAAACTTGTGAGAGCTTGGAAATATGAAATTGAAAAGATCGAACAACATTGGTTAGGGTTCTGAACTTCTAGTAACTTTAATAACATCACGCTTGCAATGTAAGAGGGACACTTATATACAAGTATATAAAGCGTCATTGGTGCGTCCACCATGCCTCCATTACATCGTTCTCATTTTGTTATTGTTGTCACTATCGGTTCCTTCACATAATAAATCTTACTGGATTTCTGTGCACTAAATTTCATAATTATGTGCGCATACATAATTAGAGAATTCCTTGCACAGTTCACACAGTCTATTTTATAATGTGTAGGGTAAAACCAAATGAACAATCCTGTGATGAGCGTGACTTAGACCGCCATAGAGTCCTTTTTTTAATTAAATCAATGAATGATCTAAATAGACTATCAAGGAGTCTGTTCGGCTCCATCACTAGATATCGTTCTTTAACCAAATTGTGAATCAATCCTTTTGACTAGACCACTAAAAGGGTCTCTTATGAATCATGGAGTGGTACCATATAATCCCAAGGGTCTTTAACTACAACGTAGAAGCCCATTAAGGTTTTAAAGTAGTACCTTTTTAATATCCTATTATGAATCCCTCATATAAAGATACGAAAGATTCTATGAGGATTTGAAAATTGGATCACACAAAAACATAGAGGAGAACACATAACACATAAACACATAATCGCATAATTGTATAATCGTTTAATCGCAAAATCGTTAAATCGCAAAATCGTTAATTCGTATAATCGTTTAATTTGTTATCCTTGGACATGGGTATTTAAAGCATACTAGGAATCCAATCCGTGGATTTCACTTGGCACTTTAAATATTTTCAAGAATCTAACTATGAAAATAGGAAGATCTAAAAAAAAAAAATTCGGCTTGTCCTAATTGAGTTGTAATGTACAAATTAAGGTGTACAAGGAATTCAATCAGGCTCCGAAATCAACAAAGGTGTTGATCGTGGTCGGCTCGGGACTTTGAATAGATCAAGATGTCATCAATAAAAACAATGACGAATTGATCCAAATAAGGCTTGCAGACCCTATTTATTAAGTCCATGAAGATGGCTGGAGCATTTGTCAAACCAAAAGGTATGACTGTAAACTCGTAATGGCCATACTTCTTGCAGAAAACCGTTTTGGGAACATCTTCTTCGAGAATACGAAGTTGATGATACCAAGAACGCAAATCGATCTTGGAAAAGCATGAAGTACCCTGCAGATAATCGGATCATTGATTTAAGGCAGGGAATATCGATTCTTGATGGTAAGCTTACCAGGCTTACGTTAATCGATATACATTTGAAAAGATCCATTTTTCCTTTCACAAAGAGAACTGGAGTCTTCTAAGGTGAAAAGTTCGGACGGATGAATCCTTTATCAGACAACTCTTGAAGCTGTCTTGATAATTCTTGCATCTCGAACGGTGCAAGACGATAAGATACTTTGGATTTAGAAGAAACAAGTGTTTGAGGTTCTTAGGGAGATCACAAGTGATCGTAAAACGACAGAACTACACGAGTAGTTTGTTTTTGTGCTGACATCATAAGGTTGGATCAAACATTCATACAATTGCATTAGTTAAAATAAAAACCGCAAATTTTTATTTATATAACAACCGAATTGTCTTTAAATGTTACAAGATAACAACCAGAGAAAATACAGAATACTAAAAGTTCACTTCTTCATCATCGATTGCCTTATTGATGTTAAACACTCGACCACGTGCTGGATTCACATTGACGTTGACGTTCGCATTTGGGTTTGCGTTAGCATTTGCATTCACCAGTCTTGGGCAGTTGTGGCGGAAGTGACCAATCTCTCCGCAGTTGAAACATGAACCCAGTGGAAATCTCGCAGCATTCCCTTGAACCGGAGCTTGAACCTGAGCAGCCTGATTTTGTCCCAAACGACAAATCTTGGCCAAATGCCCAAGTTTACCACACGTCGTGCATTGCCAGCAAGTTTGTTGTACTGCGTGATGACCGTTGCAGCGTGCACAATAAGGTGCGGTACCGGCATATGCTTTCTTTGCAGGTGGCTGAGCTGGTTGGTTCTGCGGGTTCTGTGCAGTCTGTGCTGTAACAGCAAAATTTTGGGCACCCTTTCGCTTCTTTGATTTCTTTGACGTCTCACCTTCCTTACCCTTCTTGTTTTGGCCTTTCTTGCTATCCTCCTTGTCAGCTGACTGTTTCTTGCCCTTGTCACCCTTCCTGTGTAACTTGTTCTTCCGAATCTGCGACTCAGTCAATGTCGCTGATAACTCGATCGCCTGACGGAGTGTGGCAGGGTTACTACCAGTAAGGATGTCTTGTACCGAGTCAGGTAGGCCGTCGATGTACCTTTCGATAGCTATGTCAAGTGGGGTAACCATTGTCGGGCAAAGCAGACTCAGCTCCTCAAACCTATCAGTATACGCCCTGTGCTCACCACTATCTTGCTTCAACTCATCAAATTCCTTCTCCAAAGCTCGCTGCTCATGACGAGGACAGAATTCCCTCATCATCAGAGCCCTAAGTTCAGCCCATGTCTGTGCGAGAGCAACTTCCGCACCTCGGTCTCTCATTACCCCATTCCACCATGTAAGAGCCCTCTTCTGAAACACGCTCGAGGAGAACTCGACCCTGCGATTGTCAAGACACTGCACGTGGCGAAAAGTATTCTCTATGCTTTCAAACCACTGAAGAAGCCCAGTCGCTCCCTCAGAACCACTAAACTTGAGTGGTTTAGCCTGGTTAAAATCCTTGTATTTGCATGGAACATTGTTGTTGTTGTAGGCTTGGATCCATTGGGCAAAGAGGTTTGGGAATTGAGCAGCCATTTGCTGCGCAATAATTTCTGCCAGCTCGGCAGTCTCTATCTGGTTTTCGCGTCGAGGAGGCATTGTCTAAAAGAGGAAACATGAAAGGAAACGAGTGAGAGAATTTAGACGAAAAGAATAAGATGAAACAAATCTGATGAAAGCAAGGGTAGTGGTCATTTGTTTGTTACCACAAGGTAAACAAACGACACACAGTGACTAATCAAAGTAAATGGGTCAAAATAATGTATCGCGAAGACATGCTCGCCTATAAGTGAACACTCATCCCAAGAATTCCCAGGTAAGCACAACTGGTCTCGCGTCTGATGAGATGTATACGAAGTGCTTGCCTAGACAGAAAACCCAGAATACAGGCATTCACCCTTCCAGTTTGCACGTGTTCACATTATTTAAAACCCAAAACCATGACGAGAATTTGAAAATTCAAAGGGGTTCAAAACCATATAACAGAGGGTTCAAAACCTAGAAATCAATCATCCTAGAACAGATGATTAGTTTTCAAAGCGGTTTTGAAATTTATGTTCTTGTTGTGGTCGTCGCCTAAGGATAGGTGACGGTATTGTTTTATGACTAAACGCAAGTAAACTCGCGTTAGGGTCCTAAGAAGGTTATAGACTAGGTCAAAGCATTACTAATTACTAATAACCTAATTCCCTATAACCATTGGCTCTGATACCATCTTTTCTGTCACACCCCGACCGCGTAAAACAACAAATCGCGGCGGAAACATCGGGGCGTGTTGCAACAGAATTAATGTTTCATAACCATGGATATCAAAAGTGTTTCGTTTTATTAAACATTGAGTAATTACATCGTCTGGAAATCTAATTACACTATTTAAACATAGTCTATCATTGTTATTGAGTCACTAAGGCCTTGTCCAGTCCTATGTGAGCATGCATCTTATCAATCGATATCATCCAACATACCTGAAACATATGTGAAAACGAGGTCAGCAAAGAAATGCTGGCGAATACATTAGTTTTGTTGAAAATAAGTTTCATGACTTCTGTTTGAGAAAATGTTTAGTCATGAACCTTGTAATTTGCTTTGTCTTTGTAAATCATTTGAAAAATAATAAGTTTAGATGATATGTATAAATAAGAGAATAATGCATGATTAAATGAATAACCATGTAAAATGAGTTTGTATAAGATAAGTTGTTTGTAAATAAATGTCTTGTGAAAAGTATGTTACTTGTATAAAATGTTCTATGTCTCAAACTGAAATGATTCAAATAACGCTACAATATGTAATACCATACAAACACTTATATATAGGAAGTACCAGCGGCGTATCCACCATGTTTGTATCATATTACACACGCATCGTTACTTAATCACTTAATCAAACCAAACCAAACAATGTAAAATGTCTATGTCAAATATCCATGTCAAATGTCTATGTCAAATATCCATGTATGGCAAGTGAAATGTCTCAACTAAACCATATGCACAACAACAAAGTATTGAAGTAAAACTTGGTTTAAACCAATACTATGTTTCGTGTAAATGCATGATCAAATGTAAATCATGTACAAATGTTTACCCAATCGTTACCCATTCGTTCAAATCGTTCTTGTTTTAATCGTGAACTACTTTTATGATCGATTCTCTAATAACATTCAAACCTTCTTGACGCGTTCCTCGTTCCAACTCGCTCTCGCTCTTAACAAACCCTTACCAAAGGATAAGTTAATAATTACAGATTCAGTCGCTACCCACAACACCCACACATAACAATGGGTGCAGTAAATAACGGGATTTGTCAGATCCTATGGTACCATAACCTAATACTGGTCGGCTTGATCATTGCTAATGAATGTCATCGGTCATGTAACTACAACCAACAAGTTCGTTCACTTTATTGAAATTGTTATTAGTTTTTGAAATCATTGTTAGCGTTCTTGAAATAATTGTTATTGTTCTTGAAACCACATAGTAATTGTTATTGAAATCATTGATAAAACATTTAGCACATATGAGTCACCCCAAAACAGTTGAAAACAGTAAAAGAGGGGAATAATGTACTCGCCTGGGAGTGCTTAGGAGTCTTGAACAACTACCAAGTAAGCTAGAGGAGTCCCGGAAATCAAACGGTACCTAATATAGGTAACTACATAATTAACCCGGACCTAAATCGGAAGACTGGGTAGCAGGAGGGTTTGTAAACCAAATGAGTGTAAGAACTCATATGATATGGTTTAAACAAGCCTACATACTAAATGAAACTTAACCTAAGTATTATCGACCCATCGCGACCCATTAAGGTAACATACGTTACTTTAACGCGTCGTGCGCGTGAAACGCGTTCGGACCGCCTAACTAGCCCTATGACAAGTGTTATATGCCTAAACATATTACATAATCAGTTACGTGACAAAGGTTTAGGTTACATATGCTTAATTACCAATTATACATGAAAAGGGTATTCTGGTAATTTACCTAAGGCATATAAACTACCTATCATACAACTACTTAAACGATGTGACCATAGGGTATAACCTCGGAAGGTTATTCCCTACCTACTATGGTCACCTAATGTGTTTGGTCGGATCCTAATGATCGAACAAACTGGGTCGGGTTCGAAGGTATAGGCGATTTATTAGATCGCCTACCCTACGACCCTAGACAACGTGGTAATCAGTGGGCATAGTCCCAAAGGACTATGACCAACGTGATTACACTCACGTTGCGAAGTTCAAACGAACTTCGCATTGACCATTACTGGTCAACGCTGAAAGTCAAACAAAGTTTGACTTTCTGACTCGAAAAGCAATAAAATAAGGAAAAGAACGAAAGAATACTTACGAAGGGTCCCCGAATGCTAACCCAGATCGAAATAGCTCAGGTATGAAACGAAGGTTCCAACTTAGAGCTTTCTTAATCAGATTTGTGGGTTTTTGGACAAATGGGGGGTGGGTATTTATAGAAAAGGTAGAGCCGTTAGGATCGTTTGTCGATTATCGTGCCACGATCCGAGCCGAACACTTGTCACAAAGTTGTGGTGGCTAATCCTTGATCTTATCTTGCTGATTAGGCAAGATTAAACATGTGGTTGAGGTTTGTTTCAGCTGCAAGTGGCTAAACAAACATTGAATCTGGTCAGAAGGGCTAATGCGGCCCGCTTTAGATTTAGGCAAACACAATGCGGGCCGCTTGGGGCCTCTGATCTGCACATATGTTTCAGAAATGACAGTTTAGGTCCCTGCACGTGTTTAAACCCATTTCCGGCACTTCCAAGGCCCGTAAAGCCAACTTTAAGGCCCTAAAATGTTGCCTAAACATTGTGGACATGAAACATGCTCAAAAATATGTCGGATGTTGGTTCGTTTGACCGTACGAACGCGATGTTCGCTTAATTACGACGGAATGCGCACAAGTGCGAAAAACGATCCAAATGACGTGACGAATGGATTTTTCTTATGGCGAACACTAAAATATAATGTAGTCATGCTTACATAAATTTTTGGATGTCCAGATGTATTCAGAACGTAAGTTATGCGCGAAAATGCAAACTTGTGCACTTTTTGACACTTTTAGTCCCTCAATGACACAAAAGTTTATTTTAGCATACCGAACACCTCAAAGCCTATTTCTAAGCTATGTAAAGGATATTTATGGTATGTTTAACTTATGGTCATGTTCCGGAATGTCTGTTACAGTTCAAATTGGCATACTTTCGCAGTTTGTCAAGTTTAGTCCCTGTAAGCGAATTAGCTTGTTTTTGCCATACCAAAGCCTTCAAAACTTATTTCTAAGTTATGTAAAGGTTATTTAAGGTATGTTAAGCCTATTTCACTATTCCGGAGTGTTCGTTGCATTAAACTGGTTATATTTACGCATCGGTGCGCGTATAACCTTCCAGAAAGTGATTTAGAGTTTGAAATTGAACAAGAGTTGATATGTGCAAAAGATACACATATTTTTACCAATCCCAAGTATGAAATATAATATTTCATTGGTTCGGTATTTGTTTGATGGCCGTGAAGGCACAGGTGTTACACACAGGGTACTTCTGAGCCAAAGGATGATGAAAATCCTAAGGTTTAAAAGAAGAAGCCCACTAGACAAGCGAGGCAACCCAAATCCACACCATCCAGACCTACTAAGCATGCCTCCAAACCACCTACCAAAGGGTCCAAACCTCAAACCACCAAATCTCAAACTTCCACCCAAACAGTTGTTGAAACACCTGTTATATCAACAACTGCTGATACCTCAGTAGTTTCAACAACTGCCACCACTACAACACACACCACAAACACTGCCTTACCACCACAACTTAAAATCACTTCAACTATATCACCACCTGCTGAAAAGCAGAAGACATCTACTGACACATCAGTAGTTGTAATGACAACAGAGGTTGAAACACCAGTTGTTTCAACAGCTGTTTGCCAGCCATCTACCACTGCTCTCACCATACAACCCATTCTCACATCACAAACAAAACCCCCTTCACCCAAAAAGCTTTACACAAGGAAAAGGAAATCTCATGAGGGTAATGATGATATACCAACACCCATTCCTTTATCCTCCACACCTTACAATGTTGTTGAGCCACAACCATCTACCTCACCAACTCTTGTCAAACCAATAAATCCTGCTAACCTTGTATCCATTGCTCAAAGTTATCCACTAGAATTGGAAGCTGTAAAGGATGAGATGAGACAATTCTATACTGTGGATGATCCTTCACAAAGAAAATTTCCTTCTCTCATAGGCTTCAGGAATCCAACAAATATGGATGAGTATCTAAAACTTAGAGATGTCCTCATCGCGGACTCTCAGCTGGTGATAACCCGATCGCAGATCGATCTTGGAATAGTATCTCGACCCTTGCAGCTGGTTGAACAGGTCATCGATACGGGGAAGTGGATAATGATTCTTGATAGTAACCTTGTTCAGTTCGCGGTAATCAATGCACATTCGGAATGTGCCATCCTTCTTTTTGACAAAGAGCACTGGGGCTCCCCAGGGTGACGAGCTAGGACGGATAAAACCCTTGTCCAAGAGTTCTTGTAGCTGAGTAGATAGTTCCTTGAGTTCTGCGGGGGCTAGTCGATAAGGTGCGCGAGCTATAGGTGCCGCTCCGGGAGTTAGCTCGATTTGAAATTCGACCTGACGATGAGGAGGGAGTCCTGGTAATTCTTCAGGGAATACCTCGGGATAGTCGCGTACTACCGGAAAATCTTCAATCCTGTTTTCCTTTTTCTGAGTGTCGGCAACAAGTGCTAAGATAGCGGTGTGCCCCTTTCGTAAGCACTTATGGGCCTTTAAGAATGATATGATGCCTGTGACTTCTCCGCTTTTGTCGCCTAGAACTATAAGGGGCTTGCCAGGAGGACGGGGAATACGAATAGCTTTCTCTTGGCAGAGGATTTCGGCTTGATGCTTGGATAACCAATCCATACCAATGATGACGTCGAAACTCCCGAGAATGATCGGGAAGAGATCGATACAGAAGGTCTGACCAGACAACTCTAATTTGCAGTTACGAATTACGTGTGAAGCCTCGAGGTTTCTACCATTAGCTATTTCAACGATGTGCTTAGAGCTTAAAGGAGTAAGAGTGGACTTAAGTTTCTTGCTAATACGTAGGGATACATAACTAGCATCTGCTCCGGAATCAAATAGTATGGAAACATAACGATCATTAAGTAGGAACTTACCCGCTACAACGTTGGGGTCATTCCTTGCTTCTCCAGCTCCAATCACAAAAGCCCTTCCTCTTGCACCATTCCCAGCATTGTTGTTATTGTTCCCAGCACCCTGATTGTTGTTGTTTTGATTCAGTTCAGGGCAATCCTTTTGCATGTGCCCCGTTGCTCCACACTTGAAGCATCCACGGTTGTTTCCTTGTTACTGTTGTGGTTGTTGTTGATTCTGCCTAGCTGGAAGCGGGCTCCTGCAGTCTTTGGCTTCATGCCCCATCTTGTTGCATCGCTGACACTGACTTTTGCCACACAGCCCACTGTGGTGTCGGTTACATTTGTTACACTTGGGGTGGTTTCCTCGATAGCCACCCTGTTGCTGAGGGCCCTTGTTGCTTTCAGTCTTTCTTTGTTGAACTGGGGCCTGAGTGGGGTTAGCATCCTTTCCCTGACTTCCATCCCACTTTCGTTTGTTATCGCTAGAAGTTCCAGCAGTAGCACTGATCCTCTTGGGCAACTTGCCCTCCTCCACAGCCTGATTGGTGAGTTTGTGAGCAAGACGAACCACGGGCTGTATGGTATTGAGGTTGGCTGAGGTCACATGGCTCCTGATTTCTGGGACCAAGCCTTTGATGTACAATTCGATCCTTCAATACATAGGTCGGGACATGTTTGGGCAAAGTGCAGCATAGTCGTTGGACTGCTTGGTGTAGGTCTCAATCTCTGATCCAACCATCTTGAGCTCATAGTACTCGTTCTCGAGTTTGTGGATGTCATCCCTGTGACAGTACTCCTCTTTGATCATGTCCTTGAAATCTTCCCACGCAGTAGCATTAGCAGTTTCCAGACCAAGCATCTGAATCTGTGCTTTCCACCATGAAAGCACGTTTCCTTCAAGCGTACCAGTCGCGAACTTTACCCAGTTAGCAGGGGGACACTCACAGACAGCAAAGACAGCTTCGGCCTTTTCAATCCAGTGCAGAAGGCCTATGGCACCCTCAGTGTCGTTGAAAGGGAGAGGCTTGCCATCCATGATGGTTTTGAAAGTACATACACGTGGTTGTGCAGGCGCAGGCTGACCTGTTGTGAGAAGTGAAGCGAATAGGTTTAGAGGTGAAAAGACGATGTGGGGGTAGAATCTAAACACCCTAAAGCAACGAGTTTACCTCCAGGGTGAGCTGCGAAAGCTGCAGCCACCGTGTTGAGCAAGTTGGTGAACTGAGCCTGAGTCATGTTAACGTTTCCTCTTCCGCGTCCACTCATTGTCTTCATAACCAGAAAACACAGTGTGAGTGTGATGTCGTAATGTAGCGAGAATGAGATAGAAGAGGGATGCGTATCTAACTAATTAGGCACACTAGTATGTATAGTAGAGCAGTCAACATAAGATAAACAAGCAAGTAAACACAAGTCCGAGCTATGAGGTCTAATATGTTGAGTTTTGCCCTTGGAGTGTAGTGTCATTTACGAGTCACGGGTTATAGTCCGGTTTTTCTCAAAAGGACTTTCTTCTTTTTAAAACCAAGTTCACTATAACCAATGGCTCTGATACCAATCCGTCACACCCCCAAAATCCACATGCGGAATACTACCGCTTGGAGGCGTGACTGACCAGGATCCAGCCACCAATTATACTGAGCAACGATTAATAGTAAGAATATTCACCAACCACAGTGGTAAGTAAATATCATAGTTTAAAGTTTTAAAGTTTTAAGTTCGAATAACAGTTTAAGTAAACAGCGGAAGCATAAACCAAACAGTTTTAAAACAAGGATTCATAGTTCAAGATTATTTAAAACTCAACACACGGGTTAAGACGACCACTACACATCCCCAAGCTGCAAGCTCCTGAGTCATTGGTTACCTGCAAAGCATGCAGTAGGGTATCAACAAAAATGTTGGCGAGTCCACGAGTTGTCCAGTTTTAATTACCAAAAACTTGTTTCACTAGTTAATTTATCCGTTTATACATGCGGTGGGGAGCTACCCCATAAGTAAGCGACTAAACTGTTTTTACAATACCGAATACTATTCATCCGTACGTTTCAGTAGAGTGCCCCGTTTGTCAATGTTCTATCATCATTGACGGTTGCCAGAGTACATTAGTTCACGCCCGATCCCATACGCGGGCACGGTGTGAGGTTGGTGAGACCTAAATAGCGCTATCAACTAATAACCCGTTCGCCTGACCCCGACGACTAATCGGTATTAAGAAGTGAGGACTTGAGTGATAGAGTTTTGTTTAGTGTTGCTTGTTGCATCCCGTATAAACAGTAATTAACTAAAAGTCCCATTTAAGGGGAGAGAAGTAGGTTTGTATCCCTTACGAGGGGATAGCGTTGTTTAAGTTTCCGTTTCCCAACCACCGGGAACGCATGCTTTATTAGTTGTGAACTCACCTTGGGTTGCTCGGCAGTTTAATTTACTTGGTCAAACACGTTGGTCACCACGTCCTAACATGGTTACCAGTATAGGTCAGGTTTGGGTACAAAGATGTCACGTATATTCTACACGCATCTAACACATAGCATGCACAACATATAATTATCCAATAAGTCATTGGGCCCATCTAAGTTCTTTAACAGCAACAGTTAACAGTTAACAAGTAGCCCACTTAAACAGTAACAAGTATGTACAGTTAATCAGCAACACTTAGCCCGGATAAACGGTTAACAGGAAAATCATGTAGCCCAAACATTAAGTGCGGCCCAACAATTCAGTCAAACATCCTGATCGAGACTAAGCGGTCTCGACTCGAGACTATGCGGTCTCGAGTCGCAACCTAGTGGTCTCGGGTTGTCAAGCATAAGTCCAACCTTTAAGGTCTCGAGTCGAGACCTTGCTGGTCTCGAGTCGTTGGAGATTGTCTCGAGTTGTCATGGGATGGTCTCGAGTCGCAAACACTGCGGTCTCGAGTTATGGCTTATCGATCTCGAGTCGAGACTAAGGGGTCTCGACTTATCACTAGATGGTCTCGAGTCGAAACCGGAGGTCTCGACTCGAACACCTGCTGTTTCTAGAACCCTGCCAAGAATTGTTCCAGCCAATAGGATTTCGATTTCATGATTTGGTGTACTATCCAATAGAATTCCATAAACATGTTTCTTTGTCTAACCATTAACCAAACTGGATCAAACAGCAAGTTTTCAAATATTTTCATGACATTCATGTTGTTCTTTATTAGGGTTTTCATCATAAACATGTTCATACGGTTCATCATGAGATTCATTCAAATAGATAACATTTCTCTTGTTCAAAGCATAAGCATACATCCTCATTCTACAATACATATCATGCTACTTGGTCAACAAGGATCATGTAAACATTTATTCTAAACATTAAACACCCTACACTAACAATCATTCATCATTCAAATATCTTAGCACTTTATTATCATGCAAGAGTTCACATATTTCATCCATCATTTCAATCATTCCAAGCAAATAGCACTATTGTACATATAAACACATAGTGAACATCTAAAGTACTAACCGGTTGGGGAAAGGCACCGAGTTAAGGAAGAAAGTGAGAAAATGAAGTGTCCGAGTGATGATGATGAGCTTGACCGATCCTCCTTGTTGTTGCCGATTTAATCCGAGAGGGAGAGAGGAGGAGGTGAGCTTGATTGTTAGGGTTTTAGTAAGAGAGAGTGAAGGAGTGTGTGTGTGTGGGAGTGAGGGTGGGAGAATGGTGGAAAATGGGGGATGGTTGGCTTGGGCATGGGTTTTATACTCGGTTTGGGTGCCATGGTTCCGAGTGGGCTCGGAGGGGTGTATGGCCCAATCCGGCCCAACCGTTACTGTTTACTCGAGACCGAGTGGTCTCGAGTCGGGTTCGTTGCGGTCTCGGTTCCCTATTATACACACATACTTATATTTATACATACATACACCACATAGAACAAGAAGATAACACGACTTCCATTTCATAATATGTATACACCTAATGTAATTACAAGATATTTGTTCGGGCAAACCTAGAGTGTCACATCACGAACCGGGAGGTTAGGTCCTCAAGCGCACTAGAATTCCTCTTGTTCGAGTTCGTTGGAACTCACATCGTGGCCCAGAGTTCACCTGGGAAGGCGAAGATCAAATGAAACAAAAGTATCCCCAACTGTTCGCAAACAATACAACCACTACTGAGGCTGAAGCTACCACGGAATTTCGGGACGAAATTCCAGATCAACGGGGGGATGATGTGACACCCCAGGAAAACCAGTAAACAACACAACTAGCTTCCTCAGTAACCGCATGCTAAATTTCGGGATGAAATTTCTTTCAACTTGGGGATAATGTGACAACTCGTATTTCAGAACCTATCCATGTGTTAAATGTAACGTATATGGACCTTATGTGATTATGTGAACTTGATGATTTATGAAATGTTATGTTTGCATTTATAATTATAGTGGAAGGCCCAAACCCTTGTTATTTTGTTACCCAATCAACTAGGTAGCCCAATCTCGTGGAGTTGAGCCCGATTAGAGCTTTGCATTAAGAATCGTCCATTTTGGTCTTGTGTGTTATAAATTGGGCTTAGCTATGTATTATAGTAAACTTGTTGTTTGTATGGGCCTGAGCCCACTTCTGTCAAAGTCAATGAACCGCCCCAAGTTGTATTATATAGGTTTGCGTAACATGTAACAATTATAATTTTATACTTAAAAATCAAACCCTACTTCCCTCTCTCTCAATCGTTCGATCGGCAGTAAACCCTACCCCCCCTCTCGATCTTGCAACAGTAGACGATCCCTCCTCTGTTCGAAATCTTTAGAGCTTAACTCGGTTAGTTTTATTCATGCATATATATATGGTTACCTATGTTTTGAGAAACTATCTTGATTTATTATATGTTTGCATGTGAGATGTTGGATAGTTAGTCAATTGGATTAGGATCACCTCTTGGATTGTCGGCCACTGTTTTCATAGATGCATGTGATTGTTAATTAATGAAGTGATTGTTTAGGTGTCTATAGGTTAGATATTGTGCTAAAATCGGTCCAATCATGTGTAAGATATCAACATCTTTTGTCGGCTAGTGAATTTAATATGAGTTGATTCAAACATCAAGTTTTAAAACAACAAATACACTCACAATCGGTCCAATCAGTTGATTCAAATATTTTGTCACACCCCTTTCTGCGGCGGAAGCACGAGGTGTGATCATGAAAGGTTCTCATTGCATACGAAAGGTAAACATACTACATGCTCATAAATTAGTTTCAAAATGTCAAACATTACATAACCGAAAACATGGTTTAAGTGTTTACGTCACAAGACAGCATTTTGTCTGATAAGTTTACAACTTTAATCAAAGATAAACAAAGCGACATCCAAGAGCATGAGTAAAACCGCGCGCACATCCATCCTAGTTACCTGAAATACATGTGAGTTTTTGGAAAAAACGTCAACATAAAGTTGGTGTGAATTCATGCAGTTTTGTGTTGAACACGTTTGTATACTTTGTATGAAAACATAACGAGTATCTTGTGAAAATAAAGTATTCTTGTAGTGTAAACTGAATAAAGTATTCTTGTGGTATAAACCAAATAAGGTATTCTTGTGTAAATAAAGTATTCTTGTGGTATAAACCAAATAAGGTATTCTTGTGTAAATAAAGTATTCTTGTTTAGTTAATGGGTTGCAAGGCCATTAACGTGTGGCACTACATAGGAAGTCACCAAACCATAGGCATTTTTCTAGTTGTCGATTCACGACGGAGACACAAAAACACTCCTCGGTACTAGTGATCACCAAGAGTGGGGCTGCCCGAGTACCCGTTAGATCTAACCTTTTGTTCTGCGGTCTAAGTATGTACACGATTAATGGTGCTTATGGTACCCTATTCGTGACACTATTTCTCGTTTATGATACCAAGTACCAATTCTCGTTTATTACACCAAGTATCAATTCTCGTTTATTATATCAAGTATCAATTCTCGTTTATTATACCCAGTATCAATTCTCGTTTATTATACCACGTAACATGTATTTCACCCCCGAAGTTATAAAACTGAAAACAGTTAAGAGAAAAGGGGGAGCATGAACTCACAACTTTGCGTTCCTAGCGTCGTAAACTCCACCGGATTTGCTTAATTAACGTCGTAACCTATACGCGTTTTCTTAACGTTAGTCACTAGACTTGTGTCGCACAAGTACAGTCACTCTCTTTTGTGTATATATTCTTGTGTTAAAAATATTCCATATTTTTAACTACGTATCTTACTTATATTATTTTCTTCAAAAATAAATATAAGTCTTTTGTGTTTTGCACTTTGCACCCGAATCGTGTATCTTGTGTTTTGTATGTGTATTTCTATATTTCTACTCCTCATGAGTATTTAGTGTATTTTTAAGTCTTAATACACTAGCACGTTTAACACATACTATATACACTTAGCACAAAATTTGGTGATAAAATAATATATATTTTTCTCTCAAAAATATATACTTATTATCCATTTTTATTCTTCAAGAAATCACCATTTCTTATCGTCAAAAGTTAGGGAAACCTTGTTAATGCTTTTAAACACATTTTTAGGGAATAAGTTTCTCAAAAACTTATATTTTTCTAAGTGTCAAAATTTATAAAAATTTTGACAGAGTTTCCCCTAAAAATGGAGGTTTCCCACGTTTTCAAAACGTGTGTTTATTTTCTTTTAAATCATCAACAATCATCAACAATCAGCAACAACAATTATCAACAATAACCGTCAACAATATTCACTAATTTCATGAACTTGAATATTTACAAAATGTGTAGTAACTTACTAGCACATTTAGTAAGTCTTGTTATCTTTAAAAATAAGTTTAACTTCTTAAAAACTTTATTTTTAAAGAGTATGAAGTTTTATATCTTCTAGTCGGTTTTTACGAAAATTATTTCTTTGTTAAAACCCTTGTTACACAAGTATCCATACACTTGTTTGTTCACAAAAACCACTTTTGTTTGTGTAAGACCCGGTTTAGAACATGTGATTTCTTTAAAGTGTGGTTCTTCAAAAATACCACTTGCAGATACGTAGATCTGCTAGTTTTAAACACCATTTTACCGGTTAAATCACTTTTACACAAGTAAGATATTTTCACACAAGTTCATGCATCTTGTGTGGTAGAGTTTCGCCTTTAACCCTTGTATTTAGTCAAAAACGAGCTTATGTGAAGATACATGATCTTACAAAGTCGGGTTAAACGGAGATCCGAGCTACCACATCATAGATCGGGTCTCAATAATCACATATTTCAAGTCCTACGACTTTTACACAAGTTATATGCTATTAACCACCACTTTAAGTGTTTTTAGTAGACTTTTAATCATCATCTTTCATTTTAACGAGATTCAACCGACAATATTCCTTTTAACCACTTTAGGTGAGTGTAAAAACAAGTTTTAAATGATATACCTCTAGCTCAAGGCTAGGGAAGAATCTCGGCGAAAAGTGGGTGGATAAAAGCTAACGGTAGAGGTCCTTCGTGTTCCGCTTGCTCCGGGGCTCCTAATACGCGACTTGTGAAGTGTGTATGATCTTGGAATGCAAGAATCAACAACCGAAAATATGATGGTGGGTGGGGTGAGGTTCGGCCGAGAGTAGGAGGGAGCAAGAGAGAGTTGAGTTTGTTGAGTTTTGTGATGGTGATTAGTGTGTAGGTTAGCTCTTATTTATAGACAATTTAGAGTGTATTACCCAATGGCCAATATGTCCCCTAGATATTACACCAACTAGATTTAGTTAATCTCTCTTGTACTTGTGTGTTTCCCCTAGTTTAGGGCCGGTTAGGGTATGGGGGGTGGGGTTAGTTCGATCATAACTAGTTTAGTTAGGTGATGATTAGTTAAGTTAAGTGTCTAACCCCGTTACTTGTATGTTACATGTTACCACGGGTGTTAGGGTAATCAGGGACCCTAACTGGCTCAGAAGAAGATAAATATTGTTATTAACAATATTTTCATGTTCCGGGTATAGTCCGGTTGTTCGGTTGCATACCGATTCGTTAAAGTGCTAAATTGCACCTTTTAGTGTTTAATAAGTATCTTTTTGTAACACTATCGATTCCCAACACTTAGGGAAATATTCTGGATAATAAAACGACATTTCTGCATAATATTTATATGTCTAAATGCTGAATTGAGCTGAATTTATATAAATTCTGCACTTAAAGTGCGTTTCGGGTGCTTTTTAGTGCTTATTTTTGCTTTCGTATTGCAAAAAAATTAAACCCTTGTATGTACTCTTGGGTTTTAATGCATTCTTGTTGTCGGACCTACACCTAGGCCTCAATTCTAATGTCTGACTGCTTTCTGCAGTTCTGTTGACACATTGTGTCTTACCGGTGAGTTTACTATTATTCTGACGCAACGCTCTCGTTTATGCATAAAGCAATATTTTGTAGTATACAACATGCATGAATTCACTTGTTTAATCATGTGTTCAGACATTGCTGACAATTAAACTCATAATTGCAGTCATTAAGCAATAATCAATGTGTACGGAAATTACCGGTTTGTGCCAGTTGTCACAGTCTCCCCCCGTTAAAAGAATTTCGTCCCGAAATTCAGACTGAACTAACTCTCGCTGGAGTCTTCTTGAATAGGTGGGGATACTTTTTCTTGAACTGGTCTTCACGTTCCCATGTGTACTCGGGTCCGTGCTTAGAGCTCCATCGTACTTTAACAAGTTTCACACTGCTCCTCCTGGTCTTGTTGACTTTCCAGTCAGTAACCTCAACGGGTTTTTCTGTAAATCGGAGGGCTTCATCAATATGCACTTCATCCAACGGGATGGTCACGTTTTCTTGCGTTGGACTCTTCTTCAGGTTGGATACATGAAACGTATCATGTACTCCATTAAGTTCTGCCGGTAACTCCAACTTGTATGCCACGGTACCAATTCTTCTCAATATTCTGAATGGTCCGATGTATCGTGGATTCAACTTTCCACATTTTCCAAATCTGACTACGCCCTTCCATGGTGAGACTTTTAACAACACTTTGTCTCCCACCTCGAAATCTACCGATTTTCTATTTGGATCCGCGTAGCTCTTTTGTCGCTCTCGAGCCGCCCTAATGCGTTCTCGGATCTGCGCAATCTTGTCGGTTGTCTCTTGTACAAGTTCAGGACCAACCATACATTTATCTCCGGCATCTGCCCAACATAAGGGCGATCGGCATTTGCGGCCATACAGAGCTTCGAACGGCGCGGCTTTTATGCTTGTATGATAGCTGTTATTGTAGGAAAACTCAACTAAAGGTAGATGAGTATCCCAACTGCCGCCTAGGTCCATGACACATGCGCGAAGCATATCTTCTAACGTTTGTATAGTCCGTTCGCTCTGGCCGTCTGTTTGTGGGTGGAATGCCGTGCTCAGATCTAACTGAGATCCAAAGGCTTCCTGAAATGATTGCCAGATTCTTGAGACAAAGCGTCCATCTCTGTCTGAAATGATTGAGATTGGCACTCCATGACGTGCCACAATTTCCTTTAAGTATATCTCTGCAAGCTTTCCAGTGCTATCCTTCTCTCGGATTGGTAGGAAATGCGCAGACTTTGTTAATCGATCAACTATTACCCATATCATATCGTGCCCTCTCGGGGTCCTGGGTAATTTCGTTATGAAGTCCATCGAGATTTGTTCCCACTTCCATACGGGAATTTCTGGTTGTTGTAATAGGCCGGACGGTTTCTGATATTCGGCCTTAACCTTCGCACAGGTTAGGCATTTTCCAACATAGACAGCAACGTCGCTTTTGAGTCTCGGCCACCAATAGTATTCTTTCAAGTCTTGGTACATCTTGTCCGATCCTGGATGGATCGAATATCTCGATTTGTGGGCTTCATTAAGGATGACTTCTCGTATGCCACCATAGAGTGGAACCCAAATACGCTTCTCAAAGTATAAGGCTCCCTCTTCGTTTGGCACCATGTAATTCAATGCACCCCGGAGGTATTCTGCTTTACGGTTCTCTTCTTTAAGAGCTTCTTGTTGCGCATCCCGAATGCGCGCAGTGAGGTTCGTTCGAATCGTCATTTCCAATGCTCGAACCCTTAGGGTCTTAACCCTTTCTTTTCGGCTCAACGCGTCTGCTACAACGTTCGCCTTTCCAGGATGGTACTTAATCTCACAGTCATAATCATTCAGCAGCTCGACCCAACGTCGCTGGCGCATATTTAATTCCTTCTGATCAAATATATGTTGTAAGCTTTTGTGATCTGTGAAGATTGTACATCGAGTACCATATAGATAATGTCGCCAAATCTTCAAGGCGAATACCACTGCGCCCAACTCTAGGTCGTGAGTGGTATAATTTCTTTCATGAACCTTCAGTTGTCTTGAAGCGTAAGCGATGACTTTTTGGCGTTGCATGAGCACGCAACCCAAGCCTTGTCGTGAGGCGTCGCAGTATACCACGAAGTCTTCAGTGCCTTCGGGTAATGATAGTATCGGTGCATCGCAGAGCTTGTTCTTAAGTAGCTGAAAGGCTTCTTCTTGCTTGTGACCCCAGTCGTACTTCTTGTCTTTCTGAGTCAGGGTCGTTAGCGGTTGAGCTATCTTCGAGAAATTCTCAATGAATCGCCGATAGTAGCCCGCTAAGCCCAAAAATTGTCGAACTTCAGTTGGGGTCTTGGGAGCTTCCCAATTCTTTATTGCTTCTATCTTGGACGGGTCTACATGAATGCCTTTCTCATTCACCACGTGACCAAGAAATTGTACTTCGCGAATCCAGAATTCGCATTTCAAGAACTTTGCATAAAGCTTCTCTTTCTTCAGTAGTTCCAGAATAGTCCGGAGATGTTGCTCATGTTCTTCTTTCGTTCGCGAGTAAATCAGGATATCGTCGATAAATACAATCACGAATTTATCGAGATATGGCTTGCATACGCGGTTCATTAGGTCCATAAAGACCGCTGGCGCGTTCGTCAATCCAAACGGCATCACAAGAAATTCGTAGTGCCCATATCGCGTTCTGAATGCAGTCTTTGGCACGCTTTCATCTTGGATTCTCAGCTGATGGTATCCAGATCGAAGGTCGATCTTGGAATAGTAGCTTGATCCTTGCAATTGATCAAATAAATCATCAATCCTTGGTAGCGGATACCGATTCTTGATTGTGAGCTTGTTCAGTTCCCTGTAGTCGATACACATCCGCAGTGTTCCATCCTTCTTCTTCACGAATAATACTGGAGCTCCCCAGGGTGAGAAGCTTGGCCTTATGAATCCTTTATCCAACAACTCCTGGAGCTGTGTAGATAATTCTTGCATTTCGGATGGTGCAAGCCGATATGGAGCCTTGGCTACAGGAGCAGCTCCTGGGACCAAGTCTATACGGAATTCGACTTGTCGTTGCGGAGGTAATCCTGGCAGATCTTCAGGGAACACATCAGGAAATTCCTTCACCACAGGAATGTCTTCGAGTTTTGGCTCCACAGCCTTCTTGTCTATAACGTGTGCTAGGAAAGCGACACATCCTTTCCTTAAGCACTTCTGTGCCTTCATACAGCTGATGATTCGAAGAGGCGCGTCTCGTTTTTCTCCATGCACGATGAGAGTTTCATCATTCGCTAGAGGGATGCGAATGATTTTCTCATGACAGATAACTTCAGCTCTGTTTTTGGACAACCAGTCCATTCCGACCACTACATCGAAGCTACCCAATTGAATAGGCAAGAGGTCGATGCTAAATTTTTGTTCGCCAAGTTCCAGTGTGCAGCCTCTAACAACTTTGCCCGACTCAACAAGTTTACCATTGGCTAGTTCTATGGAATAAGGAATTTCTAATCTACTAGATTCTATTCCGAGTATGCGTTTAAATTCCACAGACATGAAGCTATAATCGGCGCCAGTGTCGAATAATATGGATGCAAAGTGATTGTTAATGAGAAACGTACCGGTGACCACGTTTGGGTCCTCGCGTGCGTTCTTTGCTCCAATCACAAATGCTCGAGCCTGAGCAGTGTTTCCTTTTGGACAATCTTTCATGAAATGTTCGTTGCTTCCACAACTGAAGCATCCTTGATTTCGCCCAGCTCCATTCCCAGTTCGGTTACCATTGCCATTCCCATTTCCACCATTGTTTCTATTACCAGTATCGTTGCGGTTTCCATTCCCATTCCTTCCTTTACTCCAACAATCCTCAGCATAGTGACCCAACTTTCCACACTTATCGCATTTTGGAACGCGACAAACCCCTTCGTGGTGACGCTTGCAATTGTTGCAAAGGGGCCGAGTGCCCAGGTACCTCTTGGCAGGAGCGTCATTCATGGCTGCAAGAGATTTCACCCCCTGCGGCGGGTTAGTGTCATGCTTCTTGTTGGAACCCCTGTTGTTACGAGTTGCTTGACTCAGGTTTGCATGTTTTCTTTTCTTGTCACCGGACAACTCAGCATGTGTCTCGGTATTTTCTGTTGGGTTCAGTGACAGCTTCTTCATTCGAACACAATCTTCAGTTAGGCTGACAGCCAGAGTTACAGCCTCGGTGATTGTTTGTGGTTTGGCCGCCGTTACCATGCCACGAAATTCTGAGGCCAGTCCCCAAATGTAGCGTTCCACACGCTTAAATTCAGGAGTCACCATGTAGGGAAGCACTCTAGACAGATCGTGGAACCTTCGAGTATAACCATTTATGTCAGCACCTTCCATGGTCAGGTGCCAGAACTCTGTCTCCAGCCTTTGGAGTTCGGCACGAGAGCAGTACTTCTCTCTCATCCTTTCCTTCAGTTCCTCCCAAGTTAGGCTATAAGCGGCATCATCACCCAAGGTTTGGGCTTGTAGGTTCCACCAAGTCAGAGCTTCATCGATGAATAACCCAGTAGCAAAAGTGACTTGTTGATCCGCGGTACACTTGCTCATGCGGAAAGTAGCTTCAGTCTTCTCCGTCCAGCGCACAAATGCTACTGCACCTCCTGTGCCGTCATAGTTTATCGGCTTGCAGTCGAGGAACTGCTTGAAAGTGCAGCCTTGAGCTGCATTGCCTCCAGACGAATCTCCATTCCCATTACGCCTAGCGTTGCTTGGTCCTCCACTGTCTTGAGTTCGGTTCGCCTCGTACTGGGCGATAGCAGCGGAGATCCTTTCCTCTAGCAAAGCGTTCAGCTCTTCAGCAGTTCTTGGCAGTGGGGGAGGTGGAGGTTGATCATCATTGCGAGCATTCACAGCTTTCCTGGGTGCCATGTTCTGACAGAACATAACACAGCAGGGTTAGACATTTGTTTGATATCGTCACACTAGACTGTAGTATCATATATATTCACAGGTATATATACCACACAAGTGACATCAAACAACTATTACTCTAGCAGAGTACTTAGTAGGCTTGCACTGAGGGAATCTATACGTGACAAGACTTGCTGTGATTTCTGTGCACTGAATTCCATAATTATGTATGCATCCATAATTACGTAACTCCTTGCACAGTCCGCACAGTTCGTTTCATCCTCGTATTTCTCCCTTCAGATGGGCCATCGCTTTCAGGTAAAGTCACATATACTTGTGACATTCTACTTCTAGTACATGCTAATTATCACACATAATTGCAAGTAATTTCTAGTCAACGACAAGTGCTACTCAAGTGCACTCTAAGTCTCGTAGTGTCCTTTCTAGACTCATGTAGACAGTTTCAAGTAGTGGATGTCGCGGGACGTTTTATGCAATGAAAACTCTTTGAAAATTGTTTTCGTGAATGGATCCTAGAGATTGTAGACTAGACTCGAGAATGAATCCTGGTTCACTACAATCGCAGCTCTGATACCAATCTGTCACACCCCTTTCTGCGGCGGAAGCACGAGGTGTGATCATGAAAGGTTCTCATTGCATACGAAAGGTAAACATACTACATGCTCATAAATTAGTTTCAAAATGTCAAACATTACATAACCGAAAACATGGTTTAAGTGTTTACGTCACAAGACAGCATTTTGTCTGATAAGTTTACAACTTTAATCAAAGATAAACAAAGCGACATCCAAGAGCATGAGTAAAACCGCGCGCACATCCATCCTAGTTACCTGAAATACATGTGAGTTTTTGGAAAAAACGTCAACATAAAGTTGGTGTGAATTCATGCAGTTTTGTGTTGAACACGTTTGTATACTTTGTATGAAAACATAACGAGTATCTTGTGAAAATAAAGTATTCTTGTAGTGTAAACTGAATAAAGTATTCTTGTGGTATAAACCAAATAAGGTATTCTTGTGTAAATAAAGTATTCTTGTGGTATAAACCAAATAAGGTATTCTTGTGTAAATAAAGTATTCTTGTTTAGTTAATGGGTTGCAAGGCCATTAACGTGTGGCACTACATAGGAAGTCACCAAACCATAGGCATTTTTCTAGTTGTCGATTCACGACGGAGACACAAAAACACTCCTCGGTACTAGTGATCACCAAGAGTGGGGCTGCCCGAGTACCCGTTAGATCTAACCTTTTGTTCTGCGGTCTAAGTATGTACACGATTAATGGTGCTTATGGTACCCTATTCGTGACACTATTTCTCGTTTATGATACCAAGTACCAATTCTCGTTTATTACACCAAGTATCAATTCTCGTTTATTATATCAAGTATCAATTCTCGTTTATTATACCCAGTATCAATTCTCGTTTATTATACCACGTAACATGTATTTCACCCCCGAAGTTATAAAACTGAAAACAGTTAAGAGAAAAGGGGGAGCATGAACTCACAACTTTGCGTTCCTAGCGTCGTAAACTCCACCGGATTTGCTTAATTAACGTCGTAACCTATACGCGTTTTCTTAACGTTAGTCACTAGACTTGTGTCGCACAAGTACAGTCACTCTCTTTTGTGTATATATTCTTGTGTTAAAAATATTCCATATTTTTAACTACGTATCTTACTTATATTATTTTCTTCAAAAATAAATATAAGTCTTTTGTGTTTTGCACTTTGCACCCGAATCGTGTATCTTGTGTTTTGTATGTGTATTTCTATATTTCTACTCCTCATGAGTATTTAGTGTATTTTTAAGTCTTAATACACTAGCACGTTTAACACATACTATATACACTTAGCACAAAATTTGGTGATAAAATAATATATATTTTTCTCTCAAAAATATATACTTATTATCCATTTTTATTCTTCAAGAAATCACCATTTCTTATCGTCAAAAGTTAGGGAAACCTTGTTAATGCTTTTAAACACATTTTTAGGGAATAAGTTTCTCAAAAACTTATATTTTTCTAAGTGTCAAAATTTATAAAAATTTTGACAGAGTTTCCCCTAAAAATGGAGGTTTCCCACGTTTTCAAAACGTGTGTTTATTTTCTTTTAAATCATCAACAATCATCAACAATCAGCAACAACAATTATCAACAATAACCGTCAACAATATTCACTAATTTCATGAACTTGAATATTTACAAAATGTGTAGTAACTTACTAGCACATTTAGTAAGTCTTGTTATCTTTAAAAATAAGTTTAACTTCTTAAAAACTTTATTTTTAAAGAGTATGAAGTTTTATATCTTCTAGTCGGTTTTTACGAAAATTATTTCTTTGTTAAAACCCTTGTTACACAAGTATCCATACACTTGTTTGTTCACAAAAACCACTTTTGTTTGTGTAAGACCCGGTTTAGAACATGTGATTTCTTTAAAGTGTGGTTCTTCAAAAATACCACTTGCAGATACGTAGATCTGCTAGTTTTAAACACCATTTTACCGGTTAAATCACTTTTACACAAGTAAGATATTTTCACACAAGTTCATGCATCTTGTGTGGTAGAGTTTCGCCTTTAACCCTTGTATTTAGTCAAAAACGAGCTTATGTGAAGATACATGATCTTACAAAGTCGGGTTAAACGGAGATCCGAGCTACCACATCATAGATCGGGTCTCAATAATCACATATTTCAAGTCCTACGACTTTTACACAAGTTATATGCTATTAACCACCACTTTAAGTGTTTTTAGTAGACTTTTAATCATCATCTTTCATTTTAACGAGATTCAACCGACAATATTCCTTTTAACCACTTTAGGTGAGTGTAAAAACAAGTTTTAAATGATATACCTCTAGCTCAAGGCTAGGGAAGAATCTCGGCGAAAAGTGGGTGGATAAAAGCTAACGGTAGAGGTCCTTCGTGTTCCGCTTGCTCCGGGGCTCCTAATACGCGACTTGTGAAGTGTGTATGATCTTGGAATGCAAGAATCAACAACCGAAAATATGATGGTGGGTGGGGTGAGGTTCGGCCGAGAGTAGGAGGGAGCAAGAGAGAGTTGAGTTTGTTGAGTTTTGTGATGGTGATTAGTGTGTAGGTTAGCTCTTATTTATAGACAATTTAGAGTGTATTACCCAATGGCCAATATGTCCCCTAGATATTACACCAACTAGATTTAGTTAATCTCTCTTGTACTTGTGTGTTTCCCCTAGTTTAGGGCCGGTTAGGGTATGGGGGGTGGGGTTAGTTCGATCATAACTAGTTTAGTTAGGTGATGATTAGTTAAGTTAAGTGTCTAACCCCGTTACTTGTATGTTACATGTTACCACGGGTGTTAGGGTAATCAGGGACCCTAACTGGCTCAGAAGAAGATAAATATTGTTATTAACAATATTTTCATGTTCCGGGTATAGTCCGGTTGTTCGGTTGCATACCGATTCGTTAAAGTGCTAAATTGCACCTTTTAGTGTTTAATAAGTATCTTTTTGTAACACTATCGATTCCCAACACTTAGGGAAATATTCTGGATAATAAAACGACATTTCTGCATAATATTTATATGTCTAAATGCTGAATTGAGCTGAATTTATATAAATTCTGCACTTAAAGTGCGTTTCGGGTGCTTTTTAGTGCTTATTTTTGCTTTCGTATTGCATAAAAATTAAACCCTTGTATGTACTCTTGGGTTTTAATGCATTCTTGTTGTCGGACCTACACCTAGGCCTCAATTCTAATGTCTGACTGCTTTCTGCAGTTCTGTTGACACATTGTGTCTTACCGGTGAGTTTACTATTATTCTGACGCAACGCTCTCGTTTATGCATAAAGCAATATTTTGTAGTATACAACATGCATGAATTCACTTGTTTAATCATGTGTTCAGACATTGCTGACAATTAAACTCATATTTGCAGTCATTAAGCAATAATCAATGTGTACGGAAATTACCGGTTTGTGCCAGTTGTCACATATTTGGTCCATGTGATGATTGCAGGAAACAATGTTAATACTTAATAAATAAACGAAATTGTGTGGTTCTTTTATATAGGTTTGCAATTCAAGAGTGAGTAGGGGAAATAAATCATGGGCTGCGAACTAAGGTTGGGCCGGCTAACTCTTTATTCATAAACTGGGCGGGGTGAGAAATGAATCGCACAACATGATGTGGGTCGCACAAGGTGGTGCTGACCGCACAACATGTTGGGCCGGGGTGTTTAGTTGGGTTATGTTAGTAAACCGCACAAACGGTTCGGCCCAAACTATTGAATCGCACAAGCTTGAATATGCTATGTATTTGACTGTTAATGTGTTGCCATGATCAGTATGTGTTCGTAACTTGCTATCTCTGTGTAAACATACGTGCACTATTTAAACCTAGACCTGACTTGTATGGTAACCATGTTAGGACGTAGTTGACCTCTAGTAGCTCGATTGACCTTTCGTTTATCTGCCGAGCTAACCTAAGGTGAGTTCACACTATCTACAAAGCATGGGATTCCCAGGGGTTGGGAATGGGTTAAGGAATATGGATTCCTCGTCCTTTCTTGGGTAGGACAGTACGGGTTCAGGAATATAATTCCTCGTCCTCTTGGACAGTTTTCACAAGACCAAAACTCTATCACGAAGTCCCTCCTTTTTATATCGACTTAATCGCCGGGCCAATGGCGAGCGGGTCATTAGTTAGATAGCGCTATTTAGGTCTGACAAGCCTCACACCGTGCCGCAGAGGACAGGCGTGAACTAATGGATCTGGGCACGTCAATGATGATAGACATTGACAGTTCAGGGCACATAAACATGACTACAGTCAGCAGTCGATATGGTAACGAGTCTAGTAGTATATACATGGGGTAGCCCCCACGGCCGAAAAGCCAGATTGTCACACCCCCAAAATCCACCATGCGGGGTATCACCGCTTGGAGGCGTGACGTGACCAGGATCGAGCCACCAATCATACTGAACAAAGTACTTAAGTAGATAAAGACAACCACAATACGATTGGTGACCAAAAGCTAGTTAACCCAGTTTTTAATTTAGACAGCGGAAGCATAAACGTAAAGTTCAAAACATAAGTTCGCAGTTCATAAGTTTAAAGTCCAACACATAGGTTTAATAAGTTCATAATGTTTTAAACATTAAACACTGGACATAGCCGTCCGCACACCACAACGACTCCTTCCTCGTGCAAGCTCCAATGTTTAGCGACCTGTAAGGCATGTAACAACGAGTCAACAACAAAGTTGAGTGAATTCACAGTTGGTTGTTTAGTTATAGCATTCGTTTCGTAAATCATCTGTTCGTTTTAAAAACCATGTATCGTATAAGTTTGCATCGCGGTCTTTCTGACATGTTTGAGAAGATTAGTGGGGGTTTCCCATGTGTTACTAGACCACGTGTATCGACTGCTACGAAAATGTAAGAGGTGCCCTAAGTCAATGTCTATCAGTATTGACCCTTTGCCCATAGTCCATTAGTACACGCCCGTCCGACTGGCACGGTGTGAGGTTTGTTAAACCTAATAGCGTTATTAACTAATGACCCGCTCGCCATAGGCCTCGGCGATTAAGTCGATAATTGAGGGACTTAAAGTGATAGAGTTGATGGTCTTATGATCGTGTACGTAGGTTTTACGTACGTGCCCTTCAATCCGAGGACAGTAGTAAGTATGAGTGTACGCAGGTTTTACGTACGTGCCCTTCAATCCGAGGACAGTAAAAAGTAGTTTAATAGTAATGATAGTACAAGTAGTTATTCAATCCCATTCCCAACCCCTGGGAACCCCATGCCTTAGAAAGAGTGTGAACTCACCTTGGTTGCTCGGTTTGACTCTCAAATATAGCTAATAGTCGAGGTCGGTCAATCACGTCCGAGTATGATTACCACTTAGTTTATTAGTGATTTCAAATAGGACACAAAGTTCCTACACGTATTTATCACATAACATGCATCACTCTAACGGTTCATGCCCATATAACCTTCCCATCTATTCCCCCACTCATAGACAAACATACAACATTGAACATAACACTTTTATTGACATATAACATGTTCTATCATTCTCGGATAACCTACTCGACATTTAGACACGCAAATCACTCCTTATGTCGTTTCAGCTTTATTAATCAAAACTGGACTGTTTTCGAGCATTTTAATAAAATAGTTAACCTTTTCCAAAAATTCTCAAACTTCTACAGGATCTCATATATAATCCAAAATTTATTGTGTAAAAATTTCGGATCTCAGTTCATTACCAATTTTATATAAAAATTCTTTTACTCGACTGCAATCAGATTTGATACTTTCTGATTGCAGTTTTACGGAAAAATTCACTAAAAATCAATCGTAAGTCGGATCGTCGAAATTCCAGTTGGAGGGTCACAAAAACACCGTGACTATCTACGGTAAAAATTCTATGAGCTGACTCTGCTCAGGTTTTAAGTTTTGACTCTGATTACAACACACTTTTTCAGCAGAATTATTTCAGCTTGAGCTGCTGTCTAAAAATAATTCTTTAAAAATAGTAAACGACCTCGAAAAATTACGATTCCAGTTCCATTAGTTCAGATATTCAAAATTACACAATTTAGACTCCAGAACTTAAATTTTTCGATTAAAGGTGAACCCGTTACAGCCTGTTGAAGCAGGCTGGAAATTTCAATCAGCAAGCTGTTTATATGTAGAAGTGACTAAAAACGCATAAACAAAGACTCTAACCATGGTGTATCGAAGGATAATTGTTCAAACATCATGCATGCATTTACCAAACCCAAACTAACCAGATTTCATCTTCAAACAAACTTTTTATGTAGGGTTTTTATGCAGAATTTTATGTTCATATAATTAGTGTTTTAACTTTTGTGTGTGTCATAAACATTCAACAAATCGTAACAAGAATCAAGGTGGAACAAGAGTATGAAGGGACTTACTACTAGCACAAGGCTGGGGTAGTAATCTTAGGATGAGATGATGGTGAAAAGTTGGTGACAAAGCTTGAATCAAACTTCCTTGAAAGCCCTTCAATCTTACACTTCTATGGATGAGCTTCAACCTTTGAATGAGAGCTTTTAGTGGAAGAAATGGAGATGGTGAAGAATGATGGTGGTGATTTCGGTTATGAGAGGGGGGGGGGGTATGTGAGCCGAAATATAGAGAGAGAAGATAGGGGATTGAGTGCAAGCTTTGAAGTAATGATGATCATCATCTTGGAAATGCACCCTTCTAATCCTAGGGTAATCATACCCAACTTTTGGCCAATAGAAACAAGATCCACTTTACACAAAATCTAAACAAAATATCTTTAATAATTTGGGCAGATTTTCGGTTGGGGGGGGGGGGGGAAGTGTAAATTTTTGTTAATTAATAGGTATTAAGTTAGAAGGTTAAGGGTATTTACAAGTATAGTGGGTGTATGTCATGTTTACATGGTGCATGGGGATTTTTGTGACCATAAATAATTAAGAAAGATAAAATAATATTTCTGAAAATATTTTAGTGTCCCGGAAAATGTCTGGTTGTTTGGTTACGTATCGTTCCGTTAAAGCGTTTAATTTCACCGTATAGCGTCTTATACATATATTTTTGTAACGAAATTTATTCCTAACACACAGGAAAATATACCGGACTATTTAGTAACTTTTCTGTATACTACTAGTATGCTAACACGCACATGTAAGTATAACACAGTAATCAGAGAGCAGTTAAATGATTCAGCACAGTCATCAAGTACTTTTATTATCATTAATAAACTGTATGGTTACATGCAAACTTGAGGGTTGTCACATTCTCCCCATGTTAAGAGAATTTCGTCCCAAAATTTAGTGCGTAGTTACTGAGGAGGCTAGTTAAGTTGCGTTGTTTTCATGATTTTCCTGGGGTGTCACACAGATAACTAAACATGGGGTAGCCCCCACGACTGGATTGCCAGAGTAAACGGGATTAAACTAAACACGTTTTTCAACCATGGGGTAACCCCCACGGCAGGGATGCCAGTTAAAGGAAACTGTTTTTGGAACAACTTAAAACAAACACCCAACTGTGAACTCGCTCAACATTATTGTTGACTCGTTACTACATGCTTTGCAGGTCAATAGGTTTAGCAGGAGCTTACATGGGGAAGAGTTGTTGTGGGACATGGACAGCTGTGTGCCATGTTAAACTTGAAACATCTAAACTTAGATTTTGGTTTTGGATTTGGATTTACTCGTTATGCTTCCGCTTGCAACTTAAACTATGTTTTGTTTGGACTCCAATTGTAATGGTTGGACTTTTATAATTACTTACTTACTTGCTTGTTCAATATGATTGGTGGCTGGATCCTGGTCAGTCACGCCTCCAATGTCACACCCCGACCGCGTAAAACAACAAATCGCGGTGGAAACATCGGGGCGTGTCGTAACAGAATAAATTGTTTCATAACCATGGCATACAAAGTTGTATTTTATTTATCAAACAAGGGTGTTACATTGTCTTGAACAGTAAACAAAAGAGTTTATAACGTAATTAAACATAGTCTAGCTTCATTTTAAGTCTCTAAGGCACAGGTCCGCCCTAGTGTCATGATCATCATCCTACGGAAAGGCACCTGAAAACACATGTGAAAGTAGGTACGTCAGCATAAAAATGCCTGTGAGATACATAGGTTTGTGAAAATAGGATTCATGACTTGTATTTGAGAAAATGTTTAGTCATGAACCTTGTAATTTGCTTTGTCTTGTAAATCATTTGAAAAACGATAAGATCAGATGATATGTATAAATAAATGTAAGGCTAAATGAATAACCATGTAAAATGAGTTTGTATAAGATAAGTTGGTTGTAAAACAATGTCTTATGAAAAGTATGTTATTTGTATAAAATGTTATATGTATCAAACTGAAATGATTTAAATAACGTTACGCTATGTAATATTATACAAACACTTATATATAGGAAGTACCAGCGGCGTATCCACCATGTTTGTATCATATTACACCCGTATCGTTACTCAAATCACTTATCCAAACAACCACCAATGTAACTTGTTCATGTACAAACCAATTGTCAAGTGTTATTGTGTAAACCATATCAAAATGTCTATGTCCAATGTAAACCACCAAATGTGTATATCAATGTCAAAATGTTTATGTTCAATGTAGATCATGTAATGTGTAACCAAAATGTCATGTATGGTAGTGAAATATCTATATCAACTAAACCATATGTAAAATGCACAAAAACAAGGTATTGAAGTGAAACATAGTTTAAATCAAAGTTATGTTTTGTGTAACAAATGCATGCTATACTGATACAAACATTTATGCGGTATTGTCAATATGCATACATCCAAGCCTTGAGACTGTGGCGATAAACCCTTAAACAAATTAAAGGTTCATCTGAATTATGTATATCGAATTCGGTCATTCCTTTCATCCCCTTTCCCTGGGATGTCCGGAACGGGAGTTGTCAATTCCTATGGTACCACTACCTACTAACGAACGGCGTAATTAATGTTAATGAATGTATTGTTCCATGTTAAACAAACCAAATGTCATAACAAAATGTAAGCATGTGAAAACGATGCACTAAGTATGTAATCAAATGAATATACATAGCGTGAAATGTCATGTAAAACAATGTACTAAGTAATGCACACAATGGGCACACCTAGCATGAAAAGTAATGTAAAACAATGTACTAAGTAATGCACACAATGGGCACACCTAGCATGAAATGCAATGTAAAACAATGTACTAAGTAATGCACACAATGGGCACACCTAGCATGAAATGTAATGTAAAACAATGTACTAAGTAATGCACACAATGGGCACACCTAGCATGAAATGTAATGTAAAACAATGTACTAAGTAATGCACACAATGGGCACACCTAGCATAAGATGTAATGAAATCATGTACTATAATGTACTAACGAACATAGCATGTATATGATGTGAAAAACAGGAAAGCATGAAAGTAACAAGTAGGCACATGTGTTCCACCCCAAAACAGTTTGGAAAACAGTAAAAGAGGGGTCTATGTACTCACTTGAGATTGCTCAGTTGTATAAAGATAACCACCAAGTAATGCTATAGATCTCGGAATCAAACGGCACCTAATATAGGTAACTATGTTAATAAACCGGACCTAAATCGGAAGATCGGGTAGCATGAGGGTTTGTAAACCAAACGAGTGTAGAGACTCGTGTCATTTGGTTTATCAAAGCCTACATACTAAATGAAACCTAACATAAATGTTTACGACCCATTACGACCCGTTTAGGAAGCTTATGCTACTTTAACGCGTCGTTCGCGTGAAACGCGTTCGGACCGCCTAACTAGCCCTATGACAAGCGTTATATGCCTAAACATGTTACATAATCAGTTATGTGACAAAGGTTTAGGTTACATATGCTTAATTACCAATTATACATGAAAAGGGTATTCTGGTAATTTACCTAAGGCATATAAACTACCTATCATACAACTACTTAAACGATGTGACCATAAGGTATAACCTCGGAAGGTTATGCCCTATACTATGGTCACCTAATGTATTTGGTCGGATCCTAATGATCGACCAAACTGGGTCGGGTTCGAAGGTATAAGCGATGGATCAGATCGCTTACCCTACGACCCTAGACAACGTGGTAATCAGTAGGCATAGTCCCAAGGGACTATGACCATCGTGATTACAATCACGTTGCGAAGTTCAACCGAACTTCGCATTGACCATTACTGGTCAACGCTGAAAGTCAAACAAAGTTTGACTTTCTGACTCGAAAAGCAGTAAAATAAGGAAAAGAACGAAAGAATACTTACGAAGGGTCCCCGAATGCTAAACTCGATTAAAAAATCTCAGGTATGAAACTAATGTTTCAACTTAGAGTTTCTCAAATCAAGTTTCTAGTGCTTTAAAACAATGAAAGGCATGGGGTATATATAGTTTTCGGTGAACCGTTGAGATCGTTTCATGGAAACCGTGATTCGATCACATCCGTACACTTGTTGAAAGGTTATGGAAGCCACACATCATCCTTATCTTAGTGACTAAGTAACTTAGAACATGTGGTGAAGGATCAATCAGCTGCAACTTGTGTTTAAAAACATTGAATCTGACCAGATAGGCAGTCGCGTAGCGCGACGGGTAGCCCCATAGGCCTCGCGCTACGCTAGCACCCCCCCTGAATCAGAAAGTTTCAAAATTGGCAGCAATGGTCCCTGCACGTGTTTAAGGCCTTTTTCGATGCGTTTGAACCCCGTTAACCTCATTTCAAGGCTCTAAAATGAAGTTAAAGTATAGGGAACTCAAAACATACTCAAAAATATGCCGGATGATGGTTCGTTTGGTCGTACGAACGCGATGTTCGCTTAATTACGACGGAATGCGCATAAGCGCGAAAAACGATCCAAATGACGTAACGAATGGATTTTTCTTAAGGCGAACAATAAAATATAATGTAGTCATGCTTTCATAAAATTTTGGATGTCCGGATGTATTCAGAACGTAAGTTATGCTCGAAAATGCAAACTTGTGCACTTTTTGACACTTTTAGTCCCTGAATGACCCAAAAGTTTATTTTAGCACACCGAACCCCTCAAAGCCTATTTCTAAGCTATGTAAAGGATATTTAAGGTGTGTTTAACTTATGGTCATGTTCCGGAATGTTCGTTACAGTTCAAATTGACATACTTTCGCAGTTTGTCATATTTAGTCCCTGTAAGCGAATTAACTTGTTTTTGCCATACCAAAGCCTTCAAAACTTATTTCTAAGTTATGTAAAGGTTATTTAAGGTATGTTGAGTATATGTTGATGTTCCAGAGTATTTCTCTCATTAAACTGAGTACGTTTACGCACTAGTTTGCGTATAACTCTCCAGAAAGTGATGTAGAGTTTGGAATTGAACAAAAATCAAAACATGAAAAATGTAAAACACAATTAAACAAACATTGGGATCAAATAACATTGTTTTATTGATAATAGAACTGTTCACAATGATTACAAGCACAGTTGTTACATCCAAGCGGTGATACTCCGCAGGTGGATTTTGGGGGGTGTGACAGATTGGTATCAGAGCCATTGGTTATAGTGAACTTGGTTTTAATAAGGGAAAAAGTTTTTATTGAAACCAGACTATAACCTGTACAGTGCTCAACGATCCACAACGACGCTTCGCTCCACGTGCAAGACTCGACATTCTAGGTGATATGGTTTATGTTATATTGCCTACTTGCTAGTTACATAGAACATTGCTCATGATATGGTTAGATAACATAGTAGCCATTGTTTACAACAACACGTGCTTGCTCCCTTCTGTCACTTCACACTTACACACATTCGCGACACCTTTCCTACCTGTGTTTACTTCGATGTGAAGATCGTGAGTGGACGTGTGAACCTAACTCAAGCCCAGCTGACGGCTCTTATTGACAAACAAGTTACGGCAGCACTCGCAGCCGCTCAGGCAGGAGGTATAACCTGCTGTTACGAACCTACCCTAGGATGTTAGATCCTACTCTCATGACCCAACTCTCGCGCTTAACCTTGTCTTTTCTTCCTCGCGTAACAAAGTCAGAACGCTCAGCCACCTGTATGCACATTCAAAATCTTCATGGACTGTCGTCCTAGTACTTCAGTGGCACTGAAGGGGCCGTTGGACTCCTCCATTGCTTTGAGAAGCTCTAGTCAGTCTTCGAAATGTGTGAATGCCCCGAGGCTCGTGGGGTGAAATATGCCACTGGTACTCTCGAAGGCACTGCGCTAACTTGGTGGAACGCGCAAGTTCAAATGCTGGGGCTGGCGGCTGCTAATGCCACCCCATGGAATGATTTTAAGGAACTGATCAAACGTGAATACTGTAGTCGTGATGACATCCACAAGCTGGAAGTGGAGTTCTTTAACCTGAAGGTGACGGGGTCGGAGATAGAAGTGTACATGAAACGATCCAACGAACTGGCAGTGTTGTGTCCAACTATAGTGGATCCTCCCATCAAGCGCATTGAGCTGTACCTCATAGGCTTAGTACCAGAGATTCAAAGCCATGTGACTGCTGCTAACCTTGCAACCATCCAGGATGTTACTCGTTTTGCTCATCGTCTCACAGACCAGGCAGTGGAACAGAACAAGCTGCCTAAGCGTATTGGTGCTACTACTACTACTACTTCTGCTACTCCCAGTGACAACAAACAGAAGTGGGATGGATCCTCTAGTAAGGGTTCGACTACGGTTCAGTCCCAGGAACAACAGCGAAAGATCGATGACTACCAGAGTCCTGGCCAGCAATCTTCTGGTAGTTAAGGGCAGGGTGGAATCAATGTAATTTGCACCACAGCAGGCCGTGCAACAAAGATCATTGTCAGAGATGCAACAAGCTTGGTCATGAAGCCAAAGATTGTAGAAGCTCACGTCCTGCAAACTAGAACCGACAACAGCAGCCACAAGCTCCATAGAATCAGTAGCAACAACAGGGTAACAAGGGATGTTATCAGTGTGGTGCTGAAGGTCACTTCAAGAGACACTGCCCACAGTTGAACCAGAACCAGAATCAGAACCACAACCAAGGAAACAGGAACAATAATGGAGGCAACAACGGGGGTAATAACGATGGAAATGGTGCCAGGGGTCGAGTGTTCGTGATTGGTCAGGGTGATGCTAGGGATGACCCCAACGTTATGATGGTTTCGACATCGTTATTGGTATGGACTGGTTATCCCAACACCAAGCAGAGATTCTTTGCAACGAAAAGATTGTCCGTATTCCTCGTTCAGGTGATGAACTTCTCATTATTCGTGGCGACAAGAGTGGTGCTGTTGTGAGCATCATCTCCTTCCTTAAGGCCCAGAAGTGTTTGCGAAAGGGCCACACTGCTATTTTGGTCTCGTTACTGACACCTCAAAGAAAGAGAAGAAGATAGAAGATTTTCCGATCGTACGTGACTTTCCTGAGGTATTCCCTGAGGAATTACCTGGTCTTCCGCCTCATCGCCAGGTCGAGTTTCAAATCGAGCTAGCTCCTGGAGCAGCACCCATAGCTCGAGCGCCTTATCGTTTAGCCCCATCAGAACTAGAAGAGCTGTCTGCGCAACTACAAGAACTCTTGGATAAGGGTTTTATTCGTCCTAGCTCTTCACCCTGGGGAGCTCCAGTCTTGTTTGTGAAGAAGAAGGACGGTACCTTCCGTATGTGTATCGACTATCGCGAGCTCAACAAGGTGACAGTGAAGAATCACTACCCTCTTCCACGCATTGATGACCTATTCGACCAGTTGCAAGGGTCGAGCTTTTACTCGAAGATTGATTTGAGATCGGGATATCACCAGCTGAGAGTCAGAGAAGAGGACGTCTCCAAAACAGCCTTTAGAACTCGATATGGACACTACGAGTTTTTGGTCATGCCTTTTGGGCTGACAAACGCACCTGCGGTTTTTATGGATCTTTTGAATCGGGTGTACAAGCCTTACCTAGATAAGTTCGTTATAGTTTTCATCGACGACATTCTGATCTATTCTAAGAGTCAGGAAGAGCACGAGCAGCATTTACGACTTATTTTGGAACTCCTTCGAACAGAACAACTTTATGCAAAGTTCTCGAAATGCGACTTCTGGCTTCGTGAAGTCCATTTCCTAGGTCACGTGGTAAACAAGGATGGGATTCACGTTGATCCATCCAAGGTTTATTCAATCAGGAACTGGCCTGCACCCCGTACACCAACAGAAATTCGTCAATTATTGGGTTTGGCAGGTTACTACATGAGGTTCATTAAGGATTTTTCCAAGATTGCGCAACCTCTCACCTCACTAACACAGAAGGGCGTTACTTATCGATGGGGTAATGCACAAGAATCAGCATTTCAGCACCTAAAGGATAGACTTTGCAGCACACCTATTCTTTCATTGCCAGAGGGCACAGACGATTTTGTGGTCTATTGCGACGCATCCATTTAGGGTCTTGGATGTGTGTTGATGCAACGTGACAAGGTCATAGCCTACGCCTCACGCCAACTTAAAGTTCATGAAAGGAACTACACTACGCACGATTTAGAGCTGGGAGCTGTTGTTTTTGTACTTAAGATATGGAGATACTACCTGTATGGTACCAAGTGCGCCATTTACACCGATCACTGGAGTCTAGAGCATATCTTCAAACAGAAGGAACTGAATATGCGACAACGATGATGGGTCTAGCTACTGAATGATTACGAATGCTCGATCAGATACCATCCGGGCAAAGCCAATGTTGTGGCCGATGCCCTCAGTCGAAAGGATACTACACCTAAACGCGTACGAGTTTTACAACTCACTATCCAATCTAGTCTTCCTGCACAGATACGAGATGCTCAGGTAGAAGCATTGAAACCGGAAAACATCAGGGCGGAAGCCCTACGCGGCTCAAGGCAACGGCTAGAACAAAAGGAAGATGGCGCCTACTACGTAACAGGACGCATTTGGGTCCCACTCTATGGCAACCTATGAGAGCTTGTGATGGATGAGGCACACAAGTCTCGTTACCCAGTACATCCTGGTTCTACCACGATCTCAAAACTACATATTGGTGGCCTAGCATGAAGGCCCACATAGCAACTTACGTTAGTAAATGTTTGACTCGTGCGAGAGTCAAAGTCGAATACTAGAAACCCTCAGGCCTACTCCAACAACCAGAGATACCACAATGGAAATGGGAGAAAATTTCCATGGATTTTGTTACTGGCCTGCCTAGATCGCAACGTGGTAATGATACTATTTGGGTGATCGTGGATCGACTCACAAAGTCGGCTCACTTCCTGGCTATCAAGGAAACGGATAAGTTCTCCACTCTAGCAGACGTTTATCTTAGGGAAGTTGTCTCGAGGCACGGGGTGCCCACCTCTATTATTTCCGATTGTGATGCACATTTCACTTCAGAACTTTGGCAAACGATGCACAAATCCTTCGGCTCACGATTAGACATGAGCACAGCTTATCACCCTCAGACGGATGGGCAGTCTGAGCGCACTATTCAAACTTTAGAAGACATGCTTTGGGCGTGTGTAATTGACTTTGGCAACGGCTGGAAAAAGCATCTGCCACTTGTGGAATTTTCGTACAATAACAGCTACCATACCAGCATTAAAGCTGCTCCGTTCGAGGCATTGTACGGACATAAATGCCGATCACCTCTTTGTTGGGCAGAGGTGGGTGATAGTCAGATCACTGGCCCAGAACTTGTGATAGACACAACAGAAAGGATTGCTCAAATACGACAACGAATGGCGGCAGCTCGTGACCGACAGAACAGCTATGCCGATAAGGGCAGGAAACCACTCGAGTTCCAGGTTGGGGATCGAGTGCTACTCAAAGTCTCACCCTGGAAGGGTGTTGTTCGTTTTGGTAAACGAGGCAAGCTGAATCCACGATACGTCGGGCCTTTTGAAATCATAGAGAATATAGGAAAGGTGGCCTACAAACTGAACTTACCAACAGAACTCAGTGCAGTTCACAACGTTTTCCACGTGTCGAATCTGAAGAAGTGTCTGTCAGATGAGACCCTCATAGTTCCTTTGAAGGAGCTCACTATCGACGAGCAGTTACGATTCGTCGAGGAACCAGTTGAAATCACGGACCGGGATGTTAGGTCCTCAAGCGCACTAGAATTCCTCTTGTTCGAGTTCGTTGGAACTCACGTCGTGGCCCAGAGTTCACCTGGGAACGCGAAGATCAAATGCAACAAAAGTATCCCCAACTGTTCGCAAACAGTACAACCACTACTGAGGCTGAAGCTACCACGGAATTTCGGGACGAAATTCCAGATCAACGGGGGGATGACGTGACACCCCAGGAAAACCAGTAAACAACACAACTAGCTTCCTCAGTAACCGCATGCTAAATTTCGGGATGAAATTTCTTTCAACTTGGGGATAATGTGACAACTCGTATTTCAGAACCTATCCATGTGTTAAATGTAACGTATATGGACCTTATGTGATTATGTGAACTTGATGATTTATGAAATGTTATGTTTGCGTTTATAATTATAGTGGAAGGCCCAAACCCTTGTTATTTTGTTACCCAATCAACTAGGTAGCCCAATCTCGTGGACTTGAGCCCGATTAGAGCTTTACATTAAGAATCGTCCATTTTGGTCTTGTGTGATATAAATTGGGCTTAGCTATGTATTATAGTAAACTAGTTGTTTGTATGGGCCTGAGCCCACTTCTGTCAAAGTCAATGAACCACCCCAAGTTGTATTATATAGGTTTGTGTAACATGTAACAATTATAATTTTATACTTAAAAATCAAACCCTACTTCCCTCTCTCTCAATCATTCGATCGGCAGTAAACCATACCCCCCTCTCGATCTTGCAACAGTAAACGATCCCTCCTCTGTTCGAAATCTTTAGAGCTTAACTTGGTTAGTTTTATTCATGCATATATATATGGTTACCTATGTTTTGAGAAACTATCTTGATTTATTATATGTTTGCATGTGAGATGTTGGATAGTTAGTCAATTGGATTAGGATCACCTCTTGGATTGTCGGCCACTGTTTTCATAGATGCATGTGATTGTTAATTAATGAAGTGATTGTTTAGGTGTCTATAGGTTAGATATTGTGCTAAAATCGGTCCAATCATGTGTAAGATATCAACATCTTTTGTCGGCTAGTGAATTTAATATGAGTTGATTCAAACATCAAGTTTTAAAACAACAAATCCACTCACAATCGGTCCAATCAGTTGATTCAAATATTTGGTCCATGTGATGATTGCAGGAAACAATGTTTATACTTAATAAATAAACGAAATTGTGTGGTTCTTTTATATAGGTTTGCAATTCAAGAGTGAGTAGGGGAAATAAATCATGGGCTGCGAACTAAGGTTGGGCCGGCTAACTCTTTATTCATAAACTGGGCCGGGTGAGAAATGAATCGCACAACATGATGTGGGTCGCACAAGGCGGTGCTGACCGCACAACATGTTGGGCCGGGGTGTTTAGTTGGGTTATGTTAGTAAACCGCACAAATGGTTCGGCCCAAACTATTGAATCGCACAAGCTTGAATATGCTATGTATTTGACTGTTAATGTGTTGCCATGATCAGTATGTGTTCGTAACTTGCTATCTCTGTGTAAACATACGTGCACTATTTGAACCTAGACCTGACTTGTATGGTAACCATGTTAGGACGTGGTTGACCTCTAGCAGCTCGATTGACCTTTCGTTTATCTACCGAGCTAACCTAAGGTGAGTTCAAACTATCTACAAAGCATGGGATTCCCAGGGGTTGGGAATGGGTTAAGGAATATGGATTCCTCGTCCTTTCTTGGGTAGGATAGTACGGGTTCAGGAATATAATTCCTTGTCCTCTTGGACAGTTTTCACTAGACCAAAACTCTATCACGAAGTCCCTCCTTTTTATATCGACTTAATCGCCGGGCCAATGGCGAGCGGGTCATTAATTAGATAGCGCTATTTAGGTCTGACAAGCCTCACACCGTGCCGCAGAGGACGGGCGTGAACTAATGGATCTGGGCATGTCAATGATGATAGACATTGACAGTTCAGGGCACATAAACATGACTACAGTCAGCAGTCGATATGGTAACGAGTCTAGTAGTATATACATGGGGTAGCCCCCACGGCCGAAAAGCCAGATAACTAAACATGGGGTAGCCCCCACGGCTGGATTTCCAGAGTAAACGGGATTAAACTAAACACGTTTTTCAACCATGGGGTAACCCCCACGGCAGGGATGCCAGTTAAAGGAAACTGTTTTTGGAACAACTTAAAACAAACACCCAACTGTGAACTCGCTCAACATTATTATTGACTCGTTACTACATGCTTTGCAGGTCAATAGGTTTAGCAGGAGCTTGCATGGGGAAGAGTCGTTGTGGGACATGGACAGCTGTGTGCCATGTTAAACTTGAAACATCTAAACTTAGATTTTGGTTTTGGATTTAATCGTTATGCTTCCGCTTGCAACTTAAACTATGTTTTGTTTGGACACCAATTGTATTGGTTGGACTTTTATAATTACTTACTTACTTGCTTGTTCAATATGATTGGTGGCTGGATCCTGGTCAGTCACGCCTCCAAGCGGTGATACTCCGCAGGTGGATTTTGAGGGGTGTGACAGGTATAATAGTATAATATTACCTTAAGCATATCACGAAGTTGAAAATTGAAAGTTGAGCATTAAAGTTTAAGTGGATAAACATATTGGCAATCGCATACACCAGTCTAATTAGGCTCGTGCTGAAAAGTGTTCCTTAATCTGCCTGAGAACAAATTTTGATCCCATTGCAATGGTAATTGTATATTATGGTAGTTGTTTATATTTTGAGTTTTTATTCGTTTTGAGTTCTTAAAATTAAAAAAAATTAAAAAATTAAAAAATACAAAAATAGTGACTTGTTTTTCTATAAAATCAAAAACAAAAAATTAGGGTGTTTATTTGTTTTTCTTAAAATTAAAATTGTGACCGTTCTTGAAGATTTGACTGATCATAAAAGTTGAAAGAGTTTAAATTGTGAAATCCGAGTACAAGTACTTGGATGTACTTAGTTGAAGGAACAGTGGTTCGAATGACCGGAATCAATCGGACCAGGGGTTTAGTTCTGCATAAAAGGGTTAGTCCTCTCGTTCGATTCGGGGTTTAGCTGAGCTTCTTCTCCGACGATATCTGCAAAACAGACAGCCGTTAGACTCGCCACGGGGAGAATGGTGGTTCTCTCCATGACCACCCTCCGGCGTGAGAATAAGTACATATCTCAATGAAGAAGAAGAAGTAGTGAAAGTGAAGTGAATGTAACTTGAGAGATTATACCTGGCCTGACTTATTTATAGCTGGATTTGGGCGGTAAAATTTTTTGACGAAGATATTAACGGAAAGCATTTTCCGTAAGCGGTTATTTCCCTTTACCGTTGATCATGAACGTCGCCTTTAACCACATGGATCGTGAGTGTGATCATCGGCTGGGGAGACGCCACGTGGAAAGTGGGTTTTAGTGGATCCTTTTCCAAGTTAGTGCCATCATCGTGATTGAGATGATTGTCCAGGATGATGCCACGTCACCATTCGGTTGTAACCGAATGGTTGTGCACGATGAGGTCTTCCAGAAGGTTTACAGCTATAACCTTTTAGGACTTTGCCAAGTGTTAGTTCTGTTACAATAGAAAACACTTTTGTTTAAGTCTTGATTCTGTGCGCGCGGAGGTGTTTAGGTTCTTAACTCCAAGTCTAACTGTCCCTTGCGCGAGCCCGTGTAAGGGTGTTAGTTGAATGTTAGTTTTGTCCTTTCTCTGGCACACGGTTATCAAAGATTTTTCTTCTATATCTCTGTTTAGAACCTTGCGCAGCCGCGTAGGGTTCTGCTTTAAGGATGTTTATTGTGATGAGGTTGTGGTATGGTCCAAAGAATCTGCAAGGTTTTTGGGACCATACCCCTTCAAGTCCCCCCAGTCCAGTGTTGCTCTTATGCAAGTAAGTGGAGCACTGGATTATATGAGATGAAGTGTGCGCTTTTTGCTTTGTGAAGTTTTGGCACGAAATATGGAGAATCTTCTTGTAGAAGGTATTTGATCTTCGAGTTGAAATGTTTATTATGCTACAGTGAACGTCTGTTAGTGTATACTGATTTTGGCCGTCAGTGTGACGTATGCTAGGAGATGAATAGGTGTTTGACTGATCGCCTTCCTATTGAAACTGTAGCTTGTGGGAATGTGTGTAGGCATTTGATGCTGTCAGATATTATTTAGTGAAATCCATGATTACTGTAACGCCGCCACTCAGAAGGTGGCGATTTGACATTAATCATTATGATTTCTTACACCTTGTTTAATTATTCTTATGTCAGCTTGTTTAGCCTTTATATATATATATATATATATATATATATATATATATATATATATATATATATATATATATCAGTTCTTTTTACCCGATTTGGTAAATACAAACATGAGTCGCAAATACCGTTTACGGAAGGTTTCTGAAATCTTGAAGACCCTTGACGCTGTTGATGCCATGGTCCGTCTTTGTGACACCCCAGGAAAACCAGGAAACAACGCAGCACAACTAGCTTCCTCAGTAACCACGTGCTAAATTTCGGGACGGAATTTCTTTCAAGTTGGGGATGATGTGACAACCCAAATTCTCAAGGTTAGTGATACTCCGTTAAATTTACTTGTACGATAACTTGTTAGTTAATAATTTGGCACTTTGGGCCGTACACCTTTTGGGCCGCATTTGCACATTTTAAACCCAACAATGTATCGGCCCATTACACATTTCTATGACTTGTATGTTATCTTTTTTTCTTATCTGATTGATCTCGGCCCAACAAAGAGTAATCACAGCCCATCACTTTTACCTTTGGTCACGGAAGTCTAAGTGTGTGGGCTTAGGCCTAGTTCGGTCCAAAGGAACAACCGCCCCAAACTATTACCTTTATGTATACGTAAATTGTTATGATCACAAAGTAATACAAACCCTACTTCCCTACCTATTGTGCGACGACAGTGGACCCCCCCCCCTTCGAAGCAGTAACTTTCAAGCATTCGGTTAGTGTGTAATATCTTTATGTTTGAATCAAATCTCTAAATCTCTTTGTCTTACATGCCTAGTGGTACCGAATCTTGACTAGGGTTACTGATTGCATTGGTATTTGATGACTAAGTGGATTAATTGTTTGCATGTTACTACTAGATGAGTATGCTTTGATAAGTGGTCTGTGATGAATATAAAATTCATATAATCATAATCGATTGCTAGGAAATAATATAGAAATTAATATGTGATGTTATTCATGGAGTATCTTAGAGGTTATGAGTAGGAATTATTGATGTGTTAATAGCTGGATTGATAATTAATCTAAATTAATTATGTATTAGATGATTGGTCCTGTGATTAATAGTCATAATATAATTAATGGCACAATGGCTAAATCACATATTTATGTTGATGCAATAGAAACAGAAATTTGGTATAACCTGTTGATGCATGTTGCGTATGGTTTCAAAGACTTCACACTTAATGGGCCGATTATAATAGTTGGGCCATGCACATATTAAATGGGGTCGCATATGGGATGGGTTACACATGCACGTATCGGCTGTTCACAGTGGACCGGGTCATCTTGATGTGCGCTAGGCCGCAAAATAGATTATGATCTTCTGATTGGGTCCAAGCCCAACCGTGTCTGGGAGACCTGCATGTTATAATTGTTTTTTTTGTGGGTGATGGTGTGTTGCTAGTGGGCCAGTTGGTTTGGGATTTAGGTAATGGGCCGAAGTCCAAAGTATATGGACCTGGTTAACAATGATGAAATATGGTTGTTTTGATTTTTGTGTATGAATGATACTAGCAGGTTATTATTTGGGGTGTTTTTTAGGGTGCTTTGCATTTATGAACTTTTTGTGTGAATTGAATTACAAACTGATTACATGTTAGAAAATTACTCAATGATGTTAGGCCGGTAATGATAATTGCTACGACTTGAAACATAAGGGTGTTACTTATGTATAAGAATTATGTGGTACGTGATTGAAGTAATGAGTAGATAAACCACACGTAAGATATGTATCATGTATGCACGTGAAACTGATTTTTATGTGTAATATGATAGGGTTTGATTGATCATTGTGTGAAACATGTAATTAATTCTACCGAGCAAAACTAAGGTGAGTTCACACTCTTTCTAAGGCATGGGATTCCCGGTGGTTGGGAATGGGTTAAAAGAACTAAAACAAAACCTTCATATCCTCCTTGGGTAGGATATGTACTGCCATCCTCCATGGGTAGGATGCCAATATTAATCATGCGTATTCTCCTTGGGTAGAATACGTACGTTCGTCCTCCTTGGGGTGGACAACAACCTTAACTTACTAGACAAAACTCTATCATTAAGTCCCTCATTTTATATCGACTTAATCGCCGAGGCCGATGGCGAGCGTGTCATTAGTTAATAGCGCTATTAGGTTTGACAAACCTCACACCGTGCCGGTCGGATGGGCGTGTACTAATGGATCATGGCAAACAGTCAATGATGATAGACATTGACTTAGGGCACAACTTACTTTCGTCAGTAGTCGATATGGTAACGGTCTAGTGGTTCACATGGGGAAGCCCCCACTGATTATGGATATGGATTTGGAAACAAAGATACTGGTTAACTCGTGGTTTACGAAACAACTTATGGTTTTCAAAACAAACTTGTAAAACTAAACAACCCACTGTGAACTCGCTCAACTTTGTTGTTGACTCGTTGTTACATGCCTTGCAGGTCGTTAGGTATTCATGGAGCTTGCACGAGGAGGCGTGCTCGTTGTGGGACATGGATAGTCGTATGCCATGTTAAACATTTGATACATTTGAACTTATACTTTGGTTTTAAACATTATGCTTCCGCTTACAACTTAAACTATGTTTTGTTTGGACACCAATTATATTATGTTGGGTTTTATATTTATTTACATGCTTTGTTCAATATGATTGGTGGCTTGATCCTGGTCAGTCACGCCTCCATGCGGTGATACTCCGCTTGTGGATTTTTGGGGGTGTGACAGATTGGTATCAGAGCCATTGGTTATAGTGAACTCGGTTTTAAAAAGAGATAAGCTTTTGACAAAACCAGACTATAACCTGTACAGTGCTCAATGATCCACAACGACGCTTCGCTCCACATGCAAGACTCAACATTATAGGTGATATGATTTATGTTTATGTTGCCTACTTGTTAGTTACATAGTACATTGTGCATGGTATGCTCTGGTTAGTGTAGCAACTATTGTTAGAAACCCATTATGTGCTTACCACTCTTCTGTCACTCCACACATATGCATTGTCACGACACTTTTCTCACCTATGCTCTCTTTATTGTGAAGATCATGAGTGGACGTATCAACCTAACTCAAGCCAAGCTGACGGCTTTAATCAATGAATAAGTTGCTGCAGCACTCGCAGCCGCTCAGGCAGGAGGTATAACCTGCCATTACGACTTACTCCAGGATCTCTAGATCCAACTCTCGTGAACCAACACGTGTGCTTAACCTTGTCTTTTCTTTCTTGCGCAACAGGTCAACATGCTCAGCCTCCCGTGTGTACGTTCAAAACATTCATGGATTGCCGACCTAGTACCTTATGTGGCACAGAAGGAGCTGTAGGTCTTCTTCCCTGGTTCGAGAAGATCGAGTCTGTTTTTGAGATGTGTGAATGCCCTGAAGCTCGTAGGGTGAAATTTGCTACTGGAACACTCGAAGGTGCTGCACTCACCTGGTGGAAAGCACAGGTTCAACTGCTAGGGCTGGCGGTTGCTAATGCCACCCCATGGAACGACTTCAAAGACTTGATCAAAGAAGAGTACTGTAGTCGTGACGACATCCACAAGCTGGAGGTGGAGTTTTTCAATTTGAAGATGACAGGGTCAGAAATCGAGGCATACACGAAGAGATCGAACGAGCTGGCTATCTTGTGTCCTACTATGGTGGATCCTCCTATCAAGCGTATCGAGCTGTACCTTAGGGGTTTAGTGCCAGAAATTCAGAGCCACGTGACCTCGGCTAATCTTGGCACCATTCAGCAAATCATCCGGTTGGCTCATCGTCTCATTGACCAGGCAGTTGAGCAGAACAAGCTGCCCAAGCGTATTAGCGCTACTACTACTTCTGATGCTCCTAGTGATAACAAGCGCAAGTGGGATGGAAATTCGAGCAAGGGTTCTACTTCAGTTCAGTCCCAGTCTCAGCAGCGGAAGATAGATGAGTATAGGAGCCCCAGTCAGCAGTCTTCTGGGAACCAAAGTCAGGGTGGATACAAGGGAAATCACCCTAAGTGTAATCGATGTAATTTTCACCACAGCGGGCCGTGCAACAAGGGTCGTTGTCAGAGGTGTAACAAGCTGGGTCATGAAGCCAAGGATTGCTGGAGCTCACGTCTTGTGAACTAGAATCGTCAACAGCAGCCACAGACTCCACAGAACCAGCAGCAGCAACAGCAGGGTAACAGGGGATGCTATCAGTGTGGTGCTGAAGGTCACTTCAAGAGAAACTGTCCACAGTTGAACCAGAATCAGAACAACAACAACAACAATCAGGGTAATGGAAACAAGGGGGGAAATAATGGTGGCAATGGTGTCAAGGGTCGTGCTTTCGTGATTGGTCAAGGTGATGCGAGGAATGATCCCAACGTCGTGATGGGTAAGTTCCTACTGGATGACTTCTTTGTTTCAGTTTTATTTGATTCGGGTGCTGATACCAGTTATGTGTCCTTAAAAGTTAGTCAAATGCTTAAGCGCACTCCAACACTTTTGAACACCAAACACATGGTAGAGCTAGCAAACGGTAAAAGTCTTGAAGCCACACACGTAGTTAAGGGTTGTAATCTTGTCTTAGCTGGTCAGACCTTCCCTATCAATCTTATCCCTATCGTTCTTCATAGTTTCGACATCGTTATTGGAATGGATTGGTCATCACAACATCGAGCAGAGATTCTTTGCAAGGAGAAGGTCGTCCGCATTCCTCGTTCTGGTAAGGAACCTTTAGTGATTCATGGCGACAAGAGTGGTGATGTTGTGGGCATTATCTCTTTCCTTAAGGCCCAGAAGTGTTTGCGAAAGGGCCACACTGCTATTTTAGCCCTCGTTACTGACACCTCAATGAAAGAGAAGAAGATAGAAGATATTCCGATCGTACGTGACTTTCCTAAGGTGTTTCCTGAGGAATTAACTGGCTTTCCGCCTCATCGTCAGGTTGAATTTCAAATCGAGCTAGCTCCTGGAGCAGCTCCCATAGCTCGAGCACCTTATCGTCTAGCTCCATCAGAACTAGAAGAACTGTCCACGCAACTACAAGAACTCTTGGAAAAGGGTTTCATACGTCCTAGCTCTTCGCCTTGGGGAGCTCCAGTGTTATTTGTGAAGAAGAAAGACGGTACCTTCAGAATGTGTATTGACTACCGCGAACTCAACAAGGTGACCGTGAAGAATCGCTATCCTCTCCCACACATTGATGACTTATTCGACCAGTTGCAGGGGTCGAGTTTCTACTCAAAGATTGACCTGAGGTTAGGTTACCATCAACTGAGAGTCCGAGACTAGGATATCTCCAAAACAGCATTCAGGACTCGTTATGGGCATTATGATTTTCTGGTCATGCCTTTTGGATTGACGAATGCACTTGCGGTCTTCATGGATCTCATGAACCGAGTGTGCAAACCTTACCTGGATAAGTTTGTCATAGTTTTCATCGACGACATCCTGATCTATTCGAAGAGTCAGGAGGAGCACGAGCATCACCTAAGACTTATTTTGGAACTCCTTCAAACCGAGCAGCTGTATGCCAAATTTTCGAAATGTGACTTCCGGCTTCGCGAAGTCCATTTTCTAGGCCACATGGTAAGCAAGGATGGGATTCAAGTTGATCCGTCCAAGGTAGATTTGATCAAGAACTGGCCTGCGCCCCGTACACCAACAGAAATCCGCCAATTTTTGGGTCTGGCGGGCTACTACAGAAGGTTCATCAAGGATTTCTCCAAGATTGCGCAACCTCTCACCTCGCTAACTCAGAAGGGTGTCACCTGTCGTTGGGGTGATGCACAGGAATCTGCATTTCAGCACCTAAAGGATAGACTGTGTAGCGCGCATATTCTCTCATTGCCTGAAGGCACAGACGATTTTGTGGTTTATTGCGACGCACCCATCCAAGGACTTGGTTGCGTGTTGATGCAACGCGACAAGGTCATTGCTTATGCATCGCGGCAACTTAAGGTTCACGAAAAGAACTACAATACTCACGATCTGGAGCTGGGAGCAGTTGTTTTTGCACTTAAGATATGGAGACATTACCTGTACGGTACCAAGTGCACAATTTACACCGATCACAGGAGTCTCGAGCATATCTTCAAGCAAAAGGAGTTAAACATGCGGCAACGTCGATGGGTCGAGCTCTTGAATGATTACGAATGCGCGATCAAGTACCATCCGGGCAAAGCCAATGTTATGGCTGACGCCTTCAGTCGAAAGGATACTACACCTAAGCGCATGCGAGCGTTACAACTTACCATCCAATCTAGTCTTCCTACTCAAATACGAGATGCTCAGGTTGGAGCATTAAAAGCAGAGAACATCAGGGATGAGTCCTTACGAGGATCGAGGAAACGGTTAGAACAAAAGGAAGACGACACCTACTATGTAAACGGGTGCATCTGGGTTCCACTTTATGGAAACTTACGCGAGCTTGTGATGGATGAAGCACATAAGTCTCGTTACTCAGTACATCCTGGTTCGGATAAGATGTACCACGACTTAAAGACTACATACTGGTGGCCTGGCATGAAAGCCAACATAACAACCTACGTCAGTAAATGTTTAACTTGTGCGAGAGCCAAGATCGAATATCAGAAACCATCAGACCTACTTCAACAACCAGAGATCCCGACGTGGAAATGGGAGCAAATTTCCATGGATTTCGTTACTTGCCTGCCTAGATCTCAACGCGGAAATGATACAATTTGGGTGATCGTGGATCGACTCACAAAGTCTGCACATTTCTTGGCTATCAAGGAAACGGATAAGTTCTCCACTCTAGCAGACGTTTATCTTAAGGAAGTTTTTTCGAGGCACGGAGTGCCAACCTCCATTATTTCTGATCATGACTCACGTTTTACATCCGAATTGTGGCAAGCAATGCACAAGTCTTTTGGCTCTCGATTAGACATGAGCACAGCGTACCATCCACAGACGGATGGGCAGTCTGAACGCACCATTCAAACCCTTGAATACATGCTTAGGGCATGTGTGATTGACTTTGGTAACGGCTGGGAAAAACATCTCCCGTTGGTGGAGTTTTCGTATAATAACAGTTACCACACCAGTATCCAGGCCACTCCATTTGAGGCATTGTACGGACGAAAGTGCTGATCACCTCTTTGTTGGGCAGAGGTAGGCGATAGTCAAATCACTGGCCCAGAACTTGTGGTAGACACAACTGAGAAGATTGCTCAGATACGACAACGAATGGCGGCAGCTCATGACCGTCAGAAAAGCTACGCTGATAAGCGCAGGAAACCACTCGAGTTCCAGGTTGGGGATCGAGTGCTACTCAAAGTCTCACCTTGGAAAGGTGTAGCTCATTTTGGAAAATGAGGCAAACTCAATCCGCGTTATGTCGGACCGTTCGAAATCATTGAGAAAGTTGGCAAAGTCGCTTACAAGTTGAATCTACCTGAAGAACTCAGCGGAGTTCACAACGTATTCCACGTGTCAAATCTGAAGAAGTGTCTGTCAGATGAGACCCTCATAGTTCCTTTGAAGGAGCTCACAATCGACGATCAGTTGCGATTCGTCGAGGAACCAGTTGAAATCACAGACCGAGACGTTAAGATTCTCAAGCGCACACGAATACCTCTTGTTCGAGTTCGTTGGAACTCCCGTTGTGGCCCAGAGTTTACCTGGGAACGAGAAGACCAAATGAAACACAAGTATCCCCAGTTGTTCGAAAAAAGTGCAACCACTACTGAGGCTGAAGCTACTGCGGAATTTCGGGACGAAATTCCAAACCAACGGGGGGATGATGTGACACCCCAGGAAAACCAGGAAACAACGCAACACGACTAGCTTCCTCAGTAACCACGTGCTAAATTTCGGGACGAAATTTCTTTCAAGTTGGGGATGATGTGACAACCCAAATTCTCAAGGTTAGTGATACTCCATTAAATTTACTTGTACAATAACTTGTTAGTTAATAATTTTGCACTTTGGGCCGTACACCTTTTGGGCCGCATTTGCACATTTTAAACCCAACAATGTATCGACCCATTACACATTTGTATGACTTGTATGTTATCTTTTTTTTCTTATCTGCATGTTGAGTATGGTTTCAAAGACTTCACACTTAATGGGCCGATTATAATAGTTGGTCCATGCACATATTAAATGGGGTCGCATATGGGATGGGTTACACATGCACGTATGGGTTGTTCATAGTGGACCGGGTCATCTTGATGTGCGCTAGGCCGCAAAACAGATTATGATCTTCTGATTGGGTCCAAGCCCAACCGTGTCTGGGAGACCTGCATGTTATAATTGTTTTTTTTTTGTGGGTGATGGTGTGTTGCTAGTGGGCCGGTTGGTTTGGGATTTAGGTAATGGGCCGAAGTCCAAAGTATATGGACCTGGTTAACAATGATGAAATATGGTTGTTTTGATTTATGTGTATGAATGATACTAGCAGGTTATTATTTCGGGTGTTTTTTAGGGTGCTTTGCATTTATGAACTTTTTGTGTGAATTGAATTACAAACTGATTACATGTTAGAAAATTACTCAATGATGTTAGGCCGGTAATGATAATTGCTACGACTTGAAACATAAGGGTGTTACTTATGTATTAGAATTTTGTGGTACGTGATTGAAGTAATGAGTAGATAAACCATACGTAAGATACGTATCATGTATGTACGTGAAACTAATTTTTATGTGTAGTATGATAGGGTTTGATTGATCATTGTGTGAAACGTGTAATTAAGTCTACCGAGCAAAACTAAGGTGAGTTCACACTCTTTCTAAGGCATGGGATTCCCGGTGGTTGGGAATGGGTTAAAAGAACTAAAACAAAACCTGCATATCCTCCTTGGGTAGGATATGTACCGCCATCCTCCATGGGTAGGATGCCAATATTAATCCTGCGTATTCTCCTTGGGTAGAATACGTACGTTCGTCCTCCTTGGGTAGGACACCAACCTTAACTTACTAGACAAAACTCTATCATTAAGTCCCTCATTTTATATCGACTTAATCGCCGAGGCCGATGGCGAGCTGGTCATTAGTTAATAGCGCTATTAGGTTTGACAAACCTCACACCGTACCGGTCGGACGGGCGTGTACTAATGGATCATGGCAAACAGTCAATGATGATAGACATTGACTTAGGGCACAACTTACTTTCGTCAGTAGTCGATATGGTAACGGTCTAGTGGTTCACATGGGGAAGTCCCCACTGATTATGGATATGGATTGGGAAACAAAGATACTGGTTAACTCGTGCTTTACGAAACAACTTATGGTTTTCAAAACAAACTTGTAAAACTAAACAACCCACTGTGAACTCGCTCAACTTTGTTGTTGACTCGTTGTTACATGCCTTGCATGTCGTTAGGTATTCATGGAGCTTGCACGAGGAGGCGTGCTCGTTGTGGGACATCGATAGTCGTATGCCATGTTAAACATTTGATACATTTGAACTTATACTTTGGTTTTAAACATTATGCTTCCGCTTACAACTTAAACTATGTTTTGTTTAGACACCAATTGTATTGTGTTGGGTTTTATATTTATTTACATGCTTTGTTCAATAAGATTGGTGGCTTGATCCTGGTCAGTCATGCCTCCATGCGGTGATACTCCGCTTGTGGATTTTTGGGGGTGTGACAGTCTTGGAGATCAAGTGTCGAATAAAGCTGTCGGAAGTGGAAGGATTGTTGATACCGTACCTTGTATGGGATCATCGGGTAGCAAATATGACATACTTTCCATTACTGGGATTGATGGCGATGCAGGTGCTAAGTTATTATCAGCAGATGCCTTGATACGAGTTTTTCCATCTGACCGGAGGGGTCGATGTACGATGGTGTACAAACGGCGTCAAAGTGATCGTCGTTGTGCGAATCCGGCCAGAGCCCAGATGAGGACGTCTGCTGTGGATGGTGAGGAGGATGATAACGACTGGATTGTTGATCGTCATCCTTTAGAGTGGTATGGTGAAGCATTGCACACTCCTGCAGAAGTGTTGGCCATGTTCCCCGATGTGTAGTTAATTATACCGATGTGTAGTTTATTATAACTTATTAACTATAAGTTTGGGATGTATGTCCCGTTTTGTAAATTTTGCTAATGCACTGTTGTGCATGTATATTTTGTTAATGTGCTTACTGCACAAGTAACTTATTTGCATATATGATATGTTTGAATTACAATTGTTGGGTTTTTCACATGTTTATCAAAGTTATTTTATCCTTATAAAATAAAAACGCAGCGGAATATATATTTAAGACATGTTACTTTCTTGATATAAAACCCATTTTATATGTAAAACCCAATCCCGGATCCATATACGAACATGCATGCTATAAAAAACAACCATAGGGTGTTACAAGAATACTACCTTCCAAGAGCAAGAAGTATGAAGAGGATTATATTCTTGAATGGAAATCTTCAAAATAGAAGACCTCAAGCTTGTATACCCCAAGTCTTCCAACAAACACCTTACGTTTTGCTAGGATTTCTACACTTGTAAACTCACTTAAAATTCCATTTTGGAACCAACTCTTGGCCAAAAATGAGAGGACATTTTTAGAGTTCTTTGCACTTGAAAATCAAACTTGAAAAACCTTCTTGATCAACCACATGTTGGCCAAAAATTAGAGAGTCTTTTAACAAGTTCTTGCACTTGAAAATCATCTCCTAAATGGCACTATGTTGGCCGATGTTTCTAGAGGATTTTTCAAGTCTTCCATATTAATTTTGTTAGACAAAATTCTTATTAAAAGTGGCGAGAGAACAAGCCACCCACAAGACCCAATCATGGAGCAACTAGCCATGCATAATGCATGCATTCCTATAGGACCAAAAAGCCTTGGGAAGAACATGTGGGGGGGGGGGGGGCACTTTATTTATTATAAAAACAAATTCAAAATTTTTCTTTTAATAATTTAAGTCTTATATATAATTTTATAACTTTTATAAAATTATAACATCACATGTTATAAGACTTATACAACTTTTATTATGTTATTTAACCCATTAAATAATAAAATAAAATATTCTCTCAAATAAATTATCCATATAATTTATTATTTGTCAAGTGCAATTATTTAGAAAACCAATTTTTAAATATTGTAAGTGTTAATATTTATTTGTTTGATCATATCATAAATAAATATTATAGGTGTTTGTCTAGCTTGTTATTGGGTATGAATTGACTTGGATCATAACGTACTAGCCACATCAATTTAATATATGTCTTGGGCATACAGAGTCCAACAATCTCCCACTTGCACAAGATACATAGAAGATTGATGCAAGCAGTAAATGACGCCTAACAACGTTTTACAACCCCTAATACGTATGACGAAGTGCCATTCAATAACATCATCCCCTTCAAGTCCCTTACTTGAACATGATTTAGGTGAATCTATCATTTATCCTTTTGTTGCAGATGTCATGTCAAATCCAGAGACTTAGTGTGATCATTCTCCGTTGATTTAACTTTAGCAGGCCTTAGACATCTTACTCTCAATGAATAAGAGGAACAAATCCCTTCTTGAGTGCATACGTCTCTCACAATCACCTTGTACCACACCTGAGCTTAGCCTTATGTACTGTCATGTTTCAGACAGTAAAGAACTAAGTCAAGGTATAATATTTGGTGAATATCAAGACCCAATATGTATCTCAGGTTAGAGGATACTATGATATTCTCCTTTACTCATATTTACTTATGATCAATCACAAATGATTCCATGCAGTAATATTTAAGAGCGAGTCAGTCCTATATTTGTATCCCACAAATATCTATGAACTTTGGCAGCAACACTTTGCTCTATATTTATACCTAATGAATATCCACCAATCCAAGTTCATAATAGTCTTACATTCATATTTGTTCCCACAAGTATGATCGACTACGGACATTTAGAACAAGTAACTTATTCATGGATTTAAACATGCTAAAATGGAACATAACTCAACATACCATGTGAGAGAGTTAAAATAATAATTGTTCCAATATCCAAATACAAAATAGATCAATTCCAATCACTAGAATATCGAAGTCCTAAGGCACACGTATGACCCTTCATGCTTTTCCCGTTCAAGGAGCTTCGTGAGTGGATCCGTAATATTTTGATCAGTGTGAACACATATCTTTCCTTTTTCAACTTCATCCATGTGAATTATCTCAATCAATGAAGCGGCGATGTATTCTGATTCTTTAGTGGACAATGCTACCCTGATTGTGATCGAGAACCATCTCGATCAGTTTGGAAACTCGTATCCATGTAACCCTTTACAATGAATTCCGATCGCATCCCTGTAAACCTTTACAACGAGTTCTTCTTCACCAAATCTATATGTTAGAAATATATCCTTAGTCCTTCTAAGGTATTTCAATATATTTTTAACAGTCACCTGATGACCGTTACTCGCTGGTATCTTCTCGTCATGCTTAAAGCGCTTGACATGTCCGGTCTAGTGCATATCATTGCATACATTATGGATCCTATAGCAGACGCATATGGGATTCCTTTCATTCTTTCTTTCTCATCCTTTGAGCTTGGACATTGAAACGCTTTCAATATTGTCCCCTTTTTGAACAGGTACCATGTAACATCCCGACCGCGTAAAACAACAAACCGCGGCGAAAACGTCGGGGAGTGGAGCGACAGAATTATTGTTTCACAACACATGGATTCAAAAGTTTCGTTTTATTAAGATCTTAAACATTAAACATTGTCTTGAAACAGAACAAACAAGTTCAACTATCGTCTATCATCGTTATTAAGTCACTAAGGCCTCGTCAGATCCTAAGTGAGCATGCATCCTAGTAGCAATCAACATCATCAAACACCACCTGAAACATATGTAAAAATAAAGTCAGCAAAAAAATGCCGGCGAGCACATAGGTTATGTGAGTGTGTCAGATTCATGGCTCGTAAACATGTTGCAATAACTCGTACGACTACAAGAGTCGATAAATGAAAACCTTGTTTTGAATAGTGTTTAGTATTGCAATATGATTAACCAACTCAAAACAAGTTGGTTATAGTTTATAAAACCTCGTTGCCACGAATCTAGACCAGAAACATTTGTTTTCGTAAACCAAATTGTAAATCGTTCTCGTATTAAAACTCGTATGCTTTATATATATAGTAAATATCGTTGCGTGACATCGTTTAAAATCGTTCATCCAAGTGAACTAAATAACGCCACGGGATGTAATATGATAAAAGCACTTATATATAAGAAGTACCAGCGGCGTATCTACCATGCTTTTATCACGTTAAACCCGTCCCGTTATCTAAACACATACCAAAAACCAATCGTTCAATTCTTTTAACTCGTTCGTGTTATAGACCATCGTTCATTTGTTTAAATCGTTCAAATCATTCCAAATCATTCAAATCGTTACAATCGTTCATGTTTTAATTGTGAAAACTAACTTTTGGTCGTCTCGTGATACATTCAAACCTTCGTAACTCGTCCATCGTTCAAATCGTATTAACAAACCACCAAAGGGTAAGTTAACAATCATCAGGTTCAGTCGTTACCCACATAACCCCCATACATAACCATGGCGGCAGTCTGATAACGGGATTTGTCAGATCCTATGGTACCATAACATACTACTGGTCGGCTCGGCCAAATCTAATGAATGTCATTCATTATGTAAATACATCCCAAACAAGTTCGTTCACATTATTGAAATCATTGTGTTTTAATATAAACCATAGTATTCGTTTTTTAAAACATCGAAATCGTTTAATACATATGAATCACCCCAAAACAATTGAAAGTAGTAAAATAGGGGAACTATATACTCACATTGAATTGCAAAGTATCCTCGATCTAAATGAACTTAACAAAGCTCGGGCAACCCAAAGAAATCAAGTAGTACCTAGTAATCGGATCGCTAAGTTAATAAATCGACACATAAATCAGAAGACGGGTAGAATGAGGTCTCGTAAACCAAATGAGTATTGGAACTCATGTGATATGGTTTAACAAAGCCTACATTCTAAATTGGAACCTATCCTAAGTGCTTATGACCCGTTACGACCCGTTAAGGTAGTCTATGCTACTTTAACGTGTTGTTCGCGTGGATGCACGTTAGAGACGCCTAACTAGTCCTATGACAATTATTATACGCCCTAACATGTTTAAATATGTTGCATAATAAGTTTAAGTGACAAAAGTTAGGTTACATATGCTTAAATTCAAATTATGCATGAAAAGGGCATTTTGGTTATTTTCCTAAGGCATATAAACTACCTATCATATAACTAATTAAACTAAGTGACCATAAGGTATAACCTCGGAAGGTTATTCCCTATACAACTATGGTCACAAAATATGTTTGGTCGGATCCTAACGATCGACCAAATGGGTCGGGTTCGAAAGTCTAAGCAGTTGTCAAGACCGCTTGACTTACGACCCTAAACAGGCACTAGACTTAAAGTGATGAGTTAAACATGTTAAAACATGTTTAACTAAGTTAGAAAACAAGTTTGATATCAAAACAAAGTGTTTTGATACCCGAAAATAGTTTCATCACAAAACGCGCATAATCGGCATTTTGACCAAAACTTTGACTCGTCACTTCAACTAATCAATGTGGTAATCGGTAGGTATAGTCACAAGGGACTATAACCATCGTGATTACGCTCACGTTGCAAAGTTCAAACGAACTTTGTGTTGACCAATTCATGGTCAAAGCAGAAAGTCAAACACTGTTTGACTTTCATGCTTGAAAAGCATAAACAAGCATGAAAGAAGCTTACAAAAGGTCCAAGCTAGGAAGAATTGAACTAAAACACTCAGGTATGAAGCCTTAGCTTCAACTTAGAGCAGATTAGATCAATTTGAGCAAGGAACAATGGCAAATTGATGGGTATTTATAGGGAACCTTGAATTAACAAGATCATTACATGTGTTTTTGCAAGGATCAAGGCATGATCTTGGCCATACACATGTGGGCCATAGTGTCTAATACAAGGGGAGCACAAAAACAAGCAAATGGTATGCTAAATCAGGGATTAAAACCATGAGAGCAGGCTGTTTCAACCAGATTCAATGTTTCTGCCAGCTCCAGCTCTCGTGGGGGCGTGAAGACAGACACAACAATCTTCGCCCCAGGCGAGAGAAGTTTCAGCAATTGACAGTTTTAGCCCCTGCAAGCTTAAAACTTTGTTTTTGATGCTTTTAAGCCCTGTTAACCCCATTTCAAGGCACTATAATGAAGTTAAAGCATAGGGAACATGAAATATGCTTGAAAACATTTCGGATGTCGGTTCGTTTGGTCATACGGTTGCGTTATTCGGTTAATTACGACGAAACTCGAATGGACGCGAAAAACGATCTAAATTAAGCGACAAATGGTATTTTTGCATTCCAATCACTAAAATAAAATATTTTAATGACTACAAAAATTTTGGGATGTTCGGATATGTTCAGAACGTAAGTTATGCGCGTAAATGCAAACTTATACACTTTTTGACGCTTTTAGTCCCTATTGATCACATAAGCATATTTTCGCATACCGAACCCCTCAAAGCCTATTTATAAGCTATGTAAAGGATATTTAGGGTATTTTTAGCTTATGATCAAGTTCTGGAATGTTCGTTACTATATGAATTGGCATTCTTTCGCAGTTTGTCATAAATAGTCCCTGCGATCGAATAAACTTGTATTCGACACACCAAACCCTTCAAAACTTATTTCTAAGTTATGTAAAGGTTATTTAAGGTATGTTAAGCCTATGTCACTATTACAGAGTGTTTTTTGCATTAAACTGATTACGTTTAGGCATCAGTTTGCGTATAACTTTTCAGAAAGCGATTTAAAGCTTGAAATCGAACTAGAATCAAAATGTAAAATCGTCAAACATAAATACACAAATATTAACACAAAAACACATCGTTTCATTGATAATTGATATTGTTTTACATCGTACATCGTTTACAGAGCACAAATGTCACAGTTGTGACATCTGTGTATTTTTAAACCTTGTACTGTTCCGAACAACTTTGTATTTAATAAAATATGGTGTTTTAATTTCAATATCTCTTTAATTATTGTGACATTTACACGTTTTCAATCATTGTTCAATTCCGAACTCTCAAACCTATTCTGGAAGTGAAATCATAAACCGTTACGTGAACGTAATCAGTTTAACGCGACGTACACTCCGGAACTGTGACATAAGCCAAACATACCCTAAATACCCTTTACATAACTTAGAAATAAGTTTCGAAGGATTCGGTATGGCAAACATATGTTTATTCGAACTTTAGAACTATTTACGACAAAACTGCGAAACGAACGTTGGTGACTGCCTGGATAATATTTAAATCCCAAAAATATTCTTTTATGATTAAAATTTTATTTTTAATCAGGTTCGTGTTGAAAAATAAATTAAAACGCTTAAAAACGTTATTTTTCAAGTTTAAGCGCGTACCGCGTATTACTGCGTAACACAGTGCTTCTATTGCAAAACGCAGACAACGCAGCCAGTCTCGGCAACTGAAATTTATTTCAGTAATATTTTGACGAGTTTATTTTTATAGAATAATAAAAATAATTTAGAACGCCATAAACGGGATTTAAACGCTAGATAAAATACCCGGTATCCAGTTAAATACCTGTTTTTATCTAATTTACCAAACAAAATTACATTTAACCCCCCCCCCTCTCAAACTTACGGTCACCTTATGTGGCCCCCACCAAAATATTTCCAAGATCTTATTCATATTCTATTTGATCTTTGTGTGGACACTTGTTGATGCATGCTCTCCTTAGATCTTCCATATATCTTATATAATCTTTCAAGATCTCCATACATCACACTTCACTCAACCTTCTCCTCTCTCTCTCCTCCATAACCGTCCACACCATCACCTTCACCATATTCATCTTTGCAACTTTGTTCTTCATAATCAAGCTCCATTTCAAGCATATTTCAAGTTGGTGTGAAGATACAAAGGAGTTTCCAAGGTGCTTTCAAGTGATTTCAAGCTCCCTATCATCAAAATCATCCAAAAACTTACTTGAATCTTGAAGGTATAAAGTTTATGTTTAAATCATACTCTTGATTCTTGGTTGTTCTTGATGATTGGAAGTTTATCTTGAATCTTGGAATTTTTCACAAACTTGAAATCTAAAAAGAAATGGGTCTTGATACAAAATAAAAATGGTGATATATATATATGTGTGTGTATAACCATATATATATATATATGTATGTGTATGAAATTTGAGCTTGATCTTTGGTAAATACTTGTTAAGTTGTTGCTTGTTCTTGAATAATAGTTAAAATGCAAGTGTTTGATGATTTGTGCAAGATATGATAAATGTTCAAGTACATCAGCAAATAAACATGAATAAATCACATGTATGATGCATCTAAACTCATATGAAATGATGATGATATGATAGTGTGCTTTAGACACTTGTACATAAGAATACATGTTGATTTAAAGCTCAAGAAATGATAAAAAAATGATTGTATGACAAAAATGTTTTAGAACAGATTATAAACACTAAAAATAACATTATTTGGTATATTATAATGGCATGAAACTTTGACATAGGTTTGATAGCTTTGCATGTTGTACATATAGCTTAAAAAGTGGTAAAATATGTGAAATTTGCATGATTTATGTGCTTTATGTGAGACCTGCACTATCATGAGTATAATCACTATTTTATTCAGTAAATAACATGGGTTATGTTAAAATATCAAGTCGTTTCAATTTGGGATGGTTAGGGTAACGTTTGATGCAAAACTATGCGGTAAAACGGTTAAAAATCGGCTTTTTGGAGGATTTTATAAAACTGTTTTAGATCAGTAACCAAACTGATATTTTTTATATAAAAATAAGTATTTTAACTTATATTAAGGTTACTTGGTGTTTGGTTAGTCATACGTGACTTCCGGCGCCCAAAAATGTTACCGAATCGCTAAAATACGTGTTTTTCAACATACACTATAATGAGTTGTTCATGGGTAAATTTTATGTGTTACAATGTGTTATGTGTTTTATAATATGTGTATGATGACATGTTTATAGTTGACAAGATTATGTGTGTTACGATATTTATATTATGTCACAAAAAGTATATATTACGACGCGCAAATCGTAGATATATTGCTTATAACACGATGAGGGTCACCAATAAAATCGTTCAAGTCGCAAAGTTTTTAAAAAATATATATATGAACCCATATATATAAATACACCAATATAATCAAAAATAATAACTTTTCAAGAAAAATCTCAAGGTTATGTGAAAATTCTAAGTATCGGAGAAACTTATGTATTTTTGTGAGTTTTGATTATTAAATCGTTCTTATTTAATTTAGGACGAATAAACAATTTGAGGGATTGTGTTAACATATAAAAATGCATCCAAAGGTGAGTACATAGATCCCCTATTTTACATGTTTTGTGGTAACTATGTGAGTACATAGTTCCCTTAATTTACTGTTTTCGATTGTTTTGGGGTGATTCATATGTATCAAAACGATTTCGACATTTTTACGATGATTTCAAAAACGATTAAGATGGTTTATACTAAATTGATAACGATTTCGACAATGTGAACGAACTTGTTGGTTGTAGTTACATAACGAACGACATTCATTAATTTTGGCCGAACCGACCAGTATTAGGTTATGGTACCATAGGATCTGACAAATCCCGTTATCAGACTGCACCCATGGTTATGTGTGGGTTAGGTGGGTAACGACTGAATCTGTGATTGTTAACTTACCTTTTGGTGGTTTGTTAATGCGAGAAGCGAGATAGTCGAGTCACGAAGGTTTGAATGTTATTAGCGAGACGACCAAAAATAGTTTTCACAATTAAAACGAGGATGATTAAACGACTTAAACGAGTTAACGATTTTGAAACGATGTCACTTAACGATGTTTTCGAAAGGATATAAACCATACGAGTTTTATTAACGAGTTAATACGAGATGTTTTACAATTTGGTTACTAATACAAATGTTTTTGGGTTAAGAATCATGGCTACGAGGTTTTATAAATTATAACCCGCTTGATTTGAGTTAGTTAATTATGTTGCAATATTATACTCTTATCAAAACAAGGTCTTTACTAAGGTATTGCAACATGTAAACTAGCCATGAATCCGATACTCTTATTAAACCTATGTACTCGCCAGCATTTCTTTGCTGACTTTGTTTTTACATATGTTTCAGGTGATGTTGCCTGATGTTGATTGCTAGGATGCATGAGTCACTTAGGATCTGGACGAGGCCTTAGTGACATAATAGCAATGATAGTCGATATATAACTTGCTTGTTTCATGCTAAAACAATGTAAATTACTTAATGAATAAATAAAACAAAACTCTTTTGTATCCATGGTTGTGAAACAATAATTCTGTTACAACACTCCCCGACGTTGTCACACCCCCAAAAATCCACAAGCGGAGTATCACCGCATGGAGGCGTGACATGACCAGGATCAAGACACCAATCATATTGAACAACGTAATTAAGTAAATAAAATCAACCACAATATGATTGGTGTTCAAAAGAAAGTAATTTAAATTAACAGCGGAATCATAAATTGTAAAATCCAAACATAAGTAATAAGTTCATAAAGTTTAACAGTTTGACATGGGAATCAACAATCCATGTCCTACAACGACCACTCCTCCCTGTGCAAGCTCCATAGATACCTAACGACCTGCAAGGCATGTAACAAGGAGTCAACAACAAAGTTGAGCGAGTTCACAGTTGGTTGTTTAGTTTTGCAAGTTTGTTTTGAAAACCGTAAGTTGTTTCGTAAACCATGAGTTAACCAGTATCTTTGTTTTTCCCAAACCATATCCATAATTAGTGGGGGCTTCCCCATGTGAACCACTAGACCGTTACCATATCGACTGCTGACGAAAGTAAGTTGTGCCCTAAGTCAATGTCTATCATCATTGACTGTTTTCCATGATCCATTAGTACACGCCCGTCCTACCGGCACGGTGTGAGGTTTGTCAAACCTAATAGCGCTATTAACTAATGACCCGCTCGCCATCGGCCTCGGTGATTAAGTCAATATAAAATGAGGGACTTAGGTGATAGAGTTTTGGCTAGTAGTTTAAGGTTGTTGTCCTACCCAAGGAGGACGAACGTACGTATTCTACCCAAGGAGAATACGCAGGATTAATATTGGCATCCTACCCATGGAGGATGGCGGTACATATCCTACCTAAGGAGGATATACAGGTTCCGTTTTAGTTCTTTTAATATTGGCATCCTACCCTTGGAGGATGGCGGTACATATCCTACCTAAGGAGGATATGCAGGTTCCGTTTTAGTTCTTTAACCCATTCCCAACCACCGGGAATCCCATGCCTTAGAAGGAGTGTGAACTCACCTTTGGTTGCTCGGTTGAACTCTTAAAGTAGCTAACAATAGGTGTTGGTCAATCACATCCTAGTATATTCTATAATATATGTATATACATAACAATCAAGCGAGTAAACCATCAACGCTCTAAAATACAAAGTTGTTCCAAAGATGACAAACGAGAACATAATAAAGAATTCAAGATGAACAACTTGTACGAGGTTCGAAAGACCTAGTGTCTAACGAGATTAGTACACATGTAGGTTATTGACACGTACGGACGCTCACTTCGATATTATAATACACGGAATGCAAACTTGTGAGTTCATGTCCCTCCTTTCACTGATTTCAATGTTTTGTTTTCAAAAACATCGAGGGGAAATACATGCTAAAACTATTGGTATGTTAGTTACGGAGTAGAAGATAACATGATCAATGTGCATAAGTAGGATGATAACATTAGTAACCATTAATCACATAGTGACCAAGGTGCAAAAGGTGTAGATCTATTGGGCTTGAGGCACGCCCCACTCCTAGTTGTTAACCGTGGAGTGCTTTTGTGATCCCAAATGATTACAAGATTTCATTTTCATGAATACTACGATTACAAGATTTCATTTTCATGAATACTACGATTACAGGATTTCATTTTCATGAATACTATGACTACAAGATTTCATTTTCATGAATACTACGATTACAAGATTTCATTTTCATGAATACTACTTTACCAAGATTTCATTTTCATGAATACTACGATTACAGGATTTCATTTTCATGAATACTACGATTACAAGATCTCATTTTCATGAATACTATGATTACAAGATTTCATTTTCATGAATACTACGATTACAAGATTTCATTTTCATGAATACTACGATTACTTATGATAACAAAAACTGCATGAACTCGCTCAACTTTTGTTGACTTTTTAAAACTACATGTATTTCAGGAAACAAGTCTTGAGTCGGTGATACATGATTGGATGCAATGATTACCTTTCTTACGTCACACGCTACACGCTTCCGCAACTAGCAGGGTGTGACAGATTGGTATCAGAGCTCCGATTGTAGTGAACCGGGGACAAACTTTTATAAAGTTTGGTCTACAATCACCAAGGGCTCTCACATGAAAACAAAGTTGATAACATTACAAAGATGATTTCAAAAAGTATGACAAAATGACAAAAGGTTTTCATTGTGTCACTATAACATGAGGATCTATCACGTGGGCTCAATCATAAGTAACTGATATGGTTCAATACATGTTTAGTCTATAAGGAATAGACTTGAAAACACTAAGGCTTACATGTGAAACATGAGAACAAAAACAACATGAGATTTAGTGATTAATTATATATGTAGGATCGATATACGACCTGAATGAGTCGATCAGAGTCAAATCAAAGTCACTAGAGAGGCAGAAACACTCTAGTAACTGAGAATCAGTGATAGAATAGAGTAGAAACAGAAATGTATACTTAAAACTGGTTTTCCATTGATATTAGACTTGAATACACGGAGAAAATTTGGCAGCACTTCGTTACAAGAATCACCAAACCGTACCAAATGGAAAACACTACACCCCTATATATAGGAGTTTCATTTCGCACGAAAACACCTGTTCCATTCCGCACGAAATGGTCAAAATCCATTTCGTGCGAAATCAACTAATCAAAGTCATTTCGTGCGAAATGACACTAAACACAAATAAACTTAAACATTTACATTTTGCACCCCTATTACAAGCTATAGACATGACCTAGGCTGTTGACATAGGCGATAGACATTGTGCACCAACAAACTCCCCCTTGGATATTGCCGGAGTCTTCAGTCAGGTTGTCTTCAGCACTTTCTTTACAGAGACTTAAACTTTTCTTCCCTTGGCTTAGGCTTCCTCTGTAACAACTTCCTAAGCATTTCATTCTCTTCAACCACTCTCTTTTCCTCTGCAGCCATCCTTTGCACAACAGTATGCCTTAACATCTTATCTTTTTCTTCACGAGCTTTTCTTTCTTTCTCAGCTTTCAAAGCTTCTTCTTTCTCAATCTTTCTCCACTTAGTTGACCATGCATTTTCAGAATTGATTCCTTTCTGAAAACAAATCGTCACAACTTTCTGAAATTGTATGGCTTGATCTTTATCTTCTTTCTTGTAGCCAATCTTGTTCACAAACAAACACTCTATATCTTTTGCCAAACAATTTACTAGCCACAATGGATCATACAAGAAGATGTGTCTAACTTCATTTTCCACTCTGTACGTGATCACTGCTTCAGTAGACAAACAGCTGTATACCCAACACAAAAACATAGAATCAATTTTTCACTTTCATCAACACTCTTATCATCAACATGCTCCCCCTCACAACTTGCATTTTCAGGCTCTTCATTTGCATCATCTCGAAGATAATCATCAACATTTTCTTCTTGAGATGCTTCAGTAACTTTGATTCCTGAAGTACCTTGATCATCATCATTTCCATCATCGTCATCATGACTACTTGCAGAAAAGACATCGTCTGCATCATCATCTTCTTCTTCATCATCATTTACTACATCATCAATATCTACATCATTAACAAATACACCAGAGACTGAAGAAATTGGTAGAACAGACGATATTGGATCTTCTGTTGGCTCAGACACAACCATTCCCCCTTCTGTAACTTCAACAACTTTCTCACCTTCATGGAACACAAAAACCCTTTATGGAAATCTTGCTCCATCTTACGCAGTGGAATGTTCTTTATTACTCTAGGCTTTTTTATCTGCAAGATCGTTTCTTCTGAACCTGTCACTGGATCTATGCTCTTCACTTTCTTCAGATAGTGAGGTTTCCAGTGTTTGAAATTTTTGAAAGCTTCAAACTTCATTAGGCCCCAAGTAGGCACATCACGTTCTATGACAGGATAATTCAACATTCTGACTTTTGGAAGTTCTTCAACGTCCCACCAAGGTAAAGACATGATATCCTGAATGTACGCAAAATACTGAACTCCATATTCTCTTCTGATCGCATATACATTCACCTGCGGCAAAAACCCCCAGCTGATAATGTCACTAAGAGAAACTTCACTGTCTCTTTTGTAAAACTTTAACGGTCTCTTGAATTTTCTTTCAGTGTCTTTTCTAAACCACTTCTTGCGTTCTTCGCGCCGTTCATCTTTTGACGTCCCATCAAAGTTTTTATTCTTTAAACATTCTTCAACTTTCCTTCTCAACTCTTCTATGTTCGCTTGACTGAAGAATTCAACAAGCGTTGGAAAGTTAGACGTATCAACATTCACACTTTCTTCATCACTGCAATCTTCAACTTCAACTCTATCATAGTTGTCAGCCTCTTCAACATATTTATACTGATAATCGGGCTGTTGATTGATGTCGAACTGATTCAGCTCCTCTTCAAAATCAAACTTGAAATTAACATCTTCAATATGCGTCATCTTGATGATTTCATCCAGAGTATACGTATGCCTGATTTCACCTTCTTCTACATCAGGTTCAAGACATAGAATCAATTTTTCACTTTCATCAACACTCTTATCATCAACATGCTCCCCCTCACAACTTGCATTTTCAGGCTCTTCATTTGCATCATCTCGAAGATAATCATCAACATTTTCTTCTTGAGATGCTTCAGTAACTTTGATTCCTGAAGTACCTTGATCATCATCATTTCCATCATCGTCATCATGACTACTTGCAGAAAAGACATCGTCTGCATCATCATTCATAGTGTCATCATCATCTTCTTCTTCATCATCCTCTTCATCATCATTTACTACATCATCAATATCTACATCATTAACAAATATACCAGAGACTGAAGAAATTGGTAGAACAGACGATATTGGATCTTCTGTTGGCTCAGACACAACCATTCCCCCTTCTGTAACTTCAACAACTTTCTCACCTTCAACACTTTTGCCCTTATCTTTCATTTGAGCTTCCATATCAGCTTTTCGTTTCGCTCTAACCTCTTCAAGTTGAATCTCCTCGAATCTTTGTTCAACTGGCTTGCCAATCAAATCTTCAATCACTTTTCTCAGCATATAATCTTCATGTTCTCTTCTTGCATTATTTGCTTCCAACTCTTTGTTTTTCTGCTCAAAATACTTGTTCTGTTCATCTCTTCTAGACTTTTCTTCTTCCAATTCAGCTACTTTAACTTTCAAAATATCAATTTCAGCTTGATCAGACTCAACTTTCTTCAACAGAGATGAATTCTCAGCTTCAACTGTCTTCACACATTTTTCTAACTTCTTTTTCTCTTTTAACACATCATCAACCTTCTTTTGCAGCTTCTTGACAAGATCATCGTTCACAAAACTAAAATCCTGAAGCCCTTCAAGATCAATATTCTCTGGAATCGGTGGAAAATTTCTAAATCTAGATGATCCAAGAGTGGTTTGAACTTGTGGTTGTGAAGTTGGTGGTGTTTGAAGAATATGTGGTGAGGTGATAACAGGTTGTTCAAGGATAGGCGATTGATGTGGTGGTGATTGTGGTGGTTGTTGTGGTGGTGGTGATGGTGGTTGTTGTGGTACTGTTGGTGGTTGTTGTGGTTTCACTGGAATCTTGAATTTCAATCTACGAGCTATAGTAGGATCAACACGCTTTCTCGTAGTTGACTTCTTTCTATCTCCTGACTGTGGTGTTTGAATATCTTGAACATCTTCTTGTGATGGAACATACAAATCATCATCTTTTTCTTCTCTCCTTTTTCTCTTTAACTGTTTTTCTTTTTCTATATCAGCCTTGATTCTTTTCAAACGTTCAGTTTCATCAACCTCCTCTTCAGAACTAGATGAACTTTTCTCTTCATCATCACCAGCTTTCTCAGTTTCTGCAGTATCATCAAGAGTTTTTAATAACTGCTCTGTTTCAAATTTTAAACGTTCATCAACTTCAGTTTCAACATCCTCTGGTTCATCTTCTTCTAGTTCATCGACCAGCATTATCTCAACAACTTTCTTTTGACGTTTCTTTTTCGGTTGAGAGGAAGAACCTTCTTCAGTTTGAACTTTAGGAGTCGTCTTTCTACTCCTTTTCTTCTTTTCCTCCTTTGTGAACCATTCATTACGTGTTGCTTTGAAATCAGCTAATATTTTTAACTCTTCTGTTGCATTCTTTTCCTTCATTTCTTCTTCATTTCTCCATTTCAAATGATCAACAAGATCTGGATCTTGATAATCTGCACTCTTGATAAATCCGAAGAATTCAGCTTTTGTTGTTGGTTCTGGATGATTCTTGTGATATCTGGATAATACTATTAATGTCTCGTTATCCATATGATATAATGGCAATAAATCATCGTTTTCATCCTTCACAAGATCTGGATAGGCATGATCAAGTATCATCTGTACAAATCTTGGATAAATCCAGGTTTTGCTTTTAGAAGTAATATTTTCCTTCATGTAATGGAAAATGATTTTCGAAAAGTTATACTTCTTGTTCAACACAAGTGCAGTCACCATGTTCATCTGATAATCTCTCATTGCATCATAACCACCCTTTCTGTGACTGAGAGCATGTACAATTGAATGAATAAAAAACTTGTAAGGCTTCGAGAAACTTGATTTCAGATAGTTTGCACTGTTCAACTTTCCATTATGCCCCATCCTTAACATGCATCCCTTAACCATCTTTTCAGGAAACTTTGTCGGAGAATCTTCATCATCAGGAAAGTTTAAAACTTCACGAACCAGCTGTTCTGTGATGACAATTTCTTTATCTTGACCATTCAAGCTGACAACTAATGTAATGCCTTTAAACTTTCTGAATCATACTTGGCATTCTTCCAGAATCGTTCAATATGAGATCTAAAAACAAGATGCTGATCAGTCAATGCCTTCTGGATAGGCAAACACTTCATAAACTCCAGAATCTCTTTGAACACTGCCATTTTTGAAAGTTTCTCATCATAAACACAACAGATGTTGTGTAATGGATCAAATTGCACATTCGAAGCCTGAAAAATACCACACAAACACAGGTTAGACACTTTGAATAATTTTCAAGACATACACATTTCAAACGAAATGGTTTTCAAACGGAATGACTTTCAAACGAAATGGTTACTTCAAGCGGAATGGTGTTTTGAAACGAAATGAAGTTTGAAGCGAAATGGCAGATTGAAGCGAAATGGCTTTTTGTAGCGAAATGGCCTTTTGAAACAAAATGACCATCATTTCCTTTGAAAACACTATTTCATTTCGTTTGAATCGACATCACTGAACAATGATTTTTCAAACGATTTAATGATGAAATTGAAACCCTAGTTTTGTTCTATTACAGATTCCGAGAACATGGGTGTGATTTTTGTTCATTTTAGACCACAAATAAACCCTAGATCTAAGTTCAAACTTTCAGAACTTCCGAGTTCATATGAAATCGAAATATCTAGAACAAATTGAAGCCCTAGAACTGATCTACGACACAATCCGAACATACAAATGTGATTATCGTTCATTTTAGTTCATTATTCAACCCTAAATCTAGATCACAGTTACTGTTCATCGAAGTTTCAACAGATCTGAGCAAATAAACCCTCAATCTTTACCTTTCCCATTATCTAAGTTGTGTAAACCAACTTAAACAATAATTACGAGCAACAAACTGACAAGAATTCGGCTAAAATCGATGAACTTGGTGATTTCGTTTGAAATCGCCTTGACAGGGTGTATTGAAGCGGAATGATGGAAATGGCGTTTCAAGCGAAATGAAACCCTTTATATAGACCCGACCATTTCGGGCGAAATGAACATTGAGGCGGTGTTACATTTTCAAGCGAAAACAACATTTGAAACGAAATGGCCATTTCATGTGAAATGGTCATTTCGTATGAAATTTCAATTTTTCAAAAATTTTCAAATTTTAACCTTTTTGAGCTTTTTACCATCACACCCAGTTAACCAAGTCCAAGTTAATGACCTTGGTCAACTGTTTAGCCTGCCAAGTCCAAGTTAATGACCTTGGCTGACGAATTTATGAAGTTGCTGACTTTTTGAAACATATTTAAGTCTAAATTAATGAACTTTTAAACATTTCAAGCAATTTCCAACATTTTTTCACAAACTTTTGCTTATCCAACCTACATGTTCCAACTTGTTTAGCACTTTGAGACTTTGATCATTAGATCCCCAACGTCCGTTGTCGAAAATAAGATGAAAATCAAATCTTTTTGGATTTTAAAATATTTCTAAACTAACTGGAAATGCTTTGGAATTTAAAGAAACAGTAAACTGTATAAACATATTTTTGATAAGCGTGTTAAGGGATCATATCAGCTGCCGACAAGCTACAAATACCGTTAAGCTTTGATTTCATACTAAGCATTAAACAATTTACAGTGATTGCCGATATACTGGTCCACTTTAAATTTTCACACAAATTTCAATCTGTTCAGGATACGAATTTAGTGTTTTAAGGCTTAACTCATACGCGTGTACCACCTCAGAATATACTCCCGTATCCAGATCCCAATATTCAGTCTTACAGGTGAGTATACCTAGATGATATCTGTAAGGGGTTAAATGCGAGACCATGAGAGCTCAGGCTATTGCTTCCGCAAAAACAGAGAGATGATGGTTCGACTTTAGGTGGGTTCCCTTTAGAGAATCTTTTCTTCAACAGCACATGATTAGCATTTTGCAATGTTTCATCATTTTTTATGCTGAGGGGGTGCTTTTATTTCAAGCAAGAGAAAAGTATTATATGGGGACTAGGCCATTGCTTCCGCAAAATCAGAAGTCCCGGGATTATACCCCAGATATCACTAAGCATAAAGACCTAGTATCTCAGAAAGAGGGGTCTTTCAAACAAGATTTCGGGGGTTACCCATATATCCGAGAGATGTTCCCCACGTAAAAGCAAGAAATGATTTATGTTTATATCCCGAACAAACTTACTAAATGTGTAAAAACCTATCGGCACATCATCTGCAAGACTGCTTAACACTTTTTACACTATACATTTCTTTAGCGTACTGCAACTGTCTAGCTGATGTACTATCATTTCCCCTTTTTACACAAACTCTTTTTGACTTTTTCACTGTTTTTGGATTTTGAAATTTTATCATGTTTTTGTATTTTCTGTAAACTTTCTCCCCCTAAAATCAAAAACATATTTTTATGTTTTTGGTTTTATCAAAAGCAGAAAATAAACTGTACAGAAATTTGACAACAAGATGTGGTTCACATCAGATCGTCGTCCTCCTCGGCTTCACACTCAACAACCCTCCCAGAAAACAAATTTTTTAACCCATTTAATTTCAAAAGATAGTTAAATCTCTTTTTATCAAAAGGTTTTGTGTAAAAATCAGCTCTCTGATCATCGGTGTGTATATGATCAATTCGAATCAATTTCTTCTCGTAGCAATCACGAATGAAATGATGTCGAATTTCAATATGTTTCGTTTTAGAGTGATGAACCAGATTTTTAGTTATATTTATTGCCGCCTCATTGTCCACAAAGATTGGCGTATCTAAGAACTGCAAACCATAGTCCCTCATCTGCTGCTAGATCCAAAGGATCTGAGAGCAACAGCTGGAAGCCGAAACGTATTCAGCCTCACAGGTTGAGAGAGCGATTGTGGTTTGTTTCTTGCATTGCCAAGTAACAAGTCGAGTTCCGAAGAACTGACAGCCAGCCGTTGTGGACTTTGCATTTTGCTTACAGCTCCCGAAGTCAGAATCAGCAAAACCAGTAAGAGAAAGGTCACCAGATTTAGGATACCACAAGCCGGTGCTTGGGCAGCCTTTAAGATACCGTAAAATTCTCTTCACAATTGTCATGTGTGACTGTCTTGGGCTGGACTGATATCTGGCGCATAGACAAGTTGGATACATGATGTCCGGTCTGGACGCAGTCAGATACATTAATGATCGACCGGTAGTGCGTCTCATCCACCTTTTCTCCGCTTTCATCCGGACAAATCCCATGATTTTCAGCTAGGGGGTTGAGATTGGAGATGATTCAGACATGTTGAATTTATCCAGCACATCATTCACATATTTTTTCTGATGAATGAAGATTCCTTCGGGCATTTGCTCAACCTGTAGCCCTAGGAAGAACTTCATCTCCCCCATCGAACTCATTTCAAACTTTTTCTTCATAACCTTCTCGAACTCTTTGCACAAATCGTCGTTCGTAGATCCGAGGATTATGTCATCCACGTATATCTGCACGATAAGTAGATGCCCTGCAACCTCTTTTGTAAACAAAGTACTATCGACCGTCCCTCTGATGAACCCGTTGGCCAGCAGATGTTGGGAAAGCGTTTCGTACCAGGCTCTCGGGGCCTGGTGTAGTCCGTAAAGCGCTTTATCGAGTTGATAGACCTTGTCTTTGTGCACTGGATCGGTGAAACCCAGTGGTTGTTCGACGTACACCTCTTCTTTGATCTTTCCATATAGGAATGCAGACTTGACATCTAGTTGGTAAACTTTGAATCCTTTCCATGATGCGAATGCCAGGAAGATTCTAATCGCCTCGAGTCTAGCAACAGGGGCATACACTTCAGTAAAATCGATCCCCTCCTACTAACTGAAACCCTGAACTACCAACCGTGTTTTATTTCTCACTATCACACCTCTGTCATCACGCTTACACTTAAAAACCCATTTGGTCTTTATCAGGTTCTGGTTTTAAGGTAGATCCACCAATCTCCATACTCCCAGCTTTTCAAACTGCTGCAGCTCTTCCTGCATCGCATTCACCCAGCTGTCTTCAGTTAAAGCTTCTTTATATGTTTTTGGCTCCACCTGCGAGATGAAACATTTTAATGAGAATTCTTCCTGTAAAGGAGCTACAGAAGAATAAAAACATGTAAGGGCTTTATTGATTTGATCTCGCGTTTTCACTCCACTGTGAAGATCTCTAATTATTTGTTCTGAAGGATGATAAGACAAAGTTCTCGGCATGACTGTGTCAGGCACGCTCACTTCCGATTGCAAGTTTGTGATATCCTGTTCACCCGTGTGATCCACAGCTTCTGCGGTTGCAACATTTGGTTCCTCATCAAAAATCGGATCGGATTCCGATTCTGAGTCGTCAGATTGATCAAATGTTGGAGCTGGTTCTTCCGGGGGTTCGTGTTCAGTTCCACTTGGACCGGTTTCGTGATCATTTGTACCCACGGTGGGCTGAGAAACTACTAGCGGTCTTGGCACTTGTTCTTGTGACATAGATTGCTGATATTGGTATAATAATGCTAGTTCCTCTTCACTTGGCTCAGTCGGCAATTGGAATGACTCCCAAAGTTTGTCGTAGTCAAACATCAATCTTTTTCCGGGAAGTTGTGCCGGAGCAGTAAACTTCTGACAATCAACATGATGAACTTGAATAATCTTCCCCAAGCATGGAACAAATACTCTCTTCAGTGGACTCGCATAACCTACAAAAATACCTTCGTTAACTTTCGCACCAAATTTACCATCTGGATCAATAAATGTGCAAGGTGATCCAAAAGGTTCTAAAAATTTCAGATTTGGTTTATAGCGATGAAGTAATTCAAAGCAGGTTTTCTTGTACTTCATTACTGTCAGAACACGATTTAATGTGTAACACGCTGTAGCAATCGCTTCACTCCAAAAATATATAGGCAATTTGGAATCTGCCAGCATTGTGCGTGCTGTTTCGATCAGCGTGCGATTCTTTCGTTCCGCGACACCATTTTGCTGTGGAGTATATGGTGCGCTGAATTCATGAAGAATGCCTTTGTCATTTCAGAATTCTTCCATACAGTTGTTTTTGAACTCTGTTCCGTTGTCGCTTCGAATTCTTCTGATCGGCAGTTTGTACAGCGTCTCCAACTTTTTGAACAAAATCATCAACGAATCAAACGTTTGATCTTTTCTTTCGATACACATCACCCATGAAAATCTTGTAAAGTCGTCAGTGACCACAAGACAATACAGATCTCCACTTACGCTCTTCACATTTACCGGTCCAAAAAGATCCATGTGGAGTCTTTCTAGCGGTACTCTGATGGAGTTCAAGAGCTTCTTTGGATGTGATTTCTTCGTTTGCTTTTCCTTTTTGCATTCTACACAATCATCATTCAAATGGAAATTTTTCAAATTAACTCCTACAACAAGATCATTGTGGACTAAAAAATTCATTTTTCTCACATGAATGTGACCCATCTTACGATGCCACATTCTTGATTCCTTTTCAATTGCTTTTGATTTAGTTACAAAACATTGTTTCTTTTTGTCTGATGTTATTGCGACGCTCATGTCTAGGACATATAAATCGTTCTCACGTGGAGCTCGCATCAACACCAACTCTTCTGGAATTTTAAAACCAGGTTTAATGATCAAACACTCATTTTTTTGTGAAATGAACTGTGAACGACTTGTCACAAATCTGTGATATACTCAACAGATTGTTTTCAAGTTCAATGATGTAGTTCACTTTATCAAACGATACAACTCCATTGGTAAGAGTTCCTTCACCAACGATTCTTCCTCCCTGATTTCCCGCAAATCCAACATATCCTCCGTTGATTGATTTGACATCATAGAGTAATGCTAACATCCCAGTGATATGCCTCGAGGCGCCGCTATCCATGATCCACTTGGAGATTATAGAACGTGGAAGCCCCTGCACACATCAAAGACATTCATTCAAACAACGATGCTAAAGATTTCTTCACATTTGGAACACTTCCAAATACAAGATCACAAGCTACATCAACTTTTGGAATGTTGAAGATAACGTTTGGAACAACAGGTACAGATTTTGATTTTAGATCTCCCTCCTTGATTGGTGGGAATTCCTCAATCAGTTTGTCCAATTCAAACTCAAATTTTCCATTGTTAGTGACAACAACTATTTGTTCTGATTTCAAAACCTTTTCCATTTTCTTTTCTTCAAATGATTGTTTAGGTTTTTCCACCCATGATTGATTTTGTAAAATTTTCATTTTGGGATAAATTTTTGAAGTCTTTGGAGATTTTGAAGATTTACCAATCTCAAAGGTTGATTTTGGCTTGTCTTCGGACTTCAAAGATTCACCGCGTTTCAGAATACGCACGGAAGAAACCATCGGTGTTTTTCCTTTAATATCCTTTGAAACTTTTGGTTTTGGTTTTTGAAAAGCTGGTCTTTCAATCCTCTTAATACACTGTTTGGCCATGTGACCAATTTCATTGCAGCGATAACAGATTCTTTTGTCATATTCGACAAAGGTGGATCTGTTGGTCTCATTTTTCAACTTTTGAGCTGCATTGAAATCGTTAATTGCTTTCTGACTGGAGATATAATCTTTTTCATCTACAATATTCTTACCCGCCACAAACACATCACACAAATTTTCTTTTGGCTTAACCTTCTTTTTAGCCATTTTCTTCTCAAAACCGACACCTTTCTTTTTGAAATTGTTACCATGTCTTTTGTTCTGACCATTGTTACCCACCCATTCTTTCTTTCCTGGGTTGTTTGGTTGTTGTTTCACAAAAGATTTTCTCGGTTTTGATAGAAACACATTGTTGTTAACCTCTGAAATGTGAATTTCCACAAGCTTATAAACCTTTTCAACATTTTCCAATTTTGCATTCTGAATTGGATACTCCGCATCAGTATAGAGTTTGTCAGTTCCGGTCATTGTGTAAACCACAATGATCGAATCATCATCCACAACTTTATCTGATTTTGGAATGAATTTGTCCAAAAAGTTCCCGTCATCTTCAGAATCAGAATTGGAATTCTCCAAATGAGTTTTAGCTGTACCGAAATCTGAGTTATCACTTTCTTCATCCAACACTTGGTCAACAACAGTTTTAATCACTTGTGACTCGTTGTCAGTGTCAGATGGAGAGAATGTAACATCAATGTTTTCCGGTAACTCATTCTCTACAGTTCTCAACTTGAGATTCAAAGTTGCTTCCACCCCATCTGGATATTTCTGTGTATAATATTTCCATATTGGGGGTGGAACATTTTTTAAAACAGTTTATCATCAGGTAATTTCGGAACAATTTGATCAATCACATAAGATGAAGCAATATAACTGATCAATTTCTTTTCAACTCTTTCCTTTTCAATACGCATCATTTCAAGTTCCGTTTTCAAAGATGCGATTATGTCCAGATGAATGTTAATTTCCATATGTTTTTCCATAACAGTTTCTTTGAAGAAATTAGTAGCTTTACCATTTTCAATACTTTCTTTTTGAATCATTTTGATTGAACGTGCTAATGTATCATAACCTTCTTTCACATCATTAAGATCATATTTTACTTCGTCAGTAATTTTTTTCAATTCTTGATGTTGTTTATCTTTTTCAAGACAATCCATGCAGGGTTTTAAACAGTTTTTGCATGGTGTTTCAAGAATTGGATCAATCTTTTCAAAAACCTTTTCTTCTCTATCAGTTTTAATTTCTGTTTTACCAAACCCGGCAGACTCAGACTCTGATTTTTCTCCTGATTTGATATCCAGATTTTCTGATTTGAACTCGGACTCCGTTTCGACTGACTCCTTTTCGATTGACTCTGTTTCGACAGACTCCATTTTGACACACTCCGTTTCCACAAACTCCGTTTTGACAGACACTGACTCTTGAGTTTTGTCTACCTCTTTCAGCTTGACCATCAGCGCCTTGTCAGCTATCTCTGCCATCATAGCCAAACCCTCACCAGGAATATATTTATCCCAACTAAACCCTTCCGCAACTTTCTCATCATCCTGATTGACCAAAAGAGCCTTTTCAGGTTTGTTTTCAATTTGAGGTCTTTGGTTGAATGGTTGCTGACTAGTTTTGTGATAAATTGCTTGTCGGTAGTAGTCATTTGTGAACGGATTCTGATGATTGTTTACTTCCCTGTTTGGACACTCGTGTTTGAAATGCCCTTTTTCTTTGCATTTGAAACACGTAACTATCGCTTTATCAAATCCAAGATTTTGATCAGGTCCTAAGAGACTGTTTCGTCCGGTTATTTCCATAAATCTTTGTGCTCTCCTTACTAAGCTCGCCATGCCCCATTTGATATCTATGAGTTCCAGCTCCTTTGGATCAATCTGATCGTAGTCTTCTTTCGTCATGTCAGGATTACCGATCCTTCCCACAACTAGACTCTCATATGATTCAAGAACGGAAGCTAATAGTGCAATATGTTGCTTTGCAGCTGCTTCTGTAAAATCATGACCATTTTTTATGTTTACAGCAATATTGCACTGTATCCCAGAAACACAACTCTGATTATTCGAACTTGATGAACTTTGAGGAGACACTTATTCTTGACCCTTCGGATTTGGTTCATAACTTGTGAATGGTGAATAATTCCTGTTTGGTGTGCTTTGAGAAACTCCAGATGTAGGCTCAGCACTGAATGCTGTCTGAATTTTCGAACTTAGATTAGATGTTGCCGAAGAGCTTCTTTTGTAGTACAACTGAACATCTTGTTATACATTAGAAGATTTCATTTTTCTGATCTTTGTAAGTTCAAGCTCATGTGATTCAATTTTCTCGATAAACGTGCTAAGATTCATCCCAACATACTCCTTTTTATTTTTCAATACCAACAAATATGTGCCCCATTCATCATACGGTAATGCATCTGCCAGCTTGTCAACCCACTCTTTATTTGTTTTTTCAATGCTCAAACCTTTCATTTCTACAACCAGATGACAATATCTCTCGATCAACTGTTTTGTAGACTCACCCTTCATACCCGTAAAAATATCAAATTCATTTTTCATTAATGCTCTTTTGCTCTTTATCATCAAAACACTTCCAAGAAACTTTACTTTTAGTGCATTCCAGACAGACTGCGAGTCACCTTGATGCTGTAACAAAACTAAAATATCTTCTTTTATCACTTGCTGCAAGATACTCATCATTTTCTTTTCAGCTTTAAAGCTATCTTGTTCAAGTGGAGTAAACTGATGAAGTGCTTTCTCAATACCCGCTCCAGTATTCGGAGGTTCATACCCTAACTCAATTTTCATCCCATACTCAAAATTATTTGCCTGGACCCAGGTTTTAAACCTCTCTGACCACCCTGAATACTCATCAATGTTCATTAACTTTGGTGGCTTTTGCATTGTACCGAGCTCGTTTTCCATGTTTGCGTTCTGAATAATACTTGCTGGAGTTTGAACCGCTGTCATTCCCCATCCGGAAAACATGTTATAAAATTCTTGGTTATCCATTTTTACACTTTGAAAAAATTTTCAAGTTTTTGAAAAAAATCACTTTTCAAACGAAATGAGCTTCTACACGAAATGGATTTTCAAACGAAATGGACTCCCAAATGAAATGGACTTTCAAGCAAAATCAGGTTTCAAGCAAAATCACACTTTCAAACGAAATGAAAAGTCATTTCGTGCGAAATGAGCAATGATCAGACAAGTTTGATTTCGTGCGAAATAGACAGATTTTTCAAACGAAATAGTCCATTTCGTGCGAAATGGACAAATTTTTCAAACGAAATGATGCAATTTCACAGGAAATGATGTTTTTGATACTTTTTGATCAGATTTAGTCCGAATTTAGATCTGAAACTTTCAAGGATTGATTAAAACTATGTTTTACACGTTATATTCAAAGATCAGTCCATTTTGTCTGTGGAATCGTTCAAAAATCCAAGAATGAGTAGAAGTAGAAAGTTCTAAGCCATTCAAAGCACTGATTCAGCCGATTTGACTCATCCTGAGCTCTAATACCACTTGTAGGATCGATATACGACCTGAATGAGTCGATCAGAGTCAAATGAAAGTCACTAGAGAGGCGGAAACACTCTAGTAACTGAGAATCGGTGATAGAATAGAGTAGAAACAGAAATGTATACTTAAAACTGGTTTTCCATTGATATTAGACTTGAATACACGGAGAAAATTTGGCAGCACTTCGTTACAAGAATCACCAAACCGTACCAAATGGAAAACACTACACCCCTATATATAGGAGTTTCATTTCGCACGAAAACACCTGTTCCATTCCGCACGAAATGTTCAAAGTCCATTTCATGCGAAATCAACTAATCAAAGTCATTTCGTGCGAAATGACACTAAACACAAATAAACTTAAACATTTACATTTTGCACCCCTATTACAAGCTATAGACATGACCTAGACTGTTGACGTAGGCGATAGACATTGTGCACCAACAATATATATATATATATATATATGTATATATATATATATATTTATATATGTGTTGTATGGAATATTTGCCATGAATGAAAATACCTTCGACTATGAATTCTATTATTACACTTAACTCACTCGATGAGAATGACGACCTCGCGTCTATTACGAAGCTTTTGGCGGAAGTGGTCCCTAATCGAGACCCTAAAGCATTGATTCCGTGGAAGATGGTTGCTTCCCTCGGGTAGTATATGTCTAGCTTCGGTTGTGACGACGAGGCGGAGGTGGCGGCCTTGGACAACAACTTTACTAGTGGGATGAGGCCCATAAGATTCATATTTGGCATGCTCGATTACATTCCTGTCCAGACAAGGAAGGTGAAGTACTCATCTTAAAGGTGGCCCTCCAGCTGCTAATGTGGCGAATTCTCTCTACTTATATTTCATCTAACGTTGTGCCCTTTCACGAATAATGACAAGGGGCATTGGCACAAGGGCCAGCACGAAGGTCCCTTCTATGTTGAAGGTATGTAGACAATAGACTCCTCTCTCTGACTGATCGTCTGCTTTGAACGAGAGACACTGGGGTGACCATGCAAGACAATTTACTATTACGGGGGCCCACGTAATAACAACTTGTAGCGCATGGGAATCCTGGTGGGCTCTGCGGGTCAAACCAAGAGATCACTATCCATTCGAAGTTCTTAAGTTGTTCAAATTTCTATCTAGTAGAACACTAACCGGAATGGTTACTATAACACTCTACGATACAGGAAGACTACACGTATTGTTTGCACTTAACATTCGATCTATAACACAAGTCGTCTGAGACTAGTCATCGAAAGCAAACAAAACTCGTTAGCCACTCATGGAGGATTTTTCCTCAACATTCTCGAAATTCTTCTACATGGGCTGGTTCTTTGGTGTCTATGACACCTTACCTTATCTTAGTTATCGGAGATGATTACATTAAACTCTGTCGTTTGATATTTGTCTTATTCCAAGGGATACTATGGCATGAGCCAAGCTACAACCCATTCATTATATTATTCGACATCTATCGAAATTATAACAATTTTGTCGAAGCTCGAGGAGCTCAAGGAGTATCAAAGTATTCGTCACACGGGCTAGTGCGGCGAAGGACTTTCCTACTTGGGACGATTGGGGTCCATGAGATAGAGAATACATACTGTAAGGAAGGAGACAACCGTTTGGTTTCTCCTAATCAACGAATTACCTCTTTTCCCACTTAGGCATATGGCCAATACACGCAAGAGTTACTACGTATTTTGTGTTGCGATTATTCATACTATCATTGTTTCGAACATGTATGAACAATGCGATCTTGAGGTCTCCATGACCAAATACATTCTAAATTCTTAGGCGCATGGTAGGCTATATCTGTCCGAATACAAGTCTAGATCCTTTGATACTATGTATCAGAAATAACATGGCGTCAAAAAGAAAATCTATGCCCAAAAAGGGGGAGTTAATCATCACCCAACTATTAAAGTCGAACTAGAGTTTTTATGGAACAACACGAGGTTGCAGAATTGCACAACATGCGGTTGTTGAGTCGACACTAGTGATGGTACTAATGATATCAGTAGTTTAAGTGGCTCAAATCCCGATGGGACGAGAACGAGTAGCAATGCCACACTTGGAGATGCAATCACACTAGATTTTAATTCTAAGGCATCTCTAGATTACAAGCTGCGAGACCTCATTGATACGAGAGGTGCGGAAAGTTATGTCTGCTATATAAAGACAATGAAGTAAGCTAACCATGCTAGTAAATGTACTCCTAAGTAAACGATTTGGTAAACGAATAGTCATCTGTGAGGGAGACGATAACAAAGAGGTTATTGTGGGAAGAACTCAAGGATCTAACGCGAGAATAATATTGTTCGCTAGTGGTAAATTCCAAGGATGGGAACCGAACTCTAGAACTCGATTATGATTAGAGCGAACGTAGCTGGTTACCCCGACGCCTCTATGATCTCTAAAAGATTGTTGCATACTAGATAACACCCGAATTCAAATGCACTGGGCGTTACATTTGGGGTTTAGCCATGAGATACGAAGCTGACATCAAAAAGTATGCTAATAACTTGCCAAAAATTCTGAGTGAGAAAAGTGAAACTCTCACCATGACGGCACTTGCAAAAGTGCCAAGAGTAATAGTGTGGTGAGACTGGGCACAAAACGGAAACTAATGAGTTAGTTATATTCAAGAATGAACGAGTAGGTTTTAACTGTGGCAAAGAGATCACTACAAGCATGGATGTTTAGTGACAAATCAAGCAAGTGAATAAGTGAGTGTATGAGTAGAGCTAGGCATACTCCCCAAAAATCCCATTGTTGCCAGGGGTACGTTCTACTCGACAACCAGTATGTATCAATTCTTTGGATACCAACATCGGCTTAACTTAGTGTCTTTAGCTACTAAGCATATACACGAAATAGAGTCATGTAGGTTAGACATGTCTTACTCTATCAAGTTAGCTAACGGGGAATTAGCGGAGTCATGTGAAGTCATTAAGGGTCACCGATACATTTCCTATTAACCGACCCATTGCATTCATTTTGTTCGATACCAGTGTCGGTATTAGTTGCATCCCCATAGAATTCGAAATATACTTGGTATATAGTCAAGTAAACTAGACGTCCCCTCATTCCATAGGATTGGCCGACGATAAACTAGTTGAGTCTGGAGAAGACGTTAACGGATGCACACTCGAACTTCGAGCTCGAAAATTTAATATCGACCTTTCACTCATTCAATTGCGTTGTTATGACGTAGTTTTTTTACAAATTAGTTATTCGATAATCGAGCCGAAATCATATGTCAAAAGAAGATCATTCGCATCCCCCTGTCTGACGAGAGAACATCTTTTAGTGCTCGGGGAGAATCAAGACACGCCACTACGAACTATTAGTTGCATGAAGGCTCAAAAATGTTTGAGGAAAGGATGCATCGCCTTTCTTGCCCATGTGGTGGACAAGAAGGCCGAGGAGCGCAAGGTGGAAGGCATACCTGTAGTGAAGGAATATCCCTAAGTCTTTCCGGAAGACTTGTCGGGACTGCCTCCACAACGACAAGTGGAATTCCGTATCGATCTAGTACCAGGAGCGGCACCGGTGGCAAAAGCTCCGTATAGACTGGCGCCCTCGAAGATGCAGGAATTATCTACTTAGCTTCAGGAACTTCTTGACATGGGATTCATTAGACCGAGTTTCTCGCCTTGGGGAGCTCCGGTGTTATTTGTCAAGAAGAAGGATGGAACCTTTCGGATGTGCATAGATTACAGAGAACTAAACAAGCTAACTATCAAGAATCGGTATCCTTTACCGAGGATCGATGACTTGTTCGATCAATTACAAGGTTCCAGCTTTTATTCAAAGATTGATCTAAGATCTGGATACCATCAGCTGAGAATTCAGGAAGAAAGCATTCCTAAGACGGCATTTAGGACCCGCTATGGGCATTACGAGTTCCTTGTTATGCCATTTAGCTTAACATAAGCCCCCGCCGTATTCATGGATTTGATGAATCGGGTATGTAAGCCATATCTCGACAAGTTCGTGATCGTATTCATTGATGACATTTTAATATACTCACGAACCAAGGCGGAACATGAACAACACTTGAGAACTATTCTGGAGCTACTTAAGAAAGAACAATTGTATGCCAAATTCTCAAAATGCGAATTTTGGATTCGCAAAGTAAAATTTCTCGGTCACGTGGTGAACGAGAACGAAATACATATTGATCCAGCTAAGATAGAGGCCATAAAGAACTGGAACACTCCAAAGACCCCAACAGAAGTAAGACAATTTCTGGGTAATATCGAAGATTCATTGAGAATTTTTCTAAAATTTCTCAACCGCTAACCTCACTCACTAAAAAGGATAAAAAGTTCGATTGGGATGAAAGACAAGAAATGGCATTCCAAACGCTCAAAGATAAATTATGCCAAGCGCCAATCTTACCACTCCCTGACGACACCGACGACTTTGTGGTGTATTGTGATGCATCGCACCAGGGCTTGGGTTGCGTGTTAATGCAACGTGAAAAAGTCATCGCGTACGCGTCGCGACAGTTAAAAGTTCATGAAAAGAATTATACCACTCACGATCTAGAATTGGGCGCAGTGGTGTTTGCGTTAAAGATTTGGCGTCATTATCTTTATGGTACTAAGTGTACCATATTCACAGATTATAGGAGTCTTCAACATATATTCAATCAAAAGGAATTAAACATGCGCCAACGGTGATGGGTAGAATTGTTGAATGACTATGACTGTGAAATCAAGTACCATCCGGGCAAAGCAAACGTCGTAGCGGATGCTTTGAGCCGGAAAGAACGAGTCAAAACATTGTGGGTACGAGCTTTAGAGTTGACAATTCAAACAAACTTTACTACGCGTGTGCATGAGGCACAACTAGAAGCTCTTAAAGTCGGAGAACATTCAATCAGAATCCTTGTGAGGATTAGAGAAACAAATGGAGAAGAACAAGGATGACACTTTGTATTTCATGGGAAGAATCTGGATTCCTTATTTTGGTGGCCTACGAGACTTAGTGCTGGATGAAGCACACAAGTCCAGATATTCAATACACCCAGGATCTGATAAGATGTATCAGGATCTAAAGGAGTATTATTGACAGCTTAATCTCAAAGGAGATATTGCGACCTATGTTGAGAAATGCCTAACTTGTGCGAAGGTCAAGGCCGAATATCAAAAGCCATCTGGGTTATTACAACAACCCGAGATTCCCGTTTGGAAATGGGAACACATATCAATGGATTTCATTACAGGACTCCCACGGACCTCTCGAGGTCATGACATGATTTGGGTTATCGTTGATCGATTAACCAAGTCAGCTCACTTCCTACATATTCGTGAAAAAGACAGTACCGCGAAGTTAGCTGAAATCTACCTCAACGAGAATGTGGCACGTCATGGAGTGCCTATTTCGATAATCTCGGATCGTAATGGTTGCTTTGTGTCAAGAATATGGCAATCATTTCAGGAATCGTTTGGATCTCGTTTGGATCTAAGCACAACATTTCATCCGTAAACCGATGGACAAAGCTAGCGAACCACCCAAACGTTGGAAGACATGCTTCGTGCCTGTGTGATGGATTTGGGTGGAAACTGGGATACTCATTTACCTCTGGTAGAGCTCTCGTGTAATAACAGTTATCACACAAGCATCAAAGCCGCCCCATAAGAAGCACTATAAGGACGGAAGTGCCGATCGCCGCTGTGTTGGGCGGAAGTCGGAGACAAACAACTCATTGGCCCTGAAGTAGTCCAAGAGACTACTGACAAGATAGCAAAGATACGAGACCGTATCAAAGCGGCTCGTGACAGACAAAAGAGCTACGCGGACAGAAAATGTAAACCATTATCCTTCGAGGTCGGAAACAAAGTCTTATTAAAAGTCTCACCTTGGAAAGGCGTAGCTAGATTCGGGAAACGCGGAAAACTAAACTTGAGATACATTGGGCCATTTGAGACTCTAGAAAAGATCGGTACCGTCGCGTACAAGTTGAAACTGCTAGAAGAACTCAATAACGTACACGACACATTTCATGTGTCGAATCTCAATAAAAGTCCGACTGTTGAGACAGTTATCATCCCAGCGGATGAAATTCATGTAGACGACACGCTCCAGTTTACCGAAGAACCCGTTGTGGTTATGGACTGAAAAGTCCATAAGACAAGGAGAAGTCGTATTAAACTAGTAAAGATCCGCTGGAATTCACGTTACGGACCCGAGTACACTTGGGAACGTGAAGATCAGATTAAGGCAAAATATCCCCACCTGTTCGAGAAGACTCCTGTAAAGGATGGCTCAACTTGAATTTCGGGACGAAATTCTTTTTAACAGGGGGAGAATGTGACAACTGGCAAATAACCGGTAATTCCGTACAAACTAATCACTATTTTTATTTCATAATTTCATGCATTTAGCGTAATTTAATTACGTAACTGTGTCGTATACTGGATAACAGTGTTAGGACAAGAAAACAAAGCTAAAACATATGCTGGTTTTCGTCGTATTGCGAAACCAAACAAACAATGTCCTAAAAATGTTAGTAGAAAGTGTTGCGTGCACTATTCACGGTTACACTATTCATGCCAGCAAAACCGTGAAAACAGAACGAAACACTGAAAAACGACACACGGATAACATAACTGAGTCCATTTACATAAGAAAACACTAATGAGAAAACATATCTTGCTAAAAATCTAGGACTTTCCGGTACAACGCCCTAAAGACTAAAACGTCCGTTTCGCTAAAAATATATCATTTTTAACTTGTCCATATTAATAATTAAGCATTTCTGGAACTTCGGAATGATGACAATTGGTGACGTATATGCTAAAACACTTTGGGAATATCATTGTAGTGTCCAAAATAACAAGCTTCCGGTGTTATATCGCTATACACATAACTTGTTCGTTATCGACCCGAAAAACTAGTAAGCGGTATTTTCGCCACAAAACAACCAAACGAAGAAGCTTGTGAACTAGTTAAGCCTATTTTGGGACTCGGAATCACTTCATGCTTCGCTTGACGGTGGAACAACTTGCGACAAAGTTTCGTCGGTACGACGCAAAAGTGACGTTAATTAGTCGACGCCTAAATGGAAAGCGTTTAAGGTATCAAAATACAACTTACACTAGTCTGGCGAACTAGTTAACCATATTTTGGCATTGTATGCACCTTAAATAAATGCCATAACATCGATGGTAAATTAAAACCATAAATCCCGATACTATATTACACCTTCAATATATCACCCGGTATCGAACCGACGAGCAAACTAGTGGCATTCTTGTCAATCTATACCCACTAAACATATAAACTAATTGGACTTTACTTAAAACCTTGAACTGCCCTTACTACCCTAACCAACATACTTAAACTAATTACCAAAATATCTCTTTTTTAATTAAATGTCACATGTTAAAAAAAAACATAATCTAGTTTAACCATGCCTAAAATCGGTCCAAGTGGGTCCTCCCATACTCACCATACTTCTTGCAAATCAAAGACATGGGTGTTGATGGATAGGGTAAGGCATGTGTTGACTAAAGTGTATGAATTTTATAAGTTGAAATCATTCACACAACCCTTCATTTCTACACAATTTACCAACACAAAAGAACCTCCTTTTTACCCCCTCAAACTCACGGATCCACCATACAACCACATACCAGTTTTATTCCAACATTAAACTACCCAAAAATCAAGCTTATATAGGCCAATACAAGATCATTCAAGGAGCTAGCAAGGATGGAAGATCATTAGGGCTTTCTTGGAGCTTAACTTTCTTCTTATTTTCTTATTTAACTTGTGCAATATTGTAAGTCTTCTAATCACCATTTTTAAGCTTCTTATTACTAGTAATTTATGGAAGTACAAGTTAATTGTCTTGAAATTAAAGTTAAACACAAACAAAAACCCTAATCTCAAAGTTAATAAACACTAAATCTAACCATATTATGTGTTGTTATGTGTAGATTACTGTAGTTAGTTTGTGTGATCTTGTTATTTATGATGATTTTTGTTGATATTAGTGATTTAAGTTTATGTTTATGATGATCTTGTGGGTATATTCTTATAGTATTCAAGATTAGTGTTCATCTTACCATGATGAACATAAATATATGATTTCAACATGGATATGGGCTATCGTTGATCGATTAACCAAGTCAGCTCACTTCCTACCTATTCGTGAAAAAGACAGTACCGCGAAGTTAGCTGAAATCTACCTCAACGAGAATGTGGCACGTCATGGAGTGCCTATTTCGATAATCTCGGATCGTGATGGTCGCTTTGTGTCAAGAATATGGCAATCATTTCAGGAATCGCTTGGATCTCGTTTGGATCTAAGCACAACATTTCATCCGCAAACCGATGGACAAAGCTAGCGAACCACCCAAACGTTGGAAGACATGCTTCGTGCCTGTGTGATGGATTTGGGTGGAAACTGGGATACTCATTTACCTCTGGTAGAGCTCTCGTGTAATAACAGTTATCACACAAGCATCAAAGCTGCCCCATAAGAAGTACTATACGGACGGAAGTGCCGATCACCGCTGTGTTGGGCGGAAGTCGGAGACAAACAACTCATTGGCCCTGAAGTAGTCCAAGAGACTACTGACAAGATAGCAAAGATACGAGACCGTATCAAAGCGGCTCGTGATAGACAAAAGAGCTACGCGGACAGAAAATGTAAACCATTATCCTTCGAGGTCGGAAACAAAGTCTTATTAAAAGTCTCACCTTGGAAAGGCGTAGCTAGATTCGGGAAACGCGGAAAACTAAACCTGAGATACATTGGGCCATTTGAGACTCTAGAAAAGATCGGTACCGTCGCGTACAAGTTGAAACTACTAGAAGAACTCAATAACGTACACGACACATTTCATGTGTCGAATCTCAATAAAAGTCCGACTGTTGAGACATTTATCATCCCAGCGGATGAAATTCATGTAGACGACACGCTCCAGTTTACCGAAGAACCCGTTGTGGTTATGGACTGAAAAGTCCATAAGACAAGGAGAAGTCGTATTAAACTAGTAAAGATCCGCTGGAATTCACGTCACGGACCCGAGTACACTTGGGAACGTGAAGATCAGATTAAGGCAAAATATCCCCACCTGTTCGAGAAGACTCCTGTAAAGGATGGCTCAACTTGAATTTCGGGACGAAATTCTTTTTAACAGGGGGAGAATGTGACAACTGGCAAATAACCGGTAATTCCGTACAAACTAATCACTATTTTTATTTCATAATTTCATGCATTTAGCGTAATTTAATTACGTAACTGTGTCGTATACTGGATAACAATGTTAGGACAAGAAAACAAAGCTAAAACATATGCTGGTTTTCGTCGTATTGCGAAACCAAACAAACAATGTCCTAAAAATGTTAGTAGAAAGTGTTGCGTGCACTATTCACGGTTACACTATTCATGCCAGCAAAACCGTGAAAACAGAACGAAACACTGAAAAACGACACACGGATAACATAACTGAGTGCATTTACATAAGAAAACACTAATGAGAAAACATATCTTGCTAAAAATCTAGGACTTTCCGGTACAACGCCCTAAAGACTAAAACGTCCGTTTCGCTAAAAATATAACATTTTTAACTTGTCCATATTAATAATTAAGCATTTCTGGAACTTCGGAATGATGACAATTGGTGACGTATACGCTAAAACACTTTGGGAATATCATTGTAGTGTCCAAAATAACAAGCTTCCGGTGTTATATCGCTATACACATAACTTGTTCGTTATCGACCCGAAAAACTAGTAAGCGGTATTTTCGCCACAAAACAACCAAACGAAGAAGCTAGTGAACTAGTTAAGCCTATTTTGGGACTCGGAATCACTTCATGCTTCGCTTGACGGTGGAACAACTTGCGACAAAGTTTCGTCGGTACGACGCAAAAGTGACGTTAATTAGTCGACGCCTATACGGAAAGCGTTTAAGGTATCAAAATACAACTTACACTAGTCTGGCGAACTAGTTAACCATATTTTGGCATTGTATGCACCTTAAATAAATGCCATAACATCGATGGTAAATTAAAACCATAAATCCCGATACTATATTACACCTTCAATATATCACCCGGTATCGAACCGACGAGCAAACTAGTGGCATTCTTGCCATCCAAAATCTATACCCACTAAACATATAAACTAATTGGACTTTACTTAAAACCTTGAACTGCCCTTACTACCGTAACCAACATACTTAAACTAATTACCAAAATATCTCATTTTTAATTAAATGTCACATGTTAAAAAAAAACATAATCTAGTTTAACCATGCCTAAAATCGGTCCAAGTGGGTCCTCCCATACTCACCATACTTCTTGCAAATCAAAGACATGGGTGTTGATGGATAGGGTAAGGCATGTGTTGACTAAAGTGTATGAGTTTTATAAGTTGAAATCATTCACACAACCCTTCATTTCTACACAATTTACCAACACAAAAGAACCTCCTTTTTACCCCCTCAAACTCACGGATCCACCATACAATCACATACCACTTTTATTCCAACATTAAACTACCCAAAAATCAAGCTTATATAGGCCAATACAAGATCATTCAAGGAGCTAGCAAGGATGGAAGATCATTAGGGCTTTCTTGGAGCTTAACTTTCTTCTTATTTTCTTATTTAACTTGTGTAATATTGTAAGTCTTCTAATCACCATTTTTAAGCTTCTTATTACTAGTAATTTATGGAAGTACAAGTTGATTGTCTTGAAATTAAAGTTAAACACAAACAAAAACCCTAATCTCAAAGCTAATAAACACTAAATCTAACCATATTATGTGTTGTTATGTGTAGATTAGTGTAGTTAGTTTGTGTGATCTTGTTATTTATGATGATTTTTGTTGATATTAGTGATTTAAGTTTATGTTTATGATGATCTTGTGGGTATATTCTTGTAGTATTCAAGATTAGTGTTCATCTTACCATGATGAACATAAATATATGATTTAAACATGGATATGTTTAAATCTTGAAAGATCATCATCCTCACTTTCATGAACTAACTATATAATTTTTAGATTTCATAAAGAAACAAGTGTTTAAATGGGTTTAACACTAAATTTTGGAAGTTTATTAAACCTTGTTCTTACAAGTTAAGTTTAATAACTTGATTTTTATGAAATATCACCATAAAAAAAGTCTAGTAATCAAAGGGGTTAAACTGGGAAAACTTTATTTGAACTTATGACAAAAATGATGTCTTTAAAAGTCTAGTAAAAAGGTGAAGATTATTTGTTATAAACAAGTGGTTAACAATGTTAAACGCGATTAGTGGTCATAAACGTCATTTTTGGAAACCCTGCTGAGAATAATTAAGTCTTAAATATTCAATAAGTTTTATGGACTTAAACATATTGTTTTACAAAAATAAATGGTTAAAAATGTAACCATATATGTATATATATAATTTTTGGTAAAAATTATATATTTTTGGAAACTTGTCAAGTGCATGTACTATGTCCTATATGTGTATGTATTAGATACCTATAGGGTGATCAAAATAAATACACATACATGTTCCTACGTGGTCCAAGAAATGCTAGTAAACCGGACAATTAAATAAAATGGCCAAAATGGAAATACGTAACACTTGATGACGATAAATTGGGCGTATCGAGAGCAAGAAATGCTAGTAAATCGTGAACAAGTTACTACAATGTCGAGTCTAAAAATAACATATTTTTAGACACTAAAACGAACACATAACTAAGTGGTCAAAAACAAGAATCCGGAAAGTCGAAAACTATAAAAATTACCAAGTATTTTTCATGTGAAAAACGAACTTATTAAGTTACATGCTTGGTGAATTTTTTTGGAAAAAATGCAAGAGTATATTTAATGGCCTCACCAAAATTTAGAATTGGGCTAGGCCCAAATTACTAAAATGCATGGGCTAGAGCCCAAAAAATAAATTATTTGGGTTAGGCCCAAATTACTAACATACATGGGCCAAGGCCCAAAGACAGTAAAAGCTAGGGCTAGGCCCAATAACAAGAAAACTAGGGCTAGGCCCAATAACAATAAAACGCGGGTTAAGCCCAATGACATAGGTTCGAAGCCGTTCACATATAATTCAATACGTATAGAATATATGTATATACATAACAATCGAGCGAGTAAACCATCAACGCTCTAAAATACAAAGTTGTTCCAAAGATGACAAACGAGAACATAATAAAGAATTCAAGATGAACAACTTGTACGAGGTCCGAAAGACCTAGTGTCTAACGAGATTAGTACACATGTAGGTTATTGACACGTACGGACGCTCACTTCGATATCATAATGCACGGAACGCAAACTTGTGAGTTCATGTCCCTCCTTTCACTGATTTCAATGTTTTGTTTTCAAAAACATCGAGGGGAAATACATGCTAAAACTATTGGTATGTTAGTTACGGAGTAGAAGATAACATGATCAATGTGCATAAGTAGGATGATAACATTAGTAACCATTAATCACATAGTGACCAAGGTGCAAAAGGTGTAGATCTATTGGGCTTGAGGCACGCCCCATTCCTAGTTGTTAACCGTGGAGTGCTTTTGTGATCCCAAATGATAACAAAGTGTTCTCGGTTTGGTTATTTACTTATGGTACATTATGTCAGGGGCTCGCTACCCACTGATAGATCCTTAACAGACTCCATGAATGAATCAGAACATACCATGATTACAAGATTTCATTTTCATGAATACTACGATTACAAGATTTCATTTTCATCAATACTACGATTACAGGATTTCATTTTCATGAATACTATGATTACAAGATTTCATTTTCATGAATACTACGATTACAAGATTTCATTTTCATGAATACTACGATACAAAGATTTCATTTTCATGAATACTACGATTACAGGATTTCATTTTCATGAATACTACGATTACAAGATCTCATTTTCATGAATACTATAATTACAAGATTTCATTTTCATGAATACTACGATTACAAGATTTCATTTTCATGAATACTACGATTACTTATGATAACAAAAACTGCATGAACTCGCTCAACTTTTGTTGACTTTTTAAAACTACATGTATTTCAGGACACAAGTCTTGAGCCGGTGATACATGATTGGATGCAATGATTACCTTTCTTACGTCACACGCAACACGCTTCCGCAACTAGCAGGGTCTGACAAGCAACTCTGCAGAAAGCAGTCAGATAATGGAATTAGGGCCTAGGGGTAGGTCTAACGTCTAAAATACATTAAAACCCAAGTATGGATACAAGGGTTAACTTACAAACTTCCCGGAAGCTAAACTATGCACTAAAAAGCACCCGAAACACACTTTAAATGCTGAATTTTACATATTTCAGCAATAATTCAGCTCTAATCAGCATTTTACACTGAAATATCATGCATAATTTATGTTTTATTGTCCAAAAGAAACTTACAAAGTTTGGGGAATTGAAAGTGTCACAAAAGGGTACATAAAGGACACTAAACGACGCAATTTAGCACTTTAACGAACCAGTATACAACCGAACAACCGGACACTACCCGAAACATTAAAATTATACTAGAAGCATTGTTTTAATGTTTCTGAGCTAGTTATGATCCCCGAGCACCCTAACACACTATATGACACCATATTAGCTAAAACACCTAAACTTATACTTGAAATCTAACTAGTTAACTTAACCATCCATTACAACCCAACCCTATACCCCCCCCCCCCCATGGTGGACGGTCACCAAGGGTGGACCCACCATCAAGATTTCTCTTGATCTTATGAGATTTTTAAGAGATCTTGTTTAGTACTTGTGAAACATAATACACAAAGGTTAATGGATTAGAATGGATATAAGAAGAGTATGAAGAACAAGAGCTCATAACTCACCCACACTTCACACACACTCTTCTCTCCCTCTCCTCCCTTACCCACGACCGTGAGCCACCACCCACATCACCACCACCTTCATCCAACTTTCATGCAATCCATACGCATCACAAGGTGTTAGAAGCTAAGATAAGAAGCTTGGAGCTTGTGGATCTTCAAGGACCTCTTCCATTTGCTATTATCCACCACATTTGTCACCTTCATCTTCTTGTGTTCTTCCCTAGCCCTTGTGCTAGTAGTAAGCTTCTTGTCACTTGAATTTACTTCTCATTTTGTTGGTTAAAAAGACTATGAAAGATGTTAATCACAAGAACACCAAGAACCATGAACTTAAAACTTTAACATAAGCATTAATAACATAAGAATACATATTGTTTAAGTGTTTTTTTGCTTCATGATGATTAATTATTTGTGTTTGTGATGTTAGACATCCTATGGAACCTACTAGATTGTGATTAAACACATGATCTAGTAAGTTAAGGTGATGATCTTGTGAAAGACCAAGATGATCATACTTTATAAATACATGAACTTGAATAATAAAAATTGTTCTCATATGTGATGATGATTTAAACACAATACAAGTCTTGAAAGAGGATGATTTCCAAGATAGTTTTCTCAAGAAACTAAGTTAAGTAACAAGATTTATACAAACTTGGTTCTTACATAAACCAAACTTGTTTTTAAGGGTTAAACAAGTGTAGAAACCCTTGTGTAACAAAAAGATTACATAAAGAAGCATTTTTAGAAAATGTGGTTGGAAGTTGTAAACACCCAACTTCTTTACAAATGAAGTTTTTAAATAAATAACCATATTTTTAAGGGTAACTAGACTTACTAAAAACACTAGTAAGTTACTACAAGTTTTCATAAAGATTCAAGTTCATGTTGTTGTATAAATTGCATAATTTTGGCACTTGGTAAGTGTTGATTTCATTGTTGATTGATGTTGCAAATTTGTTTTGATGATTGAAAAGAAAATAAACACATGTTTTTAAAACATGGGAAACCTCCATTTTTAAGGGAAACGATGTCAAAAATTTTATAAAATTTTGACACTTAGAAAAATATAAGTTTTGGTGAAACTTATGCCCTAAAAATTCACCTAAAAATATTTACCAAGGTTTCCCTAATTTTTGTAAATTTCAAGTTAAGAAATGATGATTTCTTCAAGACAAAAAGTGATATTAAGTATGTATATTTGTGAGGAAAATATATATATTTCTTGGTCACCAAATTTTATGCTAAGTGTACGTAATATGTATTATATGTAATAGTGTATTAGGACTTGAAAATACACTAAATACTCCTAAGGAGCAAAAATACAAAATACACATACAACATGCATAGACAAATACTAGAAAATATATTTCTTAATAGATTATGTAACTTGGACAAGTTATGAACTTAAAATGTATTTTTGGACGAAAATATATAACTCGGGTGGATAACAAGAATAAACACATATATATTTCAAAGCATGACAAAATATATGTATTCGTACAAAGTCTTAAAAATATATCATTTTTAAGAAATATAATCCGGAAAGAAATAAGAATCAAAGTCTTGATTTTTGGTGAAAAATACAAAATACTTATATTTATTTTTGGGAAAATAATATAAGTAAGATACTTAGTTAAAAATATAAATTATTTTTAACAATAAAGAACACACACATAAAAGATGGTGACTTACCCCTTTCTGCGGCGGAAGCACGAGGTGTGATCATGAAAGGTTCTCATTGCATACGAAAGGTAAACATACTACATGCTCATAAAATATCTTCAAAATGCAAACATTACATAACCAAAAACATGGTTTAAGTGTTTACATCACAAGACAACATTTTGTCTGATAAGTTTACAACTTTATTCAAAGATAAACAAAAGCGACATCCAAGAGCATGAGTAAAACCGCGCGCACATCCATCCTAGTTACCTGGAATACATGTGAGTTTTGGAAAAACGTCAACATAATGTTGGTGTGAATTCATGCAGTATTTGTATTTCACGTTTGTATACTTTGTATGAAAACATGGTATGTATCTCGTATTAATCACGTATTTTTGTATAAATCATGTATTTCTGTATGTATCAAGTGTTAATGGGTTGCAAAGCCATTAACATGTGACACGACATAGGAAGTCCCAAACCATAGGAATTTTTCTAGTAGTCGATTCACGACTGAGACACAAAAACACTACTCGGTACTAGTTGTCACCAAGAGTGGGGCTGCCCTGGAACCCATTAGATCTAACCTTTTGTTCTGCGGTCTTAGTATGTACACGATTAATGGTGCTTATGGTACCCTATTCGTGACACGATTTCTCGTATCATTCCTCATTTCTTGTATCCATCATACCATTTGTAAACATTGTAATGTTTGTAACATGTATTTCACCCCCGAAGTTATAAAACTGAAAACAGTTAAAAGAAAAGGGGGAGCATGAACTCACAACTTTGCGTTCCTTGTGTCGTAAACTTCACCAGATTTGCTTAATTAACGTCGTGACCTATACGTGTTTTCTTAACGTTAGTCACTAGACTTGTATCGTACAAGTACAAGTCACTGTCTTTTGTGTACGTATTCTTGTGTTAAAAATAATTTATATTTTTAACTTTGTGTCTTACTTACATTATTTTCTCGAAAGTAAATATAAGTATTTTGTATTTTGCACCCGAATTATGTATCTTGTATGTTGTATGTGTATTTTTGTTACAAAAATCATGGCGAGATTTATATTCGAAAAGCATAGTTTAGAACACACTAGCAAACATTTGTCTTAGAAAATATTTACTAAGTGTTAGGATTTTCAGAAAATTTCGCCATAGTCTCCTTTGTAAATGGAGGTGTCCAGGCTAAGTAGCATATCATTTTCTTTAACATATAATACGTTAGATCGTTCTCAAGTAATCAACCCGACATTCTGACATGCAAGATACTACTTTTGTCGTTTCAGTTTTAATATATAAAACTAGACTGTTTTTGGACATTTTAATAAAATGGTTAACTTATTCCAAAAATTCCCAAATTTTTACAGAATACCTTATACGAATCAAATATTATTGTGTAAAAATATCGGGGTCTAGTTCATTACCAATATTTTATAAAAATTTATTTCCTGGACTGCAATCAGATTTGTCGCTTTCTGATTGCAGTTTACGGATTAATTCGTCTAAAATTTATCGTAAGTCCGATTTACGAAATTCCAGTTGGAGCGTCACACTGACATCAGTTATCATCTACGGTATAAATTTCAGGGGCTGGTTCTACTCAGGTTTCAAGTTATGATGACAAATATAACACATGTTTTTAGCAGTAAAAATGCAGCTTGAGCTGTTGTCCAAAAACGGACCTTTAAAAATAGTAAACGACCTCGAAAAATTACGATTCCAGTGCCATTTGTTTCGTTTTTAGAAAATACATAATTTAGACTTCAGAAATTCTGTTTTTCGATTTATTATGGTCGGTTTACAGCCCTTTGAAGTTGGCTGAAAATGTAATTCAGCATGTTTCTTTATAGTTTCAACGTTACTAAATCGTATCAACAAATGTCCGAACAACGGGTTTATCAAGAAACCAACGATCAAATATCATGTATGATTTAACCAACCCTCATCCAACAATATTTCATCTTCATAGTCTTTTATGTTCAAGTTTCATGTAAAGTTTCATATTCATCATCTTAGTGTTTTTGTTCTTGTGATTTAAACATAAACATCAAACTACAACTTTTGATCACAAAAACAAGATGAACAAGGGTGTACAAGTAACTTACTACTAGCACAAGGCTAGGGTAGAAAATACACATACAACATGCTTAGACAAATACAAGAAAATATATTTCTTAATAGATTATGTAACTTGGACAAGTTATGAACTTAAAATGTATTTTTGGACGAAAATATATAACTCGGGTGGATAACAAGAATAAACACATATATATTTCAAAGCATGACAAAATATATGTATTCGTACAAAGTCTTAAAAATATATCATTTTTAAGAAATATAATCCGGAAAGAAATAAGAATCAAAGTCTTGATTTTTGGTGAAAAATACAAAATACTTATATTTATTTTTGGGAAAATAATATAAGTAAGATACTTAGTTAAAAATATAAATTATTTTTAACAATAAAGAACACACACATAAAAGATGGTGACTTACCCCTTTCTGCGGCGGAAGCACGAGGTGTGATCATGAAAGGTTCTCATTGCATACGAAAGGTAAACATACTACATGCTCATAAAATATCTTCAAAATGCAAACATTACATAACCAAAAACATGGTTTAAGTGTTTACATCACAAGACAACATTTTGTCTGATAAGTTTACAACTTTATTCAAAGATAAACAAAAGCGACATCCAAGAGCATGAGTAAAACCGCGCGCACATCCATCCTAGTTACCTGGAATACATGTGAGTTTTGGAAAAACGTCAACATAATGTTGGTGTGAATTCATGCAGTATTTGTATTTCACGTTTGTATACTTTGTATGAAAACATGGTATGTATCTCGTATTAATCACGTATTTTTGTATAAATCATGTATTTCTGTATGTATCAAGTGTTAATGGGTTGCAAAGCCATTAACATGTGACACGACATAGGAAGTCACCAAACCATAGGCATTTTTCTAGTAGTCGATTCACGACTGAGACACAAAAACACTACTCGGTACTAGTTGTCACCAAGAGTGGGGTTGCCCTGGAACCCATTAGATCTAACCTTTTGTTCTGCGGTCTTAGTATGTACACGATTAATGGTGCTTATGGTACCCTATTCGTGACACGATTTCTCGTATCATTCCTCATTTCTTGTATCCATCATACCATTTGTAAACATTGTAATGTTTGTAACATGTATTTCACCCCCGAAGTTATAAAACTGAAAACAGTTAAAAGAAAAGGGGGAGCATGAACTCACAACTTTGCGTTCCTTGCGTCGTAAACTTCACCAGATTTGCTTAATTAACGTCGTGACCTATACGTGTTTTCTTAACGTTAGTCACTAGACTTGTATCGTACAAGTACAAGTCACTGTCTTTTGTGTACGTATTCTTGTGTTAAAAATAATTTATATTTTTAACTTTGTGTCTTACTTACATTATTTTCTCGAAAATAAATATAAGTATTTTGTATTTTGCACCCGAATTATGTATCTTGTATGTTGTATGTGTATTTTTGTTACAAAAATCATGGCGAGATTTATATTCGAAAATCATAGTTTAGAACACACTAGCAAACATTTGTCTTAGAAAATATTTACTAAGTGTTAGGATTTTCAGAAAATTTCGCCATAGTCTCCTTTGTAAATGGAGGTGTCCAGGCTAAGTAGCATATCATTTTATTTAACATATAATACGTTAGATCGTTCTCAAGTAATCAACCCGACATTCTGACATGCAAGATACTACTTTTGTCGTTTCAGTTTTAATATATAAAACTGGACTGTTTTTGGACATTTTAATAAAATGGTTAACTTATTCCAAAAATTCCCAAATTTTTACAGAATGCCTTATACGAATCAGATATTATTGTGTAAAAATATCGGGGTCTAGTTCATTACCAATATTTTATAAAAATTTATTTCCCGGACTGCAATCAGATTTGTCGCTTTCTGATTGCAGTTTACGGATTAATTCGTCTAAAATTTATCGTAAGTCCGATTTACGAAATTTCAGTTGGAGCGTCACACTGACATCAGTTATCATCTACGGTATAAATTTCAGGGGCTGGTTCTACTCAGGTTTCAAGTTATGATGACAAATATAACACATGTTTTTAGCAGTAAAAATGCAGCTTGAGCTGTTGTCCAAAAACGGACCTTTAAACATAGTAAACGACCTCGAAAAATTACGATTCCAGTGCCATTTGTTTCGTTTTTAGAAAATACATAATTTAGACTTCAGAAATTCTGTTTTTCGATTTATTATGGTCGGTTTACAGCCCTTTGAAGTTGGCTGAAAATGTAATTCAGCATGTTTCTTTATAGTTTCAACGTTACTAAATCGTATCAACAAATGTCCGAACAACGGGTTTATCAAGAAACCAACGATCAAATATCATGTATGATTTAACCAACCCTCATCCAACAATATTTCATCTTCATATAGTCTTTTATGTTCAAGTTTCATGTAAAGTTTCATATTCATCATCTTAGTGTTTTTGTTCTTGTGATTTAAACATAAACATCATACTACAACTTTTGATCACAAAAACAAGATGAACAAGGGTGTACAAGTAACTTACTACTAGCACAAGGCTAGGGTAGAAATTCTAGTGCAAAGATGATGAGAAAAGATGATGAAAAAGACTAGAACAAAACTCCTTTGAATGCTCCTCAAGATGCAACCTCCATGGATCACCTTCAAAGCTTTGAATGGAACTTGAATATGATGAAGATGATGGTGTTAAGTGGTGGTGATGGTTTCGGTTTGGGGGAGCTGAAAGTGAGAGAGAGAGTGAGGAGTGAGAGTGAATGATGAAGAATGATGGTTGTAATCTTTGGCCTTGCTTTATAAAGATATTTCACATATTATGGCAAGATCTTTAAGCAAGAATCTAATAAATAAATGGAACATAATCTAGTAGAAGATCATGAGAGCATGGAGGATGATTTATGGGTCCACCTATGGACCGAAAATCGGTTTAGGGGGGGGTGCTATGTAAAATTTGTGACCAAATGGTAAAGACAAGTTAGGATCCAAGTAATTTGATTACATATGTTAGTTATTTGATTTTTAGTGGGTGTTAGGGTGTTCGGGGATCACGACTAGCCAAGAAATAAATAAATAATGTGTTTGGCAAAATTTAGTGTCCCGGGTAATGTCCGGTTGTTCGGTTGGATACCGTTCCGTTAAAGTGCTTAATTATTCCGCAAAGTGTCTTTTTGTAACCCTTTTAATTCCCAACACTTAGGGAAATATTCTGGATGATAAAACGTAAATTATGCATGGTATTTTATTGTTTAAAAGCTGCTTATAACTGAATTTACTAAAATTCTGCACTTAAAGTGCGTTTCGGGTGCTTTTTAGTGCGTATTTTAGTCTCCGGAAAGTCTATAAATAAACCCTTGTATGTACTTCTTGGTTTTTAATGTATTCTTGACGTTGGACCTACACCTAGGCCTCAGTTCTAATGTCTGACTGCTTTCTGCAGAGTTGCTGACATATTGTGTTTTACCGGTGAGTTTACTAGTATTTTTGACGCAACGCTCTCGTTAATGCACAAAGCATTATTTTGTAGTATAAAACGTGCATGAATTCACTTGTATAGTATGTAATCAGACGATGTTGACGTTTAAGCACATAATTGCAGTCATTAAATAATAATTAAAGTGTACGGAAATTACCGGTTTGGTGCCACTTGTCACATTGTACTTGTGCGATACAAGTCTAGTTGACTAACGTTAATAAAACACGTATAGGTCACAACGCTATAAAACAAACCGGTGAAGTTTACGGCGCAGGATACACAAAGTTGTGAGTTCATGTCCCCCTTTTCTTTTAACTGTTTTCAGTTTTCAGTTTTATAACTTCGGGGGTGAAATACATGTTACAAATGTTACAATGTTTACAAATGGTATGATGAATACAAAGCTAAGGAATGATACTATAGATCATGTGACGAATAGGGTGCCATAAGCACCATTAATCAACAATATACCTAGACCGCAGAACAAAAGGTTAGATCTAATGGGTTTCAGGCAGCCACACTCTGGGCCACGTGCTACCTGGAGTGCTTTTGTGTCTCTAGTCATGAATCGACAACTAAAAATGCCTATGGTTTGGATGCTTCCTATGTCGTTACACATGTTAGTGACCTTGCAAAGCACTAGCGATCTCGTATTCCTTACAATTACAGGACACAGTTTCGGATACGACTAAACAAAACACATACAATGTTTTCATACAAGTATTCAACATTTATTACAACAACTGCATGAACTCACACCAACATTATGTTGACGATTTTCCAAAACCCATATGTATTTCAGGTAACTAAGGTGGATGTGCGCGCGGTCTTACTCTTGCTCTTGGATGTTGTTTATGTTTTTAGCTATCTTGTGTCAAGACTCCGATGCCTGTTTTTGTGGGAATTGGTTATTATATTTCATCCTAGGTGGGATATAAGAACCAAGTTCTCGATGTTCATCTTTTAAATAAAGTTGTAAACTTTTCAGACAATATGTTGTCTTGTGATGTAAACACTTAACCTATGTTATGTTTTAAATTATGCAATGGTAATGGCATTTGGGGTTATTTTACGAGCATGTAGTAAGTTTGCCTTTCGTATGAAATGAGAACCTTTCAAGGTCACACCTCGTGCTTCCACCTTAGAAAGGGGTGTGACAAAGCACTGCTCAGATTTAGTTGGGTTCCTATAGCAAATTGCATGGTCTTCCAAAAGTGAGATGAGAATCAAGCATCACGGTCAGATATAATATCCAAAGGAACACCATGTCAGGACATAATCTCATCAACATAAAGCTTGGCAAGTTTATCAACAGATAGATCCTCGCGAATCGGTAAAAAGTGTGATGATTTCGTCAGTCGGTTAATAACTACCCAAATAGCATCGTGACCTCTAGATGTGCCCGGTAACTTAGTGATGAGATCCATTGCAATGTTCTCCCACTTCCATACCGGTATCTCTGGTTGTACAAGCAAACCAGATGGTCGTTGATATTCAGCCTTGACTTTGAGACAAGTTAGGCATTTTGATACATATAAGGCAACATCCTTTTTCATACCAGGCCACCAGTACTGAGTACGAAGATCCTTGTACATTTTGTCAGCACCAGGGTGGATAGAATAACGAGATTTATGAGATTCGTCCATCACTAAAGTGCGAAGATTGTCTTGTTTTGGAATCCACAAACGATTCTTGAAATAAAGTAAACCATCGTCTTTCGTTTCAAGTTTAAGCTCTAGTTGAAGTGGTAGCTCGTATTTCAATAAGCATTGGGTTACACATGTTCGTTGTGCTTAAAGGATATGTGATTGGATATTGGATAGAATTCGAACACGGTGTAGCTTGACTCGTTCCTTTCGGCTTAGTGTGTCGGCTACAACATTCGCCTTACCAGGATGGTAGCGAATTTCACAATCGTAATCGTTCAATAGTTCAACCCAGCGTCGTTGTCTTATGTTCAGCTCCTTCTGGTTGAAAATGTGCTGAAGACTTTTGTGGTCTGTGAAAACCACACATTTTGTGCCATAAAGATAGTGTCTCCAGATTTTGAGAGCAAAAACCACAGCGCCCAACTCAAGATCATGAGTGGTGTAGTTCTTCTCGTGTATTTTCAATTGTCTCGACGCATAAGCTATAACTTTACCTCGTTGCATGAGAACATAACCAAGGCCTAGATTTGATGCGTCACAATAGACAACAAAATCATCGTTTCCATCGGGCAGAGATAAGACAGGAGCATCACAGAGTTTTCGTTTTAGCGTTTGAAAAGCTTCCTCTTCTTTGGGTCCCCACTCAAAAGGCTTATTCTTCTGAGTCAAAGTAGTGAGAGGAACCGAGATCTTCGAGAAGTTCGAAATAAATCGATGATAGTAACCAGCTAGACCAAGAAAAGAGCGAACTTCTTTAGGAGTAGTAGGCATATTCCAATCCTTAATTGCAACAATTTTCGAAGGATCCACATGAATACCCTGCTCGTTGACTATATGACCCAAAAACTGAATTTCCTTGAGCTAAAATTCACACTTGGAGAACTTGGCAAAAAGTTGTTCTTTCTTCAAGAGTTCCATTGTCAGACGAAGGTGTTGTTCGTGATCGGCTCGAGACTTCGAATAAATAAGAATGTCGTCAATGAATACAATGATGAACTTGTCTAAATAAGGTTTACAAACCCTATTCATTAAGTCGATGAAAACAGCTGGAGCATTCGTCAAACCAAAAGGCATGACAGTGAACTCGTAGTGACCATATCTCGTGCGGAATGCGGTTTTGGGAATATCTTCTTCAAGTACACGAAGTTGATGATACCCAGAACGCAGATTGATCTTGGAAAAACATGTAGCACCTTGAAGCTAATAAAAAAGATCGTCAATTTGTGGTAGGGGATATCGATTCTTGATGGTGAGCTTGTTGAGCTCACGATAATCGATACACATCCTGAAAGATCCATCTTTCTTTTTCACAAACAGGACTGGAGAGCCCCAAGGTGAATAACTCGGTCGGATGAATCCTTTGTCAGATAACTCTTGAAGCTGTTTCGATAACTCTTGCATCTCAGACGGTGCAAGACGATAAGGGGATTTAGCATTCGGGTTGGCATTGGGTACAAGATCAATATGAAACTCGACTTGACGAACTAGAGGTAAAGCAGGCAGTTCATCAGGAAACACCTCTGGAAAATCTCGAACAATCGGAATATCTTGAATACACTTGTTCTTGCCTTTCTCCTCTGTGACATGTGCTAAGAAAGCTACATAACCTTTTCGTAAGTATCTTTGAGCTTTAGTACACGACATGAGTTTCAAACCTCCTTATGGTTTCTCGCCACGAACCTCCAGGACTTTACCAGACGAAAGAGGAATACGAACAATCGTATCAAAACAAACCACCTCAGCATGATACTTAGTTAACCAATCCATCCCTACAATAATATCGAAACTCCCTAGTTGCATCGGTGTGAGGTCAATAGGAAAAAGATGGTTATCGAGGTTCAACTGACAATCTCGAATAACAGAATCAAGTACAAGAGGTTTACTAGTAGCAACTTCAATAGATAAGGGTTTCCTCAGTTTATTTCTAGGCATCGCAAGTAAAGGCTCAAATGATAACGATACAAAACTTCTATCGGCACCAGAATCGAAAAGAACAGATGCAAGTTGATGGTTAACAAGGAACGCACCGTTAACAACTTCGTTATCAGCACGAGCCTCGTTAGGATTCAGATTGTATGCTCGTCCACGAGCGGGATTTGCATTCGCATTGGCATTCGCAAGCCTCAGACAGTTGTTTCGGAAGTGACCCATCTATCCGCAGTTATAACATGAGCCAAGTGGGAATGGTCTAGCAGCGTTTCCCTGAACTGGAGCTTGATTCTGAGCAGCTTGGTTCGGACCTAATCGACAAATGTTGGCCGTGTGGCCAAGTTTACCACAAGTGGTACATTGTTTACAAGCTTGTTGAGCAGCATGATGACCGTTGCATCGATTGAAGTGAGGTGCAGTACCAGCATATGGTTTCTTGGCAGGAGGTTGTGCTGGTGGGTTCTGAGCGTTTTGTGCGGTAACAACAAAATTTTGGGAAGCCTTGCGCTTCCTCGACCTCCATGACGACTCGCCCTTTTTCTTACCCTTACCCTTGTCTTGAATGTCATCACCTGATTGTTTCTTATCACCCTTGCGGGTCAGTTTTCCCTTCCTGACCTGAGACTCAGTCAAGGTTGCAGCCAATTCGATAGACTGACGCACAATGGTAGGGTTACTACCAGTAACTATGTCTTGCACAGAATCAGTGTAACACCCCGAAAATATAACTTCTTATATTAGAAAATTCAAAGAGTTAATAAACGAGAATTTACAAACTAGGAATTTAACCTAGTTAAGTTCAAGTCTAGAAATAAATCACAATAGGAATAAAACACATAAACTTAAGAATAAATCAAAGTTTGGGGGACTAAACTTGCCAAAGAACAAAAGTTAAATGCTGAATTGTGACAAAACCCACCAAACACACCATTCTTGGTGTGTCTGGTCGATCAGGAGCAGGGAAGGGGCGACCCCCATCTTCCAAACCCTAAAATCCACAAATCCCTTAAATTGGAGGTCCAAATCCTATCCAAAACGAAATCCGAGCTTAGAATTGTGATCCTCATCGCAAGAGGATTAAGAGGTATGTAAAATTTGATGAGAATTCACTACTTGAAATCCTCATGAATTTAAGCAATCTGAAATTTGTTGATGCATGATAGTAATTTAGTTAGATTAATGATGATATAGTGTCTAGGAGTAAAACCTAGACAACTACATGTGAAATTATGCCCAATTTCAGGAAATTCCATGAATCCATGGAAGCTAGGTTATGGGTTTTATAAGATGATGTTGAACACTAGGATTTGAATAATAATTCTAGTATAAATTTCATTATAGGAGGTAATTCCTGTGATATTGATGCTAAAATGTGTGCAAGGTTTACTAATTAAAGTGAACCTTGAGGTTTAATTTGCAAGTCATGAACTTGGAGATGATGGTAGGAAAATCTGACCCGTTAGGTGTTTGTAGAAATGCCTAAGTGAGAATTTTGATGTTAAATTTGATGAGAACGCAGATTTGATCATGTTTCAAAATGATATGAATATGGTCATGGAAAGAGTTCTAAACAAGTTGTAAAACTAAATTTCTAGGCAAGGAGTCTGGATCATCAAGCGGACAAGCCGGAGGAAATTCACGAGGGAAAGGCGTGCTTTAAAGGTACGACATTATCGTTTCGTTACATTATGTATTATTTGGTAGATTTATGTTGTAGTTTGAAAACATGGTAAACAAGATGAATCAATGTATTACGGAAGTGACTTTTCATCTTAATCTAGTGAGATGGGTCAAAACAATTGTTAGAAATTGAGGTTTTGAATTACATTGTTTGATGATTAACTCTTGGTGTCTAAACGGGTCGAACAACCAAGCAAGACATGGTTAAGGATCCGGATTATATTAAATTGATTCTTTGATATAGGTTAATGCATATATAGCAAGTTAGATATATGAGAATTCGATGTATAAATTATTCGAGAAGTGAAATCCGCAGGTGGGTTGAGTAAAATGAACTAGCCAAACAAAATCATGAATTTCCAGCGAATACCGTAAATTACGGTAGGGGTCATGGGATTTACGGTGTATCACTACTGATTTACGGTGATCAAGAAGTTCCAGACATCACCGTAAATTACGGTAATACCGTAATTTACGGTGGAAACCAAGAATTTTTAAATTTCCATTTTCTTAGATGTTAGATCATATGTTAAAATCGTATGTATGAAAGTTAAAACTAATGTTAATTGGTTTTGACAATAGGTGACTAGAAGGATGTTTCGGATGACGATCAAGTAACTTTTGAAGAACCGAACACAACTTTTGAAGCTTCCGCTATGTGTCTTAATCTTACTTAAATTTTGTTCATAGAATGTATCTAAATACTCAAACAACTTTTGAATGTTCTAATTTGGTCAAGTGTTGACTATGTTTTATAATACTTCTAAAACTTATGTAAATCTAGTATCTTTTGGTATAAATTTGTATAAATCTAGTGATTTAATTCCAGTTAAAATTTAAGGGTGTTACAATCAGGCAAACCATCGATATACCTCTCGATTGCTTTTTCCAACAGGGTAACCATAGTAGGACGCAACAAACTTAACTCCTCATAACAATCCGTGTACGCACGGTGTTCTCCCCCATCTTGTTTCAAATCGTCAAACTCTCGTTCCAATGCCCTGATTTCGGGTCGGGGGTAGAATTCCCTCATCATGAGAGCCCGAAGCTCTTCCCAAGTTTGTGCCAAAGCCATGTCGGCACCCCTATCTCTCATCACACCGTTCCACCATGTTAGAGCACGTTTCTCGAAAACACTAGATGCGAACTCGACCTTTCACTCATTCGGCCATTGAATATGTCTAAAGGTGCTTTCTTGACTCTCGAACCATTGTAGTAGTGCGGTTGCTCCTTGAGACCCAGAAAAATTCAATGGTTTGGTCGAATTAAACGTTTTGAAACTACACTGAGCATTGTTATTGTTGTTGTTCGCTTGATTAATCTGAGTTATTAGGTTCGGAATCACAGCAGCTATTTGCTGAGCGACTAGGGCTGCGAGTGCAGCATCCTGTGTTGGATCACGTCTAGGTGGCATATTCTAAAAAGAACAAAGAAACATGAGAAACGAGTGAGATCGACAATTGGATAAACAAAAGAGGTATTGAAAACATCGACAAAACATAAGGAATGTGATCATTCGTTTGTTACCTCGAACAAACAAACGACACACAGTGACTAATCAAAGTAAATGGGTTAATACAATGTATCACGAAGACATGCTTTAGCCTATAAGTGGACACTCACCCCAAGAGTTCCCAGGTAAGAGTGACTGGTCCGATTATGTGGATTTGTACGAACACTCTAGCCTTAGACAGAAAACTCGAGATACAGGCATCCGCCCTTCTAGATTGCACGTGTTCACATTATAAGACCCAAACCTTGACGAGTTTTTCAAAACTTTGAAGGTTCAAAACCTTATAATAAATCATCTAGGAAAAGATGATTGATTTTCAAAACGGATTTGTATTTGTGTTCTTGTTGTAGTTGTCACCTAAAGATAGGCGACGGTATTGTTTTAGAATCTAAACACAAGATAACTTGTGTTAGGGTCCTAGAAAGGTTATAATCTAGGTCAAAGCATTACTAATAACCTGATTCCCTATAACCATGAGCTCTGATACCAACTCTTATGTCACACCCCGACCGCGTAAAACAACAAACCGCTGCGGAAATGTCGGGGAGTGGAGCGACATAATTATTGTTTCATAACACATGGATTCAAAAGTTTTGTTTTATTAAGATATTAAACATTAAACATTGTCTTGAAACAGAATAAACAAGTTCAACTAACGTCTATCATCGTTATTAAGTCACTAAGGCCTCGTCAGATCCTAAGTGAGCATGCATCCTAATACCAATCAACATCATCAAACACCACCTGAAACATATGTAAAAATAAAGTCAGCAAAGAAATGCCGGCGAGCACATAGGTTATGTGAGTGTGTCAGATTCATGGCTCGTATACATGCTGCAATAACTCGTACGACTACAAGATTCGATAAATGAAAACCTTGTTTTGAATAGTGTTTAGTATTGCAATATGATTAACCAACTCAAAACAAGTTGGTTATAGTTTATAAAACCTTGTTGCCATGAATCTAGACTAGAAACATTTGTTTTCGTAAACCAAATCGTAAATCGTTCTCTTATTAAAACTCATATGGTTTATATATAGTAAATATCGTTGCGTGACATCGTTTAAAATCGTTCATCCAAGTGAACTAAATAACACCACGGGATGTAATATGATAAAAGCACTTATATATAAGAAGTACCAGCGGCGTATCTACCATGCTTTTATCACGTTAAACCCGTCCCGTTATCTAAACACATACCGAAAACCAATCGTTCAATTCGTTTAACTTGTTCGTGTTATAGACCATCGTTCATTTGTTTAAATCGTTCAAATCATTCCAAATCGTTCAAATCGTTACAATCGTTCATGTTTTAATTGTGAAAACTAACTTTTGGTCGTCTCGTGAATACATTCAAATCTTCGTAACTCATCCATCATTCAACTCATATTAACAAACCACCAAAGGGTAAGTTAACAATCATCAGGTTCAGTCGTTACCAACATAACCCCCATACATAACCATGGCGGTAGTCCGATAATGGGATTTGTCAGATCCTATGGTACCATAACATACTACTGGTCGACTCGACCAAAGCTAATGAATGTCATTCGTTATGTAAATACGTCCCAAACAAGTTCGTTCACATTATTGACATCATTGTGTTTTAATATAAACCGTAGTATTCGTTTTTGAAAACATCGAAATCGTTTAATACATATGAATCACCCCAAAACAATTGAAAGCAGTAAAACAGGGGAACTATGTACTCACATTGAATTGCAAAGTATCCTCGATCTAAATGAACTTAACAAAGATTGGGCAAACCAAAGAAATCAAGTAGTACCTAGTAATCGGATCGCTAAATTAATAAATCGACACCTAAATCAGAAGATCGGATAGAATGAGGTCTCATAAACCAAATGAGTATTGGAAATCATGTGATATGGTTTAAGAAAGCCTACATTCTAAATCGGAATCTATCCTAAGTGCTTATGACCCGTTACGACCCGTTAAGGTAGTCTATGCTACTTTAACGCGTTGTTCCCACGGATGCGCGTTCGAGACGCCTAACTAGCCCTATGACAAGTATTATATGCCCTAACATGTTTAAATATGTTGCTTAATCAGTTTAAGTGACAAAAGTTAGGTTACATATGCTTAAATTCAAATTATGCATGAAAAGGGCATTTTGGTCATTTTCCTAAGGCATATAAACTACCTATCATATAACTAATTAAACTAAGTGACCATAAGGTATAACCTCAGAAGGTTATTCCCTATACAACTATGGTCACAAAATATGTTGGTTGGATCCTAACGATCGACCAAATGGGTCGGGTTCAAAAGTTTAAGCAGTTGTCAAGACCGCTTGACTTACGACCCTGAACAAGCACTAGACTAAAAGTGACGAGTTAAACATGTTAAAACATGTTTAACTAAGTTAGAAAACAAGTTTGATATCAAAACAAAGTGTTTTAATACCCGAAAATAGTTTCGTCTCAAAACGCGCATAATCGGCATTTTGACTGAAACTTTCACTCGTCACTTCAACAAATCAACGTAGTAATCAGTAGGTATAGTCACAAGGGACTATAACCATCGTGATTACGCTCACGTTGCAAAGTTCAAACGAACTTTGTGTTGACCAATTCATGGTCAAAGCAGAAAGTCAAACACTGTTTGACTTTCATGCTTGAAAAGCATAAACAAGCATGAAAGAAGCTTACAAAAGGTCCAAGCTAGGAAGAATTGAACTAAAACACTCAGGTATAAAGCCTTAGCTTCAACTTAGAGCAGATTGGATCAATTTCAGCAAGGAACAATGGCAAACTTGATGGGTATTTATAGGGAACCTTGAATTAACCAGATCATTACATGTGTTTTTGCAAGGATCCAGGCATGATCTTGGCCATACACATGTGGCCCATAGTTTCTAATACAAGGGGAGCACAAAACAAGCAAATGGTATGCTAAATTAGGGATTAAAAGCATGAGAACAGGTTGTTTCTGTCACAACCGACCGCGTAAAACAATGAAACCGCGGCGGAAACGTCGGGGAGTGGTGCGACATAATTATTGTTTCACAACCATGGATTCAAAAAGTTTCGTTTTATTGAATTATTAAATATTTAAATTGTCTTAAAGTTAAAATAAACAAGTTCACATATCGGCTATCATCGTTATTATGTCACTAAGGCCTCGCCCGGTCCTAAGTAAGCATGCATCCTAGTCACAATCAACATCATTCAACACCACCTGAGACATATGCGAAAATAAAGTCAGCAAAGAAATGCCGGCGAGCACATAGGTTTTGTAGAGTGTCAGATTCATGGCTCGAATTCGGGTTGCAATACCTCGTTTGACTATAAGAGTCGATAATTGAAAACCTTGTTTTGAAAAGTGTTTAGTATTGCAATATGTTTAACCAACTCAAAATAAGTTGGTTATAGTTTGTAAAACCTCGTTATCATGAATCTTAACCCAAAACACTTGTTTATGTAAACCAAATTGTAAATCATTCTCGTAATAAAACTCGTATGGTTTATATCATTTAGTAAACATCGTTGCGTGTCATCGTTCAAAATCGTTCACCCAAGTGAAATAAATAACGCCACGGAATATAATATGATGAAATCACTTATATATAAGAAGTACCAGCGGCGTATCTACCATGCTTTTATCACATTACACCCGTCCCGTTATCTAATCACAAACCAAAAACCAATCGTTCGTTCAATTCGTTTAACTTGTTCAAATCGTTCAATCGTTTCAATCGTTCAATCGTGCAAAATCGTTTAATCGTTCAAAATCGTTCAATCGTTCAAATCGTTCAAATCGTTCTCATTTTAATTGTGAAAACTACTTTTGGTCGTATCGCTTATAACATTCAAACCTTCGTAACTCGTCCATCGTTCAACTCGTATTAACAAACCACCAAAGGGTAAGTTAACAATCATCAGGTTCAGTCGTTACCCACATAACCCCCATACATAACCATGGTGGCAGTCCGATAATGGGATTTGTCAGATCCTATGGTACCATAACATACTACTGGTCAGCTTGATCATTGTTAATGAATGTCATTCTTTATGTAAATACGTCCCAAACAAGTTCGTTCACATTATCGAAATTGTTGTGTTTAATATAAACCATAGTATTCATTTCTGAAATCATCGAAATCGTTTAACACATATTAATCACCCCAAAACAATTGAAAATTGTAAAATAGGGGAACTATGTACTCACTTTGATTCGGAAAGTATCCTCGATCTAATGAAGTTAACAAAGCTCAGGCAAACCAAGGAAATCAAGTAGTACCTAGTGATCGGATCGCTAAGTTAATAAATCGACACCTAAATCGGGAGATCGGGTAGAATGAGGTCTTGTAAACCAAATGAGTATTGGAACTCATGTGATATGGTTTAACAAAGCCTACATTCTAAATCGGAACCTATCCTATGTGCTTACGACCCGTTACGACCCATTAAGGTAGCTTACGCTACTTTAACGCGTCGTTCATGCAAATGCGCATTCGAGACGTCTAACTAGTCCTATGACAAGTATTATATGCCCTAACATGTTTAAATATGTTGCATAATCAGTTTAAGTGACAAAAATTAAGTTACATATGCTTAAAATCCAATTATGCATGAAAAGGGAATTTTGGTCATTTTCCTAAGGCATATAAACTACCTATCATACAACTAATTAAACTAAGTGACCATAAGGTATAATCTCGGAAGGTTATTCCCTATACAACTATGGGTCGGGTTCGAAAGTCTAAGCGGTTGTCAAGACCGCTTGACTTACGACCCTAAACAAGCACTAGACTAAAAGTGACGAGTTAAACATGTTAAAACATGTTTAACAAAGTTAGAAAACAGGTTTGATATCAAAACAAAGTGTTTTGATACCCGAAAATAGCTTCGTTGCAAAATACGCATAAACATGTATTTTGACCGAAACTTTGACTCGTCAATTCAACTAATCGACGTGGTAATCAGTAGGTATAGTTACAAGGGACTATAACCATGGTGATTACGCTCACGTTGCAAAGTTTAAACGAACTTTGTATTCACCAAATCGTGGTCAAAGAAGAAAGTCAAAAACTGTTTGATTTTCATGCTTGAAAAGCATAAACAAGCATGAAAGAAGCTTACAAAAGGTCCAAGCTAGGAAGATTTGAACTAAAATACTCAGGTATGAAGCTTTCAACAATGTGAGAGCTTCAACTTAGAGCAAATCAGATCAATGAGCAAGGAATAAATGAGAAAACCCAAGCTATTTATAGAAAGTTTGGATCAACAAGATCATTCCATGTGTTAGGAGACTCAATCTTGACTTTACACTTGTTAATCTATGATTGGGCACCTTGCTAAACACACAAACCAGCTCATGGTATTCAAAAACCAAGGATTAAAACCATGATTCAGCAGCTGGTTGCTGAAAACTGGTATTTCTGGAAATAGTCTCCCTCACGTGGCGTGCCAGGGACTCCCTGGGCTGGCGCGTGGCGCGAGGCTGGTCAGTTATAAGTTTCCTGAAATGGCAGAATTGGTCCATGCATGATTAAAACTTGATTTTCGACATGTTTAAGCCCCGTTAACCCCATTTAAAGGCTCTATAATGAAGTTAAAGCATAGGTAACATGAAACATGCTTGAAAACATCTCGGATGTCGGTTCGTTTGGTCGTGCGATCGCGTTATACGGTTAATTACGATGAAAACTTGAACGGACTCGAAATCGATCTAAATTGCGCGACGAATGGTATTTTTGCATTCCAATCGCTAAAATAAATATTTTAATGATTACAAAAATTTTTGGATGTCCGGATATGTTCAGAACGTAAGATAAGCGCGTAAATTCAAATTTATGCAATTTTTAACCCTTTTAGTCCCTATTGATCAAATAAGCGTATTTTCGCATACCGAACCCCTCAAAGCCTATTTCTAAGCTATGTAAAGGATATTTAGGGTATCTTTAGCTTATGATCAAGTTATGGGATGTTCGTTACTGTATGAATCGGCATACTTTCGCAGTTTGTCGTAAATAGTCCCTGCGATCGAATAAACTTGTTTTCGACACACCAAACCCTCCAAAACTTATTTCTAAGTTATGTAAAGGTTATTTAAGGTATGCTAAGCCTATGTCACTGTTCTGGAGTGTTTGTCATGTTAAACTGATTATGTTTACACATCAGTTTGCGTATAACTTTCCAGAAAGCGATTTAAAGCTTGAAGTCGAACTAGAATCAAAACGTAAACTCGTCAAACATAAATACACAAATATTAACACCAAAACACATCGTTTTATTGATAATTGATATTGTTTTACATCGTACATCATTTACAGAGCACAAATGTCACAGTCTCCCTTACATTAGGAAATTTCGTCCAGAAATTTTAATTAGAGGAAACTTGTGAAAACAAATGTGGATATTTCGCTTTCATTTGGTCCTCACGTTCCCAAGTAAACTCTGGGCCACGTTTGGACTCCCAGTGAACTTTGACTAATCGTATTCACTTGTTCTTCAGTTTCTTGACTTCACGGTCCACTATCTCCACAGGTTTCACGATAAAGTGCATCGTTTCATCAATTTGAATTTCGTCGAGTGGAATGTGAAGATCAGTATCGGCTAAACATTTTCGTAAATTGGATACGTGGAATGTTGGGTGAATATTCCCAAGTTCTGGAGGTATCTCAAGTCGATAGGCAACCTTTCCGATCCTTTCAACAATCTTAAATGGTCCAACATATCGTGGTGCAAGTTTTCCTTTCTTTCCAAATCTCACCACTCCCTTCCAAGGGGATACCTTGAGTAGGACACGGTCTCCGACTTGAAATTCCAAGGGCTTGCGTCGCATATCCGCATAACTCTTTTGACGGCTTCTAGCTGTCAGAAGATTATCACGAATTTTCTTGATTTTATCTGTTGTTTCCAGAATGAGCTCAGGTCCGGTAAGCTGAGCTTCACCGATCTCATTCTAACAGACAGGTGAACGACATTTTCGACTGTATAAAGCTTCGAATGGTGCCATATTAATGCTAGCATGATAACTGTTTTTATAAGAGAACTCGATCAATGGTAGATGAGAATCCCAATTACCACCAAAGTCTATCACACATGCTCTAAGCATATCCTCCAATGTTTGTATCGTCCTCTCGGATTGTCCATCCGTTTGGCGATGATAAGAAGTGCTCAGATTTAGTTGGGTTCCCAAAGCAGATTGCATGGTCTTCCAAAAGTGAGATGAAAATAGAGCATCACGGTCAGATATAATATCTAAAGGAACACCATGTCGAGATACAATCTCATCAACATAAATCTTGGCAAGTTTATCAGCAGATAGATCCTCGCGAATCCGTAAAAAGTGTGCTGATTTTTTTAGTCGGTCAATGATAACCCAAATAGCATCATGACCTCTAGATGTACGCGGTAACTTAGTGATGAGATTCATTGCAATGTTCTCCCACTTCCATACCGGTATCTCTGGTTGTACAAGCAAACCAGATGGTCGTTGATGTTCAGCCTTGACTTTGAGACAAGTTAGGCATTTCGATACATACAAGGCAACATCCTTTTTCATACCAGGCCACCAGTACTGAGTACGAAGATCCTTGTACATTTTGTCAGCCCCAGGATGAATAGAATATCGAGACTTATGAGATTCGTCCATCACTAAAGTGAGAAGATTGTCTTGTTTCGGAACCCACAATCGATCCTTGAAATAAAGTAACCCATCATTTTTCGTTTCGAGTTTAAGCTTAAGGTGACGTGGTAATTCCTTACCTATCAAGTCTTGTGTAACACAAGTATGTTGAGCTTGAGAGACACAGGATTGGATATCGGATAAAATTCGAACATGGTGTAGCTTGACTCGTTCTTTTTGGCTTAGTGCATCGGCTACAGCATTCGTCTTACCAGGATGGTAGAGAATTCAACCCAGCGTCGTTGTCTCATATTCAGCTCCTTCTGATTGAAAATGTGCTGAAGACTTTTGTGGTCTGTGAAAACCACACATTTCGTGCCATAGAGATAGTGTCTCCAGATTTTGAGTGCAAAAACCACAACTCCCAACTCAAGATCATGAGTGGTTTAGTTCTTCTCGTGAATCTTTAGTTGTATTGACGCATAAGCTATAACTTTACCTCGTTGCATGAGAACACAACCAAGGCCTAGATTCGATGCGTCACAATAGACAACAAAATCATCGTTTCCATCGGGCAGAGATAAAACAGGAGCATCACAGAGTTTTCGTTTCAGCGTTTGAAAAGCTTCCTCTTGTTTAGGTCCGCACTCAAAAGGCTTATTCTTCTGAGTCAAAGCAGTGAGGGGAACCGCGATCTTTGAGAAGTTTGAAATAAATCGAAGATAGTAACCAGCAAGACCAAGAAAAGAACAAACTTCTGTAGGTGTCGTAGGTGTGTTCCAATCCTTAATAGCAGCTATTTTGGAAGGATCCACATGAATACCCTACTTGTTGACAATATGACCCAAAAATTGAACTTCCTTAAGCCAGAATTCACACTTGGAGATCTTGGCAAATAGTTGTTCCTTCTTCAGGAGTTCCATTGTCAGACGAAGGTGTTGTTCGTGATCGGCTCGTGACTTCAAATAAATAAGAATGTCGTCAATAAACACAATGATGAACTTGTCTAAATAAGGCTTATAAACCCTATTCATTAAGTCCATGAAAACAGTTGGTGCATTAGTTAAACCAAAAGGCATGACAGTGAACTCGTAGTGACCATATCTCGTACGGAAAGCAGTTTTGGGAATATCTTCTTCGAATACACGAAGCTGATGATACCCAGAACGCAAATCGATCTTGGAAAAACATGTAGCACCTTGCAGCTGATCAAAGAGATCATCAATTCGTGGTAGGGGATATCGATTTTTGATGGTAAGCTTATTAAGCTCACGATAATCGATACACATTCGAAAAGATCCATCTTTCTTTTTCACAAACAGGACTGGATTCCCCAAGGTGAATAACTCGGTCGGATGAATCCTTTATCAGATAACTCTTGAAGCTGTTTCGATAACTCTTGCATCTCAGACAGTGCAAGACGATAAGTTGCTTTCGCAATCGGGTTGGCATTGGGTACAAGATCAATGTGAAACTCAACTTGACGAACTGGAGGCAAACCAGGTAGTTCATCAGGAAATACCTCTGGATAATCTCGAATAATCGGAATATCTTGAATACGCTTGCTCTTGCCTTTCTCCTCAGTGACATGTGCCAGAAATGCTACATATCCTTTTCGTAAATAACTTTGGGCTTTCATACACGACATGAGTTTCAAACCATTCGAAGGTTTCTCACCACAAACTTCTAGAACTTCACAAGACGAAAGAGGAATACGAACAATCTTATCTAAACAAACCACCTCAGCATGATACTTAGTTAACTAATCCATCCCAATGATAATATCAAAACTCCCAAGTTGCATCGGCGTGAGGTCAATAGGAAAAATATGGTTATCGAGGTTCAATTGACAATCGTGAATGACAGAATCGAGTACAAGAGGTTCACCAGTAGCAACTTCGACAGATAAGGGCTTTCTTAGTTTAGTTCTAGGCATCGCAAGTAAAGGCTCATATGCTAATGATACAAAACTTCTATCGGCACCAGAATCGAAAAGAATAGATGCAGGTCGATGGTTAACAAGGAACGTACCGTTAACAACCTCGTTGTCAGCACGCACCTCGTTTACATTTAGATTGTACGTTCGTCCACGAGCGGGATTGACATTCGCATTGGCATTCGGATTTGCAAGCTTCGGACAATTGTTGCGGAAATGACCCATCTCTCCGCAGTTATAACATGAACCAGGTGGGAATCTAGCAGCGTTTCCCTGAGCCTGTGCTGGATTCTGAGCAGCTTGGTTTTGACCCAAACGACAAATTTTGGCCGTGTACCCAAGTTTACCACAAGTGGTACATTGTTTACAGGCTTGTTGAGCAGCATGATGACCATTGCACCGAGTATAGTGAGGTGCGGTACCAGCATACAGTTTCTTGGCGGGAAGTTATGCTGGTGGGTTCTGAGCATTTTGTGCAGTAACAACAAAATTTTGGGAAGCCTTGCGCTTCCTCGACCTCCTTGATGACTCGCCCTTTTTCTTACCCTTACCCTTGTCTTGAGTAGCATCAGCTGACTGCTTTTTATCACCCTTGCGGGTCAGTTTACCTTTCCTAACTTGTGACTCAGTAAGGGTTGCAGCCAGTTCGATTGCCTGACGAACAGTGGTAGGGTTACTACTAGTAACTATGTCTTGCACAGTGTCAGGCAAACCATCCATATACCTCTTAATCGCTTTCTCCAACGGGGTAACCATTGTAGGACACAATAAACTCAGCTCCTCATAACGATCTGTATACACTCGGTGTTCTCCCCCATCTTGTTTCAGATCGTCGAACTCTCGTTCCAAAGCCCTTATTTCATGACGGGGAGAGAACTCTTTCATCATGAGAGCTCGAAGTTTTTCCCAAGTTTGTGCCATTGCGACATCGGCACCCCTATCTCGCATCACTCCGTTCCACCATGTTAGAGCACGTTTCTCGAAAACACTAGACGTAAACTCAACCTTTTGCTCATTCGGACATTGAACATGTCTAAATGTACTTTCCAGACTCTCGAACCATTGTAGGAGCGCAGTTGCTCCTTGAGACCCAGAAAACTTGAGTGGTTTAGCCGAATTAAACGTTTTGAAACTACACTAAGCATTGTTGTTATTGTTGTTGTTCACTTGATTAATCTGAGTTATTAGGTTCGGAATCACAGCAGCAATCTGCTGAGTGATAATAGCTGCGAGTTCGGCGTTAGGTTGTGGTTGTGCATCTCGTCGTGGAGGCATATTCTAAAAAGAACAAGGAAACATGAGAAAAGAGTGAGATTGACAATTGGATAAACAAAAGAGGTATTGAAAACATTGACAAAACATAAGGAAGGTGATCATTTGTTCATTACTTCGAACAAACAAACGACACACAGTGACTAATCAAAGTAAATGGGTCAATATAATGTATCGCGAAGACATGCTTTAGCCTATAAGTGGACACTCACCCCAAGAGTTCCCAGGTAAGAGTGACTGGTCCGATTATGTGGATTTGTACGAACACTCTAGCCTTAGACAGAAAACTCAGGATACATGCATCCACCCTTCCAGATTGCACGTGTTCACATTAGCTAGACCCAAACTTTGACGAGATTTTGAAAATTCAGAAGGCACTAAGCCAAAAACGAATCATCCGAGGGTGGGTGATTATTTTCAAAATCGTTTTGGAAACTTTGAAGGTTCAAAACCTTATAACAAATCATCTATGAATAGATGATTGGTTTTCAAATCAGATTTGTTATTGGGTTCTCGTTGTGGTTGTCACCTAAACATAGGTGACGGTATTGTTTTAAAATCTAAACGCAAGAAAACTTGCGTTAGGGTCCTAGGAAAGTTATAGTCTAGGTCAAAACATTACTAATAACCTAATTCCCTATAACCATGTGCTCTGATACCAACTCTTCTGTCACACCCCGACCACGTAAAACAACGAACCGCGGTGGAAACGTTGGGAGTGGAGCGACAGAATTATTGTTTCACAACCATGGATTCAAAAAGTTTCGTTTTATTGAATTATTAAATATTTACATTGTCTTAAAGTTAAAACAAACAAGTTCACATATCGACTATCATCGTTATTATGTCACTAAGGCCTCGCCCGGTCCAAAGTGAGCATGCTTCCTAGTCACAATCAACATCATTCAACACCACCTGAAACATATGCGAAAATAAAGTCAGCAAAGAAATGCCGGCGAGCACATAGGTTTTGTAGAGTGTCAGATTCATGGCTCGAATTAGGGTTGCAATACCTCATTTGACTATAAGAGTCGATAATTGAAAACCTTGTTTTGAAAAGTGTTTAGTATTGCAATATGTTTAACCAACTCAAAATAAGTTGGTTATAGTTTCTAAAACCTCGTTACCATGAATCTTAACCCAAAACATTTGTTTATGTAAACCAAATTGTAAATCGTTTTCGTAATAAAAATCGTATGGTTTATATCATTTAGTAAACATCGTTGCGTGTCATCGTTCAAAATCGTTCACCCAAGTGAACTAAATAACGCCACAGAATATAATATGATGAAAGCACTTATATATAAGAAGTACCAGCGGCGTATCTACCATGTTTTTATCATATTACACCCGTCCCGTTATCTAATCACAAACCAAAAACCAATCGTTCGTTCAATTCGTTTAACTTGTTCAAATCGTTCAATCGTGCAAAATCATTCAATCGTTCAAAATCGTTCAATCGTTCAAATCGTTCTCGTTTTAATTGTGAAAACTACTTTTGGTCGTCTTACTTATAACATTCAAACCTTCGTAACTCGTCCATCGTTCAACTCGTATTAACAAACCACCAAAGGGTAAGTTAACAATCATCAGGTTCAGTCGTTACCCACATTACCCCCATACATAACCATGGTGGCAGTCCGATAACGGGATTTGTCAGATCCTATGGTACCATAACATACTACTGGTCGGCTTGTATAAAAACCTCCAAAATATTTCTGACACCCCTAATATATTTAAAGTGTCCCTACACGTCCTGAAATACACCCCGTATACGAAAACAGACCCCGAATAGCTTTATTTTCATTAAATTTAATTAAAGATTCAATTTTTAGGACTGTGGCGGGTCGCGAAGACCTAGCCCTGGTCTTACGCGGGCCGCGAGCAAGTGAACAAGAGGCAAAGCCCGGTGCCGCCACGTGTCGAGTACGTGTTGAGGCTATTGGCTGAGTCGGACAAGCTAGGGCCTACCCTAGCTGCCCTCGCGGGCCTCGTAGCCACTGGCTAAACCCTTCGCGGGGCGCGACAAGGTGTCAAACAGACACTATAAATAGATGCATTCGGCTGTTCATTTGAATTCTTCCCATAATTTCTTTCTCTCTCAAATTTCTATGTGGTAGGCATTATTCTCGGGCATTAAACCCCCTAAATAATGAAGTTCTGCCTCGTTGTAAGTATCTTAACCCCCGTTACATATTAGATACGCTGCCCGATTGATCCAGTTCCGTAACGGCTATCGTGGTTCTGCCCGACGTAGTCATTGGAATGCTGTCTCGGGGAGGGTATTACTAATGTAAATATTGGTTTATTATACTAACGCGTGTGCATTTGTGTAATTAATAGATAATCACCAGGAAATCCTTAAGGAAAACTCTAAGACAACAATGTGAGTAATCCTTCTTTTAGTAAACCCTTTTTGTGAGAAATCTTCTTTTTGCAAATTGTTTTTACAAAACCTCACATGATTAACATTATATTAAACAGTGATTGAGTATTTGTATTCTACAATTATCGTCGGTATGTTGGGGTTTTGTATACAAAATTTGTTACTACATTGTGAGTAGTAACATGACCACAAGTCGTGTTGACAGTACCGTGGGTGGTAATTAAAGTAAATGGAAACAAATGTTATTGCGCGACCGCCCTCAATACTGTACAATGGTTTTACTTAACTTGATTAAACTGGGATCACTCACCAGTATTTGCCACTGACAAAATGTTTTTAAACGTGTTTCAGGTAACAAAATGTGAAAGCCAAATAGAAGCTAGCTGGACAGCACTAAAGGCTTGGAAAAGTGGCTATAAAAGTTACCTAAATAAAGAGATGTTTTTTTTAAATAAAATAGGGTTTATCCCTATAAAATGTGTGTACTTGACACTTGGAAAATTCCCATATGTTTAATATTATAAAAGCGTGGTATTTTACTCTGATAAAATATTTCCTAACTACGGTCCTGATGTAAATTCCGCTGCCAAAATGATAAACACCGATACCACTGAAACTGGTTGTGGCCGCCCGTTCCCGGGTAGTTAGGGGACGAGGGTTGCGACAGCTTGATCATTTTTAATGAATGTCATAAGTTATGTAAATACGTCCCAAACAAGTTCGTTCACATTATCGAAATCATTGTGTTTAACATAAACCATAGTATTCGTTTCTGAAATCATCGAAATCGTTTAACACATATGAATCACCCCAAAACAATTGAAAACAGTAAAATAGGGGAACTATGTACTCACTTTGATTCGGAAAGTATCCTCGATCTAATGAACTTAACAAAGCTCAGGCAAACCAAGGAAATCAAGTAGTACCTAGTGATCGGATCGCTAAGTTAATAAATCGACACCTAAATCAGGAGATCAGGTAGAATGAGGTATTGTAAACCAAATGAGTATTGGAACTCATGTGATATGGTTTAACAAAGCCTACATTCTAAATTGGAACCTATCCTATGTGCTTACGACCTGTTACGACCCAATAAGATAGCTTACGCTACTTTAACGCGTCGTTCGCGCAAATGCGCGTTCGAGATGTCTAACTAGTCCTATGACAAGTATTATATGCCATAACATGTTTAAATATGCTGCATAATCAGTTTAAGAGACAAAAATTAAGTTACATATGCTTAAAATCCAATTATGCATGAAAAGGGCATTTTGGTCATTTTCCTAAGGCATATAAACTACCTATCATACAACTAATTAAACTAAGTGACCATAAGGTATAACCTCGGAAGGTTATTCCCTATACAACTATAGTCACATAATATGCTTGGTCGGATCCTAACGATCGACCAAACGGGTCGGGTTCGAAAGTCTAAGCGGTTGTCAAGACCGCTTGACTTACGACCCTAAACAAGCACTAAACTAAAAGTGGCGAGTTAAACATGTTAAAACATGTTTAACTAAGTTAGAAAACAGGTTTGATATCAAAACAAAGTGTTTTGATACCCGAAAATAGCTTCGTTGCAAAATACGCATAAACACGTATTTTGACCGAAACTTTGACTCGTCACTTCGACTAATCGACGTGGTAATTAGTAGGTATAGTTACAAGGGACTATAATGTAACACCCCAATCGCGTAATACAACAACACGCGACGGAAATATCGGGGAGTCACGTTACAAATTGCTCACAACTACTGGTGCTAAATTGTTTCAATATTATTAACATCGTTTTACAAACAAAGAATACATGAAATTGTCTTTTGATTTAGAAGTCTAAGGCCCGAATGCCTATGCGTTGCATGCTTGAATAATTGATAACCTGAAACATATGTGAAAAACAGTCAGCATAAAAATGTCGGCGAATACATTGGTTTTGTTAGCCAATTATTTGGCAAAACATTTGGTATTGCAATACTTTAACAGCTACGAGAGCTGTCAATTGAAAATAAATTTTGAAGCCAAAGAATGGCAAAAGTTTAGTATTATAATACATAATCTTAATTGTGAAAAATCGTGACAAATAGTTTTGTATATGGTAATATGATTGTTACTAAGTCATTTTTATGCTTTACATCATAATCTCGTTTAAACCTTCATAAAAACTCGTTAATATGTTATTAGAAATCCAATCAAGGATTAATAATAACTGTTTTGAAATAAATCAAAACTTGAGTAAATATTATATAAATCAAATCAATGATTCATAATAATACTTTAAATATCCTTCTAAGAATCTAAGATATAAAGGTATGGGAGATTCTATGAAGATTTCGATAATCGAATATTGAAACAATAGTACACAAACCCCTAAAGTGATTCGGATAACGCTACAAGAATAACAAAATAAGAACACTTATATATAGGAAGTACCAGCGGCGTATCCACCATGTTCTTATTCTATTACACCTGTTTCGTTATCTAAATCACAACTACCACATAAACACATAATCGTCAATCTTGTTCCATCTCGTAAACACGCATTAAAGTACACAATGAATCCAAACAGGGGCTCCAATATTAGTACTCTAAACATCCTATATATGTCTAGCTATGAAGTTAGATAGATACTACAGGGATCAGGTTCTCGTTACATCGTCTAGTCAAACACGCATTAAAGTACACAATGAATCCATACAGGGGTTCCAATATTAGTACTCTAAACATCCCATATATGTCTAGCTATGAAGATAGATAGATACTACAGGGATCAGGTTCTCGTCACATCGAATCATTGTATCACAACATCCTAAATCCTAATGGTGATTCGGGATAACGCCACGAAGGGTAATACAATAAGCACACTTATATATAGGAAGTACCAGCGGCGTATCCACCATGTGCTTATTGTATTATCTAGTTTCGTTATCTAAATCACTAACAATCTACACACAACCAACCATCGAGTCGTAAAGTACTTCTTAAAAACCTTACTATGAAGTTAGGAAGATTCTAAGTCTGTACATCAAATATCCTATATAAGAATCTAACTATGAAGATAGGTAGATCTTTTAGGAATTCGGATAAACATCGCATTTGCATAATCGGATTAGTACACATAAAAGCACTTAGTGAACACATATATGCCATACATTTCGAAAACAAATCGATTACACATATGAATCACCCCAAAACATTTGAAAACGGTAAAAGAGGGGAACTATGTACTCGCCTAGGATTGCGTTTAATTCTGGTTCAAAGGGTATAACAAAGCTCAAAAGACCAAAAGTTCAAGTGATGAAGCGGTTCCTAGTGTAACGGATAGTAGGTTAGTGAATCGACACTTAAATCGGAAAATCGGGTAGAATGAGGTCTCGTAAACCAAATGAGTATTGGAACTCATGTGATATGGTTTAACAAAGCCTATATTCTAAATCGGAACTTATCCTAAGTGCTTACGACCTTTACGACCCATTAAGGTAGCTTACGCCACTTTAACGCGTAGTTTGCGCGAAAGCGCGTTCGAGACGCCTAACTAGTCCTATGAAAAGTATTATATGCCTTAACATATCTAATTATGTTATATAATCAGTTTAGATGTCAAAACATGTGTTACATATGCTTAAAATGAAATTATGCGCAAAAAGGGCATTTTGGTCATTTTCCTAAGGCATATAAACTACCTATCATACGACTAACTAAACGAAGTGACCATAAGGTATAACCTCGGAAGGTTATTCCCTATACAACTATGGTCACAATACATGTTTGGTCGGATCCTAATGATCGACCAAACGGGTCGGGTTCGGAAGTCTAAGCGGTTGTTTAGACCGCTTATCTTACGACCCTATATAAGCATTATCCTAAAAGTGACGAGTTAAACATGTTAAAACTTGTTTAACTGAGTTAGAAAACAAGTTTGATATCAAAATAAACGGTTTTGATACCCAAGAATAGTTTGGTTGCAAAATACGTATAAGCACTTATTTTGACCGTAACTATGACTCGTTACTACGCCTAATTAACGTGGTAATCAGTAGGTATAGTCACAAGGGACTATAACCATCGTGATTACGCTCACGTTGCAAAGTTCAAATGAACTTTGTGTTGACCAAAGATTGGTCAAAGCAGAAAGTCAAACACTGTTTGACTTTCACGCTTGAAAAACGATAACAAGCATGAAAGAAACTTACAAAGGGTCCAAGCAATGAATGTTTGATCTTAAAATGCTCAGGTATGAAGCTAAGGCTTCAACTTAGAGCAATTCTTAGATCAAGTGTGAAGAATGAAAGAAAATCAAGTGGGTATTTATAGAATTACAAGAACCGATAGGATCGTTTCTCGTAATTCGTGCTTTAATCCTAGCCCTCCATGTGTTACCCATAGTTTATAAAACAATGGGAACTCAAAAACCATCAAATGGTATAGCAAAACAAGGATCAAAACCATCAAATTCAGCTCAAATGACCAAATTCAATGTTTCTGTCTAACAAGTTGTCCCGTTCCGCATAAGAGTTCACCTCAGTCTACGCGCCCCTCCTAGAGTACTTTGACAAATTGTCAAGTTTAGTCCCTGCAGGCCTGAAACTTGGTTTTTGATGCATTTTTGACACGTTTAAGCCCCGTTAACCCCATTTCAAAGCTCTAAAATGAAGTTAAAGTATAGGGAACATGAAATATGCTCAAAAACATCTCAGATGTCTGTTCGTTTGGTCGTACGATCGCGTTGTTCGGTTAATTACGACGGAAGTCGTAACGAACGCGAAATCGATCCAAATTACACGATGAGTGAAATTCTAACATTCCAAACACTAAAATAAAATAATTAATGATTACAAAAAATTGTGGATGGCCGGATATGGTCAGAACGTAAGATATGCGCGTAAATGCAAACTTACGCAATTTTTGACGCTTTTAGTCCCTATTGATCAAATAAGCATATTTTCGCATAACGAACCCCTCAAAGCCTATTTCTAAGCTATGTAAAGGATATTTAGGGTACGCTTAGCTTATGATCAAGTTTCAGAATGTTCGTTACTATACGAATCAGCAGACTATCGTAGTTTGACGCAAATAGTCCCTGAGAGTGAATAAACTTGTTTTTAACACACCAAAGCTTTCAAAACCTATTTCTAGTTAAATAAAAGTTATTAAAGGTATGTTAAGCCTATGTCCCTATTACGGAGTGTTTGCCGCATTAAACTGATTACATTTACGCATCAGTTTGCGTATAACTTTCTAGAAAGCGATTTAAAGCTTGAAATTGAACTTAAAATCAAAACGTGAAATTGTCAAACATAAAAAGCAAACATTGAGACCAAAAACACATTGTTTCTTTGATAAAAGATATTGTCCTATATCGTGTGGTGTTTACGGAGCACAAGTGTCACATATAACCATCGTGATTACGCTCACGTTGCAAAGTTCAAACGAACATTGTATTGACCAAATCGTGGTCAAAGAAGAAAGTCAAACACTGTTTGAATTTCATGCTTGAAAAGAATAAACAAGCATGAAAGAAGCTTACAAAAGGTCCAAGGTAGGGAGATTTAAACTAAAATACTCAGGTATGAAGCTTTCAACAATGTGAGAGCTTCAACTTAGAGCAAATCAGATCAATGAGCAAGGAACAAATGAGAAAACCCAAGCTATTTATAGAAAGTTTGGATCAACAAGATCATTCCATGTGTTAGGAGACTCAATCTTGACCTTACACTTGTTAATCTATGATTGGGCACCTTGCTAAACACACAAACCAGCTCATGGTATTTAAAAACCAAGGATTAAAACCACGATTCAGCAGCTGGTTGCTGAAAACTGGTATTTCTGGAAACAGTCTCCCTCACATGGCACGCCAGGGACTCCCTGGGCTGGCGCGTGGCGCGAGGCTGGCCAGTTATAAGTTTCCTGAAATGGCAGAATTGGTCCCCGCATGATTAAAACTTGATTTTCGACACGTTTAAGCCCCGTTAACCCCATTTCAAGGCTCTATAATGAAGTTAAAGCATAGGGAACATGAAATATGCTTGAAAACATCTCGGATGTTGGTTCGTTTGGTCGTGCGGTTGCGTTATACGGTTAATTACGACGCGAAAACTCGAACGGACGCGAAATCGATCCAAATTGCGCGAAAAATGGCATTCCTGCATTCCAATCACTAAAATAAAATATTTTAATGATTACAAAAATTTTTGGATGTCCGGATATGTTTAGAACGTAAGATATGCGCGTAAATACAAACTTATGCAATTTTTGACGCTTTTAGTCCCTATTGATCAAATAAGCGTATTTTCGCATACCGAACCCCTCAAAGCCTATTTCTAAGCTATGTAAAGGATATTTAGGGTATGTTTAGCTTATGATCAAATTCCGGAATTTTCGTTACTGTACGAATCGGCATACTTTCGCATTTTGTCGTAAATACTCCCTACGATCGAATAAACTTGTTTTCGACACACCAAACCCTCCAAAACTTATTTCTAAGTTATGTAAAAGTTGTTATTTAAGGTATGTTAAACCTATGTCACTGTTCCGTAGTGTTTGTCACGTTAAACTGATTATGTTTACGCATCAGTTTGCGTATAACTTTCCAGAAAGTGATTTAAAGCTTGAAATCGAACTAGAATCAAAACGTAAAATCGTCAAACATAAATACACAAATATTAACACCAAAACACATCGTTTTATTGATAATTGATATTGTTTTATATCGTACATCGTTTACAGAGCACAAATTTCACAGTTTCAACCAGATTCAATGTTTCTGCAAGCTCCAGCTCTCACGGGCCACGAACACAGACACAATAGTCTTCACCCTAGGCGAGAGACGTTTCAGTAATTGATAGTTTTAGCCCCTGGAAGCTTAAAACTTGTTTTTTATGCTTTTAAGCCCTGTTAACCCCATTTCAAGGCTCTATAATGAAGTTAAAGCATAGGGAACATGAAATATGCTTGAAAACATTTTGGGTGTCGCTTCGTTTGGTCGTACAGTTGCGTTATTCGGTTAATTATGATGAAACTCGAACGGACGCGAAAAACGATCCAAATTAAGCGACAAATGGTATTTTTGCATTCCAATCACTAAAATAAAATATTTTAATGATTACAAAAATTTTTGGATGTCCGGATATGTTCAGAACGTAAGTTATGCGCGTAAATGCAAACTTATGCACTTTTTGACGCTTTTAGTCCCTATTGATCACATAAGCATATTTTCGCATACCGAACCCCTCAAAGCCTATTTCTAAGCTATATAAAGGATATTTAGGGTATGTTTAGCTTATGATCAAGTTCCAGAATGTTCGTTACTATACGAATCGGCATACTTTTGCAGTTTGTCATAAATAGTCCCTGCGATCAAATAAACTTGTATTCGACACACCAAACCCTTCAAAAATTATTTCTAAGTTATGTAAATGTTATTTAAGGTATGTTAAGCCTATGTCACTGTTCAAAAGTGTTTTTCGCGTTAAAACGATTACGTTTACGCATCAGTTTGCGTATAACTTTCCAGAAAGCGTTTTAAAGCTTGAAATCGAACTAGAATCAAAATGTAAAATCGTCAAACATAAATACACAAATATTAACACCAAAACACATCCTTTCATTGATAATTGATATTGTTTTACATCGTACATCATTTACAGAGCACAAATGTCACATACCAAACCTTTCATAAAGTTCTATATCTTGAACCTTTTCAAGATTTTGTCAATGTATGCACTTTGGTATAAACCTATCAAGCGCCTTGATCTATTCCTATAGATATTTATTCCCAAAATATAGGCGGCTTCTCCAAGATCTTTAATGGAAAAACAACTTCCAAGCCAGGTTTTTACACCTTCCATGGTTGGAATGTCATTTCCAAATAGTAGAATGTCATCGACATACAATACTAAGAAAGTGATGATGCCTCCACTAGCCTTCTTATACACACAAGCTTCATCGACGTTCTTGTTGAATCCATATTCCCTAATATTTTCATCAAGACAATGATTCTGACCTCTGGATGCTTGTTTCAATCCATAGATTGATATCTTTAACTTGTATACTTTATTAGGAAGTTTTGGATCGACAAAACTTTCAGGCTGAACCATATAGAAATCTTCCTCAAGATATCTATTAAGGAAAGCCGTTTTGACATCCATTTGCCAAATCTCATAATCATATTATGCAGGTATGGCAAATAATATCCTAATCGACTTTAGCATTGCCACAGGCGAGAAGGTCTCATCACAATCAACCCCTTGAATTTGATTGAAACCTTTTGCTACAATTCTCGCTTTATAAGTTTCCAAGTTACCATGCATGTCAGTTATCTTCTTTGAAAACCAACTTACTTCCAACTATTTTGAAGTTAAGAGACGGCACAACCAATTCCCATACTTGGTTGTCATACATGGATTGCATCTCTACGTTCATTGCTTCATGGTATGTGTTAGGTTCACCCGAATCTTCCACGTAGCATCCATCCATGAAAAATCCATATCTTTCAGGTGGATTACTGATTCTACCAGATCTGCGAACATTTTTTGTGCTTTGATCAACCACTTGATCGTTTTCAACAACCTCTTGTTGAGTGCTAGTTTTAACCAAACGTGTATCGGCTTGTGGTTCTTGATCCTTATCAAGTTCCACTATTCTACTAATTCCTTCCACAAGGAACTTAGCTTCCAAGAACTCAGCCTTTCGAGCAACAAATAACTTTTGCTTTGTTGGATTGTAGAAATAATATCCTATACCATCTTTAGGATATCCTACAAAGATACACTTAGTGGATCGTACTTCTAATTTGTTTGGGGTTAATTGCTTCACATAAGCTTCAAAACCCATACCTTTAAATATGATAATGATGGAGCCCTTCCATGCCATATTTTAAAAGGTGTCTTATCCACTCTTGGTTTGGGCCACATTGAATGTACGGGCCACGGAGAGCAAAGCGTAACCCCAAAATGATAGAGATAATGCGCTCCTAGCCATCATAGATCGAACCATATCCAAATAGAGTTCGATTCCTCCTCTATCGGAATGAAGAACTTTATTTGAGTTGATTTTGTACTTCACCTTTTAAAGGCTTTGAACATTTCAAAACTTTAACTTTGTGTCTCAGCAAGTACACGTAACCATAACTACTATAGTTTTCGGTAAAAGTAATGACGTATCTTTCACCATTCCTAGTCATTGGCTTAAAAAGATCACATACATCCGAATGTATGATACCTAATAAATCTTTTGCCCTTTCCCACTAAAGGGTTTCTTAGTCATTTTACCTTGTAAACTAGATTCACATGTATCAAATGAACCAACTTCATTTGTCTCCAAAAGACCATTCTTTTGAAGTGTTTACATGCGTCATCTGTTTATATGACCAAGGCGATAATGCCAAAGATAGGTCTCACTCAAATTCATTTTGAGTTTCTTGGTGATTGCTTGGTACATTGAACTATCAAATGATGTATTGTTATGAACCAATTCATAAATACCATTTGAAAGCATAGCTTTAAAGTAAAACATGTCATTCATCGAAATATAATTGTTTACAAACTTTAAATAAAAACCATATTGTCTTAAAAGGGAAACTTGAATAATGTTCCACTTCCTAGTCAAACTAGGAGCACACACTACATTTTTAAAACAATTTCCAAACCATTTGGAAGTTTCAAAACATAGTCTCCTAGGGCTTCAACTTGAACTTTCGTCCATTGCCCATGAAGAGACTAATGTCTCCCTTCTTGTAATGCTTATTTCTTTTGAACCCTTTGCAACAAATTGCAAATATGAGTTTCACATCCGGTATTTAATACCTATGTGTTAGAAGAAATAATATTAAGGTCAATATGTATCATAAAGATTGTACCTGAGGTTTGTCCTGCATCCCTCTTATTTTTCAACTCTTTGAGATAGGTTGGACAATTCCTATTTAAATGTCCTATCTCACCATACTCAAAGTATGGATCGTTCGTGGCAACCTTTGCCTTCTTTTGTTTTTGGTTTCGGTGGTTCCGTTTTAGCCTTTCTTTTTCCTTTCCCTTTGATGTGCCCCTTTCTTTGCAACACTTGCCTTGGATTCGGGGTGGTGCCCTTTCTTGTTGCCATCCTCATTGATCGTTAGAATGGATAAAGCCCTTTTATCCATATTGAGCCTTTTGAGGTGATCAATGTGGCTTTTCATCTTAAAGATATAAGATGATATCGATTGGGTTTCCTCCATTCGACATGCATGAACCACTCGAACCGTTTCGAAGCGTTCTACCCTTAGGAACATTTTCTTCAATTGGGTAATCATGTCGTATGCTCATGATGTTCAAAATCCTTTTGAATCTTGGGAATCCTAGTTCCTAACATGAGGCAAGAGGCTTGCATAGTATCCTCGGTATACTTAATACAATCATTATAGGCATCCTTATCTTCCATAAGAGGTTCATCGGGATTAGGATCGTTCAACACATAGGACATCTTTTCTTACTTGAGAACGATTCTTAAGTTTCGATATTAATCCATAAAGTGTTATGATTGAGACGATCCTTTTCAAGGATTGTCTTTAGTGATAGGTTACAGATGGTTTGGATAATATTGTTAGCGGTCATCTACAAAATTTAACAAGGTTTAATTTTAGTATTTTTGATATTATTATATTTTAATAATTAATACCCTTTTATGTCTCATAGACAATTAATAATTAAAATCTAGAATCCAACGTTACATTTAAATATTGGTTAGGTGACCTTTATCCCATTATTTAAATTAACAAGGTAGTCAACGTTTGACGATTGCAACCCTTTGCAACTTCTAGCCATATGGGATCGGTTAAACATCTTTATGTTTAGTTGGCATGTTTAATCCCATCAACACCTTTGTTCGCCATGCTTCGGTGACCCTAAGTTCATGGTTTACAAATCAAGTCGTCCAACTTACACACACATGTGAGTTTACACATATAAGTGGTTAGGTGACCTTTATCTTACAAACATGGTAACCCCACCTCAAACATACAAGTTCCCTCAGATGTGGTTAGGTGACCTTTATCCCACAAAAGAGTTCCCAAGTGATTCAAGTGTTGTATAAAAGGATGGTGTTTGACTTGTTTTATAAAAGGGATTTTGAGTTTTCAAAATTCTAGTTTAGAAAACTTTATGTACCATACATTTGGATGCATTCAAATCAATGGTACTTTAGTGAAAAACCAATTTTCAAGGTCCCATTTTATTATAAAATCATTCACCTTTAATAACCTTTTATTAACCATTTTTAATGATTTTTTAAAAGAACCAATTTTAAGCTTGTAGTTGATTATTAGTTTGTTAAGCATGCATATCCAAATATCATCCAAACAATAAAATAAGCAACCACACAAGCACAACATACATAACAATAGGTGCAAAACCATAGCCAACTATTTTGACCACACTTATTAGCCGAAACAAGTGTGTCAAAAGGTCCTTCCTAAAGGGTGAATATTGACACAAGTAATGTGTCGTTGGACTCCCACTTGATCACGCATCCAAATGCTTCAAGTCTTCCTTTTGTGTTGTGATTTCACCACTTTCTTTGGGCTTCCAAAATGTCTTTAAATTCAGCTCCAAACTCCTTTGGACTTCGAAAATGTGTTTTTGGTTATCGGGCTAAAATCCCGTTAAGAAATATGAAGTCCTTTAGGCCCGAAATTAGCCAAAACCAAAACCGCATTTTTGTGTGCATCTTCTTTTACAAAAAAACTATCCTAATACATTTTTTCTAGTAAAATAAAATGCACCTAATCTATTTACTTACATACCAAATGAAAATAAATAAATTACATATTTCACAAATGGAAGAACAAAGATAATAATTATTACAACCCTTTGAAATAATTAAATATAAATCACAAACACAAACATTCAACATATTCACATAAGGTCATGGTTAGGTTATGAACACCAAAATATATATCAACATATATATATAAAATTTAAGAGCAAAATTGGTTTCCTTTTTACAACCTACTTTTCAGCCAAGAATGAAAAACCAAAAAAGTGGGTTTTTGTCCAAACAAAAACAATCATCCAAATGACATAATTTTTCAAGATACTTTTATGCATGTATGAAAATAATCTTGAAAAACAAAAGGAGAATCATAATGAAAAATTTCAGCCATAGGGTTTAACCAAACCCGAAACCCGAAAATTTCATATCCTATGAAGCATGCACTCATATAAGCGGCTCTAGATGCCATTGTTGGGTTTTTCACATGTTTTTCAAAGTTATTTTATTCTTATAAAATAAAAACGCAGCGGAATATATATTTAAAACATGTTACTTTCTTGATATAAAACTCATTTTATATGTAAAACCCAATCCCGGATCCATATACGAACATGCATGCTATCAAAAAAACAACCATAGGGTGTTACAAGAATCCTACCTTCCAAGAGCAAGAAGTATGAAGAGGATGATATTCTTGAATAGAAATCTTCAAAATAGAAGACCTCAAGCTTGTATACCCCAAGCCTTCCAACAAACACCTTACGTTTTGCTAGGATTTCTACACTTGTAAACTCACTTAAAATTTCCTCTTGGAACCAACTCTTGGCCAAAAATGAGAGGACATTTTTAGAGTTCTTTGCACTTGAAAATCAAACTTGAAAAAACCTTCTTGATCAACCACATGTTGGCCGAAAATTAGAGAGTCTTTTAACAGGTTCTTGCACTTGAAAATCATCTCCTAAATGGCACTATGTTGGCCGATTTTTCTTGAGGATTTTTCAAGTATTCCATATTAATTTTGTTAGACAAAATTCTTATTAAAAGTGGTGAGAGAACAAGCCACCCACAAGACCCAATCATGGAGCAACTAGCCATGCATAGTGCATGCATTCCTGCTGGACCATCATACCATCTTGTTCATTTTGCCATTCGGTCGAATGACCATCCGGACAAGTAGACCCATTCGATCGTATGGTCATTCGAACCATAAACTCATTCGGATGAAGACACTCATGTGGATAACTGTCAATACGATCCAAGATCAGTCCTTCCGGATGATTGGACCTACTCCATTCGGATGGATGAGCAAATGCCTAAAAAAATAATAAAAAAGGCATTTTTTGATCGCAACGATGAGGACCTACTCCATTCGGACGACCAAGCTGGGTTGTTCGGGGACACCGTCTGGAGCTTCAGTGAACAGATTTGATTATGCGATCATGGATTGTGAAAATTAGTGGGGTAGTCATGATACTGGTGCAGAATGTTTATCATTAAGGTAATCTGACTATTTATGGGCCAAAACGTAAAATCCGCAATGATGAAAAACTGACGTTTTGAGGAAAATTGTCATATTTTCAGCATAGTCGAGTTTTTCACAGATAAAAGAGGACTGAATTGCTCAGTTTGAGGGGGAATTCAGTGATAGAGACGTTAGAATTTGCAAAAATGAGGGGGAATAAAAATTTTCAGATGTTCCAGCATTTTTGAAAATTTGTGACACTACAACAGTATTCGGGTGGTTTCGACTTCAGATTGTCAGGGGGAATGTGAATCTGATCGTGGGTGAAAGCCTCCGAGATCAAGATGATCCGAGGTGTTGATATCTGATCATGGACGAAAGCATTGGAGATCTGAGAATGATCGTGGATGATAGCTTCTGAGATCTAGATTATCCAAGGAGATGAATCTGATTGTGGACGAATGCTTCGGAGATCGGATTACATTACCAGATGATTTGTTTTCTGATGAAGATTTACTGATTGTGGAGAATACCGTTTACACGGATCTGTCATTCTTACGGTGGGTTAATCATTGATCACGGTAAATAGGATATCAGATCTTCAGGGGGAATCACGGATTTGAAGTTAACCAGTGGGGTATTTGAAGTTTCTATCAATTGCCGGTTGAGTTTTTGTACATTCTTAGATCGAGCAAGCGGAATGTGAGATCGTGGTGCTGATATGTCATATAAAAAACTGAGCTCGGATGCGGTTAAAGCTGAAATAGAGGATGTTGTATTGGTTAGTTTCAATTTGGTGATTGTTCGTGAAGGTTGCAGTTAAGCAAATCAGAGGAGAATCGTGAACTGTGCAAAAGACCTGAAGATTCATTTCAGGGGGAATTAGTGCTCTATACTGTCAAAAGCAAACCCGAATCATCAATCGAGGGGGAATCTATTGTCAGATTTCAAGATGCCTGATTGAAGTTGCAGAAAAGTTGAAGATTACCGAATATTCACACAGGGCTCAAGGTTCTCAAAGTGTTAGAGACGATTCAACAGTGACAGCCGAGGGGGAATCTGTTGGTGCATATTTTGTACGTCTGCCACTGTGCGAATAGCTAGATAGAGCGTGTGTTGAATATTGTATAGAATAGGATCAGTTGGACGTGGTATTGATAATGTCAAGGTCCATCCGGACGGATGGACAATAGAATAGTCCAAACCCCATCCGGTCGAATAGGTATTAATATTGTAAAGTCCATCCGGACGGATGGACACTATCTCACTCAGACCAGATAGGCTGTTACCTCTAAATAGGGAGTTGGGGTTCCCATTTGGACAAGCTTTTGGTTCCCAGAGGGGACATGCTGTCCAACTGGTCTCATGGTGCTGTAACTTGTTAAAATATGAATAGAGACCAGATTATAAGTAACTGCTCGGTGTCGTATCTATCTTCTACTCCTTTCTTAGTAACAATAAACGAACCGAACACGTCGTATCGGGACCGAGGCTCTATCAAACTTGCCGGTTCCTGGACTAGCATCTTCAATCACCTATTGATTGGATTCCGCATAATCAATAGGTTGTTTGATATCATTGAAAGATCCGTTTTCGGGACTTACAAGATTTTTATTTGTTTTTGTTAAGGTTTATGTAGTTTTTAGATAAGCTTCAAGATGAACACTTGTATTTTTATGTTTAAACATAAAACTAGAATGGAAATACAAGAATTTGAAGTTTACTATTTGCACGTAAACAAGTTGTAAATGATAAAGAAAAGATGAAGATGATAAGTTCCAACACCAAGAATTAAGCTCTTAGTATGCTTTCATTCTTGCAAGTATCTTTGATCTTCAAGGCATCTTCATGCATGTATGAATTTAGGTGATTAAAGTTTTGAAAATGAAAGGTGTTTGGTGGGGTGTTTGGCTGATTTTTGGAGAAGAAAAAGAGAGAATTTGGGTGTTGTGTTTTTATCAAATGATTTGCATGTTATGAAAGAAAATGAAGTTGTAGGTGTTATGTGGATTCCAAAGTCATCCATAATTAAATTACATAATCATCTAGACATCCACAAAAAAAACCATCAACTTATTCACAAACATGGGGCTTGTGGGGCCCACATGGGGGGGGGGGGGGTATTGGTTCAGTTTTTATAAAATGCTAAGTTTTTATAAATGTTAAGTTTATAAATTTTTGGATACTTTGTGTTGCTTGATAATTGTTGTCAATTAGTGGAGTAAACATTGTTTATGATGCTAAAAATATGTTAACTAGTTCACTAGACTAGTTAAATTATTGTTTTGACAATAAACTTGGCACTAGTTTCGTTATCGGATCATAACCGGATAAATTGTGTAACTTGTATGGTGATGTATACATAAGTATTTTTGAGACATTTTTGATATTTTTGATGCCGTTTATGATAATTACTATTATCAATGGTTCTTGTTAACATTACTAGTTGAGGAATTTTGATGCGGAAATGCTGAATTTTGCTGATTTCCTAGTTCGGATTGGACAATTTTATTGTTTAAGTATTTTTCTGGAGAGTATGATATCTAAGTTGTTTTCAACTAATGTTCTTATGAATAACTTGTTGTGGATATGTTTTCATATCCTGTTTTTGTCATTTCGGGCTGTACAGCGACTATCCTAACATGAATAGTGTGTTCACATTTTTACTAACTTGTCTAGAATATAGTTTATTGTTTTTGCAACGCAGCGAACTCGATATCCTAATATGATATGAAAATGTATATTCCTAGACTTATGAGACTTTAATCAAATGAAAATTAAGTCTAATGTGAAATTAAATAATTTAAATAATGAATTAATTCATACGGAATTACCGGGTATTTTGCCATTTGTCACAGTTCTTTTATAGGCCATCCATACGCATGAGTTCTCATGCGAATGAGTGAGGATGTTCATACGCATGTATGTGCTCATACGCACGTATGAGCATACTTTACAATCAAAATCCACATTAAACAACATAATTCACTGTCCTATACATTAAATCTAGACTCAGCTAAGACGTAGGCATTAGACATTATTTATCAACATCTATGTAGCAAATTACATGTTAATTTCTTAAAAGAGGGTTAGGGGTTATGGTTTGGGACTTCGGGTTTGGTAATTCTTGCCTTAAGGTGATGGCGAAATCTAAACGTTAAGGACTTAGTCTTTTTCATCTCTACTATTCTTGAGGAGATATCACCAAATCAAGAAGTCTATAGTTGTTGGTGGGGTAGATCCATTATGACTAAGTTTTACATAATACTAAACCCCAACAATGGATGGTCTCCCTGTTGCTTCCTTGCATTGTTGTGGGTTTGATCCCAACATTGTGGATGGTTACCCTTCTGCTTCTTTCCAATATTCTTGAGATGTAACGATGCCCACAAATGGGGTCCTACTACTTTATTCGATTAATCGACACAACTTTTACTTTTTCCAAAGAACTCTTTAGGTGGTTATTTTGTAGAGTACTTGGAACAACTTTCCAATGAGGTGTTTGATTTACTAACCTTAACTGGAGCCATTTCTTTTTTTATGCAGTAAATTTTTGGAAGTCCATTATCAATTAAGTTAACAGTAACATCAAGGGGGTTTAAAGCCTAAATGACCCTTATTTAAACTGATTTCAAAATGGTCTATCTTTTATTTATTTATTTTTATGTCTTTTTATAAAACAACAAAAACAACTCTTTTTATGGATTTGGCTAAACATTAATAACATTATGGTACTAAAAGCTCTTGTATCCTTGGACGACCTTTGTATCTTAGCATCACTATATTACGCCAACCATGAGTGCACTTGCCCTAGCGTGTTGTTTTGAGTGATTGTATCTTATTGTGTTTACAAGTGTAAGACTTGATTTCATGAAAAAAAAGGCTAAAATTGATTAATGTTTATATACACTGAACGCTACACCATGGTGTAGGATCTGGGTTTTATTACGGTCAATTTTCTTCTATGGGTAGTCCAAGTATTGTTGTGTATTCTTGTGAGATATCTGAGGGTGGTGTTTTTTCTGTTGCTAGTAAACATATTCCTTCTATCATGGGAGGTCATGGCTGCCAAATGTGTTTCGTCGCTCTCACTTTGTTATGGTAAACCCCTACCAAGATTCGTTGAATCGTTGAACATATAATATTCATGTGACACTAACTCAGGTTTTGGCAGTACACGTGTTTTGGCCTATAACAATACGATGTTTGGGTCAAGGGGCTTATTGTTACCTCTAGGGATTCTGTACATGTTAGGAGTTGGGGATTAGGTGTAGGGTTGGTTGTGTGACAACTGTCAAATTTCCATGTATCTGTACATTAATTAAACTATAATTTGTGGCTTAATGACTGTGCTGATTTAAATTAATGACATGAATGCTTTCTGATTATTGTCATATATATACAAGTGCATCACATATTGCATGATGTCATATCGTTATTGCATGCAACACTTTATGAGTCAAATGATGCACGAAACAAGTTAGCACAGTTATCAGACAAACTAGAAGTACTGACGGGAATTCAGTACTCAGACAGACATGATATTAAGACACAGAAAGAGCCAGAAACCAAGAGTTACACTAATATAGTGTGTAGGAAAGTAAGGATCATGAAACTGCCTTCCTAGTGATAGTTTAAGTGCCGGAAACTGCCTAAAACTCACACAAACTGCAGAATTCTGCAATTTTCAGCAAAAATCAGCTTTTTAACAACATAATATTATGCAGAATTATGGTTTAATGGTCCAGAATACCTTCCTAGGTGTCGGGAATCAAAACTGTCACAAAAGGGAACATAAATCACACTAAACTACGTAATTTAGCACCTTAACGAACCGGTAACCAACCGAACAACCGGACACTACCCGAAACACCAAATTTTCACTAGAAGCACTGTTTTATCATTTCCGAGCTAGTTATGGTCCCAAAACATCATAACACATCTTATAATTACATAACAACTAAAACACTAACCGTAACACTTAGATTCTAACTAGTTCTCTTAACCATCCATTACATCCCAACCCTACACCCCCCCCCCCATGGGCGACGGTCACAAGGGTGTGGCCCACCCTTGATTTTCTTTACATTGTTTAATTGATCTTGTTTATTCTTTTGAAACATAATATACAATGGGTTAAGAAATGTTGGAGAAGTTATGTTATAAACCACAAGTTCTTACTTCATGCTTTCATTTCTCACAAACACACCAACACTCAACTCTTTTTCCCTCTTCTTCCCTTGGCTACGGCCGAGAACAACCCCCACACCACCATCATTTTCAAGTCTCATTCTTCCATTCTCAAGTGATTCTAAGGTGTAAGGAGCTAGGATAAGAAGCTTGGTGCCATTAGAAGTAGAAGGACCTTTCTCTAGAGCTTTTAACCACCAAGTTCATCATCATCATCATCTTGAATCTCTTCCCTAGCCTTGTGCTAGTAGTAAGACTCTTGAAACTCCATTTTACTTCTCATTAATTTGGTTAAAAGGATATGTAAAAGATTGAACATGAAGATCATAAAGAATCAAGAACATAACTCTTAACATAAAGCTCTAAATCATAAGAATCATTGTTGTTTTAGTGTATGTGTGCTTCTTGAATGTTGATTACTTGTGTTTATGATGTTAAACATCATATGAAACTTGCTAGATTGTGATTAAACACATGATCTAGTAAGTGAGAGGATGATCTTGTGAAAAATCAAGATGATCATCCTTTATGTAAACATGAACTTGAAAGATGAAATTGTTTTTATGAATGATGATGATTAAAGTATGATATTAGTCTTGTACATGGATGATTTCAAAGATAGTTTTCTCAAGAAACCAAGTTTAATTACAAGATTTACAAAGTTATGATTTCTAAGGAAACTAACCATACTTTTAGTGTTAGAACAAGTATAGAAATATGTTGTTAACAAGAAAAATTCAAAAGATTGATTTTTAGAAAAATCATCTTCCAAGTTGTGAAAGTCTAAAATTTTCAAGAATGATATTTATAAACAAATAACCATGTTTTAAAGGGTAACTAAGCTTACTTAACAACATACTAAGTTACTACAAATTTTTACAAAATTTCAAAGTTCATGTTGTAGTGAAAAATGCATGATTTTGGCACTTGGTAAGTATTGGTTGAATTGTTGTTAATTGGTGATGATTTTAAAAGAAAATGATATGCTTTGAAAGCATGGAAACCTTCATTTTTGGGGGGAAACAATGGCAAAATTTTTCCTAGAATTTAAACACTTAGAAAAATATTTTTAAACAAGTGTTCATAAGTAAATTTGAACCATGGTTTTTCATATAAAGTTTGCCATAAATTTTGGTACAAAAATTATAAATGTTGGAGGTTGTTTTTTACAGTAAAAGTGACTAAATATGTATTTAGGAAAATATGTATTTAGATGTCACAATTGGTGTGATTACTTGTATATTATGTTTATTAGTTATATTATTTTAGGACTTAAAATAATATAACTTATCAAAATACCAAGAATTATCACACAAAATATTACCAAAATTCCACGAAAACAAATATATAATTTATACCCAAAAATTGGACAAACCGAACAAGGAATATGAACTACATAAATATTCCGGAAATTAAGTTCATATATATTTTGACAAATAAATTAAACGGTATTTTGGAAACTCAAGAAGAAACGAAAATTATAATTTTTACAAGTGTTACAAAAAAATATATCATATTTTGTCAAATAGAAAATTCATTATTTTTAATAGAGAAAGGATATATGTATTTTCTTGAATTATTAGAAAATATATTATTTGGAACAAAATATATTTTCTTAAACAAATTTAGAATATATTATTTTTGAGGTGAAAAATGGATTTATAAATATTTTCTAAGTTAATCTTGAAAATATATTATTTTGGGATTTATATGAAAATACAATTATTTTTGCCAAGAGTTATAGATAATTTTCTATAGAAGTCTTCTTAAAATATATATATTTTAAGAATATGAATATTGGTGATTTTTATTAAAAATAATATTACGGAAAATTTAAATACAAAAATCAAGTATAAGAATACTTAATAAATACAATAAAAATACGTATTCTCATACGTATAAGTACACATCGGAATACGCCACCAATACTTGGCAAAATACACAAGTTTAAGAATACATGTATAAGTATACCCACCCTTGGGGAAAATATTCACGAAGGATTACAAAACAAATTAGTTAAAATATCTTATTTTAACCAATATTCCAATAAATAATAAATATAATTTAAGTTAAAATATTATTATTTTAACAAATAATTATATACTTGGGAATAATATTTATGACACTAAGAAATGTAACTCAAAGATACTGTTGGTGCACTACATCTGTCGACTTCGTCTTGTATCGAGTCTTAGTCTTAGATTGTTAGATTAGGGCATTTTGTACGGGTTTTCCTTAAAAGTGATTTCACATATATGGTCATGTCCGTATATGTGAAACCCCTAATTAGCCTTAAAAGTGATTTCACATATATGGACATGTCCGTATATGTGAAACCCCTATGTACATATATGTGAAACCCCTATGTACACATATGTGAAACCCCTATGCTGAGAGGGAGGGTTTCGCTTTTATGGCAAGAAGGGGTCTCGCTTTTATGGACATCTTGTCCATATGAGCGAAATCACAAGGTCTATATATACCTCAAGCACGAAATCATTTGTAATCAGACCTTGTAACTCGTACCGAAGTGCTGCCGGATCGAGATTTGAATGTACAAGCTGTTAAATCAATCAAATCAGTGAATTAAGTGAATTGCTAGCTGTTTCTACGTTGATTACTTGTTTTCCGCACCTGTAATTGACGAAAACTCCTCTGAACGACTCGTTCGGGTCAGAATACGATCCTACAAGTGGTATCAGAGCTTCAGGAGGAGGAGTTCTACTTAGATTTGCTGGATTTCATCACTTTTTCTTACTTCTATACCTTCTTTCTTCGTCAGACCAAGATTTAACGGTCGGAATCGGCTCAAATTTTCACAGATCGTAGGAAATTGGTCATAGATAAATCCCTGAAAGTTTGAGCTTCAAATTCAAAGTAAAAATGGTCCAAAACATCTTCGAAGTGATTTCGCTTTTGTGTCACATTTACATGTGATTTCGCTTTTGTGTCACATTTTACATGTGATTTCGCTTTTGTGTCACATTTTACATGTGATTTCGCTTTTGTGTCACATTTGCAACTGATTTCGCTCCAAGGGTCATCTTAGTGACTAATTTCGCTCCAAGGGTCATCTTAGTGACTGATTTCGCTCCAAGGGTCATCTTAGATACTGATTTCGCTCGAAGGGACACATTTGAATTTGATTTCGCTTCAAAGACAGTATATCATTCTGATTTCGCTTTTACGTCAGGTTTACGTCAAGTGATTATCAAGAAATTCAAGTTACTACCGAATCATGGATTCCGAGTTCTACAACGCATTTGCTTCAACTCCGGCTTCTCCGGCTGAAATTGCGAAGAACATGAACATGGAGAATGAAACTGGAACAATGCAAAAACCTCCGAAACTCATGGGAATTGAAGATTATCACGGATGGAAGAAACGTTTTGAGAATTGGGTTCAGGCGAATCATCTAAAAGCCTGGGAAAGCATCGAAATTGAATACGAGAGACCAAAGAATTCAGCGGGAATCGATAAAATCATTTCAGAATTCACGGAACAAGAAAGAGAGAGTTACAAAGGAGAAAAGATGATGATCAATTTGTTACAACAGGCTGTTAAAGAAGATATTTTTGTGTTGCTTCAACATGATGAAAACGCTTATTCTATTTGGGAAGCTCTTAAAACGAAATTTGAAGGAAGTACTGAAATGCTTCAAAGCAAAGCAGCATTGCTGAAAAAAGAGTTTGAACTATTTGCGTGCATGCCTAGTGAAACAACAAAAAGTCTTATCGAAAGATACTGTCATCTTGTACGCACCATGTCACAGTTGAAGATAACAAAAACTCCAGCAGAATGGGTTGAAAAGCTTGCAGACGCGCTACCGCAACAGGAATGGGGTACATATTTGATGATATTGAAGAATTCCGGACAGTTTAAAAGGCTATCGATTGCACAGTTCATAGAGAAGTTGGAGGCACAGGATCTGGAGCAGCAGAAAATTGCTAGAATGAACAGTTCTAATCATCAACAAGATATTAAATTGTACTATAAAGGAAATGTTCAAACTGCTGAAGCAAGTCCAAAGATACAAACTGCATTTAGTGCTGGAAATCAATCTACACCAAGTAGTCAAGGTTCAATTAACACTAGTGGGTTTGCAACGGTGAATCCTCCAAGTGTTCAAAGTTCATCTGCTGGAAATGCTCATTCAATTCAGTGCAATGTAGCTCTACATCTTCAAAACGGTCAAAATTATTCTGAAGAAGTAGTAAAGCATCATATGGGATTATTGGTTACTGCATTGGAATCTTATGAAGGGTTGATTGCCGGAAGAATTGGTAATCCAATGCTAACAAAAGAAGATTATGACCAAATCGATGCAGAGGAGCTAGAACTGATGGATATTAAATGGGCTTTAGCAAGTGTTTTGAGGAGAGCAGAAAAGTTTAGATTGGTTACAGGGAGAACTGATTTCTTGGATGCAAATCTTTCTAATCTTGGATTTGATAAATCTAAAGTTGTCTGTTTTTGTTGCAGGGAAAAAGGACACTTTAAAAGAGAGTGCAAGAATCAGGAGCCAAGAGGAGCAAAGGAGTCTTCTGGAAAAGATGATTATTATAGGAAGACCATTTATCAGCAAATCACTCATCAACCACATCAACAAAAAGAGCCACAAACGGCACATGGAAGAATGATCGAGAATGCAAACAGGAAAGCTTATTTTGGCATTTGTGATCAAGATGATGAGAAAATATCTGAAGGATTTAGCTGGGACAAATACATTCCAGCTGATTCAAATGTTGGAGCATTTATTGCTCATATTATTCAAAAGCCTGAAATGCTAAAGGAATGGATGGAAGTGTTATCTGATGAAGAGAAAAGTGAAGATGAAGGATCTGTTTCATCTGAAAACAGTTCATCAGAAACAAGCGATGATGAAGAGACGGAACAGGTAAATGTTGGAAAAACTCATCTATCTTCTGACAGTTTTGAATTTTATTTTGCAGAAAAATTAAAGAAGCTGAAAGAGAGGAAAGCTGAAAAAGAACTGAAAGAAGTCAAAGTAGTTGAGAAGATAGTTGAAGTAGAGAAAATAGTTGAAGTTGAGAAAATTGTTGAAATCACAAAACCTTGTCTTACATGTTTAGAGTCTTGTAAACCATGTATAGAGAAAGATGAGAGGTTTAGTGAGTTAGAAAAGTTGAAAGAACAGTTATTGTTTGATGTAAAGAATTTGAAAAAGTCGTATGATGTACTGAACAGACATGTGAATAGTCTGGAGAAGACTAACACTGAAAGAGAGAAAGCTATGAAGATGTTGAATGCTACCATGATGACAAAGCAGAAAGAGATCAACATGTACATAGAAGAATGTGCAAAGTGGAAGAAAGAGTTGGATAGTCAAGCAACTGAAAATGAAAGAATCAGAAGATTGCTGCAAAGTTACAAAGGTTGTGACTACGTAATGGATAGAATTTATCCAACAGTTGAAGGTTTCGAGGCATTTAAAGATGAAGATAAAATCAAAAAGCCAAAGGAAAAGGATACTGGTAAGAAACAGGGTGTATGTTATAATAAGTGTCCGCCTCCGATTTGGGAAGGGTACTCATCTAGGAAACCTAACGAGGAAGAACTAAAACAGGCGGTCAATATTAAGTTAGAATCTGAGATAACCGATGTTTTACCGGACAATATTGATGTCACGTTCACGGCGTCCGACACAGATCATGAGTCAGAACTGATAAAACGAGTGGTCGATCAGGTGTTGGATAAGGATGAGGAGTCAGAGTTAAAGTCCGAGTCCGAAAGTTCGTGTCAGTCAGTCGGGAGTTCAAATTCATCCGAAAAGAGTTCAAAATCGTCGGGAAAAAGGGTTTACAGTAAAGAATTTTTGTTGTCAAAATCTAATTTGAATGATGAAACATTTGAAGTTGTATATACTTTGAATGATTCTGACAAATTATATTTTGATAAAGAGTTTCCAATAAGAAGTGTTAAAAATGAATTGATTAAAAAGGTTTTCAAACTTACAGAAATTAATATTTTTGAAATAAAAGATTTAAATCTTAATGATAAACCTAAAAAATACACCTCAAGAGTTCAACAAAGATTGAACAAGAAAAAAGGTTACAATTCTGGTTCTGGTTTTCAAAAGAAACCTAACCAAAATCGTAGCTACAAAAAGAAAGGACTTGGTTTTATTCCATCTGAAAACTATAAAAATGAAAAATATGTTCGTGATTTTAAAGCAAAAATGACATATGTTGCAGGAACCAGTCATGAAGAAGAAGCAAAGAGCTCATTTTGGAAACAGTCAAACCAGGAGTTTCTTGCTGAAAAGAGAAAGAATGGAGCTTATGTGAACAAAGAGACAAGAACCTGTTTCCGATGCAATGAAGTTGGTCATATTGCATGGAATTGCCCGAAAGCGACAAACACAAAACAGGGAGTTTCTGGAAAACTGAAAGAAGTTATTGTTGATAAAACTGAACCACCAACTGAAAAATTTAAAGTTTTCAAAAATTCAACATTTGAAGTTGGTGAGTGTTCGAAGAGATTTTACAGGCGAAGTGTTAAACTTGACAACCAAAAATGGGTTGTTAAGAAATTTGATGCAAAATCTGGCGATGAATCTGATTCCACAAAATCAGAGGAGCCACAGTTTGATAAGAGTGATGAAAATTCAGTTCTTTCAATGGATGATGAGAACTTTCCACCATTAAGAACTGAAAATTTTAAAAAGAAAACTGGAAAATCTGAAATCTCAAATCAGAGTTATTCTGAAAAGGATAACTTTGATGTTGAGAAAGCATTTAATGGGAAAGTTAAGAAGATTTTCGGGAAAATGGTTGAAAGGAAAGTAAAAGGGGTAAAGGAGTTTTATGCTAAAAAGAAAGCAACTTACACTCCAACTGCTTCTGAATTGAAAACACTCAAGGCTGGTCAGGCTTGGGTGGACATTTTCTTTGCTTAAAACACCTGACATGCCGGAGATCCCAAGTTTATATCGCGGATCAGGAATCGGCATCTTTCTTTAAAATTGTTTTTGTGAATAGTTAAATTTTGGCAAGTCATACTGCAGGAATTGCCGGAGCTTCCAGGTTGGTAAGGGCGAAGCAGGAATCGGCATCTTGATTGGTAAAATGGTTTGTGTAGAGATTTATTCCTACATAGGCTTGAATGCTGTGAATATTTTTACAAGAAGTACAGAGGTTGCATACATGCAAGTGGTGAATCAGGGACATTAAGTTGTACTTGATTTGCTACAAGTGGTTGAATGTAAAACAATGTGATGAACCCCTAACCTACAAGTGGTTTGAAAATTAACAAAACTTATTTTCCGGACAAATCATTTTGGTTAAAACAAACTTGAGTGTTTTGAAATCATAATGAGAAAATAGTTTTGTGAAAGGGGGAGTTCTGATTGTTTATGCCAAGTGGATGGAGAATTGAAGCAATTCGATATTAGTTGTCATGTTTGTGTACAGTTTGTTTTCAAATTTCCTAAAATGTGTTTGCATTTTAGGGGGAGTAAGAAATTTTCAGAAAATCCAAAAACATTAGAAAATTTGAAAAAGCCAAAAACATGATAAAATGAAAAATGAGTTTTTGTTGCATAAAAGAGGAAATGATAGTACATCAGTGGACTATCACAACATGCTAAAGAAATGGAAAATTAAAATGTGATAAACGATCTCACTGATGATGTGTCAGTAGGTTTTTGCACATTTAGTAGATTGTGACGAGATATAAACCTAAATTCAAACTTGCTTATTCTGTGGGTTAACACAAACTTGGATATATAGGTAACCCCTGAAATTTCGTTTGAAAGGTCCCTTATTCTGAGATACTAGGTCTTTATGCTCAGTGATATCTGGGGTATTAACCCGGGACTTCTGCTGAAAGAAATTTCTGACCTAGTCCCCGTATAATATTTTACGCTTGCTTGAAATATAGCTCACCCTCAACTAAAAAATGATGAAACATTGAAAAATGCTAATCATGGCTGTTGAAACAAAAGATCCTCTAAAGGGGACACACCAAAAGTCGAAGCCGTCATCTCTCTGCGTATCGAAAGATCGACCTGAGCTCTCACGGCCCTCGTACTATAATTTATTCCCCTGACAGATATCATCTGTGGTATACTCACCTGTAAGACTGAATATTGGGATCTGGATACGGGAGTATATTCAAGTAATGGGACACACGAATAAGTTCAAGAGCTTAAAACATTAACCTCATATCTCAGATCAATTGAACTTTGTGTGAAAATTTAAGTGGACAAACATACTGACAATCTAAGTGAATTGTTTAGAACTTAAAATGAAATGAAGCTTAACGGTGTTGGTGATTTGTCTCAAAAACTGATATGATCCTCTTACACAAAACTCACAAAAATATTGTCTGTAAATATTTCTTTATTGCATTTCTTTTCACTCAAAATTACAAAAAGATTTTCAGTGTGTTTTAGCATAAATTTTGAAAAATTCAAAAAGATTTTAGACGACTGATGTTGAAAAGCTGATTTTCAAAATTCCGAGTGCTAAACATTACGAACAGGTTTGGTAAAGTGTGTTTTGAAAATGTGTGAAATGAAAATGATATATATTCAAGTGGTTCATCAGAAATTGACATGATAAATTTTTCTATTCAGGGTTGTGTCTTCAGGTGATTAGTGAAGTTTCTAAATTTGTTAAATGTTAAATTTTGTGAAACTTACTTTTGGGTAGAGAATATGCAGGTAAGTTAGGTTACGATACCTGAACCTGTGAAAGCCAGACTACGATCCCAGCACAAGTTGAGGGGGAGTCTGTTAGAGAAAGAGAGTCTGAAGATGCTAGAGCTAGGAGCCAGAGATCCTGAAAGAGAATTGGAGATAGGATAGAGCCGGTTAGAGTGAAGGCAGCTCAGAGACAGATCAAGACTGAAGATGTGAAGACATGATATTGACAAAGACTCGACACTGCGACTCGTCAACATCTGAGGGGGAGTCTGTTGGTGCACTACATCTGTCGACTTCGTCTTGTATCGAGTCTTAGTCTTAGATTGTTAGATTAGGGCATTTTGTACGGGTTTTCCTTAAAAGTGATTTCACATATATGGTCATGTCCGTATATGTGAAACCCCTAATTAGCCTTAAAAGTGATTTCACATATATGGACATGTCCGTATATGTGAAACCCCTATGTACATATATGTGAAACCCCTATGTACACATATGTGAAACCCCTATGTACACATATGTGAAACCCCTATGCTGAGAGGGAGGGTTTCGCTTTTATGGCAAGAAGGGGTCTCGCTTTTATGGACATCTTGTCCATATGAGCGAAATCACAAGGTCTATATATACCTCAAGCACGAAATCATTTGTAATCAGACCTTGTAACTCGTACCGAAGTGCTGCCGGATCGAGATTTGAATGTACAAGCTGTTAAATCAATCAAATCAGTGAATTAAGTGAATTGCTAGCTGTTTCTACGTTGATTACTTGTTTTCCGCACCTGTAATTGACGAAAACTCCTCTGAACGACTCGTTCGGGTCAGAATACGATCCTACAGATACTAAGTCATAACAAATAAGACTAAAAGTCAAGGCACGACCCATCCGTCTAATAAACCATAGCACGTGTGTAGGTAGTCGTGCGACCAAGGAGAAGCTTCGAGTTATACCAGTTTACGAGACGCAAGATTGTGAGTTCATGTCCCCCTTTTCTTTTAACTGTTTTCAGTTTTATAACTTCGGGGGTGAAATACATGTTACAATTGTTTACAAACATTTACAAATGGTATGGTTAGCTAAGGAATGAACTGTTAGATCATGTGAATGGGTAGGCGTTAACTTGAGACCATTAATCCTTGTATAAGGACCGAGGGGCATGAGTGATAGATCTATTTTGGTGTTGCGAGCCCCACCCATGGGTCCGCGAGTTGACCGCATGTGGTGACTATGTCGTTCCAGCTAGGTGGCCGGGTATGAAATACGCAAAGGATTGAGCCTTTCTACATTGTTACACACATATTAATGACCTTGCAAATCATTAACTGATCGGTTCCTAGTTGCTTTCATACCAAGTTACAAATACATACTACAAATGTTTACATGGTTATTCGTGCACACATACAAAACACATGAACTCGCTCAACTTTTGTTGATGTTTTCAAAATACATGTATTTCAGGAAATTGAAAATTGATCTGGCGGGCGTTCAAGGTTTCCAAGATGTGTCTACAATAAACGATGTCATCCAGAATTGGAGGGTTTGAATCGTGTATTTATCTTAGATAGGATACATGGTTCAAAGCCTCGTTTTATTAGCGCCTTTTGTAAAAGTCCGTTATGGAACTTAAAACTCTGGTTGGTTTGTATTATTGAACTTGAAGTCTGTGTTTGGTTCTAAAAAAATATGGTATCTATTATTTTGAAACTTAGTTATGGATGAATGTCACACCCCCAAAAATACCCCAAGCGGAAACCCCTGCGAGACGTGTGACGTACCAGGATCTAGCCACCCATCACATTGAACTCATACAAGATTTTAAATAAAACTTTCATTCATTAATATAAAGTGTTACAAACAGTAATTATAAATCATCGTATTCAGCGGAAGCATATATCATTAGTTAAGTGTTTCATAAACCATATGTATAACAACCATTAGACTCGTCTCGTGATTTCCTTGTATCTCGACCCATGACCACTCCAGCTTCCCAAACAGTGATGCGTGTGAAGTGTGTGTATATAAGTTTAAGTATATTTTAAGCCCTTTTACACTTTTTAGCCAAGTTTTAAATTTATAAAACACGATATTTACTAACATTAAACACACATATGGGCAAGTGCACCCATCGTGAGCGTAGTATAGTGTTTGTAAGATACCGAGGTCGTCCAAGGACACAAGAGCTTTTAGTACCGGTTTATCCTCAACGTCTAATCAAATCAAAAGTTTAGAAAAAGGTTTTAAACTAGAAAAATAAAAACTAACTAAAATGCTGAAAAAATACAAAAAAAAAAAAAGAAAAACAGATAGACAAGATGAATCACTTGGCTCCGACTCGTGTTTAGTGTAATCTTTGATTATTTCCGCACTTTTGCACTTTTTAAGAGATTATCTTAGTTATTGTAGTAGGCCCCTCTTTTGAAGGTGATGTTACCCTCAACCCAGTAGTTTGAGTCAGCAAGGATACAATCCTAAAGGGTCGGATTATTGAAAGATAATTAATTAAGTTATTAATGCATATTATGGTAGGCCCCTCTTTTGAAGGTGACGTTACCCTCGGCTAAGTAGTCTGAGTCAGCAGGGATACAGTCCTAAGTAGCCGGGTTAAAGTATTAATAGTAGCTTACATATGAGGGGATCAAATAGTTTGGACCCCCGCCATCCAATACCGGTGGGTATTGAAGGAGGTCCTACTAAATTTGACCCAGGTCCTTGCAGGATCTATACACTGAACAAGGCAAGACTCTTACCAAACCGTTCCCTTAACCCCCAACCAGGTAGCCAACATACCTCCATATAGACTGTGGAGATATGAATGGTGAAAATCTTTTATTTTATATAGACAGTAAAATAATGCCAAGACACCACGGACAAACGATAAGGAAGAATGGTAAACTTCTGACTCAAGTTAACCATACTATTCTGGCTTTGATTCCAAAAAAAGATGTCCCGGATTCAGATCTAGATTACAGGCCAATTTCTTGTTGCAATGTTCTCTATAAATGCATAAGTAAGATAATTACGGATCGTTTAAAAGGAAGTTTGGGTACTCTTGTTAGTATCAACCAGTCAGCTTTTGTGCCGGGTCGAAAGATTTCTGACAACATTCTTCTTACACAAGAATTAATGCATAATTATCATCTGAATAGGGGTCCGGCTAGATGTACGTTCAAAATTGATATTCAGAAAGCATATGACACGGTTAATTGGACCTTCTTGCATGATATTTTGGTTCAATTTGGGTTTCATCAGAGAATGATTGAATAGATTATGACATGCGTTTCAACTGTGTCTTATTCGTTGAATATTAATGGCAATCTTCATGGTTATTTTAGAGGCAAACGAGGGTTAAGACAAGGTGATCCAATGTCACCTTATTTATTCACGTTAATTATGGAGGTTCTGTCGCTCATGCTTCAACAGGCTGCTAGTTTTCCATACAAATATCATGCTCATTGTGCCAAGCAAAAAAATATCAATGTTTCCTTTGCTGACGACTTGTTTATTTTTGTGCATGGTGATGTTGTTTCGGTAAAGAAAGTTAAGGAGGCTCTTGGGATGTTTACTAACGTTTCTGGTTTGGCTCCTAGTCCAGCTAAAAGCACAGTCTTTTTCTGCAATGTGCCACAGTCGATTAGACAGGAAATTCTGGAGATTATGCCGTTTCAGGAGGGTGTTTTTCCGGTTCGTTATCTTGGGGTTCCGGTCATTTCGTCCAGACTGCTCTTTAAGGATTGTAAAATTCTTATTGATCGAATGGATAAGAAGATTGCTAACTGGATGACCAAGTCGTTATCTTTTGCTGGCCGTTTGCAGCTAATAAACTCGGTTCTTTCATCTATGCATATATATTGGGCCTCTGTCTTCATTATTCCAGCTCGGGTTATTAATGAACTTGAGAAAAGAATTCGTAGATTCTTGTGGAATGCGGGATCGGAGGGTAGAATCCGTGCTAAAGTTGCTTGGAAAGATGTGTGTTTGCCGAAAGATGAAGGTGGTTTGGGCATTCGAAGTATAAATGATGTCAATAAATCGCTTATGGCTAAGCATGTTTGGAGTATTATAACTAAACGGGAATCCATTTGGGTGACATGGATTCACGAACACAAGATAAAGGGGAGAAATTTTTGGGAGGTGCCTTGTCGAGGGAATATGAGTTGGGGTTGGCGGAAAATTCTATCTATTCGTTGTATTATGCGGCCTCACATATGGTCTCTGCTAAAAAGTGGCGAGCAAACTAATGTTTGGAGTGACAATTGGTGTCCTATGAGTCCTCTTATCTCCTTTATTACTCCTCGGTCTATAGCTAATGCTGGTTTCAGTTTAAACTCATCGGTCGCTGATGTTGTTGACGCGTATGGGCAGTGGAGATGGCCCCAAGCATGGCTAGATTTGTTCCCGGTTTTCATAAGCATCCAAACGCCTCAGCTGGTTGATGGTGCTCTTGATCGGTTGGCTTGGAAAGCTCTGGATGGGAAGTATACAGATTTTGAATCGGCTCAAGTATGGAGTACAATTCGGACAAGAGATAATCAGGTCAACTGGGCAAACATGGTTTGGTTTTCTCAGTGTATTCCTCGCCATTCGTTTCACATGTGGTTAGTGTTTCAGAACAAGCTAAAAACTCTGGATAGGTTGGCGGTTTGGGAAGCTGGAAGTGCTACAAATCTAAATCTTATGTGCTGCCCGTTGTGCAAACATGATCGAGATAGCCGTAATCATTTGTTCTTTCAATGTGAGTTTGCAAGTCAAGTTTGGGATAAAGTGAAGACTATGGCGAAGTTGGAGAATGTTGATAACACATGGCAGTCTTTAATGTTATGGGTTGATCAACATTCTACTTCGAAGACAACTGATGATATTGTGTGTAAGTTGGTGGTAGCTGCGGCTACCTATTACATATGGCAAGAGCGGAATGATCGCCTTTTTAGCCCCAACCAATTGACTGCATTGCAAGTTGCTGAGAAGATTAAAAGCGTGGTTCGACTTCGTCTTATGGGTTTCAAGTTTCGAGTGGAGTCGGCTAGGAGGAGGATATACGAAATCTGGAAGATTAATGATAACAAGGATGATGAACCGGGCTAGTTGTTTATTTGTTTAGTTTCTTTTTTGGCCTAGGTTGCTTATGTTTTGGCCATGGTAGCTTGCTTTGTTTGATAACTTTTTAAGTTGGTTGTTTGCTTGGTCTTGTTGTTTGATGTCCTAGTCTTGGTATGCCAAGTCTAGTTGGTGTGTTGCTTTGACACATCCTTGTACTTTATTGGTTATTTATAAAATTCATCGGGGTAACCCTTTACCCAAAAAAAACGATAAGGAAGAATCACCTTCAACATAAGAAACTAGTTATTAAAGTCATTAATACATAACCAAGTAAAAAGTGCGAAAAGATTAAAAATAAAAAGTATTACACTAGACACTTTGTCTTCACCAAGTGATGTAAGAGACTTAGGCAAACATGGCCTTGATTGTCAAGAACTCTTACGATCAATCTTGGATCCCGAGACGACTCACACACTCTATGATGGACAATGGATGATGGTGGTGGATGATGGTGTTGTGATGGTGGTGGGTGGTGGGTGAAGTGTGAGAGAGGTGGTGTGCCAAGGGATGGTTTGCAAATGAGCCAAGCACCCCTATTTATAGCCTGAACAGTAGCTCGGGCACGGCCCCGTGTCCATCCTTTTCTCTGTCTTCATTAATTGCAGTTTGTCTGCATTAGTTGACCACGCCCCTGTGTCCGCTGGGCACGCCCCCGTGTGCAGAAGCATATCTGTACTATCAAGATTTGCCTGGATTCTGCGAATCTTATAGTTGACCACGGCCCCGTGTCCGCTGAGCACGGCCCCGTGGTGGGCGATAGAAGGTTCTATAGCTTTGTCTTTTATGCTGGCACTTGGGCATGCCCCCGTGTTCACTGAACACGGGGCGTGTTCAGTCTTCTGTCTTCTTGTTTTGCTTGGGAAAATGATGTCTGTGAGGTCGGGCATGCCACGTTTGTTCCTTTTCTTGTATTTATGTTAGATTTAGCTGCCTTTTTGCTTCTTTTGTTAATTTGAGCTCATTTAATCCTGAGAATACAAAAGGAAGACAAAACACACTTTTTCCAATATTAGTACTAAAAAGGGTTAGTTTTATGCCACAATTGATGTAATTTATATGTTGCATTTTGTGCACATCAAATACCCCCACACTTGAATCTTTGCTTGTCCTCAAGCAAAACTTTTTATAATGTGGCTTTACACTCCCAAATGGAATGGGTAGAAGAGAAGGTTTTTGGGCTTGTCATAGAGTGTCGGGATTTCCAAGATTTTTTTATTAGGTTTTATTTTTATTTATTTACAATCCTATTCGTCATGATTTATTTAAAACATTACATAAGATAAATTACTTATTAGGGCATAACATGCCTTTTTAAAATTATATTTATATACAAGTTCACATACCTCACGGGGGATCACTCAACACTCGGCCGAAGTTGTATTTTAGTGAAGCACTCGAGAGAGGCATGGAACTTACTCCTACCATAGGCTTGCCAAGCAATCAATCCTCCCCCTTTTTAACTATATACCTTTGTAAATATCAAGAGGACTTTTGGTTGAAGGGTGGCTTGGGTTAAAGCTAGGTGGTTGGGTTAGTGGTTAGTAGAAAAGGGCGAAAAGCGTAAAAAGCATCGGTTTTCGTAAGACTTTTTATTTTTTCAATTTTTTTATTTTGATGAAGCCATTATTCAAACAAAGTTATTTTTGATGAACTTGTTTGTTTATTTCTTTTGCTTCATCATCAACATTTTTTTTTGAAAAGTCATACGAAAAACCGAGCTTGTTACTAAAACAAAGGGTTAAAAATAAAAAGGGTTTTGGTGGGTGAAAGGGTGTTTGTTTTTGGGTTAAGAAATGAAAAGGTTTAGGCTCAAAGGGGTTAACTAGGGGGATTTTGGGTAGGTGGTAAAAAAAAAGAAAAATAATGGTGTAGAAATGAAAAAGGGTTAGTCCTAATGCCTCCATCATTTACTTACTCGGGTTTAAGTTGGTAAGGACCGGGAATGTATCGTCGTGGCAAGTTCTAGAGTTGTAAGAACCAAGCGGCTATTTACACAAGAAACGAAAAATGAGCATTTAGTTTCAAGATATGTATTTGTATGCTCAATAAAGGCTCAAAACTCACTTTTGTGGGAATGGGTTTTTATGTGATCAAGTATATGTAATTAAATTTCAACTAAACTTGTCATGCCTTTTCATAATTTTCTTATGTTGGTTCTTTTTATCACGACGCTATCGGTTGTAAATTTGTAAAAATATAACCTTTTTAAAATTTTGAAATTCCCAAATTAAACCTAGACAAGTAAAAAAATGAAAATTTTTGAAAAAAATTTGGGGTGATTAGCGGTTCCAATAGAGTTTTGTGTAAGGCTTGTAATTAGGACTTGCAAGATTCAAAGTTTTAGCATCCCCCCTACACTTAAATTACACATTGTCCTCAATGTGTCCCAAAAATAAGTTTTTAGGTTGATTGAATGTGTAAAAAGGTGTGAAAAAGCAAAATTTTATGTTACTGGGCGTCTGGACACGGCCACGTGTTCAGTCGCCAGTAACAAAAAGTTGTAAAAAGAAACAGAAGCCTGGACACGGGGGCGTGTTGGGTGGACACGGCCCATGTCCAGTTTACCTGAACTGGGCATTTCATGCAGATTGTGCAGCACGGGGCCGTGTTGAGTGTGCACGGCCCATGCTGAACCTGCTGTAATGAAGAAAATTTTGTCGGATGGCCCTGTTTTCGTGCATGGGGTGCTGGTCCAAGTTTCCCTTGCTATCATTCACCATCCCGAGTGTGTTTTATCCATTACAACATCATCCAAACACCAAATTAGCTAAAACCATCATTCATTAAGTCATAGAGAGAATTACATAATAAACCTAAAAGATTGAAAACAAAGCGGAAACTAAAATTTAAGGGTCCTAAATTAGATAGGTCAAGTGATACGTAAAATCATCCTAAGGAGCTCTACTAATACAATAATAACCAAAATTCCGGAAATAGCTTTCCGGTATCTAAAAGTTTTGTAGAACTCCGAGCCGAGAGGTATTCCCTAGATGTTGTTAGAGCCATTCTTCTATCTCTCTTGGGAGAAAGAAGGCGGGGTCATTTTCTTTAACATCTTGTGGAGGGGGAGAGACACCAACAGGAACCACTTGTAGTACGTCCCGAGGGGGCTCTGGATGTATGGCGTACCATTCGGCCGGTATGATAACTTCGGGAACCACATTCCATGCCCTTTGGGTAATGATTGGAACCAAAGGAGGAGAGGCGAGAATGTTCAACCTTTGGTGCAAAAGGTTGACCTCTCGAAGACATCCCTCTAGTCCCACCGTCAAATGATTAATACGGTCAACCAATGCTTCTTCCACCCCAGTCATCTCATTAATGGCCTCTCTTAAGGCGTAAACGTAGTTTACAAGAGAGTCTTCAACTGTTAGTGCAAAGATGTCTAAAGCCTATGTCTTAAGTCTAGGGGTCTAATTTGTCAAGTTTGTATAGTTTAGGGGGCTGAAATGTAATGTTTATGTTATTTTTAAGGGTGACCGTTTGAAGGTGGCTTGTAACTTTCAAACGGACAGGATTTATAGTCGTGATCGTTTGAACTGGTCGTGACCGTTTGAACAGGTCATGTCAGTTTCAAACGGACAGGGTCTTTGCCTATAAATAGGCTTGTGTGTTTCTCATTTGAAATGGTCAGCTCTGTCATGTACTGTTACTCTGCCGGATTTTCAAGTGATTAGTGAATGAGAAACGAGTATTAAAGTTACATTCTTCTGTTTTCTACTCCATTCTATCTGATTCTAAGCTGTTTAGGTGTTTCCGCCACTTAAATAGTGTATATTCACTCAAATTGACTCATTTGATCGGTCAAATCGATCCTACAATTGGTATCAGAGCCAGTTATGAGTAAATACACATGAATCAGTTGGTTTTTCTACACAAAATTTGATTTCTGGACCTTTGGCCAGACAAAATGGACTGAATTTTGGACAGTGTGTGTAAAACTGTGTTTTAACAAACCCTTGAGAATATCAGATCTAAACTCTAATTAAAAGTGGTAAAAATGGACTAAAAATTGGTGACCGTTTGAACGAAGCTTACCTGTCCGTTGGAAAACTGACCTGTCCGTTTGAAAACTGACCTGTCCGTTTGAAAACTGACCTGTCCTTTTGAAAATTGACCTGACCGTTTGAACAAACACGTGACCGTTTGAACAAGCACCTGACCGTTTGAACAAGCACGTGACTGTTTGAACAAGCACCTGACCGTTTGAACAAGCTCTTGACCGTTTGAGGATCTGATTTCTTGAATAAGTCCATAGTGTTCGTAATATTGTCCGATAGTCTGATTTTGTGAAAAGTGTGTGTTTGAAAACTTAAAAACTATTCGGTAAATCTAAAAATGGAAAACCAAGATTTTTTCAATTTCTTCGCCGGCAGTGGTATGGCAGCAGGACAAACCTCGGGTAGTCTTGTGCAAAACGTCAACATGGAGAACGAATTGGGAACAATGCAAAAGCCTCCCAAGTTGATGAACAGAGATGAATATGCAGGATGGTCAAGCAGATTTAAGAACTGGGTTCAGGCTAACCATTTTGAATGCTGGATGAAGATAGAGAGAAAGTATGTTCCACCAGTTGATGGTTTAAATATTAAGAAGAATATTGTAAGCCTGACAGAATCAGAACAGAATGATTTCAAAGCTGAGAAAAAGATGATTAGTATTCTCCAGTAGGCTATCAAAGAAGATATTTTAGTATTGTTGCAATATGAAGATAATGCTCAATCTATGTGGAATGCATTGAAAGCAAAGTTTAAAGGTAGTGATTCCATGATCAAGAACAAGAAGGCTCTGCTCAAGAAGGAGTTTGATATTTTTACCGGCATGAAGGGTGAAACTACAAGGCAACTAATTGAAAGATATTGCCATTTGGTACTTGAGATGAATAGATTAAAAATTGAAAAGACCGATGAAGAATGGATTGACAAGTTGTCTGATGCTTTGCCTTATGATGAGTGGGGTACATACCTGATGATGCTGAAGAACAATTCAGATTTTGCCAATTACAATCTTAGTTTGTTCATAGAAAAGATTGAAGCTCATGAGTTAGAATTGTTGAAGATCAAAAAGATGAACTCAGCAAATGTTCAACAAGATGTATCTCTTTATTACAAAGGCAGCACACCAGCAACTACAAATCTGAGTCCGAAAATACACACTGGTTTCATTGCTGATACAACATCAAGTTCTTCATCAAATACTTCACAAATAAACAAGTCTTCACCATTTGTCAGCTACGAGCCAAATGTCAAAGCTTCTGAACAGACATCACCACAAAGTTCGACCAACTCAAACAATCAGGCGTATGTTTTTGGGATCCAATGCAACATCGCAATCAATATTAAAAATGGGAATGAATTTACTGAATCAGCTGCGAAACAGCATATTGCATTGTTGGCTTCCGTGTTAGAGTCGTATGAGTCTCTGGTAGCGGGTAAGATCGGGAATCCGGACATGACCAAAGAAGATTACGATCAGATTGACCCGGAGGAGCTTGAGTTAATAGATATTAAGTGGGGGATGGCTAGTCTTGTGAGGAGAGCACAGCGCTTTATGGAAATCACTGGCAGAAACAACCTTTCTGGACCTGATCAGAAGCTAGGTTTCGACAAGTCTAAAGTAACGTGCTTCAAGTGCAAAGAAAGAGGCCATTTCAAAAGAGAATGTCCGAACCGAGAAGTAAATAATCATCAAAATCCGTTCACGAATGATTATTATAAGCAAGCAATCTATCACCGACCAAATTAGCAACCTGTAGTTCAAAGACCACAAATCGAGAACAAACCAGAGAAAGCTCTCATAGTGAATCAGGATGACGAGAAAGTTGATGAGGGATTCAGTTGGGATAAATACATCCCTGGAAGTGATGGACAGGCTATGATGGCTGAGATAGTTGAAGTGACCGAAAGTGTTGTTGAATCTGAAGTGGTTGTTGAAGATGTTTCTGTGGATAATGTGGTTGACATTGAGGAATCAGATGCAGAAGTTCATTACTCTCAATCTGAGCAGGAAGTATTAGCTAGTTCTTTGAGATCTATCATGCCTCCTAAATTTTTTGAATCTTTTGCAGGTTTCTTTGAAAAACCGACAACTGGATTGTGTCCAAGATATGAGGAGAAGAAAGAATTTGTTGAAGAAATGATCGATGTGACAAAGGAAATGACCGAAGACACTTTGAAAGAAATTGATGACAAGGCTCTCATGGCGAAACTGAGAGAGGTAGACACAGAACTTGTGAAACCCAAGTCTGTCGGTACCGAGTCAGTTCAAAAGGAGTTGGATAAGGAGTCGGGAATTGAGGAGACCAAAACTAAGAAAGTGTCTGAGTCAGAGTCCAAAGATGTCGGTAAACAGGAAGTGAAAACTGCTCATGAAGCAGATATTGTTGTGAAAGTGGATTCAATGTCTGAAACTCCATGCCAAAAGTGTTTACAATCGTGCATGGAGTGTCTTGAAAAAGACACTAAGTTTCAGGAATTGAAACAACATGCTGACATGTTAAAATTTGATCTAGGACAAGTCAAAGAAGCATATGATACATTAGCCAGATCAGTTAAAATGATTAAAAAGGAAAGTGTTTAAAATGATAAAGCCACAACACTTGCAAAAGCAACACTTTTTGATAAACAAGTGGAAGTCAATTTTTATATTGACACAATCGCATCATTAAAGAAAGAGTTAGAATTAACCAAAATTGAAAATGAGTGAATTGATAAGAAATTAATGAGCTATGTGGCATCATCCTATGTTCTTGAACAAATTGTACCACAACAGCCAAATGCTACACCGGTCTTTAACAGTGTTCCACCCCTAATGTGGAGTCATTATACACAAAAGTATCCAGATGGGGTGGAAGCTGCATTAAACCTCAAGTTGAGGACAATTGAGGATGAATTGCCAGAGAGCATTGATGTTATATTCTCTGTATCCGACACGGACAATGAGTCACAGGTCATCAAGACTGTTGTCGATCAGGTGTTAGATGAAGAGAGTGATAACTCTGAGGTTGAAGTTATGAAATCTCATTCTGAGAAGTCTGTTACTGATTCTGAAGACGAGGATAATTTTTTAGATAGTTTCATACCGAAATCAGACAAGAGTACGAATGATGATCCGATTATGGTGGTTTACACTATGATTGGAACTGACAAGCTTTATTCTGATTTCGAGTATCCGCTTTAGAATGCAAAGATTGAAAATGTTGAAAAGGTTTTCAAATTGGTTGGAATTGACATTGATGTGGTAAACAACAAAGAATTCTTTTCGAAACCTAAAAGGTCATTTGTTACGACATGTACCAACAACTTGGGCAAAAATAAGTGGGAAGGGAATGGTAACAAGAAAAATGGTAACAATTTTAAAAACAAAGGAATTGGTTTTGAGAAAAAGATGGCTAAAAAGGCTGTCAAGCCAAAGGATAAAATGAATGATATCTTTGTTGTTGGACCAAGTGTGGATGATGAGTAGGAATACATTTTTAGTCAGAAAGCCGTGGACGATTTCAATGCGGCGAAGAAACTAAAAGAAGAGTCGTTTAAGTCAACTTTTGTAGAGTATGACTAAAGAGTTTGCCATCGCTGCAATGAGATCGGACACATGGCAAAACAATGCAAGAAAGTTTTTGAGAAACCTATCGTAAAATCTGTTGTTCAAAAACCTCGACCTAAGTCACCAGTTGACAAAAAGGGTAAAAAACAAATGGTTTCACCAATCCGCCTCTTGAAAAGAGGTGAATCATTGAAGTTGGAAGATAATCCAAAATCGACATTCGAGATTGGCGAATCTTCAAATTCACAAAAGACTTCAAAGATTTATCCGAAAACAAAAATTTTTGAAACTCAATCATGGGTGGTTAAACCAAAACAATCTGTTGAGGTGAAGAAAATGGAAAATGAGTTAAAATTTGAATCAAAAGTCTTTAATCCCAATGTTCTAAATATTTTTGGAAAAATGGTTGACAGAAAAGTCAAAGGGGTAAAAGAATTTTATGAATCAAAAGTGGTTGCTAATGATAATCATGAATTTGAGCTTGATAAGTTGCTTGCAGAGTTTCCCCCGATCACAAATGAAGTAAAACCAAAAGTTAAAACTGATGTTCCGAATGTCACGTTTAACTTTCCAAAGATTGATGAGAAATGTGATATAGTGTTTGGAAGTGTCTCAACAGTTAAGAAGCCATGGGCATCATTGTTTGAATGAATTGCTCTAATGTTTACAGGGGCTGCCCAAGTCTATAATTTCAAAATGGATAATGGACAGCGGGGCCTCAAGACATATGACGGGGATGCTAGCATTGCTTTACGACGTTAAATCAATCAACGGAGGTTACGTGGGTTTTGCAGGAAACCAAGGAGGAAGGATTGTCGGTCAAGGAACATTAACAAATGGAGTAATTTCGTTCGAGACAGTTAACTACATAATTGAATTGGAAAACAATTTACTCAGTATTTCACAAATTTGTGATAATTCTTTTACCGTACATTTCACTAAAAATGAATGTCTTGTCTTAAAACCTGGTTTCAAAATTCCGGAAGAAATGGTGTTGTTGCGAGCTCCACGAGTAAATGATCTGTACATTCTTGATATGAGTGTCGCAACAACAACAGATTATCAAAAACAATGTTTTGTGTCAAAAACCAAAGCTACTGAAAAGGATTCGATAATGTGGCATCGAAAGATGGGCCACATTCATATTAGAAAAATGAATTTTCTTGTATCAAATGATTTAGTTGAAGGTGTAAATTTGAGAAATTTTCACTTGAATGATGACTGTGTAGCTTGCAAGAAAGGAAAGCAGACCAGGAAATCACACCCACAAAAGTTGCTGAATTCAATCAGAGTACCGCTTGAGAGACTCCACATGGATCTCTTTGGGCCAGTGAATGTGCAGAGTATCAGTGGAGACCTATATTGCCTGGTGGTAACTGATGATTACACGAGATTCTCTTGGGTGGTGTGCATGGAAAGAAAGGATCAAACGTTTGAGTCATTGATGATCCTATTCAAGAAGATGGAAACATTGTATAAGGTGCCAATTAGAAGAATCCGAAGTGATAATGGGACGGAGTTCAAGAATAACCGCATGCTAGAGTTCTGTAACAAAAAGGGAATTCTTCATGAATTCAGTGCACCATTCACTCCACAACAGAATGGTGTAGCTGAAAGAAAGAACCGTACTCTTATTGAAACTGCTCGAACCATGTTGGCCGATTCAAAACTACCGATCTATTTCTGGAGTGAAGCTGTGGCAGCGGCATGCTATACTTTGAATCGAGTGCTTACTGTCAAGAAATACAAAAAGACGTTCTTTGAACTTCTTCACAGATATAAGCCTAATCTTAAGTTTCTAGAGCCGTTCGGATCACCGTGTACCTTCATAGATCAAGAAGGAAAGTTTGGTGCGAAGAGTAATGAAGGTTTCTTTGTGGGATACGCAAGTCCTTTAAAAAGAGTGTTCGTTCCATGATTGAAGAAGGTAATTGAAGTTCTTCATGTGGATTGTCAGAAACACACTGCGTCACCTCAACTTCCCGAAAACAGATTGTTGTTCGATTATGATAAACTCTGGGAATCGTTCCAACTACCTACGGAGCCAAGTGAAGAGGAACTTGCTTACTTGTACCAACAACAACAATCATCTTTTCAAGATCAGGTGCCTAGACCGTTGGTGGTTTCTCAACCAGATGTGGATACAAATGCTTCTACAACTGGTGCAAACGATCACGAGGCAGGACCGAGTGGAACAGCTCATGACGACCCAGTAGAACCAGCTCCATCATTTGATCAATCCGATGACTCAGATTCGGAGAACGGTCCGATATTTGATGAGGATCCAAATGTTGCATCGACTGAAGCTGAGAATCACACCGGTGATCTAGATATCTCTTTTCAGCAATCGGAAGTTGTTGTGCCTGACACCATCATGCCACGAACATTATCTTACCATCCTTCAGAATAGATTATAGGAGATCTTCAGAGTGGTGTTAAGACAAGAGATCAAATCAACCGTGCTCTTACTTGTTTTTATACATCGATTGCTCCTTTACAGAAAGATTTCCACTTAAATGTTTTATTTCGCAGATCGAGCCTAAAACATATAAGGAAGCGTTGACAGAAGACAGCTGGGTGATTGCAATGCAAGAGGAACTGCAGCAGTTTGAAAAGTTGGGTGTTTGGAGATTGGTCGATCTACCCGAAAACCAAAAGATGATTAAAACGAAGTGGGTTTTCAAATGTAAGAGAGACGATAGAGGTGTCGTGGTCCGGAACAACGCATGATTAGTGGTACAAGGCTTCAGTCAACAAGAAGGAATTGATTATGATGAGGTGTACGCGTCCGTTGCTCGACTGGAAGCTATTCGGATCTTCCTGGCATTTGCATCATGGAAAAACTTCAAAGTGTACCAGTTGGATGTTAAATCTGCCTTCCTGTACGAAAAGATTAAAGAAGAGGTGTATGTGGGACAACCACCGGGGTTCACTGATCCACAACACAAGAACAAGGTCTATCTTCTGGATAAGGCACTCTACGGTTTACACCAGGCCCCGAGAGCCTGGTACGAGACGCTCTCTCAACATCTTTTGAACAACGGGTTCATTAGAGGGACAGTGGATAGCACATTGTTCACAATGGAAGTTGCAGGTCATCTCCTAATTGTGCAGATCTACGTTGACGATATCATTTTTGGTTCGACCAACGACGACTTGTGTAAAGAATTTGAGGCTGTTATGAAGAGGAAATGTGAAATGAGTTCAATGGGGGAGATGAAGTTCTTCCTCGGGCTGCAGGTGGAGCAGATGCCCGATGGAATCTTCATTCATCAAACAAAGTATGTGAAGGACGTGCTTGAAAAGTTCGATATGGCTCAATACAGTCCAGCAGCAACCCCCCTTGCACAGAATCATGGTATTTGTCCTGACGAAAGTGGCGTCAAGGAGGAGGAGACATTGTACCGGTCAATCATCGGATCCTTAATGTATCTCACTGCATCCCGATCGGACATCATGTATCCGACATGTCTTTGCGCCATATATCAGTCAAGCCCGAAGCAGTCACACCTGACAATTGTGAAACGTATTTTACGGTATTTGAAAGGCTGCCCAAGCACCGGCTTGTGGTATCCTAAGTCATATGACTTTGCTCTCTTAGGTTTTGCTGACTCTGATTTTGGTTCTTGCAAGCAGAATGCTAAGTCCACCACTGCTGGGTGTCAGTTCTTCGGAACTTGACTTGTTACCTGGCAGTGCAAGAAACAAACCGCGGTCGCTCTCTCTACATGTGGGGCTGAATACGTTTCGGCCTCCAGCTGTTGCTCACAGATCCTTTGGATCCAACAGCAGATGAGAGATTACGGTTTGCAATTCTTGGATACACCGATATTTGTGGACAATGAAGCGGCCATTAACATTACTAAAAACCCGGTTCATCACTCGAAAACTAAACACATTGAGATTCGGCATCACTTCATACGTGATTGCTTTGAAAAGAAGTTAATCAGAATTGAATATGTGCACACCGATGAACAGAAGGCTGATTTTTATACTAAACCTTTTGATCGAAAAAGATTTAACTATCTTTTAAAATTGAATGGGTTGAAAAATTTGCTTTCTGGGAGGGTTACTGAGTGTGAAGCTGCGGAGGATGGCGATCAAAAGTGAACCACATCATGTTGTCAACTTTGTTTGTACAGTTTGTTTTCTGCTTTTCGATAAAAACAAAAACAAAAAAATATGTTTTTCTTTTTAGGGGGAGAAAGTTTGCAGAAAAATACAAAAACATGATAAAAACTACAAAAACCAAAAACATTTGAAAAAGTAAAAATGAGTTTGTGTAAAAAAGGGAAATGATAGTACATCAGCTAGACAGTGCAGTACGCTAAAGAATTGTAAAGTTTAAACGTGTTAAGCAGTATTGTAGATGATATGCCGATAGGTTTTTACACATTTAGTAGATTTGTTCGGGATATAAACATAAATTTTACTTGCTTTTATGTGGGGAACATCTCTCGGATATATGGGTAACCCCCGAAATTTCGTTTGAAAGATTCCTTTTTCTGATATACTAGGTTTGTTTACTCAGTGATATCTGGGGTATTATTCCGGGACATCTGCTGAACGGTAGTTCTAACCTAGTCCTCGAATAATACTTTCCGCAAATGCTTGAAACATAGCATCGCCCTCAGCATATATGATAAGACAATAAAATTGCTTAGCAATGCTGTTGTAAAAAAGATCCTCTAAAGGGGACACACTCAAAAGTCGAGTCATGATCTCTCTGCTGAACGGTAGTTCTGACCTGAGCTCTCATGATTCTTCATAATTTATTAACCCCTTACAGATATCATTTGTGTTAAAACTCACCTGTAAGACTGAATATTGAGATCTGGATACGGGGGTATATTCTGAGGTGGGACACATATGAAAGTTAAGCCTTAAAACATTAAATACGTATCCTGAACAGATTGAACTTTGTGTGAAAATTTAAAGTGGACCAGTATATCGACAATCATTGCAAATTGTTTAATGCTTATAATGTTATTAAATCTTAACGGTACTTGTATCTCGTCGGCAGCTGATATGATCCCTTAACACGCTCGCAAAAAGATTGTGTGTACAGTTTATTGCTTCTCATATTCTAAATCCAAAAAGATTTTATTTTTTCCATCTTATTTTAGACAACGGATGTTGGGGATTGGATGATCAAAGTCTTATGTGCTAAACATGTCGGATCTTGAGGGTTGGGAAAGCAGTTGATTGTGAAAATGATCGGTAATTGATTCAATGTACAAAAGTTCATTAACTTGAATTTACTTTCTGTTTCAAAATATCAGCAACTTCATAATTTGGTCAGTCAGGGTCATTAACTTGGACTTGACAGGCTAAACAGTTGACCAATGTCATTAACTTGGACTTGGTTAACTGGGTGTGTCGGTAAAAATTTGAAAAATCAAATAGTTTGAAATATCTAAAATCATGACCATTTGAAGATGGCGTGACCGTTTGAAATAGGCCATCACGGTTGAAAAAGGCATGACCGTTTGAAAGTTGCCTTCGTGACCGTTTGAAAAATAATTTGCCAGCTTCAAACGGACAGGGGCTAGGGCTATAAATAGCACGTGGCCGTTTGAAAAATCATTTATCACCCTCTCCGTTTGAAGATCTATTTGAAGCGATTTCAAACGGTCATCAAAAACTCGAATTTCCAGCCGTTATTCTGCCAAAATTTCAATAGAATTGTGTGTTTATTGTTGGCTGGTTCAACTCTAAACATGGTGAAGGTTCGTATCAGTTTCGATTTATCACAGATTTTATGTTTTTCTGATGTCGGTGATATCTGTTGTTAGAACACTTAGATTTAGGGTTTTAAATGTTTAAATCTGAAATCAAATCATAGGCTTTGTGTCGGTTTTGGTTATAGATGATTGTGTGTTAGTTTAATTGAATCAGATTGATGTGTTTGTTGAATCTTGTCGTTTGAACAGATCTTTAAGGTCAGATCTAGAGAGTTTTAGGGATTGTTGTCGGATAAAATTGGTACCAATGTACTCGGAATCAAACAGAGATCTTATCTACATCATCAATTTGACAACAGATAACTTAGAAATTTTTAGGGTTGTGACAATTTCAAACGGTCAAGTGAGTAGTCAGTTTGAGGGCTGTCCGTTTGAGGACGTGACCGTTTGAGGAACTGTCAGTTTGAGGAAGTGCTCGTTTGAAGTGTGTCTTTACAAGATCTTGTTTGAAATGTTTCTAAATGTTGTAGTTTATCAAAGTTTACTAATTGTGTTGTATGATTATGTGTGTGCAGCCATCTACAGTGTTGTCCAATCCTAATCATAATGTGTGCTGTGATATGGATGAGCAGCAGAATCCATTGTTGTCTGAATTTAGCAGTATTCTGGATTTTATGAGGAGAGTTCCAATTCAGAAAGCTTTGACAGACAGACGTTTAGTGTTCAAATCTCATATTCAACGGTTTTGGAAAAATGCAACTTATGATGAACAAAGCAAAACAATCAATTCAGTTGTTAGGGTTAATGATGAGAAGAAACCAATTATAATTTCTGAAGCCACTGTTCGAGAAGTAATTAATTTCCCAGATGAAGAGGATTCGCCAACGAAGTTTCCCGAAAAGATGGTAAAGGGTTGTATGTTGAGAATGGGCTATGCTGGTGATTTAAACAGTGGAAGTTATTTGAAGTCAAAATTTACAAAGCCGTACAAGTTTCCTATTCATTCCGTGTTGATATCATTGAGTCACCAAAAAGGAGGATATGATACGATACGTGACTATTTGATGAATATGATCGTAGCTCTTGTGTTGAACAAGAAATATAATTTCTCTCATGTCATTTTTCATTACATAATTGATGAAGTAGTTTCAAACAGAAAGACTTGGTTATATCCAAGATTTATTCAGATGATGATAGATCATGCTTATCCTAAAATTGTTCGAGATGAAGTAAATGATGTGTTGGTGTTATCACATATGGATAATGATTCTATTCGAGCTTTGGCAAGATATCACCCAAAATATCCAGAGCCAACAAAGATTGCTGAATTTTTTGGTGCTATTAGAGACAGAAATTATCAGGATCCTGATCCTGAAAATCATGAACACTGGAGAAACAAAGAAGAAAGAAAAGAAAGAAGTTACGTTGATGAGATGAAGGTTCTTGAAAAGTTCATACCAAAGAGAAGTGAATGGTTCTTAAAGGAACAGAAGAAGAGGACCAGGAAAACTACTCCTAACGTACAGAAAGATGAAGGTACTTCTTCACAGCCGAAGAAGAAACAAAAGAAAGCGGCAAAGACTTTGTTAGTGGATGAGTCTGAAAAAGAAGTCAATGTGGAAATTGAAGCTGAAACAGAAGGAGTTACAGAAAATGAACAAGATCCAGTTTCTCCTAGTACTGAACAGTTATTGAAAAATATTGGGGATGAATTAGATCAAGAGAAGATTGATGACATTGAAGGTAGTGATGATGTGGATAAAAGTATCACAAGTTCTTCTGATTACGAAGTAGATGAGACTGAACGAGCTAAAAGAATTCAAGCTGAGATTGAAAAAGAAAATCAGCTAAAAAGAAAGAGACGAGAAGACAAACAAAAAGATGTTGATTATGTTCCTTCTCAGGAAGAAATGCAAACGTCTAAAATGTCTAGCAAAAAGAAGAAAGTTCATAAGAAGAAGAAAATGGTTTCTCCAAAGGTAGCCAAATGAAAGATGATTATCAGATTGCCAAAAAGTACACCAAAAACAAAACAACCATCACAACCATCTTCACCACCACCTGTTTCTTCACCACCTAAATCACCACACAATTCACTTCCAAAACAATCAACTCCACCAAGACAACCCACACCACCAATACATCAATCACCACCATCACATCTATCACCACTACATCTTTCACCATCACATCAAGAACAACCTGTACTTTCTTCACAACGTATATTTCAAACACCACCACCTTCACAACCTATCATCCATACAACACCTGGTTCTTCGGGGTCCAAAAGTTTTCCACTTATTCCTCTGAATATGAATATTGGACTTGAAGATATTGGAGATTTAGATTTTGTGGATAATGTTCAATTGAAGAGTGTTAATGATAAAGTTGAAGCAGTAATTGCTGAAAACAAGAGATTGGCAGCTGAAAATAAAATAGTAGCTGATCGTGGTAAAATTCTTGAAATGCGTGTAAAGAAGCTAGAATCTGACAACAAGACACTACTGAAGAAAGTAGAAGCTGATGAAGCAGAGATTGATATTATGAAAGTTCAGATTTCTGAATTATTGGATGAAAAGAAAAGCAGGGATAATCAGCTAAAACATTATGAGTTAAAAAACAAAGAACTTGAAGCTGCAAAAGCACAGAAAGAGCATGAGTTGTATATGTTTAATAGAGTGTTGGAAAGTATGCTTGGTAAGTCTGTTGAAGAGAAATTTGATGAGCTTACACGGGAGGAGGTCAGAGCTGAGAAACAAGCAGAGATTGATGCTCTGATGAAGGTTAAAGGAAAAGAGCTTGAAGTTTTCTCTGGAGTAAGGGCTATTGTGTTAGTAAATGATCCTGAACCAGTGTATGAACAGCCTGTTCCGCTATCTTCTGTTGCTGCTATAGTTGAAGAAGATGTTTTGCAAGAAGATGTTCATAATGTTGAAGATGATGATGAAGAAGAGGATGATGATGAAGAAGATGATGATGATGAGAAAGTGTTTTCAGCAAGCAGTTCAAGTGATAATGACGATGATGATGATGATGATCAAGGTGCATCTGGTTTTATAATTTCTGAGAGGTCTAAAGAACAAACTGCAGATGATCTGATGAATGATGCAGTAAATGAAGAATCAGAAGATGTAACTGGAAAGGGGGAGAATGTTGGTAATCAAAGTGTTGATACTGTTGAAAAGCTGATCTTGTGCATTGAACCTGAAATTGAAGATGGAGAGATCAGACATACTTACATGTTAGATGAAGTTTCAAAGATGATTAATGTGAAAGAATATGAAGTTCAGTCTGATCTGGTAGAAGAGTTAAATGCATTTGATGTGAATCAAAAAGTTGAATATAAGTATAAGTATGTTGAAGATGCGGATTTATATGATCGTGTTGAAGTCGAAGATTGCACTGATGAAGAAACTGAAATTGTTAATACATCTGGTCTTCCTACTCTGATGGAATTTTTCACTGAAGAAAATAGAGATGAATTGAAGAGAAAAGTTGATGAAATTCTAAAAGATAAGAATGTTGATGGAACTACTAAAGATTCTCAGAAAGAAGAAAGAAAGAAATGGTTTAGACATTCTAATGAAAGAAAGTTCAAGAGACCACTGAAGTTCTATCAAAGAGACAGAGCTGTGTCAATGGGAGATATCATTAGCTGGGGATTTCTTCCTCAGGTTAATGCATATGCTATTCGTAGAGAATGCGGGGTACAGTATTTTGAATATTTGTATGATGTTATGTCCTTACCCTGGTGGGACGTGGAGGAGCTAGCGAAGGTTAGAACTTTGGAGTATCAAGTCAGGAAAAATGATGCTATCATGTGGGGTTTTTTAAAGTTTGAAGCTTTGAGAGAGTTCAAGCATTGGAAACCGCATTATCCAAAGAAGGAGAGAAGAATCAATCCTGAAACTGGTAACGAAGAAACAATCTTGAATATAAAGAAGCCAAGAACTATGAAGATTATACCAGTACCAAATATGGAGCAAGATTTCTATAAAGGCTTCATGGATTGGGTGTATAGCTGCATATCAACTGAAGCGGTTATTACTTATCGGGCTGGAAGTGAAGTTAGAGAAATTCATGTGTTTGATCCGATGTGGTTAGTGAACTGCTCTGCAAAAGATATAGAATGTCTGTTTATACACAATATTCGTTTTCAAGCTGAAGACAGAGAGCAGGCAATGCAATTTCAAAGAGTTGTTTCTATTTGTTTTCAAAAAGGCATTAATGCAGATAACAAATGGAACTCTAAATGGTGGAAGCTTGAAGAGAAAGTCAAGTTGAAAGTTGCAAAGGAAAAGAAAGAAAGTGAAGAACGAGATCGTATGTTGCGAGGCAAGTTTATGAGAGAGCAGGAAGCAGAAAGATTGAAAATTGCAAAAGAGAATGAGAAGATTAGGAAAGCATTACTGAAGAAACCTAAGCCTCGTGAAGAGAAGTTCAAGTCCCTATGAAGACCAAGACTGAAGACTCCGGATGTATCCAAGGGGGAGTTTGTTAGTGCAAAGATGTCTAAAGCCTATGTCTTAAGTCTAGGGGTCTAATTTGTCAAGTTTGTATAGTTTAGGGGGCTAAAATGTAATGTTTATGTTATTTTTAAGGGTGACCGTTTGAAGGTGGCTTGTAACTTTCAAACGGACAGGATTTATAGTCGTGACCGTTTGAACTGGTCGTGACCGTTTGAACAGGTCATGTCAGTTTCAAACGGACAGGGTCTTTGCCTATAAATAGGCTTGTGTGTTTCTCATTTGAAATGGTCAGCTCTGTCATGTACTGTTACTCTGCCGGATTTTCAAGTGATTAGTGAATGAGAAACGAGTATTAAAGTTACATTCTTCTGTTTTCTACTCCGTTCTATCTGATTCTAAGCTGTTTAGGTGTTTCCGCCACTTAAATAGTGTGTATTCACTCAAATTGACTCATTTGATCGGTCAAATCGATCCTACATCAACCGTTGATGATCTTCTCCCTTGTCAGTTGTTCCTGTAGTGTGATGAAGATGTTCCGCTAGTTCTGCTCGCCATTCTGAGAAAACATACCGAAAAGAGTTCAACTTTATGGGATCAGTGCTTCGGACACGGCCCCGTGTTCAATGAACACGGCCCGTGTTCAAATGTCTGCAGATTTTTAGGACAAGGGATCATGGAGTTTTAATTTGTTTTTATGATGTTTAAATCGTTTTTAAGCAGAAACAACTTAAAACATTGTTGTAGAACTTATTTTTAACAAGATCCCATGAATAAAAATCTAACAAACATCTCAATAAAGCTTGAAATTGTGGAGATTTCAAGTTTTAATGGAAGCATGAAGGAAAAATTGAAGAAGATGAAAGTGGATGAAAGAGGAAAGGACAAGAAGGTTGTTGAGAAACTCCTTTTAGAAAATACCTAGGATGGTATGTGAGAATATTCCCCAAATCTCTGTCCATGGAATGGTTTAAATGTGCAGGATTCTTGGCTGCATTTATAGAAAACGACAGTACGCTGCACACCGCCCCGTGTCGGCTGGACACGGCCCCGTGTTCAGGTGGAATCCTGACACATTTTGTCCGTATTCTGACACGAAATCAGACGGGAATCTTTGAGTGGACACCGGGGCGTGTTGACCTGGACACGGCCCCGTGTCTAGAGGCTGTCTTATGGAGTTTTCCTTCTTTTAAGGATTTTTATCCAGATCGGGCAGTTCCTTACTGGATAGGACAACCCCAAAGTGCCTAAGATACCTTAATTGCTCTAGATTAAGACGAGAACGCAAGAGGTTGTCGGTGAGGGTGATTCCTATGCTATATGTAGGTGGACAAGTCCAACCCTTTCCCGGGCTCTCGTTAAAGAAGGTGTATGCCGAATCGCTCAGGTCTATGTATGCATCGAACGAAGTCGATGGGGAGTCCTTCACGGCACAATCGACCCAGGGACGACTATCGCTCAAGTCGTTGCTAGAGTTAGAGGTATTGTCAGGAACAACGAAGTTGTTTGAATGTGATCCCAACAACTCTTCTTGGTTATTGTCTTGAGATAGATTATTGAAATCTATCCTAAGTTCTTTTAACCAATTAATAATTAGATCTTCCAATTGAAATAGTTCATCAAGAAGCATTTCTCCTAGAAGATCCGGTTGAGAGCATTCGAGAGAGAGATAGGGATTATTTTTACTTTCGCCCCTCTTAAGGCTACGGGAAAACGATGGGTCTATATAGTGGGGCTTATAATTTAGAAAATAACATTCTAATTATTTATGGGAGCCACCACATATTTGACACCACGCACCATAAGAGTGCCGAAAGTAAAAAATATCAGTATCACTCATGTTTGTGTCAGAAATTACCAACCGTTGGGATCTTACGGTTCTGTTTTCAGTAACTGAATCTTGGGCACGGGGCGTGTTGAGTGGGCACGGCCCCGTGTTCAGCTTACTGTCTGACTTAAAACAGGATTGCCAGTTCCAATGATTGGGCACGGGGCGTGTTCAGTGGGCACGGCCCGTGCTGAGTTCTGCATAAGCTGAAAAATTAAGAAAAATCCTAAAAAAAATAAAAAATTATAAAAAAAACGATTAGGCCGTTAATTCCTAACTTTCTTAAAATCCTTGTGTCCCCGGCAACGGCGCCAAAAACTAGATGCGTGTGAAGTGTGTATATAAGTTTAAGTATATTTTAAGCCATTTTACACTTTTTAGCCAAGTTTTAAATTTATAAAACACGATATTTACTAACACTAAACACACATATGGGCAAGTGCACCCAGCGTGAGCGTACTATAGTGTTGGCAAGATACCGAAGTCGTCCAAGGACACAAGAGCTTTTAGTACCGGTTTATCCTCAACGTCTAATCAAATCAAAAGTTTAGAAAAAGGTTTTAAACTAGAAAAATAAAAACTAACTAAAATGCTGAAAAATAAAAATAAAAGAAAAACAGATAGACAAGATGAATCACTTGGCTCTGACTCGTGTTTAGTGTAAGCTTTGATTATTTCCGCACTTTTGCACTTTTTAAGAGATTATCTTAGTTATTGTAGTAGGCCCCTCTTTTGAAGGTGACGTTACCCTCAACCCAGTAGTTTGAGTCAGCAATGATACAATCCTAAAGGGTCGGATTATTGAAAGATAATTTAGTTAAGTTATTAATGCATATTATGGTAGGCCCCCTCTTTTGAAGGTGACGTTACCCTCGGCTAAGTAGTCTGAGTCAGCAGGGATACAGTCCTAAGTAGCCGGGTTAAAGTATTAATAGTAGCTTACATATGAGGGGATCAAAGAGTTTGGACCCCCGCCATCTAATACCGGTGGGTATTGAAGGAGGTCCTACTAAATTTGACCCAGGTCCTTGCAGGATCTATACACTGAACAAGGCAAGACTCTTACCAAACCATTCCCTTAACCCCCGACCAGGTAGCCAACATACCTCCATATAGACCGTGGAGATATGAATGGTGAAAATCTTTTATTTTATACAGACAGTAAAATAATGCCAAGACACCACGGACAAACGATAAGGAAGAATCACCTTCAACATAAGAAAATAGTTATTAAAGTCATTAATACATAACCAAGTAAAAAGTGCGAAAAGATTAAAAATAAAAAGTATTACACTAGACACTTTGTCTTCACCAAGTGATGTAAGAGACTTAGGCAAACATGGCCTTGATTGTCAAGAACTCTTACAATCAATCTTGGATCCCGAGACGACTCACACACTCTATGATGGACAATGGATGATGGTGTTGTGATGGTGGTGGGTGGTGGGTGAAGTGTGAGAGAGGTGGTGTGCCAAGGGATGGTTTGCAAATGAGCCAAGCACCCCTATTTATAGCCTGAACAGTAGCTCGGGCACGGCCCCGTGTCCATTGGGCACGGCCCCGTGTCCATCCTTTTCTCTGTCTTCATTAATTGCAGTTTGTCTGCATTAGTTGACCACGCCCCCGTGTCCGCTGGGCACGCCCCCGTGTGCAGAAGCATATCTGTACTATCAAGATTTACCTGGATTCTGCGAATCTTATAGTTGACCACGGCCCCGTGTCCGCTGAGCACGGCCCCGTGGTGGGCGATAGAAGCTTTTATAGCTTTGTCTTTTATGCTGGCACTTGGGCACACCCCCGTGTTCACTGAACACGGGGCGTGTTCAGTCTTCTGTCTTCTTGTTTTGCTTGGGAAAATGCTGTCGTTGAGGTCGGGCATGCCACGTTTGTTCCTTTTCTTGTATGTATGTTTGATTTAGCTGCCTTTTTGCTTCTTTTGTTAATTTGAGCTCATTTAATCCTGAAAATACAAAAGGAAGACAAAAACACACTTTTTCCAACATTAGTACAAAAAATGGGTTAGTTTTATGCCACAATTGATGTAATTTATATGTTGCATTTTGTGCACATCAGACAGCTAGTTCCATATCCACACATACCTATAACCTGCGAGCATGCGCACACGTGTATCAGACAACGCTGGTGAGTTCATAGTTTTGCGAAAACGTTAGTTACCAAGTGTTTAGTTCCGTTCATTGATTACAATGTTGATAATACCTCGAATACAAGACGGCTCCTGATTTATATTGCCCTTTCCCCAATGCTCCTATCAAAGCATTGGGCATGACTGGGTCATTAGTTCACACCCGTCCTCTCAGGTACGGGGTGAGGGTGCTAAACCTAGATAGCGCTACCAACTAATACTCCGTTACCTCTCAGGTAACAAACAACTAGGAGGGACTTTAATGGTGATAGGATGATTGTATTATCCAACATTCCCGTTTTTACCCAAGACGTATTCCTCTCAGTAATACCTAATTGATTTACCCAAAAACATATCCCTCTCAGGGATACCCAATGACTGTCCCAACCACCGGGACGCGTGCTCAAGAGAAATGAACTCACCTTTGGTTTGCTCGGTAAGATTAGTTACTCGTTTATCAGTTGATCAAACACGCCCTAACATGGTTACCGGTAACGATCAATTCTATGCACATAAATCACGCATTCTACATTCGCATTACACAGGTAACACACAAGTATTACACATAACGACATGCTAATCATAACAAGGAATCGTGCTACGTGCAAACCATAACATTCACTGAAATAATTGGTTTTTGCATACCATGATATCATGCATTCTAGTAGGCCGCATGTACCAGACATCGCTTCATAATACCTAGCCACTACTTGAATCACATACGAGTTCATGTCACATGTTAGAACATCACATAACAATCCAACAATCCATTTATGTAATATACCAATGAGACTAAGGTGTAACCGTGTATATAAGTGTGCGACTCAAGTCAAGGGTGCAATTAACGACATTAGCCCAAGATGTGAACTGGTCCGTAATTGAGATATGGTCTGGCCCAATGACCAGACATGGCCCAGTCACGTGAGCGTTCCAAAATAAATCCATTTGGACTGTGCTATTGATCCCAGTTCCCGGCCCAGCTTGCTTGTTTACACGTGAGGCCTAATGTGACATGTTATCTAGTAAGTGTGTGTGTGGGGGGGGGGGTTGGCCCAACGAAGCCCAACCCACTCGAATTAGTGCAGCCGTCCCCACCCCGCAACAGTGTACGACCCATGTAAACTAGATTGGCCTTTCTTCTTACGAAACCCGGTTACCCACATAAGGCCCAGTTGAGTTTGTATAACATCTGTTTAACTCATTAGCCCAAAGCAAATGTATTTGCTATTAGCTCAATGTTTTCCAAGTAAATGTGCAACCATATACCCAACCAATCGGTTATATATCTCCCACAATTACCAGAACACATAACATAACCCCACCCATACTTTCATAACCGTGTACCTTCACAGCCCTCCCCCTAATTAGTGCTAATTATACGAGACCATAATTCCATCTAACAAGCAAGTTCTAGTTTCATCCACTATCTTCTTTTACTATACAATACTCAATTTAAATCAAATAGTATAACAACTTTCTGTTTGAAATAATAGTTCATTATTTAACCAAGATACTACAATATATAAGAAATATTATAAACGGTATATCAGGGATTTGATTTTATATGTTAGTATAACCAACCCACAACCATCATATAATTGATAACTCATCAATCCTACTTCTAACAGATTTATTCATATAAAATTCTTATAGTATGTGCGACCCGAAACAAACCAAACATCAACAAGGTAGTTCTCAAACATAAACAACACATATATATTTGCATGAATATAAACTAACCGGTTGATGTATAAAACCAAGCACAAGGATAAGCTCCAAAGGAAAAAGGGTTTCGAAGAGGGGGGGGGGGTTACTGTCGTCGCGATTTAGGGAAGGGGGTGTGGGTGTTTAGGGTTTGATTAACTTTTGTTAATATAATAGGTGCATAGAAACCAATTCCATACATAACCGGAACAAAGTGGGCCGAACCCACTTGAATTGTGTTTTTGTTTTATTTCTTGTTTGGGCTCCTAAGACACTGGGCCAGGTACAAACAACTCAAAAGGGTTTGGTTTGGGATTGAAATGATAATAGAATGAGGTATGTGTGCGAGTGGCCCAACATTCGTGCAGCCCAAGCGTTACCGTTAGGCCCAAAGAGTTGTGTGTGGTCCAAATATGGCCCAACATAGTGACTAGACTACACACACAAACATACACGAGCCCGTTCACGTAAAACAAGTTTAACACGGTCATGAATATGAACGGAGAATAGTGAGAATCATAAATACGAGATTACACGATACTAACCTTGAAAGTTCGGGTTGTCACATCATCCCCAACTTGAAAGAAATTTCGTCCCGAAATTTGATAAGCAAATCTCATAGGAGTGAAGTGATAAATCAAGGTGACTGCGGATTTTTCCTCAGGTGTCACATCATCCCCAACTTGAAGTGGAATTTCATCCCAAAATTCACTTGTGATCCCAGAATTAGCTTGGTCAGTAGGGAAGAGTTGAGGAAATTTGAGCTTCGTCTAATCCTCGCGCTCCCACGTGAACTCCGGTCCAGGTCTTGAGTTCCAACAACCTCTCACGATTGGAATTCGACTATGCTAATCGAATCTTGACGTCCTGGTCCAAGATTTCAGTAGATTCCACAACAATTGCAACTTGTCATTAACCTCAGACTCTAATAAGGGTATCACAAGCGTTTCATCGGACAAACACTGCCTTAGATTCGAGACATAAATGACATCATGTACGTTACCCAATTCGTCGGGTAACTCGAGTTTGCAGGCGACGCGACCGATTCTTCCCAGAGTTCTGAGTAACTCGACGTAACATAAATTAGGCTTCCCACGCTTCCCACGCATACCATACCCTCCCAAGGTGAGATTTTCAACATGATACGATCGCCTACAGCGAACTTCCAGTGTTTCCTAAGCTTATCAACCTTCCTGACGGTCACTCGTTGCCGCCATACGATTTCTGATCCAAGCAATCTTCCCAAGAGTTGCGAATACCAGTCCTGGACCTGTGATTAGGTTGTCACCCACTTTAGTCCAACAAGGAGATCGGCATTATCGTCCATACAATGCCTCAAACAGAGCTGTCTGATTACTAGAATGGTAACTGCTGCGGTAGAACTTAACCAAAGGTAAGTATCTTACTAAATTCGATCACACACATGCTCGCCGCATGTCCTTGAGTGTCTGGATGGTTCGTTTACCCTGACCATCTGTCCTATGGTGACAATTAATGCTCATGCCTAGACGTGAGCCAAGAGTGTTGTGTAGTGCCTGTCATAAATCAAGTATAGTTCAAATTCAGAGGTAACCTCGTGCCTAAAAGTCGCCTCTCTCAGAGGAATATTCACAAGCTGTGATGACTCGTCAGTTTCCTTGATTGCAATAGAGTGTGCTGGTTACGTGAGACAATCAACAATCACTCAGGTGATATCGGTTTCGTTCTAAGATTTAGGTAGGCCAGCGATAAAATCCACGGCTGTGTGTTCCAATTTCCGAATAGGTGTTTCTGATTACTGACACAAACCAGAAGGTTTCTGATGTCCCACCTTGACTTCCGCACAAGTCAAACGTCATTCACATGCTTCGCTGTGTAGGCCTTCAAGCCCAGTTGCCAGTACAAGATCCTTCGATCCTAGTATATTCCATCAAAATTCAGATGACTAGAATACCGAGGCTGATGTGATTCGCTCAACACAAGTTCCCTACGATTGCCGTATAATGGGATCCATATTCGTTCCATTAAGTAGCGGATATCGTCCGACTTGCCAAAAGTTGCTCTTCCATGCCCTGCATGGACCCAGCTTGGAAATTTCTTCCTTCAGTACTTCAGGTTGAACAGGGCAAATCTGATCATGTAGGCAAGAGTTGATGATGAGCTGCAAGCTCGTACGTGTTTAGGTTCCCTAGTCGAAGTCATTCAAAGGTTCCATCCAGCGATGCCATCACCTGTTTAGCTCTTTTCAAAACCAGGGTACACGGGAGGCTCTAGTGATCGATCTAAGTAGTGCATTTGGTATCGTCCAAGTAATGCCTCCAATTTAAATCCAAAGACTATGGCTTCCACAACCAGTTGTGACTCGTGCAATTCTTCTTGTAAGTCTACTACGTAAGCTATCACCTTCTCGTGTTGCATCGGCGTGTAACTGGGACTCTGATTCGAACCATCATGATATACCACTAAATCACCCGCACTCTCGGGTAAAGACGATGCTCAGTGTATTGCAGAGTTGGGATTCGAAAGCTGAAAAGGCGTCCTTATGTTTTGTCTTCCACGAACACAGCACCCTGCTGTGCTAAAGAGGTTACAGCGGCGCAATTTTTGAAAATCACTTGATGAATCTGCGATAGTATCTAGCGAAACCAATGAATTGCTGTATCCCTACAGGAATCTTTGGTGTCGATCAGTTTCTAACCAAAACAGGTCTTAGCAAGATCCACGTGTATTCCCACTTCGTTGATTATATGACCAAAAAGGTACCCCTCACATCCAGAAGTTACATTTATCAAGACTTCGTGCGGTGTGGCTCCTCCTTCAGGAGCTCTCAAATAAGATACAAAGCTGCCCAGGATGTTCTTTTCTCCTGTAAATGATTCAAAGCTTCATCAAATAGCATGGTCGGTTCATGTGATCCATAAAGCTGCCAGTGTGTTGGTTAACCCAAAGGTCATGGAATACAAAGTCGTAATGGCCGCATTGCGTTTGATATGCCATTTTAGGAACATCCTCCCCTTGGACTTCCATCTGACGATAGCTCGTTCGTTAGCCAATCCTCGAATGGGAGCTTGACCCTCGCAACTGGTCAACAGGTCGTCAATACATGGTCGAGGCAAACGGTTCTTGACTGTCACCTTGCTGAGTTCTGGATAATCAGTACACATACGAAAAGGCTTTATCTTCTCGAATATAACTGGGGCTCCCTAAAGCGAAAAACTATGTCCAACAAAACTCCTGTCCAATAGTTCCTGTAGTTGATTAGGTAGTTGTTGCAACCCTCCTGGTGCAAGACGATAAGAGTACGAGTGATCAGGGTTGCCCCTGGCATGAGATCAGACTGAGATTTCGCCTAACAGTTGTGGGAGTAAACCTGAAAGTTCCTCGAGTAGCACACCGAAAGGAAATCACGAACAACTGCTGGATCCTCGTTCCTCTCTTTCTCATCCTTAACGTCAGTAACGGTTGTTAACATAGCGAGGTAATCCTTCCGTAGACACTTCCGGGTTTTCATTGCTGAAATGATACTAACCTTTACACCATTCTCACATTTTGGGACAGACGACGATTCTCCACTATGGAGAGGGATACGTAAAATTTCCTTCTCACCGAGTGTATCCGTGTGATATCTGGATAACCAATCCACACTAACTATTGCGTCAAAACTATCAAGGGTAGCAGATGGAAGGTCGATGTCGAACACTTGTCCCACAAGGTCGAGTTTGCATCCCGACGAACATATGAGGTTTCAATTGACTTGCCATCAGCCGACTCCACAACAGGTTCGGTTTCAAGAAGCATCATTTCTAGTGTTGTTGTTACGGTCACGTGGATTCCCAATGCTGTCATTGTTCCCTTGGTTGTTGAAATCTTGACTTAACGCAGTCAACCCTTGTCGATGTCACCTACGTTTCCATACTGTTGGCTACACTTATGAGTACCTTGATGTTGCCCTGACTTTTGCCTCAAATGTTGTTGCTTGAAACGGAGCCCTACGATCTTTCACCAACCGGGTCCACCTTTTCTTTTCACATTCCGTGTCACGTCCTAAAGCGTTACTCATTGTGCTGGCAGTTACACATTCCACACTATAGATCATTGTCATCACTTATGTCCCGAGTGATTCATGTGAGTTGACTCCCATGAGTCGCTGACTAGGGTTAAGGATTTGGTTGAAGTCAATTTGCTGGGGTTCGTTGTCGGTAATCGGGGTCGTCCAAATACCAAGGTCGGTAAAGTATTGCGCTCATCCTCTTGTCCCTCGATGTTGCAAGTTGTTTGAGTAATACACGGCATGTTGCGAGAGTGTTGCAGAGGTGATCGCACTTCGGGATCTAAGGCGTCAACGCGCTAAGTTCTACCAAACAAAGATAAGTATGAGAGGTATAGACCAATCATTGACGCTGCAACATCCAACTCAGGGACGTTCGTACAAGAACCTAACATTCTATACAGTTTGCTAGGTGTTCAGATGGGTGTTCAGGTAATACTCGATTGCATCGAGATTCGAAAGGATTCAAAGAGTAGTGAAAAGATCATGTTCGAGTAGCAGGCAATCACTGCTATGACCCCTATAGGTTTGTTATGTCTCTCACTGATCTAATAACAGGACATAACCCCTTTTTCACTTGTTAAGGCTCACTGGGACTCGCATGCACCCCACATTATTATTGTGTGTGCACCCACAATAATATTGCTATTTGCATGCTCATCTCAGTTCCTCCTAACTCATGTCAAATGGCTCTCCAAACTTAGATATCAAACGGAGGTTATCAAAATGATAAGACCACAGAATTCCAGGTACTATGACATACTATCAACTCACCATAAGGTAAGCAAGCAACTCTTGTAATCATGCTATAGTGACGAGTGTGTGTTCGTATGCTACATCATAATCAAGTGTACACTAGCCATGCAATGTATACAACAGATGAAAGAGACGAACCTTGCAATCTGGAGTTGAGTGTCATGGCCGTATTCTCGTTTTCAAAACTGTTCGGTTATAGTCTGGTTTTATAAAACATTTTTAAAACCAAGTTCACTATAACCAGTGGCTCTGATACCAAACTATCACACCCCCAAAAATACCCCAAGCGGAAACCCCGCGAGACGTGTGACGTACCAGGATCTAGCCACCAATCACATTGAACTCATGCAAGATTTTAAATAAAACTTTCATTCATTAATATAAAGTGTTACAAACAGTAATTACAAATAATCGTATTCAGCTGAAGCATATATCATTAGTTAAGTGTTTCATAAACCATATGTATAACAACCATTAAACTCGTCTCGTGATTTCCTTGTATCTCGACCCATGACCACTCCAGCTTCCCAGACAGCAAGTTCCATATCCACACATACCTATAACCTGCGAGCATGCACACACGTGTATCAGACAACGCTGGTGAGTTCATAGTTTTGCGAAAACGTTAGTTACCAAGTGTTTAGTTCCGTTCATTGATTACAATGTTGATAATACCTCGAATACAAGACGGCTCCTGATTTATATTGCCCTTTCCCCAATGCCCCTATCAAAGCATTGGGCATGACTGAGTCATTAGTTCACACCCATCTTCTCAGGTACTTGGTGAGGGTGCCAAACCTAGATAGCGCTACCAACAAATACTCCGTTACCTCTCAGGTAACAAACAACAAGGAGGGACTTTAATGGTGATAGGATGAGTGTATTATCCAACATTCCCGTTTTTACCCAAGACGTATTCCTCTTAGGAATACCCAATTGATTTACCCAAAAACTTATCCCTCTCAGGGATACCCAATGACTGTCCTAACCACCGGGACGCATGCTCAAGAGAAATAAACTCACCTTTGGTTTGCTCGGTAAGATTAGTTACACGTTTATCAGTTGATCAAACACGCCCTAACATGGTTACCGGTAACGATCAGTTCTACGCACATAAATCACGCATTCTACATTCGCATTACACAGGTAACACACAAGTATTGCACATAATGACATGCTAATCATAACAAGGAATCGTGCTACATGCAAACCATAACATTCACTGAAATAATTGGTTTTTGCATACCATGATATCATGCATTCTAGTAGGCCGCATGTACCAGACATCGCTTCATAATACCTAGCCACTACTTGAATCACATACGAGTTCATGTCACATGTTAGAACATCACATAACAATCCAACAATCCATTTATGTAATATACCGTGAGAGGTGGACGCCGAGGGCGTGCTGGCTGCCAAAGCAGACAATATCATGGTGCGGTTACGCTGGGCTGTTACAGATGGTATCAGAGCCAGGTCTTGCGAGGACGCTGGACCCCTTAAGGGGGGGGTGGATTGTGACATCCCACATCGGTTGTGAAGTGGAACAAAGGCTTCCTTATAAGGGGATGGATACCTTCACCATCATGACGCGTTTTGAAAACCGTGAGGGGCAGACGCCGAGGGCGTGCTGGCCGCCAAAGCGGACAATATCATGGTGCGGTTACGCTGTGCTGTTACAATTAGCTCAATGTTTTCCAAGTAAATGTGCAACCATATACCCAACCAATCGGTTATATATCTCCCATAATTACCATAACACATAACATAACCCCACCCATACTTTCATAACCGTGTACCTTCATAGCCCTCCCCCTAATAAGTGCCAATTATACGAGACCACAATTCCATCTAACAAGCAAGTTCTAGTTTCATCCACTATCTTCTTTTACTATACAATACTCAATTTAAATCAAATAGTATAACAACTTTCTGTTTGAAATAACAGTTCATTATTTAACCAAGATACTACAACATATAAGAAATATTATAAACGGTATATCAGGGATTTGATTTTATATATTAGTATAACCAACCCACAACCATCATATAATTGATAAATCATCAATCCTACTTCTAACAGATTTATACATATAAAATTCTTATAGTATGTGCGACCCGAAACAAACCAAACATCAACAAGGTAGTTCTCAAACATAAATAACACATATATATATTTGCATGAATATAAACTAACCGGTTGATGTATAAAACCAAGCACAAGGATAAGCTCCAAAGGAAAAAGGGTTTCGAAGGGGGGGGGGGGTTACTGCCGTCGTGATTTAGGGAAGGGGGTGTGGGTGTTTAGGGTTTGATTAACTTGTGTTAATATAATAGGTGCATGGAAACCAATTCCATAAATAACCAGAACAAAGTGCGCCGAACCCACTTGAATTATGTTTTTGTTTTATTTCTTGTTTGGGTCCTAAGACACTAGGCCGGGTACAAACAACGCAAAAGGGTTTGGTTTGGGATTGAAATGATAATAGATTGAGGTGTGTGTGTGAGCGGCCCAACATTCGTGCAGCCCAAGTGTAACCGTTAGGCCCAAAGAGTTGTGTGCGGTCCAAATATGGCCCAACATAGTGACTAGACTACACACACAAACATACACGGGCCCGTTCACGTAAAACAAGTTTAACACGGTCATGAATATGAACGAAGAACAGTGAGAATCATAAATACGAGATTACACGATACTAACCTTGAAAGTTTGGGTTGTCACAATGAACATCGTGGTTTCTATCATATAGTTGTTTGCTATGGTTGAATGCAATGATATTAAGCAAGTCACACGTAACACGCTTCCGCAAAAGTCAGGGTGTGACAGTTTGGTATCAGAGCTTCGATTGTAGTAAACTAGGATTCCTTCTCGAGTCTAGACTACAATCATTAGGGCTCTCTCACGAAAAAAAATTTACAATATATTTTTCATTGCATACACAAAACGCCAAGATCCATGGAACAAACATTTTACAAAGGAAAGACAAGGAACACAATGCAAGGTCACAGTGGTGGTTTAGTTTGCATGGGGTAGACTAGTCAGGATAGAAAAGTCTCATGAAGGATAACGTGAATACATGAATAAGTGATGATTGTCTTTGTTTACATATACTGAGTGTTAGTGGTTAACATATGTGCACATGTTATGATTATTATGTTGCAGGCACCCATGTCTTCCTCTGAGAGTGGGTTATCTGAAGCCCACGACCCGATGGACATCGTCTCAGATGATGAGATTGCACTTGAGCCAGAGATTTTTAGATCAGACACCGAGAGTGATCCCGAGATGCTATCTGAGGATGAGGATGATTTTCAGCCTTTCGCATTACCAGATTTTGGAAACGACATACATATAGCTGATGGCGTCCCCGTTGAGGATCTATTTGATTTTCCTGCTCCCATCCATGATCATCTCATCATCGGTCACCCCAATGGTGAGCACACTGTGGCTCCGATCCTCGATGCCGTTCCCCTCGTGGTCATTCCTCCTGAGGATTGGCCCTTTGATGACCTGTTTGATGATGATGTCGACTTATTTTTGGATGGTCTCCCAGCTGATGCCCAGGGCGACGGGGAGATTGATGATGATGTTGTTGCTGTACCTCCTCCTGCTATTCCTGTCATCGAGTTATCTTCCGACTCTATCTTACATTTGGTTTTAGACTCCTTTGATTCTGTGACTTCTTCAGCCCTGCAGGCGGCAGGACTGCAGCTTTATGCCATTGATTCAGACGATGACACTGTGATGTCAGCTGCACCACTATCCCATGCTCGAGTCCCCACACCTCCACACGACCCCGAGCCTGTCCCTGAGCCAGATCCTGTCCCTTTTGGCTAGCCTGATATTGCACTACTTGTTCCAGACCCGGTTCCTGCACCACCTGAGCTTCCACATGTTGATCCATTCATTCCATCACCTCCACCCGCTGATGTTCTTTCCCCACCTCCATTCGTGTCTGATGCTCATCGCACTGATCTCCCGATTGTTTTCTTACAGGACATCCCTGCTCCCCGACCAGGGGGGTACCTCGGGACAGCCCCCGAGTTATGACCCATTTGCCTCAGCAGATTTCCCTCCGATCCCACAGACTACACCGTTTACTCCATTGACATCTGCATCACTCGATGAGCCATTTCGATGGTTCCCACCATACTCCATGCCTATCTCAGACCCCTATCATCCCTCTCACTGTGGAGGCTACACTCGGGACGAGTTGCTTTTGTCGCTCCAGTTACAGTTTGAGATCATGAGTCGCAGAGTTCTGGAGCTCGAGCTAACTCCGTCATACCCTCCACCCTGTCCCTCTCATTCTGCTTCTATCCCTCCACACTCATCATCATCAGCTCCATTCGTACCTCCACCTGCTGCTCCCACTCCTATTCCGGGTTTTGATTCCCGATTTCTTACTATCGAGCAGCAGATTAGCTTCTTGCTTCGTCGTGTGTATGAGCTCGAGGAGGAGCTCACGCATGTCCGCATTTTGCTTTTCTTCCCTCCTCCTCCGCCATCAGCATAGTAGGTTTTTTGTTTTATGCAGATGCATTACTTTTGGTGAGAGCACTACAATTGAGCCGAGATTGTGAAGACATTGAAGACCACTTTTTGACTATATTGTTTTTGTATATTGACAGACTCATTTGACAAGGGTAGTGTGACCCTATGTCTCTTTTGTTATGATACACTGTGAAAACAATGTAACTCGTGGTTGATGATTAATGAAAGCTCAATAGTCGTGTTCTCAATAAATACATTGTTGGATTACCTGTTCATGCTATGATTATGTTGTTGCGTGATTGTTTGATATGATGATTGCTTATATATGCGTACATACGACCTCTAGACAACTATTTATTTATTTATTTAACGAATAAGGCCTGACCTACCTGAATCTTCTTATTAGGAGGAGAATGTCGCCTCGAAGGAACACCGATACCAATAACCCTCTGCCTATGACAGAGGCAGAATTACAAGAGCGTATCTCACAGGCCATCGTACATCACGAGGCCCTTCGCTCGGAACACAGCGGGGGTACCTCAGGGAATAACCCACCAATCGGTAATGTTTAGTCACCTAAGACACATTACAATACGTTTGGGCAATTCCAAGTGAGCTTTGCTAATGCTTTCTGTGAATGATGTTGCTTGTGTACAGGTTGTACCTATAAACAGTTCTTGGACTGCAAGCCCCTGAATTTCGATAGCACTAGGGGTGCTTTCGCCTTCGTACGCTGGGTGGAGAAGACGGACTCTATTTTGAGGATGAGTAAATGTGCTCCAGAGCAAAGAGTCACATACATTTCTGGGTTGTTTCTTGATGGAGCGTTGTCGTGGTGGAACCTCCAGGTGCAGACTTTGGGTGAAGCTGCTGCATATGCATTGACGTGGAATGAACTGAAAGAGTTGATGCGTAAAAAGAATTGTTCTCGAGCGGAGATCCAGAAATTGGAATCGGAATTCTGGAACTTGAAAATGGAAGGTCCGAAGGTGGCTGAATATGTGCAGAGATTTCATGATTTATCTAGAGTTGTCCCTTATCTGGTGGAGCCAGAGTTTAAAAGAATCGAACGTTTCATCTGGGGATTGGCACCTCAGATTCTGAGCATGGTGACAGCTTCCAAGCCTCCAACTATTACCGAGGCAATTGACTTAACTGTGGCGTTTACGGAGGAAGCCGTTAGGTTGGGAAAGTTCTCGATTTCTGAAACAAAGAAGAAAGAGACTCATGTGGAGTCATCTGGGGATAACAAAAGAAAGTTCACAAACTTCAAGAAGGGCAATCGAGTGAACAACAATGCCAACAAGCGAAGAGATGCTAACCCGCCAGCCGAGGTCAGGACTGGTGCTGCAAACACGGAACCCAAAGGAAAGGGGTATATGGGCACTCTGCCCAAGTGTGAAATTTGTCAGCATCATCATACGGGAAGGTGCAGATATGTGAGATGTGAGAATTGTGGCAAAGTGTGACATGCCAGGGAGGCATGCTGGTATGGTGCTGGACGTGGTAATGGAGGACAAGGTAGTAATGGAAACTGTGGTGGGAATGGAAATCAGACTGGAAATTGAAATCAGGGAGGAAATGGTAATTTTGGTGGAAACGGAAATCGTGGTGGTTATGGGAACCAAGTTGGCAATGGAAATCATGGAGGAAACAATAACAATAACAATCAGGGCGGAAACGGAAACAACAATGGACGTGGTCAAGGTTGTTTTGGTTGTGGTGAAATGGGGCATTTTAAGCGGGACTACCCTAAAAATAATCTGGCACGTGGAAGGGTGTTCACCATTGGAGCCAGGGAAGCGCGCCAGGATCCAAACGTAGTTACTGGTATGTTCCCTATTAATCAACGTTATGCATCTGTGCTGTTTGATACTAGTGTCAATTTTAGCTTCGTATCCCTAGACTTTAAGGATATACTTGGGTTAGTTGCAAATAAGTTAGACGTCCCGTATTCAATAGAACTGGCTAATGGAAAGCTAGTAGAAGCTAATGAGGTGATTAGAGGTTGTGTTATGGAGCTTGGAGAGCGTGAGTTCTCGATAGACCTTCTGCCAGTAGACTTGGGAAGCTTCGATATCGTAGTTGGGATGGATTGGTTGTCTAGCAACCACGCAGAGATAGTGTGCCATGAGAAGATCATTCGTATTCCGATGGCAAATGAAGAGACGATCGTGATTCATGGAGAGGAGCATGATACACCTTTGCGAATTATCAGTTGTATGAAAGCACATAAGTGTCGATGTAAAGGATGCGTTGCCTTCTTAGCTCATGTTGTGGATAAGGAAGCCGAAGAGCCGAAGCTTGAAGATATCCCTGTGGTAAGGGAATATCCTGAGGTCTTCCCCGAAGACTTTCCAAGATTACCTCCACAACAACAAGTCGAATTCCACATTTACTTGATTCCAGGTGCCGCGCCTGTAGCCAAGGCACCTTACCGACTTGCGCCGTCAGAGATGCAATAGTTATCCACGCAGCTTCAGGAGTTATTGGACAAGGGATTCATAAGGCCGAGCTTCTCGCCTTGGGGAGCTCCAGTACTGTTTGTCAAGAAGAAGGATGGTATCTTTCGAATGTGTATCGACTACCGGGAGCTGAACAAGTTAACTATCAAGAATCGGTATCCATTACCGAGGATCGATGATTTATTCGACCAACTGCAAGGATCAAGCTACTATTTCAAGATTGATCTTCGATCGGGTTATCATCAGTTGCGGATTCAGGAGGAAAGTATACCAAAGACCGCATTCAGAACTCATTATGGGTAGATGCCGTTCGGTTTGACCAACGCGCCGGCAGTGTTTATGGATTTGATGAATCGGGTGTGCAAACCATATCTCAATAAATTTGTGATTGTGTTTATCGATGATATTCTGATTTATTCGCGGACGAAGGAAGATCATGAGCAACACCTTAGAGCCATCCTAGAGCTACTAAAGAAGGAAAAGCTCTACGCTAAGTTCTCGAAGTGTGAGTTTTGGATACGTGAAGTATAGTTCCTCGGTCACGTAGTAAACGAGAATGGTATTTATGTGGATCCCACAAAGACTGATGCAATCAAAAACTGGGAAACTCCGAAGACCCCGACTGAGATTCGGCAATTTTTGGGTTTAGCAGGGTATTATCGCAGGTTCATTGAGAATTTCTCCAAGATAGCTCAACCGCTGACCTCCCTTACTCAGAAGGACAAGAAGTATGAATGGGAAGACAAGAAAGAAGAAGCCATCCAGTTGCTCAAGAATAAGCTATGCGATGCACCGATATTAACCCTACCCGAAGGCACCAACGACCGTGGTATATTGCGACGCTTCGCGTCAGGGACTGGGTTGCGTGCTCATGCAACGCCAAAAGGTTATCGCATACGCTTCTCGCCAACTGAAAGTTCATGAGAAGAATTATACCACTCATGATTTAGAGCTAGGTGTAGTGGTATTTGCATTAAAGATCTGGCGATACTATTTGTATGGCACTCGATGTACTATTTTCACGGATCATAAAAGTCTGCAACACATATTTGACCAGAATGAGCTTAATATGCAACAACGACGATGGGTTGAGTTGCTAAATGATTATGACTGCGAGATCAAGTATCATCCTGGAAAGGCGAATGTGGTAGCAGACGCCTTAAGTCGAAAGGAAATGATCAAGCCCATAAGGGTTCGGGCTTTAGAAATGATTATTCAGACGGACCTCACTTCACGTATATGTGCCGCACAACAAGAAGCTCTTAAGAAGGAGAATCTTAAGGTAGAATATCTCCGAGGAATGGAGAAGAAGTTGATGCCTAACGAGGAGGGAACCTTGTATTTCATGGGACGTATATGGGTTCTGCTTTATGGTGGTATTAGAGATGTTATTTTCGATGAAGCTCATAAATCAAGATACTCAATCCATCCAGGATCGGACAAGATGTACCAAGATCTGAAGGATTACTATTGGTGGCCAAGACTCAAGAGTGATGTTGCCATATATGTTGGGAAGTGCCTCACCTGTGCCAAGGTGAAAGTTGAGTATCAGAAACCCTCAGGTCTTCTACAGCAACCAGAAGTACCCATGTGGAAGTGGGAACAGATTCAATGGACTTCATAACAAAGTTACCCAGGACTCCGAGAGGACATGATATGATATGGGTAATAGTGGACCGATTGACAAAGTCTGCGCACTTCCTACCGATTCGAGAAAAGGATGGCACTGGAAAGCTAGCTGAGCTTTACCTCAGGGAGATAGTAGCACGTCATGGAGTGCCTATCTCAATAATTTCAGATAGAGATGGACGGTTTGTATCAAGGATTTGGCAATCCTTTCAGGAAGCCTTTGGTTCTCAGTTGAATCTGAGTACGGCTTTTCACCCACAGACAGACAGTCAGAGAGAAAGAACTATTCAAACGCTGGAAGACATGCTCTGCGCTTGTGTAATGGATTTAGGTGGCAGTTGGGATACTCATCTACCTCTAGTTGAGTTTTCCTATAACAACAGCTACCATACAAGTATTCAAACCGCACCATTCGAAGCTCTCTATGGACGTAAATGCCGCTCACCGTTGTGTTGGGCGGATGCTGGTGATAGACAGATGGCTGGCCCCGAACTAGTCCAAGAAACAACTAACAAGATCATGCAGATCCGAGAGCGCATCAAGGCGGCTTGTGATCGACAAAAGAGTTACGCAGATCAAAGACGAAAACCTTTGGAATTCGAAGTAGGAGACATGGTTTTGTTAAAAGTCTCACCTTGGAAAGATGTAGCACGATTTGGGAAACGTGGCAAGTTAAACCCTGTTACATTGGGCCATTCAGGATATTGGAAAGGGTTGGTACCATAGCGTACAAGTTGGAACTACCAGAGGAACTACACGGTGTTCACGATACGTTTCATGTATCGAGCCTGAAGAAGAGTCCAACTCAGGAGACAGTTATCATCCCTATGGATGAAGTGCATATAGACAACACTCTCCACTTTACTGAAGAACCCGTTGAAGTTACAGATTGGAAAGTTAACAAGACTCGGAGGAGTAGTGTTAAGCTTGTCAAGGTTCGTTGGAACTCACGTCACGGCCCAGAGTTTACTTGGGAGCGTGAAGACCGAATGAAATCAAAGTACCCACATTTGTTCCCTAACTCCCCTACAACCGATAGCGTAGTTTAAAATTTCGGGACGGAATTTTCTTAACGGGGGAAGAATGTGACAACTGTCAAATTTCCATGTATCCGTACATTAATTAAACAGTAATTTGTGGCTTAATGACTGTGCTGATTTAAATTAATGACATGAATGCTTTCTGATTATCGTCATATACATACAAGTGCATCACATATTGCATGATGTCATATCATTATTGCATGCAACACTTTATGATTCAAATGGTGCACGAAACAAGTTAGCAAAGTTATCAGACAAACTAGAAATACTGACGGGAATTCAGTACTCAGACATACATGATATTAAGACACAGAATGAGCCAGAAACCAAGAGTTACACTAGTATAGTGTGCAGGAAAGTAAGGATTATGAAGCTGCCTTCCTAGTGATAGTTTAAGTGCCGGAAAGTGCCTAAAACTCACACAAACTGCAGAATTCTGCAATTTTCAGCAAAAATCAGCTTTTTAACAACATAATATTATGCAGAATTATGGTTTAATGGTCCAGAATACCTTCCTAGGTGTCGGGAATCAAAACTGTCACAAAAGGGAACATAAAGCACACTAAACTGCGTAATTTAGCACCTTAACGAACCGGTAACCAACCGAACAACCATACACTACCCGAAACACCAAATTTTCACTAGAAGCACTGTTTTATCATTTCCGAGCCAGTTATGGTCCCCGAACATCATAACACATCTTATAATTACATAACAACTAAAACACTAACCGTAACACTTAGATTCTAACTAGTTCTCTTAACCATCCATTACATCCCAACCCTATACCCCCCCCCCCATGGGCGATGGTCACAAGGGTGTGGCCCACCCTTGATTTTCTTTACATAGTTTAATTAATCTTGTTTATTCTTTTGAAACATAATATACAATGGGATAAGAAATGTTGGAGAAGTTATGTTATAAACCACAAGTTCTTACTTCATTCTTTCATTTCTCACAAACACACCAACACTCAACTCTCTCTCCATCTTCTTCCCTTGGCTACGGCCAAGAACAACCCCCACACCACCATCATCTTCAAGTCTCATTCTTCCATTCTCAAGTGATTCTAAGGTGTAAGGAGCTAGGATAAGAAGCTTGGTGCCATTAGAAGTAGAAGGACCTTTCTCTAGAGCTTTTAACCACCAAGTTCATCATCATCATCATGAATCTCTTCCCTAGCCGTGTGCTAGTAGTAAGACTCTTGAAACTCCATTTTACTTCTCATTAAGTTGGTTAAAAGGATATGTAAAAGATTGAACATGAAGATCATAAAGAATCAAGAACATAACTCTTAACATAAAGCTCTAAATCATAAGAATCATTGTTGTTTTAGTGTATGTGTGCTTCTTGAATGTTGATTACTTGTGTTTATGATGTTAAACATCATATGAAACTAGATAGATTGTGATTAAACACATGATCTAGCAAGTGAGAGGATGATCTTGTGAAAAATCAAGAGGATCATCCTTTATGTAAACATGAACTTGAAAGATGAAATTGTTTTTAGGAATGATGATGATTAAAGTATGATATTAGTCTTGTACATGGATGATTTCAAAGATAGTTTTCTCAAGAAACCAAGTTTAATTACAAGATTTACAAAGTTATGATTTCTAAGGAAACTAACCATACCTTTAGTGTTAAAACAAGTATAGAAATATGTTGTTAACAAGAAAAATTCAAAAGAATGATTTTTGGAAAAATCATCTTCCAAGTTGTGAAAGTCTAAAATTTTCAAGAATGATATTTATAAACAAATAACCATGTTTTAAAGGGTAACTAAGCTTACTTAACAACATACTAAGTTACTACAATTTTTTACAAAATTTCAAAGTTCATGTTGTAATGTAAAATGCATGATTTTGGCACTTGGTAAGTATTGGTTGAATTGTTGTTAATTGGTGATGATTTTAAAAGAAAATGATATGCTTTGAAAGCATGGAAACCTCCATTTTAAGGGGGAAACTATGGCAAAATTTTCCTAGAATTTAAACACTTAGAAAAATATTTTTAAACAAGTGTTCATAAGTAAATTTTAACCATGGTTTTTCATATAAAATTTGCCATAAATTTTGTTACAAAAATTATAAATGTTGGAGGTTGTTTTTAACAATACAAGTGACTAAATATGTATTTAGGAAAATATATATTTAGATGTCACAATTTGTGTGATTACTTTTATATTATGTGTATTAGTTATATTATTTTAGGACTTGAAATAATATAACTTACCAAAATACCAAGAATTATCACACAAAATATTACCAAAATTCCACGAAAACAAATATATAATTTATACCCAAACCGAACAAGGAATATGAACTACATAAATATTCCGGAAATTAAGTTCATATATATTTTGACAAATAAATTACACGGTATTTTGGAAACTCATGAAACGGAAATTATAATTTTTACAAGTGTTACAAAAAATATTTCATATTTTGTCAAATAGAAAATACATTATTTTTTAATAGAGAAAGGATATATGTATTTTCTTGAATTATTAGAAAATATATTATTTAGAAGAAAATATATTTTCTTAAACAAATTTAGAATATTTTTGAGGTGAAAAATGGATTTATAAATATTTTCTAAGTTAATCTTGAAAATATATTATTTTTGAGATTTATATGAAAATACAATTATTTTTGCCAAGGGAGAATTATAGATAATTTTCTATTGAAGTCTTCTTAAAATATATTTATTTTAAGAATATGAATATTAGTGATTTTTATTAAAAATAATATTCCGGAAAATTTAAATACAAAAATTAAGTATAAGAATACTTAATAAATACAATAAAAATACGTATTCTCGTACGTATAAATACACACCGAAATACGCCACCAATACTTGGCAAAATACACAAGTTTAAGAATACATGTATAAGCATACTCACCCTTGGGGAAAATATTCACAAAGGATTACAAAACAAATAAGTTAAAATATATTATTTTAACCAATATTCCAATAAATAATAAATAATTTTAACAAATAATTATATACTTGGGAATAATATTTATGACACCAAGAAATGTAACTCAAAGATACTAAGTCATAACAAATAAGACTAAAAGTCAAGGCACGTCCCATCCGTCTAAAAAACCATAGCACGTGTGTAGGTAGTCGTGCGACCAAGGAGAAGCTTCGAGTTATACCAGTTTACGAGACGCAAGATTGTGAGTTCATGTCCCCATTTTCTTTTAACTGTTTTCAGTTTTAAAACTTCGGGGGTGAAATACATGGTACAATTGTTTACAAACATTTACAAATGGTATGGTTAGCTAAGGAATGAACTGTTAGATCATGTGAATGGGTAGGCGTTAACTTGAGATCATTAATCCTTGTATAATGACCGAGGGGCATGAGTGATAGATCTATTTTGGTGTTGCGAGCCCCACCCATGGGTCCGCGAGTTGACCGCATGTGGTGACTATGTCGTTCTAGCCGGGTGGCCCGGTACGAAATATGCAAAGGGTTGAGCCTTCCTACACCATTACACACATATTAATGACCTTGCAAATCATTAATTGATCGGTTCCTAGTTGCTTTCATACCGAGTTACAAATACATACTACAAATGTTTACAAGGTTATTCGTGCACACATACAAAACACATCAACTCGCTCAACTTTTGTTGATGTTTTCAAACTACATATATCTCAGGAAATTGAAAATGGATCTGGCGGGCGTTCAAGGTTTCCAAGATGTGTCTACAATAAATGATGTCATCCAGAATTGGAGGGTTTGAATCGTGTATTTATCTTTGATAGGATACATGGTTCAAAGCCTCATTTTATTAGCGTCTTTTGTAAAAGTCTGTTATGGAACTTAAAACTCTGGTTGGTTTGTATTATTGAACTTGAAGTCTGTGTTTGGTTCTAAAACAATATGGTTTGTATTATTTTGAAACTTAGTTATGGATGAACATCGTGCTTTCTTTTATATAGTTGTTTGTTATGGTTGAATGCAATGATATTAAGCAAGTCACACGTAACACGCTTTCGCAAAAGTCAGGGTGTGACAGGTTCTGGACTTGTTTAATATACATCATACTATGTTGTTAATTTTTATGTATAAAATCTTCGAGTTCACAAACAACTTGTTAATGTATTCCTTTTTAGTATGTTTTTCAGGTGTTTAACTTTGGAGGATTGACGGTTACCAAGGGCTTCATGGATAAAAAAGGAATAAAGATCATAATGTAACTATTTACTAAATTTAAGATGAATGAGAGTTAGAAAAGGTAAAAGATTAATGGATAGAAAAGGAATGAAGATCATAATGTAACTATTTACTAAATTTAAGATGAATGAGAGTTAGAAAAGGTAAAAGATTATAATGAAACTGTTTACTAAAATTCAAATGATCATAACACTAGCATGTAGATGTAAAAATTGTGAGTAAATAGAAAAAGAAAAATCAAATTATCATAACACTAGTATGTTGATGTAACAATTGTGAGTAAATAAAAGAGTAAAATGTCAAGATCGTTCATGAGAGTTTGGCACATTTTCCAGTTTCATCCAACCTGTGTTTTTTTTTTTCTTTTTGTAACTAGACTCTTGAGGTTTGACATTTCTTGTAACTATCATTTAATACGTTAACAACGTTTTTTTTGTTAAGTGATGGGCAATTTTGTACTTTTAACTAAGGTACAACATATTAAAGTTTTGCACAAGCTATTAATGCATATAATAAATAAAAATTGTAATTTTAAAAATACACACACACACACATATATAGAGGAAGATCATTAGTTTAGAGGAAAAAGAACAAAGGGAACAATAATAGTTTTTCTCTTATCTAATTTATTATTATCTTTAACTAACTAATTAGTCATAAATATTATCATCGTCTACAATAGAAATTTTTGTCTACCCACGGCAAAATTTATCGTACACATTTTGAAATTTATTGAACACGTATTTAAATTTATCGTACACATATGGAATTTATTCTACATTTTTATTTACACAGCTTGTAATTTATCCTACACACCTCGTAATTTATCCTACACACTACATTAATTTTTTTTTTAAAATATGTATTTTAAAAATAAGTTACAAATATATTGGAGTTAGCCATTAAAGAGGAAGACTACAAATAAATGATCTATTTAAGTTTATCAATATACCCTTATAATAACATTAAATAAAGTTATTAAATGAAGCAAAATAAACCATCTTATTGATTGAGTTTTCTTATTTTTACAAAAAATTCTTTTCATTTAAACCCTCCATTATATATATATAGGGTAGGGATCCTAAGAGAAGTCCACCCTATTTGAGAAACTTGAGAAGCAATCTGGACCACACATTTTCCCTAAGCAAAAAATGCAAAAAAAAGGTGAAAAAAATGCAAATTTTTTTTTTTTGAAAAATCGCTGCTTTTTCTTTCGGATTTATACACATGTGTATATTGTTAATCTTTTAACTATACATATATGTATATTGTCAATTATACATTTTTCACCTTTAAAAAAAACACTTAAAGAAAAAGCTGCGATTTTTCCAAAAAAAAAAAATGTTTGCATTTTTTCACCTTTTTTTTCCATTTTTTTGCTTAGGGAAAATGTGTGGTCCAGAATGCTTCTCAAGTTTCTCATTTAGCCTACTACTTCTCACATGATCCTTATCCTATATATATATATCGGGCGGGGTTCTAGAGTGAACACTAGTGTATTTCTGAACTGAGTGAACAACCTGGCCATTGATTTACATCGTCAAATCATAACCAGTGTATTTTCATCATCAAATCCTGATCAAATCCTGACCATTGACTTACACTTATGTATTGATAATCAAGGGCCAGGATTAGTTCACACAGTTCACTATCAAAGAGGTTGTTCACAAATGAACCTAACCTTATAAATATATAGGGTAGGGTTCATGCGGGAACCACCTTTATTACGAGAACCGCGAGAACCATTGTGAACACAAAAAAATATGTAAAAACACACAATTTTTAATACTTTTTAAAAAATCGCTATATTTATTCACTAAAAAATTCGAGTAACAATTATCGATGCACATGTTCATATGTATCATTTCTTTGAAAAATTCCGTAATACATTACCAGTATTAAACAATTGCACTTTCATTTACACTACCATCTGTAATACACTACTTTTTAAATTAGCAATATTAAAAATGCACATGTGCATCTTTATGTATGACCATGATATAACGTGTTTTGATTCAAAAAGTTTGTGATTTTGAATGATGAAGTAGGCCCATATACATATTTTTGTTTAGTTATATTTAGTGGTTGATGGTTTTGTTATATTTGTCACTTAATGATGTAATATGTTGTCTAGTATGGTATTAAGGGTGTTGATGTACATGTGCATAAAGTGAAAATATTATAGATATTGGTAATGGTAGTGTATTATGGATAGTATGAGGTAATGGTAGTATATTTTGGATGGTATAATAGATGAAAGGGAAAGTGTATTCAAAGTAGTGTACCAAAACGCGTTATATCATGTTCATACATATAGATGCACATGTGCATTTCAAATATTGGTAATATAAAAAGTAGTGTATTACGGACGGTAGTGTAAATGAAAGTGCAATTGTCTAATACTGTTAATGTATTAGGAAATTTGTCAAAGAAATGATACATATACACATGTGCATCGATAATTGTTACTCGAATTTTTTTAGTGATGAAATATAGCGATTTTTTTTAAAATATTAATTTTTTTTGTGTTTTTTAGATTTTTTTAGGTATTTTGGGTTGTGTTCATATTGGTTCTCGTGGTTCTCGTAATAAAGGGTGATTCCTAATGGATCCTTATCCTATATATATATATATATATATATATATATATATATTGTTAGTTAAAAAACACACACACATAAAGCACACTAGAAGTTTGTTCTGCTAACAGAGTACATGTATTTAAAGCACACTAGGAATCCATCTCGTGGATTTCATTTGGTACTTTAAACATTATCAAGAATCTAACTATAAAGATAGAAAGATCTTTAAAAGAAAAGTTCGATTTCGATTTTAAGGAACCGAAATGTTCGAATTCAGGTACATAAGGAATCCAATTAAGGACTCTGATTTGAATGATGATCACCCACAAGGATCTAATTGTGAAGATAAAAAGATCCCTTATGGATTTTAGAAGTTGAAGATGTTTTGATACCTTGCACTGGACGTGCTTATGTCAAAACATGAAGTAAAAATGCTTATGAAATTGAGATGCTAGACATGCCAAGGCGACATATGAAGCAGAATTTTGAAGGTTAAGTCAATGTATGAGGAAAATATTTTTGAAAACTATGCATGGGGTTCTTTTAAGAAAAAGGTGTTTAACGTTTTTGAAACCTTATATATAATACTTTTTGAAATAAAGTAGGTGTATTAGGTAGATATATTTACAAAAATGTTTTTAAAATCATGCGAGATGAATTTTTGAAATTATGTATAAGGTTTTTTTTTTTTTTTTTTTGAAAGACATGAATGATGCTTTTCGAAATCATGCACTTGATCGGAAAATGTATTGTGTTAATATTGTCTTTAGACTATATGAAATATTTTGAAATTAGAAAGGTTGGTTTTGATAACATGGCCAATGTTTTTGAAATAACATAGACAATGCATCTAGAAAAATTGTTTTCAAACTATACGAAATGTTTTGAGATCATGAAGATTGTTTTGAAATACTGGTACTGTGTATGTTGAAAAATCAAAACGTAATGGGTATGAGATTTGAAAAAAAAAATATCCTTAGTTATCCAACCAAGGATTTAAAGGTAAAGATGTACAGAAGCATGATTACTCATAATGTCACTTTATTTTCTGTACTTCGCATCTTAGAATGAAACGAGTACTTAAAACTTTCGAGGAAATTATGAGCGATCACTTGAAAGTGAGAATCACAAGAGTAGTTTGTAAGGAACATAATTCCTTAATGCAGGTATCATAGGAAAATCATACACACATGTAACTATACTTGTATATCAGAATTTGTGAACAACGATTTTTATTTATGAACAAGACATATTGTTTCACAATACGCGAAAACAAAAGAAACAAAGGCATAAGACAGCAACATCCTTTGTTCAGCCAAATGCTCATCCGAGCGTTGGATTTGCACTGACTATCTTCGGGCAGTTGTTCCTGAAATGGCTCGTATCGCCACAGTGGTAGCAAGTACCACGCGGGAAACGAGCTTGAGTAGGGTTGACTTGGAGTTGGGTAGCAGCAAGATTTGCAACAGCTTTGTTCTGGATAGCAAAGCGGCATGTGTTGACCAAATGTCCCCTCCGTCCACAGTAGGTACATTTGGAGCAGGGTATGAGGTTTGAATGATGACGGTTGCATCGCTTGCACCTAGGAGCAGTTCCTAAGTACGGCTTCCTAGCTGGTGGCCTTGCCACTTGGCTAGGTCCAGCTTGATTAGGTGTAACCGCTGCGGGTTTCCTTGAAGCCTTACGCTTCCTTGATGTTGTTGCAAGCCTGACTACTGCTTCCTTTGGTGTCTCTTGAGTGGCTTCATTGTCGAGACGAGATGCTTCATTGTTAAGACGAGCCATGGCAATACCTAAATCCACAGTCCTCTGAATTACTTCGCCAATTTGCTGGACAAATTTGGCTGTTCGCTCGGGCATTTGATCAGTGCCAAGAGGAATAGACATTCTAGAAGAAAATGAAAGACAGAGGAAGAAACGAGTGAAAGGTTATTAGATAATCAATACAGAATGGTAACGAATGAAAATTGTGATCATTTGTTTGTTACCTAAGGCAAACAAATGAGATGGTGACAAATCAAAGTAAATAGGTCAAAAATAATGTATCGTGAAGACATGCTCGCCTATAAGTGAACACTCATCCCAAGAATTCCCAGGTAAGCACAACTGGTCTCGCGTCTGATGAGATGTATACGAAGTGCTTGCCTAGCCAGAAAACCCAGAATACAGGCATTCACCCTTCCAGTTTGCACGTGTTCACATTATTTAAAACCCAAAACCTTGACGAAGTTTTGAAAACTCAAAGGTGGTTCAAAACCATATAATAGAGAGTTCAAAACCTTATAATAGAGGGTTCAAAACCTAGTAATCAATCATCCTAGAACAGATGATTAGTTTTCAAAGCGGTTTTGAAATTTATGTTTTTGTTGCGGTTGTCGCCTAAGGATAGGCGACAGTATCGTTTTATGACTAAACGCAAGTAAACTCGCGTTAGGGTCCTAAGAAGGTTATAGACTAGGTCAAAGCATTACTAATAACCTAATTCCCTATAACCATTAGCTCTGATACCATCTTTTCTGTCACACCCCGACCACGTAGAACATACCAAACGTGGCGGAAACATCGGGGAGTGTTGTAACAGAATTAATGTTTCAAATCCATGGCAATTGAAGTTTCGTTTTATTGATTAAAAGTGTTACAATATCTTAATAAACAAATAAATACAACATAATTAACTAGTCTTGCATCTTTTATTGTTACTAAAGCCCAGGTCTGTCTATGTGTATCTTGACCATCTTATGCAACAGTTCCTGAAAAACACATGTGAAAATAGGTACGTCAGCATAAAAATGCCTGTGAGATACATAGGTTTTGTGAAAATAAGATTCATGACTTATGTTTGAGAAAATGTTTAGTCATGAACCTTGTTATTTGCTTTGTCTTTTAAATCATTTGAAAAAAACGATAAGATCAGTTGATAAGTATAAATAAATGTAAGGTTAAATGAATAACCAAGTAAAATGTGTTTGCATAAGATAAGTTGTTTATAAACCAATGTCTTGTGAAAAGTATGTTATTTGTATGAAATGTTCTATGTCTCAAACTGAAATGATTCAAATAACGCTACGATATGTAATACTATACAAACACTTATATATAGGAAGTACCAGCGGCGTATCCACCATGCTTGTATCATATTACACACGCATCGTTACTTAATCACTTAATCAAACCAAACCAAACAATGTAAAATGTTCATGTCAAGATGTGAATCATGTCAAAATGTCTATGTCAAATATCCATGTCAAATGTCTATGTCAAATATCCATGTCAAATGTCTATGTCAAATATCCATGTCAAATGTCTATGTCAAATATCCATGTCAAATGTCTATGTCAAATATGTCATGTATGGCAAGTGAAAGGTCTCAACTAAACCATATGCACAAAAACAAAGTATTGAAGTAAAACTTGGTTTAAATCAAAACTATGTTTTGTGTAAATGCATGATTAAATGTCAATCATGTTAAAATGTCTATGCCGAAATGTCTATGTCAAATGTCTATGTCAAAATGTCATGTATGGCAAGTGAAAGGTCTCAACTAAACCATATGCACAAAAACAAAGTATTGAAGTAAAACTTGGTTTAAATCAAAGCTATGTTTTGTGTAAATGCATGCAAATATTTAATATGAACATTTATGTGGTGTTGTGAATATGCATACATCCAAGCCTGGCGACTGTGGTGATAAAACCCTTTAAACAAATTAAAGGTCTATCTGTCTTAATGTCAACGAATTCGGTCATTCCTTTCATCCCCTTTCCCTGGGACGTCCGGAACGGGAGTTGTCAATTCCTATGGTACCACTACCTACTAACGAACGGCGTAGCTAATGTTAATGAATGTATTGTCCCATGTAAACAAACCAAATGTCATACCAAAATGTAAGCATGTGATGAAAAACAATGTACTAAGTATGCACGCAATGGACATAAATAGCATAAAATGTAAATGTAAAACGATGTACTAAGTATGAACGCAATGGACATACATAGCATAAAATGTAATGAAATCATGTACTATAATGTACTAACGAACATAGCAGTATATGATGCGAAAACAGGAAAGCAGGAAAGTAACAAGTAGGCACATGTGTTCCACCCCAAAACAGTTTGGAAAACAGTAAAAGAGGGGTCTATGTACTCACTTGAGATTGCTCAGTTGTCTAAAGATAACCACCAAGCAGTGCTAGAGATCTCGGAATCAAACGGCTCCTAATATAGGTAACTATGTTAAATAACCGGACCTAAATCGGAAGACTGGGTAGCTTTAGGGTTTGTAAACCAAACGAGTGTGGAGACTCGTGTGATATGGTTTAACAAAGCCTACATACTAAATGAAACCTAACATAACTGCCTACGACCCATTACGACCCGTTTTAGATAGCTTATGCTACTTTAACGCGTCGTTCGCGTGAAACGCGTTTGGACCGCCTAACTAGCCCTATGACAAGTGTTATATGCCTAAACATGTTACATAATCAGTTACGTGACAAAAGTTTAGGTTACATATGCTTAATTACCAATTATACATGAAAAGGGTATTCTGGTATTTTACCTAAGGCATATAAACTACCTATCATACAACTACTTAAACGTCGTGACCATAAGGTATAACCTCGGAGGGTTATTCCCTACACTATGGTCACCTAATGTGTTTGGTCGGATCCTAATGATCGACCAAACTGGGTCGGGTTCGAGGTATAAGCGATTTATTAGATCGCTTATCCTACGACCCTAGACAACGTGGTAATCAGTAGGCATAGTCCCAAGGGACTATGACCATCGTGATTACACTCACGTTGCGAAGTTCAAACGAACTTCGCATTGACCATTACTGGTCAACGCTGAAAGTCAAACAAAGTTTGACTTTCTGACTCGAAAAGCAGTAAAAATAAGGAAAAGAACGAAAGAATACTTACGAAGGGTCCCCGAATGCTAACCCAGATCGAAATAGCTCAGGTATGAAACGAAGGTTCCAACTTAGAGCTTTCTTAATCAGATTTCTTGTGCAAAATGAGGTTGTGTGGGTTGGGTATTTATAGGAATACCCGAACCGTTAGGATCGTTTCATGGAAAACGTGCCATGATCCAACCCGTACACTTGTCGGAACCTTATGGTGGCTGGAAATTGGTTCTTATCCGCTGACTAGACGATTGAGAATGTGTGGTTGAGAATCGAACAGGTGGGACCTGCTGTTAAAAACATTGAATCTGGTCTGGGAGTTGCCTTACGGACCGTAAAGCTGCCAATGTTGAGGTCCGTAAGGTAACAACTTTGGCAGATTTACAGTTTTGGTCCCTGTCATGCATTCAGCCCATTTTTGACATGTTTAAGGCCCGTTAACCCCATTTCAAAGCTCTAAAATGAAGTTAAAGTATAGGGAACTTAAAACATGCTCAAAAATATCTCGAATGTCGGTTCGTTTGGCCGTACGGTCGCGATGTTCGGTTAATTACGACGGAATACGCATAAGCGCGAAAAACGATCCAAATGACGAAACGAATGGATTTTTCTTAAGGCGAACACTAAAATATAATGTAGTCATGCTTACATAAATTTTTGGATGTCCAGATGTATTCAGAACGTAAGTTATGCGCGAAAATGCAAACTTGTGCACTTTTTGACACTTTTAGTCCCTGAATGACACAAAAGTTTATTTTAGCACACCGAACCCCTCAAAGCCTATTTCTAAGCTATGTAAAGGATATTTATGGTATGTTTAACTTATGGTCATGTTCCGGAAGGTCTGTTACAGTTCAAATTGGCATACTTTCGCAGTTTGTCAACTTTAGTCCCTGTAAGCGATTTAACTTTGATTTCACCACACCAAACCTTCCAAAACTTATATCTAAGTTATGTAAAGGTTATTTTAGGTATGTTAAACCTATTTCACTATTCCGGAGTGTTTGTTGCATTAAACTGGTTATATTTACGCATTAGTGCGCGTATAACCTTCCAGAAAGCGATTTAGAGTTTGAAATTGAACAGAAATTGATATGTGCAAATGATACACATATTTTTACAAATCCCAAGTATGAAATACAATATTTAATTGGTTTGGTATTTTTTTGATGGCCGTGGAGGCACAGGTGTTACAGTCTCCCCTACTTTAGGAAATTTCGTCCCGAAATTTATTTAGAGGAAACTTGTGAGAGTCTAAAACATGAAGTTGAAAAGATCGAACAACATTGGTTAGGGTTCTGAACTTCTAGTAACTTTAATAACATCATGCCTGCAATGTAAGAGGGACACTTATATACAAGTATATAAAGCGTCATTGGTGCGTCCACCGTACCTCCATTACATCGTTATCATTTTGTTATTTTGTCGCTATCGGTTCTTACACATAATAAATCTTACTGGGTTTCTGTGCATTGAATTCCACAATTATGTAGGCCTCCATAATTACGTAGTTCCTTGTACAGTCCGCACAGTCTATTTTATAATGTGTAGTGTAAAACCAAATGAACAATCCTGTGATGAGTGTAACTAGACTGCCATAGAGTCCTTTAGACTAAATCAATAAATGATTTAAATAGACTATCCAGGAGTCTGTTTAGTTACATCACTAGATGTCATTCTTTAACCAAATTGTGAATCAATCTTTTTTACTAGACCACTAAAGGGTCTCTTATGAATCATGGAGTGGTACTATATAATCCAAGGGTCTTAACTATTACATAGAAGCCCTTTTAAGGATTAAAGGTAGTACCTTTTGAATATCCTGCTACGAATCCCCCATATGAAGATATGAAGGATCCTGCAAGGATTTGGATAACGAATATCCAGAGTATTAAAAACAAAAAAATGCATAAAAGAAAACATGAGATGAATAAACACATAGTCACATAACCACAAAATTGTTTAACTAGAAGTTTGTTCTGCTAACAGAGTACATGTATTTAAAGCACACTAGGAATCCATCTCGTGGATTTCATTTGGTACTTTAAACATTATCAAGAATCTAACTATAAAGATAGAAAGATCTTTAAAAGAAAAGTTCGATTTCGATTTTAAGGAACCGAAATGTTCGAATTCAGGTACATAAGGAATCCAATTAAGGACTCTGATTTGAATGATGATCACCCACAAGGATCTAATTGTGAAGATAAAAAGATCCCTTATGGATTTTAGAAGTTGAAGATGTTTTGATACCTTGCACTGGACGTGCTTATGTCAAAACATGAAGTAAAAATGCTTATGAAATTGAGATGCTAGACATGCCAAGGCGACATATGAAGCAGAATTTTGAAGGTTAAGTCAATGTATGAGGAAAATATTTTTGAAAACTATGCATGGGGTTCTTTTAAGAAAAAGGTGTTTAACGTTTTTGAAACCTTATATATAATACTTTTTGAAATAAAGTAGGTGTATTAGGTAGATATATTTACAAAAATGTTTTTAAAATCATGCGAGATGAATTTTTGAAATTATGTATAAGGTTTTTTTTTTTTTTTTTTGAAAGACATGAATGATGCTTTTCGAAATCATGCACTTGATCGGAAAATGTATTGTGTTAATATTGTCTTTAGACTATATGAAATATTTTGAAATTAGAAAGGTTGGTTTTGATAACATGGCCAATGTTTTTGAAATAACATAGACAATGCATCTAGAAAAATTGTTTTCAAACTATACGAAATGTTTTGAGATCATGAAGATTGTTTTGAAATACTGGTACTGTGTATGTTGAAAAATCAAAACGTAATGGGTATGAGATTTGAAAAAAAAAATATCCTTAGTTATCCAACCAAGGATTTAAAGGTAAAGATGTACAGAAGCATGATTACTCATAATGTCACTTTATTTTCTGTACTTCGCATCTTAGAATGAAACGAGTACTTAAAACTTTCGAGGAAATTATGAGCGATCACTTGAAAGTGAGAATCACAAGAGTAGTTTGTAAGGAACATAATTCCTTAATGCAGGTATCATAGGAAAATCATACACACATGTAACTATACTTGTATATCAGAATTTGTGAACAACGATTTTTATTTATGAACAAGACATATTGTTTCACAATACGCGAAAACAAAAGAAACAAAGGCATAAGACAGCAACATCCTTTGTTCAGCCAAATGCTCATCCGAGCGTTGGATTTGCACTGACTATCTTCGGGCAGTTGTTCCTGAAATGGCTCGTATCGCCACAGTGGTAGCAAGTACCACGCGGGAAACGAGCTTGAGTAGGGTTGACTTGGAGTTGGGTAGCAGCAAGATTTGCAACAGCTTTGTTCTGGATAGCAAAGCGGCATGTGTTGACCAAATGTCCCCTCCGTCCACAGTAGGTACATTTGGAGCAGGGTATGAGGTTTGAATGATGACGGTTGCATCGCTTGCACCTAGGAGCAGTTCCTAAGTACGGCTTCCTAGCTGGTGGCCTTGCCACTTGGCTAGGTCCAGCTTGATTAGGTGTAACCGCTGCGGGTTTCCTTGAAGCCTTACGCTTCCTTGATGTTGTTGCAAGCCTGACTACTGCTTCCTTTGGTGTCTCTTGAGTGGCTTCATTGTCGAGACGAGATGCTTCATTGTTAAGACGAGCCATGGCAATACCTAAATCCACAGTCCTCTGAATTACTTCGCCAATTTGCTGGACAAATTTGGCTGTTCGCTCGGGCATTTGATCAGTGCCAAGAGGAATAGACATTCTAGAAGAAAATGAAAGACAGAGGAAGAAACGAGTGAAAGGTTATTAGATAATCAATACAGAATGGTAACGAATGAAAATTGTGATCATTTGTTTGTTACCTAAGGCAAACAAATGAGATGGTGACAAATCAAAGTAAATAGGTCAAAAATAATGTATCGTGAAGACATGCTCGCCTATAAGTGAACACTCATCCCAAGAATTCCCAGGTAAGCACAACTGGTCTCGCGTCTGATGAGATGTATACGAAGTGCTTGCCTAGCCAGAAAACCCAGAATACAGGCATTCACCCTTCCAGTTTGCACGTGTTCACATTATTTAAAACCCAAAACCTTGACGAAGTTTTGAAAACTCAAAGGTGGTTCAAAACCATATAATAGAGAGTTCAAAACCTTATAATAGAGGGTTCAAAACCTAGTAATCAATCATCCTAGAACAGATGATTAGTTTTCAAAGCGGTTTTGAAATTTATGTTTTTGTTGCGGTTGTCGCCTAAGGATAGGCGACAGTATCGTTTTATGACTAAACGCAAGTAAACTCGCGTTAGGGTCCTAAGAAGGTTATAGACTAGGTCAAAGCATTACTAATAACCTAATTCCCTATAACCATTAGCTCTGATACCATCTTTTCTGTCACACCCCGACCACGTAGAACATACCAAACGTGGCGGAAACATCGGGGAGTGTTGTAACAGAATTAATGTTTCAAATCCATGGCAATTGAAGTTTCGTTTTATTGATTAAAAGTGTTACAATATCTTAATAAACAAATAAATACAACATAATTAACTAGTCTTGCATCTTTTATTGTTACTAAAGCCCAGGTCTGTCTATGTGTATCTTGACCATCTTATGCAACAGTTCCTGAAAAACACATGTGAAAATAGGTACGTCAGCATAAAAATGCCTGTGAGATACATAGGTTTTGTGAAAATAAGATTCATGACTTATGTTTGAGAAAATGTTTAGTCATGAACCTTGTTATTTGCTTTGTCTTTTAAATCATTTGAAAAAAACGATAAGATCAGTTGATAAGTATAAATAAATGTAAGGTTAAATGAATAACCAAGTAAAATGTGTTTGCATAAGATAAGTTGTTTATAAACCAATGTCTTGTGAAAAGTATGTTATTTGTATGAAATGTTCTATGTCTCAAACTGAAATGATTCAAATAACGCTACGATATGTAATACTATACAAACACTTATATATAGGAAGTACCAGCGGCGTATCCACCATGCTTGTATCATATTACACACGCATCGTTACTTAATCACTTAATCAAACCAAACCAAACAATGTAAAATGTTCATGTCAAGATGTGAATCATGTCAAAATGTCTATGTCAAATATCCATGTCAAATGTCTATGTCAAATATCCATGTCAAATGTCTATGTCAAATATCCATGTCAAATGTCTATGTCAAATATCCATGTCAAATGTCTATGTCAAATATGTCATGTATGGCAAGTGAAAGGTCTCAACTAAACCATATGCACAAAAACAAAGTATTGAAGTAAAACTTGGTTTAAATCAAAACTATGTTTTGTGTAAATGCATGATTAAATGTCAATCATGTTAAAATGTCTATGCCGAAATGTCTATGTCAAATGTCTATGTCAAAATGTCATGTATGGCAAGTGAAAGGTCTCAACTAAACCATATGCACAAAAACAAAGTATTGAAGTAAAACTTGGTTTAAATCAAAGCTATGTTTTGTGTAAATGCATGCAAATATTTAATATGAACATTTATGTGGTGTTGTGAATATGCATACATCCAAGCCTGGCGACTGTGGTGATAAAACCCTTTAAACAAATTAAAGGTCTATCTGTCTTAATGTCAACGAATTCGGTCATTCCTTTCATCCCCTTTCCCTGGGACGTCCGGAACGGGAGTTGTCAATTCCTATGGTACCACTACCTACTAACGAACGGCGTAGCTAATGTTAATGAATGTATTGTCCCATGTAAACAAACCAAATGTCATACCAAAATGTAAGCATGTGATGAAAAACAATGTACTAAGTATGCACGCAATGGACATAAATAGCATAAAATGTAAATGTAAAACGATGTACTAAGTATGAACGCAATGGACATACATAGCATAAAATGTAATGAAATCATGTACTATAATGTACTAACGAACATAGCAGTATATGATGCGAAAACAGGAAAGCAGGAAAGTAACAAGTAGGCACATGTGTTCCACCCCAAAACAGTTTGGAAAACAGTAAAAGAGGGGTCTATGTACTCACTTGAGATTGCTCAGTTGTCTAAAGATAACCACCAAGCAGTGCTAGAGATCTCGGAATCAAACGGCTCCTAATATAGGTAACTATGTTAAATAACCGGACCTAAATCGGAAGACTGGGTAGCTTTAGGGTTTGTAAACCAAACGAGTGTGGAGACTCGTGTGATATGGTTTAACAAAGCCTACATACTAAATGAAACCTAACATAACTGCCTACGACCCATTACGACCCGTTTTAGATAGCTTATGCTACTTTAACGCGTCGTTCGCGTGAAACGCGTTTGGACCGCCTAACTAGCCCTATGACAAGTGTTATATGCCTAAACATGTTACATAATCAGTTACGTGACAAAAGTTTAGGTTACATATGCTTAATTACCAATTATACATGAAAAGGGTATTCTGGTATTTTACCTAAGGCATATAAACTACCTATCATACAACTACTTAAACGTCGTGACCATAAGGTATAACCTCGGAGGGTTATTCCCTACACTATGGTCACCTAATGTGTTTGGTCGGATCCTAATGATCGACCAAACTGGGTCGGGTTCGAGGTATAAGCGATTTATTAGATCGCTTATCCTACGACCCTAGACAACGTGGTAATCAGTAGGCATAGTCCCAAGGGACTATGACCATCGTGATTACACTCACGTTGCGAAGTTCAAACGAACTTCGCATTGACCATTACTGGTCAACGCTGAAAGTCAAACAAAGTTTGACTTTCTGACTCGAAAAGCAGTAAAAATAAGGAAAAGAACGAAAGAATACTTACGAAGGGTCCCCGAATGCTAACCCAGATCGAAATAGCTCAGGTATGAAACGAAGGTTCCAACTTAGAGCTTTCTTAATCAGATTTCTTGTGCAAAATGAGGTTGTGTGGGTTGGGTATTTATAGGAATACCCGAACCGTTAGGATCGTTTCATGGAAAACGTGCCATGATCCAACCCGTACACTTGTCGGAACCTTATGGTGGCTGGAAATTGGTTCTTATCCGCTGACTAGACGATTGAGAATGTGTGGTTGAGAATCGAACAGGTGGGACCTGCTGTTAAAAACATTGAATCTGGTCTGGGAGTTGCCTTACGGACCGTAAAGCTGCCAATGTTGAGGTCCGTAAGGTAACAACTTTGGCAGATTTACAGTTTTGGTCCCTGTCATGCATTCAGCCCATTTTTGACATGTTTAAGGCCCGTTAACCCCATTTCAAAGCTCTAAAATGAAGTTAAAGTATAGGGAACTTAAAACATGCTCAAAAATATCTCGAATGTCGGTTCGTTTGGCCGTACGGTCGCGATGTTCGGTTAATTACGACGGAATACGCATAAGCGCGAAAAACGATCCAAATGACGAAACGAATGGATTTTTCTTAAGGCGAACACTAAAATATAATGTAGTCATGCTTACATAAATTTTTGGATGTCCAGATGTATTCAGAACGTAAGTTATGCGCGAAAATGCAAACTTGTGCACTTTTTGACACTTTTAGTCCCTGAATGACACAAAAGTTTATTTTAGCACACCGAACCCCTCAAAGCCTATTTCTAAGCTATGTAAAGGATATTTATGGTATGTTTAACTTATGGTCATGTTCCGGAAGGTCTGTTACAGTTCAAATTGGCATACTTTCGCAGTTTGTCAACTTTAGTCCCTGTAAGCGATTTAACTTTGATTTCACCACACCAAACCTTCCAAAACTTATATCTAAGTTATGTAAAGGTTATTTTAGGTATGTTAAACCTATTTCACTATTCCGGAGTGTTTGTTGCATTAAACTGGTTATATTTACGCATTAGTGCGCGTATAACCTTCCAGAAAGCGATTTAGAGTTTGAAATTGAACAGAAATTGATATGTGCAAATGATACACATATTTTTACAAATCCCAAGTATGAAATACAATATTTCATTGGTTTGGTATTTGTTTGATGGCCGTGGAGGCACAGGTGTTACACATAACCCACCCCCTCTCTCTCTCTCTCTCTCTCTCTTTCCCTCTCTTCCCCCCTCTCTCTCTCAAACACCACACCACCACCCCGTCACAGAATCATGACCCCATCATTGGACCACCACACCACAACACCACCACCATAAGTTTCAACCTTCACTTACGGCACCCAAACACAACCACTACCACTGCCATCACCCCAAACTGAAACAAAAACATTGAATCCGGTTCAGTCTTAACCTTCAAATTCAAAACGCCCGCCAATTTGTCCATGTTATTTCCTTGTTTCAACCAACCACTCTAAATCATAATGGGCTTGGTAACCGATCATTGTTTCATCCAACCACTCTAAATCAAAATGGGCTTGGTAACCGATCCATCAAGGTTAACCACAACCATGACCTGGCCCATCGTTTTCCTGCCATTAGAAACACATCTTTCACCCATCCGACCGATGTAGAACTAGACGGTTAAAAATACCGGTTTTGATTGAACACGACGTAGTGCGGCGGGTTCGAGGTGGATGTTGATGGTGGAGGAGATGGAGTCAGGTGGGGAAGTGTCGGAATATGAGAGTGGGATGAGGGCAGTTTATAGTGAGAAGTTTTTTATGCGAAGTTTGTGGTTGTCACACCCAGACTTTTGCAGAAGCGTATGCGTGTGACTTGATCAGTTTTCATTGCATTCGATTATAATAAACAACTACATGAATAAAATAAACGATGTTCACCCATTAATAAGTTTAAAACATTACAAAACATAAGTTGTTTAGTTTCAACCAACACAAGTATTAAGTTTAAGACAAACCATCAAAAGATTTAAAGTTCCATGTAAGGAATTGTTTAACAAAAGACTAGTTTCACGAGGCTTTGCATCCTATATCTCATCAAGGATTAGATATATGAATCAAACCCTCCAAAAGTGGATGACATCGAGACTTGAAATTCAAAGCTTGAAAACCACGCCCACACCAAAGATCCATCTAGTTTCCTGAAATACATGTAAGTTTGAAAACAATCAACAATAGTTGAGCGAGTTCATGTGTTTTGTGTGAGCTCCAAATAAACTTGTAAACATTTGAGAGATTCTTTTAATAAAAGGTATGTAAAGCGTCTATGAACAGATCATTAATGTTTTGCAAGGACATTAATATGTGTGGCGACGTAGGAAGCACTCAAACCTAGCGAATTTCCTCCGGTCCATCTGGCTGGAACAACAACAGCACTAAATGGGCCACCCAAGAGTGGAGCTCGCTACACCCGATAGTATAACAACCCTCCTGAATTTTTCTGACACCCTAATATATTTTTAAATACCCATATATGTCTTAAAATACACCCCGTATGTGAAAACCGAGCCCAAAATATGAAATGTCATTAAAAATAAAATAAAAACAAGAAATAAGAGGCTGTCGCGAGGCGCGTAGCCTTTGGCTACTGCCTACGCGGGCCGGGAGCGATCAACAACGAGGCCGCACCTGGTGTTGACACGTGGCAACACGTGTTGAACCTATATTCGTGACCCGGATCAGCTACGCCGTAGACCCCCTACTACGCGGGCCGCGTAAGACGACCCTTAGGTCTACGCGGGCCGCGAGGAAACGAAAAAACAGCCCTGTAAATTGAGGGCATCGGGCCTTCAGTCTGTTCGTTCATTTCCTTTTTCTCTCTCAAAATTTCTGATAATATAAGTGATTTCCGGGTATAATACCCCCCCCCCCCTAATTAACGAAGTTCTACTCCGTTGTAAGTATTATAACCTCGGTTACGTATTAGATACGCTGCCCGATTGATCCAGGATTCCGTAACGACTGTCGTGGTTCTGCCCGATGTAGTCGTTGGAATGCCGTCTCGGGGAGGGTATCGTTGATATAAATAAAGGGTTATTATACTAACATATGTCCATTTGTGTAAATTATAGATAAATCACCAGGAAACCTTAGAAGAAATCTAAGACAGCAATGTGAGCTTATCCTCTTTTTGTAAACCTTTTTGTAACTGTTTTTACAAAACCTTAAATGTTTTACAATGTGATTAAGCAGTGATTGAGTCTTTATAGTTCTTCAATTACTGTCGGAATGTTGGAGTTTTGTATACAAAATGTGGAACACGTTACCATTGAACAACGAGTTAGCCAATGGGTAATATGATCCACCAGCCATGATTGACAATACTGAATGAGTAATTGTGTAGAAATAAACATTGTGACCGCTCTCAATACTGTGTTAATTGATAAAATTCTTCTTGATTAAACTGGGATTCACTCACCAGTATTTCCCACTGACAAATGTTTTTTTAAAACGCGTTTCAGTTAACAAAATGTCAAAGCCAAATTAGAAGAAAGCCAGCTGGAGAGCACTGACGGCTTGGAAAAATGTGGCTATAAAAGTTACCTAAAAGACGATGTTTTAAATTCAACAAAATAGGGTTTATCCCTATAAACATGTTGTACTAAGAAACTTGGGTTTTACCCATGTGGTTATTAATATAAAAAATGGTGGTTTTACTCTGATAAACATTTCCTAACTACGGTCCTAATGAAATTTCCGCTGCCAAAATGATAAACAAATGATACCACCAACACTGGTGTTCGCGGCCGCCCGTTCCCGGGACAGATTAAGGGGCGGGGATTGCGACAGAAGGTGGTATCGGAGCTAAGCCACTGATTTAGCCACAGAAGTGTTCTGCTGACATCAATATATTATCCAAATTGTTAGGAAATAAATTATGAAAATATGTGCATATCTGTATTTTATTGTTATGTGTTATTTGACTATTTGTTAGTTTACAGTATGAGTGATCAAGGACCCTCAGACATTTATCATCAGTTGTCTGATTCACCTAGGAGTGAAGGTACTTCTTCCCAGCCTACCCTCTCTGGGTATTCAGCTGATCAGGAAGAAGGAATGTTTGTCTTTAAGGCTCAGTCTGAAGAGCCATTCCCTTAGAAAAAGAGAGGATGGTTCAGTAAGGGAGCATTTGAGCATAGGAAAAGAATGCGAAAGTTGCAACAGCAAAGAGTCCTAGCAGCCGCTAAGCGAGAATCAGATGCCCATACACATGATATGCTTAATAGGAGCTTAGCCAATTTTCATATCCTAGCCACAACTGCTGCTGACCCAAATCTGGAACAACTAGTAGCCCCACAACCCTTACCTCTGTTCCCCACTCAGCCGATGGAGATAGAAATGCATGATTTCAACCTTGAGGAGATACCTAGGATACCAGCCCCTAATCCCTTATACCCAGATTATGATCCATGGTTCGATGATCATAGGGATTATGTGCCACGCTATAACCTAAACGACGAAACCATGCCGAACTTAGCCGCCTATCCAGGTCTGGACCCTCTAGATCCCTACTATGACAACGATGAATACATTAGGGAGATCTTAGAGAATCCGTACCCTCAGGAGAATCCCATGCCCCAGTACCCAGACCCAGTACCAGCACCTGCACCCCCAATGAGTGCAGAAAATGTGCAAGAGCTCCGAACTTTCGGAGAAGAAACCTTAGAGAGTAGTGAGAGGATGAGGCAGGTAGGAGAGCGACTCGTCTGGAAATATGACGAGCGCAATATGGGTTACTGGATGAATCCAGACCAGTGAAGGTGATGATGGAGTAGGTAATAATAATATATAATATATATGTTGTAGTATAGACCACTTTGTGGTTAGCAATGCATAGTAGTATTGTAATTTTCAAATGTCAGTATTAGTTTGTAGTAGATGTATAATAGATAAGAAAGAGTAAAGTCGCAAAGCTCGACGTTTTTGATCAAAATGCGTGTCATGTGATTGATCGTATTAAGATATTATCTTGTGATATTAATATGTGGTAAATGTTTAAAATTCAGATGGCCGACGAAGTGAATCAGGAAAATCTGAATAACGATATCCAGAGTAAAAATAACCCATATAACGGAAACCCAAACAACAACAACAATAATGGAAACCAAGTGGACAACAGTGCCATCCAACACGTAGTAGCACAAGGAATAATAGATGCAATGCCATATATTATTCAAACGGTTAGGGAAGCAGAAAATAAAAGTAAACATGATAGCAAGCGACCCTCTGAACCTGTAAACAGCGTAAACAATGGACCCGTACTTCAAGTGCCCATTCCCAAAAGAAGAAGAACCATGCCTTATAGTTGTTCTTATATAGAATTCTGGTCTTGTAAACCAATGGAATTCTCGGGCAATGAAGGGGCCGTTGCATCTCTACGCTGGATAGAAAAGACTGAGGCAGTCTTAAGAATAAGTAAATGTGCGAAAGATGATAAGATAATGTTTGCTTCCAGTCTGTTTAAGAATTCAGCCTTAGAATGGTGGAACACTATCCTTCAGTCTAGAGGAAGTGATAGAACTTACAATATGGAATGGGAGGAGTTTAAGAACATGGTAGAAAGGAAATTCTGCCCTCCTAATGAAAAAGAACAGATATCAAACAAGCTCTTAAACCTTAGAATGACTTGTGTGGATAGTAAGGGGTACACTAAGTTATTCTTTGAATATGCCCGAATAGTGCCAACCCTTGCTTCGCCTGAACCAGTATTAATATCCCGTTACATCTGGGGATTAATTGGGGAGATAAGACATGTAGTCAAGGCAGCTAGACCCCAAACCATAGAAGAAGCTGTAGAACTAGCAAATACCTTGACAGATGAATTAGTCCGTACACGAGAAGAGGACCAAAGGAGGAACCTAACCCAGAAGCTTACACAAGAATTTCGTTCTGGAAATTCTAATCGTGGGAAAAATGTAGGCTCTACCTCTGCACCCTACTATAAGTATTGCAAAAGGAAGCATTCAGGAAGATGCTCCATATACTGTAACTTTTGCAAAATATCAGGACACAAGGAGGAAGATTACAGGAAAAAGGTTAGCAACAGGATATGCTACAAATGCGGAGATCAAGGTCACATCAAGCCAAACTGTCCAAAGCTAGCTCCAGCTACGAACAACAAGAACACCAAAAATGCTAGAGCATTTGTTCTTACTGCAGAAGAAGCAAAGATGATCCCGGATGTGATCGCCGGTACGTTTTTAGTTAATGATGTTTTTGCTAAAGTATTATTTGACTCTGGTGCGAACCAAAGTTTTATTAATACTTCATTTTGCATGTAGGATCGTTTTCACGACCAAACAAGTCATTCAGAAGAGTTCTCGGATCAAATCAGAGGCGGAATTCAGTGATTTGATCTTCGTTCAGCTTGTATTGCACTTGGAATCACTTTAACTGTCTCGTGTATTGATTTGACAAAGATATACAGGCTAGAAACACTCCGGCAGAGCTTTGCTACCAGATCTCAAAAGTTACAAATGAAAGACACAAGCACCCTATATATACACACATGATTTCGTACGAAATGGTTATGCGTCATTTCGTGCGAAATAGATACTTGTCTATTTTGTGTGAAATGACCTTTTTCATTTCGTGCGAAATGACTACAAGTCACATGTTTTCTCGTATTTCGTGCCTAGATCTTTCAATCTAATACAAGACTCGAACGAAGACGAAGTCGACAGACATATGCACCAACAGACTCCCCCTTGGATGTTGACGAAGTCTTCGGTACGAGTCTTCAGTACGTCAAAACTTCAGTCTTGAACAGTCTTCATGCTTTTTTCAAAGTATTTGACGCTGAAACATCCTTCAACCTCTCTCTTTTTCTTCAATCGCCATTATCAGCTATTCTCCAGAATCTGAGTCTGGTTCTTTCACTCTTCAAACTCCCCTTTGCTAACAGACTCCCCCTTAAGTTGTTCCGGGATCGTAATCTGATATAGCACTTTCACAGGTTTTGGATCCGAAACCTGGCTTTAATTCTGCACAGGCTTCGACACAGGAATCTGCACAAATCTCTATCCAAAAATAAGATTTAACTTTCTGCTTACCACTTGTATTTAAAAAGATTAAATTGGTTTCAAATTAATGATCCATTTAGTCATTTCAAAAAAAAACATTTCTCATCTCAACAAACTCTCCCCACCCTGTTGTTCATCATGTTTAGCACTTGGAATTTTGAAAATCAGCTTTTCAACATCAGTTGTCGAAAATAAAATGAAATAAAATCTTTTTGGATTTTTCAAAATTTTAAGCTAAAACACATTCTTTTTAGGTTTTGTTTTAATGAAAAGCAGTAAAGAAATATTTACAGACAATATTTTTGTGAGTATGCGTTAGAGGATCATATCAGTTTATTAAGACAAATCAGCTACACCGTTGATCTAAACATTACCACTTAAAGCTTTTAAACAATTTACCCTAGATCATCGATATTGTGATCCACTTCAACTCCTCTAAGATGTTCGTAATGCTTACTGATACGATTAGGGTACATAAGATAGCACGAAAGTCTTATGTGCCCCACGATCTTAGCATATCCCCTCATCATGCAATACACTAACTCACGTAATGCCTTTAAACTTTCATCAACTGTGATTTGTGTAAAAAACAATGCAGAATGTTTAAACATTAACAATCAGGTCGATACTTCCGTATATGCAGAGAAAGTCCAATGTTTAAACAAAATAAGAAATAAAAAAACAAGTTGAAGTTGTTTAGGCTTTAACCACCAGGTCGATACTCCCGTATACGCAGAGGTGATCCAAAGCTTAAACGAAACACCAAAGAAAATAAAGCAGAACGTTTAGGCACTAACATCCAGTTCGATACTCACGTATACGTAGAGGATGTCCAATGCTTAAACAAAATAAAGAAATAAAACAAGTTTAAATCTTTGCAAAATGAAAACACAGAATCACAGTGACTTTTCAGCAAAGTTGTGAAAGCTCACAAACTTAACCGGTTTTATGTCCTAAGACAATCAGCGATTACCGAGCAGGCACACAGTCAAGAAGGACAAAACTAAGTACTATGCGTTCGACCGTGTTTCCCACCAGACTTAGGCCTTGTGCTTTATGTTTGTATCATTTTCGCAAAACTACTAGTCTTAGCTGAGCCTATCGACACATCCCTAGTGAGACTGTTTAAAACTTTATAAAACTTTTCATTTCTCTAGCGTGCACTGATAGTCCACTGATGTACTATCATTTCCTCTTTTTACATAAAACTCTTTTTGATTTTCCGATGTTTTTGAATTTTAGATTTTATCATGTTTTTGGATTTTTCAAATTTTCAAAATTTCTGAAATTTACTACTCCCCCTAAAATCAAAATATGTTTCAATTTTGATTTTTTGGGAAAATTTGAAAGCAATAAACTGTACAAAGTAAAATGACAAACTGATGAGAATCACTTCAATTCTCCATTCACTTAGCATAAACAATCAGAACTCCCCCTGACAACAAACTATTTTCCCAAAATGATTTCAAAACACTTAAGTTTGTTTTAATCAAAATGGTTTTTCCGGAAAATAAGTTTTGTTGATACCACATGTAGAATTTGGGATTCATTCATCACTTTGTTCTCAAAAATACCACTTGTGAATGAAAGTTAAATCAAGTTCAACTTAATGACCTTGATTAACCACTTGTAGGTTCTTATCAATCAATACCACTAGTAAGTCGAAATATCACATCTGTGAATTTCTCAAGAAAGATGCCGATTCCTACTCCCCAATTACCAACCTGGGAGTTCCGGCAAGTCAGGTTTTTTCAAGAAAAAGCTGTCACCCAAGCCTGACTAGCCTTGGGTGCATCCGAGTCATTTTCACTCGGTGTTCTCTTTGATTCATAAAAATCTTTTACACTTTTGGCTTTCCCATTAACCATATTATCAAAAATATGCTTTACTTTCCCATTGAAAACCTTGTCGACATCAAATTCTTTCTTCTCAGAATAGAATTGATTCGATATTTCAACTTTTCCAACTTTCTGTTTTAAATTTTCAGCACACAATGGTGGAAAGTTGACATCATCCATTGGTGGTACTGAATTTTCTTCTTTTTTAACAACTTGTGGCTCCTCTGACTTTGTGAAATCAGATTCATCGCCAGAACGTGGCTCCTTTGCTTCCGAAGAAACAAATTCATTGCCATCCTTTATTGGAACCCAATCCTTACTAGATTTAGGTTTTCCAAATTCATCAACCTGTGATGTAAACAACCTTTCACAATTTCTTTTATACTCAAAAACTTTGATAAAGATTTTATCTGAAAAATTAACTTTCTTTGATTTTTTATCAGTTTGATTAATCAATTTTTCTTTCTTTATCAACCCTTTTGTCCTCAGATTTGTATCTGATGAATTCGTTTTGCTTGACTGATCATTCTTTGGAGAGCAAGACGATTCACCAGAACTGTTATCTGGTTTATCAGTTGTGTCCGAGGAAAAAATCTTTTCAAGATATTCCCTCGCTTTCTTTCTTTTCTTTCTCAGTCTATCTTTCTCTCCTTGTGAAAGTTTCACTTTCTTTTCTTTCACTTTCTGGTCTTTGGGCTTTTCTTCAATTTTGACTGATTTTTTCACCGTTCCATGAGATTCAGCCCTCGATCGTCCCTTTGATCTCATTGGGCAATCTCTGGCAATATGACCTCTGATTTGACATTCATAGCGTATTCTTGTCTTAAATCTCTGACTCTGGCAGTTAACAGCAATGTGTCCTTGAAAACCACATTTGTAACACACTCTGTTATCGTACCATTCACCACTTTCAAACCAGACACTCAAATCATAACACTGATTTGATTTGTAGTACTGATCATTTCTCAGTTTTCTATCATTGTAATGATTTGTCTTTGAAGAATCCTCATCCCATCTTCTCCTGAAAGCTTGATTTAACTTTTGAGCACTGTGGTCAAACCTGCACCACTTATTACCAACTTTTTGTGAGTTTTGATTTTCAAGTTTTTGTGGTTTTTTATAATGATTGGATGATTGAACTGATGATCTTTTATTGTTGTGTTGAAATTTTTTTGAATTTTAACATTTTATTTTTGTTTTACATTCTTCTTAAAAGGTTTTTGCGTTGAGCATTCACCTCTTTCAGTAGATTGTAAAACAGTTTCTTGAAATTTTTCTTTTAATTTCAAAAATATTTTCTTTTTATCATTTTCATCATCAGATTTATCATCACAATCCTCAATTATGACTTTGCCATAATTTGTGACATTGTCACTTATTGGAATTTCATTGATCGGTTTTGGACATAAATGATTCAGAAATACTGATGAAGTCACAAAACCTTTCAATTTCTTTTCTAACTCAACAATTTTATTTTTAGCACACTCAACGTCACTTTCAAGTTGAGTGATTTTCTCAAGATGAGAATTTATTGCTTTTTCATTTTCAATTTTATTCTCTTCAAGAACAAATTTTTCATTTTCTAAAACTTTTATTTGATTTTGAAATTTTGTTTCTTTTTCTTTTAAATTTTTGTTTTCCAATTTTATCCAAAAATCTTCATTTTCTGAAGATTTTATTTTGCTTTCAAAATCTTTTTCAATTTTCAATTTTTCATTTTTCAAAAATGTTATTTTATTTTGAAAAACTTTTTCATTTTCTTTCAAAATTTTGTTTTCTAATGTCAAACTCTCCACATCTTTCAACAATTTGACATTTTCTGATCCAGATTTATCACATTTTGAGCACACTGATTCAGATCTTGAAGTTTCATTTTTCTCGAATTCTTCATTCTTTGGGATTAACTCTGTCTCTATCTTGAATGTACCTGCACACAAAATTTTAACAAAATCAAGAGGGTTCAAATTATCATCTATATAACAACCTCTCTTAATATCATATTTCATAACATTTTTTGCTGCAAGACACATATTGACTCTTCTTCTCATTTCAAGAATCACATCCAAACTCATTTTGTCTATGTTCTTTTCTATCTCTTTTATCAAATTTTCTTTTTCTAATCATTTTCTTAATTGTGTATTTTAAGCTCTCTGATGAATTCTTTTGGATAAAAATTTGAAAATCTAGAATCATTTTTCAGTTTATTCAAAAATTCATCCCACTCTGACGGTAACGCGTTTGCAAATCTTGATATCATTTCAGCATTTGACATCCTTATCTCGTACCTTTTTAAATTGTCAATTAAATGATCATACCGATTTTCCAACTCATTCAACATTTCATTTTTCTTACACAAAAAATATTCAAGTCTTTCAACCCAAACATTCTTATTCTCATATCCTTTCTCATTAACCCAATACCCATCAAACCAATCATTTAACCTTTCAAGGTTATCGTTTTCCTGTTCGTCAAACATTTTAATCTCACTTTAAACAACCTGATGTGATGTTTACTCAAACTGTGCGACCTGTGTGTTCAAACCTTCAAACAAAACTTATCAGATTTCAAACAATCTAACAAACCACACCTCGTGCGAACTGGGAACTAGGTTTAGAATGTGCAAACTGCACCTTTCCAAACCGTGCGAACTGAGATTATTTCCAAACAACCTGGACTACACTTAATTACTTTCAAACTATCTTGACTCTTTCAAATGACTTTGCACAACTTCAAACGAACTGAACCCTTACAAATGACACAAGGTACTCGTGCAATCTGTAACAACAACTCAATCATCCTGGTTTTACTAAAATGACCTGGCCCAAATGTACTTAATCATACAACTTCAGTGGCCCAAACTTGTAACCCAATATCTAATTTTGATTCAAATGAAACACCAGCCCAAAGTCCGAACAATCAATAATTTCGCGGCCCAAATTCAACCATTATGCTATCCTCTTGGGCCAAAGTATTCACTTAATAAAAAACTGACAATACTTTTGATTGGGCCGATGATATGGATCTGACATACCATTCAATATTTCACATACAAAGTCCGACAACTTTGAAATTACTCAATTTTTGATTGGGCCGTTTGATTTATATGAATATGATTTTATTGGACCACAATGTCCATTTAACCGACACACTTTAATTCCTTACAGATTTAATTGGACCTATGAACTGTATTATCACATGGCCCGAGAATCACATGTATTGACAACCTATTTAATGGCCGACACCTTTATCTATTCTCATGCAAATCTGGCTGGCAATATTATTAATCACATGCAACTATTAAGCTTCTATTGGGCTGCTTGTTAAGTGGACAGTCAACATGATTTTAACCTTTTGATTGTGATTGGGCCGAACAATTAGAGGGATAACAATACTTTCACTCACATGAACTGCTGAAAAATGTTGACAGGCTTTTTCAAACGATATGACTCACGTGAATTGAATTTTGTTTCAAACGAAATGAAGTTATGTCATGCTAAATAGATATCTGATGCAAAATGATGACACATTCACACGAAATGAGCACCTTCAAACGAAATAGACTTCATTTCGTGCGGAATAACATGTTTTTAAACGAAATGATTCCTTTTCATGCGAAATGAGGTACTTTCAAGCGAAATGGATCTGATTTCGTACGAAATGAAGTTATTTGGTGCGAAATGAGTACACTTTCAAGCGAAATAGCTCATTTCGTGCGAAATGAAGCTGACGTCACGCGGTATCGGACACAAAATCTCAAATTTCTCTCAAACGGCTAGGAATTAGGATCTGAAACTTTGTAGGGTTATAGATCAGGTATTTTCGCACAACATATCAAAAAATCAGCAATTTTGGACAGTAAAAACCCGTTCAATTTTGCAAAATTCAGTTGAAAACGTGAAAGAATGAGTAGAAGTCAGAATTTTCCAGTGAAAACAAGCTAAATGGTAAGAACTCTTCCTCCTGAGCTCTGATACCACTTGTAGGATCGTTTGCACGACCAAACGAGTCGTTCAGAAGTGTTCTCAGACTAAATCAGAGGCGGAGTTCATTGATTTAGTCTTCGTTCAGCTTGTTATACACTTTAACAGTCTCTTGTATTGATTACACAACGTTTTACAATCAGGAGACACACTTCCAGCACCTCGGCACCAGAATCCAAATGTTACAAATGAATTGAACAAGTCATCTATTTATAGGGAGACTATTTCGTACGAAATGACCACATGCTATTTCATGCGAAATGAGCAAAAGTCATTTCGTGCGAAATGGCCTAGCCATTTCGTGCGAAATGGACCTTTCCTATACTTTACTTGTTTTTCTCGTTCTACGTTACTTGATCTATCATTCTAGTTACAAGACTCGATTCAAGACGAAGTCAACAGACATATGCACTAACAGTCTCCCCCTTGGATGTTGACGGAGTCTTCAGTACGAGACGTCAGTACGTCAAAACTTCAGTCTTGAACAGTCTTCACGCTTTTTTCAAAGTATTTGACGCTGAAACATCCTAAGTCAAGTACAACTTAATGTCTTTGATTAACCACTTGTAAGTCAAAATATCACAGATGTGAGTTTCTCAAGAAAGATGCCGATTCCTACTCCCCAATTACCAACCTGGGAGTTCCGGCAAGTCAGGTTTTTTCAAGAAAAAGCTGTCACCCAAGCCTGACTAGCCTTGGGTACATATGAATTATTTTCACTCGGGGTTTGAACATATCTTTTTTATTCATAAAATTCTTTAACCCCTTTTACCTTACCCTCGACCATTTTTCCAAAAATATTTTTCACTTTTCCATTGAACGCCTTTTCAACATCAAATTCTTCCTTTTCAGAATAGAATTGATCCGAAATTCCTACTTTCCCAACTTTTTGTTTAAAATTTTAAGTCCGCAATGGTGGAAAGTTGACATCATCCATTGGCGGAACTGAATTTTCTCCTTTTTGCTCAACTGGTGGCTCTTCTAACTTTGACGAGTCAGATTCATTGCCACCACGTGGCTCCTTTGTTTCCGAAGAAACAAATTCATCGCCAGAAAGTGAAAATTTAACTTTCTTTGATTTTTTCTCTTTTGTCCTCAAATTTGTATCTGATGAATTCGTTTTGCTTGACTGATCATTCTTTGGAGAGCAAGACGATTCACCAGAACTGTTATCTGGTTTATCAGTTGTATCCGAGGACAAAATCTTTTCAAGGTACTCCCTTGCTTTCTTTCTTTTCTTTCTCAATTTGTCTTTCAGCCCTTGTGATAATTTCACTTTCTGTTCTTTGGGCTTCTCTTCAATTTTAACGGTTTTCTTCACCGTTCTTTGAGATTCAACCCTCGATCCACTCTTTGATCTCGTTCGGCAATCTCTGGCAATATGACCTCTGATTTGACATTCATAGCATATTCTTGTCTCAAATCTCTGACTCTGGCAGTTAACAGCAATGCGTCCTTGAAAACCACATTTGTAACACACTCTGTTATCGTACCATTCACCACTTTCAAACCAGACACTCAAATCATAACACTGATTTGATTTGTAGTACTGGTCATTTTTCAGTTTTCTATCATTGTAATGATTTGTCTTTGAAGAATCCTCATCCCATCTTCTCCTGAAAACTTGATTTGACTTTTGAGCACTGTGGTCAAACCTGCACCACTTATTACCAACTTTTTGTGAGTTTTAATTTTCAAGTTTTTGTGGTTTTTTATAATGATTGGATGATTGAACTGATGATCTTTTATTGTTGTTTTGAAATTTTTTTGAATTTTTAACATTTTGTTTTTGTTTTACATTCTTCTTAAAAGGTTTTTGCGTTGAGCATTCACCTCTTTCAGTAGATTGTAAAACAGTTTCTTGAAAATTTTCTTTTAATTTCAAAAATATTTTCTTTTTATCATTTTCATCATCAGATTTATCATCACAATCCTCAATTATGACTTTGTTATAATTTGTGACATTGTCACTTATTGGAGTTTCCTCTTTATTTTCATTGACCGGTTTTGGACATATATAATTTGGTATTCACGACGAGGTCTCAAAACCGTTCAATTTCTTTTCTAAAACATCAATTTTATTTTTATCACATTCAACTACTTTTTCAAGTTGAATGATTTTCTCAAGATGATAATTTATTTCCTTTTGTTTTTCAATATTATTTTTACTAAAAACAGATTTTTCATTTTCTAAAATTTTTATTTGATTTTGAAATTCTTTTTCATTTTCTTTTAAAATATTTATTTGATTTTTAAAATCTTTTTCAATTTTTAATTTTTCAATTTCTAAAAACTTCATTTTATTTTGAAATTCTTTTTCATTTTCTTTTAAAATTTTGTTTTCTAATGTCAAACTCTCCACATCTTTCAAGAGTTTGACATTCTCTGATTTGGATTTATCACAATTTAAGCATATCCCAGGCATCTTTACAGTGACTTCTTCTTTCTAAATCTTGACAGCTGGAATTTGAACAACTTGCTTTTTCACATCAGGTTTGATTTGACCTTCAGTTGTTTCTGCTTTCTCTTCTTTCTCAGTCTTGACAGCTGGAATTTGTTCAACCTGCTTTTTCACACCAGGTTTGATTTGTCCTTCAGCTGTTGCTGTTTTTTCTTCTTTCTCAGCTTTGACCTCTTCTTTAACAGTTGCTGCCTTTTGATTCTTCTCTCTTGCAGCTAGTCCTTCTTTTAGCTTTTCCAAGAATGTCTAGTACAGACAGCAAATGGGGAAACCATTAAAATTTCTGAAATCTTGCAGGGAGCAAGAATAAAAATTTTAAATCAGAAATTTATTGCAAACCTCTACCCAATGAATCTGGTAGGATTTGATATTGTATTAGGAATGGATTGGTTAATAGCCAATAAAGCGAGTATTTTGTGTGGTCAAAAGTCAATCCAAGTAAATTCACCAAGGGGTTAAAAGATCACAATTCTTAAATCCACAAAGTTCATATCTGTGATGAAAACAGCAAGTTACATAAGAAAAGGGTCATTAGTGTATTTGATTTCTATAATCACTAACACTAAAGGAAAAGAATTAAAGGATGTTTCAGTAGTATCCCAGTTTTTAGATGTATTTCCAGAAGAGCTACCAGGGCAACCTCCAGATAGAGAAGTTGAATTCAGAATCCATTTAATACCAGGGACAGCACCGATTGCCAAAGCACCTTACCGTTTAGAACCCGCAGAAATGCAGGAACTAAAGAAACAATTAGATGAATTGTTAGAGAAAGGATTTATACAGCCAAGTTCATCACCCTGGGGAGCGCCGATTTTATTCGTCAAAAAGAAGGACGGATCAATGCGTATATGCATTGACTACCGTGAATTGAATAAAGTCATGATTAAGAATCGGTATCCATTACCAAGAATAGATGATCTGTTTGATCAGTTGCAAGGAGCACGATTTTTCTCTAAAATCGATTTAAGGTCAGGATATCATCAATTAAAGGTACAGGAAGAGGACATTCCTAAGACCACTTTCAGAACGAGGTATGGCCATTATGAATTTACTGTCATGCCATTTGGTTTAATCAATGCCCCAGCTGCATTCATGGACATGATGAACCGAATATGTAAACCATATTTGGATAAACTCATAATTATCTTTATAGATGATATTCTCATTTACTCTAAGAGTAAAGAGGAACATGCAAAGCATTTGCACGCACTTCTAAGTTTATTGAGAAAAGAAAAGCTTTATGCTAAATTTTCGAAGTGTGAGTTTTGGTTAGAACAGGTACAATTTCTTGGACACCTAGTTGATCATGAAGGAATTCATGTAGATCCCACCAAGATCGAGGCGATAACCAGGTGGAAAACCCCTGAGTCACCAACTGAGGTTAGAAGTTTCTTAGGATTGGCTGGTTATTATAGAAGATTTATTCGAGATTTTTCTAGAATAGCCATTCCCTTAACTAAGTTAACCTGTAAATCCGTTAAGTTTGAATGGGGACCAAAACAAGAAGAAGCCTCTAGAATCCTTAAGCAAAGATTAACCCATGCACCCATACTAACGTTACCAGAAGGAACTGAAGATTTTATAATCTATTGTGACGCTTCTAAGTTAGGTTATGGATGTGTGTTGATGCAACGTCAAAAGGTTATAGCATATGCATCCAGACAACTTAAGAATCATGAAGAAAATTATTCAACCCATGATTTAGAGTTAGGATCCATATTTTTTGCCCTTAAGATTTGGAGACATAACCTATATGGTAGTAAGTTTACCATTTTTACAGACCATAAGAGTTTAAGGTATGTCTTTGGGCAAAAGGAGTTGAATATGAGACAAAGACGCTGGATGGAGATGCTTAGCGATTATGATTGTGATATCCAGTATCATGCAGGAAAGTCAAATGTAGTTGCTGATGCTTTAAGCCGAAAGTATCATGAAAAGCCAAAAAGAGTACGTTCTCTTAAATTAAATCTGCAAGTGGATTTAAAGGAACAGATTAAAAGGCACAAGAATCAGTAATCAAGGATGATACTGAGAAATTGAAAGGAATGATTAAGGAATTAAAACAAGGAATAGATGGAATTTGGAGATTCCATAAGAAAAGGATGTGGATACCTAAATTAGGAAACCTACGTCACCATATATTAGAAGAAGCCCATAAGTCTAAGTATACGATGCATCCTGGAAGTGATAAGATGTATCAGGATTTAAGAAAGAATTTTTGGTGGATAGGAATGAAAAAGGATATAGCAGCATATGTTGCAAAGTGTTTAACCTGTTCACAAGTCAAAGCTGAACATCAGAAACCTTCAGGTTTGTTGCAACAATTAGATATGCCTGTTTGGAAATGGGAATTAATAACAATGGATTTTGTTACTAAATTACCCAAAACCAGGAAAGGTAATGATACAATCTGGGTGATTGTAGACAGGCTAACCAAGTCAGCTCATTTCCTACCGATAAAGGAAACTTTCATTATGGAACAATTAGCTAAATTGTATGTAAATGAAGTAGTTTCTTTACATGGAATTCCTCTATCAATTGTTTCTGACAGAGATAGTCGTTTTACCTCTTATTTTTGGACAAGTTTCCAAAAAGCCATGGGAACCAAGTTAAATCTAAGCATCGCTTATCATCCTTAAACGAATGGACAAAGCGAAAGGACAATTCAGACAAAGGAAGATATGCTTAGAGCTCGTGTAATTGATTTCGGAGGTAATTGGGATGATCATTTACCATTGATAGAATTTTCTTATAATAATAGTTATCACACAAGTATCAATGCTGCACCATTTGAAGCACTTTATGGACGAAAGTTCCAAACTCCAGTCTGTTGGGCAGAAGTTGGAGAAAAGCAATTATCTGGACCTGAGATAGTACAAGAAACAACATACAAAATCATTCAAGTCAAGGAACGACTGAAAGCAGCACGTGATCGACAAAAGAGTTATGCTGATAAGAGATGAAAGCCGTTGGAATTTCAAGTAAGAGATAAAGTGTTATTAAAAGTCTCTCCTTGGAAAGGAGTGGTAAGATTCATCAAAAGGGGAAAGCTAAGCCCCAGGTATATTGGACCTTTTGAGATTATTAGAAAAATAGGACCTATAGCCTATCAGCTATAACTGCCAGAGGAAATGGCAGGAATACATGATGTATTTCATGTATCTAATCTCAAGAAATGCTTAGCTGATGAATCACTGATAGTACCTCTTAAGGATATAGAGGTAAATGAGCAGTTAAAATTTGTAGAGAGACCTCTACAAATTGAAGACAGGAAAGTCAAAAACCTCAAGCACAAGAGATTAGTTCTGGTCAAAGTGAAGTGGGACTCCAAAAGAAGACCAGAATACACATGGGAGCTTGAATCAGAAATGCAAAGGAAATATCCACACTTGTTCCAGTAGACCTCGAGGACGAGTTCTAAAACAAGGTGGGGAGGATATAACAACCCTCCTGAATTTTTCTGACACCCTAATATATTTTTAAATACCCCTATATGTCTTAAAATACACCCCGTATGTGAAAACCGAGCCCAAAATATGAAATGTCATTAAAAATAAAATAAAAACAAGAAATTAGAGGCTGTCGCGGGGCGCGTAGCCTTTGGCTACTGCCTACGCGGGCCACGAGTGATCAACAACGAGGCCGCACCCGGTGTTGACACGTGGCAACACATGTTGAACCTATATTCGTGACCCAGATCAGCTACGCCGTAGACCCCCTACTACGCGGGCCACGTAAGACGACTCTTAGGTCTACGCGGGCCGCGAGGAAACGAAAAAACAGCCCTATAAATTGAGGGCATCGGGCCTTCAGTCTGTTCGTTCATTTCCTTTTTCTCTCTCGAAATTTCTGATAATATAAGTGATTTCCGGGTATAATACCCCCCCTAATTAACGAAGTTCTGCTCCATTGTAACTATTATAACCCCGGTTACGTATTAGATACGCTACCCGATTGATCCAGGATTCCGTAACGACTGTCGTGGTTCTGCCCGACGTAGTCGTTGGAATGCCGTCTCGGGGATGGTATCGTTAATATAAATAAAGGGTTATTATACTAACATATGTACATTTGTTTAAATTATAGATAAATCACCAGGAAACCTTAGAAGAAATCTAAGACAGCAATGTGAGTTTATCCTCTTTTTGTAAACCTTTTTGTAACTATTTTTACAAAACCTTAAATGTTTTACAATCTGATTAAGCAGTGATTGAGTCTTTGTAGTTCTTCAATTACTGCCGGTATATTGGGGTTTTGTTAAAACGCGTTTCAGGTAACAAAATGTAAAAGCCAAATTAGAAGAAAGCCAGCTGGAGAGCACTGACGACTTGGAAAAACGTGGCTAGAAAAGTTACCTAAAAGACGATGTTTTAAATTCAATAAAATAGGGTTTATCCCTATAAACATGTTGTAATAAGAAACTTGGGTTTTACCCATGTGGTTATTAATATAAAATATGGTGGTTTTACTCTGATAAACATTTCCTAACTACGGTCCTGATGAAATTTCCGCTGCCAAAATGATAAACAAATGATACCACCAACACTGGTGTTTGCGGCCGCCCGTTCCCGGGACAGATAAGGGGGCGGGGGTTGCGACAGATAGATCTACCACCTTTGCCCCTCGCTCTTAACAAGATTAACGGCACTTAAGAGAGATACTACTCGTCCACATGATCTAACAGTTCATTCCCTAGCTAAACCATACCATTGAGACATGTATTTTACCCCCGAGAGTTATAAATCTGAAAACAATTAAGAGAAAAGGGGGACATGAACTCACAAGTTTGCGTCCGTAACTGTGTGTACTCAAAGTCGATGTCCTCGGGTCGTGTCGCTACCTACAAATGTGCTAGGTTTTATTAGACACCTCGGTCGTGTAACAACTCTTAGTCCTAATTATGTATTAGGACATGTGTTGGAATTGTGTTTACTTTGAGTTGCACTTTCGGTGTATGATGTATATATATAATTTCCATAATTATATAAAATTCGAAGATTAACATATTAGTTAAAATATTATATTTTAACTTATATTATTTGCACGCATTGCATGTATATCATTTAAGGGTTTTGTTAAAATAATATATTTTTAACTCGTTTTGACATATGGGTTCCATACACGTGTGTTTGTAGTTTTCAAAGCCAAAATATGGTTTATTGAGTATTAAACATTTGTAAATATTCCCAAATATAGGTATACTTGTATTATGAGTGAGTTGATTATTTCTCTTTGTATTCTCATATTTATATATAATACTTGTATGAGGGTATTTTTACCAAGTGTTGGTAGTATATGTTGACACGTATTTGTACGTATAGGAATACGTATATTCTTGTATTTATTAAGTATTTCATACTTAGTATATGTTAAATTTTCCGGAATTTTATTCCTGCATGACTTATAATTATAAACCTTGTGTTCTTAAAATATACATTTTAAGATATGTTTATAGAAATATTTATATCCTTGGCTTGGTAAACATAAGTATTCACATGTATCTTAAAATAATTTATTTTTAAGATCAAGACTATAATATATATATATATATTGGTTTCCAGCAAAATAATATAATTTTAAGTTGTTTATGAAAATAAATATTTTCACATACTCAAAAATAATATACTTTCAAGTTTGGCAAAATATACTATATTTTCATAATACTTGTAAAAATACATACTTTGTCATTTGTTCGGTTTTGAAAATACCGTTTACCAAGCTTAGTTATATTACAAATTAAATTCCGGAATATTTATATAATTTTTCCATTAAGTCCATTTGTCCAAAAGTCCAACATGTATGTCCAAGTCATATACTTGTATTCTTGTGATTTTTAAATTAAAATTTTTGGTATTTGTGTGGTATATTATTTCAAGTTCCTACATTTAGTATATCTAATACAAATAATATACACATAGCACATAATTTGTGTGATCTCTAAATATGTATTTTCCTAAATATATATTTAGTCATTTTTATTTTTGAAAACCAACCTCCATTACTTGTAATTTTTATACCAAAAATTATGGGAATTTTTATATTTAAAACCATTAATCAAGATTACTTCTAAGAACTTGTTAAAAACATATTTTTCTACGTGTTTAAATTTTATAAAAATTTTGCCATAGTTTCCTTTGTAAAATGGAGGTTTCCATGCTTTCAAGCATATCATTTTCTTTTCAAAAATCATCAACAAATCATCCACCACAATTTACATCCTAACATATGCATAGAAATGCATTTCTTCATGAAGTTATGAACTTGAAACTTTGTAAAAATTTGTAGTCTTTTAACATGGTGTTTAAAAAGTTCCTTAAACTTCAAAAACATGGTTTATTTCTTAATATGAATCATTTTGTAAAAATTTCATCTTTACAACTTGTGATCCACTTTTGTAAAAATTCATCTTCTTCAACTTTTCATGTTCTAAATACTTCAAATATGTCATTTTCACATATGAAATAAGTTCACTTATTTTCAAAAATCAAAACCATGTTTAACATGAAGTAACCTTTGTTCTTTGAAACTTTAATCTTTCAAATCTTTCAATTTTCAAGATCTACACTTTGTAAGAACCACATTCTACACTAAATCATGCTTATTCTTCAAGTTCATACTTCACATACTACATGCTTAACATAGATCTTTCAAGATCCATCAACATTCTTGTTAGATCATGTGTTTAATCATCATCTAACAAGTATTTATGTGGTGTTCATCACCATACACATAAACAATCATCAAACAACTTCATCACATAGCATAAACAACTTGGTTTCTTATGATTTTTAGTTTTGTTCATGAATTCATCCTCTTAGTTTTGTAAGATCTTTAGATTTTTAGTTACACATAAGCTTTAACTACTAAATCAAGATGGAAAATGGGTTCATAAGACATTTACTACTAGCACAAGGCTAGGGTAGAAACTAGAAGATGAAAATGAAGAAAAATAGTGGATAAAAACTCCCAAGAGAGGTCCTTCAACTTCTTTGGCTTGGTACCTTCCTAATTATGCTTGATACACCTTGTGATATGCTTGAAATGGCTTGAAGTTGAATGAAGATGATGATGGGGGTGGGGGTTGAGTTCGGCCGAGAGCAAGGAGAGGGGAAGTGAGAGTGTTTTGTGAAGTTGAATGTTAATTATGATGAGTTATTAGATGTAGATAAGGAGTTATACATGATGGTTAATAAGTTCCCCCCCCCCCCCCATTAACCATAGGACCTCTAAGTGGCATCTTTGACCAACAACTAGATTAGTCAACATAAACAAGGAGTGGGGTCCCCTTGGGGACGGTTAGGATGGGGGGGGGTGTTGATTGTTTGAATTTTGTTAAGTGTTATAAGATGGGTAATGTATGTGATTAGTTAGAAGGTTTAGGTGTTTAAATGTTCTAAATACAAAACATGGTGTTTTAGACCCTAACTAGTTTCATTGTCATAAAAATATCGCTAACTAGTTCACATGATACTTCTAGTTGTGTTCAAGTGTTCGTTTGGTTATCGGACCGCTTAAAAAAGGTTAACATTGGTGTCTTGTATGGTGTAATATGTAATCATGTCTTGATAGTGTTTTCAACAATTTTTTAGTTATTCTGAGCGTTCTGGCGTTATTTCAGATTATTACACAAGCTGAAAAATGCTAAATTTTGCTGAATTTTACTGTTTTGGCTAGTTTTTAGCTAGTTTCGGGTAGTTTCTAGTGTTCGTTTGTCTCTCGGAAAGCAGTAACATAAACCCTTACTTTCTCACATAAGGTTCTAGTATAACATTGGTTTTGGGACTCAATCTGTGTCCCAAACATGTTGTCCGTCTGAGTACTGAACTCCTGTCAGCACTACTAGTTTATCTGATAAGTGTGCTAGTTTCGTTATGTGCACTGTCTAAACTGTTTTGAGTCGCAATCAATAATAATAAGTAATATGCATTATGAAATGTTTGTGAGTTCTTTAAATGTATGCCATGAAATCATGCCCATCGGAAATTCAAAATACACAACCATATAATATAAAACACTGTTCACATAGTACGAAAATTACACGAAAAATGCCAGTTGTCACATTCTCCCCCTGTTAAAAGAATTTTGTCCTGAAATTCAAGCTGTGTTATCGGTTGCACGGGAGTTTTGAAACAAGAGAGGGTACTTAGACTTGATTTGATCTTCACGTTCCCACGTAAGCTCTGGGTCGTGACGTGAATTCCAACGAACTTTGACTAGTTTTATACGACTCCTCAGTGTCTTGTTGTCACACCCTGACTTTCGCGGAAGCGTATGATGTGTGACTTGTTCAATACCATTGCATTCAATTATAATAAACAACTATATGATCCAAAATGATGTTCATCCATTAATAAAGTTTAAAATATTACAAACACCAGTCAATTAAGTTTCAAACGACACAACCTCTAATTAAGTTACAAACCAACAAAAGTGGATGACATCTAAACTTGTTATTCTTATCCTGAAACAACACCAGCGCCCAAGATCCAACTTGTTTCCTGAAATACATGTAATTTTGAAAAATCAACAAAAGTTAAGCGACTTCATGCATTTTGTATAAATACTGATAATATTGTAAACGTTTGAGAGACTCCTTTGAAAACAGGTATGAAAAGCATCTATGAACAGATCAAATTAATGTTTTGCAAAGATATTAATGTATGTGAAGACATAGGGAGCACTCAATATGACTAGTCTTATACCCTCGTCGAATTCCCTCGACTGTGTCGATTTCCCCTCGACTGTGTCAACTTCACCTTGACTGTATCAATTTACCTTGACTGTGTCAAATTACCCTTGACCGTTGTCAAATTACCTCGACTGGGACACCAAAGCACTCAGAGTGGTCACACAAGGACCATGAGTGGGGCTCGGTCGTACCCGTTAGATCTAACCTTTGTCCAAAATTCTTATAAAAGTTATTGGCATTTCAATTTCAATATATGCTCACATGATCTATAATTCATTTCATAGCCAAATCATACCATTTAAACATATGCAACATGTATTCCACCCCTAGAGAGTTATAAATCCGAAAACAGTAAGAGAAAAGGGGGACATGAACACACGGATTTGCGTTCTTCAATCCGTCGTAACTCAAGCTGCTACTAGTGTGCACGACTACCTACAACGTACTACGGTCTATTAGACGAACGGGTCGTGCCTTGACTTAGTATTAATTAGTGTCTTTGAGTTACGTTTCTTTGTGTCCTTAATATTATTCCAAGTTATATAATTAATTGTTAAAATAATAAATATTTTAACTTCAATTATATTTATGAATTTTAGAATATTTGTTAAAATAATACATTCTAACTTGTCAAGTTTATGTATTGCACTTGTACAACTTCCCAAGGATGGGTGTATTTGTATTCTTATTCTTATCCTTCTATATTCTTGCCAAGTATCGGTGGTGTATTCTAGTGTGTAATTATACGTACGAGAGTACATATTTTTATTGTGTTTATTAAGTATCTCATACTTAATTTTTGTATTAACTTTTCCGGAATAATATTTCTAATAAAAATACATCAATATATTTTCACAAAATATATATTTTAAGAAATATTACATAGAAAATTTATTTATAATTTTTCCTTGGCAAAAATATTTATATTTTTCATATAAGTCTAAAAAATAATTTATTTTCAAGTCTAACTGAGAAAATATATATATATATATATATATATATATATATATATATATATATATCTATTTTTCACCCAAGAATAATATGTCCAAAGTTTATTTAAGAAAATATATATTTTCTCCCAAAAATAATATATCTTCTAATAATTCTAAGAAAATATATATTTTTACTTACCAAAAAATAATGTATTTTCTCCTTGTCAAACTCCTTGTCAAAAATATGATGTATTTTGTAATTAATGTAAGAATCATATTTTTGTTTCCTTGGTGTCCAAAATACTAATTACCAAAATATACCTATGAATTTATTCCCAGAATATTTTTGTGAGTTATATTCCTTGTTTGGTTTCTTCCAATATTTTGGATATCTTTTGTATATTCATTCTCTTAGAACTTTGGTAATATTTTGGATTATAATTTCTAGGTATTTTGGTGAGTTATATTATTTCAAGTCCTAAAATAATATAACTAATACACATAATATACAAATAATCAAACACATGGTGACATCTAAATATATATTTCCTAAATACATATTTAGTCACTTTTATTTACAAAAACCAACCTCCAATATTTATAATCTTGTAACAAAAATTATGGCAAATTTTATATAAAATTTCATGGTTTAAAATATACTTGTAATTATTTGTTTAAAAATAATTTTTCTAAGTGTTATATTTTTAGAAAAATGTTGCCATAGTTTCCCCTTAAAAATGGAGGTTTCCATGCTTTCAAAGCATATCATTTTCTTTTATAAATCACCACAATAGACAATAAACCAATCAACACTTACCAATTTGCCAAAATCAAGTATAAATTACTACTTCATGAACTTGAAATTTTACAAAAATTTGTAGTAACTTACTAGTGTGTTTAGTAAGCTTAGTTACCCTTTTAAAGTGTGACTGTTTATTTATAAATATCATTTTTAAAGAAGTTAGATGTTTACAACTTGTAAATCATTTTTCTAAGAATGTTTCTTCTTGATTTTTTCTTGTTACATACATATTTCTACACTTGTTTAACCACTAAAAGTGTGGTTAATTCCTTTAAGAACCAAGCTTAAGTAAACTTTGTATTTTTAACTTGGTTTCTTGAAAAATCATTCTTGAAATCATAGATTTACAAGAATTTACACTTACTTTAATCATCATTTTACAAGAAAAACACTTTTCACTTCAAGTTCATGATTTACATATGGATGATTATTTTGATCTAAACATAATCATCCTCTCATCTTGCTAGATTATGTCTTTAATCACTATCTAGCAAGATCACATGATGATCAACATCATAAACAAGAACAATCAATAATCAACAAGCATAACAACACTTAAACAACATGATTTCTTATGATTTTAGTCTTATGTTCAAGTTTCATGCTTATGTTTCTTCATGATCTTTATGATTATCAACTTGTATCATCTTTTAACCAACTTAATAAGATGTAAAATGGAGTGTAGATGATCTTACTACTAGCTCAAGGCTAGGGATGATTACAAGATGAAGATGAGGTGGTTAATAGCTTGTATGAGAGGTCCTCCAAGTTTCAATGCTTCCACACTTCTTAGTTTAGCTCCTTGCACCTCTAAACCACCTTAGATTGTATGAAGATGAACTTGAAATGAAGATGTATATGGGGAGAAGTGTGGCCGTGAGTTTGAAGGTGGGAGAGGAAGCTTATGGTGTTTTGAATGTGATGATGATAAGTGTTAAAGTCTTATGTTTTTTTTTATAACTTTCTTCCAATATTAGATGGCATAAGGTATAATTTGTTGGTATATTCCTCAACAAAATCTAATAAAATATAGTAAAAAAATATTATGTGGGACCCATGTCCCCTAACCGGCCATCAAAGGGGGGGGTAAAGTGTAATATTTAATGGTAAGTTAAGTGTTATAGTTAGGTTTCAAGTATACTAGTTAGGTTATATGTGTTATATGTTTATAGGATGTGTTATGATGTTTGGTGACCATAACTAGCTTTATGACACTAAAACAATGCTTCTAGTAAGAATTTGATGTTTCGGGTAGTGTCCGGTTATTCGTTTCATTACTGTACGTTAAAGCGCTAAATTGCACAGTTTAGTGTGCTTTATATAGTCTTTTATGACAGTTTTGATTCCCGACACTTAGGAAAGTATTCTGGACCATTAAACCACTTTTCTGCATTATATTTAGATGTTAAAAGCTGGATTTTTGCTGAATTTGTTTATTTTCTGCAGAATTTTGCAGTTTTAGTGTGTTTCTGGCACTTTCCGGTACCTATGTCATCACTAGGAAGGCAGTTTTGAAATCCCTACTTTCCTACACACTATACTAGTGTAACACTTGGTCCTGGGGCTTATTTTGTGTCTTAACATCATGTTTGTCTAAGTACTGAACTCCCGTCAGTACTTCTAGTTTGTCTGATAACTGTGCTAACTCTGCTCTGTGCATTAATAGAGCTATATTGTGTTGCATGTAGTAATGATAAAAGTCTTGCAACATGAAATGCCATTGTATGTATATAATAGAAATCAGAAATTCATTCGTCTTGTAAACTAGATCATGCACAATCATTAAAGCACAGATTACTGTTTAATTATTGTACGGAATGCATGGAAAAGTGCCAGTTGTCACACTTGTGGACCTTCCAGTCCGTAACCTCAACAGGTTCTTCGGTGAGTTGGTGTTTTTCGTTGACGTGAATCTCATCTGCTGGAATGACGATTGTTTCCTGAGTAGGACTTTTCTTGAGATTAGACACGTGAAACGTGTCATGTACACTGCTGAGTTCTTCTAGAAGCTTTAACTTGTATGCAACGGTTCCGATCTTTTCCAGAATTTCAAATGGTCCAATGTAACGCCGGTTCAACTTTCCACGTTTTCCAAATCTTACTACACCTTTCCAAGGCGAGACCTTCACAAATACCATGTCTCCAACCTCAAACTCTAATGGCTTGCGTCGTTTGTCGGCGTAGCTCTTCTGTCTATCACGAGCTGTCTTAATATGGTCACATATCTGAGCAATCTTATATATGGTTTCCTGAACCAATTCTGGACCAATGAGTTGTTTATCTCCAGTCTCCGCCCAACACAACGGGGACCAACACTTTCGCCCATACAAAGCTTCAAACGAGGCGGCCTGGATGCTAGTGTGATAGCTATTATTGTAGGAAAACTCCACTAAAGGCAAGTGAGTATCCCAACTTCCCCTCAAGTCCATCACACAAGCACGCAACATGTCCTCTAACGTTTGTATCGTCCGCTCGCTTTGGCCGTCCGTTTGGCTAAGATGCAATTAAGATCCAAAGGCCTTCTGAAACGTTTGCCATATCCTTGACACAAATCAACCATCTTGGTCTGATATGATAGAAACATGCACTCCATGACGTGCTACGATCTCCTTGAGATATAATTCTGCCAGTTTCTTTGTGCTATCCTTCTCACTGATCGGTAGAAAATGCGCGGACTTCGTGAGTCGGTCAATAATTACCCAAATCATATCATGGCCTCTTTGAGTTCTCGGTAACTTAGTAATGAAATCCATCGATATCTGTTCTCATTTCCATACAGGAATCTCAAGTTGTTGCAACAACCCTGATGGTTTCTGATACTCCGCCTTAACCTTCTCACATGTAAGGCAGTTACCCACGTAGGTAGCAATATCGACTTTCATCTTAGGCCACCCATTAAAGTCCTTCAAGTGTTGGCACATTTTGTCTGATCCCGGATGTATAGAGTACTTTGACTTATGAGATTCGTCCAAAATAAGTGCGCGTAGATCGCCAAAGATTGGAACCCAAATCCGCTCCATGAAGTAGAATGTTCCATCTTCCCTTGGCATCAATTGCGCTTCCATTCTACGCAAGGATTCGGCTTGTAGATTATCTGATTTAAGTGCTTCTTGTTGAGCCTCACGAATCCGAGAAGTGAGATCAGTTTGTATGGTCATCTCTAAGGCTCACACCCTTAGAGGCTTTGCACGCTCCTTGCGGCTCAAGGCCTCTGCTACAACGTTTGCCTTGCCCGGGTGATACTTTATCTCACAATCATAGTTATTCAATAACTCGACCCATCTTCGTTGCCTCATGTTTAAGTCTTTCTGATTGAAAATGTGCTGCAAACTCTTGTGATCTGTAAAGATTGTGCATCGGGTACCATACAAGTAGTGTCGCCAAATCTTCAACGTGAAAATCACTGCACCTAACTCAAGGTCGTGCATAGTATTGTTCTTCTCACGCATCTTCAACTAACGAGACGCGTACGCGATGACTCGTTGCATCAACACGCAACCAAGACCTTGTCGAGATGCATCACAATGAACCACAAAACCATTGGTACCGTCGGGTAAGGACAAAATAGGTGCGTCACAAAGTTTATCTTTCAACAGTTGGAAAGTCGTTTCTTGTTTCTCACCCTAATCAAATTTCTTATCCTTCTGGGTTAGGGATGTTAGCGGCTGAGCAATCTTTGAAAAATTCTCTATGAAGCGTCTGTAATAGCCCGCTAGCCCCAGAAATTGTCGTATCTCGGTTGGGGTTTTAGGTGCTTCCCAATTCTTGATCGCCTCAATCTTGGCGGGGCCAACGTGAATTCCATTCTCATTTACCACATGACCTAGGAATTGCACCTCTCGAATCCAAAATTCGCACTTTGAAAGCTTCGTATACAAGTGTTCCTTCTTCAAGAGTTCCAAGATAGCTCGCAGATGTTGCTCGTGCTCCTCCTTGGTTCGCGAGTATTTGATGATGTCATCACAAACTTATCCAAATACAGCTTACACACCTGATTCATAAGATCCATGAATACCGCCGGTGCATTAGTTAAGCCGAACGGCATGACAAGGAACTCATAATGTCCGTATCGAGTTCTAAAGGTTGTTTTGGGAATGCTTACTTCTTGTATTCTCAATTGATGATATCCCGACCTCAAGTCAATCATGGAGTAGTAGCTGGAACCTTGTAGTTGATCAAATAAGTCATCAATTCTCGGTAAGGGATACCGATTTTTGATGGTCAGTTTATTCAACTCCCTGTAATCAATGCACATACGGAAACTGCCATCTTTCTTTTTAACAAACAACATCAGAGCTCCCCAGGGTGAGAAGCTCGGCCTGATAAATCACTTGTCTAACAACTCTTGCAGCTGAGTCGAAAGCTCCTACATTTCTGACGGAGCTAGCCAGTATAGTGCCTTCGCCACTAGTGCCGCTCCTGGCACTAAGTCTATTCAAAACTCCACTTGTCGCTGTGGAGGTAGCCCAGGAAAGTCTTCGGGAAAGACTTCTGGAAATTCCTTCGCAGCGTGGATATCTTCTAACTTTGGCTCCTTGGTCTCCTTGTCGATGACGTGGGAGAGGAAGGCTATGCAGCCTTTTTGGAGGCACTTATGTGCCTTCATGCAATTAATAATTCATAGGGGCGTCTCGCGCTTCTCCCCATGAATCACAAGTGTTCTCCATTCAACAATGGGATGCAGATGGTTTTCTCGTGACAAACTACTTCCACACGGTTATCAGACAACCAATCCATCCCAACAACAATGTCGAAACTTCCCAAATCAATGGGTAAAAGATCTATAGAAAATTCTCGCTCTCCAAGTTCAAGTGTACAACCCTTAATCACCTCATTAGCTTCAACTAGTTTCCCATTCTCTAGTTCTATAGAATATGGGATGTCTAGCTTACTTGAGACTAGGCCAAGTGTATTCTTAAATTCTATAGATATGAAACTAAAGTCGGCGCCAGTATCAAATAGAACAGATGTATAGTGTTGGTTAATAGGGAACGTACCCATAACCACATTTGGATCCTGGCGTGCTTCTCGTGCTCCAATTGTGAACACTCTTCCACTGGCTTGATTATCTTTAGGGAAATCTCTTTTGAAATGCCTCATGTCTCCGCAGCCATAACAACCTTGGCCTCTACCATTACCATTCCCGCCTTGATTGTTATTATTGTTTCCTCCTCGATTGCCATTGCCAGCTTGATTACCATTTCAGCCTTGGTTCCCATTTCCTCCCTGATTACCATTCCCACCTTGGTTCCTATTACCATTTTGGTTACCGTTGCCACCTTGGTTACCATTTCCTCCTTGATTCATGTTACCGCGTCCCGCACCAAACCAACACGTATCTTTGGCATGCCCAGTCCTACCACAATTTTCACACTTACTGGTCTTGCACGGACCCGTATGGTGATATCGACATTTATCACACTTGAGCAGGAATCCCGCATACCCTTTTCCACTAGTCTTGGTGTTTGTTGCGCCAGTCCTGACCTCTGCTGGCGGGTTAGCATCCCTACGCTTGTTAGAATCATTGTTTGCTCGCGTGCTCTTCTTAAAGTTCGAAAACTTTCTCTTGTTGTCATTTGAAGACTCCACATGAGTCTCTTTCTTGTTTGCACCAGATTTCGAGAATTTTCCCAAACGGAGTGCTTCTTCAGTGAGTGTGACACTCAAATCAATAGCCTCAGCGATGGTAGGAGGCTTCAAAGCAGTGACCATGCTCAGGATTTCTAGAGCAAGACCCTAGAAGAATCTCTCAATTCTCTTGAACTCAGGCTCCACTAAGTAGGGGACAACCCTGGACAAATCGTGGAAGCGTTGAATGTACTCAGCAATTTTTGGTCCGTCCATCTTTAAGTTCCAAAATTCCGTCTCAATCTTCTGAATTTCGGCCCTTGAGTAGTATTTCTTCATCATCAATTCTTTGAGCTCGTCCCAGCTCATTACGTAAGCGGCAGCTTCACCTTTGGTCTGAACCTGAAAGTTCCACCAAGAAAGTGCACCGTCCATGAACAATCCAGAAATGTAAGTAACTCTCTGCTCAGGCAGGCATTTACTCATCCTAAGAACTGAATCGGTCTTCTCGACCCATCGCACTAATGCAACGGTACCTCCTGTGCCATCAAAGTTCAAGGGCTTACAGTCTAGAAACTGTTTGTATGTGCAGCCTGAAACATATGCAACAACAAATCATGAGTGAGCATTGACAAAGCACGAATGGAAATACCCAAGAGATTTGTAATGTGTTCTGGGTGACTTAACATTACCAGTTGGAGGATTGTTTCCTGAAGTGCCACCGCTTTGTTCGGAGCGGAGGGCTTCGTGCTGCGCTATTGCCAGAGAGATGCGCTTGTTAAGTTCTGCCTCAGTTCTTGGTAACAGGTTAGAGTTTGTATTCTGTCTGGCCGGCATTTTCTTCTATCAAGAAGTATCGGGTAGGTAAGACAAATATTCACCAAATAAATGTCTACTGGGTACATGTATATATATATATATATATAACATAAATGATCATCACATCATCCAAACAAACAATCACATAAATAACATATGAACACATAAGCAACAATGTATGATAAAGAAAACAACTACTGAGCTTTTATATACATGTCTGACAACTTGATACATTGTTTTTGTAGAAGAAAAACAAAAGGGACTCGAGGTTACATCGCCTCGGTCATACAATTTCATAATACAAAAGTAGTAAGTCTTTTCTCCTACATTGGTCTTCATGGTCTTCAAGTGTCTCTAACTCAAAAGTGAGTTCATGTCCTATCCATACACAAAAGTGGGCCTGGAACTCCCACGCAAAAGGTACCTACAAACAAAAGATGTCTAGGGTGCTGGAGGAGATAGAGGTGGGGCAGGAACAACCAGACTATGGATATGATCCATCTCATCCAAAACATGACTCATGCGGGTGTCTGAGAGATTGGCTCGCTGCTCCAAGGTGAGCACTGGAGCCTCAAGGCTAGTACGTGGACATGGACGTGGTGGAGACGGTGGTGGAGGTGATGATGGTGGTGGGGGAATAGTGGGTGGAGGACAAGCTAAGGGTGGTGGGGGCATAGAATCCCTAAATCGGTCTAACTCGCTGACGCGATGGGAAAGAATCTGAAACTGAAATGAGAATGTAACATCATCAGACGTGAAAGTAGGGTGGTGACACGAGTGATATGGATCAGACTCAGACATGTGTGGCGAGAGGTAAGGTGCAGACAAGTGATCAATGGATACTCGCGTGTCAGAACAAGTGAGCTGTCGGGACGTGCCCTCCCCAGGACGGGGTGCTGGCATTTCATGGGAGAATATAGTTGGTAGATCAACATGGTGGGGATCAGCAACAAGTGGTGTGAGTGGACGTCCAGAAATAGGAGTGACGGGGGTAGTGTGGGGAGTTTGGGTATCAAATGGAACAACTGCGTGAGTATCAACGGGAGCTGAAACAGGAGCAAGTGTATGATCAGGTGACTGGGTAGCAATAGTATCGAAGCTGCTATCAGTAGCATCCGCTCGTAACCCAGCTCGGCGGATGTAAGAGGAAGAAGCATCATCACTAACATCGAAAGAGGAAATGTCTATGACAAAAACGACAGGTGACGACACCTCCAAAATGGCTATATCGAGAACCTCACCATCACTAATCTCGTCATCAAAATGGCCGACATGAATGACGGGAACGTCCTCCTCGTCATCAGAGACAACAATAACTCCTAGAACTGCAGCTAAGGGAACAACATCTAAAGGAATATAGTCAACAATATGGGCTCCATCTGGGTGACTGATAATAATGAACTAGTTCAGTTGTGACCCCACAACTAGGACATCATCCTCTATCGGCTCACCAACTAGGACAGGGTCGGGCAGCGCAAAGTGTGACATCTGTGCTTGTGTAATCATTGTACAACTTTGAACAATTCAATTATCAATAAAACGATGTGTTTTGATCCCAATATTTGTTTATTTATGTTTGACATTTTTTCATGTTATGATTTTTGTTCGATTTCAAACTCTTAAACAATTTCTGGAAAGTTATACGCAAACTGTTTAACATGAAAAACATTCCAGAATAGTAACATAAGCTCAACATACCTTAAATAACCTTTACATAACTTAGAAATAAGTTTTGAAGGGTTTGGTATGGCAAAAACAAGTTTATTCGACCACAGGGACTATTTGTGACAAACTGCAAAAGTCTGCCAATTCGTATAGCAACGTACACTCCGGAATAAGATCATAAGCTAAACATACCCTAAATATCCTTTACATAGCTTAGAAATAAGCTTTGAGGGGTTCGGTATGCGAAAATACGCTTATTTGATCACAGGGACTAAAAGCGTCAAAAACGCGAAAGTATGCATTTACTTGCATATCTTACATTATGACCATATCCGGATATCTGAAAAAAAAATTAATCATTAAAATATTGTATTTTAGTGATAGGAATGCAAAAATACCATTCGTTTCGCAATTTGGGTCATTTTCGCGTCTGTTACGATTTCCGTCGTAATTAACCAAAAAACGCAACCGTACAGCCAAACGAACCGACATCCGTGACATTTTTTAGCATAATTCAAGTTAAATATACTTTAACTTCATCATAGAGCTTGAAAATGGGCTTGACGGGTGTTAGAAGTGCTAAAACGCGACGAAACAAGCTTAGGGTCCAAAACTGTAAATATGCAAAACTGGCTGGTCTGCAAGGTCCATATGGACCGTATGACCTTACGGTCTGTAAGCTAGTGCCAGCACCACAGAATTCAGAAACTTCTAAATCAGCTGCTGTCCTTGATTTAATCCCTGGTTTCTTCAAATTGTGGGCTGGTTTGTGTGATCATCAAGTCCTCCAATCAAATTCTAACAAGTGTAAGGCCAAGATCTTGCTTAAAAACATGTGGAATGATCTTGTGGCTTCAAGATATCTATAAATAGCAAGGGGTTTTCACCATTTTCCTTGCTCATCTTCTTCTTCTTCACCTGCTCTATTGGAGGCTCTCACACTTGTTGAAGGCCTCCTACCTGGTTTTCTAGTTCTTTTTCTTCAAGCATTGGACCATTGTAAGTGTTCCTTCATGCTTGATTAGTTATTTTAAGCAAGAAAGTCAACCAGTGTTTGAATTTCAGCTTTGACCATGATTTGGTCAAGACAAAGTTCGTTTGAACTTTGCAACGTGAGCGTAATCACGATGGTTATAGCCCCTTGTGACTATACCTACTGATTACCACGTTGATTAGTCAAAGTGGCGAGTCAAAGTTTCGGTCAAAATGCACGATTATGTGCATTTTGCGATGAAACTATTTTCGGGTATCAAAACACTTTGTTTTGATATCAAATCAGTTTTCTAACTTAGTTAAACATGTTTTAACATGTTTAACTCATCACTTTTAATTTAGTGCGTATTTAGGGTCGTAAGTCAAGCGGTCTAAACAACCGCTTAAACTTTCGAACCCGACCCGTTTGGTCGATCATTAGGATCTGACCAAACATATTTTGTGACCATAGTTATATAGGGAATAACCTTCCTAGGTTATACCTTATGGTCACTTCGTTTAATTAGTTGTAGGATAGGTAGTTTATATGCCTTAGGAAAATGACCAAAATGCCCTTTTCACGCATAATTTGAATTTAAGCATATGTAACCAAGTTTTTGACACTTGAACTGATTATGCAATGTTATTAAACATATTAGGGCATATAATACTTGTCATAGGGCTAGTTAGGCTATTCGAATGCGCTTTTGCGCAAGTGACGCGTTAAAGTAGCGTAAACTACCTTAACGGGTCATAACGGGTCATAAGCACTTAGGATAGATTCCAAATTAGAATGTAGGCTTTGTTAAACCATATCATATGAGTTCCAACACTCATTTAGTTTGCAAGACCTCATTCTATCCGATCTTCCGATTTAGGTCCTGATTATTAACATAGTGATTCCATACTAGGTGCCACTTGATTCCTTGACTTTCCGAGCTTTGATAGTTCCATAGATCAAGGATACTTGCAATCTCAAGTGAGTACATAGTTCCCCTCTTTTATTGCTTTCAAATATTTTGGGGTGATACACATGTGCCTATTTGTTACTTTCGTGCTTTTCATGCTTTTATGACATATACTTGCTATGTTTAGCTAGTACACATATAGTATATGATTTCAATTATGTTTTGTTATCTATGTTGACTGAGCATGCTAACACATTGATTTCATAGACACTTTTGTTGCATATGTTTACTCAGCATATGGACACATTGATTTACATTACAGTTCTACTGCATATGTTTACTCAGCATATGGGCACATTGATTTCATGAACAATTCTACTTCGCATGTTTACTTAGCATACTTAGTACATGGTTTTCACATGACATGGTTACATTGGTTATGACATTTGGTATGTTTAACGGGACAAAAATACATTCATTAACATTGATCACGCCGCTCGGTAGTATGTAATGGTACCATAGGACTTGACAAATCCCGTTCCCGGCTTCCTAGGTTTGTTTGGAAGTAGGGAATAACAGAATCCGAAAACATATTTGATAAACCTTTAACTTGTTAAGGGTTTGTCCGACAGTCACAAGGCTTGAATGTATGCGATAAACATTACTGCATAAATGTTTGTAACAATAAAGCATTGGTTTTGCAAAAAATAACTTTTGATTTAAACATAGGTTTATTCAAAGACATTGTTTTGTACATTTTTACATATGGTTTGAGTAAATACTCTTTATTCACCATATATGACATTTGGTTACACATGGACATTATACATATGGTTTGAGTAAATACTTTTTACTTGCCATACATAGCATTTGATTTTACAAAACATGGTTTACACTTGATATTGGACATTGTTTACACATAAACATTTTGACATTGGTTTATACAAGACATTTTGGTGGTTATTGATAAGTGATTTAAATAACGAGGCGTGTGTAATATGATAAAAGCATGGTGGATACGCCGCTGTTACATCCTATATATAAGTGCTTTTATGATATTACATGTCGTAGCATTATCTAAACCACTTCGACGAAGACAAAGACAAGACACATTTTATACAAATGACATATTTTCACAAAGACATTGTGTTACAATTGACATATTTTATACAAATTCCTTTTCACTTGGTTATTTATTTAACCATGCATTATTCTTTTATTATCATCTGATTTTCAATTCGATTTTTATATGATTTTATAAAAGAAAACATTTCTTTTAAAGGTTCATGACTACTCTTTGTTAAACACTTCTTTTAACTACAAGTCATGAATCCTTTATCAACAAAACCTATGTATCTCACAGGCATTTTTATGCTGGCGTACCTATTTTCACATGTGTTTTCAGGAGCTAATGTTTGAGGATTATCATGACACACTTAGGCGGACTTGGGCCTTAGTGACTTAAAAATGCAGCAAGACAAGTTTAATTTACGTTCTGTTTTATGTTTAAACAAAGACAATGTAAACAATTTAATAAATAAAACCAAACTTTAAATACCATGTGTTGTGAAATAATAATTCTGTTACTCGACTCCCCGACCCGCTGGTTTGTTGTTTTACGCGGTCGGGGTGTGACACAAAGGGCAGGAATTCATCGAGATCCTCATCGTCGGATGAAACAATCTCCACAGCGGGCTCGTCGTCAGATGATATGTCCATGTGGCCGTTGTCGTCGTAAACTCCGCTACTAGAAGATGATACCATGGTACCCTGGCAAAATAATCCGTACACATAAATATATATATATATATATATATATATATATATATATATATATATATATATATCAATGAATAACGACGTTACTTAGCATACACAGGCAAGTAAATGTAGCATATCACATGTAATCACATTGTTCTCATGTGAATCATTTCTAGTTCGGCAAGTCTATCCCATATAGACTATACCCCAACTAATGTCCTTGCTTTGTTTTTCCTTTGAAAAATGTTTGGTTCGTGGATCTTGGCGTTTTTGTAAATGTAATGAAAAACATTTTGTTTGTTGTAAAAATGTTTTCGTGAGAGAATCCTATTTATTGTAGTCTAGACTCGAGAAGGAATACTAGTTCACTACAATCGAAGCTCTGATACCAACCTGTCACACCCTGACTTTTGCGGAAGCGTATGCGTGTGACTTGATCAGTTTTCATTGCATTCGATTATAATAAACAACTACATGAATAAAATAAACGATGTTCACCCATTCATAAGTTTATAACATTACTAAACATAAGTTGTTTAAGTTTCAACCAACACAAGTATTAAGTTTAACTTACAAACCATAATAAGATTTAAAGTTCCATGTAAGGACTTTTTTAACAAAAGACTAGTTTCACGAGGCTTTGCATCCTATATCTCATCAAGGATGGGATATATGAATCAAACCCTCCAAAAGTGGATGACATCGAGACTTGAAATTCAAAGCTTGAAAACCACGCCCGCACCAAAGATCCATCTAGTTTCCTACATGTAACTTTGAAAACAATCAACAATAGTTTAGCGAGTTCATGCGTTTTGTGTGAGCTCCAAATAAACTTGTAAACATTTGAGAGATTCTTTTAACAACAGGTATTAAAGCGTCTATGAACAGATCATTAATGTTTTGCAAGGACAATAATATGTGTGGCGACGTAGGAAGCACTCAAACCTGGCGAATTTCCTCCGGTCCATCCGGCTGGAACAACAAAAGCACTACATGGGCCACACAAGGACCCAAGATGGGGCTCGCTACACCCGATAGATCTACCACCTTTGCGCCTCGGTCTTAACAAGATTAATAGCACTTAAGAGAGATACTACTCGTACACATGATCTAACAGTTCATTCCCTAGCTAAACCATACCATTGAGACATGTATTTCACCCCCGAGAGTTATAAATCTGAAAACAATTAAGAGAAAAGGGGGACATAAACTCACAAGTTTGCGTCCGTAACCGTGTGTACTCAAAGTCGATGTCCTCGGGTCATGTCGCTACCTACAAACGTGCTAGGTTTTATTAGACGCCTCGGTCGTGTAACGACTCTTAGTCTTAATTATGTATTAGGACTTGTTTTGGAATTGTGTTTACTTTGAGTTGCACTTTCGGTGTATGATGTATATATATAATTTTCATAATTATATAAAATTCCAAGTTTAACATATTAGTTAAAATATTATATTTTAACTTATATTATTTGCATGTATTGTATGTATATCAATATAAGAGTTTTGTTAAAAATAATATATTTTTAACTCGTTTTGACATATGGGTTCCATACACGTGTTTTTGTAGTTTTCAAAGCCAAAATACCGTTTATTGAGTATTATACATTTGTAAGTATTCCCAAGTATAGGTATACTTGTATTATGAGTGAGTTGATTATTTCTCTTTGTATTCTCATATTTATATATAATACTTGTATGAGAGTATTTTTACCAAGTATTGGTAGTATATGTTAACATGTATTTGTACGTATAGTAATACGTATATTCTTGTATTTATTAAGTATTTCATACTTAATATATGTTAAATTTTTTGGAATTTTATTCCTGCATGACTTATAATTATAAACCTTGTGTTCTTAAAATATACATTTTAAGAGATGTTTATAGAAATATTTATATTCTTGGCTTGGTAAACATAAGTATTCACATGTATCTTAAAAAATAATTTATTTTTAAGATCAAGACTAGAATATATATATATATACATTTAGTTTCCACCAAAATAATATAATTTTAAGTTGTTTATGAAAATAAATATTTTCACATACTCAAAAATAATATACTTTCAAGTTTCGCAAAATATAGTATATTTTCATAATACTTGTAAAAATACATACTTTATCATTTGTTCGGTTTTGAAAATACCGTTTACCAAGCTTTGTTATATTACAAATTAAATTTCGGAATATTTATATAATTTGTCCATTAAGTCCATTTGTCCAAAAGTCCAATATGTATGTCCAAGTCATATACTTTTATTCTTGTAATTCTTGTGATTTTTAAATTACAATTTTTGGTATTTGTGTGGTATATTATTTCTAGTTCTTACATTTAGTATAACTAATACAAATAATATACACATAGCACATAATTTGTGTGATCTCTAAATATGTATTTTCCTAAATATATATTTAGTCATTTTTATTTTTGAAAACCAACCTCCATTACTTGTAATTTTTTACCAAAAATTATGGGAATTTTTATATTTAAAACCATTAATCAAGATTACTTCTAAGAACTTGTTAAAAACATATTTTTCTAAGTGTTTAAATTTTATAAAAATTTTGCCATAGTTTCCTTTATAAAATGGAGGTTTCCATGCTTTCAAGCATATCATTTTCTTTTAAAAAATCATCAACAAATCATCCACCACAATTTACATCCTAACATATGCATAGAAATGCATTTCTTCATGAAGTTATGAACTTGAAACTTTGTAAAAATTTGTAGCCTTTTAACATGGTGTTTAACAAGTTCCTTAAACTTCAAAAACATGGTTTATTTCTTAATATGGATCATTTTGTAAAAATTTCATCTTTACAACTTGTGATCCACTTTTGTAAAAATTCATCTTCTTTAACTTTTAATGTTCTAAATACTTCAAATATGTCATTTTCACATATGAAATAAGTTCACTTATTTTCAAAAATCAAAAACATGTTTAACATGAAGTAACCTTTGTTCTTTGAAACTTTAGTCTTTCCAATCTTTCATTTTTCATGATCTACACTTTGTAAGAACCACATTCTACACTAAATCATGCTTATTCTTCAAGTTCATACTTCACATACTACATGCTTAACATAGATCAACTGTTTAATCATCATCTAACAAGTATTTATGTTGTGTTCTTCAGCATACACACAAAAAATCATCAAACAACTTCATCACATAGCATAAACAACTTGGTTTCTTATGATTTTTAGTTTTTTTCATGAGTTCATCTTCTTGGTTTTGTAAGATCTTTAGATTTTTAGTTACACGCAGGCTTTAGCTACTAAATCAAGATGGAAAATGGGTTCATAAGACACTTACTACTAGCACAAGGCTATGGTAGAAACTAGAAGATGAAAATGAAGAAAAATGGTGGATAAAAGCTCCCAAGATAGGTCCTTCAACTTCTATGGCTTGCCACCTTCCTAATTATGCTTGATACACCTTGTGATATGCTTGAAATGGCTTGAAGTTGAATGAATATGATGATGGGGTGGGGGTTGAGTTCGGCCGAGAGCAAGGAGAGGAGTTATACATGATGGTTAATAAGTTCTCTCCTTAACAATAACAATAGGATTTCCAAGTGGCATCTTTGACCAACAACTAGATTAGTCAACATAAACAAGGGGTGGGGTCCCCTTGGGGACGGTTAGGAATGGGGGGGAGTGTTGATTGTTTGAATTTTGTTAAGTGTTATAAGATGGGTAATGTATGTGACTAGTTAGAAGGTTTAGGTGTTTAAATGTTCTAGATACAAAACATGGTGTTTTAGACTGTAGGTCCCCTAGTTCGTACGGATCGTCACATAATTGTATATCCAACCTAGAGTGCGGAATCCTCTAGATCAGATTTGCACAGAAACGAGTAGAAACACAGAATTCACAATCAAAAGGTCTTCTATTGATTATCCAAACAAGCAGTTTTACAATCAACTCAAGACCTCACAACCTCACAGCCTTTCTCTGTGATATTGCCTCACACAAATTCGTCTCTCTCTACACGTTTTTCTCTCTCTAGCCTCCAGGAACTAACTGAAACCCTAATCACAAAACATGTTTATATACCACATGTCTGTGAACTGGGCTTCCTACTGGGCTAGGCCATTTTCCAAGCCCATTACAACAAATAAACTTCCTAACCAATAAGCTAAGCCCATTACAAAATATCCAAAGACTAAATAATCAAACTATTAAGCTGTTGTCACCGAATATGCACCAACAGACTCCCCCTTGACAATAGCTTCATAGTGTAACTTTGTCTTCAAACATCTTGTGTTCTTTTGGTCTTTGGATAGCGTCAGCTACACAGTTTCTGACATCAACAGACTCCCCCTTAGCTGATGCTTCCAATCTCCAAAACTTTCATTCGTTGTAGATCTTTGAACTAGAAATCCTTGGTTAAGCAAGTAAACTCCAACTTTTCTGAATCTATCTCTTTCTCTACAATGTAGTAGAAGGATCCTACCATGCATCTTCACACATCTTTACTTCACTCTCAATCTGCACTTTACTTGTATTCTGCACTTCATTTTGATAACTGCATCAATCTGTTTAGAAACACAAGCAAGTAACTCGAAAAACCATTAGTCTTTTTCACATAACAAGATAAACCATTATTTTATCTTACCATGCAAAAACAACAATCTGTCAGTTAGTCTTTTAAAAAGAAATCTTTTTGTTTTTTTATATAAATAAACAACTAAACCAAACTCAAAAATATTTACAATTTCATTTTGGTGAGAATCATGTGTAAGAAGATCATATCAACAAAATCAAACTATTTCACACTTGTAGTTAATTCTTTATTTATTTTCGTGAAAAGCAGTCCAAGACGATTACCAGTATGTTCGTCCACTTAAACAAAATGCATGAACATTTCAAGTACCATTACCGTATGATACGTTAAGGTAATTTTATTACTGATATACTAGTGTGTCCCACTTCAGGATATACCCGCGCGATCAAGGTATGCACAAAAATTCATCGTAGTAGGTGAGTATACTGAATTCAACCGTTTTGTTTTTCAACGTTTAGATAATTGGTGATCAGGTCAGTACTTCCGTACAACAAAGAGACCAAAATATCTAACGAGGGCTATGACAAATACCATTTTTGGTACGATTTATGCATTTTGCACTTTTTGAATGACTCTCTATGAGAGCTTCTTCATTTTCAGGGTTTTGGCATTTTTAGCTCTTTTAAGATATCCTGGTTGTGCCTAGGTCAGCATGTATCTGGATGCAGCAGAAGGACAACCTTGATATCCCCAGATGAAATAACAGTATAAAGACCCAAAAACCTCAGATTTTGGCAATCTATCAACGCAAGATTTAAGGTCATTAAACCATACACCACTGATGTGTTCCCCACTCATACACAGTTCATTTAGGTTTATATCACATAGGTAAGTTGATTATTTCATGCTTTTTGCCTACTGGTACATCATATGATGAAGCTGCTATCACACTTAAGCAATTTAATTCATTTTCAGTGTGACAGTCTAACTTGCTGATGTACTATCATTTCTTCTTTTCACACCATGAAATCTCATTTTTGATTTTCTATTTTTTTTTTATGTTTTTCATTTTTTAATGTTTTTAGATTTTTAAAATTTTATAACTTACTCCCCCTAAAAACACACACTATAGTACTCTTTTTGGCTTAGGGAAATTTCTCCCCCTAAATTTTTGTTTTTATGGAGTACGTTTTGAAAACACAAATTTACTAACACAAACAGACTCCCACTTTAATCTGACAATAAGTTTTTCACCAATAAATCATCAATCAATCACTAAAGTAAATAGTTAGTTACCAATTTTAACCTACTATTCACCTCAAACACTTTACAGGAACAACCACTGTCGAACACATCAACAGTCCTTCTTGGTCATCCTGCACATTCTCAACAACTTAGTTAGACTTAACAACCCAAGCCTGACCGGTTTTGGGTCGACCATGTAAATCCGTATAAGATGCTTCTAACCAATATCCATCACACCTTACTGGTGTCTTGGATGTTTTCCCTGTTGTTGAACAAGATTTATAACTTCCACTAGGTCATTGATCATAAGAGTTCCAATAAACTCTCAGATTTTCTGACCTTTGAAAATTATTATCTTGATACCTTCTTCTCCCATAATCATACCATGAATTTTGAAAAATTTTTGGATGTTGTTGAACATTTGAGTTAGTAAAACCCGTATATTCGTTTCTTCTTTGAAAATTTCAATTACCAGCAGTTTGGTATCGATTTTGATATCCAAAAATTCTATTTTGACTTTGAAACTGATTTGATTTACCATTATAATGACTAAATTGTGTAGAATTGCTTCTTGGTCTATCAAATCTTCCTGATGTTGAAGTTTTAGATTGAAATCTTGGTTGATTATATTGACAATGTTGTTGAACATTATTATTCAAACCAACCCTATTCCCATCCTTAACCTCATAAACTTTTCCTTTATTTTTCTTCAAAGGACAACAACTTGCCACATGCCCTTTAGTGTGACATTTAAAACAAGATTTTGTCTTATAAATTCTCTTTTTGTTAAATCTCTTTTTAAATGTTTTGTTCTTTTCCTTTTCAGTATCCTCATCAAATTTATGAGGTGTACTGTTAGATCCTACAGATTCTTTCAAAGTAACTATACTATTTGGCATGTCCACAGCTATCGGATCCACTACCTCTTGTGCAGTGGGAACAAAATTAATTAGCTCATTCTCATTAGGCAGAAAATAGTAGTCTTGATCCTTAGAAGATGAAGCTTTACTAAACCCCACTCCCGTTCTATCATTACTCCTTTTCAGCCCTTTTTGAATGTGAGTCCTAACTAATGAAGAATTTCCAAATTTGTCTAACTTTCCTTTAAGTTCAACAATTTGGTCTTGTGCAATGGCCAATTCCATGCACTTTTCAGAAAATTCATTAGTTTTATCCTTTACAGTTTCACGAGCCAAATTAATGATCTGTAACAGTTCATTGACTTTGCTTGTTAAACTGCTAATTTCTTGTTCATTTGATTTGAGTTCATTTAAACAATTTGACTCTCTTTTAATCAAAAGAACATTTAACTCTTTTTGTTTTTCCAATTCAGCTAACAGAATTTTGTTTTGCTCCGATAGTCTGTTAACCTTACCCTGTAGTTCAGTGCAATTATGACACGTATGACTTACAGATTCTGATGATACCTTCACCTCTGCTGTAAGTCCATTCACATCATTCAAGCCCTTTGAAACTTCTGCCTCCTTCTTCTCTTCTTTCACAGCATCTGCTTCTTCATCTAAAGCATGACCTCCTACACTCTGTCTTGATGAACTCTGATAACGTTTTTCTAAAGTTTCCCACAGATCTCTAGAAGTCCCATATTTCGTGAAGATATATTTAATGCCCTCAGGCAAGGACAACTTTATCACTGCTAAAGCTTTCTTCTCAGCATCAACCATAAGTTTCTCAGAATCATCCATCTTGTCATAAGAAATAACTTTAACCCTTCCTTCAACACGATGTGTAGGAGCAACATATCCATCAATCATACAACACCACATTCTAAAATCCTCACTTTTCACAATCGATTCAAACTCCTCCTTCCAAACAGCATATTCTTTAACATTTGTAAGCTTTGGCCAATTCTTAACAATCTCACTGAACTTATCCATTCTGACCATCTTTAAACACGTTTTACCATAACCGTACCGATAAAACCGTACAAAATTTTTCCGAAAACAGTTTTTACCAAATTATACCGTTAGAATCGTCTCGAAAGAACGAATCCAATGATATATAATGTCGAAAACCAAATTCGGGATTTTCCAGAGTCAGCTACGAATCACTTTCTATTTTCAAAAACGTTAAATACTCTATACGTATCTAATTACTCCACAAAAATAAATACTCCGCCTTTTAATTTCTCTAGATAATTTCGCTGGCAAACCAAGTTAATTTCGCTGGGTCACGCTAATTATGCTGGTTAACCAAGTTAAATATGCTGATAGAGTAATTATAAGTATGCTGGTAGAGTAATTATAATTATGCTGGTAGAGTAAATATGCTGGTTTATTAAATTCGCTGGAACAAATTCGTTGATCACTTAATTTCGCCAGTTAATTATGCTGACTTAATTTCGCTGATCAGATTAATTTTGCTGGTTAATTTCGCTGGTCTGATCAAGTTCGCTATTACGATGACTGTTAATTTCGCTGATCACCGTAATAATGTCGCTGAGGACAATTATACGGTTACCAAAGTCGCCTTTGGATTTAATTTCACCGGTCACCGAGTTGCTAGATCACAAATTCGCTAGTCTGTCAGAGTATTTATCCGATTTCAGGAAATTTGCTAGAACCAAATCTTTCCAAAGTTTGAAAAGATTTTATCCTGATCTCCTATCAATTTCCTGTAAAATCAGACAACCAACTCAGCATAATTTAATCAAAATTATGAAGAACTCAACGAAGAACACGAAGAACATTCTTCGAATCTTCAAGACTTTCTAGCCAAAATCCTTCAAAAATCAACCAAACCTACAACCAAAAACACTTAAACAGCAAAATTAAATACGCAAATAGATCAAACAACCCTAAAATTTTCGAAAATTATATCAAACCCAAAAAAAATTTCGAAACCCTAGTTTTCAGGTTTCAAATTTTCGAAAATTTCAAACACTTCCACCCGAATTCTGCAATCTGCAATTCTGAACCGAGCTTCTTCAAGAGCCTAATGCTCTGATACCAATTGTAGGTCCCCTAGTTCGTATGGATCGTCACAGAATTGTATATCCAACCTAGAGTGTGGAATCCTTTAGATCAGATTTGCACAGAAACGAGTAGAAACACAGAATTCACAATCAAAAGGTCTTCTATTGATTATCCAAACAAGCAGTTTTACAATCAACTCAAGACCTCACAACCTCACAGCCTTTCTCTGTGATCTTGCCTCACACAAATTCGTCTCTCTCTCTCTACATGTTTTTCTCTCTCTAGCCTCCAGGAACTAACTGAAACCCTAATCATAAAACATGTTTATATACCACATGTCTGTGAACTAGGCTTCCTACTGGGCTAGGCCATTTTCCAAGCCCATTACAACAAATAAACTTCCTAACCAATAAGCTAAGCCCATTACAAAATATCCAAAGACTAAATAATCAAACTATTAAGTTTTTGTCACCGAATATGCGCCAACATAGACCCTAACTAGTTTCATTGTCGTAAAAATATCGCTAACTAGTTCACATGATGCTTCTAGTTGTGTTCGGGTGTTCGTTTGTGTGACAACATGAGATTTCAAGGTCCTTTTCTACGAACCACTTGTTTTATAATCCTGTCTTGATTACAATTTGTCTATGTGATGTCTTGGGTAATTAGTTGACTAAGTATAGTATAGTATCGTTTAATGTTTATGTGTAATGAAAACATAACATGGCATATGGGCTCGACGAAGAACATTGTATATGGGCTCGACGAAGAATGGCCCACTAACCCGATGAAGAATGGAATTTCGTCACCCACAAGTTCTTCGTCGTCACCTTACCCGACGAAGAATGGAATTTCGTCAAGGGGATGGGCTGCCGTATGGGCTTTCGGCCCAAGTGAAGCAGGGACTTGGTTATATGCGTATATATGTACCAAAGATAATGATTTTAAAACCCTAGCTCTTTCTCTCAAGAAACCGTCGGCAGCACTCTTCATCTTGCTCGAATTCTTTTACACTATTGGGAACATCTCATCATTCGGTTAGCATTCTGTCACACTTCACAGATTGTTTGATGATTGTTGTGGTGCATGTAATCTTTTGTGAATATAGGATCTTGTTAGAAACCGGACTGTCATATTGTGTTGGTTAGGGTTTCAAATGTTTCATAAACTTTATACTGCTATCGGTTGTTCATGATTAACTGATGCTTTCATAGGATCTGACCTGAATGTTTAGATCATAGTTAGCTGATGATTCTTGATAGTAATAAACCAATAGATCTATGTGATCATCAGTTACAGTTATGTTGTGATATGTTAATTTAGGGTTGTGTGGATTAAATGAAAGCTTGGTAAACTGTTGATAATAACAATGGTGGCGTTTGCATAATGAACCTAGAAACCGATTGGATCATGATCGGCGATAGAGTAACGGCCAGAAACATTAGGGTTTAGGAATGGTTGAAACTGCTTTGTTTTGGCGAAGAATACCCCCCCCCCCCGACAAACAACTCAGGTCGACGAAGAATGACGATCTTCGTCGACATACCTGTTAGCGACGAAGAATAACTTTCGCCGAGGAGGATCTTCGCCATGAAAGTGAACAACGAAGCATGGATCTTCGTCGGGATGCCATTTGAGAAGAAATTAACAGACCAATTCATGTAGCGTATAATGTGTTGATGTAAATGTTCGACTACACGATTTCATTTGTGCATGATGACAACACTAGTTGGTAATGAGGAAACTTGTATGTATTAATGTGAATAATCACTTTGATTGTTGAATGATATTGCATGATATGCACGTGGAATATGTACTAGCACGAAAACTAAGTATTTACTATGTATCATACGGTGTTCTTGTGATGTATATAAAATGTGAAAAATGCGTGACATAGTTGTTTATGAAACTGATCTTGATTGGTAACCACGGTAGGGTTGGTTGATTAACTGGAACGGGTAACTTGTTGAATACCGAGCAAATCTAAGGTGAGTTCACTGCTCTTTTACCAAGCATTCGTCCCGGGGAGGGACATCTGGTAAACGTTCCGGGGAGGAATGTCGGGTAATTGGGTTTGACTAGAATGTTAAACCTGGGATGTTGGTTAATACACTCATATTTATCATTAAGTCCCATCATATACCGATTGGTTGCCGGAGAGGCAACGAGGTTATTAGTTGATAGCGCTATTAGGTTTGGCACCCTCACACCGTACCGGGGAGGACGGTAGTGGAATAATTACCTTAACCACTTGACCAATGTTTGATAGAGCATTGGGGAAGGGCAAATAATCTGGAGCCATCTGCGGTAATCGAGTTATTAACAACATCAAATCATTGAAATGTTTTATACTTATATCTGGTAACTAAAACGTGTTAACAAACTTTGAACTCACCAGCGTTGTCTGATACACTTGTCTGCATGCTTGCAGGACGTTAGGTTCATGGATTGGAACTTGCTATCTGGGAGTGCTGGAGTGGTCATGGGTCGTAGCTCTTGGATACAAGTTTAATGATTATTGCAAACTTGTTTTGAATACTTGAATAACTATTTACATTATGCTTCCGCTGAACAAATTTGGTTTAACTTGTGTTTTGGGATTTACTTTATGAAATAAATGGAAACTTTTATTTAATACTATGTTATGGTTTCAATGTGATTGGTGGCTAGATCCTGGTACGTCACACTTCCCGCGGTATTTCCGCATGTGGTATTTTGGGGGTGTGACAGTTTGGTATCAGAGCCACTGGTTATAGTGAACTAGGTTTTAAAACGTTTTTATAAAACCGGACTATAACCGAACAGCTTCGAAAATCGACCATGACACTCAGCTCCAGATCGCAAGGTTCGTATCTCATTTACTTGTTGCATAGTATACATTCATGTATGATGTTGCATGTGATTGCACATTTAGCACTACAGACTGAATTCATGTGTATTTGCCTAGGTTATGTGATTGATATAGTCTCAGGGTGATATCCCGTTAGACTTTTGTGACTCATGTTTTGTGGTGTCTTCTGATTTGCTACTCGAATTTGGGGAATCTTGTAGCACGAGTTGGGAGGAGCTGAGATAAACATGCAAATTGCATTGTTATTATGGGTGCACACATAATAATAATTTGGGGTGCATGTGAGTCCCAGTGAGGCTTAACAAGTGTGAAGGGGGTCCCGCTCTATAGTCTGATGTTAACCTAGTAGTCTGTAGAAGTATTGTGAGGTTTGACTTCTACCTTATCTCGATCCTTAACCTTTTTCCCTTTTCTCATATAGAATCATGAGCGGACGAGGCCATGGGCGTGGTCACATTGCGATGACTCAGGCCGAGTTGACAAACTTGATTAACACACGTGTGGCTGAGGCTTTGGCAGCCTACCAAGCTGGTACGATATGTGCCAAATACTCTTTATTCTTGTGTCGCGAACTCAACTCTTACCTGTGTACAATATTTTCTTTCATCCCTAGGTTAATAAGCGCATCAGAATCAAAACAATCCTCCTACTTGTACGTTTAAGACGTTCATGGATTGTAAGCCACAGACATTCAGTGGGACTGAAGGGGCTGTGGGGTTACTTCGTTGGTTCGAGAAAACTGAGTCAGTGTTTGCTATGTGTAACTGTCCCGAGGGGGACCGAGTGAAGTATGCTACAGGAACCCTGGAGGATGGTGCCTTAACTTGGTGGAATGCCCAGGTACAAATCTTGGGCATCGAGATGGCTAATGCAACTACTTGGGATGAATTCAAGGAGTTAATGCGGGAGGATTACTGTCCTCGTGATGAGATTCAGAAACTCGAGAACGAGTACTACAATCTGAAGATGGAGGGGTCCAAGATCGAGGCTTACACGAAACAATCTCATGAGCTAGCAAATATGTGCCCTAATTTGTCTCGACCTCCACCTCGAAGAATTGAGTTGTACATCAAGGGTCTCGCACCATTAGTAAAGAGTTTGGTCACTGCTGCTAACCTTAATAATCTGCCTCAGATCATCCGTTTAGCACACAAGATTACCGATCAAGAGGTCGAGCGTGGATCGCTACTGCCCCGTATTCCTGCTACTACCCTTGTTGTTACAGCTACCACACCTGCTAGTGATAACAAGCGTAAATGGAACGATGCTGACAAAACAACCAGTGCAAGTCAATCTCAGAAAAGGCCTGACAACTAGGGCTGGGCAAACTGCTCGTCGCTCGCCGCTCGCTCGTCGCTCGCTCACATTTGCTCGGTAAATGCTCGCTCAGTTTTAGGCTCGATTGTAAGCGAGCCAAGCCGCTCGGTTCGATTTAAAAACGAGCCAAGTATGAGCAAAGGTCCGCTCGGCTCGGCTCGGCTCGAATTTTTTATACTTTATATTTTAATATATATATATATATGTAATAAATTATTTCTTGTAATTATTATTTTATTGAATAATAGTTAGCCCAAAATATAAAGCCCACCACTCCACCCCTCCCCTAATTCATAAAACTTCTTTTGCCCTAGTTTTAAACAAAAGAGCAGCGTTCTTTCTGTCTATACAGCCATACTCCATAGTCCACCTCCACGGCTCCACCCTAAACCGAAAAGGTAAGATCTTTCGAGCTGAAAACAGGTTCATCCGTTTTTCTATATGCTAGATTTGTCTACATCGAACTGAATTAGGTTTCTGTGAACGGAACTGCATACCACAAAAGTTGCTTTATGCACTTAAGTTTTATCTACTTTTAATGCGTAGCAATGTGCGGACGAAGAAGAAAATTTGGAGATTGAAGTGTTGATTCCAGATGGATGTGGTACAAACACTTGAATAGAATGGTATTTTTTTACCTTTTTTCTGTAATATATATCTAGATTATGAACAATTTACAGCCTTGATTATAACGTATTTTGTCCATATTTTATTATTTGACCCGTTTTAAAATATTTTGACTAGTTGTGTTTAATTGGTTGGTTTGACAGGTTATATTTGTCAATCTTTTAGAAGGATTTTGCTAATGAAGATGGGATTTTGCTGATGAAGACGCTATATGTTGCTTTAGTGTTAAGATGTTTTTTTTGTATTTGAAATAATCAGTTTTATGTTCGTATTTTGGTGAACTTATTATGTAACTTGTTTGGATTTTGGTGAATGATTCACGGTAATGACCTTTAAAATTTGAAATCTTTATACCATTTTTTTAATTTGAAACTGAAACTGAGCGAAACTGAGCAAAATCGAGCTGCTCGGTTGTAAACCAAGCGAGTTCGAGCAACGATTTTTGCTCGTTTCATTAAATTCGATCCGAGCAGAGCCGCTCGGTTTAAATTCGAGCCGAGTTCGAGCAGAGCCTTGCTCGGTTCTGCTCGGCTCGTGAACAGCCCTACTGACAACAGCAATAACTGTAGTTTCAGTCAGTCGTCCTCAGTTAACCAAGGCCAGGGCAGCAATCAGAGCCAAGGCTCCTACGTTGGTAGGAAGCCAAAGTGCAACAAGTGTGGGTATCATCATCATGGACCGTGTGTCCGGGCTTGCCATAGGTGCGATAAGGTGGGCCATATGGCAAAAGACTGTAGAGCTCCGTTTCCAAAGCAACAGCAGCAGCAGAATCAGCAGCAGAATCAGCAGCAACAGTAACAGCATATGCAGCAGCCCCACCAGAACCAAGGCAATAAAAAGGGGTGTTTTTAGTGTGGGGATGAGGGCCACATTAAACGGGATTGCCCTCAGTTGAATCAGAATGCCAACGACAATAACAACCGCCAGAACAACAACAACAATGCTGGGAACAACAATAACGGCAACAATGGGGGCAATGGTGCTCGTGGAAGAGTATTTACGATTGGTGCTGGTGATGCTAGGAACGGAAATTCTAAGGACTCTCAAAATTGTCCTAAAAATACCCGTAATTATAAACCCGGACCCCTGAAACCCTAAACCATATTAAAAATCAAGAAAAACAAAATTCTGGGTCTCAGGCGGGCCGCGTAAAAGACAAGAGATATCTTACGCGGGCCGCGTCAACCCATGTTTGACCGGATAAGTGTTCCGGATCCACGTGGTGTCCAGCTGGCTAACCTACTCATGACTGGTCAAAGCTACTCGTAGACTGGGCGGCCACGCGGGCCGCGTAAGTGTTAACCTTAGGTTTACGCGGGCCGCGTGAATCCTTAATTTTAGCTATAAATAGCTTGTTGCATGCACAGTCTGTTGGTGTCAATCAAAACTTTTAAAAACGAATTCTTATTACTCTGAAGTCGAAATTACTTTCAATTATATTAGCGAGGCGCTGCTCCGATACCGGGTATTAACTCGATCGCTAATACGGTTCAATGTCCGATCGATTAAACTATCCAATGGATGTTTAAGTGCTGCCCACATTAGGGTTTATGCTTTGTCATTCGCTGTTAATTCAATGGATGTTTAAGTATCGCACTTTGTTATTCGTTGTGAAGGTTTTAATCTCGTGAGTTATCGTAAATGCTATATTAGTTACTAACCGAGTTCGTGTGCATGTATTAAATTTAGGTTAAAAGGCTAATCAGTAGGCTAAGCTCTGCTCATATAAATCTGCAATGTGAGTCATTCTCTTTTTATCAAAGTGCTTTACAAATTCTTAAATGTTTTCAAAGTTATAATTACAGGGATTAAGTCTTTGTAATCTCCATATTACAGCCGGTATGTAGGGTTTTGTATACACTACTTGATAATCGTCACCATTGGACAACGGGGGGCCAATGGGTGATATGACCATAGTCACAGAAATGAGTCGAGTGACAAATACCGATGGGTAATTGGTTGATATATAAACATTGTAATCGCTCTTAATACTGTAAATTATAATAACGGGTCATTTTAGTAAAAAGAATGATTCACCAGTATTTCCCGCTGACAAAACCTTTTTCAAACATGTTTCAGGTGATCTGTTATGATCCAAGAAAAGTGCCGTGAAGCACTACAAGCTTAAGGAAGTGGCTCAATATAAAATAAACATGTTTTGTAAAATAAAGATTTCTCAGTGAAATCACATGATTGTAAATTCCCAGGGTTATATCCCGAGTTGTGAAATAAAATAATCGGGAAATTTAAGTTTTAAAAAGATCCTGCGAAAAAGTCTTCCGCTGTCAAATTAATGAAATAAATACCATGGGATTTTCTGTCCCGCGGCTCCTGAACCGGGTCAAACCGGGTCGGGGGCCGTGACAGAAAAAGGTGGTATCAGAGCCACTAATTTTAGCCAATTAAGTATTTAGAAAATACTTAATTTTACTGATTGCCATTTTGTAATTTATTAAATTGAATATTTGTGTACAGTATGGGTAAGCAAAAGCTTTCAAACATCTATCTAAAATTAGATAGGTCATCAAACGAGAAAGGAAGTTCATCCCAAACAAATTCCTCAAAACGCTATGCAAATCCTGAAGAAGGAATATTTGTCCCAAAGGCACAATATGAGGAACCACTTTCTCCTAATAAAAGAATGATTATTAGGAAAAGTCAGGAGAAATTAAAGAAATCACAATCAAAAGAAAAGAGAGTTAATCCGAAAACCCAAGAACTAGGCAATAACCCACCATGGGAAGACAAGTTAGATGAAAAATGGACAGATCTCTATATGCTAGCTACTGTAGCAGTAAATGCAAACCTTTAAATATTCTGACTCAAGTTTTAGCACCCTTATCACCTAAAAGCTAGAAGCTTTACCAGTAAATAAATAAGTTTATAATAAAACTTAATATGTTTTAATTATCAGTTGTTCTTGATATTAAATTAGTTACACGGTATGAAATAATATTTAAAGGTTATTTATGAAATTTTGTTATAAAAATTTTTAACTTAGCAATTTTTGTGTATTTTGCATATATGCTAAACAGCATGAATGACTTGTCTGAAGCCCTTCAGAATTTAAATCTCTATCCGGTGAAAATAGAGGTTTCCAGAGATTTTAATAGGTATATACCTGATATAGAAGAACCTATGGAATTCAATGCTCCACCTCCAGAAAAACCCAAGCCTAAGAAAATGAGAAGATTCGTGGGATGGAGGCGTGTGCGCAGAAGGAAACCCGTCACTAGAAAGATTCCCAAAATAGAACATCCCTTAGACAAAGGGAAGGGGATTGAAGTCAGGGAAGATTCTAGGCAGATGGAAATACAGTTTGGGGAATATTCTAGGCAGATGGAAAAGGAGTATGGGGAAGGTTCTAGACAAACCAAGAAGGAAATTGGGGAAAGCTCTAGACAAATTGAGGAGTTGCCATTTCAGGAGGAATTGGATCGTGCATTGGCAAGCTGTGATGTCGTCAGGCCTATTAATAATAATCTCTACCCTTTTCCTGCTGAAACTCAATTACCTATGAACTTGGAACCAGCAATCCCAGAACCTATAATCCACACCCAACCTCTAGGAATGGATGAGTGGTGGACCAATGATTGGCAATTCCAAAACCTGCTCAACAGTCCTTATTCCTTTCTCCCTCAATTTGACCCAGAACCTATACCAAACCCACCAATGAGCAATGAGAATTTAGCTGAACTCCGCCACTTTGGTGAGGAGCTGGTGGATGCAGGAAATAGGATCAGGGAAGTAGGAGAACAAATTTCTTGGAAATACGACGAAAGGGAATGTCGTTACTGAAATACCAATTGACGAAGGATAGTAGGTTATGAAACTGTGGTTGTATAATAAATAGAAAAATATAATCTTGTAAAATAACTACAAATAAAACTTTATAAGATAATGGTGTGTATTGATGCATACTATAAAATATAAAAATGGGAATCGAGAAATCGATAAGTTTTGGCTATATGTGTGTATTTGAAATTTGTATGATTGTTTTGTGTCTAATTGTTATTTATTCGATACTAATAAATTATATATATTAAATATCACATGGAAAACGCTAATAACGAACCAGTTAATGAGGTTAATCAATCTGAGCAACATCCGGAGGATCAATTTCTAAATAGGCAAGATATCGAAAATATCGTTGCTCAGGGAATAGCCAATGCTATTCCAGCAATAGTTGCTGTTGTTAGAAATCCAATCGAACCTCAACAAATCGTTCCTAGCAAACGTATTTCTGAAGATAATTTTAGTAATAGTGTAAACGGAGGCGGTAATCATACCAATCACAATAATGATTCACGGCAAGCTCCGCTCCCTAAGAAAATGAAAGCTGCAACGCCTGGTTGCACTTACAAAGAATTTCTTGCTTGTAAACCCGCTGAATTTGCAGGCAATGAAGGAGCGACTGCGGCACTGCGTTGGTTAGAGAATACCGAGGCAGTAATTACAATAAGTAAATGTACCAAGGACGATCAGGTCATGTACGCGTCAAATCTTTTTAAAGAAGGGGCACTAGAATGGTGGAACACGGTGTTACAAGCAAAAGGAAGGATGATGGCGTATGCTATGAACTGGGAAGAATTTAAGAGTCTTGTAGAAAGAAAATTATGTCCCGAATTTGAAAAATATCAAATGGCGAATAAGTTCCTAAATCATCGAATGACTGGTGTAGATTATCGAGGATATACTTCGACATTCTTTGAATATGCTAGAGTAGTACCAACACTGGCTTCGCCAGAACCGGTACTCATTTCTCGATATATTTGGGGATTGATTAGCGAAATCCGTAATATAGTTAAAGCTGCTAGACCTCGTACTATTGACGATGCGGTAGAATTAGCTAACACCCTAACTGACGAACTGGTACGCACAAGAGATGAAAACAGGAAAAAGGAACTGGCTCAGAAAATTACCCAAGGATTTCGTGTGGGTAATAATAGCAACTTCAAGAAAAGAGGAACAGGGCAATCCTCAACTCCGCCGATCTGCAGGAATTGCAAAAAGAAACATTATGGAAGATGTAATGTAACCTGCAATTTTTGCAAAATGGTAGGACATCGTGAAGAAGATTGCAGAAAGAAAACCAAGATCTGCTATAACTGTGGAGAAGCTGGGCATTTCAAAACAGAATGTCCTAAAGTAGTTAAACTAGCAGACAATAAAGCCAAGCCAGCTGATGGAGCTACCAAGAAGAATGTTCGAGCCTTCCAGTTGACAACTCAGGAGGCCGAGCTAATTCCGGATGTGATAGCTGGTACGTTCTTAGTTCACAACGTGTATGCAAAAGTATTATTTGACTCTGGTGCAAACCAAAGTTTTATCAATACTTCATTCTGCCAAGCTCTTAATTTACCCTTAACCAACCTTAGGCAAATTTTTACAGTCGAAACAGCAGATGGAAATTCTGTTAATATAGATAAGGTTTTGCAAAAAGAAAATATAGAACTTTCAGGTCATAAATTTCATGCAAAACTATTACCAATGAATTTAGCTGGATTCGATGTTGTGTTAGGAATGGATTGGTTAGTAGCCAACCATGCTAGAATCCTTTATGACCAGAACTCTATAGAAATTTGTGCACCTACCGGAGAAGTAATCATGGTTACAGGGGACAAGCCACGAAAACCCATGAAGTTCATTTCAGTAATGAAAGTTGCTAGTTATGAACGAAAACAAGGAATAGTGTATATGATTTCGGTAGTCATTAACACTAAGGGTAAAGAACTTAAGGAAATTCCCGTAGTCTCCGAATACCCAGATGTATTCCCAGAAGAACTCCCGCGATTACCACCAGATAGGGAAGTAGAATTTAGAATTCATCTAATTCCAGGAACTACACCGATAGCCAAGGCACCTTATCGGTTAGCACCCACTGAAATGTTAGAACTGAAAAAGCAATTAGATGAATTACTAAGTAAAAGTTTCATACAACCTAGTTGTAACACCTGTGTCATTTCAACCATCAAACAAATGCCAAACCAATGAAATAATGTATTTCATACTTTGGACTTGTATAAATATGTGTATCTTTTGCACATATCGACTCATGTTCGATTTCAAGCTCTAAATCGCTTTCTGGAAGGTTATACGCGCACTAATGCGTAAATATAACCAGTTTAATGCAACGAACACTCCGGAATAGTGAAATAGGCTTAACATACCTTAAATAACCTTTACATAACTTAGATATAAGTTTTGGAAGGTTTGGTGTGGTGAAATCAAAGTTAAATCACTTACAGGGACTAAAGTTGACAAACTGCGAAAGTATGCCAATTTAAACTGTAACAGACATTCCGGAACATGACCATAAGTTAAACATACCATAAATATCCTTTACATAGCTTAGAAATAGGCTTTGAGGTGTTAGGTATGCTAAAATAAACTTTTGTGTCATTCAGGGACTAAAAGTGTCGAAAAGTGCACAAGTTTGCACTTTCGCGCATAACTTACGTTCTGAATACATCCGGACATCCAAAAATTTATGAAAGCATGACTATATTATATTTTAGTGTTCGCCATAAGAAAAATCCATTCGTTTCGTCATTTGGATCGTTTTTCGCGCTTATGCGCATTCCGTCGTAATTAACCGAACATCGCAACTGTACGGCTAAACGAACCGACATCCGAGATATTTTTGAACACATTTTAAGTTCCCTATACTTTAACTTCATTTTAGAGCTTTGAAATGGGGTTAACGGGCCTTAAACGTGTCAAAAATGGCCTAAATACAGTTCAGGGACCAAAACTGTAATTCTGCCAAAGTACACCCATACGATGCGTATGGTATATATACCATACGATGCGTATGGGGTCTCCAGACCAGGTGCAATGTTTTAACAGCCTGTTTGCAGCTGTTTTAACCACAACCACATGTTTGCAACTTGCCTAATCTGTTGATAAACATCATTTTTAGCCACCATAAGGTTCCGACAAGTGTACGGGTTGGATTCATGGCACGTTTTCCAAGAAACGATCCTAACGGCTCTACTTTTCCTATAAATACCCACCCCCCTTTGGCTTAAAAACCCACAAATCTGATCATTGGGCTCTAAGTTGGAACCTTCGTTTCATACCTGAGCTATTTTGATCTGGGTTAGCATTCGGGGACCCTTCGTAAGTATTCTTTCGTTCTTTTCCTTTTTTTTACTGCTTTTCGAGTCAGAAAGTCAAACTTTGTTTGACTTTCAGCGTTGACCAGTAATGGTCAATGCGAAGTTCGTTTGAACTTCGCAACGTGATTGTAATCACGATGGTCATAGTCCCTTGGGACTATGCCTACTGATTACCACGTTGTCTAGGGTCGTAGGGTAAGCGATCTGATAAATCGCTTATACCTCGAACCCGACCCAGTTTGGTCGATCATTAGGATCCGACCAAACACATTAGGTGACCATAGTAGGTAGGGAATAACCTTCCGAGGTTATACCCTATGGTCACATCGTTTAAGTAGTTGTATGATAGGTAGTTTATATGCCTTAGGTAAATTACCAGAATACCCTTTTCATGTATAATTGGTAATTAAGCATATGTAACCTAAACTTTTGTCACATAACTGATTATGTAAAATGTTTAGGCATATAACACTTGTCATAGGACTAGTTAGACGGTCCGAACGCGTTTCACGCGCACGACGCGTTAAAGTAGCATAAGCTTCCTAAACGAGTCGTAATGGGTCATAAACAGTTAGGTTAAGTTTCATTTAGTATGTAGGCTTGGCCAAACCAAATGACACGAGTCTCTACACTCGTTTGGTTTACAAACCCTAATGCTACCCAATCTTCCGATCTAGGTCCGGTTAATTAACATAGTTACCTATAGTAGGTGCCGTTTGATTCCGCGATCTCTAGCATTGTTTGGTTGTTACTCAAGGACTTCTGAGCAATCTCAAGTGAGTACATAGACCCCTCTTTTACTGTTTTCCAAACTGTTTTGGGGTGGAACACATGTGCCTACTTGTTACTTTCCTGCTTTCCTGTTTTCACATCATATACTGCTATGTTCGTTAGTACATTATAGTACATGATTTCATTACATTTCATGCTATGTATTGCCATTGTGTGCATTACTTAGTACATCGTTTTACATGACATTTTGACATAGACATTTCGACATAGACATTTTAACATGATTGACATTAGATCATGCATTTCCCACAAAACATAACTTTGATTTAAACCAAGTTTTACTTCAATACTTTGTTTTTTTGTGCATATGGTTTAGTTGAGACATTTCACTTGCCATACATGGATATTTGACATAGACATTTGACATGGATATTTGGCATAGACATTTGACATGGATATTTGACATAGACATTTGACATGGATATGTGACATAGACATTTGACATGGATATTTGACATAGACATTTGACATGGATATTTGACATAGACATTTGACATGGATATTTGACATAGACATTTGACATGGATATTTGACATAGACATTTTGACATGATTTACATCTTGACATGGATACTTTGACATAGACATTTTACATTGTTTGGTTTGGTTTGATTAAGTGATTAAGTAACGATGTGTGTGTAATATGATACAAGCATGGTGGATACGCCGCTGGTACTTCCTATATATAAGTGTTTGTATGGTATTACATATCGTAGCGTTATTTGAATCATTTCAGTTTGATACATATAACATTTTATACAAATAACTTATTTTTCACAAGACATTGTTTTATAACAACTTATCTTATACAAACTCAGTTACATGGTTATTCATTTAACCATACATTATTCACTTATTTATACATATCATCTGAACTCATTGTTTTTCAAATGATTTACAAAACAAAGCAAATAACAAGGTTCATGACTAAACATTTTCTCAAACATAAGTCATGAAACCTATTTTCACAAAACCTATGTATCTCACAGGCATTTTTATGCTGACGTACCTATTTTCACATGTGTTTTTCAGGAACTGTTGCATAAGATGATCAAGATACACATAGGCAGACTTGGGCTTTAGTGACAATAAAAGATGCAAGACTAGTTAATTATGTTGTATTTCTTTGTTTGTTTAGACATTGTAACACTTCTAATTAATAAAACGAAACTTCAATTGCCATGGATTTGAAACAATTAATTCTGTTACAACACTCCCCGATGTTTCCGCCACGGTTAGTATGTTCCACGTGGTCGGGGTGTGACAGAAAAGATGGTATCAGAGCCAATGGTTATAGGGAATTAGGTTATTAGTAATGCTTTGACCTAGTCTATAACTTTCTTAGGACCCTAACGCGAGTTTACTTGCGTTTAGTCATAAAACAATACCGTCACCTATCCTTAGGCGACTTTCACAACAAGAACATAAATTTCAAAACCGCTTTGAAAACTAATCATCTGTTCTAGGCTGATTTATTACAAGGTTTTGAACCCTCTATTGTAAGGTTTTGAACTCTCTATTATATGGTTTTGAACCCCTTTGAGTTTTCAAATTCTCGTCAAGGTTTTGGGTTTTAAATAATGTGAACACGTGCAAACTGGAAGGGTGAATGCCTGTATTCCGGGTTTTCTGGCTAGGCAAGCACTTCGTATACATCTCATCAGACGCGAGACCAGTTGTGCTTACCTGGGAATTCTTGGGATGAGTGTTCACTTATAGGCGAGCATGTCTTCGCGATACATTATATTGACCCATTTACTTTGACTAATCACTGTGTGTCGTTTGTTGCTTTGTAGTAACAAACAAAATGACCACTATCCTTGCTTTCATCAGATTTGTTTCATCTCATTCTTTTCGTCTAATCCTCTCACTCGTTTCCTTTCATGTTTCCTCTTTTAGAATGCCTCCACGACGCGAAAATCCAGTATCTGTTGACGAGCTGGCAGCTGTCATTACACAGCAGATGACTGCTGCAATCCCGATCATCGTTGCCCAATGTCACCAAGCTATCAACAACAATAATGCCCCATGCAACTTCAAGACGTTCAACTCGGCTAAGCCATCAAAGTTTTCTGGGTCTCAAGGAGCGACTGCACTTCTGCAATGGTTCGAGAGTCTAGAGAGCACCTTCAGGCATGTTCAATGTCCAAACGAGCGAAAGGTTGATTTTGCATCTAGTGTCTTCGAGAAACGAGCTTTGACATGGTGGAACGGTGTGGTGAGAGATAGGGGTGCCGAAGTGGCACTGGCCCAAACTTGGGAAGAACTTCGAGCACTGATGATGAAGGAATTCTGTCCTCGTCACGAGATCAGGGCATTGGAAAGGGAATTCGACGATCTTAAGCAAGACAGCGGCGAACATCGAGCATACACTGATCGATATGAGGAGCTGAGCCTGTTGTGTCCTACCATGGTCACGCCTTTGGATAAGGCGATCGAAAAATACATTGATGGTCTCCCTGACACAGTTCAAGACATTGTTACTGGTAGTAACCCGACTACGGTTAGGCAGGCCATTGAGCTATCTGCAACGTTGACTGAATCTCAGATCAGGAAACGTAAGCTTTTCCGAAAGGGTGACAAGAAACCGGTCGAGGAATCGAAACCAATCGAGGAATCAAAGACCATGGATGAGCAGATTGGATCCCTTGAGCGGTCAAAGAAGCAAAAGGCTTCTCAGAACTTCGCCATGATCGCTCACAATGATCAAGCCGCCCCCAACCAACCAGCTAAACCCCGTACTAGGAAGCCATACAATGGAACTTCACCTTTGTGCAACCGATGTAACCTTTATCATCATGTTAATGTGAAGTGCCGCGAATGCCAAATTTGTGGACGTAAAGGTCATACAGCAAAAGTTTGCGTAGCAGCAGTTGCACTAAATCAAGCTGACAACAAACCTGCTCGAGCTCGTTTTCCTCCAGGTTCTTGCTACAAGTGTGGCGAGATGGGACATTTCCGAAGAAATTGCCCAAAGCTTGCTAATGCTAATCCAGCACAGAGATGAGCATCTGATCGACTAGAAGACAACACTCTTTAGAAATAATCACATCTTATGTATTATTTTCTTTTGTTGTCAAGGTCCATGAAACAGTTGTTATCATTGTTTATAAATAAATCTTTTATTTACATTGCAATGTATTTATGTGATTGTATGTGTAAACAACATATCCCTTACAATACCGACAATCAAGGAATGGTATTCCTTGAAAAAAACAAACTACTCCCAAAATTCTTCCATTTTACAATCTCTTGCGTTTTCCACAAGGATCCTAAGTACCCGTCTCTTGCAAAGAAATGAAGTACAAGGTGCAAGTTATAATTCCGTACGAATACCCCAAGTACCACTATAAATTCTTAATAGGGTACCTAAGGGTATTTCCGTATGTCCTAAATTAATGTGTACCTTAATTCGAATATTGCGTTTTCCTGAAAACGAAAATCGAATTTTTGGTAGATCATCCTATCTTCATGGATGGATTCTTGAAAGGATTAAAGTGCCAAATGAAATCCACGAATTGGATTCTTGGTGTGCTTTAAGTGTCCGCGTCCAAAGATAACAAATTAATAAACAAGTTAAACAACTATGTGATTATGTGCTTATGTGTTTCCTTTTATGTTTTTGTGTAATCCAAGTTTTTGTTATCCAAATCCTCGAAGAATCTTCCATATCTTTGTATAAGGAATTCGTAGTAGGATATCCAAAGGTACTATATTAAATCCTCAATGGGCTTTTACGTGATAGTAAAGACCCTTGGATTATATTGTACTATTCCATAATTAGACCCCTGAGTGGTCTAGGTAAACAGATTGATCCAAAAATCTGGTTAGGAATATCATGTGATGATATAGCTGAAAGGACTCCTTGGCGGCCTAATTAAAAGGATCATTTGTCGATCTAATTAAAAGGACCCTATGGTAGTCTAGTCACACTCATCACAGGTTTGATTTTCCTCCCCTAAAACATTTCAAGACAAACTGTGCGGACTATGCAAGGAATTACGTAATTATGGATGCATACATAATTATGGAATTCAGTGCACGGAAACCACAGCTAGTTTGGTCATGTGTCTGAAAAATGACTCTTTTCGTTCATTTTTTGTTTCTGAAGAAACGGTGAAAAATGACTCTTTTCGTTCATTTTTGGTTTCTGAAGAAACGGTGAAAAAATGACTCTTTTCGTTCATTTTTGGTTTCTGAAGAAACGGTGAAAAATGACTCTTGTCGTTCGTTTTTGGTTTCTGAAGAAACGGTGAAAAATGACTCTTGTCGTTCATTTTTGGTTTCTGAAGAAACGGTGAAAAATGACTCTTGTCGTTCATTTTTGGTTTCTGAAGAAACGGTGAAAAATGACTCTTTTCGTTCATTTTTGGTTTCTGAAGAAACGGTGAAAAAATGACTCTTGTCGTTCGTTTTTTGGTTTCTGAAGAAACGGTGAAAAATGACTCTTTTCGTTCATTTTTGGTTTCTGAAGAAACGGTGAAAAATGACTCTTGTCGTTCATTTTTGGTTTCTGAAGAAACGGTGAAAAATGACTCTTGTCGTTCATTTTTGGTTTCTGAAGAAATGGTGAAAAATGACTCCTTTCGTTCATTTTTGTTTCTGAAGAAATGGTGAAAAATGACTCCTTTCGTTCATTTTCGGTTCTGAAGAATGTCCGTCAAGGAAATGTCAGGATTATGCCTCTCATATCTTTGGTGGTTATTTGACACAAAGCCACAGATAGACTCCTACGAATGAATTTCGGGACGAAATTTCCCAAAGTAGGGGAGACTGTAACACCTGTGTCATTTCAACCATCAAACAAATGCCAAACCAATGAAATAATGTATTTCATACTTTGGACTTGTATAAATATGTGTATCTTTTGCACATATCGACTCATGTTCGATTTCAAGCTCTAAATCGCTTTCTGGAAGGTTATACGCGCACTAATGCGTAAATATAACCAGTTTAATGCAACGAACACTCCGGAATAGTGAAATAGGCTTAACATACCTTAAATAACCTTTACATAACTTAGATATAAGTTTTGGAAGGTTTGGTGTGGTGAAATCAAAGTTAAATCACTTACAGGGACTAAAGTTGACAAACTGTGAAAGTATGCCAATTTAAACTGTAACAGACATTCCGGAACATGACCATAAGTTAAACATACCATAAATATCCTTTACATAGCTTAGAAATAGGCTTTGAGGTGTTAGGTATGCTAAAATAAACTTTTGTGTCATTCAGGGACTAAAAGTGTCGAAAAGTGCACAAGTTTGCACTTTCGCGCATAACTTACGTTCTGAATACATCCGGACATCCAAAAATTTATGAAAGCATGACTATATTATATTTTAGTGTTCGCCATAAGAAAAATCCATTCGTTTCGTCATTTGGATCGTTTTTCGCGCTTATGCGCATTCCGTCGTAATTAACCGAACATCGCAACTGTACGGCTAAACGAACCGACATCCGAGATATTTTTGAACACATTTTAAGTTCCCTATACTTTAACTTCATTTTAGAGCTTTGAAATGGGGTTAACGGGCCTTAAACGTGTCAAAAATGGCCTAAATACAGTTCAGGGACCAAAACTGTAATTCTGCCAAAGTACACCCATACGATGCGTATGGTATATATACCATACGATGCGTATGGGGTCTCCAGACCAGGTGCAATGTTTTAACAGCCTGTTTGCAGCTGTTTTAACCACAACCACATGTTTGCAACTTGCCTAATCTGTTGATAAACATCATTTTTAGCCACCACAAGGTTCCGACAAGTGTACGGGTTGGATTCATGGCACGTTTTCCAAGAAACGATCCTAACGGCTCTACTTTTCCTATAAATACCCACCCCCCTTTGGCTTAAAAACCCACAAATCTGATCATTGGGCTCTAAGTTGGAACCTTCGTTTCATACCTGAGCTATTTTGATCTGGGTTAGCATTCGGGGACCCTTCGTAAGTATTCTTTCGTTCTTTTCCTTTTTTTTACTGCTTTTCGAGTCAGAAAGTCAAACTTTGTTTGACTTTCAGCGTTGACCAGTAATGGTCAATGCGAAGTTCGTTTGAACTTCGCAACGTGATTGTAATCACGATGGTCATAGTCCCTTGGGACTATGCCTACTGATTACCACGTTGTCTAGGGTCGTAGGGTAAGCGATCTGATAAATCGCTTATACCTCGAACCCGACCCAGTTTGGTCGATCATTAGGATCCAACCAAACACATTAGGTGACCATAGTAGGTAGGGAATAACCTTCCGAGGTTATACCCTATGGTCACATCGTTTAAGTAGTTGTATGATAGGTAGTTTATATGCCTTAGGTAAATTACCAGAATACCATTTTCATGTATAATTGGTAATTAAGCATATGTAACCTAAACTTTTGTCACATAACTGATTATGTAACATGTTTAGGCATATAACACTTGTCATAGGACTAGTTAGACGGTCCGAACGCGTTTCACGCGCACGACGCGTTAAAGTAGCATAAGCTTCCTAAACGAGTCGTAATGGGTCGTAAACAGTTAGGTTAAGTTTCATTTAGTATGTAGGCTTTGCCAAACCAAATGACACGAGTCTCTACACTCGTTTGGTTTACAAACCCTAATGCTACCCAATCTTCCGATCTAGGTCCGGTTAATTAACATAGTTACCTATAGTAGGTGCCGTTTGATTCCGCGATCTCTAGCATTGTTTGGTTGTTACTCAAGGACTTCTGAGCAATCTCAAGTGAGTACATAGACCCCTCTTTTACTGTTTTCCAAACTGTTTTGGGGTGGAACACATGTGCCTACTTGTTACTTTCCTGCTTTCCTGTTTTCACATCATATACTGCTATGTTCGTTAGTACATTATAGTACATGATTTCATTACATTTCATGCTATGTATTGCCATTGTGTGCATTACTTAGTACATCGTTTTACATGACATTTTGACATAGACATTTCGATATAGACATTTTAACATGATTGACATTAGATCATGCATTTCCCACAAAACATAACTTTGATTTAAACCAAGTTTTACTTCAATACTTTGTTTTTTTGTGCATATGGTTTAGTTGAGACATTTCACTTGCCATACATGGATATTTGACATAGACATTTGACATGGATATTTGGCATAGACATTTGACATGGATATTTGACATAGACATTTGACATGGATATGTGACATAGACATTTGACATGGATATTTGACATAGACATTTGACATGGATATTTGACATAGACATTTGACATGGATATTTGACATAGACATTTTGACATGATTTACATCTTGACATGGATACTTTGACATAGACATTTTACATTGTTTGGTTTGGTTTGATTAAGTGATTAAGTAACGATGTGTGTGTAATATGATACAAGCATGGTGGATACGCCGCTGGTACTTCCTATATATAAGTGTTTGTATGGTATTACATATCGTAGCGTTATTTGAATCATTTCAGTTTGATACATATAACATTTTATACAAATAACTTATTTTTCACAAGACATTGTTTTATAACAACTTATCTTATACAAACTCAGTTACATGGTTATTCATTTAACCATACATTATTCACTTATTTATACATATCATCTGAACTCATTGTTTTTCAAATGATTTACAAAACAAAGCAAATAACAAGGTTCATGACTAAACATTTTCTCAAACATAAGTCATGAAACCTATTTTCACAAAACCTATGTATCTCACAGGCATTTTTATGCTGACGTACCTATTTTCACATGTGTTTTTCAGGAACTGTTGCATAAGATGATCAAGATACACATAGGCAGACTTGGGCTTTAGTGACAATAAAAGATGCAAGACTAGTTAATTATGTTGTATTTCTTTGTTTGTTTAGACATTGTAACACTTCTAATTAATAAAACGAAACTTCAATTGCCATGGATTTGAAACAATTAATTCTGTTACAACACTCCCCGATGTTTCCGCCACGTTTAGTATGTTCCACGTGGTCGGGGTGTGACACTAGTTCATCCCCTTGGGGAGCACCAGTGTTGTTTGTAAAGAAAAAGGATGGTTCGATGAGAATGTGTATTGATTATAGAGAATTGAATAAGGTTACAATTAAGAATCGATACCCATTACCTAGGATTGATGATCTTTTCGATCAACTTCAAGGAGCTAGATATTTTTCTAAGATTGATTTACGCTCCGGGTATCATCAATTGAAAGTACAAGAAGAAGACATACCTAAAACTGCTTTTAGAACTAGGTATGGTCATTACGAGTTTACAGTCATGCCCTTCGGATTAACGAATGCACCTGCAGCATTCATGGACATGATGAATAGGATCTGTAAACCATACTTGGATAAATTTGTAATTGTTTTTATTGACGATATACTTATTTATTCCAAAAGTCAGGACGAACATTGTCAGCATTTGCATGCACTCTTAACTTTGTTAAGAAAAGAAAAGCTTTACGCCAAATTCTCGAAGTGTGAATTTTGGCTACAAGAAGTGCAATTCCTAGGTCATATGGTAAATCATGAAGGCATTCATGTAGATCCTGCTAAGATATAGGCAATTATCAAATGGAAGGTTCCGCAATCTGCAATGGAAATTAGAAGTTTTATAGGTTTAGCTGGATACTATAGACGGTTTATTAAGGATTTTTCCAAGATAGCTGTACCGTTAACTAAGCTAACCTGTAAATCAGTTAAGTTTGAATGGGGAAATAAGCAAGAAGAAGCTTTTAGAATTCTAAAGCAAAAGTTAACAAATGCCCCAATCCTAGCTTTACCAGAAGGGACTGAAGATTTTGAAGTATACTGTGATGCTTCAAAACTAGGATTAGGATGTGTGCTTATGCAACACAAGAAAGTAATTGCGTATGCTTCAAGACAATTGAAAAAGCACGAAGAAAACTATACGACTCATGACCTAGAATTAGGAGCCATAATTTTTGCCCTTAAAATTTGGAGACATTATCTTTACGGAAGTAAATTTACTGTCTATACGGATCACAAAAGTTTAAGATATATATTTGGGCAAAAAGAGTTAAACATGAGGCAAAGGAGATGGATGGAAATCCTAAGTGACTACGATTGTGATATTCAGTATCGCGAAGGAAAGGCCAATGTAGTTGCAGATGCCTTAAGTCGTAAATACCATGAAAAGCAAAAGCGAGTTCGTGCTCTCAGATTAAATCTACAATTAGATTTAATGGAACAATTGAAGAATGTTCAAGATACAACAATTAAGGATGATGCTGAAGGAATGAAAGGAAGAATAAAAGAATTAGAGCAAGGAAATGATGGAATTTGGAGATTCCATAAGAAAAGGATTTGGGTACCTAAGCAAGGAGATTTAAGGCATAAGATACTAGATGAAGCTCATAAATCTAGATATACTATGCATCCAGGAAACAATAAAATGTACCAAGATTTAAGAAATAACTTTTGGTGGATAGGAATGAAAAAGGACATAGCTCGATATGTTTCTAAGTGTCTTACTTGTTCACAAGTTAAGGCAGAACATCAGAAACCTTCAGGTCTCCTACAACAACTAGAGATGCCTGTATGGAAATGGGAACTCATAACAATGGATTTTGTTACTAAGTTACCCAAAACCAGAAAAGGTAATGATGCGATTTGGGTAATTGTGGATCTATTAACCAAATCAGCTCACTTTTTACCTTTGAAAGAAACCTTTAGCATGGAAAAGTTGGCAAAGTTGTATGTAGATGCAGTAGTATCCTTACATGGAGTTCCACTCTCCATTGTTTCGGATAGGGATAGTCGTTTCACTTCCCATTTCTGGACTAGTTTCCAAGAAGCAATGGGAACACGATTAAATTTAAGCACTGCATATCATCCTCAAACAGACGGACAAAGTGAAAGGACAATCCAAACTCTGGAAGACATGCTCAGAGCATGTGTGATAGATTTTGGTGGAAATTGGGATGATCACTTACCATTAATCGAATTCTCCTATAACAATAGTTATCATTCAAGCATCGAAACTGCTCCGTTTGAAGCATTGTACGGACGAAAATGCAGAACTCCAGTTTGCTGGGCAGAAATAGGAGAAAGTCAATTATCTGGTCCGGAGATTGTACAAGAAACTACTGACAAGATTACACAAATCAAAGAAAGATTGAAGACGGCTCGAGATCGTCAGAAAAGTTATGCCGATAATCGACGCAAACCACTAGAATTCCAAGTGGAAGACAAAGTAATGTTAAAAGTTTCTCCTTGGAAAGGAGTAGTTCGATTCGGTAAGAAAGGAAAGCTGAGTCCAAGGTACGTAGGACCATTTTCAGTGATCCAACGTATAGGACAAGTTGCTTATCGTTTACAACTACCAGAAGAGTTAGCTGGGGTACATGATGTATTTCATATATCCAACCTCAAGAAATGTCTATCAAACGAATCTTTGGTAGTACCTCTTCAAGATATAAAGGTAAACGAAAAGTTAAAATTTGTTGAGAAACCTCTTCAAATAGAAGACAGAAAGGTGATATTTCTCAAGCACAAACGGTTAGTACTTGTCAAGATAAAGTGGGATTCAAAGAGAGGACCTGAATACACTTGGGAGCTGGAATCAGAGATGAAACGAAAATATCCACACTTATTCCAATAAATCTCGAGGACGAGATTTTAAATAAGGTGGGTAGAATGTAAGGACTCTCAAAATTGTCCTAAAAATACCCGTAATTATAAACCCGGACCCCTGAAACCCTAAACCATATTAAAAATCAAGAAAAACAAAATTATGGGTCTCAGGCGGGCCGCGTAAAAGACAAGAGATATCTTACGCGGGCCGTGTCAACCCATGTTTGACCAGATAAGTGTTCCGGATCCACGTGGTGTCCAGCTGGCTAACCTACTCCTGACTGGTCAAAGCTACTCGTAGAATGGGCGGCCACGCGGGCCGCGTAAGTGTTAACCTTAGGTTTACGCGGGCCGCGTGAATCCTTAATTTTAGCTATAAATAGCTTGTTGCATGCACAGTCTGTTGGTGTCGATCAAAACTTTTAAAAACGAATTCTTATTACTCTGAAGTCGAAATTACTTTCAATTATATTAGCGAGACGCTGCTCCGATACCGGGTATTAACTCGATCGCTGATACGGTTCAATGTCCGATCGATTAAACTATCCAATGGATGTTTAAGTGCTGCCCACATTAGGGTTTATGCTTTGTCATTCGTTGTTAATTCAATGGATGTTTAAGTATCACACTTTGTCATTCGTTGTGAAGGTTTTAATCTCGTGATTTATCGTAAATGTTGTATTAGTTACTAACCGAGTTCGTGTGCATGTATTAAATTTAGGTTAAAAGGCTAATCAGTAGGCTAAGCTCTGCTCATATAAATCTGCAATGTGAGTCATTCTCTTTTTATCAAAGTGCTTTACAAATTCTTAAATGTTTTCAAAGTTATAATTACAGGGATTAAGTCTTTGTAATCTCCATATTACAGCCGGTATGTGGGGTTTAGTATACACTACTTGATAATCGTCACCATTGGACAACGGGGGGCCAATGGGTGATATGACCATAGTCACAGAAATGAGTCGAGTGACAAATACCGATGGGTAATTGGTTGATATATAAACATTGTAATCGCTCTTAATACTGTAAATTATAATAACGGGTCATTTTAGTAAAAAGAATGATTCACCAGTATTTCCCGCTGACAAAACATTTTTCAAACATGTTTCAGGTGATCTGTTATGATCCAAGAAAAGTGTCGTGAAGCACTACAAGCTTAAGGAAGTGGCTCAATATAAAATAAACATGTTTTGTAAAATAAAGATTTCTCAGTGAAATCACATGATTGTAAATTCCCAGGGTTATATCCCGAGTTGTGAAATAAAATAATCGGGAAATTTAAGTTTTAAAAAGATCCTGCGAAAAAGTCTTCCGCTGTCAAATTAATGAAATAAATACCACGGGATTTTCTGTCCCGCGGCTCCTGAACCGGGTCAAACCGGGTCGGGGGCCGTGACAGCAATGTCGCGACTAGTACGTTTTCTGTGAACAACCTCTTTGCTTCTGTATTATTTGATTCTAGTGCCGATTGGAGTTATGTGTCCCTAGAGTTCAGTCAACGATTAGGGTTAACTCCAACACCTCTAGAAGCTAAGCATGTAGTAGAATTAGCCGATGGTAAAACAATTGAAGCCTCACACGTTCTTATGGGGTGTAAACTAGATCTTGTGGGTCAAGTGTTTGACATTGACCTCCTTCCCGTTACCCTCGGTAGTTTTGACGTAGTGGTTGGTATGGACTGGTCGTCCATACACCGTGCTGACATCCTTTGTAAAGAGAAAATCGTACGTATTCCCCTCCCCAGTGGAGAATATCTATCGGTTCAAGAGCATCGCAGTGGTGCGATGGTTGGTATCATCTCAGCTATGAAAGCTCAGAAGTGTCTACAAAAGGGATATCCTGCTATTCTAGCGCTTGTTACTGATACTCCGTCTGAAGAGAGGAAGATCGAAGACCTACCAGTTGTTCGTGAATTTTCTGACGTATTTCCTGAGGAACTTCCTGGTTTACCTCCTCACCGTCAAGTGGAATTTCAGATTGATCTTGCACCAGGAGCAGCTCTGATTGCTCGTGCTCCTTATCGCCTTGCACCTGGGGAGTTGCAAGAGCTATCTAATCAACTTGAGGAACTGTTGGATAGAGGTTTTATTCGACCCAGTTCTTTGCCTTGGGGAGCCCCAGTTCTGTTTGTGAAGAAGAAAGATGGGTCCTTTCGTATGTGTATTGATTATCGGGAACTCAACAAGGTGACTGTCAAGAACCGCTATCCTTTGCCACGCATCGACGATCTGTTTGACCAGTTACAAGGATCAAGTTTTTACTTGAAGATCGATTTAAGATCGGGCTATCACCAGATGAGAGTCCGAGAGGAGGATGTACCAAAAACAGCTTTTCGAACGCGGTATGGCCATTATGAGTTTCTGGTTATGCCGTTTGGGTTGACGAACGTGCCAGCGGTCTTCATGGACCTCATGAGTCATGTGTGCAAGCCGTATCTTGACGAATTCGTTATAGTGTTCATCGACGACATTCTGATTTATTCTAAGAGCAAAGAAGACCACGAGCGACACTTACGACTTATCTTGGAGCTTCTGAGGAAAGAACAGCTTTACGCGAAATTCTCTAAGTGTGACTTCTGGATTCGAGAGGTACACTTCCTTGGCCATATTGTGAATGAGTCGGGAATACACGTGGATCCTGCAAAGATCGATGCTATCAGAAATTGGGCGGCACCGAAGACTCCTTCAGAGGTGCGACAATTTCTTGGTCTCGCTAGGTACTATCGCAGATTTATTAAAGACTTTTCGAAGATCGCTCAACCTCTTACTTCGTTGACATAAAAAGGCGTTGCATACTCATGGGGAACGAAACAGGAAGATGCTTTCCAGTTGTTGAAACAAAAACTCTGCAGCGCACCGATCTTGTCTTTACCAGAAGGTACCGAAGATTTCGTGGTATATTGTGATGCTTCTATTCAGGTTCTCGGTTGCCAGTTGATGCAACGCGAGAAGGTGATAGCTTACGCCTCTCGACAATTGAAGGTTCACGAGAGAAATTACATGACTCACGACTTGGAGTTGGGAGCCGTGGTGTTTGCGCTCAAAATCTGGAGGCATTACCTATACAGTACTAAATGCACTATTTATACCGACCACGGGAGCCTCCAGCATATTTTCGACCAGAAGGAATTGAATATGCGACAGAGTCGCTGGGTAGAACTCTTAAATGACTACGACTGTGCAATCAAGTATCATCCAGGTTAGGCTAACATTGTAGCTGATACCCTCAGTAGAAGGGAATCAAAACCCAAACGTGTTCGCGCCTTACAGCTCACTATTCACTCAAATCTTCCTGAACAGATTCGTTCGGTTCAGGCTGAAGCGTTGAAGGAAGAAAACTATAAAGCAGAGTATTTGCGAGGCATGGAGAAACGGCTTGTAGAGAGATCTGATGGTATTCTCTATTTCATGGAACGAATATGGATCCCTTTATTTGGAAATCTTAGAGAACTTATGATGGACGAAGCGCACAAGTCTCGATACTCCGTCCATCCGGGCTCGGATAAGATGTATCAGGACCTCAAAGTTTTGTACTGGTGGCCGAAGATGAAGGCTCACATCGCGACTTATGTGAGTAAGTGTCTAACTTGTGCTAAAGTTAAAGTGGAATATCAGAAACCTTCAGGCTTACTTCAGCAACCAGAGATACCCATGTGGAAATGGGAGCAAATTGCGATGGATTTTGTCACAGGATTGCCAAAAACTCAAAACGGAAACGATACCATCTGGGTGATCGTTGATCGTCTCACGAAGTCGGCACATTTTCTAGCAATCAAGGAAACGGATAAGTTCTCACAACTTGCCGCTATTTATCTTAAAGAGGTGGTTTCTAGGCATGGGGTGCCGACCTCTATTATCTCTGATCATGACCCGCGTTTGATATCGGATTTGTGGCAGTCGATGCACAAATCATACGGCTCGTGTCTCGACATGAGCACTGCTTATCACCCACAGACGGATGGCCAAAGTGAGCGAACCATCCAGACACTCGAAGACATGCTACGAGCATGCGTGATTGATTTTGGCAAGGGTTGGGAGAAACATCTGCCTTTGATAGAGTTCTCTTATAACAATAGTTACCATACCAGTATCCAGGCAGCTCCATTCGAGGCATTGTACGGACGAAAATGTCGTTCACCACTTTGTTGGGCTGAGGTGGGTGACAGCCAGATCACAGGCCCGGAACTCGTACTCGAAACTTCAGAAAAGATCGTTCAGATCAGAAATCGCATGGCGGCAGCGCGCGACCATCAGAAAAGTTATGCTGACAAGCGTAGGAAACCTTTGGAGTTCGCTATAGGCGATCGGGTTATGTTGAAAGTCTCACCCTGGAAGGGTGTGGTGCGGTTTGGGAAACGAGGTAAGCTTAATCCTCGTTATGTCGGGCCATTCAAAATTCTGGAGCGAATTGGTAAAGTGCCCTACAAACTAGAGTTACCTACTGAATTGGGTAACGTTCACGATGTCTTCCATGTGTCACAACTAAAGAAGTGTTTGTCTGAAGAGACACTTGTGGTACCGTTTCAGGAGCTAAAAATCGACGACAAATTGCAGTTTGTCGAAGAACCTATCGAAATTATGGATCGGGAAGTCAAGGTCCGTAAGCATAGTCGAATCCCTATTGTGAGAGTTCGTTGGAACTCAAGACGTGGACCGGAGTTCACATGGGAACGCGAGGACCAGATGAAGCTCAAGTATCCTCACATTTTCCCAACTGAACAATCTAATCCTAATGCAACCAAGGAATTTCGGGACGAAATTCCCTTTCAAGTTTCTGATGATGTGGCACCCGCGGAAAATATACAGTCATCCTGATCTAACGCCGTGCTATTTTGGATTGCTTATCAAATTTCAGGACGAAATTTCTTTCAAGTTGGGGATGATGTGAAAACACGATATTTCAAGGTCCTTTTCTACGAACCACTTGTTTTATAATCCTGTCTTGATTACAATTTGTCTATGTGATGTCTTGGGTAATTAGTTGACTAAGTATAGTATAGTATCGTTTAATGTTTATGTGTAATGAAAACATAACATGGCATATGGGCTCGACGAAGAACATTGTATATGGGCTCGACGAGAATGGCCCACTAACCCGATGAAGAATGGAATTTCGTCACCCACTAGTTCTTCGTCGTCACCTTACCCGACGAAGAATGGAATTTCGTCAAGGGGATGGGCTGCCGTATGGGCTTTCGGCCCAAGTGAAGCTGGGACTCGGTTATATGCACATATATGTACCAAAGATAATGATTTTAAAACCCTAGATATTTCTCTCAACAAACCGTCGGCAGCACTCTTCATCTTGCTCGAATTCTTTTACACTATTGGGAACATCTCATCATTCGGTTAGCATTCTGTCACACTTCATAGATTGTTTGATGATTGTTGTGGTGCATGTAATCTTTTGTGAATATAGGATCTTGTTAGAAACCGGGCTATCATATTGTGTTGGTTAGGGTTTCGAATGTTTCATAAACTTTATATTGCTATCGGTTGTTCATGATTAGCGGATGCTTTCATAGGATTTGACTTGAATGTTTAGATCATAGTTAGCTGATGATTCTTGATAGTAATAAACCAATAGATCTATGTGATCATCAGTTACAGTTATGTTGTGATATGTTAAGTTAGGGTTGTGTGGATTAAACGAAAGCTTGGTAAACTTTGATAATAACAATGGTGGTGTTTGCATAATGAACCTAGAAACCGATTGGAACATGATCGGCGATAGAGTAACGGCCAGAAACATTAGGGTTTAGGAAAGGTTGAAACTGCTTTGTTTTAGCGACGAATAACCCCCACCCCCGACGAACAACTCAGGTCGACGAAGAATGATGATCTTCGTCGACATACCTGTTAGTGACGAAGAATGATTTTCGCCGAGGAGGATCTTCGCCATGAAAGTGAACGACGAAGCATGGATCTTCGTCGGGATGCCATCTGAGAACAAATTAACAGACCAATTCATGTAGCGTATAATGTGTTGATGTGAATGTTCGACTACACGATTTCATTTGTGCATGATGACAACACTAGTTGGTAATGAGGAAACTTGTATGTATTAATGTGAATAATCACTTTGATTGTTGAATGATATTGCATGATATGCACGTGGAATATGTACTAGCATGAAAACTGAGTATTTGCTATGTATCATACGGTGTTCTTGTGATGTATTTAAACTATGAAAAATGCATGACATAGTTGTTTATGAAACTGATCTTGATTGGTAACCACGGTAGGGTTGGTTGATTAACTGGAACGGGTAACTTGTTGAATACTGAGCAAATCTAAGGTGAGTTCACTGCTCTTTTTCCAAGCATGTGTCCCGGGGAGGGACATCTGGTAAACGTTTCGGGGAGGAATGTCGGGTAATTGGGTTTGACTGGAATGTTAAACCTGGGATGTTGGTTAATACACTCATATCTATCATTAAGTCCCATCATATACCGATTGGTTTCCAGGGAGGCAACAGGGTTATTAGTTGATAGCGCTATTAGGTTTGGCACCCTCACACCGTACCGGGGAGGACGGTAGTGAACTAATTACCTTAACCACTTGACCAATGTTTGATAGAGCATTGGGGAAGGGCAACTAATCTGGAGCCATCTGCGGTAATCGAGTTATTAACAACATCAAATCATTGAAATGTTTTATACTTATATCTGGTGACTAAAACATGTTAACAAACTTTGAACTCACCAGCATTGTCTGATACACTTGTCTGCATGTTTGCAGGACGTTAGGTTCATGGATTGGAACTTGCTATCTGGGAGTGCTGGAGTGGTCATGGGTCGTAGCTCTTGGATACAAGTTTAATGATTATTGCACACTTGTTTTGAATACTTGAATAACTCTTTACATTATGCTTCCGCTGAACAAATTTGGTTTAAGTTGTGTTTTGGGATTTACTTTATGAAATAAATGGAAACTTTTATTTAATACTATGTTATGGTTCAATGTGATTGGTGGCTGGATCCTGGTACGTCACACTTCCCGTGGTATTTCCGCATGTAGTATTTTGGGGGTGTGACAGTTTGGTTATCAGATCGCTTAAAAAGGTTAACATTGGTGTCTTGTATGGTGTAATATGTAATCATGTCATGATAGTGTTTTCAACACTTTTTAAGTTATTCTGAGCGTTCTGGCGTTATTTCAGATTATTACACAAGCTGAAAAATGCTGAATTTTGCTGAATTTTACTGTTTTGGCTAGTTTTTAGCTAGTTTCGTGTAGTTTCTAGTGTTTGTTTGTCTCTCAGAAAGCAGTAACATAAACCCTTACTTTCTCACATAAGGTTCTAGTATAACATTGGTTCTGGGACTCAATCTGTGTCCTAAACATGCTGTATGTCTGAGTACTGAACTCCTGTCAGCACTACTAGTTTATCTGATAAGTGTGCTAGTTTCGTTCTGTGCACTGTCTAAACTGTTTTGATTCGCAATCAATAATAATAAGTATCATGCATCATGAAATGTTTTTGTGAGTTCTTTAAATGTATGCCATGAAATCATGTACATCGGAAATTCAAAATACACAACCATATAATATAAAACACTGTTCACATTGTACGAAAATTACACGAAAAATGCTAGTTGTCACAGCGGTAGCATGGGATGGTAGAAGTAATGGTTTTAGTGGTGGGTGGGTGTTCAAGAGAGAGGGAGATAAGGAGGGAGAGAGAGATGTGTGTACACATATTTTTTTTTAAACAACATATATATATATATATATATATATGAACTGCTTGTACCAAGCTTTAACATGTTGTACTTTAGTTAATGACAAAAAGTGCCCCTCACTCGACAAAAAAATAATCATGTTGTATTGAATGATACCGAAAAGAAATGTCAAACCTCAAGGTTTAGTTGTCAAAGAAAACATTTTAGCTCAAGGTTCAGTTGTCAAAGAAAACATTTTAGATCAAAACTGACAAATGTGCAGAAACCTCATAGTCCATTTTGACATTTTACTCGTAATTAAAATTAAATAAATATGTGTCGTATTCGAAACATCCGATATCTATCGCATATAGGGTTGTAACTTAATCGAACGAATACGAACAAGGTCATGTCCTTGTTCGTTCGTTAAGGAAACTAACATTTCCGCGAACTGTTCACGAACGCGTACTGAACATAAGTTTATGTTTGTGTCCGTTTGTTAAGAAAATTCAGTTGTTCACGAACAGTTCGTGAACACTGGTCAAACACAAACAGATGCAAACACTAAAAAACGAACGCTTAACTTGAAATAAAAAATAAAAACATTACTAGCCTTCTTCGACATAAGTAGCTAAATACAACCATTAATTGAAACATCAAAACACAAGAAGTCTATTACAACCACCAAAGGATGAATCAAGTTTAACTAACTTGGATATAATTATCCAGAATTACTTAGCCATTGTTATCACAAAAAAAGTCTTGAATGTACAAATTTTAGCTAACTTAGAAAAAAATAGGGTTTCAAGTTTTCAATATGTTTAGATAAAAAGTTAATTATTTATTATTATTTTTAATATAATTAAACAAACACGAACGGAGGGAAACGAATAAATATATTACCGAACGTTCACGAACGTAGTCGAACGAACGAGACATTTGTTCGTGTTCGTGTTCGTTCGCTAAGCTAACCAAACAAATTTTTTTCTTCTTGTTCGTTCGTTAACCTAATCAAACGAACAAAAACAAACTTTCCGTCAAACAGTTCACGACTGTTCGTTGAACGTTCGATTTGTTTACAACCCTAATTTCATCCGTAATTCGGTGCTTCCTAAAAGAATATAAAAATACTCAAGGTGGGACGATAGGGACATTTGTGTGGTAGTTGGCAAGAATAAACTCATTAGCGCATTCTAAACTTGTTCTTAATTCATTTTCATAAATTGACATTTTTTAATAAATAAAGTAATAAACAGAATACCAAACTCACTCATCTATGCTTACTTTTTAGACTTTAAACAATAATTTATCTCTCGTTTTTAATATTTGATTTAGACAATCCTGTTATTTTTTGTTTTATATTTTAACATAGCCTTTTTGGAAAACAATTATAGTTTACACGAAAACTCATAATTTGTTTGAATTTTTTTAAAACCAACTGTCATTTTCTAAAAAAATATGTGTTACTAAACATTGGTTACTTAAACTAATTTTGTTTTATATAACTTCATGTCTTATATATAAAATATTTTTTTGTACATCTGGCTGTGTGCAAATAAATATAAAAAAATAAGAGTTAATTACTATTTTCGTCCATGTGTTTTGTCAAAAAATCACTATTTCAGTCTATTAGTTTAAAAATTGTGATTTCAGTCCCTGTGGTTTGACTTTCGTAACCATTTCAGTCCACCTCCGTTAACCCCATCCATTTATTCTGTTAAGTACACGTGAATTGACCATAATGCCCTTATTAATAAAAAAACAAAAAGATATATAAATGAGTTAATTACTGTTTTCGTCCCTGTGGTTTGTCAAAAATCACTATTTCAGTCCCTGTGGTTTCACTTTCGTAACCATTTCAATCCAATTTCCTAACACCGTCTATTTTAGCGTTAAGTTTTTAATGAAATACCTAAATTACTCATGTGTTAATTAAATAAAAACCATAGAAATTTAAAAGATTATATTCTAGGACCCAGTTGTTAAAACACAACCCCATGCTACCCCACCCCACTCGATCCCTACTCTCATTTCTGGCAAAAGTTTCCGGTCATCTTCTCCGGCATCACAACCCCAGCCTCTTAATGTCCGGCGACCCATTACCCTACCCCAATTAATATCTTTCTAGCAGCATCAATTAACATAATAACTTTGAAAAATAATGTTCACCTAGACATTTTCTCATTCTAAAATCCAAAATTAAAATTTTGAAACCATATATGTAAAATTAGTGTAGGAACCGTTCGTATAAATAAATAAAAATAAAACAAATTTTATTAATACGATTACAATACAGAAATGAGAAAGCTAAAATACTAGTACGAATACAACTGAAATAAAACAAATACAAGAATGGAGTAGAAGACAGATTTGACTGAGGCACGTGTTCAACACGCTTCCCTTAAAACAAATTCCGAGTCTCCCAAGAGTACTCGTTTTGTTTCCCAGGGTACAACAGCCGGAGCAGTAGTACTGCCGGAGTTCGCCTACAACCCGAAGGTTACCTTGAACTTGCAAGAGAAAGATCAGAAAATTTGTGGAGAGAAAGGTAGAATTGCTGTTGTAGCTGGTGATCTCTTCTGCTGGGTATGGAGCTGTATTTATACAGCTCCTAAGTCGAAACAGTCAAAACGAATTAAAGAGAGGTTTAAATTTCATTAAACGTCTTCAATGCAATTTAATACGTCATTTAATTCTCAGTCAAAGCCAGTTAACTCGTCAGTTACGAAGCTGGACTGAAACTGCTCTGTTATTCAATGCTGGAAGCTTTCTGCGCGCGCGCGTGCGCCCACGTGCGGTGCGGCCTCTTGGCTCACAGCCGTGCGCCGTGCGCCCATGCGCGGTGCGGCCTTTTGGCTCACAGCCGTGCGCGCATGCGCCACGTCACCATGCGGTGCGTCCTCTTGGCTCAAGTCCATGTGCGCGTGCGCCACGTCACCTGTGCGGCTATAAGAGCGCGCCACACAGTCGCGCCGTATTGGCTCACTCTGGTGCGCCGCGCACGACACAGCAGGACCCATGCACCATGCGTGCACCCGCGCGCGCATGCGCATGACTGCCACGTCATGCGCCGCATCACCTACCACTTGGTCCTTGCAACCCTTGTGCTCCACCACACGCACGTGGTCAAAAATACAAAGGCGGCTCTCAAGCGGCTCGCGGTGATGCGAGCGTGCGAAGTGCAAAGTGCGCCATCAAAGCGCCACATTGCGCCTCATCGCCCACGCCACGCGCGCGCGCGCGAGCGTGTGCGAGTGCGAGTGCTCCGCACCCTTCGCGAGGACACTAGTGTGTGCTTCCATGAAACAATAAGGATGGAGAGTTCCCACTTAAATACCCTTTTAAGTTCCATCTCTCATCCAATGTGGGACAAGGTGCTACTTTCCCTTTTTGTTTCAGCATTGAATGTTCCAAACACCCAACTTTGAGCATCGATATCTCATTCATCTTAGCTCGGTTTTGGACGTGGTTTAGTTCGTTGCGAAGGTCTTCCAACATAGAACACAAACCCACAAATAAATATATAAAACCCGCTCATTTTATTATATTTATTTCTTGCCCAAAATAGGAAAAAGTCATTTTCCTATATTTGTGAAAAATGCTATTTTCACCTATTTTTCCAACAATCCCCCACATGAAAAATGCTATTTTCATCAAATTTCCAACAATCCCCCACATGTATGGAAATGGATCTTTTCCTTACACTTTTCAACGATAAGCTTCGACAGTTGAGTATTGCAAGATAGGTAGGTTTTAACCTTTGAACCTTCTTTTGTGAAGCGCACTTAGCTTACTAGCGGTGTGTAGACGCGATGTCCTTGAACATACCCCCATTTGTGTAAACGACAATACACTTCACACAATACTCTCCCTGGTTTGGCCAACTCCTCATTGTCGTGTCCTATTATGGTCCTGGAACACTAGCCTGGTTCTGCGAGAGCTTTAGGATTTGCGCACCCCACAAATCCATTTGAAGCGACCCTACTTCTCTCTAACATAGGTGATTCCCTGAATCATTAAAAGCATCATGGTTATTTGATTTCCCGAAATCGTTAACCTTAATATGCTTAGCCTCACATCAATGTCACTGATTGGAATGGACTAGGAAGTATAAATAACTCCCTTTTTATTTAGTTTGGGGTACTCCCCCACAGTGACTCCGTTTGGTAATATGATTAAGTTGTCCTATTGAACTTAGATCTTGGGATCTCCAGTCAACTAAGTTAGGTTTCCCTCATATTCCCATTTACCACGGGCTTTAGTCCCATTCCTCTTGACGACGTTTCTACTAACTCTCTGCTTAAGCCTTTTGTAAACGGGTCCGCAATGTTATCCGTTGATCTCACATAATCAATTGTGATAACACCCGTTGAGAGTAGTTGTCGTATCGTGTTATGTCTACGTCGCATATGCCTTGATCTGCCATTGTACATCAAGCTTTGAGCTCTACCAATCGCTGATTGGCTATCACAATGTACACATATGGCTGGCAAAGGCTTTGGCCATCTTGGAATATCTTCCACGAATTGACGTAGCCATTCCGCCTCCTCGCCTGACTTATCCAAGGCGATAAATTCAGATTCCATTGTGGATCTCGCTATGACCGTTTGCTTAGAAGACTTCCAAGCAATAGCAGCTCCTCCAAGTGTAAACACATAACCACTTGTTGATTTGGAATCTTTATTATCCGATATCCAGTTTGCATCAGTGTATCCTTCGATCACTGCTGGTTGTCGGGTATAATGCAGTCCATAATCTCTTGTGTATCTTATGTATTTAAGCACCCTCGTGATAGCTTTCCAATGATCCGCGCACGGATTGCTGGTGTATCTACTTAGCCTACTCACCGCGTAAGCCAAGTCGGGTCTAGTACATGTCATTAGATACATTAGACTGCCAATAATTCTTGAATACTCTAACTGAGCAACTCCCTCTCCTTTATTCTTCTTGAGATGTTGAGAGGTATCAACTGGAGTTCGAGCTACACTCGTATCTCCCGAGTTGAATTTTTCAAGAATCTTATCCACATAGTGAGATTGACTTAAGACAAGACCATCTTGGGTTCTTATGATCTTTACTCCAAGAATCACATCCGCTAAACCCATGTCTTTCATATCAAATCTCGCTTTCAACATGTTTTTAGTAGCCTTGATAATTTTATCATTACTCCCAATGATAAGCATATCGTCTACGTAAAGACATAAGATTACATAACCTTCATTTGTGTCTTTGAAATAAACACATTTGTCGCACTCATTTATTTTGAAACCATTGTCAAGCATGACATGATCAAACTTTTGGTGCCATTGTTTTGGTGCTTGCTTCAAGCCATACAAAGACTTGACGAGTTTACATACTTTACCCTCTTGACCTGGGGCGGAGAAACCTTCAGGTTGCTCCATGTAAATCTCTTTTTCTAAATCGCCATTTAGAAATGCGGTTTTAACATCCATTTGGTGAACTTCCAAATTTCTTAAAGCCGCTATAGCAAGAACCAATCTAATCGAGGTTATGCGCGTCACAGGCGAGTAGGTATCAAAGTAATCTAGACCTTCCTTTTGTCTAAATCCTTTAATCACCAACCTAGCCTTATATTTATCAATACTTCCATCAGTTTTCATCTTCCTTTTGAATATCCAACGATATCCAAGTGGTTTACAACCAGGTGGAAGATCTACTAACTCCCAAGTATGATTTTGCAATATCGAATCAATCTCGTTCTTTATTGCTTCTTTCCATTGAGGTCCTTCCGAAGAAGAAACCGCTTCGCGATATGTATTAGGCTCGCCCTCAACCATATAGCTAACGAAGTCTGGACCGAAGGATTTTTCAACCCTTGGCCTTTTGCTTCGCCTACGGTCACTTTCTTCAACCTCAGGTTGTTCATGTGTCTTATCATGAACTGCCTCATCAACTGGTCTAGATGAGCTTTCACCTACTTCAAAAGTAGGTGTATATGACGTTGCATGTGTTTGTCTTCTCAAAGGAAACACATTTTCAAAGTAAGACACAACGTTAGGATTTACCTCCATGATAGTGTTTACGTGTACATCAGGATTCTTGGACTCATGTACAAGAAATCGATGTGCACTACTGTTATGCGCATATCCAATAAATATGCAATCAACAGTTTTGGGTCCTATCCTAAGAGCCTTAGGAGGTGGCACAATCACCTTTGCTAGGCACCCCCACACTTTCAAGTATTTATATGAAGGCTTTTTCTTTTTCCATAACTCATATGGAGTCTCGTCTCTCTTTTTCAATGGTATCTTGTTCAAAAGATAATTGGCCGAGAGAATGGCCTCCCCCCACATTTCCTGGCTCACCCCAGAACTTATCAACATGGCGTTCATCATTTCTTTCAATGTGCGGTTCTTTCGTTCCGCCACGCCATTTGATTGTGGAGAATAAGGAGGTGTACACTCATGTACAATGCCACTTTTTGCGCATAAATCGGCAAAAGGTGCAACATATTCACCTCCTCGGTCGCTTCGCAAAGCTTTTATCTTCTTTTGAAGTTGATTCTCAACTTCATTTTTATACAAGATAAATTTAGTTATTGCTTCATCTTTACTTTTTAGTAAATACACATAGCAATATTTAGTACTATCGTCAATAAATGTGATAAAGTACTTATTTCCACCTCTTGTGGGTACCGCTTTTAAATCACAAATATCAGTGTGAATTAAATCAAGGGGTTCGGTTATTCGTTCAACCGATTTGGATGATGTTCTTGTAAGTTTGGATTCAACGCATGTTTCACATTTATAGTGTGAATCAATATGGAATGTTGGTATACAATTTAAATTGATTAAACGTCGTATTGAATTAAAATTAACGTGACCTAATCTACCATGCCATTTATTTGAATCAGAAAACTCAAGCATATAAGTAGAAGTAGTAGCAATTTTATTCATCTTTTTGACAGCCATTACATTCAATTTAAACATGCCGTTTTGGGCGTAGCCCTTACCAACATACATTCCTCGTTTAGTAAGTACAAATTGATCGCTCTCAAATACTAAACGAAATCCAAACTTGTTAAGCAACCATCCCGAGACTAGATTCTTCCGCAAGTCCGGGACATACAACACGTTGCTTAGAGTGAGCTCCTTTCCTGAGGTCCACTTCAAGATCACCGTTCCTTCACCCATGATGTCAGCGGTGGCTGCATTGCCCATATACAGCTTCTCATCTCCTTCAAGCGCCTTGAAGGTGGTAAAGAGGGTTTTGTCTGCACAAACATGACGGGTAGCTCCCGTATCAACCCACCAACCTTTTGGAGTATTGGTCACCGTATTGACCTCATCCATCATTGCACTTTTGTCGGAAATCATTGCCACCAAAGGCATTCCGTCTTCATCCACCATGTGCGCACGCTCACGCTTTGGTTTCTTGCATTGGTTAGCCCGATGCCCCGGCTCGTCACAGTTGTAACAAGTCCCTTGGAACGTTGGAGGTTTCTTTTTCGCAACCCCTTTCTTCGGTCCAAGTTTGCTAGCCTTTGCTTTCCCTTTGTCCTTTTTCCCCTTGCCCTTGGCGCCTTTAGAGGATTGCCCATGCTCGACCAGATTTGCGCTAGCACTAGGCTGCACAAGGCTGTTTTTTAGGGCGATCCTATTCTCCTCTTCTATACGAAGACGAAGAACAAGGTCCTCCACCGACATTTCCTTCCGCTTGTGTTTAAGATAATTCTTAAAATCCAACCAAGCAGGAGGTAATTTTTCAATCATGGCTGCCACTTGAAACGTTTCGCTGAGTACCATTCCCTCAGCATGGATGTCATTTAGTATAATTTGCAACTCTTGGACTTGGTTCATAACAGACTTGTTATCAACCATTTTAAAGTCCAAGAAACGGGCGACAACAAATTTTTTTGTTCCCGCATCCTCCGTTTTGTACTTTTTCTCCAAGGACTCCCATAATTCTTTGGAAGTCTTGATATTATAGTACACATTATACAGCGCATCCGAGAGACCGTTGAGAACGTAGCCTCGACATATAAAGTCCGAGTGCTTCCACGCCTCTACCGCGCTCAGAGCCTGAGCATCGGTCTCCCCTTCCGCTGGTTGGGGAACGGTCTCCGTCAAGAACCTCGCAAGGTTCATAGTGGTCAAGTAGAAGAACATCTTCTGTTGCCACCTTTTGAAGTGGAGACCCGAGAACTTCTCGGGTCGTTCAGCATGATTCGCCACTGTGGTCGCTCCCACAGTGTTGGCAGGGGTACCGACAACAACGTTCGTATTGTTGTTGTTTGAGGTCGACATTCTAAAAAATTAAAATTAAAATTTTTAGTCAAAAAATTCTGATTTACACACACACCAGAAGGAAACTACTAAATTTTAATTTACCACAATTTACTGTTTCGGCTTCTAAGTCCAACTTTGAAGACCAAAAACAGAAAATTTTATAATTTTTAGAACTTACTAATTGGCTTCTAAGTCCAACTTTGAAGACCAAATCAGAAAGTTTAGCAATTTTTAGGACAAAAAACTGAAAGTAACCGGAATGGTTTTCAACCAAAGTCGCTCCTTTGAAGGTGAAAACCAAAAAAAAAAAATCTGTTTTTAAAACACAAACTGAGTGAAAACAAAACTGGTTTGAATCACAAACAGAATGGTTTTGTTACACGAACGGTTTTAAAAATTTGTTTTAAGATTGTAAGAACCGTTCGTATAAATAAATAAAAATAAAACAAATTTTATTAATACGATTACAATACAGAAATGAGAAAGCTAAAATACTAGTACGAATACAACTGAAATAAAACAAATACAAGAATGGAGTAGAAGACAGATTTGACTGAGGCACGTGTTCAACACGCTTCCCTTAAAACAAATTCCGAGTCTCCCAAGAGTACTCGTTTTGTTTCCCAGGGTACAACAGCCGGAGCAGTAGTACTGCCGGAGTTCGCCTACAACCCGAAGGTTACCTTGAACTTGCAAGAGAAAGATCAGAAAATTTGTGGAGAGAAAGGTAGAATTGCTGTTGTAGCTGGTGATCTCTTCTGCTGGGTATGGAGCTGTATTTATACAGCTCCTAAGTCGAAACAGTCAAAACGAATTAAAGAGAGGTTTAAATTTCATTAAACGTCTTCAATGCAATTTAATACGTCATTTAATTCTCAGTCAAAGCCAGTTAACTCGTCAGTTACGAAGCTGGACTGAAACTGCTCTGTTATTCAATGCTGGAAGCTTTCTGCGCGCGCGCGTGCGCCCACGTGCGGTGCGGCCTCTTGGCTCACAGCCGTGCGCCGTGCGCCCATGCGCGGTGCGGCCTTTTGGCTCACAGCCGTGCGCGCATGCGCCACGTCACCATGCGGTGCGTCCTCTTGGCTCAAGTCCATGTGCGCGTGCGCCACGTCACCTGTGCGGCTATAAGAGCGCGCCACACAGTCGCGCCGTATTGGCTCACTCTGGTGCGCCGCGCACGACACAGCAGGACCCATGCACCATGCGTGCACCCGCGCGCGCATGCGCATGACTGCCACGTCATGCGCCGCATCACCTACCACTTGGTCCTTGCAACCCTTGTGCTCCACCACACGCACGTGGTCAAAAATACAAAGGCGGCTCTCAAGCGGCTCGCGGCGATGCGAGCGTGCGAAGTGCAAAGTGCGCCATCAAAGCGCCACATTGCGCCTCATCGCCCACGCCACGCGCGCGCGCGCGAGCGTGTGCGAGTGCGAGTGCTCCGCACCCTTCGCGAGGACACTAGTGTGTGCTTCCATGAAACAATAAGGATGGAGAGTTCCCACTTAAATACCCTTTTAAGTTCCATCTCTCATCCAATGTGGGACAAGGTGCTACTTTCCCTTTTTGTTTCAGCATTGAATGTTCCAAACACCCAACTTTGAGCATCGATATCTCATTCATCTTAGCTCGGTTTTGGACGTGGTTTAGTTCGTTGCGAAGGTCTTCCAACATAGAACACAAACCCACAAATAAATATATAAAACCCGCTCATTTTATTATATTTATTTCTTGCCCAAAATAGGAAAAAGTCATTTTCCTATATTTGTGAAAAATGCTATTTTCACCTATTTTTCCAACAATTAGTGCTAGACTTCTACTTCTACTTCTACTTCTACTTCTACTTCTACTTCTACTGAAGCCATGGTGGGTTGAACCCTACAAACCAATTTAAGTCCATATGTCATACCACAATAAAATCATATAAATCCATTAATAAAATCATATAAGTCCATATTTAATTAACACAAGGGTAATTTAGGTATTTAATTAAAAACTTAATGGTAAAATAGACGGTGATAGGAGACTGGACTGAAATGGTTATGAAAGTGAAACCAAAGGGACTGAAATCACAATTTTTTTAAACTAATGGACTGAAATAGTGATTTTTAACAAAACATAGGAACGAAAACAGTAATCAACTAAAAAATAATTATAAATAATGTCATTGCTCAAAATGGAGTATATTATTGCGGATGTAAGATAAAAGACAAATAGAAAAATTTGAAAAAAAAACATGTTTTGCAGGATCCACTCATTTCGACACTTGTTAAAGCAAGTGCGTTTAAAGATGGTCCATTATTTTCACATGCTTCAATGAGGTGGTTCGTATATCAATCTCTTTTAACTTTTTTTTGTTTTTAATATTTTTTATATTTTTTGATAAAATCACACATTGCCGGCCACATGGTTGGTAAATTGAAATTCTGTAATTGAAAAACATTTTAAATGTAAATTATCCAACATTGTTATACTAATTTTGCTAGAGCATAGTTATAAAGACACCAATTGATACAACTTCCTTTTCTATGACGTGCCTTCAAAATGTAACTTCCATTTCTATAACGAGCATACTTATACCAATTTTGCTCGGTGTAGATTGTAGAGATGTAAGATCAGTGTTAAAAACTTTTGGAAGGGTGATACATTTAGGTATTAGAGTCTTATAGACAAGGGTGTGTAGCTTTGTGGGGACGTGAGGAGGCGGCCGACCCACCTAACTTTTCGCTCAGTGGTGGAGGGTATGTAGTTTTCGTATAGAAATTTTTGGGTATATATGTTTTTGACCCACCGGTTTTATAGAAATTTTTTATATATACGTTTTCGACCCCCCGGTCGAAAATATCAAGCTTCGCCACTACTTATAGAGCCTATGTCACACCCCCAAAATACCATATGCGGAAACACCGCGGATCGTGTGACGTACCAGGATCCAAGCCACCAATCACATTGAACTATAACAAATATTTCGTAAAACATTCCATTCATTTCATAATATAAATCCAAGTCGTAAGTTAAAAACCAAAGTAAACGTTCAGCGGAAGCATAATGTAAAATGTGAAACAACCGTTTCAAAACAAGTGTTCAAAACCACGAAACATGTATCCAAGAGTCTCGACCCATGACCACTCCAGCACTCCCAGATAGCAAGTCCATAATCAAGAATCTAACGACCTGCAAGCATGCAGACAAGTGTGTCAGACGACGCTGGTGAGTTCAAAGTTTGTTAACACGTTTTAGTTACCAGTTATGAGTATGAAAACATTTCAATGATTTGATGTTGTTATTAACTCGATTACCGCAGATGGTTCTAGATTATTTGCCCAAACCCCAATGCTCTATCATACATTGTTCAAGTGGTTAAGGTAATTAGTTCACGACCGTCCTCCCCGGTACTGTGTGAGGGTGCCACACCTAATAGCGCTATCAACTAATAACCCCGTTGCCTCCCCGGCAACCAATCGGTATATGATGGGACTTAATGATATAAATGAGTGTAATAACCAACATCCCAATTACCCGACATTCCTCCCCGGAACGATTACCAGATGACCCTCCTCGGGACGCATGCTTGGAAAAGGAGCAGTGAACTCACCTTGATTTACTCGGTATGCCTAGTTATTTTCTCACACTTAAACAGTCACAGCCTACGGTATTCATGTTTACGTAATTAGTTTTCATTCGCATGGTTCACGTATAATTTACAATCATAGTGTGCATTCGAACAACATAACAGTTATTCAAGTTCATACGATTTCACAATTCTCATGTATGTTTAACAACGGTGTTAACAGTTACATGTACTACTCATAACCATGGTTGTAAAACAAGGTTTCCAAGGCCGAGTACTCCCCGAGTAGTCGCTACAAGGTAGGCTGCCGAGGCGACTTTCTTTGACTCCGCCTAATTACTCGGAGTCGGTCAAACGCGGTCAACCTTGGCCAGAATTGGATCTAGTAGGTCAACTCAGGCCTAGTTTTACTTAAATAATAATAAAACATTATTTCTATGCCTATCATATTAAAGAATGGATATCATTTTCACGTATTTTATATAAATATTAGTAAATTTATGTTATTTGACATATATTTAATCTCCAAAAAGTAATTTCTTTATAATTTAATATGTCCGAGTACTCCCCGAGTACTCTCCGCCTAGACCAAGTACTCTCAACTCCCCGGTCAACCGACTAGGGAGCGCCTAGCGACTTTTGAAACTATGCTCATAACAACCAAATCATGTTTCTCAGTCGACGTTTTTATCATTAACAAGCAGTAATAGGGTTTCGTCAAAAAGAATCATTCATATCATTCAAGTTCCAACCACATTCTGAACTATCGTTTGGGCGGCGAAACTTCAACCGACGAAACACCGAGGTGTTTCGTCGTCATGACAGGTGACGAAATACTAAAGTGTTTCGTCGATATGATGGGTGACGAATCACTAAGGTGTTTCGTCGGTGTGAGGGGTAACGAATCATCACGGTATTTCATCGGGATTAACAGCAACCCTAAACACTTCCAGTTCCGTTTTGTTCATGACTACACACAGCCAACATGATACTCATACCCAAACAGAATCATCAAAATCGTGCAGTGAACATGGCCGATTACATGACATCAGATTCTTATCATGTGTGTTCCAATCTACCGGCTTAAACAATAACATATCAAAAACCCTAATAGCGAATCAATCATTATACATACAAACACAACAGTTCTCAAGCATCATACAGTCTAGATCATCAAATCTATTAGAATTCTAACACTAGTTCATAGAAGAATAACATGAGCAATTACAGTTTCTCAACAACATAGCAATTCAAAACAGATTCGTCACATATCACAACAATCAAGAGTTAACGCTAGTGCAAACCGACTAACCGAGAGAGAATGTAGTCTCTCGCTAGAATACCGGATACGTGCTCAGGGAAATCAAACTGAGAAGGCAATGCTTCGTAGAGAGTTTGTTGCCGTCGCTAGGTGTAAAAAGGACTAGGGTTTGAGTTTATGATTGACGGTTTCAATATCAAAAGTTTTTGTTTTAAATCGTTCTATGTTGGGCCGTAACTACTTGGGCCGATAGCCCTTATGGTGAAAGACCTGCTTATCGACGAAATACGTATTTCGCCGGGCATGATGATGACGAAAATACCTGTCTTTCGTCGAGTAATACTTATGGCGAAAAACATGGAGTAAAATATATTTAAGACTTCACATTTAACCACCAAGTTTCACATTTTCACATTTTGCCAACCAAACATTACACAATTAATATTCAACATACAAAAACATTACACAATTAACATTCAACATTCAACATACAAATAACCACACACGACTAACGGGATTGTGAGGCAAGTGATGTGTATAGGAAAGACCTCGAAATCTCGGGTTGTCACATCATCCCCAACTTAAAAGGATTTTTGTCCTGAAATTTTATTAAGCAAACCACAACAGTACGATGTTAGATCAGGATGACTGTGGAGTTTCCGCAGGTGCCACATCATCCCCAACTTGAATGGGAATTTCGACCCGAAATTCACTAGTTGCATCAGGTTTAGATTTGCCTGACTTGGACTTGTCATCTGGGAATAAATATGGGTACTTGAGCTTCATTTGATCCTCGCGTTCCCATGTGAACTCCGGTCCGCGTCTTGAGTTCCAACGAACCCTCACGATCGGAATTCGTCTATGTTTACGGACCTTGACTTCCCGATCCATAATCTCTATTCGTTCTTCAACGAACTGTAACTTGTCGTCGATCTTCAGCTCTTGAAACGGTACCACAAGTGTCTCATCGGACAAACACTTCTTTAGCTGAGAGACGTGAAAGACATCATGGACATTACCCAACTCAGCAGGTAACTCTAGCTTGTAGGCCACTTTCCCGATTCGTTCCAGAATTTTGAATGGCCCTACATAACGAGGGTTAAGCTTGCCGCGTTTTCCAAAACGTACCACACCCTTCCAGGGTGAGACCTTCAACATAACACGATCAACAACTGCGAACTCCAAAGGTTTCCTACGCTTATCAGCGTAGCTTTTCTGACGGTCGTGCGCTGCTGCCATACGATTCCTGATCTGAACATTTTTCTCGGAGGTTTCAAGTACAAGTTCCGGGCCTGTAATCTGGCTGTCACCCACCTCATCCCAACAGAGAGGTGAACGACATTTCCGTCCGTACAATGCTTCGAATGGAGCTGCCTGGATGCTGGTATGGTAGCTATTGTTATAAGAAAACTCTATCAAAATCAACCACGCACGCCCACAGCATGTCTTCTAGTGTCTGGATGGTTCGTTCACTTTGACCATCCGTCTGTGGGTGATAAGCAGTACTCATGTCAAGGCGTGAGCCAAACGATTTGTGCTTCGACTGCCACAAATCTGAAATGAAACGCGAGTCACGATCAGAGATAATAGAGGTCGGCACCCCGTGCCTAGAAACCACCTCCTTGAGGTAAACAGCAGCTAGCTGTGAGAACTTATCCGTTTCCTTGATTGCAAGGAAATGCGCTGACTTCGTGAGACGATTGATTGGTGTCGAGTGTTATATATATTAGGTGTATATTTTAAGCCCCTTTAACACTTTTTTGGTCAAGTTTTAAATTTATAAAACACGATATTTTACTAACACTAAACACACATATGGGCAAGTGCACCCATCGTGAGCGTAGTATAGTGTTGGCAAGATACCGAGGTCGTCCAAGGACACAAGAGCTTTTAGTACCGGTTTATCCTCAACGTCTAATCAAATCAAAAAGTTTAGAAAAATGTTTTAAACTAAGAAAAATAAAAACTAACTAAAAATGCTGAAAATAAAATAAAAAGAAAAACAGATAGACAAGATGAATCACTTGGTTCCGACTCGTATCTAGTGTAACCTTTGATTATTTCCGCACTTTTGCACTTATTTAAGAGATTATCTTAGTTATTGTAGTAGCCCCCTCTTTTGAAGGTGACGTTACCCTCAGCCCAGTAGTTTGAGTCAGCAAGGATACAATCCTAAAGGGTCGGATTATTGAAAGATAATTAATTAAGTTATTAATGCAAATTATGGTAGGCCCCTCTTTTGGAGGTGACGTTACCCTCGACTAAGTAGTCTGAGTCAGCAGGGATACAGTCCAAAATAGCCGGGTTATAGTATTAATAGTAGTTAACTTATGAGGGGATTAAAGAGTTTGGACCCCCGCCATCCAATACCGTTAAGTATTGAAGGAGGTCCTACTAAATTTGACCCAGGTCCATTGCAGGACCTCTAAACGCTGAACAATGGCAAGACTCTTACCAAACCGTTCCCTTAACCCCCGACCAGGTAGAAAAGCATACCTCCATATAGACCGTGGAGATATGAATGGTGAAAATCTTTTATTTTATATAGACAGTAAAATAATGCCAAGACACCACGGACAAACGATAAGGAAGAATCACCTTCAACATAAGAAACTAGTTATTAAAGTCATTAATACAAAACCAAGTAAAAAGTGCGAAAAGATTAGAAATAAAAAGTATTACACTAGACACTTGTCTTCACCAAGTGATGTAAGAGACTTAGGCAAACATGGCCTTGATTGTCAAGAACTCTTACGATCAATCTTGGATCCCGAGACGACTCACACACTCTATGATGGACAATGGATGATGGTGGTGGATGATGGTGTTATGGTGGTGGTGGGTGGTGGGTGAAGTGTGAGAGAGGTGGTGTGCCAAGGGATGGTTTGAGCTTTAGCCAAGCACTCCTATTTATAGGCTGAACAGAAGCTCGGGCACGGCCCCGTGTCCAGTGGGCACGGCCCCGTGTCCACATCCTTCTCTTTCTTCATTTAATGCAGCTTGTCTTATTAGTTGACCACGCCCCCGTGTCCGCTGAGCACGACCCCGTGTGCAGAAGAATCTTTGTACTTTGAAGATTTGCTTAGATTGTGCGAATCTTATAGTTGACCACGGCCCCGTGTCCGCTGAGCATGGCCCCGTGGTGGGCAATAGAAGCTTCTACCACTTTGTCTTTTCTGCTGACACTTGGGCACGCCCCCGTGCTGGCTGAGCACGGGGCGTGTTCAGTCTCCTGTCTTCTTGTTTTGCTTGGGAAGATGCTGTCGTGGGGTCGGGCATGTCACGTCTTGTTCCTTTTCTTGTATTTATGTTAGATTTTGATGTCTTTTTGCTTATTTTGTTAATTTGAGCTCATTTAATCCTGAAAATACAAAAGGAAGACAAAAGCACACTTTTTCCAACATTAGTACTAAAAAATGGTTAGTTTTATGCCACAATTGATGTAATTTATATGTTGCATTTTGCACACATCAAATACCCCCACACTTGAATCTTTGCTTGTCCTCAAGCAAAACTCTTTAATATGTGGCTATTACACTCCCAAATGGAATGGGTAGAAAAGAAGGTTTTTGGGCTTGTCATAGAGTGTCGGGATTTCCAAGATTCTTTATTTAGTTTTATTTTTATTTATTTACAATCCTATTCGTCATGATTTATTTAAAACTTTTCATAAGATAAATTACTTATTAGGGCATAACATGCCTTTGTAAAATTTTATTTATATACAAGTTCACATACCTCACGGGGATCACTCAACACTCGGCCGAAAATGTATTTTTGTGGATCACTCGAGAGCGGCATGGAACTTACTTCTACCATAGGCTTGCCAAGCAATCAATCCTCCTCCTTTTTAACTTATATACCTTTGTAAATATCAAGAGGACTTTGTGGGTGAAGGGTTAGGCTTGGGTTAAAGGTAGGTGGTTGGGTTAGTGGTTAGTAGAAAAAGGGCTAAAAGCGTAACAAGCGTCGGTTTTCGTAAGACTTTTTATTTTTTTGTAGCTTTTATTTTGATGAAGCTATTATTCAAACAAAGTTATTTTTGATGAACTTGTTTGTTTATTTTCTTTTGCTTCATCATCAACACACATTTTTTTTCAAAGTCATACGAAAAATCGAACTTGTTACTAAAACAAAGGGTTAAAAATGAAAAAGGTTTTGGTGGGTAAAAGGGTGTTTGGTTTGGGTTATGAAATGAAAAGGTTTAGGCTCAAAGGGTCTAACTAGGGGGATTTTGGGTAGGTGGAAAAAAAAAGAAAAATAATGGTGTAGAAATAAAAAGGGTTAGTCCTAATGCCTCCATCATTTACTTACTCGGGTTTAAGTTGGTAAGGACCGGGAATGTATCGTCATGGCAAGTTCTAGAGTCGTAAGAACCAAGCGGCTATTCACACAAGAAACGAAAAATGAGCATTTAGTCTAATGATATGTAATTGTATGCTCAATAAAGGCTCAAAACTCACTTTTGTGGGAATGGGTTTTTATGTGATCAAGTATATATAATCAAATTTTAACTAAGTTTGTCATGCCTTTTCATAATTTTCTTATGTTGGTTCTTTTTATCACGACGCTATCGGTTGTAAATTCGTAAAAATATAACCTTTTTGAGAACTTGAATTTCCCGAGTTAAACCTAGACAAGTAAAAAAATTGAAATTTTTTTTTTGAAAAAATTTGGGGTGATTAGCGGTTCCAATAGAGTTTTGTGTAAGGCTTGTATTTAGAACTTGCAAGATTCAAGGTTTTAGCATCCCCCCCCCCCCCACACTTAAATTACACATTGTCCTCAATGTGTCCCAAAAATAAGTTTTTAGGTTGATTGAATGTGTAAAAAGGTGTAAAAAGCAAAAATTTTGTGTTACCTGGGCACGACCCCGTGTTGAGTGGACACGATCCCGTGCTCAGGTGCTAGTAACGAAAACTTACAGAAGGTGAACATGGGGGCGTGTTTGCTGGGCACGTCCCCGTGTCTGTCAAAGTCTGCAGAATTTAAAACAAACAACAGGTTCAGGGGAATGGGCACGGGGGCGTGTCGCCTGAACACGGCCCCGTGTGGGCAATCTGCACAGTTGAAAAACAGGTTTCTTTCTTCGGTTCTCAAGTCCCGGCTTTAGTAGTACTAATGCTTAGTACTCTAAGCCTTGTATGTACCTGTTTAATCAATAAACACTCCACCAAAACATAGCAAACATCCTAATTTTACCAAGTTCAACATCCATGTCAACAAAGTTAAAAGAAAAATAAAAGACGAAAATAAAAAAAGTTAGGGAAAGTAAATTGTTCAACACTTGGCACGCAGGCCTTAAATTGTTCAAGATGGAAAAGGGTTAACCTGGGGAATCACCAAACGATCGCTTCTTCCTCCGCTCCTTCCGCCTACTCCATGTCCTCATCATCATCATCATCATCATCATCATCCCCTCCATGGCCCGCAATATGGTCCCGAATATATCCAATATCATCTTGGATATCGGATATGTTTCTCTCGATAGCTCCAACCCGGTGGTACGTGTTGCTTGCCATATTGTAGGTGTTCCTGGTGCACATAAGGTTTTCCTGCAACAAATCATGCAAACTTTGGAAATTAGGAAAACCGCCTCCTGAGGAGGATTGGCCCGGATCACCTTGGGGTTGGTACTGATACTGATGATGTTGTGGAGCGTGAAGGACAAGTGCCTCCTGCGGGTTCCATGCATGACCTTGCATCCTTTGAAAGCTTACCGTCCCGTCTTCCGCCTCATAAATTAGGTTCATTGAGCGGCAGATGCTACCCGACCATGGGCTTCTTTCAAATGACCTAGGTTTGCGGGTGAAGTGCCTGAAGAGATGGTACACCCATCCCCCAAAGAAGATAGGAGTCGGTGCACTAGCAAGGCGGTTATGATGCATGTTTCGGAGCATGAGGAATGGAACATCGAGCGGCCTGCGGTTGTGGATGCAGTGGAGGACGACCAAATCTCTTAACCCAACGACGCCACCGCTATCATGCCTTTGACTAAGAGAGTAGCCGAGGAGCCTATGGATGTATCGGTAGAGCGGATCCCTCAACTTCGTGCTCTTAGCGCTGCTCGGATTGTAGTACCCTTCACCAATCTGAGCCCATGCCGCTTGGCGATCGTTTTCGTCTATCTCTCGCATCCCTCCGGTATTTTCCTCGTTTCCCGCATCCTCTTCTGCATACAACCCAACAATCGACCCAAATTGTGCCATAGAGATCGAATACCTAGTTCCGCCACATCGGAATGCTACCCCATCGTTGTCGAATGGGTCACACCTTGAGTTGAATGTGAAGGTGCTATAGAATTCCAAAGTGCATTCGTGGACGGAACAGAGTCGAGTTGTTAAAGCGACTGTTAGTGGTCCCGTGACAATGTTGTTGAAACGGTCGATCTGATTCACCATAGTTAACAGTTCCGTGCATGCTTGCCTCGGGTATTCCTCCAGCCTTGTTTGAAGTATCTCGTATCTAGCCCTAGCATCGAGCTCATTGGCGTTAAATCTTGTGAACTTCCTAGCCATCTGAAAGAATACTCCAAAAGTTAGCACGAAACAGAAGTATTTTCGGACAAAACTGCAAACAGTAGGCTGGACATGACCCCGTGTTCAGCGGACACGGCCCCGTGTCCAGGCGTCTGTTATACAAAAATTCCATTTTTCGACCCGGTTTCGAAAACTTGAAAATTTTTGGTCCAATAGATGCGGTTTCCCCCGAAAATGAAACCCTAAGTGCCGTTTTACCCAAAATAACCCGTTTACCCATTCAATTTTATCTTTTTCGGTTTAAGAACAAGGGTTTGGGGTTTTTGTGAGAAATCGGGCGAATCTAAGAACAATACAAGTGTATTTACTTCCGTTAACACTAATCTAACTAAATGCAAACAGATCTAAACAAAAATTTGAGGTTCGATCCGGATGAACTTCAAGAACCCTAGATTTTTCCCCAAATTTTTGGTGTTTTAACTACATGCAAGTAACTAATCTAACTACTAAAAGTGATAGAATCATACCTTGATGTTGTTAGAGTGATAGGAGACGTTGAAAATCTGCGAAAAATCGCCTGAAACCAGAGCTTTTTCGGGGAAACGGGGCGTGTGGAATGTTGTAACTGTTGTGAAAAAGGGGATATATCCCGACTGCAGCGCGGACACGGCCCCGTGCCGAGCACAGTTTTTTTTTTTTAGTGCTCGTGTGAGTGCCCTTGTTTCCCATAAGCTTTGGTTAGAAAACTTACCGCTTTAGATGTCGTCCCAATCGTTCGTAACTTACCAGGTATGATGTTGATGTTTTCATTCTTCCACCGTTTGAAACGAGATCTCTTCCTCTTCATCCTCAATGAATCCTTGATAGAGTTTCAGCCGTTGGCCATTGACTTTGAATGGAGGCCCATTTCGAGATTTAATTTCTACTGCACCGTGTGAGAAAATATGGGTGACGGAAAAAGGTCATGACCACCTAGACTTTAATTTACCAGGAAACAATCGAAGTCGTGAATTAAACAAAAGAACTAGATCTCCTACCCGAAATTCATTAGGTTTAATATGTTTGTCATGCAAATTTTTCATTCTTTCCTTATAAATTTCAGAGTTTGAGTATGCATAATTCCTAAGCTCGTCTAATTCATTTAATTGACAAAATCGATTTTTACCAGCAAATTCTAAATCTAAGTTTACATTTTTGATTGCCCAGTAGGCCTTGTGTGCAATTTCTACTGGTAAGTGACAACTTTTTCCATAGACTAGCTTATATGGGGTTGTACCTATTGTTGTTTTATAAGCAGTTCGAAAAGCCCATAAAGCATCATCTAATTTATCTACCCATTCCTTTTTATTTAACCCTACGGTTTTTTCAAGTATTCGTTTTAAACCTCTATTAGTCACTTCGGCTTGTCCGTTTGTTTGAGGGTGATATGCTGTTGAGACCCGATGATAGACCCCATATCTTGTTAAAAAAATTTCAAGTTGATGCTTGCAAAAATGGGTACCTCTATCACTTATTAATGCTTTAGGTGTGCCAAAACGAGAGAATAATTTTTTCAGAAATCTTACCACGACTCTTCCATCATTTGTTGGAAGTGCCTCGTCCTCGGCCCATTTAGACAAGTAGTCTACTGCCACAAGTATATATTTGTTTCCTTTCGATGGTGGGAAAGGTCCCATAAAGTCGAGTCCCCACACATAAAAAATTTCACAAACAAGAATGCCATTTTGTGGCATTTCGTTTTTGGAAGAAATATTACCTGTCCTTTGGCAAGCATCACAGGTCTTGACAAGACTTTGGGCGTCTTTGTAAATGGTTGGCCAATAAAATCCTGAATCAAATACCTTTCGTGCGGTACTAGCGGCACCATGATGCCCTCCGTATGGACCTTCATGACAATGGCGGAGAATTCTTCGTGCTTCGCTACCATGTACGCATCGTCAGACGAGTTGGTCGGCACACATTTTGAAAAGATATGGATCTTCCCAAAAATAGTGTTTCACATTGGCATAGAATTTTTTTCTTTGATGATGTGGCCAACCTTTTGCGACTATACCGCTAGCTAGGTAGTTAGCATAGTCGGCGTACCATGGTTCTTCCTTGTATTCCACCATTTCCAGGGACTCAGTTGGAAATTTTTTGTTAATTTGCTCGTCCCTGGTCGCTTCTAAAGCTGGGTCTTCTAAGCGCGAAAGATGATCTGCTGCAGTGTTTTCTGCTCCTCTTTTATCCTTGATTTCGATGTCAAATTCTTATAGGAGTAGAATCCACCGAATCAAACGTGGTTTTGCATCTTGCTTTTTGAAGAGATATCGAATGGCTGCATGATCTGTATAGACTATAGTTTTAGAAAGAACAAGATAAGAACGAAATTTATCAAAAGCAAATACCACAGCTAGTAATTCTTTTTCAGTTGTTGTGTAATTTTCTTGTGCATCATTAAGTGTTTTACTAGCATAATAAATTGGGTGGAAATGCTTTTCTTTTCTTTGTCCCAAGACAGCTCCAACTGCAAAGTCACTGGCATCACACATGATTTCGAAAGGAAATTTCCAATCAGGCGCTATCATGATAGGTGCATTGACTAACATTTCCTTTAGGGTTAGAAATGCTTGATTACAATCCTTGTCAAAGATGAAAGGGGCTTCTTTTTCAAGTAATTTTGTTAGAGGCCTTGAGATTTTTGAAAAGTCTTTGATAAACCGTCTATAAAATCCGGCATGCCCTAGGAAACTTCTGATAGCTCTTACGGAGGATGGAGGTGGTAATCTAGAAATGGTATCTATTTTGGCTCGATCCACCTCCATTCCTTCGCTTGAGATCTTGTGACCGAGTACTATTCCCTCTGTTACCATGAAATGGCATTTTCCCCAATTAAGGGCGAGGTTAGTTTCCTCACATCGGGATAGCATTCGTTCAAGGTTATCGAGGCATTGGTCGTATGAATCCCCAAAGATAGAAAAGTCGTCCATGAAGACTTCCATTGTCTTTTCTATCATGTCATGGAAAATGGCTACCATGCAACGTTGGAATGTTGCAGGGGCATTACATAGACCAAACGGCATGCGTCGATAAGCAAAAGTTCCATAGGGACATGTGAAAGTTGTCTTTTCTTGGTCTTCGGGTGCGATCGGGATTTGAAAGTAACCTGAAAAACCATCCAAGAAACAATAAAATTTATGACCGGATAATCTTTCTAACATTTGATCAATGAAGGGTAAAGGAAAGTGATCTTTTCTTGTTGCTTCATTTAATCGTCTATAATCTATACATACTCTCCATCCTGTGACGGTTCTCGTTGGTATTAGTTCATTCTTTTCGTTAGTTATTACCGCCATACCTCCTTTCTTTGGAACTACTTGGACGGGACTCACCCAAGGACTATCGGAGATAGGATAGATAAGTCCGGCGTCAAGTAATTTGATGACTTCGTTTTTAACCACTTCTTGAACATTTGGATTTACTCGACGTTGTGGTTGTATTACTGATTTGTAGTCATCATTCATCAAAATTTTGTGTGTGCACATGGAAGGACTAATTCCTTTTATGTCTACAAGTTTCCAAGCTATTGCGTTTTTGTGTTTTTTCAAAAGACTAATTAATTTTTCTTTTTCTAAGCTATCTAATTTAGACGAAATAATTACAGGTAAATTACCATCAAGTGGTGGGTCTTTAGGAGACTCCTTATTTGGTTGCTCATTTCGATCAAGAACTTTAAAAGTTTGTTCTATGGCGACCTCTTCTTCAACAAAGTGGTCAATCTCTTCACTTGTATCGGGTGGTTCATCTTCATCTTCAATTAGGGGGTCATTATTGCCGAAAGGATACTTCATTAACCGTTCGAGATCGACACTTCTTTTAAATGCCCCTAATTGAAGAGGTAGATTGTTGAACTTCCGGTTTTTCAAAGCTTCGTGAGTTTTTACAAATGGTCGTCCCAACACTAAAGGAGCGTCATCGAGGATGACAAAGTCGGTTGGGATTACCATTTGATTCGTTTGAACCAATACATCCTCAACTATACCGATTGATTTTATTATTTTCCGATTGGATAGAAAAATGGGTATTTGAAGTGGAGAAAAATCACTAATACTTAATTTTTCGAAAATGTAGTTAGGCATTATGTTAACACAAAGATCTTTATCAATTGTGACATTACTAATAAACAAATTTTGAAAGAAACATGGAACCGGTGTAATGTTAATTTCAAATGGGTCTTCTTTTATTAGCGAAGTTTGATCATTGGTTAACTTAACACTTACCGTTTCGTCAATCCTAGTGTTAGTGTTTAATTCTTTTAAAAACTTAGCATGAGTGGGTACTAAACAATGATTTTCAAAAGAAGGTGACAAGAGATTAATTTCTTCAAAATTAGACTCTTCTTGAATTTTAACGTTGTCGGACTCACCTTTTTCGTTGTTTAACTCATGTGTCGGTTTTTCACTTATTTGTTCTTCCATTTTTACACTTTCAGTTATCTCTTCTTTATTTAATTCTTCTCTTGCGCGGGACTCCTCTTCCCTTGCGCGAGATTCTTTTATGTAACGATCGATAACTCTAAGGTGTTCTAATATCCTATCGGTCACTTCGGTTATAGAGAAAGAATCGGGATTTTCAAAGCTTGAATCCGGTTGTTCGATCCTTTGTTCCTCATAATACCCATGTGAAGTAGATGGTTCACACCATTGTTCTTCATTGTAAGCATATGATGGATAAGGGTCGTAATTTTGTTCTTCATAATACTCATATGAGGTGGGTTGTTCACACCATGGTTCCTCATAGTAAGTATACGAAGGTGGTGGCTCATATCTTGGTTCCTCAAAGTATGAGTATGAAGGCTCATACCTTGGTTCATCAAAATATGAGTATGAGGGAGGAGGTTCATACCTTTGGTCTTCATAGGATGTGTATGAAGTTGATGGCTCGTACCTGGGCTCCTCATAGTAGGTGTATGAATTGGATGGTTGATATGAGTGACTATTTTGAACCGAGTGTGTGTTACGACAATTAGTGCAATAATTACTCCTATAATCATCCTCCTCATAGGTGTAGTTGTAACCTCCTGAGTATTGATCCATAAGAATCACTCAGCAGACCACAACCAAGTCTCGAGATCAGAAAACAAAAATAAAAACGGAAACAGAGGCTGGACACGGCCCCGTGTTCAGAATCTGTATCTGGGCGTTTTAATTAAACTCACTGATCTAGTTGAGCACGGGGCGTGTTCAGTGAGCACGGCCCGTGTTCAAGCTACTGTTACTGGGCGTTTTTATGAAAATGTGCAGCACGGCCCCGTGTTCAGTGAACACGGCCCCGTGTACAGGTTACTGTAAATGCAAATCTAAACTAAAATGCAGAAAAATGTGCGCGCGTTAAAAAGGTTTTGAAAAACGGATTAGGCCGTCGATTTTAAGCTTTCTTAAAATCCTTGTGTCCCCGGCAACGGCGCCAAAAACTTGATGGGTGTCGAGTGTTATATATATTAGGTGTATATTTTAAGCCCCTTTAACACTTTTTTAGTCATGTTTTAAATTTATAAAACACAATATTTTACTAACACTAAACACACATATGGGCAAGTGCACCCATCGTGAGCGTAGTATAGTGTTGGCAAGATACCGAGGTCGTCCAAGGACACAAGAGCTTTTAGTACCGGTTTATCCTCAACGTCTAATCAAATCAAAAAGTTTAGAAAAATGTTTTAAACTAAGAAAAACAAAAACTAACTAAAAATGCTGAAAATAAAATAAAAAGAAAAACAGATAGACAAGATGAATCACTTGGTTCCGACTCGTATCTAGTGTAACCTTTGATTATTTCCGCACTTTTGCACTTATTTAAGAGATTATCTTAGTTATTGTAGTAGGCCCCTCTTTTGAAGGTGACGTTACCCTCAGCCCAGTAGTTTGAGTCAGCAAGGATACAATCCTAAAAGGTCGGATTATTGAAAGATAATTAATTAAGTTATTAATGCAAATTATGGTAGGCCCCTCTTTTGGAGGTGACGTTACCCTCGACTAAGTAGTCTGAGTCAGCAGTGATACAGTCCTAAATAGCCGGGTTATAGTATTAATAGTAGTTAACTTATGAGGGGATCAAAGAGTTTGGACCCCCGCCATCCAATACCGTTAAGTATTGAAGGAGGTCCTACTAAATTTGACCCAGGTCCATTGCAGGACCTCTAAACGCTGAACAATGGCAAGACTCTTACCAAACCGTTCCCTTAACCCCCGACCAGGTAGACAACATACCTCCATATAGACCGTGGAGATATGAATGGTGAAAATCTTTTATTTTATTTTATATAGACAGTAAAATAATGCCAAGACACCACGGACAAACGATAAGGAAGAATCACCTTCAACATAAGAAACTAGTTATTAAAGTCATTAATACAAAACCAAGTAAAAAGTGCGAAAAGATTAGAAATAAAAAGTATTACACTAGACACTTGTCTTCACCAAGTGATGTAAGAGACTTAGGCAAACATGTCCTTGATTGTCAAGAACTCTTACGATCAATCTTGGATCCCGAGACGACTCACACACTCTATGATGGACAATGGATTTTGGTGGTGGATGATGGTGTTATGGTGGTGGTGGGTGGTGGGTGAAGTGTGAGAGGGGTGGTGTGCCAAGGGATGGTTTGAGCTTGAGCCAAGCACTCCTATTTATAGGCTGAACAGAAGCTCGGGCACGGCCCCGTGTCCAGTGGGCATGGCCCCGTGTCCACATCCTTCTATTTCTTCATTTAATGCAGCTTGTCTTATTAGTTGACCACGCCCCCGTGTCCGCTGAGCACGACCCCGTGTGCAGAAGAATCTTTGTACTATGAAGATTTGCTTAGATTGTGCGAATCTTATAGTTGACCACGGCCCCGTGTCCGCTGAGCACGACCCCGTGGTGGGCAATAGAAGCTTCTACCACTTTGTCTTTTCTGCTGACACTTGGGCACGCCCCCGTGCTGGCTGAGCACGGGGCGTGTTCAGTCTCCTGTCTTCTTGTTTTGCTTGGGAAGATGCTGTCGTGGGGTCGGGCATGTCACGTCTTGTTCCTTTTCTTGTATTTATGTTAGATTTTGATGTCTTTTGCTAAAAAAAAGGGTTAGTTTTATGCCACAATTAATGTAATTTATATGTTGCATTTTGCACACATCAACGATCCACTATCACCCAAATGGTATCATTTCCATTTTGAGTTCTAGGCAATCCTATGACAAAATCCATGGCAATTTGCTCCCATTTCCACATGGGTATCTCTGGTTGTTGAAGCAATCCAGACGGTTTCTGGTATTCCACCTTGACCTTTGAACACGTCAAGCATTTACTAACATACTTCGCGATGTGAGCTTTCATCTTCGGCCACCAATACATGACTTTGAGATCCTGATACATCTTATCCGAACCCGGGTGAACAGAGTATCGAGACTTGTGCGCTTCATCCATCACAAGCTCTCTAGGGTTACCAAACAAGGTAATCCATATACGCTCCATGAAGTAAAGAATACCATCAGATCTCCCTACAAGTCGTTTCTCCATGCCTCGCAAATACTCTGCTTCATAGTTTTCCTCCTTCAACGCTTCAGTCTGAGCCAAATGAATCTGATTAGGAAGATTTGAATGGATAGTGAGTTGTAAAGCTCGCACACGTTTGGGTTTCGTTTCCTTCCGACTAAGGGCATCAGCTACAACATTAGCCTTGCCTGGATGATACTTAATGGCGCAATCGTAGTCGTTTAAGAGTTCCACCCAGCGACGCTGTCGCATATTCAATTCCTTCTGGTCAAAGATATGCTGAAGGCTCCTGTGGTCAGTATAAATAGTGCATTTAGTATCGTACAGGTAATGCCTCCAAATTTTAAACGCAAACACCACGGCTCCCAACTCTAAGTGATGTGTCATATAATTCCTCTCGTGAACCTTCAACTATTGGGAGGCGTAGGCTATCACCTTCTCGCGTTGCATCAGCACGCAACCGAGACCCTGTATCGAAGCGTCGCAATATACCACAAAATCTTCTGTTCCTTCAGGTAAAGACAAAATCGGCGCACTGCAGAGTTTCTGTTTCAGTAACTGGAAAGCATCCTCTTGTTTCGTTCCCCATGAGTATACAACGCCTTTCTGTGTTAACGAGTTAAGAGGTTGAGCAATCTTCGAGAAGTCTTTAATAAATCTCCGATAACACCCAGCGAGACCTAGAAATTGTCGCACCTCTGAAGGAGTCTTCGGTGCCGCCCAATTTCTGATAGCATCAATCTTAGCAGGATCCACGTGTATCCCTGATTCATTCACAATGTGGCCAAGGAAATGTACCTCTCGAATCCAGAAGTCACACTTGGAGAATTTCGAGTAGAGCTGCTCCTTCCTCAGAAGCTCCAAAATAAGACGCAGGTGTCGATCGTGATCTTCCTTGCTCTTTGAATAGATCAGAATATCGTCGATAAACACGATAATGAAGTCGTTGAGATACGGTTTGCATACTCGGTTCATGAGATCCATGAAGACCGCTGGCGCGTTCGTCAACCCAAACGGCATAACTAGAAACTCATAGTGCCCATACCGCGTTCGAAAAGCCGTTTTAGAAACATCCTCCTCTCGGACTCTCATCTGATGATAGCCTGATCTTAAGTCGATCTTCGAATAAAAACTCGACCCTTGCAACTGGTCAAATAAGTCGTCGATGCTTGGCAAAGGGTAGCGGTTCTTGACAGTCACCTTGTTAAGCTCCCGATAATCAATACACATACGAAAAGACCCGTCTTTCTTCTTTACAAACAAAACTGGTGCTCCCCAAAGTGAAGAACTGGGTTGAATAAAGCCCCTGTCCAATAACTCTTGCAGTTGATTAGACAACTCCTGTAACTCTCCAGGTGCTAAACGATAGGGAGCACGAGTAATTGGAGCCGCTCCTGGCGCAAGATCGATCTGAAATTCCACTTGACGGTGAGGGGGTAAACCAGGTAGTTCCTCAGGAAATACATCATGAAATTCACGAAGAACTGACAGGTCTTCGATCTTTCTTTCTTCTGACGGTACCAGTAACAAGTGCTAGAATAGCAGGATACCCCTTCCATAGACATTTCTGCGCTTGCATAGCTGAGATTATACCAACCATCGCACCACTGCGATGTCCTTGAACCGATAAAGATTCTCCACTGGGAAGCGGTATACGCACGATTTTCTCTTTACAGAGAATTTCCTCTTGATGCTTAGATAACCAATCCATACCAACCACCATATCAAAACTACCGAGGGTAACAGGAAGGAGGTCAATATCAAACACTTGACCTACAAGGTCTAGTTTACATCCATAAGAACGTGTGAGGCTTCAATTGTCTTACCATCGGCTAGTTCTACTACATGCTTAGCTTCTAGAGGTGTCGGAGCTAACCCTAATCGCTGACTGAACTCTAGGGACACATAACTCCAATCGACACCGGAATCAAATAATATAGAAACAAAGAGGTTGTTCAAAGAAAACGTACTGGTCATGACATTGTCGTCGTTCCTAGCATCGCCAGCACCAATTGTAAATACCCTTCCACGAGCACCATTGCTCCTGTTGTTGTCGTTGTTGTTGTTTCCAGCATTGTTGTTGTAATTCTGACGATTGTTGTCATTGGCGTTATGATTCAGTTGAGGGCAATCCCGCTTGATGTGACCCTCATCCCCACACTGGAAACACCCCTTCCTAAAGCCTTGATTTTGTTGGGGCTGCTGCCTCTGCTGCTGCTGATGTTGCTGATTTTGCTGCTGCTGCTGCTTTGGGTACGGAGCTCTACAGTCTTTTGCCTCATGGCCTACCTTCTCGCACCTACGGTAAGCCCGGACACACTGTCCATGATGATGATAACCACACTTTTTGCAATTTGGCTTCTTACCAACGTAGGTGCCTGGACTCTGATTGCTGCCCTGGCCTTGGTTAACTGAGGACGACTGACTGAAACTACGATTGTTGCTGTTGTCAGGCCTTTTCTGAGATTGACTGGAACTGTTTGCTTTGTCAGCATCATTCCATTTACGCTTATTATCACTAGCAGGTGTGGTAGCGGTAGCAGCAGGGGTAGTAGCAGAAACACATGGCGGTAACGCACCACGCTCGACCTCTTGGTCAGTAATCTTGTGTGCTAAGCGAATGATCTGAGGCAGATTGTTGAGGTTTGCAGTAGTGACCAAACTCTTTACTGAGGGTTCTAAGCCCTTGATGTACAGCTCGATTCTTCGAGGTGGAGGTCGAGACAAATTAGGGCACATGTTTGCTAGCTCATGTGACCTCTTTGTGAATGCTTCAATTTCAGACCCCTCCATCTTTAGATTGTAGTACTCGCTCTCAAGTTTCTGAATCTCATCACGAGGACAGTACTCCTCCCGCATTAACTCCTTGAAATCATCCCAAGTAGTGGCATTAGCCATCTCGATGCCCAACATTTGCACCTAGGCATTCCACCAAGTTAAGGCACCATCCTCTAAAGTGCATGTAGCATACTTCACACGGTCCCCCTCGGGACAGTTACACATAGCGAACACCGACTCAGCCTTCTCGAACCAACATAGTAATCCCACAGCCCCTTCAGTCCCACTGAATGTCTGTGTCTTACAATCCATAAACGTCTTGAAAGTGCAAGCAGGCGGATGGTTTTGATTCTGATTCGCTTGCTGACCTAATGGACGAAAGGAAATACAACACAAGGGTAAGAGTTGTGTATGTGACACAAGAATAAAGAAGATTTGGCACTTATCGTACTAGCTTGATAGGCTGCTAATGCCTCAGCCACACGGGTGTTAATCGGATTTGTTAGCTCAGCCTGAGTCATATCAATGTGTCCACGTCCATGGCCTCGTCCACTCATGATTCTATATAAGGAAAGGGAACAAGTTTAAGAATCGAGATAAGGTAGGGGTCAAATCTCACGTTGACATCTACAAACTACAAAGTTTACACCAAACAATAGGGCAGAACCCTTCTCACACTCGTTAAGCCTCACTGGGACTCACATGCACCTCACGTTATTATTATGTGTGCACCCATAATAATAAGGCAATTTGCATGCTTATCTCAGTGCCTCTTAACTTGCGCTAAAAGTTTCCCCCACATTCAAGTAGTAAAACGAAAGGCATTACAGGATCAATAATCACAAGGTTCGAAGGGTAGTGCCACACTATCTAGCTCCACTCAGACATGCAGCACAGGTAATCACATCAAGGTATCAAATATGTTGTTTCATGCAAGTCGTGTGTGTGTAACCACTAAGCAAGTAATGCATAAAGTAAACAGAAGACGAACCTTGCAATCTGGAGCTGAGTGTCATGGTCGATTTTCGAAGTTGTTCGGTTATAGTCTGGTTTTATAAAAACGTTTTAAAACCTAGTTCACTATAACCAGTGGCTCTGATACTAAATTGTCACACCCCCAAAATACCACATGCGGAAACACCGCGGGACGTGTGACGTACCAGGATCCAAGCCACCAATCACATTGAACTATAACAAATATTTCGTAAAACATTCCATTCATTTCATAATATAAATCCAAGCATGCAGATAAGTGTGTCAGACGACGCTGGTGAGTTCAAAGTTTGTTAACACGTTTTAGTTACCAGTTATGAGTATGAAAACATTTCAATGATTTGATGTTGTTATTAACTCGATTACCGCAGATGGCTCTAGATTATTTGCCCAAACCCCAATGCTCTATCATACATTGGTCAAGTGGTTAAGGTAATTAGTTCACGACCGTCCTCCCCGGTACGGTGTGAGGGTGCCAAACCTAATAGCGCTATCAACTAATAACCCCGTTGCCTCCCCGGTAACCAATCGGTATATGATGGGACTTAATGATAGAAATGAGTGTAATAACCAACATCCCAATAACCCGACATTCCTCCCCGGAACGATTACCAGATGTCCCTCCACGGGACGCATGCTTGGAAAAAGAGCAGTGAACTCACCTTGGTTTGCTCGGTATGACTAGCTATTTGCTCACACTTAAACAGTCACAGCCTACGGTATTCATGTTTACGTAATTAGTTTTCATTCGCATGGTTCACGTATAATTTACAATCATAATGTGCATTCGAACAACATAACAGTTATTCAAGTTCATACGATTTCACAATTCTCATGTATGTTTCACAACGGTGTTAACAGTTACATGTACTACTCATAACAACTAAATCATGTTTCTCAGTCGACGTTTATATCATTAACAAACAGTAATAGGGTTTCGTCAAAAAGAATCATTCACATCGTTCAAGTTCCAACCACAGTCTGAACTATCGTTTGGGCGGCGAAACTTCAACCGACGAAACACCGAGGTGTTTCGTCGTCATGACAGGTGACGAAATACTAAAGTGTTTCGTCGATATGATGGGTGACGAATCACTAAGGTGTTTCGTCGGTGTGAGGGGTAACGAATCATCAGGGTATTTCGTCGGGATTAACAGCAACCCTAAACACTTCCAATTCCGTTTTGTTCATGACTACACACAGCCAACATGATACTCATACCCAAACAGAATCATCAAAATCGTGCAGTGAACATGGCCGATTACAAGACATCAGATTCTTATCATGTGTGTTCCAATCTACCGGCTTAAACAATAACATATCAAAAACCCTAATAGCGAATCATTCATTATACATACAAACACAACAGTTCTCAAGCATCATATAGTCTAGATCATCAAATCTATTAGAATTCTAACACTGGTTCATCGACGAATAACATGAGCAATTACAGTTTCTCAACAACATAGCAATTCATAACAGATTCGTCACATATCACAACAATCAAGAGTTAACACTAGTGCAAACCGACTAACCGAGAGAGAATGTAGTCTCGCGCTAGAATACCGGATACGTGCTCAGGGAAATCAAACTGAGAAGGCGATGCTTCGTAGAGAGTTTGTTGTCGTCGCTAGGTTTAAAAAGGACTAGGGTTTGAGTTTATGATTGACGGTTTCAATATCACAAGTTTATGTTTTAAATCGTTCTATGTTGAGCCGTAACTACTTGGGCCGACAACCCTTATGGCGAAAGACCTGCTTATCGACGAAATACGTATTTCGCCGGGCATGATGATGACAAAAATACATGTCTTTCGTCGAGTAATACTTATGGCGAAAAACATGGAGTAAAATATATTTAAGACTTCACATTTAACCACCAAGTTTCACATTTTCACATTTTGCCAACCAAACATTACACAATTAACATTCAACATACAAAAACATTACACAATTAACATTCAACATACAAATAACCACACACGACTAACGGGATTGTGAGGCAAGTGATGTGTATAGGAAAGACCTTGAAATCTCGGGTTGTCACATCATCCCCAACTTGAAAGGAATTTCGTCCCGAAATTTGATAAGCAAACCACAACAGCACGATGTTAGATCAGGATGACTGTGGATTTTTCGTAGGTGCCACAGCCTAGCTTATCAATTTATTTTGGTGTCATTCGTATGTTATCACTTGTTTGTGTGTTCATATGTTGTTTATCAATCCTTTTATACGTGCTCGCATATTGCTTGTTTGGCCGCTTTAATAAGAATATTTTTAGTATCATAGTTTTCCTGTTGTTTTTAAAGTAGTTATTTATGTATTTATGTTTCATATGACTCTTGTGTCTAGTTTTGGCTATAAAGCTGAGGGTTTCATTGGAAGTAACATCTTTACTTTTGACATCACACTCTTTCTAGACCTTACCAATAACTTAGCTATGGATGAAATTCTATTGAGTAACATTGTTATTCTAGAAAACCATTTCAAATAACTTGAAGAGGATTAGTGGTTTAAGTAACATTATATAAGAAAACAATATATAAAAACTACAAAAAATGGGTTTTTATTTATTAAAAATTTGAACTGGAAGAGACTCGAAAGCATCCAATAAAAATATTTTTTTTAAATGAAAAGTCACATGAATTTAGATAATAAATCACCGAAGGTATTGATCATACATGTGACCTAAATAAAAAAAAAAAATCTACGGGATAAGGATTATATTTAAGAAAATAAGAAAAAAAATCAAAGAATAATGCATGTGATAAACACATGAGTTTTAAGTAGCAAAGTGCGGCCTTCCAATCTCATTTTTCGCCTCTTTTTCACTTTCAACGCGCTAGGCAACTCTTCTCTCACATCTACGGCCCACTCACTAGGCACCACCACTAACTCCTCAAATCCTATATCGAGTAGTAATGATAAAAGAACTAGAATCTTAAATACCATCCTATATACCTTGGATGGGTGACCAGTTAGGGGATACGGAGTGGGGCGGCAAACAGGTGCGGCAATGGTGTTTGCCGCTCGGGAACATCGCCGCCAACCTAGTTTGCCGTGCGGTTTGGTTACCCCTTCGGCGTTTGATCACCGATCGGTGAGAAGGGAGGGAAGGAGAGAGGGAGTAGTATGTGGTGGGGTCCATGCTATCTCAACCAATCACTTTTTTTTTTAAATGGTTAACCAATTCATGAAGTGTCTGACCATTGTCAACACTTTTGAGCATAGTTTACCACTTTGACATGGCACACTCTCATTGGTTGATTTTGAAGTTTACCACTTTCAAGTGTCTAACAACTCCCTATACCCTTATCCTGGATGGGTGACCGGTTTCCGGTGTTCGAATATAAGATTAGCTTAAAAACTTTATGTGTTTAAAACAAGTGTGGTGTCAAGTTACACCAGCCCAATTAACCAAACCTAACATGAAAAAGATACCTATCTGTATATATCTATACTAGCAGAATGTCCGGGGAGCGACACGTTGCATTGCGATACTCGTTTTTTTGTAGTTTTCTTATTCACATAATATTTATTGTATCATTATTGTGATAGTTATACATCAAAAACGAATTAAATAATCGGGTAATCCATTTTATTGTGTTGCACATGGTTCGATCGGTTCGGTTATTATCCACAACCGAAGCCAAAACCAAAGTCATTGGTTAGTCTATTTTATCAACCAATCACTTTTCGGTTAATCACTTCGGTTTATTCAGTTAGATTGACGATTTTCGGTTTGATTCATTTAATTTCAGTTAATAGCAAAAACCAAACTTGGTCTAAAACTTTTGCTTAAAAATATATGAAATTGAGCTATAAATACATGGAATGAAAGTATAAATATATGTAATGGAGATATAAAATATGAAATATATGAACATGAGGTATAAAAGCTAGAATTATATGAAAATATGAATGATTCGGTTCGATTCAGCTAAGTTTGCTTAAACGAGAATACAAAAAATTGATAATAGGTTTTTGGTTAATTTGGTTTTCAGTTAATTTAGTTTTTGGTTGATCTCGGTTCGGTTTCTTCTCTTTCCGGTTTGGTTTAGGTTAACGATTTACTTATTGCTCACCGATAACTAATTTGGGTTAATAACCAATAGGTGCGCACGTGATGCGGCGGGATACACATGCATTGCCACGGTGTGCATTGTTCGGTTGGTTATATTATTATACTCAACCGAAATCGAGGTCATCGACTAGTATATTTTATTAACCAATCCGTTTTCTGTTAGTCAGTTTGTTTATTCAGTTAGATTAACAGTTTTTGGTTGGATTTATTTAAATAGGTTAATAGCCAAAACCAAACTTGGGCTAAAACTTTTAATTAGAAATACATGAAATTTAGGTATAAATATATGAAATGGAGGTACAAATACATAAAAAAGGGGTATAATTAAGAAATACATGAACTGAAGGTATAAAAGCTAGAAATATATGAACATATGAATTGTTCGGTTCAGTTACTTTTGGTTAAATGAGGGTAGACAATGCAGAAACTAAATCATGGACAATGAAGCTCAAGAAGTAGATTGTGTATCCAACATATCTCGACAACCACATGTTATTCAACCTCAACACTAAAGCGAGGGACAATAACTTTATGCTTTAAACACCAAGATAACAAGTTATTATGAAGAAACACACGATATGTAGACGTGGTTCGACGAGTACTGTACAACCTCCCTAATCGGAGTCTGAATAGGCAGTGACGACAGAAGCACATAGTTCAAGTTCATTATATAATGTAACAGAGAATACGCCTAAGAGCATTAAAATGTTGCTCTCGAGGATCATGCATATAGAGAAAAAATTGTTGAACTGCATATGTGATGAGTGAACGTCAAGTACTATAAAGAACCAACAAGACTTCAAAATAATGAGATAATGAGGGGTCTATAACCGTGGGGGAGGGGGCTAAGATCGGGTTTAGCATTGAACTCCTTGATGGATATTAGATTTCTCAAGATCGATTAAAACACTGAAGCTATCAAGGTACAATCCAAAGAGTTACACATTGAATGAAAAACAAGTTATAATATTTAATAGTTAAATATTAGTTCATGACACGATGTATATAAAATGAGGGAATTAAATATTTAATAGAATAATTATTTGAGAAATAATTACGGTATAACGAGATTCTTGCATTTACGATTTAATTGTTAAATATAACTTATTTTATATTTATCTGATAAACATTAAACTAGAGGGTAGGTTCTATAATTAACTAGTAATAATTTATCTAGTCGTGCCACCAGGTCCGACGCCGCACCACACGTCGTCATCAACCACCGTTGCCGGTCATGCGCTCCACGTGCTGCCTTGTCACCGGTTTTCGTTTCAAAGAGTCGCTTCAGAGGTTTTGTGAGTTCGTGAACTCGTCTACTAGCGAGACGTTGTCGGATCCATTGTATAATCTTTGTGGTTTTTGTCGAGGTATAAATACGAATATAATGCAAATACGAATGTACTCTTGGTGGGAATATTTTATGATTGAAATTATACTCACTTCTGCTCAATTAATAAGTGTTGTTAATTTATAAAATAAATAGTTTTATTTTACATAGTACAATGATTCCCAACAGTGAATACGACTCGCACAAAGACTCCTAAATTCATCCTGAGCCTTTTCTTCCACAAGTCAACCTTACAACTAAATTCATCCCAAGACCAATTAAACAACTAAATCGTCCAAATACTGACTGTTATGATCGAATCAGGTAAGGTTAAAGGTTGCGTTTGCGCTGATGTTGTTTCAGCGAGGAAGGGGAAGGGTCTAGTTCGGGTTCAAGTTCGGGATTGGTTTAAATACCATGCCCGCTGGGTTTATAACACCCAACAGTGTGTGGTGTAGTGGTGATGGTGGCACTTGTTTACCCTGGTGGCCTAAGTTCGAAACTCGGCCAGTGTATGACAACCGTAAAAAATACAGGTATCCGTACAATTAATTAATTTTGATTAGTGCTTAATGACTGTGCTGAATTATACTTGACTGTTTTCTGATTACTGTATCATACATACATGTGCATCACATTTCATACTGTCACATCATTACTACATACAAACACTTAGTGACATAAACGATGCACAAAGCACAGCTAGCACAGTTAGCGGATAACTCAGAAAAATGCTGACGGAGTTCAGTACATAGACAGACAGTGTTTTGAGGCCCAGTATGAGCCAGAGACCAAGTACTACACTAGTATGGTGTGTAGGGAAGTAAGGATCATAAAACTGCTTCACTAGGTGATAGTTTAAGTGCCGGAAAGTGCCTAAAACCCACTTAAAGTGCAGAGTTATGCATTAATCAGCAAAAATCAGAATTTTAACATGCTAGTAACATGCAAAAATATGGCAAAATGGTCCTGAATGCTTTCCTAAGTGTCAGGAATTAAAAGTGTCACAAAAGGGTACTTTAACGAACCGGTATCCAACCAAACAACCGGACACTACCCGAAACACCAAAATTATACTAGAAGCATTGTTTTATATTTTCTTGGCTAGTTATGATCCCCGAACACCTTAACACACTATATAACATACCTTATGCATAACCCCTAAACTAATACACTTAGTTTTCAACTAATTATCTAATATATCATTTAAACTTACACTTAGACCCCCCCCTTCATATTTACGGTCATCAAGGGTGGCCCACCCTTGATCTCCACAATCTTGATGGATCTTGCATAATCTCAAGGGATTTAGGAGTAGATTATGTAGTGTACTATTCCAACATATAACCCAATGGACAATACTCAAAAATTGGATTATAAGTAACCATTATCATCAACACATCTCAACACCACAACTCTCCATCTCCTCCTCTCCCTCTCGGCCGAACATAGCACCACCACCACCACCATTTTTCATCCATCATCCAACCATTCCAAGTTCACTTCAAGGTGTAAGAAGGTGATTAAGAAAGCTTGGTGCTCTTGGATCTTGAAGGACCTCACTCAATTGCTATTATCCTCCACTTTTGTCATCACCATCTCTTGTGTTCATCCCTAGCCTTTGTGCTAGTTGTAAGACTCTCATGATCCTTATTTACTTCATATTTAGTTGGTTAAAAGATGTATTATGTTGTAAATCACAAGAACACTAAAGAACATAATCTTGAATCTTGAACATAAGCTTAACATATGATGAAATATGGATGAAACTATGTTGTTTAGTGTATGAATGATACTTGATTGTTATTTTCTTGAGATTATGATGTTGATCATCATAAGGAGCTTGCTAGATTGTGATTAAACACATGATCTAGCAAGTGAGAGGATGATTATGTGATGAAAAGAGATGATCATCCTCATGTGTAAGCATGAACTTGAAAACAAAATGATTTCTTGAAAAATGATAATCAAGTGAGTTGATAAACTTATAGATCTAAGATTTATGAATGGCTTTTCTAAAAGAACCAAGCTCAAAATATGATTTCTAGAAGACCTTGGTTCATACTTAAACTTATACTATATTTGGTGATGAAACAAGTGTAGAAACACTAGAGAAACAAAAAGATTTCATAAAGAAACGTTTTTGTAAAACATGTGTACAAGTTGTAAACATCCAAATCTTTCAAGAATGGGATTTTTAAAGAAGTAAACACACTTTAAGGGGTAACTAAACCTACTAAAAACACTACCAAGTTACTACAAGTTTTTGTGAAAGATCAAGTTCAGGTTGTTATGTAAATTGTATAGTTTTTGCACTTGGTAAGTGTAAGTTGTTTAGGGATTGGTTGTTGATTGTTTGTGATGTTTTTTGAAAAGAAAATGATATGCTTTAATAGCATGGACACCTCCATTTTTAGGGGAAACCATGGCAAATTTTTTCTAAAAATATAAACACTTAAAGAAATATTTTCTAACAAATATTTACAAGTGTATTTTGATCATAAGTTTTCAATATAAACTTTGCCATAATTTTTGTAACAAAAATACAAATATTGGAGGTTGGTTTTTATAAATAAAAATGGGTGAATATATATATTTAGAATATATATATATATATATATATGTATATATAAAGGACACTTGTGTGAATATTTGTATACGTTGTGAAATAGTTATATTATTTTAGGGTGAAATAATATGACTTAACATATACCAAGAATCACAAGGAATAAAGATATGAGTTACACACTTAATATTGTGAAATTAAACGCAAGAACGTAACTTACAAAATATTACGGAAAATACCATTACAAATATATTTTTGGTAAATCTTATTTTGGATACAAGAAATGAAAATATGATTTTTGTAAATATTACAAAAGTAATATTGTATTTTCGACAAAGAGAAAATATATCATTTTTGGAAGTAAAAATATATTTTCTTAGTATATTTAGAAGATATATGATTTTTGGGAAAAATATATATTTTCTGGACAATACATTATTTTGGGACAAAATAAGTTATTATATATTTTTTAAGGTGAGACTTGAAAATATATTATTTTGGAACTATAAGTACAAAAATACGAATACACATGTATGAGATACCCCCATCATTGGGAAGGAAATACGAAGTTAAATACTTGAGAAATATTAATACAGAAATATTGCTCAAATAATTATTCCAAAACTAAATATAATTTAAGTTGAAATATTAATTAATTTGACAAATAACTATACAACTTGGAATAACATTAGAAACGTAACTCCAAAACATTAATACTAAGCAAAGGCACGACCCGTCCGCCTAACAGACACTAGTACATTGTAGGTAGTCGTGCTTGCTGACGAGATCGGAGTTACTAGTTCTGAAGACGCAATACAATGAGTTCATGTCCCCCTTTTCTTTAAACTGTTTTGTTTATTTACTTCGGGGGTGAAATACATGTTACAAAAGGATTACATACAGATACTATGGGTATGGTTAGCCTAGGAAAGAACCATAGATCATGTGATTGGGTAGGCGGATACTTGGGACCATTAATCCTCGTATAAGGACTGAGGGGCATGAGTGATAGATCTATTTGGGTGTAGCGAGCCCACACCCATGAGGACCAGGGTGGCCCATAGGGTGACTATGTCTTCCTGCCGGAAGCCCGGTGCAACTTTGCTAGGTTTGAGTCATCCTACACCGTCACACATATCAGTGGCCTTGCAAACCATTGGTGATCTTTTCCTTGTTTGCTATCATACCGGGACATTCATACTTACACTGTTTACAAAGGTTTTATACATACTCACGAACACATGAACTCGCTCAACTTTTGTTGATATTTTTAAACTACATGTATTTCAGGAAACTAAGTGGATCTGGCAGGTGTATGCATGTGTTTCAAGCTGCGCTATAAATAAAAGATGTCATACGAGGTCGTAGGGTTTAGGAGATGTATCTTACTCCTGGACGAGATACATGGTCCTAAGCTCGGGTTTGGTTTAAGTTATGTGGTCGAGTCTTCGTGAACTCATTAAAACATGTTATGGTTTGTAACTTAAATTTGGTGTCAACGTTTCAGACAATTATGTTGTGTTATTTTAAAACTTAATCAATGGATGAACATCTTATGGTTCTATCATATAGCATTGTTATGATTGAATGCTATGGTATTAAGAAGTCACACCAATAACCATGCTTCCGCAATAGTCAGGGTGTGACAGCTTGGTGTCAGAGCTTCGATCGTAGCGAACTAGGATTCTTTCTCGAGTCTAGACTACGATCATTAGGGTTCTCACGAAAATGTTTTCACAAACATGTTTTCATTGCATACACAAAATGTCCAGATCCAGGAAACAAACATTTTTACAAATAAAAAACACAAAATACATTTCAAAGAATTCATTTATATTTCAGTCTGAGAGACTGGGGAGTTAGTCTGAGAGACTAGCTGGGTAGTGCAGTCTGAGAGACTGGGGAGTTAGTCTGAGAGACTAGCTGGGTAATTCAGTCTGAGAGACTGGGGAGTTGGTCTGAGAGACTAACTGGGTAGTTCAGTCTGAGAGGCTGGGTAGTCTGAGAGACTAGTTGGGGCAGTCTGAGAGACTGGGAGGTTTAGCCTGAGAGGCTGGGTAGTTGAACTTGAGAAACTGGGAGGTTTTAGTCTGAGAGACTAAGTAGTTCAGTCTGAGAGGCTGGGTGGGATAATCTTGGGAAGACTAGGATTGCATACATGCTTACATTGTTACTACATACATGCTTATTTGATGATTGTTGATATATGTGCATACTTGTGATTGATTTGTTACAGACACCATGTCCTCCTCTAAGAGTGGGGTATCTGACACTGTAGACCCTATGGCCATAGTTTCTGATGATGAGATCATCCCAGAGGATGAGGTTTTTACATCTGACACTACGAGTAGCGATGATGATGATTTCCAGCCGTTTGCTTTACCAGATTTTGGCGATCATATACCGCTAGCTGATGGTTTTCCTGGCGAGGATCTACCTCCTGTTCAGATCCCTGCTCCTTTTCCTCTTGCTGCATTTCCTCTTGAGGATCTGCCTCTTGACGCTATGTCTGACGATGACATCGATCTTTTTATTGAGGGTCCCCCTGAGGGTGCCCAGGATGATGGGGTTCCAGTCGCCGATGTCATTGCTGTTCCGCTTGTTGAGATTCCAGTCATTGAGATTTCTTCTGACCATTCTGGTCCTGATTCATTCGAGTCTGTGTCATCTACTACTTTACACGCACTGGGATTACAACGATATCCCACCGATACTGATTCTGACACAGCTATGTCTGTTGCACCTGATATTCCACACGGTGTTGATCATGATTTTGAGTTTGATGATGAGTTGGATCCTGTCTTTCCACACGACTTTGACCCTGAGCATGAGATTGAGTTTGTCCCCGATGATCATCCTTTTGAGGCACCTGTCGTTCCTGACGATCAGCTCTTTGATATACCCGCTGATCTTGAGCTTGCACCAGCTGACCCTAAGCCTTTGATTGCACCCGAGCCCATACCTACCCATGATCCTCTACCGGAGCATGACCCTGTTGACATTCCAGTTATTGCACCACTGTTACCTGACCCGATCCATGCACCTGCTGATCATGCTCCTTTCGCAGCCCAGATAGATCCTCGTTATGCATTCACCCGCAATGGGTGGATAAAGGACGACGACGACTTGCCTCCTTTTGTTAGACCTGTTACTCCCCCACCTGCACCTGCACCTACACATGCACCAGCTGATATCGCCCCGTTTCACCCACATATGTCTGACATTCACCGCACTGATCTACCGGTCACGTTCCTACAGGATATCCCTCCTCCCCGTCCAGGGGAAGGTCCATCGAGTCAGCAGCCCAGTCACATACCACCTGTGTCAGCAGCCTTTCCTTTCATGCCACCATTTGCACCTGCTACACATACTGCACCTTCTGCTTCTGCACCATCAGGCGAGCCACTGATTTGGTTTCCGCCCAACACGATGCCTGTTTCTGATCCATATCATCCCTTCCATTACACTGGATATACGAGAGATGATATGCTTTTGTCCTTACAGCTCCAGCAGGAGATGTTGTGTCGCAGAGTCATGGATCTCGAGAGGATTCCGCGTCCTCCACCTTGCACTTATCAGTCACCATTCACGACACCACCCGCTCCTCTCCTGCCATACCCAGACTTTGATGTTCGTTTCCTTACTATGGAGTAGCATGTTAGCTATCTGTTGCGTATCGTCCATGCCCTCGAGAAGGAGCTAGCGCGTCTGTGCAGTTTGCTATTCGTTCCTCCACCTCCTCCTCCTCCACCATCAGCATAGCAGTTTTTGGTTTTATGCAGGTAGCATACTTTTGGTGAGAGTGCAGCTATTGAGCCCAGATTGCACAGCTTTTTGAAGACCACAATTCTTTTGACTTTTGATTGTTGTAGTTTGATGGATAGTTTGGGCAAGGGTGATGTGACCCTGTAGTCCTTTTTGGTTGTGATATGATACATTTGATGAACTTGTAAAACTGTAATTGTGGTCATTGATTTATGAAAGCTCAATCGCAACATTCTCATTACATACATTATTGAATTACGTGTTTGTGTTATGACATGGGATGTTATGTGTTTACTTGCGTTGATATTACATACGCATACTACATACTTATATGCATAAGACCTGACCTATACAAACTTCTTATAGAAGATGCCTCCACGAAGGGAAACTCAATTGCCCACTACTGAGGCCGAGTTACAAGAACGGATTTCACGAGCGATAGCAGAGCACGAGGCCTCACGCGCTGAAACTAGCGGGGGTACCTTGAGAAACAACCCACCCCATGGTAATGTTTAAGTCACTTGAGACACATTACGTTACATTTGGATATTCCATGTGTGTTTGCTAATGCTTTCTGTGAATGATGTTACTTGTACAGGCTTTACCTATAAGCAGTTTTTAGACTGTAAACCGCTGAATTTCGACAGCACCGGGGGTGCTGTGGCCTTTGTTAGATGGACGGAGAAGACCGATTCAGTGATAAGAATGAGTAAATGTGCACCGAAACATCAAGTCACCTACATCTCCGGATTGTTCTTAGACGGAGCGCTTTCATGGTGGAATCTCCAAGTCCAGAACCTGGGAGAGGCAGCAGCATATGCTTTGACTTGGAATGAAATGAAGGAACTCATGCGTAAAAAGTATTGCTCCAGGGCCGAAATTCAAAAATTGGAAACAGAGTTTTGGAGCCTCAAGATGGATGGCCCCAAAATTGCGGAGTATGTGCAGAGATTTCACGATCTATCTCACGTGGTACCATACATGGTTAGTCTGGAATTCAAGCGCGTTGAGCGTTTCATTTGGGGGTTGGCACCTCAGATTATGAGTATGGTGACGATGTCAAAACCTGCTACGATCACCGAGGCTATCGACCTGAGTGTGGCACTAACTGAAGAAGCAATCAGGTTAAACAAGTTTTCGATCTCTGACCAGAAGAAGAAAGAGACTCACGTTGAGTCATCGGGTGAGAACAAAAGGAAGTTCTCAAACTTCAAGAAAGGTACCAGCAGTGCTAACAAGAAGGAAGAGGCAAACGCACAAGCCAGGGCCAAAACTGGTGCTGAAAACAAAGGAAAAGGGTACATGGGCACCTTGCCCAAATGTGATGCGTGTCAGTTGCATCACAATGGAAGATGCGAGTCTTATGGAAGAGTTGGTCACTCGAAGGAGAAATGTTGGGTTGGTACTGGGCGTGGTAACAATGGTCAGAGAGGTTATGGCAACAACAACCATGGTGGAAATGGATACGGAAACCGCCCTCAAGGAGGAAATGGCGGTAACGGAAATCGTGGTAATTTTGGGAATCAAGCTGGTAATGGAAACCGTGGAGCGAATAACAATCAAGGTGGTAATGGGAATGGTAATGGTCAAGGACCAGGTTGTTTTAACTGTGGAGACATGGGGCATTTCAAGAGAGAGTGCCCAAAGCTCAATCAAGCACACGGAAGGGTTTTCCACATCGGTGCGAGGGAAGCTCGCCAAGATCCAAATGTGGTCACTGGTACGTTCCCTATCAACTAACGCTTTGCATCTGTGTTGTTTGATACTGGTGTCGATTATAGTTTTGTATCACTAGAATTTAAGAATATTGTCACACCCCTTTCTAAGGCGGAAGCACGAGGTGTGATCATGAAAGGTTTTCATTGCATACGATTGGTAAACATACTACATGCTCATAAAAATAACTTCAAATGCAAAACATTACATAACTGGAATCGTAGTTTAAGTGTTTACAACACGAGACAGCATATTGTCTTAAAAGTTACAACTTTATTCAACGATAAACACAAACGACATCCAAGAGCATGAGTAAGACCGCGCGCACATCCACTTTTAGTTACCTGAAATACATGTGAGTTTTGGAAAAACGTCAACAAAATGTTGGTGTGAATTCATGCAGTTCTTGTATTGAACGTTTGTATACTTTGTATTAAAAACATGGTATGTATCTTGTATAAATCAAGTATTCTTGTATAAATCATGTATTCTCGTATAAATCAAGTATTCTTGTATAAATCATGTATTCCTGTATGTATCAAGTTGTTAATGGGTTGCAAGGCCATTAACATGTGACACGACATAGGAAGCAACCAAACCATAGGCATTTTTCTAGTTGTCGATTCTGAGACACAAAAGCACTACTCGGTACTCATTCTCACCAAGAGTGTGGCTGCCCGAAACCTGTTAGATCTAACCTTTTGTTCTGCGGTCTAGGTATATTGTTGATTAATGGTGCTTTTGGTACCCTATTCGTGACACGATTTCTCGTATCATGTATCATTTCTCGTATCATTTCTTGTATCATTTCTCAAAACGCATCATACTTGGTACTAGTTATCACCAAGAGTGCTTCTTGTTTTTGTATCCATTATACCATTTGTAAACATTGTAATATTTGTAACATGTATTTCACCCCCAAAGTTATAAAACTGAAAACAGTTAAAAGAAAAGGGGGAGCATGAACTCACAACTTTGCGTTCCTGCGTCGTAAACTTCACCGGATTTGCTTATCTAGCGTCGTGACCTAAACGCGTTTTATTAACGTTAGTCACTAGACTTGTATCGCACAAGTACAAGTCACTATCTTTTGTATATGATTTCTTGTGTTAAAAATAATTTATATTTTTAACTATGTATCTTACTTATATTATTTTCTCAAAAATAAATATAAGTATCTTGTATTTTTCACCCGAATTATGTATTTTGTTCGAAACTTCATTTCATGTTCATAACTTGTCCAAGTTATTTATTCTATCAAGTAATATATTTTCATAAATACATTTTCTTGTATTTGTCTAAGTATGTTGTATGTGTATTTTTTGTATCTTTACTCCTTAGAAGTATTTAATGTATTTTCAAGCCCTAATACACTATTACATGTAATACATACTACATACACTTAGCACAAAATTTGGTGATCAATAAATATATATATTTTCTCAAAAATATACATACTTAATATCAATTTTTAATCTTGAAGAAATCATCATTTCTTAACACAAAAATTAGGGAAACCTTGGTAAATATTTTTAGATACATTTTTAGGGGATAAGTTTCTCAAAAACTTATATTTTTCTAAGTGTCAAAATTTTATAGAAATTTTGACAGAGTTTCCCCTAAAAATGGAGGTTCCCCATGTTTTCAAAACATGTGTTTATTTTCTTTTAAATCATCTCATCAATCAACAACTTAATCAAGACTTACCATAAGCCAAAAATCATGTAAATCACACTATATCATGAACTTGAAGTTTTTGTAAAAACTTGTAGTAACCTACCATGTTATTTAGTAGGTTTAGTTACCCTTAAAAACATGGTTGTTTGTTTGTAAATCTCATTCTTGAAGGAGTTAGTCATTTACAACTTGTAAGATGGTTTTCTTAAAAATATTTCTTTTGTATTTTTCTTGTTTCATAAGTGTTTACACACTTATTTTTCTAATAAAAATAGTGTAGGTTTAAGTAAAAACCAAGATCTTCTAAAAATCATTTTTTAAACTTGGCCTTTCTTGGAAAATTATTTATAAATCTTGGATCTATAAGTTTACTAGCTCACTTTGTTTATTACTTTTCAAGAAATCATTTTTACTCATCAAGTTCATGTCCTTACAAGAAGATGATTATTTCATGTTGTTACATAATCATCTCCTAACTTGCTAAATCATGTTTTTAATCATAATCTAGCAAGTTCCATGTAATGATCAACATCAATATTTCTAGTAATCATCAAGCAAATATCATTCATATACTAAACAATATCATTCCATCCATATATCATCATATGTAAAGCTTTATGTTTCAAGATTCATGTTCAAGTCTTTTAGTGTTCTTGTTATTTCAACTTAATATATCTTTTATCCACTAAAAATGTGAAGTAATAAGAGTTACAAGGAGCTTACTACTAGCTTCAAGCTAGGGAAGAAACAATGGTGAAGATTGAGTGGATAAAAGCACACGGAAGAGGTCATTGATGATCCGCAAGCTCCAAGCTTCGTTAGTGACCTTCTTATACCTCAAGACAACCTTGGAATGGATAGATGATGATTGAAAGATGGTGGTGGAGGGAGGCCGAGAACAAGGTGAGGGAGAAGGAGGTGTGTAGGTGAAGTGATGAATGAGGTTAATGATCTCTATTTAACCATGCTTTGTTTAACCATTGGACCTTATTCTCCCCAAGTACATGACCATATCTACTAGTGAATCAATTAAGAACCTTTAATCAAATCAACCAAATCGTTTAATTAGGCATGTGGCTGATTTTATTAGGATATGGGGAGGGGTCTAAGTGCAAATTTTTAACCATAAAGCTATCTTGTAATCCAAATCCAAGGTTATGATCTTTAAGAGATCTTATAAGATTTCATAGAATCAAGGGAGATCTTAAGTAAGATTGTGCAAGATCAAGAGGATATTAGTGGGGGCCACTCCCATGACCGTCCACCTTTAGGGGGGGGGGGGGGTAAATGTAAGATTGATGGTAATTAGTTATCTTATAATTCAATTCCAAGCATATAGTCACAAGTGTTAATTAATTAGATATTGTAGTGGGTGTTAGGGTGCTCGGGCATCATAACTAATCAAGAAATAATTGAACAATGCTTCTAGCAATATTTTGGTGTTCCGGGTAATGTCCGGTTGTTCGGTTAGATACCAATTCGTTAAAGTGCTACATTGCACCGCTTAGTGTTCTTTAAGTGCCCTTTTGTGATACTTTCAATTTCCGACACTCAGGAAAATATTCTGGATCAATTTGTCACATTTTTGCATGATACAATCTTGTTATATTGCTGAATTATATAAAATTCAGCTTTTAAAGTGTATTTCGGGTGCTTTTTAGTGCGTATTTTAGCTTCCGGAAAGTCTATATATAAACCCTTGTATGTACTCTTGGGTTTTAATGTATTCTCGTCGTTGGACCTACACCTAGGCTCCAATTCTATTGTCTAACTGCTTTCTGCAGAATTGTTGACACAATGTGTCTTACCGGTGAGTTTACTAGTATTTTTGACGCAACGCAATCATAAAGTAATTCTTGTAGTATAAAACGTGCATGAATTCACTTGTATAACATGTAATCAGGCAATGTTGACATTTAAGCACATAATTGCAGTCATTAAATAATAATTAAAGTGTACGAAAATTACCGGTTTGGTGCCAGTTGTCACAAATATACTTGGGTTGTAGCCAGTAAGCTAGACATTCTGTATTCAATAGAACTAGCAAATGGAAAGCTAGTAGAAGCGAATGAAGTTATTAGGGGTTGTGTAATAGAGCTTGGGGAGCACGAGTTTACACTTGATCTACTGCCAGTCGAGTTGGGAAGCTTTGACGTGGTGGTAGGGATGGATTGGTTGTCAAGCAACCGAGCAGAGATTGTATGTCACGAGAAGGCCATTCGCATTCCGATGGCAAATGGAGAAACAATTGTGGTGCATGGAGAGAAGCACGATACGCCCCTAAGGATCATCAGTTGTTTGAAGGCTCAAAAGTGTTTGCAGAAAGGATGTGTTGCCTTCTTGGCACACATTGTGGACAAAGAAGCCGCTAAGCTAAAGCTAGAAGACATTCCAGTCGTGAAGGAATATCCTGAAGTCTTCCCCGAAGACTTGCCAGGATTGCCGCCACAGCGACAAGTCGAGTTCCACATTGACCTAGTTCCAGGTGCTGCGCCTATGGCTAAAGCACCTTATCGACTTGCGCCTTCAGAAATGCAAGAGCTGTTAACGCAACTTCAGGAGCTATTGGATAAGGGATTTATCAGACCAAGCTTCTCGCCTTGGGGAGCTCCAGTTTTGTTCGTTAAGAAGAAAGATGGTAGTTTCCGCATGTGCATCGACTACCGAGAGCTAAACAAATTGACCATTAAGAACCGGTATCCTTTACCAAGGATTGATGATCTGTTCGATCAACTGCAAGGTTCAAGTTTTTACTCCAAGATCGATCTTCGATCGGGTTATCACCAGTTGAGGATTCAAGAGGAGAGTATTCCAAAGACGGCCTTTAGGACCCGATATGGACACTACGATTTCCTGGTTATGCCGTTTGGGTTAACGAACACGCTAGCAGTTTTCATGGATTTGATGAATAGAGTTTGTAAGCCGTACCTCGATAAGTTTGTGATCGTGTTCATTGACGATATTTTAATCTACTCGAAGACGAAGGAAGAACATGAGCAACATCTAAGAGCTATCTTAGAGTTGCTCAAGAAAGAGAAGTTGTACGCGAAGTTCTCAAAGTGCGAGTTCTGGTTGCGCGAGGTTCAGTTCCTTGGTCACGTGGTTAACGGAGATGGAATCCATGTGGATCCCACAAAGATCGAGGCGATCAAGAATCGGGAGACTCCGAAGACGCCAACCGAGATCTGTCAATTCCTAGGCTTGGCTGGGTATTATCGCATATTTATTGAGGATTTCTCGAAAATCGCTCAACCTTTGACCTCCCTTACTCAGAAAGACAAAAAGTATGAATGGGGAGACAAGCAAGAAGAAGCATTTCAGTTGTTGAAAAACAAGCTTTGTGATGCACCGATTTTAGCCCTACCCGAAGGCACTGACGAATTTGTGGTATATTGCGACGCCTCGCGTCAAGGTTTAGGCTGCGTGCTGATGCAGCGACAGAAGGTTATAGCCTATGCTTCGCGCCAGTTGAAGATTCACGAGAAAAATTACACCACGCATGATTTGGAATTAGGCGCAGTGGTGTTTGCATTAAAGATCTGGCGACATTACCTGTATGGCACGCGATGCACAATCTTACTGATCACAAAAGCTTACAGCATATATTCGATCAGAAAGAGCTTAACATGAGACATAGACGATGGGTCGAGTTGTTGAACGACTATGATTGTGAAATCAAGTATCACCCAGGGAAGGCGAATGTGGTCGCAGATGCTTTGAGTCGAAAAGAAAGAATCAAGCCTATAAGGGTTAGAGCTTTGGATATGATTATTCAAACGGACCTCTCATTACGCATTCGTGCCGCACAGAGATAAGCTCTTAAGGAAGAGAATCTTGAGAATGAATATCTCCGTGGGATGGAGAAGCAGCTAGTACCCAATGATGAAGGAACGTTGTGCTTCATGAAACGAATTTGGGTTCCTCTTTTCGGTGGTCTACGAGACGTTATTTTTTATGAAGCCCACAAGTCCCGGTACTCGATCCATCCAGGATCGGATAAAATATACCAAGATTTAAAGGATTTCTATTGGTGGCCGAGATTAAAAGGCGATGTTGCAACGTATGTTGGCAAATGTTTGACTTGTGCCAAGGTAAAGGCCGAATATCAGAAGCCTTCAGGTCTTCTGCAACAACCTGAAATACCCATGTGGAAATGGGAGCAGATTTCAATGGACTTTATAACGAAATTGCCAAGGACACCCAGAGGTTACGATACGATTTGGGTAATCGTGGACCGTCTGACCAAATCTGCACACTTTTTGCAAATCAAGGAGAAAGACAACACTAGCAAGCTTGCTGAGCTATACCTCAGAGAGATAGTTGCACGGCATGGAGTGCCTCTCTCGATCATTTCTGATAGAGACGGAAGGTTTGTGACAAGGATCTGGCAATCCTTCCAAGAAGCCTTTGGTTCTCAGCTGAATCTGAGTACTGCATTCTGTCACACCCCCAAAATCCACCATGCGGAGTACCACCGCTTGGAGGCGTGACGTGACCAGGATCAAGCCACCAATAATATTGAACAAGCATGTAAGTAGTTTGTAAAATCCAACACAATACAATTGGTGTCTAAACAAAACATAGTTTAAGTTGCAAGCGGAAGCATAAAGTTTAAAACCAAATCATAAGTTTAAACGTTTCAAATGTTTAGCATGGTACACAGTTGTCCATGTCCCACAACGACTCTTCCCACTCCGATGCAAGCTCCATAGATACCTAACGACCTGCAAGGCATGTAACAACGAGTCAACAACAAAGTTGAGTGAATTCACAGTTGGTTGTTTAGTTATAGTGTTCGTGAATCATTTGTTTATTTCGTAAACCAAGTATCTTATTTATCTGTATCGCGGTTTCCCAAACATGTTTGCGATGATTAGTGGCCGGATCGCGGTTTCCAAAACATGTGTGCGATGATTAGTGGTCGTATCGCGGTTTCCCAAACATGTGTGCGAAGATTAGTGGGGCCTTCCCATGTGTCGACTAGTCGTATTTGTACGTGCCCTTCTTGATCCAAGGACCGTAGCGAGTGTGGGTGTACGTAGGTTTTACGTACGTGCCCTCCAATCTGAGGACGGTGAAAAGTATGAGTGTACGTAGGTTTTACGTACGTGCCCTTCAATCCGAGGATAGTAAAAAGTAGTTTAATAGAAATGATAGTACAAGTAGTTATTCAATCCCATTCCCAACCCCTGGGAATCCCATGCCTTAGAAAGAGTGTGAACTCACCTCGGTTGCTCGGTTTGACTCTCAAAAGTAGCTAACAGTCAACGTAGGTCAATCACGTCCTAGTACGATTACCACTTAGTTTATTAGTGACTTCAAATAGAACACAAAGTTCCTACACGTATCTATCACATAACATGCATCGCTTTACCAGTTTATGCCCATATAAGTTTCCCATCCATTCCCCACTCAAAATCAAACATACGATAATGCACATAACATATATAACATGTTAGATCATTCACGGATAGCATTCTCGACAATTAGACACGCAAGTCACAACTTATCTCAATTCAGCATTTATTTTCAAAACCGGCTGTTTTCGGACATTTTAATAAAATAGTTAAATTATTCCAAAAATTCCCAAATTTTTACAAGATGTCTTAAACGTTCCATATTTTATTGTGTAAAAATATCGGGGTCCGGTTCGTTACCAATATTTTATAGAAAATCGTTTACCGAACTGTGATCAGATTTGTCACATTCTGATCACAGTTTACGGAATAATTCGTCTAAAATTCCTCGTAAGTCCGTTTGTCGAAATTCCAGTTGGGGGGGGGGTCACAAATACATCAGTGACCATCTTTGATAAAAATTTCAGGGGCTGGTTCGGTTTAGATTTCAAGTTGTGACTGAAAACGTATGACCCATTTTACTGTAGTTAAAATCATCCTTAGCTGCTGTCACGAAAATAGATTTTTAAAATAGTAACCGACCTCAGAAAAATACAATTCTAGCGCCATTTTCTTCGTTTTTCGAAAAGACCCGATTTAGGCTTTAGAAATTCCGTTTTTCAATTTGTTAAAGTCTGTTTACGGCCTGTTGAATGCGGCTGAAAAAGTACATCAGAATGCTGTTTCGTGGTTTAAGCATTACTAAATCGCATCAACGAGTGTCCGAACAATGGATTTAACAAGAAACCAACAATCAAACATCAAGTATGATTTAACCCACCCTCATACCAACAAGATTCCGCTTCATGATTCAGACATAAGTAAACTTTTATGTAGCTTTTATGTTCATAACTCATGTTTCACATTTTCTAGTATTCTTGTAACTTAGTGATTTAAACAACAACACATCATACTACAAATCATAAATTTGAACAAGATGAACCAAGGCAAAATGAGACTTACTACTAGCCTCTAGCTAGGGATGAACTCTAGTGAAGAAATGTGATGAGGAAAGGTGAAAAACTAAGCAAGAACAATGCTCCTTTGAAACCCCTTCAAGTTGCACCTTCCATGGATGAACACTAAGCTTTGAATGAACTATGTAAATGAAGAAGATGAAGATGTAAGGGTGAGGGTGGTGGATTCGGTTGTGGTGAACCGAATGAGAGAGAGAGAGTAGAGTGATGAGGGTTGAGTGTGAATCTATGGAATGATTGTGTAGGATGCACTTCATAATTATAAGGATCCTTTCTAATATCTTGTCCACTCTATCAAGTAAGCAATCAAATAAGATATAGAACAAATCAAAGAAATATTGTGGGGATCCTTGTGGGTCCACTTGTGAACCGAAATCGGTTTAGGGGGGGGGGGCTTGATGTAAGTTTGTAACTTAGTTGGTAAATACAAGTTCCATTCTAAGTACATAATTCCATAAACTAGTTAGTAAGGAAACTAGTGGGTGTTTAGGTAAACGGGGATCACGATTAGCCAAGAATAATAAAATAACGTGTTTGACAAATATTTGGTGTCCCGGGTAATGTCCGGTTGTTCGGTCGGGTACTGTTCCGTTAAATCGCTTAATTGTTCCGTAAGGCGTCTTATTTATATATTTTTGTAACGAAATTAATTCCTAACACATAGGAAAACATACCGGACTTTTTAGTAACTTTTCTGTATACTACTAGTATGCTAACACGCACATGTAAGTATAACATAGAAATCAGAGAGCAGTTAAATGATTCAGCACAGTCATTAAGCACTTTAATTATCATTTAATAAATTGTACGGATTACATGTAATTCTGAGGGTTGTCACATGCTCCCCCTGTTAAGAGAATTTCGTCCCGAAATTTAGCGCGTGGTTACTGAGGAAGCTAGTTAAGTTGCGTTGTTTTCCTGATTTTCCTGGGGTGTCACATCATCCCCCCGTTGATTTGGAATTTCGTCCCGAAATTCTGCAGTAGCTTCAGCCTCAGTAGTGGTTGCGTTTTTCTTAAACAGTTGGGGATACTTGAGTTTCATTTGGTCTTCTCGTTCCCAGGTATACTCTGGGCCACGACGAGCATTCCAACGAACTCGAACCTGAGGTATCCTGGTACGCTTGAGGATCTTAACATCTTGATCCATAATCTCTACTGGTTCCTCGACGAATCGCAGCTGGTCGTCGATTGTGAGTTCCTTGAGAGGAACTATGAGGGTCTCATCTGACAGACACTTTTTCAGATTCGACACATGGAATACGTTGTGAACTCCACTAATTTCTTCAGGTAGATTCAACCTGTAGGCGACTTTGCCAATTTTCTCAATGACTTCGAATGTTCCGACATAACGCGGATTGAGTTTGCCTCGTTTGCCAAAGCGGACTACACCTTTCCAAGGTGAGACTTTGAGTAGCACTCGATCCCCAACCTGGAGCTCGAGTGGTTTTCTTCCCTTATCAGCATAACTTTTCTGACGGTCACGAGCTGCCGCCATTCGCTGTCGTATCTGAGCAATTCTCTCGGTGGTATCTACCACAAGTTCTGGGCCAGTGATTTGGCTGTCACCAACTTCTGCCCAACAGAGAGGTGATCGGCATTTGCATCCGTATAATGCCTCAAACGGAGCGGCTTGGATGCTGGTGTGGTAGCTGTTGTTGTACGAAAACTCCACTAGCGGGAGGTGCTTTTCCCAGCCATTACCAAAATCGATTACACATGCCCTAAGCATGTCTTCAAGGGTTTGGATGGTGCGTTCAGACTGCCCACCCGTCTGTGGGTGATAAGCGGTGCTCATATCTAAACGTGAGCCAAAAGACTTGTGCATTGCTTGCCACAGTTCAGAAATAAAACGCGCGTCACGATCGGAAATGATGGAGGTTGGCACTCCGTGCCTTGATACCACTTCCTTTAGGTAAATGTCTGCAAGAGTAGAAAACTTATCCGTTTCTTTGATAGCCAGAAAATGTGCAGACTTGGTCAGTCGATCTATGATACACCCAAATGGTGTCATTTCCGCGTTGAGATTTAGGCAGGCCAGTAACGAAATCCATGGAAATTTGCTCCCATTTCCATTTAGGTATCTTTGGTTGTTGAAGTAGGCCTGATGGTTTCTGGTATTTGGTCTTGACTCTCGCACAAGTCAAGCACTTACTGACGTAGGTTGCTATGTGGGCTTTCATGCCAGGCCACCAGTATGTGGTCTTGAGGTCGTGGTACATCTTGTCCGAACCAGGGTGTACCGAATAACGAGACTTATGTGCTTCATCCATCACAAGCTCGCGTAAGTTGCCATAGTGTGGAACCCAAATACGCCCTGTTACATAGTAGGCGCCGTCTTCCTTTTGTTCTAGCCGTTGCCTCGATCCTCGTAAGGATTCAGCCCTGATGTTTTCTGCTTTCAATGCTTCGACCTGGGCATCTCGAATTTGAGCGGGAAGGTTGGATTGGATGGTAAGCTGTAAAGCACGTACACGCTTAAGTATGGTATCCTTTCGACTGAGGGCGTCTGCCACCACATTGGCTTTGCCCGGATGGTACTTGATCGCGCATTCGTAATCGTTCAAGAGCTCAACCCATCGGCGTTGACGCATGTTTAACTCCTTTTGCTTGAAGATATGCTCGAGACTCCTGTGATCGGTGTAAATGGTGCACTTGGTACCGTACAGGTAATGTCTCCATATCTTAAGCACGAATACAACTGCTCCCAGCTCCAGATCGTGAGTGGTGTAGTTTCTTTCGTGAACTTTAAGTTGGCGCGATGCGTAGGCAATGACCTTGTCACGTTGCATCAATACGCAACCAAGTCCTTGAATGGAAGCATCATAGTAAACCACAAAATCATCTGTGCCTTCAGGAAATGAGAGGATAGGCGCGCTACAAAGTCTATCTTTAAAGTGCTGAAATGCGGACTCCTGTGCATCTCCCCAACGATAGGTGACACCCTTCTGAGTCAGTGAAGTGAGAGGTTGCGCAATCCTTGAGTATCCTGCCAAACCCAAGAATTGGCGGATTTCTGTTGGTGTACGGGGTGCAGGCCAGTTCCTGATCGAATCAACCTTGGATGGATCCACATGAATTCCATCCTTGTTTACCACATGGCCTAGAAAGTGGACTTCGCGAAGCCAGATGTCACATTTCGAAAACTTGGCATACAACTGCTCTTTTCGAAGAAGTTCCAGCATAAGTCGTAGATGCTGCTCGTGTTCCTCCTGACTCTTAGAATAGATCAGGATATCATCGATGAACATAATAACGAACTTATCTAGGTAAGGTTTGCATACTCGGTTCATGAGATCCATGAAGACCGCTGGTGCATTCGTCAGCCCGAATGGCATAACCAGAAACTCGTAATGGCCGTAACGAGTTCTGAATGCTGTTTTGGAGACGTCCTCATCTCGGACTCTCAGCTGGTGGTATCCCGATCTCAAATCAATCTTGGAGTAATAGCTCGATCCTTGCAACTGGTCGAATAAGTCATCAATGCGCGGGAGAGGATAAGGATTCTTTACGGTCACCTTATTGAGTTCACGGTAGTGGATGCACATTCTGAAGGTACCGTCTTTCTTCCTTATGAATAACGCTGAAGCTCCCCAGGGCGAAGAGCTAGGATGAATAAAACCTTTTTCCAAAGTTCTTGTAATTGCTTGGACAGTTCTTCAAGTTCTGATGGAGCTAGACGATAAGGTGCTCGAGCTATGGGCGCTGCTCCAGCAGCTAGCTCGATTTGAAACTCGACTTGTCGATGAGGCGGAAGACCAGGTAATTCCTCAGGGAATACCTCAGGAAAATTACGTACAATAGGTATGTCTTCTATCTTCCTTTCTTCTGAAGATGTATCAGAAACGAGGGCTAGGATAGCAGTGTGGCCCTTCTGCAAACACTTTTGGGCCTTAAGGAAAGAGATAATGCCTACAACAGCACCACTCTTGTCGCCATGAATCATGAGAGGTTCTTTACCAGAACGAGGGATGCGGACAATCTTCTCGTTGCAAAGAATTTCTGCTTGCTGATGAGATAACCAATCCATCCCATTAACAACGTCGTTCCCCGACAGGAGTGTTACATGGTTGGCACAACAAGAACTAGCTGAAGAAGGATGACCGTCGTACCGGTCTGTAGTGTTAAGGTTCACTGAAATTTCCATCGAAGTTGTTGGGCTCCCCTCATGCGAAGGGGGATAATTCACCTTGATCGATGAACTTAGATGAGTTTGAAGTTTATCGAGTTGGTAAGCAACCAAATTTAGAGGAGTTTCCTTAGGTCGGGCGAATGAATCCAAAATACGTCTGCGTAGTCATAGGGTTCCAAAGAAAAGACTTGAAAACGTGTTCAAGAGATTATGATCGTATCAACAATGCATCACCATCCTCAAGGTTTCGAGGGGGGTCACCAATGATCGGGAGTCGAGCCTTCCAACTTTTCTAAACCAGAGGGTGTTCGTTTCGGTGCCTCAGCATGGGGAAGCGAGAACGTAATGTCACTGTAGTGAGAGAGTGATGGTTTGGTCTAAGCCAATGGTAGAAATTGGACATATCATTAATCAACAATCATGTGTCGATGCAAAAGCTAGCGCAAGGATTTTGCCTAATAAAGAAGACTATCATGGAATTTAAAATACGACTCTTGTAGTGTAGGAGGGATAAGGTAGATGTATAGATCATCGTGTTCACCTGTAGGTTGTGTGATCCATAACCCCGTCCTCGAATGTCCTGAAGACAATCCCATCAGGATAGGCATCCATTCGTTAAGTGGGGTATACGAGAGAGCTAATCAAGTAGAATTAGAATAAACCATTCAACAGGGTTGTAAGGTGGTCTTGTGACGGGTGAAAATCGTGGTATGGTTATTGGTTTTCATTAAATTGGTTGTCAATCGAAGCGATAGGAAATTAACGAGGTTCATGCGAAGAATCGAGTGAAATAGGGATCCAACAATAACCGAAGGATTTGACCAGCTAATCTATTGTCTATAGGTAATCTCCAGTAGTGGTGCGGGGCGGCATGGCACAAAAGGGAAGTTCATTGCATCGCGGTCGCGCGAGTGTATCACTTGTCCAAAACAGAGTAAGGTTTCGTGTTGCATAACGACAAACGCGTGTAACTGTGACTGCTTCGCTTCTGGCGACTATGACAGGTGAAGGTAACAAAGTTCGTCAACCGGGATGCGTGGGTATTGTTCTCCCAAGCCCGAGTTCGTGCAAGCCAAGTCTGGTCTTCGCGGATGTTGACGTACGAACTGGCTGTACGGAGGGTCTGATGGCGACGTCGTGTCGAGGTAAACGTGCGAGTAGATAGAATGCATAAGCAGCCGTTGTAGCGGGGTGTCAAGAGATCAGGAAAGAATTTGATCACTACGCGTCAGTTTCAAGTAAACAGTTGGGTGTCATAAAGAACGCAGTAGGGCTAGTAGACAACATGTTATTACCCTAAATAAACATACCATATACAGCACACCATGCAAAGGTAATATAGCAAGTAGGCAATATAAACTTAAATCATACCACCTAAAGTGTTGAGTCTTGCACGTGGAGCGAAGCGTCGTTGTGGATCGTTGAGCACTGTACAGGTTATAGTCTGGTTTTATCAAAAAGTTTTTCCCTTTTTAAAACCAAGTTCACTATAACCAATGGCTCTGATACCAATCTGTCACACCCCCAAAATCCACCATGCGGAGTACCACCGCTTGGAGGCGTGACGTGACCAGGATCAAGCCACCAATCATATTGAACAAGCATGTAAGTAGTTTGTAAAATCCAACACAATACAATTGGTGTCTAAACAAAACATAGTTTAAGTTGCAAGCGGAAGCATAAAGTTTAAAACCAAATCATAAGTTTAAACGTTTCAAATGTTTAGCATGGTACACAGTTGTCCATGTCCCACAACGACTCTTCCCACTCCGATGCAAGCTCCATAGATACCTAACGACCTGCAAGGCATGTAACAATGAGTCAACAACAAAGTTGAGTGAATTCACAGTTGGTTGTTTAGTTATAGTGTTCGTGAATCATTTGTTTATTTCGTAAACCAAGTATCTTATTTATCTGTATCGCGGTTTCCCAAACATGTTTGCGATGATTAGTGGCCGGATCGCGGTTTCCAAAACATGTGTGCGATGATTAGTGGTCGTATCGCGGTTTCCCAAACATGTGTGCGAAGATTAGTGGGGGCTTCCCATGTGTCGACTAGTCGTATTTGTACGTGCCCTTCTTGATCCAAGGACCGTAGCGAGTGTGGGTGTACGTAGGTTTTACGTACGTGCCCTCCAATCTGAGGACGGTGAAAAGTATGAGTGTACGTAGGTTTTACGTACGTGCCCTTCAATCCGAGGACAGTAAAAAGTAGTTTAATAGAAATGATAGTACAAGTAGTTATTCAATCCCATTCCCAACCCCTGGGAATCCCATGCCTTAGAAAGAGTGTGAACTCACCTCGGTTGCTCGGTTTGACTCTCAAAAGTAGCTAACAGTCAACGTAGGTCAATCACGTCCTAGTACGATTACCACTTAGTTTATTAGTGACTTCAAATAGAACACAAAGTTCCTACACGTATCTATCACATAACATGCATCGCTTTACCGGTTTATGCCCATATAAGTTTCCCATCCATTCCCCACTCAAAATCAAACATACGATAATGCACATAACATATATAACATGTTAGATCATTCACGGATAGCATTCTCGACAATTAGACACGCAAGTCACAACTTATCTCAATTCAGCATTTATTTTCAAAACCGGCTGTTTTCGGACATTTTAATAAAATAGTTAAATTATTCCAAAAATTCCCAAATTTTTACAGGATGTCTTAAACGTTCCATATTTTATTGTGTAAAAATATCGGGGTCCGGTTCATTACCAATATTTTATAGAAAATCGTTTACCGAACTGTGATCAGATTTGTCACATTCTGATCACAGTTTACGGAATAATTCGTCTAAAATTCCTCGTAAGTCCGTTTGTCGAAATTCCAGTTGGGGGGGTCACAAATACATCAGTGACCATCTTTGATAAAAATTTCAGGGGCTGGTTCGGTTTAGATTTCAAGTTGTGACTGAAAACGTATGACCCATTTTACTGTAGTTAAAATCAGCCTTAGCTGCTGTCATGAAAATAGATTTTTAAAATAGTAACCGACCTCAGAAAAATACAATTCCAGCGCCATTTTCTTCGTTTTTCGAAAAGACCCGATTTAGGCTTCAGAAATTCCGTTTTTCGATTTGTTAAAGTCTGTTTACGGCCTGTTGAATGCGGCTGAAAAAGTACATCAGAATGCTGTTTCGTGGTTTAAGCATTACTAAATCGCATCAACGAGTGTCCGAACAATGGATTTAACAAGAAACCAACAATCAAACATCAAGTATGATTTAACCCACCCTCAAACCAACAAGATTCCGCTTCATGATTCAGACATAAGTAAACTTTTATGTAGCTTTTATGTTCATAACTCATGTTTCACATTTTCTAGTATTCTTGTAACTTAGTGATTTAAACAACAACACATCATACTACAAATCATAAATTTGAACAAGATGAACCAAGGCAAAATGAGACTTACTACTAGCCTCTAGCTAGGGATGAACTCTAGTGAAGAAATGTGATGAGGAAAGGTGAAAAACTAAGCAAGAACAATGCTCCTTTGAAACCCCTTCAAGTTGCACCTTCCATGGATGAACACTAAGCTTTGAATGAACTATGTAAATGAAGAAGATGAAGGTGTAAGGGTGAGGGTGGTGGATTCGGTTGTGGTGAACCGAATGAGAGAGAGAGTAGAGTGATGAGGGTTGAGTGTGAATCTATGGAATGATTGTGTAGGATGCACTTCATAATTATAAGGATCCTTTCTAATATCTTGTCCACTCTATCAAGTAAGCAATCAAATAAGATATAGAACAAATCAAAGAAATATTGTGGGGATCCTTGTGGGTCCACTTGTGAACCGAAATCGGTTTAGGGGGGGGGGGCTTGATGTAAGTTTGTAACTTAGTTGGTAAATACAAGTTCCATTCTAAGTACATAATTCCATAAACTAGTTAGTAAGGAAACTAGTGGGTGTTTAGGTAAACGGGGATCACGACTAGCCAAGAATAATAAAATAACGTGTTTGACAAATATTTGGTGTCCCGGGTAATGTCCGGTTGTTCGGTCGGGTACTGTTCCGTTAAATCGCTTAATTGTTCCGTAAGGCGTCTTATTTATATATTTTTGTAACGAAATTAATTCCTAACACATATGAAAACATACCGGACTTTTTAGTAACTTTTCTGTATACTACTAGTATGCTAACACGCACATGTAAGTATAACATAGAAATCATAGAGCAGTTAAATGATTCAGCACAGTCATCAAGCACTTTAATTATCATTTAATAAATTGTACGGATTACATGTAATTCTGAGGGTTGTCACACATTCCATCCGCATACTGATGGCTAGAGCGAGCGAACGATTCAAACGTTGGAAGATATGTTACAAGCTTGTGTAATGGATTTGGGTGGTAGTTGGGACACTCACTTACCCTTGGTAGAATTCTCGTACAACAACAGCTACCATGCGAGCATCCAAGCTGCACCATTTGAAGCTCTCTATGGACGCAAGTGTCGATCACCGTTACGCTGGGCAGATGCGGGTGATAGACAGCTTGTTGGTCCTGAATTGGTTCAAGAGACGACCGATAAGATTACACAGATCCGAGAGCGCATAAAGGCGAATCGTGATCGACAAAAGAGTTATGCGGACCGAAGAAGGAAACCGTTGGAGTTTGAGGTAGGAGATATGGTTTTGTTAAAGGTCTCACCCTGGAAGGGTGTAGCACGCTTTGGGAAGCCTGGGAAGTTGAACCCAAGATACATTGGACCATTCAAAATCCTGGAGAGGATTGGTCTTGTAGCTTACAACTTGGATTTACCCGCAGAACTGAATGGCGTTCATGATACATTTCATGTATCTAACCCGAAAAAGAGTCCAACTCAAGAAACAGTTGTCATCCTGCCGACGAAGTCCACATTGACGACACACTCTACTTTACTGAAGAACCTGTTGAGGTTACTGATTGGAAGGTTAACAAGACACGCAGGAGTAGTGTTAAACTCGTCAAGGTTCATTGGAACGCGCGACACGGCCCAAAATTCACTTGGGATCGCGAGGATCACATGAAAGCAAAATATCCACATTTGTTACCCAAGACCCCTGCATCTAGTAGCAGAACTAAAATTTCGGGATGAAATTTTGTTAACAGGGGGAGAATGTAACAACCGTAAAAAATACAGGTATCCGTACAATTAATTAATTTGATTAGTGCTTAATGACTGTGCTGAATTATACTTGACTGCTTTCTGATTACTGTATCATACTTACATGTGCATCACATTTCATAATGTCACATCATTACTACATACAAACACTTAGTGACATAAATGATGCACAAAGCACAGCTAGCATAGTTAGCGGATAACTCAGAAAAATGCTGACGGAGTTCAGTAGATAGACAGACAGTGTTTTGAGGCCCAGTATGAGCCAGAGACCAAGTACTACACTAGTATGGTGTGTAGGGAAGTAAGGATCATAAAACTGCTTCACTACGTGATAGTTTAAGTGCCGGAAAGTGCCTAAAACCCACTTAAAGTGCAGAATTCTGCATTAATCAGCAAAAATAAGCATTTTAACATGCTAGTAACATGCAAAAATATGGAAAAATGGTCCTGAATGCTTTCCTAAGTGTCGGGAATTACAAGTGTCACAAAAGGGTACTTAAAAGTCATTAAACGGAATAGTTTGACACTTTAATGAACCGGTATCCAACCAAACAACCGGACACTACCCGAAACACCAAAATTATACTAGAAGCATTGTTTTATTATTTCTTGGCTAGTTATGATCCCCGAACACCTTAACACACTATATAACATACCTTATGCATAACACCTAAACTAATACACTTAGTTTTCAACTAATTATCTAATATATCATTTAAACTTACACTTAGACCCCCCCCCCCCCTTCATATTTAAGGTCATCAAGGGTGGCCCACCCTTGATCTCCACAATCTAGATGGATCTTGCATAATCTCAAGGGATTTAGGAGTAGATTATGTAGTGTACTATTCCAACATATAACCCAATGGACAATACTCAACAGTTGGATTATAAGTAACCATTATCATCAACATATCTCAACACCACAACTCTCCCTCTCCTCCTCTCCCTCTCGGCCGGACATAGCACCACCACCACCACCATTTTTCATCCATCATCCAACCATTCCATGTTCACTTCAAGGTGTAAGAAGGTGATTAAGAAAGCTTGGTGCTCTTGGATCTTGAAGGACCTCACTCAATTGCTATTATCCTCCACTTTTGTCATCACCATCTCTTGTGTTCATCCCTAGCCTTTGTGCTAGTTGTAAGACTCGCATGATCCTTATTTACTTCATATTTAGTTGGTTAAAAGATGTATTATGTTGTAAATCACAAGAACACTAAAGAACATAATCTTGAATCTTGAACATAAGCTTAACATATGATGAAATATGGATGAAACTATGTTGTTTAGTGTATGAATGATACTTGATTGTTATTTTCTTGAGATTATGATGTTGATCATCATAAGGAGCTTGCTAGATTGTGATTAAACACATGATCTAGCAAGTGAGAGGATGATTATGTGATGAAAAGAGATGATCATCCTCATGTGTAAGCATGAACTTGAAAACAAAATGATTTCTTGAAAAATGATAATCAAGTGAGTTGATAAACTTATAGATCTAAGATTTATGAATGGTTTTTCTAAAAGAACCGAGCTCAAAATATGATTTCTAGAAGACCTTGGTTCATACTTAAACTTATACTATAGTTGGTGATGAAACAAGTGTAGAAACACTAGAGAAACAAAAAGATTTCATAAAGAAACGTTTTTGTAAAACATGTTTACAAGTTGTAAACATCCAAATCTTTCAAGAATGGGATTTTTAAAGAAGTAAACACACTTTAAGGGGTAACTAAACCTACTAAAAACATTACCAAGTTACTACAAGTTTTTGTGAAAGATCAAGTTCATGTTGTTATGTAAATTGTATAGTTTTTGCACTTGGTAAGTGTAAGTTGTTTAGGGATTGGTTGTTGATTGTTTGTGATGATTTTTGAAAAGAAAATGATATGCTTTAATAGCATGGACACCTCCATTTTTAGGGGAAACCATGGCAAAATGTTTCTAAAAATATAAACACTTAAAGAAATATTTTCTAACAAATATTTACAAGTGTATTTTGATCATAAGTTTTCAACATAAACTTTGCCATAATTTTTGTAACAAAAACACAAATATTGGAGGTTGGTTTTTATAAATAAAAATGGGTGAATATATATTTAGAATATATATATGTATATATAAAGGACACTTGTGTGAATATTTGTATACGTTGTGAAATAGTTATATTATTTTAGGGTAAAATAATATGACTTAACATATACCAAGAATCACAAGGAATAAAGATATGAGTTACACACTTAATATTGTGAAATTAAACGCAAGAACGTAACTTACAAAATATTCCGGAAAATACCATTACAAATATATTTTTGGTAAATCTTATTTTGGATAAAAGAAATGAAAATATGATTTTTGTAAATATTACAAAAGTAATATTGTATTTTCGACAAAGAGAAAATATATTATTTTTGGAAGTAAAAATATATTTTCTTAGTATATTTAGAAGATATATGATTTTTGGGAAAAATATATATTTTCTGGACAATACATTATTTTGGGACAAAATAAGTTATTATATATTTTCTAAGGTAAGACTTGAAAATATATTATTTTGGAACTATAAGTACAAAAATACGAATACACATGTATGAGATACCCCCATCCTTGGGAAGGAAATACGAAATTAAATACTTGAGAAATATTAATACAGAAATATTGCTCAAACAATTATTCCAAAACTAAATATAATTTAAGTTTAAATATTAATTAATTTGACAACTAATTATACAACTTGGAATAACATTAGAAATGTAACTCCAAAACATTAATACTAAGCAAAGGCATGACCCGTCCACCTAACAGACACTAGTACATTGTATGTAGTCGTGTTTGCTGACGAGATCGGAGTTACTAGTTCTGAATACGCAATACAGTGAGTTCATGTCCCCCTTTTCTTTAAACGGTTTTGTTTATTTACTTCGGGGGTGAAATACATGTTACAAAAGGATTACATACAGATACTATGGGTATGGTTAGCCTAGGAAAGAACCATAGATCATGTGATTGGGTAGGCGGATACTTGGGACCATTAATTCTCGTATAAGGACCGAGGGGCACGAGTGATAGATCTATTTGGGTGTAGCGAGCCCACACCCATGAGGACCAGGGTGGCCCATAGGGTGACTATGTCTTCCAGCCGGAAGCCCGGTGTAACTTTGCTAGGTTTGAGTCTTCCTACACCGTCACACATATCAGTGGCCTTGCAAACCATTGGTGATCTTTTCCTTGTTTGCTATCATACCGGGACATTCATACTTACACTGTTTACAAAGGTTTTATACATACTCACGAACACATAAACTCGCTCAACTTTTGTTGATATTTTTAAACTACATGTATTTCAGGAAACTAAGTGGATCTGGCAGGTGTATGCATGTGTTTCAAGCTGCGTTATAAATAAAAGATGTCATCCGAGGTCGTAGGGTTTAGGAGATGTATCTTACTCCTGGACGAGATACATGGTCCTAAGCTCGGGTTTGGTTTAAGTTATGTGGTCGAGTCTTCGTGAACTCATTAAAACATGTTATGGTTTGTAACTTAAATTTGGTGTCAACGTTTCAGACAATTATGTTGTGTTATTTTAAAACTTAATCAATGGATGAACATCTTATGGTTTTATCATATAACATTGTTATAATTGAATGCTATGGTATTAAGAAGTCACACCAATAACCACGCTTCCGCAATAGTCAGGGTGTGACACAGTGCCCCCCCCCCCTTTATTTCATTCACATTTCAGACATTCATAATAAGACCGGTAGGCCCCTACACTTTGAGTTTCAAATTTGACAAACAAGTCCCTCAAATTAACAAAAAACAACAACTTTACTTTGTAAAGTATAACCTTGTTTCTTTTAAAATCCATCTTTCAAATCTTAACACTTTTTACCCTTAAATATAGCTTTAGCGAGTCTAATAAACTAAATTTCTTCACCCAGCTAACGTTTCCTCTCATAACTTTTAACGAGTCAAACTAAATTCTTACTTTAATTAGTCTTTTATCATTTAAATTACTACATTACTTAACTAATTTCAATAATATATTATTAAGCAAACAATAATGAAAATTCCATTTTTATTTATCATCTGTAAGATTCGGGTTATAATACAAGTTTGGTTTCGGGGATCTGTTTTTGGCAAATATTAGTGATGTGATGTGAGTGTGTACGGATTGTTGATGTATTTTTAAGTACTTTTTTACTCTTTTATCAAGCTTTAAATTTATAAAACACGAGATAATTCTATCACTCTCTACAACACTTAAGGGCAAGTGCACCCATCGTTGGCGTAGTGTAGTGATGGTAAGATACCGAGGTCGTCCATGGACACAAGAGCTTTTAATACCGATTTATCGTCAACGCCTAATCGACCTAAATTTTTGAAAAGGTTTTTAAACAAGTAAAAAATAAAGAAAGAAACTAAAATACTAAAAGAAACAAATAACAAGAAAGAATCACTTGGTTTCGACTCATCTTTTATGTATCCTTTGATGATTTCCGCACTTTGGGTTTTTTAAGAGATTATCTTAGTTATAGTGGCATGTCCCTCTTTTGGAGGCAACGCTACCATCAGCCATATTGGTCTGAGTCAGCAGGGATACAGTACCGCAAGCCCGGATTATTGAAAGATAATTAAGTAGGTTATTAATGCAAAATGTGGCATGTCCCTCTTTTGGAGGCAACGGTACCCTCAGTGATATTGGTCTGAGTCAGCAGGGATATAGGCCCGCAAGGCCAGGTTAAAGTTTTAATAGTAGTTTATTTATATGGGATTAAGCCATTCTTACTTCCCCCGATTTGATGTTACCTGCCTCAAAGGAAGTCCTAATAAACTTGAATCAAGTCCTCGCAGGATCTATAGACTGAACGAGGCAAGAACTTTACTCAAACCACCCTTCTAACCCCCTTCCAGGCAGTTAACACGCTTTATATAGACCGTAAAGACATGAATGAGTGAATCAATAAAACATTAAGAGATGATAGAATAAATTTCACTTTCCATAAAAAAAACTAGTTATTAAATTCATTAATACATACCCAATTAAAAAGGACCAAAGGTTGGAAATCAAAAGTAATACATAAAAGATTTCGTCTTCATCAAGCGATGTAAGAGATTAGCCAAGCATGGCCATAATTTGACGAAAGCTCTTACTATCGATCTTGGATCCCGAGACTACTACCCACTCTAACTCTAACTATTGTGGTGGAAGATGATGGTATTGTGTTGCTGGAAGTGAGAGATCAGGGCTTGCCAAGGGACTATTTGCAAATGAGTCAAGCACCTCTATTTATAGTGGGAAACAGGAGGTTCACATGGCCCTGTGCCTGGTAGGAACGACCCCGTGTCCTTCACCTTCTCTGTCTTCATTTAATGTTGTTGTCAACCATCTGCACACACGGCCCCGTGTGTCAACGGCATGGACCCGTGGACCTTGTACTTGCTGTACAATTCCAGATTTGCAAATATGAAAGTTGACCACGGCCCGTGCTTATGAGACACGGCCCCGTGTCCCTTGTCGTCTTCTTTTTGTCTTTATCTTCAAGGAATCTTGAGTGAGGCACGGCCCCATGCCTTGTGGGCACGGCCGCGTGTTAGGCTTCTGATTTGTTGTTTTTATTCTTGGGGTGAAGCTTGGAGGGTCGGTATAGTGTATCAGTTTCCCTTCCATTGTATTTATGCTGGTTTTTTATTGTTAATTTGTTCCTTTTGTTCGTTTAAACTCTTTTAATCCTGAAAATCAAAAGTAAACAAAGAAACACACTTTTTCCAACATTAGTATTGAAAACGGTTGTTTTTATACCGTATTTGATACAATTTATATTTTAATCCTCAAGCAAAACTCTTTGATATTGATTACACTCCCTAATAGATAGGGTAGAAGAGAAGTTTTTGGGTCTTGTTTGTACAGTGTCGGGAATCCAAGTTCTTTATTTATTCTTGTTTTCATTTTATTTACAATCCTATTCGTCATGATTTATTTAGAACTTTTTTAAGAAAAATAAATATTTTTAAGCATAACATACATTTTTAAAATTTCATTAAGCAATATATACATTCACATACCTCACAAGTGATCACTCATCACTCGGCCGAAAATGTATAAGTGAAACGCTCGGTCCCTGTACGGAACTTACTCCTACTATATGCTTGACAAAAAATCAAACCTTCTCCTTTTTAACTTAATCCTTGTAAATATCAAGAGAACTTTGAAAGGGAAGGCTTTTGGTTAAGGGTAGGGTAGTTTTATTTAAAAGTGTCTAAAGGCATAAAAAGTCAGGGTTTTTTTTTTGAAAATTTATTTGTGACTTTATGAACTAAATGGGTGCTTATAAGCAATAGATTTGCTTATTTATTTCAAGCAACTAGAGAGTTGTCTTTTTGAAATGCTTTTTCTTTTTTCAAAAGAACTGATTTTTACTAAAATAAAAGGTGTAAAGATAAAAAGATGGTTTTTTTTGGTGATGGTGTGTTGTGGGTTTTGAAATGAAAGGTTTAGGCTCAAAGTGGTTGACTAAGGGGAGCTTTTGTGGGGAGATAAAAAAATAAGGTTGAAATGGAAAAAGAAAAGGGTTTAAAATCCTAATACTTCAATCATATACTTACTTGGATTAGTCGGTAAGGACCATGAATGTATTGTCTGGTGAAGTTCAAGATTCATAGGAACCGTACGGGCTATTCACACAAGAAATGGAGGATGAGCATTTAGTATAGATATGATATTGGATGCTCGTTAGTGTAACGCCTCGTATTTTCATATTTCTATTTTAAAAATGTTCGTATTCGTATTCTAATTTTAGAAACCTTACATTCGTATTTTAATTTCAATCTCACAATTCGGGGCGTTAATCATAATAAAATTCATACTTTATACATATTTGTTATTCACACAACCGATCTTTTAAATACGTATTTATACGCAAACCGACACTATTTATACATATAAATATTTATACGCACATCCTCAATACTTGAATTATACTTTTATACTTTTTATATACTCAATTACATAATATATATTCAAGATATATATCAAACATCTTTCCACCTCATCAATCATCTTCCACCTTCTTTAACCAATCATATTTCACCATTTTCCACCTCCTTTTCCACCAATCATCTTTTCAATCCTCTTCCACCTTCTTTAACTAATCATATTTCACCCTTTTCCACCTTCTCCACCTATAAATACCAACCTCCTTCTACCATTTTCTTCACACCATTCTTCTCTCCATCTATCTAATTCTCTCAATCTCTCTAAATCAAGAATTCTAAGAATTCTAAAAGGACACTAAATGTTCCAACCATTCTTCTCTCAACCTCTCTACTTCTCTCAAATCTTCCAAGCAAGGAAGAGAACTCTAAAAGTTCTAAAAGAAAACACTAAGTGTTTTAAAGGAAGCTTTGAAGCTCTAACCTCCAACTCTTCACGGAATCACCGAAGGAAACTTTGCAAAAATGTGAGTATACTTGACCCATTTTACCGTTTTCACACTTTTTGGGTGCAACATGTTTACACATACAAAAACACACATAACATACGTACTTTATGCAATCATACATACAAACAATCCAATACATGCTTACTATTATTTTATGTGTTAGACTTATCATTAACTTCGTACGAGCCTATCCTTGACATATATAGCGCTATAGGAGTAACGCACCACCTGTGAACGTTGGGTTATGTTAAGAGCTTATTGCGTTTCAACTTTGGTTTGACTAGTTTATACACATGCCAGTTTATACGTAATCTTGATAACTAGGTTTGCCATGTGGATTGTTCATTATATTTTTATACTTATATGCTAGTACACCAAACTTGTATACTCGCCAATACTTTTGTATTGAACTATGCTTTTAAAACATGTTGCAGGTTTATGATGATGCTGATGATGCATGGAACATAGTAGGATGCCTAGATACTCATTTTAAATTTTGTATACTTACTGAAATGTAGTTCTTTCATTTTAAGTGGTTGTAATTGTATTTTCCTTTCCAAGTTGTAACCGAATTCGTATAGTAATAAAATGAAATCCATTATTTAAATACTTGTCACAAATTCTAGTGTTATATGTGTAATGAGCAATCTATCTTCGTCTCACTCCGATGTTTCCGCCATTGGTTGGGGTGTGACAGATTGGTATCAGAGCCATAACTATAGGGAATTAGGAAAATTGTTATGCTTTTAACCTAGTCTATAGTTAAGTACCATATTCGACCATACTTGATTCATATGCTAATTTCTTGAAATGTCTATTAATGTGCTAAAGTCACACCCTGACTTTTGTGGAAGCGTATATGTGTGTCTTGATCAGTTTTCATTGCATTCGATTATAATAAACAACCATATGACTAAAATGATGTTCATCCATTCATAAGTTTAAAACATTACAAACACAAGTTGTTTAAGTTTAGGTTACAATCCATCAAAACTTAAGTAGTTCCATAAAAGGACTTCTTTGACAAAAGACTAGTTTCACAAGGCTTTGCTTCATATATCCCATCAAGGATAAGATATACAAATCAAACCTTCAAAAGTGGATGACATCTAAACTTGAAATTTACAGCTTGAAAACAACACCAGCGCCAAACATCCATCTAGTTTCCTAAAATACATGTAAGTTTGAAAACAATCAACAAAAGTTGAGCGAGTTCATGCGTTTTGTTTAAGTTCCAAATAAACTTGTAAACATTTGTGAGATTCTTTTGATAACAGGTATGTAAAGCGTCTATGAACAGATCATTAATGTTTTGCAAGGACATTAATATGTGCGGTGGCGTAGGAAGCACTCAAACCTAGCGAATTTTTCTCCGGTACATCCGGCTGAAACAAACAAAAGCACTACATGCGGCCACACAAGGACCCATGAGTGGGGCTCGCTACACCCGATAGATCTACAACTTCTGTCCCTCGGTCTTAAACAAGATTAATGGCACTTAGGAGAGATACTACACATCCACATGATCTAACAGTTCATTCCTTAGCTAAACCATACCATTGAAACATGTATTTCACCCCCGAGAGTTATAAATCAAAAAACAATTATGAGAAAAGAAGGACATGAACTCACAAATTTGCGTCTGCAGCCTCGTGTACTCAGAGTCTCTATCCACGGGTCGTATCACTACCTACACACGTGCTACGTTTTATTAGACATTTAGGTCGTGTAACGACTCTTAGCCATAGTTATTTATTAAGACTTATTTTAGAATTTTGGTTTACTTTGAGTTACACGCTTGGTGTATGTTGTATATGTAATTATATGATTCCAAATTATATATAAATATTTGTTAAAATATGGATATTTTAACTTAATTAATTTCCATACAATTATTCGGAATATTGTTAAAAATAATATATTTTTAACTTGTTTTTTTCACACGGTTCTCACATATATATTTTCAAGTATAGCTAAACTTGTATTTGCGTATTTTACCAAGTGTTGGTAGTGTATGTCGGTATGTATTTATACGTATATGAATACGTATTTTCTTGTATTTATTAAGTATTCTCTACTTATTTTATGTATATTTTTCTAGAATATTGTTTTTGCACAATTAAAAATCACCAACTTTATATTTTTAAAATATATATATTTTAAGAGAATTTTATAGAAAATATCTAAAATTTCATTTGGTAAAAATATTTATACATCCACATATATCTTAGAAATAATATATTTTTAAGATCAAAGTTAGAAAAAATATATATTCTTAGTTTTCACCAAAATAATATATTTTTGAATTGTTTATGAAAATTTATATTTTCTTCCATTCCAAAAATAATATATTATCAAATTTGACAAAATATGATATATTCTTTTAATAATGATAAAAATTCATACTTTGTCGTTTGTTCGGTTTCGAAAATACCCTTGACCAAATTTGTCAAGATACGAATTAAGTTTTCGGAATATATATATATATCCCAAAGTGTCCATTGTCCGAATCGTCCAATATTTGTGTGTAGGTTATATATTTATTTTCTTGTGATTTTTGTATATTTCAAATTACAATTTTTAGTATTTTGGTGTGGTATATTATTTTTCAAGTTCCTAATTTTTAGTATAACTAATACAAGTAATATACATGTAGCACATAATTTTTGTGACTTCTAAATATATATATTTTCCTAAATATATACTTAGTCATTTTTATTCTTGAAAATCTACCTCCAATACTTGTAATTTTTATAACAAAAATTATGGCAAATTTTATATTTAAGAACATGATCCAAAACCACTTGTAAACACTTGTTGAAAAATATTTTTCTAAGTGTTGAATTTTTACAAAAATTTTGCCATAGTTTCCCTTGAAAGTAGAGGTGTCCATGCTTATAGCATATCATTTTCTTTTTTTAAAAACTCATCAACAATCATCAACAATTATTATACAACTTACCATATGCCATAACATGCATTTCTACAAGAAGGTATGAACTTGAAGTTTATAAAATCTTGTAGTATTTCAACATGATGTTTAACATGATTTACTAATACTAAAAACATGATTCTTATTTCATAAAAATCATTTTTACAAAATTTCAATCTTTACAACTTGTAACACATTTTAACAAAAATTCATCTTCTTGAATTTTTCATGTTTTCCATACCTTACTAGTTCCATTTTCACCCTTAAAACATGTTTATTTTCTTTCAAAAACCAAGTCATGTGATTCATGAAATAAACTTTATTTTTCTTGAAACTTTTATCTTTGAAATCTTTCACTTTTACAACCTACAACTTGTAAGAATCATCATTCTTCACAAAATCAAGTTTATATTCAAGTTCATACTTAACATAAAGGATGATCATCATGGATCTTTTAAGATTCATCCTCATACTTGCTAGATTATGTTTTAAATCATCATCTAGCAAGCTTTTATGCGGTGATCTACACCATACATACAAGAAATCAACAAACAAGTTCATCACATACACTAAACAACTTAGATCTTTATGATTTTGAGCTTTATGCTTATGTTCATCTTTTTGTTTTTGTCACAACCCCCGATCCCTGATCCCCGGGAACGGGCGGACGTGATCACAAATTTTGGTGGTATCAGTTTATTTAGTCTCGCAGCGGAATTTACATCAGGACCGTAGTTAGGAAATGTTTATCAGAGTAAAACCACCATACTTGATATTAATAAATACATGGGCAAAACCCAAGTTTCTTATTACAATACATTTATAGGGACAAACCCTACTTTATTGAATTTAAAACATCATTTATTAGGTAAGTTTTATAGCCACATTTTCCCAAGCCTTCAGTGCTCTCCAGCTGGCTTTTCATTAATTGGCTTTTCACATTGTGTTACCTGTAACGCGTTTTAAAAACATTTGTCAGTCGGAAATACTGGTGAGTGAATCCCAGTTTAATCAAGCAACATTTTATCAATTAAGACAGTATTGAGAGCGATCACATTGTTTATTTCTACACAATTACTCATTCAGTATTTGCCACTCGACCGGATCTATGGCTATGGTCAAATTACCCATTGGCTAACTCGTCGTCCAATGGTAATGAACTGTCATTCCTGACTTACTACTACTCGTAGTAGTAAATTTTGTATACAAAACCCCATAATACCGGCAGTAATTGAAGAACTACAAAGACTCAATCACCACTTAATCATATTGTAAAATAATTAAGGTTTTGTAAAGTATTCCAAAAACATTAACAAAAAGAGGATAAACTCACATTGCTGTCTTAGGCTTTTCGTAAGGGTTTCCTGGCTATAATCTATAATTTATACAAATGTACATTGATTAGTACCATAACCCTTTTGAAAATATTAATAATACCCTCCCCGAGACGGCATTCCAACAACTACGTCGGGCAGAACCACGACAGTTGTTACAGAACCCTAAATCAATCGGACAGCGTAACTATTATGAAACTGGGGTTATAATACTTACAACGGAGCAGAACCTCGCTAATTAGGGTATAATACCCGAAATATTATAACTTCTCTACAGAATTTCGAGATTGAGATTTGAGAATGAGCGACGGAAAACGTAGACTGATGGCCTTCTTATATAGTTGCTGATTTCAGTCCTGTCGCGGCCCGCGTAAAAGACAAGGGACCCTTACGCGGCCCGCGTCAACATCGGTCAACACTATAGCTTAGCTGGGTCATCTACTAGACTTGACACGATGTCGACACGTGTCAGCACCGGATGTCTCCGCGTTTCATGACCTGTCGCGGCCCGCGTCAAAGACCTATACACCCTTACGCGGCCCGCTTCAACTTAAGAAATCAGCGCAGTCAAGTCCAGCCTTGATACGGCCCGCGTAAACTAAGGGTAGGGTATGTCGCAGCCCGCCTCAACCCTATTTTTCAGATTTTTGATTTATTTTATAATTATAACATAACTAGGGCTCGGTTTTTACATACGGAATATAATATAAGACATATTAGGATAATTTAAGATATAATAGAGGATAGGAAATATTATAAGGGTGTTGGTTTTACCGAGGGTTGTCACATTCTCCCCACCTTGTTTTAGAGCTCGTCCTCGAGATCTACTGAAACAAGTGCGGATATTTCCTTTTCATTTCTGACTCGAGTTCCCATGTGTACTCAGGTCCTCTTTTGGAGTCCCATTTCACTTTGACCAGAACTAATCTTTTATGTTTGAGATTCTTGACTTTCCTGTCTTCAATTTGTAGAGGTCTTTCTACAAACTTGAGTTGTTCATTTACCTCTATATCCTTAAGAGGTACTATCAATGATTCATCAGCTAAACACTTTTTAAGATTAGATACATGAAACACATCATGTATTCCTGCCATTTCCTCTGGCAGTTGTAGCTGATAGGCTACAGGTCCTATTCTTCTAATAATCTTAAAAGGTCCAACATACCTGGGATTTAGCTTTCCTCTTTTAATGAATCTTACCACTCCTTTCCAAGGAGAGACTTTCAACAATACTCTATCTCCTACTTGAAACTCCAATGGTTTGCATCGGTTATCAGCATAACTCTTTTGTCGATCACGTGCTGCTTTCAGTCGTTCCTTGACTTGAATAATCTTATCAGTTGTCTCCTGCACTATCTCAGGTCCAGATAGTTGCTTTTCCCCAATTTCTGCCCAACAGACTGGGGTTCGACACTTTCGTCCATAAAGTGCTTCGAATGGTGCGGCATTGATACTTGTGTGATAACTATTATTATAAGAAAATTCTATTAAAGGTAAGTGATCATCCCAATTACCTCCAAAGTCAATTACACAAGCTCTAAGCATGTCCTCCATTGTTTGAATTGTCCTTTCGCTTTGTCCATCCGTTTGTGGATGATAAGCCGTACTTAGCTTTAACTTGGTTCCCATTGCTTTTTGGAAACTTGACCAAAAATGAGATGTAAAGCGACTATCTCTATCAGAAACAATTGATAAAGGAATGCCATGTAAAGAAACAATTTCATTTACATACAATTTAGATAATTGTTCCATACTAATTGTTTCCTTCATTGGTAGAAAATGAGCTGACTTGGTTAGCCTATCTACAATCACCCAGATTGTATCATTTCCTTTCATAGTTTTGGGTAATTTAGTAACAAAATCCATTGTTATTAATTCCCATTTCCAAACTGGCATTTCTAATTGCTGTAACAAACCTGAGGGTTTCTGATGTTCAGCTTTAACTTGTGAACAAGTCAAACATTTAGAAACATAGACTGCTACGTCCTTTTTCATTCCTATCCACCAGAAATTTTTCCTTAAATCCTGGTACATTTTATCACTTCCTGGATGCATCGTATATTTAGACTTATGGGCTTCTTCTAATATATGATTACGCAGGTTTCCTAATTTAGGTATCCACATTCTCTTTTTATGGAACCTCCAAATTCTATCTGTTCCTTGTTCCAATTCTTTTAGCATACCTTTTAATTTTTCAGAATCATCCTTAATTACTGCTTCTTGTGCTTCTCTTATTTGTTCATTTAAATCTACTTGTAGATTTAATTTAAGAGAACGTACCCTTCTTGGCTTTTCATGATACTTTCGGCTTAAAGCATCTGCCACTATATTTGCTCTTCCTTCATGATACTGGATATCACAGTCATAGTCACTAAGAAATTCCATCCAGCGTCTTTGTCTCATATTCAACTCTTTCTGTCCGAAAACATACCTTAAACTCTTATGATCAGTGAATATGATAAACTTACTACCGTAAAGGTAATGTCTCCAAATCTTAAGAGCAAAAATTATAGCTCCTAATTCTAGATCATGGGTTGAATAGTTCTCTTCATGATTCTTAAGTTGTCTAGATGCGTATGCTATAACCTTTTGGCGTTGCATCAATACACATCCATAACCTAATCTAGAAGCATCACAATAGACTACAAAATCTTCAGTTCCCTCTGGTAATGCTAATATAGGTGTATGGGTTAATCTTTGCTTAAGGATTCTAAAAGCTTCTTCTTGTTTTACTCCCCATTCAAACTTAACAGATTTACAGGTTAACTTAGTTAAGGGAATGGCTATTCTAGAAAAATCTTTAATAAATCTTCTATAATAACCAGCCAATCCTAAGAAACTTCTAACCTCGGTTGGTGACTCAGGGGTTTTCCATTTCGTAATTGCTTCAATCTTTGTTGGATCTACATGAATTCCTTCATGATTAACTAGGTGTCCAAGGAATTGTACCTGTTCTAACCAAAATTCACATTTTGAAAACTTAGCATAAAGCTTTTCCTTTCTTAATATACTTAAAAGTGCGTGCAAATGCCTTGCATGATCTTCTTTATTCTTAGAATAAATTAGAATATCATCTATAAAAACAATTATGAATTTGTCCAAATATGGCTTACATATTCGGTTCATCATGTCCATAAATGCAGCTGGGGCATTGGTTAAACCAAATGGCATGACAGTAAATTCATAATGACCATACCTCGTTCTAAATGCGGTCTTAGAAATGTCCTCTTCCTGTACCTTTAATTGATGATATCCTGACCTTAAATCGATCTTAGAGAAAAATCGAGCTCCTTGTAGCTGATCAAACAGATCATCGATTCTTGGTAATGGGTACCGATTCTTAATCGTGACCTTGTTTAATTCACGGTAGTCAATGCACATCTGCATTGATCCGTCTTTCTTTTTAACAAATAATATCGGCGCTCCCCATGGCGACGAACTTGGTTGTATGAATCCTTTTTCCAACAATTCATCTAATTGATTCTTCAATTCTTGCATTTACGCAGGTGCCAAACGGTAAGGTGCTTTGGCAATTGGTGACGTTCCTGGTAGCAAATGAATTCTGAATTCAACTTCTCTATCTGGAGGTAGTCCTGGTAATTCTTCTGGAAAGACATCTGAAAACTGAGATACTACTGGAATATCTTTTAAATCCTTTCCTTTAGTGTTAGTGATTATAGAAATCAAATACACTATAGAACATTTTCTCATACAACTTGCAGTTTTCATCACAGAAATGAATTTTGTAGACCTAGAAGGTTTATCTCCTTTAATTGTGATCATTTTACCTTTTGGTGAATTTATTTGAATTAACTTTTGATCACATAAAATACTAGCTTTATTGGCTATTAACCAATCCATTCCTAAAACAACATCAAATCCTATCAGATTCATGGGATAAAGATTTGCAATAAATTTCTGATTTGAAATTTCTATACTTGCTCCCTGCAAGATTTCAGAAATTCTAACGGTTTCCCCATTAGCTGTCTCTACTAAGCATTCATGTGGTAGTTTAGTTAATGACTGATTTAAAATTTTGCAAAACGATGTATTAATAAAACTTTGGTTTGCACCAGAGTCAAATAATATTTTGGCAAAGACATCATTAACTAAAAACGTACCAGCTATGACATCTGGGATTATCTTAGCTTCTTCTGCAGTCAAAACAAATGCTCTAGCATTTTTAGTACTCTTGTTGTCTGTGGCTGGAGCTAATTTTGGACAATTTAGTTTGAAATGACCTTGTTCTCCGCAATTGTAACATACCTTGCTGTTAGCTTTCTTCCTGCAGTTTTCTTCCTTGTGTCCCGACATTTTGCAAAAGTTGCAGTATATGGAACATCTCCCAGAATGTTTTCTTTTGCAGTACCTACAGTAAGGTGCAGAGGTAGAACCTAAATTTCTCCCACGGTTAGAATTTCCAGAACGAAATTCTTGAGTCAACTTCTGGGTTAGGTTCCTCTTTTGATCCTCTTCTCGGGTACGGACTAATTCATCAGTCAAGGTATTGGCTAGTTCTACAGCTTCTTCTATGGTTTGTGGTCTAGCTGCCTTGACTACGTGTCTTATCTCTCCAATTAATCCCCAAATATAACGGGAAATTAACACTGGTTCTGGTGAAGCAAGAGTTGGCACTATCCTAGCATATTCGAAAAATAACTTAGTGTACCCTTTGCTATCCACACCAGTCATCCTAAGGTTTAGGAATTTGTTTGCTATCTGTTCCTTTTCATTGGGTGGGCAGAACTTCCTTTCTACCTTGTTTTTAAATTCTTCCCATTCCATATTATAAGTCCTATCACTTCCTCTTGTCTGAAGGATAGTGTTCCACCATTCTAGTGCTGCATTCTTAAACAGATTAGAAGCAAACAATATTTTATCTTCTTCAGCACACTTGCTTATCCTTAAGACTGCCTCAGTCTTTTCTATCCAGCGTAAGGTTGCAATGGCCCCTTCATTGCCCGAGAATTCCATTGGTTTACAAGACCAGAATTCTTTATAAGAACAACCGTTAGGCACGGTTCTTCTTCTTTTGGGAATGGGCATTTGAAATACCGGTCCATTGTTCACGCTGTTTTCTGGTTCAATTGGTCGCTTACTGCTATGTTTACTTTTATTATTCGCTTCTTGAATAGTTTGAATAATAAATGGCATGGCATCTATGATTCCTTGTGCCACTATATGTTGAACGGCACTATTATCCATTTGGTTTTCGTTGTTATGGATGCTCGGATTATCATTAACCACGTTAATGTTACTCTGGTCATCGTTATTCAGATTTCCTTGATTTCCTTCGTCGGCCATCTGAATTTTAAACATTTATTCCATATTAATATCACAAGATAATAAGTAATATCACAATTCACATGACACGCAATCTAACCAAAACCGTCGATCATTGCGACTATACTCTTTTTCATATACTATGCGTCTACTACACACTAGTACAGAATTAAAGATTACAATACCAACAGAAATAAAATAATAATATGCATTCGTACACAATTATCTTATTTTATTTTATTATATTATTGTTACTACCACTTCCTCCATTCAAACATTCATGGATATGGATTTATCCAAAAATCCATATTGCGCTCATCGTATTTCCATACGAGACGCTCTCCTACCTGACGCATTCTTTCACTGCTCTCCAGAATTTCCTCCCAAAAAGTCCTAAGTTCTTGAACGTTTTCTGCACTCATTGGGGGTGCAGGTTCTCGGACTGGGTTTGGAATCTGGGGTACGGGTTCCTGATATGGGGGTGACAATTCCTGAAATTGGTAAGGATCCTCTAAAATTTCCCTAATGTAGTTATCTTGGTAATAGGGATCTAAAGGGTCCATACCTGGGTAGACTTCTACGTTCTGTATGGGTGGATAATCCTGGACAGGGTAAAGTTGCACAAAGTCCCTATTATCGTCCCACCAGGGATCGTAATTCGGGTCTAGTGGGTTTGGTGCAGGCACCCTAGGGATTTCTTCTGGGTTAAAATCATGCATCTCCACCTGGTTTTCCTGATTTGCTATCTCCATGGGGTGTTCTGGGTTTTGTGGTTGTGGGGCTACTAGTTGTTCCAGACCTGGGTCAGCAGCAGTCGTAGCTAAGATATAAAAATTAGCTAGGCTCCTATTTAACATATCTTGAGTATGGGCATCTGTCTCTCTCTTAATAGCTGCTAAAGCCCTTTGCTGTTGCAATTTTCGCATTCTCTTCCTACGAGCAAAAGCTTCTTTACTGAACCATCCTCGTTTCTTAGTAGGGAATGGTTCCTCCGACTTAGCTCTAAAGGCAAATATCCCGTCTTCCTGATCAGCAGTATACCCAGAGAGGGCAGGCTGTGATGATGTATCTTCACTCCTAGGTGAATCAGCTAACTGACGATTCACGTCTGATGGTCCTTGATCACTCATACTGAAAACTAACAAATAGTCAAATAACACATAACAAATAAATACAGTTATGCACATATTTCCATAATTTTATTTCCTAACACAAATTTCAGAATTTCAAGTGTCAGCAGAACACTTCTTTGGCTCAGACCAGTGGCTAGGCTCTGATACCACCTTCTGTCACAACCCCCGATCCCTGATCCCCGGGAACGGGCGGACGTGATCACAGATTTTGGTGGTATCAGTTTATTTAGTCTCGCAGCGGAATTTACATCAGGACCGTAGTTAGGAAATGTTTATCAGAGTAAAACCACCATACTTGATATTAATAAATACATGGGCAAAACCCAAGTTTCTTATTACAATACATTTATAGGGACAAACCCTACTTTATTGAATTTAAAACATCGTTTATTAGGTAACTTTTATAGCCACATTTTCCCAAGCTTTCAGTGCTCTCCAGCTGGCTTTTCATTAATTGGCTGTTCACATTGTGTTACCTGTAACGCGTTTTAAAAACATTTGTCAGTCGAAAATACTGGTGAGTGAATCCCAGTTTATTCAAGCAACATTTTATCAATTAAGACAGTATTGAGAGCGATCACATTGTTTATTTCTACACAATTACTCATTCAGTATTTGCCACTCGACCGGATCTATGGCTATGGTCAAATTACCCATTGGCTAACTCATCGTCCAATGGTAATGAACTGTCATTCCTGACTTACTACTACTCGTAGTAATAAATTTTGTATACAAAACCCCATAATACCGGCAGTAATTGAAGAACTACAAAGACTCAATCACCGCTTAATCATATTGTAAAATAATTAAGGTTTTGTAAAGTATTCCAAAAACATTAACAAAAAGAGGATAAACTCACATTGCTGTCTTAGGCTTTTCGTAAGGGTTTCCTGGCTATAATTTATAATTTATACAAATGTACATTGATTAGTACCATAACCCTTTTGAAAATATTAATAATACCCTCCCCGAGACGGCATTCCAACAACTACGTCGGGCAGAACCACGACAGTTGTTACGGAACCCTAAATCAATCGGGCAGCGTAACTATTATGAAACTGGGGTTATAATACTTACAACGGAGCAGAACCTCGCTAATTAGGGTATAATACCCGAAATATTATAACTTCTCTACAGAATTTCGAGATTGAGATTTGAGAATGAGCGACGGAAAACGTAGACTGATGGCCTTCTTATATAGTTGCTGATTTCAGTCCTGTCGCGGCCCACGTAAAAGACAAGGGACCCTTACGCGGCCCGCGTCAACATCGGTCAACACTATAGCTTAGCTGGGTCATCTACTAGACTTGACACGATGTCGACACGTGTCAGCACCGGATGTCTCCGCGTTTCATGATCTGTCGCGGCCCGCGTCAAAGACCTATACACCCTTACGCGGCCCGCTTCAACTTAAGAAATCAGCGCAGTCAAGTCCAGCCTTGATACGGCCCGCGTAAACTAAGGGTAGGGTATGTCGCGGCCCGCCTCAACCCTATTTTTCATATTTTTGATTTATTTTATAATTATAACATAACTAGGGCTCGGTTTTTACATACGGAATATAATATAAGACATATTAGGATAATTTAAGATATAATAGAGGATAGGAAATATTATAAGGGTGTTGGTTTTACCGAGGGTTGTCACAGTTTTGGTGTGATCTTTAGATTTTCTTGTTACATATCTACTTTAACCACTAAATAAGGTGTAAAAACAAGATCAAGAGGACTTACTACTAGCACAAAGGCTAGGGATGAACAAGTTAGAAGATGAAGAAGAAATGTGGTGGTTAATAGCTCCTCAAGATGGTCCTTCAAGTTCCCTTGCTTGCAACCTTCCCATCTAGCCTTGATTCACCTTTGAGTATGCTTAGATTGTGTGGAAATTGACTAGAAAATGGGGATGAAGAAGAGGGGTGTTTGGCCAAGAATATGAAGGAGGAGGAGGAGGAGGAGGAGGAGAAGGAGAAGGAGAAGTGTTTGTGTTTGATTTTTGAGTTAGGGAGATGGATGTAGTCTAAGGGTTTTATATTCTTTCTTCCAACATTTATTTGTACAATGGATCATATGCTCCATATCTAAATAGCAATATCAAATAAAATAATCAAGAAATGAAGAGATGTGGGGCCCTCTTGTAACCGGCCTATGGGGGGTAACTAGTTGGTTTTGAATGATAAGTTAGGTATTAGTTAGGATTTAAAAGATTCGGTTAGGGGTTTAATGTGTTTAGATGTTTGATATGTAATATGGTCTTTAGTGTTAACAACTAGTCTTATGGTGTTGAAAGAATGCTTCTAGTTCAATTTTGGTGTTTCGGGTAGTGTCCGGTTATTTGTTTGGTTACCGGTTCGTTAAGGTGCTAAATTGCGCAGTTTAGTGAGTTATGAGATACCTTTTATGACCTCTAAACCTTATTTCTGCATAATATTTTGATGTTCAATTGCTGATTTTTGCTGAATTTTGCAGAATCCTGCATTTAGGGTGTGTTTCGGGTACTTTTTAGTGTTTATTCGTCACTCGGAAGACAATTTCATAACCCTTACTTTCCTACATAGAGTTCTAGTATAAATTTTGGTTCTAAGCCTCAATCTGTGTCCTAATATGATGTCTGTCTGAGTACTGAACTCCCGTCAGTACTACTTGTTTATCTGATAATTGTGCTAGTTTCGTCTGTGCACTAATTGAACTGTTTCGGGTTGCATTTAACAATGAATAGTAGCATGCATCATGCAATGTTTTTGTGAGCCTTTTGAAAGTAAATCATGAAATCATTCATATCATAGTTCAACATGCGCAACCATATATTACAAGTTACTGTTCACATCGTACGGAATTACATGAGAAAGTGCCAGTTGTCACACTAAATTCTTGAATCGCTTTACGTGCTCATACTTGTTTTATTGTTTTGAACATACGCATTTCCTAAGGCATTTTACTCGATTATACTAAACTCAAAAACACTCGTAATACACAAACGAGACGACTTCACCAAAATATGCGTGAAACCCACAATTTAGTGAACGACTCTCAATCCACCTATTCTTTTTACAGGAAATTCGCCATCAAGTTAGGAGTGAAATCCTCAACTTAATGGAGAATCTCCATTTCAAATTCTAGTGGACCCTCATCAAAGTTTCGAAAATAAATTTTGACCCGACGAGTACCAACCACACTTAGGGTACGAAATCGTCAAGTTAGGGGTGAAACCCGCACCTTATCAACTAGTCCCACTCCTTGATTTTCAAAAATCCTGCCAAATCTCGAATTATTGATTGATTTGGAACATGTAGTAACTTGAAGGGTGAATACCGTTAACCGAAATTTCAGCGAAAGTGTTCCACCTATTAGGCCAAAGCATGTTTCTCAAATTCAAAAGAATTTTTGACCACTTTGGTTTAGTCAAAGTTCCGTTTTGGAACAATCTAAGTTTTAATTAAACCTACATTTTACTATTACCAATCTTATACGATGCAATACTCTCTTTTCAAATTCAAATTATTTTCGAGATGATTTTTTTTTACACACACATCATACTAAATCTTTTCATACATCTATACGTCATTCACATGCATGATTTCAAAAATGTCACTCAATTTGATTTACATTCCTTCTAACCCCAAAATGTAGACATATCATCGAGATAGGAGTGATTTCCTCACCTTGACTATTAACTCCGCTCCTTCCTTTCTTAAAATAACCTCACCAATGGGTTATGGGTGATTCCCTCAACTCGGTGAACGTTACCAAACCTTTATCTTAGAGACTTTATTATGCAAACATGATCAAGTTTTTATACCTAAATTGTTTATCATTTGTCAAAATCCCTACTTACGCCAATTTCAAAACTTATTGTTTTATCAAACGTATTTCTTACCATATGATTTATTTTATATAAGTCACATACATGAAATTCTTAATCATACCCTAAACGTTTTGTTTCCCGATTTTCAAAAATTTGACGAAATGCTACCCATCAACTTAACCGGTCTAATGAATATCTTGCCCACAAATTTCATGCTTAACGTAATCACTAAAACACGCTCACATTATATCATTGTACTAAGGACTTTTATTCACAATCGAAAATCAAACCAACCTTTCTCACATGCCTATATATAACAACCCTCCTAAAATATTTAGAACACCCTATACGTTCTAAAATACACCCCGTATGTGAAAAACAACCCTGAAATACCTTAATTTTTACAAAAATCAAATAAATCAAAATCAGGGGTGCGCTCGCGGGGCGCGACCCCCTTGTCTATAATTGTCGTGGGCCACGACAGCTGGCCATCAGGGCGCACTTGGTGATGCCACGTGGCGCAACTCGTGTCGAAGCTAAGCCCATGACTGGCCAAGGCTAGGCACTAGCCAGCCTAGCTCGCGAGGCGCGAAGCCCTGTCTTGTTTCTCTCGCGGGCCGCGAGGAAGTCGAGATCAGGTCCTATAAATTGGGGAACCTCGGCATTCAGTTTCCATCGTTCAAAAGTTTCAATTCTCTCTCAATTTCTCTATAGTAAAAGTAATACCCGGGCATAATACCCCCTAATTAGCGGAGCTCTGCCTCGTTGTAAGTATTATAACCCCCGATTACGTATTAGATACGCTGCCCGATTGATCTAGTGCTCCGTATCGGTTGTCGAGGCTCTGCCCGACGTAGTCGTTGGAGTTCTGTCTCGGGGAGGGTATAACTAATGTAAATATTGGGTTATTATACTAACGCGTGTGTATTGTTTAATTTATTAGATTATAACCAGGAAAGCGCAAGGAAAAACCTAAAATAGCAATGTGAGTAATCTCTTTTTGTGTAAACCTTTTTGTGAGTAATTCCTCTTTTTGTAAACTGTTTTAACAAAACCTCAATGTTTTATATTATATTTCACAGTGATTGAGTATTTGTAAATCTACAATTATCGTCAGTATGTTGGGGTTTTGTATACAAAATTTGTTACTACACTATGAGTAGTAACATGACGACAAGTCGGGTTGACAGTACCGTGGGTGGTAATTAAGGTAGAAATATAAACAAATGTAATTGCGCGATCGCCCTCAATACTGTAAAATGATAAAACCTGTTTTGATTAAACTGGGATTCACTCGCCAGTATTTCTTGCTGCTAAAATGGTTTTAAACGTGTTTCAGGTAACAAATTGTGAAAGCCAATTAGAAGCCAGGTGGACAGCCCTGAAGGCTTGGAAAAGTGGCTATAAAAGTTACCTAAATAAAGAAGATGTTTTATTTTAATAAATTAGGGTTTATCCCTATAAACCTGTTTGTAATGGAAACTTGGGAATTTCCCATGGGTTTATTATTATAAAAATGTGGTATTCTACTCTGATAAAATATTTCCTAACTACGGTCCTGATGTAAAATCCGCTGCCAAACTGATAAACACTGATACCACTAAATCTGAGTTCGTGGCCGCCCGTTCCAAAGTGATTAGGGGCCGGGGGTTGCGACAGAGAGTGGTATCAGAGCTACAACCACTGATTTCAGCCAAAGAAGTGTTCTGTTAACACCAAAATTTTATCCATTATGTTAGGAAATAATCTACGTGATTACGTTCATATCTGTATATTATTATTTTGTGTTATTTGAAAATTTGTTAGTTTAGAGTATGAGTGATCAAGGTCCGTCAGACGCTTATCGTCAATTGTCTAGTTCTCCTAGAGATGAAGGAACTTCTTCCCAGCCAACCCCCTCGGGGTATTCAGCTGACATAGAGGAAGGGATTTTCATATTCAAAGCGCAATCCGAAGAGCCATTCCCTACCAAAAAGAGAGGATGGTTCAGTCGGGGAGCTCACGAGCGTAGGAAAAGGATGAGGAAGTTACAGCAGCAGAGAGCTTTAGCAGCTGCAAATAGGGAAATGAATGCCCAGACTCAGGATATAATTAATAGACGATTGGCTATTTCCACATACTAGCTACTACAGCCGCAGACCCAAACTTAGAACAAATCATTGCACCACAGCCATTACCCTTGTTCCCAACTCAATCCATGGAAATTGAACCTAACCCAGTAGACCAGATTCCCGCACCTGCTTTCGACCCAACCGAAATCCCTAGAGTCCCAACACCCCATCCTCCAGATTGTAACCCATGGTTTGACGACCATAGGGATTACCGAGAACTCTACCCACAAGAGGAACCCATGCCAAACCCAGTAGTACCCTACCCAAACCTTAACCCTCTAGATACCTATCGGGATAATGACCAATATATTCGAGAGATTCTAAAGAACCCATACCCATACGAAGAACCAATGCCACAGTACCCTGACCCGATACCAGCACCCGCACCACCCATGAGTACCGAAAATGTGCAAGAACTTCGCACCTTTGGTGAGGAGTTGTTAGATGAAAGTGAAAAGATAAGACAAATAGGGGAGAGGCTCGTTTGGAAGTACGACGAGTGTAACATGCAATACTGGATGAACCCCTATCAGTAACAATAATAATAATAATAATAAAATATATCAAAATCCACTAAAATAGATAATCCTATAGCTACCGATGCATACTAGTATTGTATTTTAAATTCCAGTTGCGGTTTGTATTAGATGCATATATATATATATATATATATAATAGAGTAAATGTGGCAATGTACGACGATTTTGACCAACCTGTTTGTGTTTGTGAGATTGTTTGCATTAAATATTGTTTTGCGATATTAATACTTGGTAAATATTTATAATCCAGATGGACAACGAAGTGAATCAAGAAAACCAGAATAATGATAATAATAGCAACCAGATAGATAACAGTGTCATCCAATATATAGTGGCACAAGGAATTATAGACGCTATGCCATATATTATCAAAACGGTTAAGGAAGCGGAAAATAATAAAAGTAATAGTGGAAGTAAACGACCCCCTACTGAACCCAGTCATAGCGTAAACAATGGACCGTTACTTCAATTGCCTATTCCAAAAAGAAGAAGAACCATGTCTTATGGTTGTTCTTACAAAGAATTCTGGTCTTGTAAACCAATAGAATTCTCGGGCAATGAAGGAGCCATTGCAGCTCTATGCTGGATAGAAAAGACTGAGGCAGTCTTGAAAATAAGTAAGTGTGCAGAGGAAGACAAAATCATGTTTGCTTCCAATCTGTTTAAGAACGCCGCTTTAGAATGGTGGAACACTATTCTCCAGTCTAGGGGAAGTGATAGAGTCTATAATATGGAATGGACTGAGTTTAAGAATATGGTTGAAAGGAAGTTCTGTCCTCCCAATGAAAAAGAGCAGATAGCTAATAAATTCTTAAACCATAGAATGACTGGAGTAGACTGTAAGGGTTACACTACCGTATTCTTCAAATATGCTAGAATAGTGCCAACCCTAGCATCACCCGAACCAGTATTAATCTCCCATTATATCTGGGGATTAATCAGTGAGATTAGACATGTAGTCAAGGCAGCTAGATCACAAACCATAGAAGAAGCTGTAGAACTAGCAAATACCATGACTGATGAACTAGTACGTACCCAAGAAGAAAACCAGAGGAAGAACCTAGCCCAAAGGCTTACCCAGGAATTTCCCTACGGAAACTCCAACCGTGGGAAAAAATGTAGGTTCTACTTCTGCACCTTATTGTAAGGCCTGCAAGAGGAAGCATTCAGGAAAATGCTCCACATACTGCAACTTCTGCAAGATACCAGGACACAAGGAAGAAGACTGTAGGAAGAAACCCAGTAATGGAGTGTGCTTCAACTGTGGAGAAAAAGGGCATATTAAGCTGAATTGTCCGAAACTAGCTCTAGCCATGAACAACAAGACTACTAAGAATGCTAGGGCATTTGTTCTGACAGCCGAAGAAGCAAAGATGATTCCGGATGTGATTGCCGATACGTTTTTAGTTAATGATGTTTTTGCTAAAGTATTATTTGACTCTGGTGCAAACCAAAGTTTTATTAATACTTCATTTTGCAAACTTCTCAATCAACCATTAACTAAACTCCAACAAGAATGTCTAGTAGAGACAGCAAATGGAGAATCCATTAAGATTACTGAAATCTTGCAGGGAGCAAGAATATAAATTTTAAACCAATATTTTATTGCTAATCTTTACCCAATGAATCTGGCTGGATTTGATATTGTATTAGGAATGGATTGGTTAGTAGCCAATAAAGCCAGTATTCTATGTGATCAAAAGTCAATCCAAGTAAATTCACCAAAGGGTGAAAAGATCACAAGGAAATAAGCCATCTAGATCCACGAAATTCATCTCTGTGATGAAAACAGCCAATTATGCAAGAAAAGGAACGCTAGTGTATATGATTTCCATAATCATTAACACTAAAGGAAAAGGATTGAAAGATATTCTCGTAGTATCTTAATTCTCAGATGTATTTCCAGAAGAATTACCAGGACTTCCACCAGACAGGGAAGTTGAATTCAGAATCCATCTGCTATTAGGGACAGCACCAATTGCCAAAGCACCTTACCGTTTGGCACCAGCAGAGATGCAAGAGCTAAAGAAACAATTGGACAAACTTTTGGAGAAAGGATTTATACAGCCAAGTTCATCGCCAAGGGGAGCACCGATCTTGTTTGTCAAAAAGAAAGACGGGACAATGCGTATGTGCATTGAATACCGAGAATTTAATAAGGTCACGATTAAAAATCGATACCCATTACCGAGAATCGATGATCTATTTGATCAATTGCAAGGAGCTTGATTCTTTTCTAAGATCGATTTACATTCAGGATATCATCAATTAAAGGTACAGGAAGAGGACATTCCTAAGACTGCTTTTAGAACAAGGTATGGCCATTATGAATTTACTGTCATGCCATTTGGTTTAACCAATGCCCCAACCGCATTTATGGACATGATGAACAGAATATGTAAACCATATCTGGATAAATTCATAATTGTCTTTATAGATGATATTCTCATTTACTCTAAGAGTAAAGAGGAACATGCAGCGCATCTGCATGCACTCCTAAATTTGTTGAGAAAAGAAAAGCTTTATGCTAAATTTTTGAAATGCGAATTTTGGTTAGAAGAAGTACAATTTCTTGGACATTTAGTTAATCATGAAGGAATCCATGTGGATCCCACAAAGACTGAGGCGATTACTAAATGGAAAGTCCCTGAATCACCAACGGAGGTTAGAAGTTTTCTAGGACTGGCCGGTTATTATAGAAGATTTATCTGAGATTTTTCTAGAATAGTCATTCCCTTAACAAAATTAACCTGTGAATATGTTAAGTTTGAATGGGGACCAAAGCAGGAAGAAGCTTTTAGAATTCTTAAGCAAAGATTAACCAACTCACCCATACTAGCATTACCAGAAGGAACTGAAGACTTTGTAGTCTACTTTGACGCTTCTAAGTTAGGTTATGGATATGTGTTGATTCAACATCAAAAGGTGATAGCCTATGCGTCTAGACAACTTAAGAATCATGAAGAAAACTATTCAACCCATGATCTAGAATTAGGAGCTATAATTTTTTCCCTGAAGATTTGGAGACATTACCTTTATGGTAGTAAGTTTACCATTTTCACCGATCATAAGAGTTTAAGATATGTTTTCGGGCAAAAAGAGTTAAATATGAGACAGAGACGCTGGATGGAAATTCTTAGTGATTATGATTGTAGTATCCAGTATCATGCAAGAAAGGCTAATGTAGTAGCTGATGCTTTAAGTCGAAAGTATCATGAAAAGACCAGAAGAATACGTTCTCTTAAATTAAATCTGCAGATAGATTTAAATGAGCAAATTTAGAGCCGTACAAGAATCAGTAATCAAGGATGATACTGAAAAATTGAAAAGAATAATTAAGGAATTAGAACAAGGAACAGATGAAATTTGGAGATTCCATAAGAAAAGGATTTGGATACCTAAACTAGGAAACCTACGCCACCGAATATTAGAAGAAGCCCATAAGTCTAAGTATACGATACATCCTGGAAGTGATAAGATGTATCAAGACTTAAGAAAGATTTTTTGGTGGATAGGAATGAAAAAGGATATAGCAGCTTATGTTGCCAAGTGTCTAACCTGTTCACTGGTTAAAGTTGAACATAACCCTCAGGGTTATTGCATCAATTAGAAATGCCGATATGGAAATGGGAATTGATAACAATGGACTTTGTTACCAAATTACCCAAGACATGAAAAGGTAATGATACAATCTGGGTGATTGTAGATAGGTTAACCAAGTCTGCTCATTTCTTACCGATGAAGGAAACCTTCAGTATGGAACAATTAGCTAAGTTATATGTAAATGAAATAGTTTCATTACATGGAATTCCTTTATCTATTGTTTCTGATAAAGATAGCCGTTTTACTTCTCATTTTTGGACAAGTTTCCAAAAAGCAATGGGAACCAAGCTAAATTTAAGCACCGCTTATCATCCTCAAACGGATGGACAAAGTGAGAGGACAATTCAGACAATGGAAGATATGCTTAGAGCTTGTGTAATTGATTTCGGAGGAAATTGGGACGATCATTTACCATTAATAAATTTTTCCTACAATAATAGCTATCATACCAGTATCAATGCTGCACCATTCGAAGCACTTTATGGACGAAAGTGCCGAACTCCAGTCTGTTGGGAAGAAATTGGAGAAAAGCAATTGTCTGGACCTAAAATACTACAAGAGACAACAGACAAGATTATTCAAGTCAAAGAAAGACTAAAAGCAGCACGCGATCGACAAAAGAGCTATGCTGATAACAGGCGAAAGCCATTGGAGTTTCAGGTAGGAAACAAGGTATTATTAAAAATTTCTCCTTGGAAAGGAGTGGTAAGATTCATCAAGAGGGGAAAGCTAAGCCCAGGTACGTTGGACCCTTTGAGATTAATAGAAGAATAGGACAAGTAGCTTATCAGCTACAACTGCCAGAAGAAATGGCAGGAATACATGATGTATTTCATGTATGAAATCTCAAAAAGTGCTTAGCCGATGAATCATTAGTGGTACCTCTTAAGGATATAGAGGTAAATGAGAAGCTTAAGTTCGTAGAGAAGCCTCTACAGATTGAAGACAGAAAGTTCTAAAATCTCAAACACAAGAGATTAGTTTTAGTCAAAGTAAAATGGGATTCCAAGAGAGGACCAGAATACACTTGGGAGCTCAAATCAGAGATGCAGAAAAATATCCACACCTGTTCCAGTAGACCTCGAGGACGAGTTCTAAAATTAAGTGGGGAGGATATAACAACCCTCCTAAAATATTTAGAACACCCTATACGTCCTAAAATACACCCCGTATATGAAAAACAACCCTGAAATACCTTAATTTTTACAAAAATCAAATAAATCAAAATCAGGGGTGCGCTCGCGGGGCGCGACCCCCATGTCTATAATTGTCGCGGGCCGTGACAGTTGGCCACCAGGGCGCACCTGGTGATGATACGTGGCATAACTCGTGTCGAAGCTAAGCCCATGACTGGCCAAGGCTAGGCCCTAGCCAGCCTAGCTCACGGGGCGCGAAGCCCTATCTTGTTTCTCTCGCGGGCCGCGAGGAAGTCGATATCAGGTCTTATAAATTGGGGAACCTCGGCATTCAGTGTCCGTCGTTCAAAATTTTCAATTCTCTCTCAATTTCTCTATAGTAAAAGTAATACACAGGCATAATACCCCCCTAATTAGTGTAGGATCGGTTTCGGATCCGAATGAGTCGGTTAGAAGAGTTTTTCACCAAAACAAGAGGCGGAAACAAGTGTTTCGGTGTAATTCAGCAAGTATTCACCTTTAACTGTTGTTTTATTGATAACTGATGCGATTACACGTTCAGACAACACTTCGGCAGCACTTCGTGGCTTACCGGAAGACAACCCCTATAACTCTTTCATGTTGTTCGCTCATATGACTATATATAGGTGATCAGGTACATAAAAGCGAACCTGATGGGACACATAAGCGGACCTAGACTATGACCAAATAAGCGGACCTCACACAATTACACATGAGCGAACCTGACATTTGTACAAACTTCACGTGCACATGCAAACTAGTTTGTCATCTTGTGTAGTCATGATGCAAATGATGATGTCATAATATGATGTCATCATTCAATATTATGACATCATGCTTGAACTGATCCGCAATGAACCGAGACTCGACATAAGACGAAGACGACAGATGAATGCACCAACAATTAGCGAAGCTCTGCCTCGTTGAAAGTATTATAACCCACGGTTACGTATTAGATACGCTGCCCGATTGATCTAGTGCTCCGTAACAGCTGTCGAAGCTCTGCCCGACGTAGTCGTTGGAGTTCTGTCTTTGGGAGGGTATAACTATGCATTGTTTAATTTATTAGATTATAACCAGGAAATCACAAGGAAAAACCTAAAATAGCAATGTGAGTAATCTCTTTTTGTGTAAACCTTTTTGTGAGTAATTCCTCTTTTTGTAAACTGTTTTTACAAAACCTCAATGTTTTAAATTATATTTCACAGTGATTGAGTATTTGTAAATCTACAATTATCATTGGTATGTTGGGGTTTTGTACACAAAATTTGTTACTACACTATGAGTAGTAATATAACCACAAGTCGGGTTGACAGTACCGTGGGTGGTAATTAAGGTAGAAATATAAACAAATGTAATTGCGCGATCGCCCTCAATACTGTAAAATGATAAACCTGTTTTGATTAAACTGGGATTCACTCGTCAGTATTTCTTGCTGATAAAATGTTTTTAAACGCGTTTCGGGTAACAAAATGTGAAAGCCAATTAGAAGCCAACTGGACAGCAATTAAGGCTTGGAAAAGTGGCTATAAAAGTTACCTAAATAAAGAAGATGTTTTATTTTAATAAATTAGGGTTTATCCCTATAAACCTGTTTATAATGGAAACTTGGGAATTTCCCATGTGTTTATTATTATAAAAATGTGGTATTCTACTCTGATAAAATATTTCCTAACTACGGTCCTGATATAAAATCCGCTGCCAAACTGATAAACACTGATACCACTGAATCTGAGTTCGCGGTTGCCCGTTCCCAAGTGATTAAGGGCCGGGGGTTGCGAAACTATAAGATCTTATCGATATTATAAGATCATTTTACTAAAACTCTTTTCAAAATCAATAAATCATTTTACTAAAAACACTTTTTCAACGATCACTAAGTTCATTATACTAAATTTCTTTTTGAGAATCAACGTTTTCACGAGAACCTCCAAATTTCAAATTTCTTATTTTAATGCAAGATGCTCTAAAATGATGCAAACTTACTATTTTTCAAAAACCTTTTCATACACCGCTCAATATATCATTTAAATTCAAAACACGTGGGCAAGAACACTTCATAGGAACCGACATTTTCAACTTACGTAAATTCTTTTAAAACAAGAGTTGCATTTCCGTTCTTTTACAAAGTACATCTCACATAATCAATAGATGCTTTACATACTTTTGACATTCACAAACTAGATTCTATATTCCAAGTCAAACTCAATCTATTTTGATTCGATAAACTCAACGTTTTGCTCAAACAACTATACGTGCATATCATCGTACATATTTTAGTCAATATATCACGACAACTTCACTTGTATCATTCGTTTTACATACCCAAAACCTCTTGATCATTTTATATGCTTAAAGTCATTGTATTCAATTCATACCATACACGTAATCGTCGTCATTTATACCTACTTATATTCATACTTATGCACATATTCATATTCATACTCATAGGTTTTATTTTCGTACTTATACTCATATGCGTACTCATACTTGTATTCATACTTATATTTATACTCATATGCATACTTATATTTATACTCATATGCATACTTATATTTATACTCGCATTCATGCTCATACTTATATTCAAATTCATACATTTGTGCCTGTACGTGAGCATAACCCGAGGGGTTCGCTCACGTTGTTCTCATATTTATTTGAACGTAAACATGCTTATATACTACATTCTTATACACACACATTCTTATTTTCAAATTTACGTACACCCTGATTCATACACAACTAGTACAAACTATGCGGATCATGCGCCGATCAATATAACCGTGGGTGCACATGGGATTATAGTGATAGGCACATGAGAATCCTAGGGAGTACTACTGTGTATGGTAAGACACGGAACGTAACATGACAGTGAATAACGAAACGGACGTAACATGGTCAAAGCATGGTGGATACGCCGCCGGTACTTCCTATATATAAGTGTTTTCACCATGTTACCAAACTTTCGTAAAGCGTGCCATGAGAAATCCGGTGTTTTGCAGACCTATTTAGACACGATACAAACAATAACAACTCACAAACGCATTGGTAAATGCGCGATATCCGATTATCCACGACGAGACCCCATTCTTAACACATCGCTTTCAATACACATACCATTCTTATACTCGCATTTGTTTATTAGGTCAATCGTTCACTCTTATACCTCCATTATTCCCCGCTATTCTCTGCCTTTTATACAAACCTCGTTTGCAATCAATCGGTTTAAACATTTGAACCCTAAAATGCTTTCTTACTTTTAAAACTATTTTTCATTCTTTATTTATGCGCAAACATACTTAGTTGGCCGTTACCTCCAAAACCATTTTTTTAAATACCTAACTTCCTCGTTTTTCACCGATAAAGAATTCTCTACAAAACTGAGATTTGTCAATGCTCTTTAAAACCAACGAAACCTTTCTTACAACCAACAGTGTAGCCACACTTTTCATCAAAATACATACAGTTTTATACGAAAGCTTCCTTATAAGGTAACACATTTTAAAATACATCATCAATGAGTTATTTAAACTTGCTTGTCTATACACACACATGCACGTTTTACTTATGCTCAATGCCTTAAATCATTTTAGACAAACAAACCCATTTTACAAACCTATCTTTTTGTTCCTCGAAACTTCATAGTTTTCAACACGTTTCAAAATTTCCAAGTCTCGACTTTAGACAATCATTCTTTTAGCCAAAATGCTTTTTCTCCAAGGTCTTTCACTTGAATAAATTTCGGGACGAAATTTCCTAAAGTAGGGGGGACTGTAACGCCTCGTATTTTTCATATTTCTATTTTAAAAATGTTAGTATTCGTATTCTAATTTTAGAAACCTTACATTCGTATTTTAATTTCAATCTCACAATTCGAGGCGTTAATCATAATAAAATTCATACTTTATACATATTTATTATTCACACAACCGATCTTTTATATACGTATTTATACGTAAACCGACACTATTTATCCGTATAAATACCTATACGTACATCCTCAATACTTGAATTATACTTTTATACTTTTTATATACTCAATTACATAATATATATTCAAGAAATATACCAATCATCTTTCCACCTCATCAATCCACTTCCACCTTCTTAAACCAATCATATTTCACCCTTTTTCACCTCCTTTTCCACCAATCATCTTTTCAATCATCTTCCACCTTCTTTAACCAATCAAATTTCACTCTTTTCCACCTTCTCCGCCTATAAATATCAACCTCCTTCTACCATTTTCTTCACACCATTCTTCTCTCCATCTATCTAATTCTCTCAATCTCTCTAAATCAAGAATTCTAAGAATTCTAAAAGGACACTAAGTGTTCCAACCATTCTTCTCTCAACCTCTCTACTTCTCTCAAATCTTCCAAGCAAGGAAGAGAACTCTAAAAGTTCTAAAAGAAAACACTAAGTGTTTTAAAGGAAGCTTTGAAGCTCCAACCTCCAACTCTTCACGGAATCACTAAAGGAAACTTTGCAAAAATGCGAGTATACTTGACCCATTTTACCGTTTTCACACTTTTTGGGTGCAACATGTTTACACATACAAAAACACACATAACATACGTACTTTATGCAATCATACATACAAACAATCCAATACATGCTTACTATTATGTTATGCTTGATTCGTATTTTCTGGGTTTGTTCATTTTGTGTTAGACTTATCCTTAACTCCATACGAGCCTATCCTTGACATCAATAGTGCTATAGGAGTAACGCACCACCTGTGAACGTTGGGTTATGTTAAGAGATTATTGCGTTTCAAATTTGGTTTGACTAGTTTATACACATGCCAGTTTATACGTTAATCTTGATAACTAGGTTTGCCATGTTGATTGTTCATTATCTTTTTATACTTATATGCTAGTACACCAAACTTGTATACTCGCCAATACTTTTGTATTGAACTATGATTTTAAAACATGTTGCAGGTTTATGATGATGTTGATGATGCATGGAACATAGTAGGATGCCTAGATACTCATTTTAAATTTTGTATACTTATTGAAATGTAGTTCTTTCATTTCAAGTGGTTGTAATTGTATTTTCCTTTCCAAGTTGTAACCGAATTCGTATAGTAATAAAATGAAATCCATTATTTAAATACTTTTCACGAATTCTAGTTTTATATGTAATGAGCAATCTAACTTCGTCTCACTCCGATGTTTCCACCATTGGTTGGGGTGTGACAGATTGGTATCAGAGCCATATCTATAGGGAATTAGGAAAATTGTTATGCTTTTAACCTAGTCTATAGTTAAGTACCATATTCGACCATACTTGATTCATATGATAATTTCTTGAAACGTCTCTTAATGTGCTAAATTCTTGAAACGCTTTACTTGCTCATACTTGTTTTATTATTTTGAACATACGCCTTTCCTAAGGCATTTTACTCGATTATACTAAACTCTAAAACACTCGTAATACACAAACGAGACGACTTCACCAAAATAGGCATGAAACCCACAATTTAGTGAACAACTCTCAATCCACCTATTCTTTTTACACGAAATTCGCCATCAAGTTAGGAGTAAAATCCTCACCTTAATGGAGAATCTCCATTTCAAATTCTAGTGGACCCTCGTCAAAGTGTCGAAAATAAATTTTGACCTGATGAGTACCAACCACACTTAGGGTACGAAATCGTCAAGTTAGGGGTGAAACCCGCACCTTGTCAACTAGTCCCACTCCTTGATTTTCAAAAATCCCGCCAAGTCTCGAATTTTCGATTGATTTGGAACATGTAGTAACTTGAAGGGTGAATACCGTTAACCGAAATTTCAGCGAAAGTGTTCCACCTATTAGGCCAAAGCATGCTTCTCAAATTCAAAAGAAGTTTTGACCACTTTGGTTTAGTCAAAGTTCCGTTTTGGAACAATCCAAGTTTCAATCAAACCTACGTTTTACTATTATCAATCTTATACGATGCAATCCTTTCTTTTCAAATTCAAATTATTTTCGAGATGATTTGTTTTACACACACATCATACTAAATCTCTTCATACATCTATACGTCATTCACATGAATGATTTCAAAAACGTCAATCAATTTGATTTACATTCCTTGTAACCCCAAAATGGTGACATATCATCGAGATAGGAGTGATTTCCTTACCTTGACGATTAACTCCGCTCCTTCCTTTCTTAAAATAACCTCACCAATGGGTTATGGGTGATTCCCTCACCTCGGTGAACGTTACCAAACCTTTATCTTCGAGAATTTATTATGCAAACACGATCTACTTTTTATACCTAAATCGTTTATCATTTGTCAAAATCCCTACTTACGCCAATTTCGAAACTTATTGTTTTATCAAACGTATTTCTTACCATATGATTTATTTTATATAAGTCACATACATGAAATTCTTAATCATACCCTAAACGTTTTGTTTCCCGATTTTCAAAATTTGACGAAATGCTTCCCATCAACTTAACCGATCTAATGAATATCTTGCCCACAAATTTCATGCTTAACGTAATCACTAAAATACGCTCACATTATATCATTGTACTAAGGACTTTTATTCACAATCGAAAATCAAACCAACCTTTCTCACATGCCTATAAGATCTTATAGATATTATAAGATCATTTTACTAAAACTCTTTTCAAAATCAATAAATCATTTTACTAAAAACACTTTTTCAACGATCACTAAGTTCATTATGCTAAATTTCTTTTTAAGAATCAACGTTTTCACGAGAACCTCCAAATTTCAAATTTCTTATTTTAATGCAAGATCCTCTAAAATGATGTAAACTTACTATTTTCAAAAACCTTTTTATACACCGCTCAATATGTCATTTAAATTCTAAACACGTGGGCAAGAACACTTCATAGGAACCGACATTTTCAACTTACGTAAATTCTTTTATAACAAGAGTAGCATTTCCGTTCTTTTATAAAGTACATCTCACATAATCAATAGATGCTTTACATACTTTTGACATTCACAAACTAGATTCTACATTCCAATCAAACTCAATATATTTTGATTCGATAAACTCAACGTTTTCCTCAAACAACTATACGTGCATATCATCGTACATGTTTAAGTCAATATATCACAACAACTTCACTTATATCATTCGTTTTACATACCCAAAACTTCTTGATCATTTTATATGCTTAAAGTCGTTGTATTCAATTCATACCATACACGCAATCGTCATCATTTATACCTACTTATATTCATACTTATGCACATATTCATATTCATACTCATACGTTTTATTTTCGTACTTATACTCATATGCATACTCATACTTGTATTCATACTTATATTTATACGCATATGCATACTTATATTTATACTCGCATTCATGCTCATACTTATATTTAAATTCATACATTCATGCCTCTACGCGAGCATAACCCGAGGGGTTCGCTCACGTTGGTCTCATACTTATTTGAACGTAAACATGGTTATATACTACATTCTTATACACACACATTATTATTTTCAAATTTAGTTATATCCTGATTCATACACAACTAGTAGAAACTATGCGGATCATGCGCTAATCAATATAATCGCGGGTTCACACGGGATTATAGTGATAGGCGCATTGTGACACCTGTGCTTGTAATCATTGTAAACAGTTCAGTTATGAATAAAACAACGTTATTTAATCCCAATGTTTGTTTGTTTATGTTTAACATCTGTCATGTTTTGATTTTTATTCAATTTCAAACTCTACATCGCTTTCTGGAGAGTTATACGCCAACTGGTGCGTAAACGTAATCAGTTTAATACGACAAACACTCTGGAACATCAACATATGCTTAACATACCTTAAATAACCTCTACATAACTTAGAAATAAGTTTTGAAGGCTTTGGTATGGCAAAATCAAGATTTATCACTTACAGGGACTTAATTCGACAAACTGTGAAAGTATGCCGATTTGAACTGTAACAAACATTCCGGAACTTGATCATAAGCTAAACACACCATAAATATCCTTTACATAGATTAGAAATAGGCTTTGAGGGGTTCGGTGTGCTAAAAAAAACTTTTGGGTCATTCAGGGACTAAAAGCGTCAAAAAGTGCACGAGATTGCATTTTCACGCATAACTTACATTCTGAATACATCCGGACATCCAAAAATTTATCTAATCATTAAAATATTATGTTTTAGTGATTGGCTTGTTAAAAATCCATTCGTCGCGAAATTTGGATCGTTTTCGCGTCCGTTACGACTTCCGTCGTAATTAATCGAACAACGCAACCGTACGGTCAAACGAACTGACATCCGACATATTTTTGAGCACATTTTAAGTTCCCTATTCTTTAACTTCATTTTAGAGCATTGAAATGGGGTTAACGGGGCTTAAACGCGCAAGAAATGCATTAAAATGCAAGATTCTCAAGTGCAGGGGCTAAACTGTCAACTTTTGAAAGTTACTGGTCTGCAGACCACATACGGTCCGTAAGGGATGGACCATACAGTCCGTAAGGCATCCCCAGACTAGCAGAAATCTGTTTCCAGCCTGTTTCCAGCCAATTCCAACTCATTTCCCTCTTGCACATGGTATTTCAAGATACTAGGGGCCATTTTGATGTGCCCATGGTATTGCAAAACCATGGGTACACATGTAAGGATGAGATTGAAGCTCGGTTTTCGATGAACGATCTTAACGGTCCTAAGAAATCTATAAATACCCCTCAAGATCACAACTCAAAACCCACACCTTTGAATCTGAAATTGTTCTCTAAGTTGATGTGTTTATCACTTCATACCTGAGAATATTCGGATCAAAACTTCCGTTCTTGGACCCGTTGTAAGTCCTCTTTCGTTCTTTTAGCGTTTTCTGCGTTGACCAGTTTATGGTCAACACGAAGTTCGGTTGAACTTCGCAATGTGAGCGTAATCACGATGGCTATAGTCCTTTGTGACTATGCCTACTGATTACCACGTTATCTAGGCTCAGTGACGAGTCGTAGTTTCGGCCAAAATGCGTATTCTTGCGTATTTTGTAACCAAACTACTTTTAGGTATCAAAACCGTTTGTTTTGATACCAAACTTGTTTTCTAACTTAGTTAAGCATGTTTTAACATGCTTAGCTCGTCACTTTTAGTTTAGTGCTTATATAGGGTCGTAAGGTAAGCGACCTAAACAATCGCTTATACTTTCGAACCCGACCCATTTGGTCGATCATTAGGATCCAACCAAACACATTAGGTGACCATAGTGTATAGGGAATAACCTTCTGAGGTTATACCTTATGGTCACGACGTTTAGTTAGTTGTATGATAGGTAGTTTATATGCCTTAGGTAAATTACCAAAATGCCCTTTTACGCCCAAAATTCATTTTAAGCATATGTAACATAATTTTTGATATCTAAACTGTTTTGGCAACAATATTAGACATGTTAAGGCATATATTACTTGTCATAGGATTAGTTAGACGGTCCAAACGCGTTTTACGCGCACGACGCGTTAAAGTAGCATAAGCTACCTAAACGGGTCGCAATGGGTCGTAAGCACTTAGGTTAGGTTTCATTTTAGTATGTAGGCTTTGTTAAACCATATTACATGAGTTCCCATACTCGTTTGGTTTACGAACCCTCATGCTACCCGATCCTCCGATTAGGTCCGGTTTATTAATATAGTTACCTATATTAGGTGGCGTTTGATTTCCGTGATCTCTAGCATTGTTTGGTTGTTACGCAAGGACTTCTAGGCAATCTCAAGTGAGTACATAGACTCCTCTTTTACTGTTTTCAAACTGTTTTGGGGTGAAACACATGTGCCTACTTGTTACTTTCATGCTTTCCTGTTTTCACATCATATACTTGCTATGTTCATTAGTACACTTATAGTACATTGTTTTACTTTACATTTCTGCTATGTATGTTGACTGAGCATGCTAGCACATTGATTTACATGACTTTTCTGCTTTGTAGGTTAACTTAGCATACTTAGTACATTGTTTTCATATAACACATTTACATTTGGTATAACATTTGGTTTGTACAAACGGGTCTTATATACGTTCATTAACATTAGCTACGCCGCTCGGTAGTAAGTAGTGGTACCATAGGACTTGACAAATCCCGTTCCTGACATCCTAGGTTTGTTTGGGTGTAAGGAATGACTGAATCCGAAAACATTTCTTTTGATAACCTTGACTTAGGGTTATCCGTCTGTCTCAAGGCTTGAATGTATGCGTTAACTTACCACATAAGTGTTTGTATCAATAAAACATGCATTTACTTTGCAAAACATAACTTTTTGATATATTCAAAATACTTTGTTTTGTACATTTTTACATTCGGTTCAAGTAACAACATATTACTTACCATACATAACATTTGTTACACATTACTTGACCATATTTGGACTTTTAACATCTGATATGGTTTATGCAAGGACTTTTTGACAATTGGTTTAAACGTAGACTTTGTACATTGGTGGTTTGTTTAAGTGACTTAAGTAACGAGATGTGAGTAGTATGATACAAGCATGGTGGATACGCCGCTGGTACTTCCTATATATAAGTGTTTGTATTATATTACATATAATAGCGTTATTTAAATCATTCATTTTGGACTTATACATTTTACACAAGTAACATGCTTTTCACAAGACTTTGGTTTACAAAACAGTTCATTCTATACAAGTCATTTTACTTGGTTATTCATTTAACCATATATTATTCTTTTATTTATACATATCATCTGATCTTATCGCTTTTCAAATGATTTACAAAACAAAACAATTTACAAGGTTCATGACTAAATATTATTAAACATTTTCTTAAACTTAAGTCATGAATCCTATTTTCACAAAACCTATGTATCTCACAGGCATTTTTATGCTGACGTACCTATTTTCACATGTGTTTTCAGGAGCTGTTGCTTAGGATGATGATTGTGACATTAGGGCGGACCTGTGCCTTAGTGACTTAAAACAAAGCAAGAACTAGTTTAATTTTGTTATGTGCTCTTTGGTTCTTGTTTAAGACAATGTAACTCTCTTGGTTGATAAATAAAACGTAACTTTAATTACCATGGTTGTGGAACAATAATTATGTTACAACACTCCCCGACGTTTCCGCCACGATTTGATGTTCTACGTGGTCGGGGTGTGACAGAAAAGTTGGTATCAGAGCCAATGGTTATAGGGAATTAGGTTATTAGTAATACTTTGACCTAGACTATAACCTTTCTAGGACCCCAACACAAGTTATCTTGTGTTTAGATCTTAAAACATGCACTTCACCTATCCTTAGGTGATAACCACAACGAGAACATCAATTCTGAATCCGCTTTGAAAATTAATCATCTGTTCTTGGATGATTGATTACTAGGTTTTGAACCCTCTGTTGTAAGGTTTTGAACCCTCTGTTGTAAGGTTTTGAACCCCTTTGAATTTTCAAAATCTCGTCAAAGTTTTGGGTTCCAAATAGTGTGAACACGTGCAAACTGGAAGAGTGAATGCATGTACCCTGGGTTTTTTTTTGGGTAAAGGGTTACCCCGGTGATTCTATTATAGACAACCGCCAAATAAGTACAAGTAGTGAGGATGAATTCCCCACTAGTTCATATACAGGACATGCCCCATATATGTAAACAAAAAAACAAACAAACCAAGTTACCACCTCAATCTAGCCTACTACAATCATGATAATGACTAACTAGTAGACAAACGAAAAAATCAAACAAAAGACGTCAACCGCCATCATCAAAAATGAAATTGCTACCAACCGGCAGCCCCTTAGCATGAAAAAGAAGCCACATATCCATTAGACAATTTTATGTGAGAGGTGCTTGCCCCTGTATTGGAAGATGTAGGATGTGTACCCGATGTCATAAACTCATTCGTTTCATCATATACAACCTCTACCCCGTCATCGTCAGACTCCTCATTAGGCTCACGTCTCCCTTTATATCTCCCCTGAAAGGAACCCCCGTTCCCTCCAACAAACCCAAGGGCACTAAACGAATTATGTGTTTGAACCTTGGACGAACTAGTGCTCCGCGCACTCATGTAGGCTGCACTCATGTAGGCAGAACTCACTGCCTTTTTCTTTTTATCGACAGGTCTATATTCAAACTTGGGGTTTTGATTGTTAACTTGAAAACCGCTCTTCTTTACATTCTTCTTTGTCTTGACTTCCGTATAACCATCCTCATCTACTTTCGGACTATTTGTAGGAGGTTTCACTGTCGGTCGAATGCGTTTTGGACACTCCTCAGCGGCATGCCCAAATACACAGCAGTGGGCACATCTCGGAGGTTCCCATTCATACTCCACCCGAATAGTCTCATTAACATATTTGTTCCCATCCAATTCAGGAATAGCCATGGTTAGAGCCTCTTTCAACTCATGATCAGCTGATATTTCAATGAGAGCCCTAGCATAGCTGCTCCTTCCCCAAGCCTCATTACACATATCACTAGTATACGAATCCAGGCGCACAGGGGACCCAATTTTGGATGCCAACATGCTTAAACCATCATCAGAATATGCCACTAGCGGAACATCATGCAATTTAACCCAAACTGCAACCTTTTTAAACTCTTCTTTTTTAAGGGTGTTTGTAGGAGACCAAATGTTGAGAAACATAGGTTTGTTACGGATCATCCAAGGTCCCCCTTCAAGAACAGTATCCATACCCTTTCTGTCTTCAAATTTGAAGAAAAAGAAACCATTTGAATTCATCATAGTTTTTTGAAGACCATGTTTCTTCCAATTTGTTCTGACAAAATATTCAACTACTGGATATGCAATCCTATCCCCCAGGAAATAACCATAAAGAGTGTTTGCTCACCTGTTATTAACCTGGCGAACCGACTCAATCGGAAGCACTACATCCACTCCATCCAATGATACATCTGAATTTAGAGGTCGAAAATTGACTTTAGGAACTTGATCAGCCGCATCATTGGCCTTCCTAGTGTTTTCATCTTCATTCTGATTCTGAATTGAATCACCACCCCGCTTAATATCACCCTGCTCGACCTGTTCATTTAGGACCACATCCGCATAAGATTGGACATGAGCATTATCAACCTAATTCAGATTTTGAGCTCGAGTAGGACTAATATAATTCACCGGTAATACAAATGCTACCTTCCTCTTGTCAAAGACTTTCGCATAATTCTGATTGGGAGAATCAGAACAGCTAATAACATGTTCAGTATCATTAAGCGGCAGCATAAAACATACCTTCTTACTCGGCATTTCAGAAACCCTAGTCGCCAAAAATGATGTTTGTCTTGGCTCAAATGTTTTGCCGTCAATGTTCTTAATTTTTTTCGCAAACACATTTGAGTTTTCTGCATTTTGGCCATCCATAACAGCAGTCACGAAACCCTAAAGCAGATCGGACAACAGGAAGACGTTTGATTTGCACAAGTCTGATCAGACTACGGATTCTGATCAACAAAACCAGCCAATACAAAGAATAGCGATGATAAAGAAACCTGCTGAAACCCTAAATCATAAGGAACCCGCCGCACCCCCTTCGCTAATCAGAAAACAACGAAATCAAAACCCTAATCTCAAAAATCTGAAATCACCTTATTAGCGCCTAAGAACAGCGCCGTTGAATCAGATGTATAGCCGAAATCAGACCAACGAAATCAGAGCTCAACTTCAAAATACTGAAGATGTATTGCCGAAAATCAGAAGCACTCATGCGAATGAACCAGCTACACACCCCGTTTGCAAACAGAAATCAGCGCCGAATACAAAACCCTAACTACAAAACCCTAATCCGAGTACAATTGAATATCGCCTAAGGATCGATCAGAAACCCTAAGCTGATAAGCAAGAACAATCGAGACCAGGATTAGCAAGAGAAAGCTAGGGTTTCACAAGATCGCCTATGTCGCCAAAATCGCCCAGAGAACACATTATATTTTTCATAATGTAATGCACATTATATTTTTCTGTCTAAGGCTAGAGTGTTCGTACAAATCCACATAATCGGACCAGTCACTCTTACCTGGGAACTCTTTGTCACACCCCGACCGCGTAAAACAACAAATCGCGGCGGAAACATCGGGGCGTGTTGCAACAGAATTAATGTTTCATAACCATGGATATCAAAAGTGTTTCGTTTTATTAAACAATGAGTAATTACATCGTCTGGAAATCTAAATACACTATTTAAACATAGTCTATCATTGTTATTGAGTCACTAAGGCCTTGTCCAGTCCTATGTGAGCATGCATCTTATCAATCGATATCATCCAACAATACCTGAAACATATGTGAAAACGAGGTCAGCAAAGAAATGCTGGCGAATACATTAGTTTTGTTAAAAATAAGTTTCATGACTTCTGTTTGAGAAAATGTTTAGTCATGAACCTTGTAATTTGCTTTGTCTTTGTAAATCATTTGAAAAATAATAAGTTTGGATGATAAGTATAAATAAGAGAATAATGCATGATTAAATGAATAACCATGTAAAAATGAGTTTGTGTAACATAAGTTGTTTGTAAATAAATGTCTTGTGAAAAGTATGTTACTTGTATAAAATGTTCTATGTCTCAAACTGAAATGATTCAAATAACGCTACAATATGTAATACCATACAAACACTTATATATAGGAAGTACCAGCGGCGTATCCACCATGTTTGTATCATATTACACACGCATCGTTACTTAATCACTTAATCAAACCAAACCAAACAATGTAAAATGTCTATGTCAAATATCCATGTCAAATGTCTATGTCAAATATCCATGTATGGCAAGTGAAATGTCTCAACTAAACCATATGCACAACAACAAAGTATTGAAGTAAAACTTGGTTTAAACCAATACTATGTTTCGTGTAAATGCATGATCAAATGTAAATCATGTACAAATGTTTACCCAATCGTTACCCATTCGTTCAAATCGTTCTTGTTTTAATCATTCTAATCGTTCTTGTTTTAATCGTTCTAATCGTTCTTGTTTTAATCGTGAACTACTTTATGATCGATTCTCTAATAACATTCAAACCTTCTTGACGCGTTCCTCGTTCCAACTCGCTCTCGCTCTCGTTCTTAACAAACCCTTACCAAAGGATAAGTTAATAATTTCGTTCTTAACAAACCCTTACCAAAGGATAAGTTAATAATTACAGATTCAGTCGCTACCCACAACCCCCACACATAACAATGGGTGCAGTAAATAACGGGATTTGTCAGATCCTATGGTACCATAACCTAATACTGGTTGGCTTGATCATTGCTAATGAATGTCATCGGTCATGTAAACTACAACCAACAAGTTTGTTCACTTTTTGAAATTTGTTATTAGTTTTTGAAATCATTGTATTCGTTCTTGAAATCATTGTATTCGTTCTTGAAATCATTGTTAGCGTTCTTGAAATAATTGTTATTGTTCTTGAAACCATATTGTAATTGTTCTTGAAACCACATAGTAATTGTTATTGAAATCATTGATAAAACATTTAGCACATATGAGTCACCCCAAAACAGTTGAAAACAGTAAAAGAGGGGAATAATGTACTCGCCTGGGAGTGCTTAGGAGTCTTGAACAACTACCAAGTAAGCTAGAGGAGTCCCGGAAATCAAACGGTACCTAATATAGGTAACTACATAATTATCTCGGACCTAAATCGGAAGACTGGGTAGCAGGAGGGTTTGTAAACCAAATGAGTGTAGGAACTCATATGATATGGTTTAACAAAGCCTACATACTAAATGAAACTTAACCTAAGTATTATCGACCCATCGCGACCCATTAAGGTAACATACGTTACTTTAACGTGTCGTGCGCGTGAAACGCGTTCGGACCGCCTAACTAGCCCTATGACAAGTGTTATATGCCTAAACATATTACATAATCAGTTACGTGACAAAGGTTTAGGTTACATATGCTTAATTACCAATTATACATGAAAAGGGTATTCTGGTAATTTACCTAAGGCATATAAACTACCTATCATACAACTACTTAAACGATGTGACCATAGGGTATAACCTCGGAAGGTTATTCCCTACCTACTATGGTCACCTAATGTGTTTGGTCGGATCCTAATGATCGACCAAACTGGGTCGGGTTCGAAGGTATAGGCGATTTATTAGATCGCCTACCCTACGACCCTAGACAACGTGGTAATCAGTGGGCATAGTCCCAAAGGACTATGACCAACGTGATTACACTCACGTTGCGAAGTTCAAACGAACTTCGCATTGACCATTACTGGTCAACGCTGAAAGTCAAACAAAGTTTGACTTTCTGACTCGAAAAGCAATAAAATAAGGAAAAGAACGAAAGAATACTTACGAAGGGTCCCCGAATGCTAACCCAGATCGAAATAGCTCAGGTATGAAACGAAGGTTCCAACTTAGAGCTTTCTTAATCAGATTTGTGGGTTTTTGGACAAATGGGGGGTGGGTATTTATAGAAAAGGTAGAGCCGTTAGGATCGTTTGTCGATTATCGTGCCACGATCCGAGCCGAACACTTGTCACAAAGTTGTGGTGGCTAATCCTTGATCTTATCTTGCTGATTAGGCAAGATTAAACATGTGGTTGAGGTTTGTTTCAGCTGCAAGTGGCTAAACAAACATTGAATCTGGTCAGAAGGGCTAATGCGGCCCGCTTTAGATTTAGGCAAACACAATGCGGGCCGCTTGGGGCCTCTGATCTGCACATATGTTTCAGAAATGACAGTTTAGGTCCCTGCACGTGTTTAAACCCATTTCCGGCACTTCCAAGGCCCGTAAAGCCAACTTTAAGGCCCTAAAATGTTGCCTAAACATTGTGGACATGAAACATGCTCAGAAATATGTCGGATGTTGGTTCGTTTGACCGTACGAACGCGATGTTCGCTTAATTACGACGGAATGCGCACAAGTGCGAAAAACGATCCAAATGACGTGACGAATGGATTTTTCTTATGGCGAACACTAAAATATAATGTAGTCATGCTTACATAAATTTTTGGGTGTCCAGATGTATCCAGAACGTACGATATGCGCGAAAATGCAAACTTGTGCACTTTTTGACACTTTTAGTCCCTGAATGACACAAAAGTTTATTTTAGCATACCGAACCCCTCAAAGCCTATTTCTAAGCTATGTAAAGGATATTTATGGTATGTTTAACTTATGGTCATGTTCCGGAATGTCTGTTACAGTTCAAATTGGCATACTTTCGCAGTTTGTCAACTTTAGTCCCTGTAAGCGATTTAACTTTGATTTCACCACACCAAACCTTCCAAAACTTATATCTAAGTTATGTATAGGTTATTTAAGGTATGTTAAGCCTATTTCACTATTCCGGAGTGTTCGTTGCATTAAACTGGTTATATTTACGCATTAGTGCGCGTATAACCTTCCAGAAAGCGATTTAAAGCTTGAAATCGAACAAAATTTGATATGTACAAATAATACACATATTTTTACAAATCCCAAGTATGAAATACAATATTTCATTGGTTTGGCATTTGTTTGATGGCCGTGGAGGCACAGGTGTTACAGTCTCCCCTACTTTAGGAAATTTCGTCCCGAAATTTATTTAGAGGAAACTTGTGAGAGCTTGAAAACATGAAATTGAAAAGATCGAATAACATTGGTTAGGGTTCTGAACTTCTAGTAACCTTTAATAACATCATGATTACAATGTAAGAGGGATACTTATATACAAGTATATGAAGCGTCATTGGTGCGTCCACCGTACCTCCATTACATCGTTCTCATTTCGTTATTGTTGTCACTATCGGCTCTTACACATAATAAATCTTACTGGGTTTCTGTGCACTAAATTTCATAATTATGTACGCGTCCATAATCAGACAATTCCTTGCACAGTTCACACAGTCTATTTTATAGTGTGTAGGGGAAAACCAAATGAACAATCCTGTGATGAGTGTGACTAGACCGCCTTAGAATCCTTTTAATTAAATCAATAAATGATCTAAATAGACTATCAAGGAGTCTGTCCAGCTACATCACTAGATGTCGTTCTTTAACCAAATCGTGAATCAATCTTTTTGACTAGACCACTAAAGGGTCTCTCATCGAATCATGGAATGGTACTATATAACCCAAGGGTCTTAACTATTACATAGAAGCCCATTAAGGATTGAAGGTAGTACTTTTTGAATATCCTGCTACGAATCCCTCATATGACGATATGAAAGATTCTGCGAGGATTTGGATAACGAATATCCAGAGTATTAAAAACACAAAAATGCATAAAAGAAAACATAAGATGAATAAACACATAGTCACATAATTGTATACTCGTTCAATCGCATAATCGTTCAATTTGTTTAATTGTTTAATTTGTTATCGTTGGACACGGGTATTTAAAGCATACTAGGGATCAAATCCTTAATTGCGGTAATTTGGATTGATCCATATGAATACCCTGCTTGTTGACTACATGTCCTAAGAACTGAACTTCTTTAAGCCAAAATTTCCCTTTGGAGGATTTAGCGAAAATTTGTTCCTTCTTTAAGGGTTCCAGTGTCAATGAAAGTGTTGATCGTTACCAGCTCGGGATATGAATAGATCAAGATGTCATCAATAATAACAATGACGATCTGATCCAAATAAGGCTTGCAGACTCTATTTATTAAGTTCTTGAAGATGGCTGGAGTATTTGTCAACCTAAAAGGCATGACTGTAAACTCGTAATGGCCATACTTCATGCAGAAAACCGTTTTGGGAATATCTTCTTCGAGAATACAAGGTTGATAATACCCAAAACGCAAATCGATCTTGGAAAAGCATGAACGCTATGCAGTTGATCGGAGAAATCGTTGATTTAAGGTAGGGATATCGATTCTTGATGGTAAGCTTACTAGGCTTACGTTAATCGATATACATTCGAAAAGATCCATTTTTCTTTTCACAAGGAGAACAGGAGTTTCTCCAGGGTGAAAAGTTCGGACGGATGAATCCTTTATCAGACAACTCTTGAAGCTGTTTTGATAATTCTTGCATCTCGAACGGTGCAAGACGATAAAATACTTTAGATTTAAAAGAAACCAGTGTTTGAGGTTCTTAGGGAGATCTCAAGTGATCGTAAAAATGACAGAACCACACGAGTAGTTTTGTCTTTGTGTTGACATCACAAGGTTGAATCAAACATTCATACAATTGCATTAGTTAGAAAATAAAATCACAAATTTTTATTTATATAACAACCGCATTGTCTTTAAATGTTACAAGACACCAACCAGAGGAAAAACAAAATACTAATTGTTCACTCCTTCAACATTGAGTGCCTCATTGATGTTAAACACTCGACCACGTGCTGGATTCACATTGACGTTGACATTCGCATTTGGGTTTGCGTTAGCATTTGCATTTACCAGTCTTGGGCAGTTGTGGCGGAAGTGACCAATCTCTCCGCAGTTGAAACATGAACCCAGTGGAAATCTCGCAGCATTCCCTTGAACCGGAGCTTGAACCTGAGCAGCCTGATTTTGTCCCAAACGACAAATCTTGGCCAAATGCCCAAGTTTACCACACGTCGTGCATTGCCAGCAAGCTTGTTGTACTGCGTGATGACCGTTGCAGCGTGCACAATAAGGTGCGGTACCGGCATATGCTTTCTTTGCAGGTGGCTGAGCTGGTTGGTTCTGCGGGTTCTGTGCAGTCTGTGCTGTAACAGCAAAGTTCTGAACATCCTTTCGCTTCTTTGATTTCTTTGACGTCTCACCTTCCTTACCCTTCTTGTTTTGGCCTTTCTTGCTATCCTCCTTGTCAGCTGACTGTTTCTTGCCCTTGTCACCCTTCCTGTGTAACTTGTTCTTCCGAATCTGCGACTCAGTCAATGTCGCTGATAACTCGATCGCCTGACGGAGTGTGGCAGGGTTACTACCAGTAAGGATGTCTTGTACCGAGTCAGGTAGGCCGTCGATGTACCTTTCGATAGCTATGTCAAGTGGGGTAACCATTGTCGGGCAAAGCAGACTCAGCTCCTCAAACCTATCAGTATACGCCCTGTGCTCACCACTATCTTGCTTCAACTCATCAAATTCCTTCTCCAAAGCTCGCTGCTCATGACGAGGACAGAATTCCCTCATCATAAGAGCTCTTAGTTCAGCCCATGTCTGTGCCAAGGCAATCTCAGCACCCCTATCTCTCATAACCCCGTTCCACCATGTCAAAGCCCTCTTCTGAAATACGCTCGAAGCAAACTCGACCTTGCGATTGTCAAGACACTGCACGTGGCGAAAAGTATTCTCTATGCTTTCAAACCACTGAAGAAGCCCAGTCGCTCCCTCAGAACCACTAAACTTGAGTGGTTTAGCCTGGTTAAAATCCTTGTATTTGCATGGAACATTGTTGTTGTTATAGGCTTGGATCCATTGAGCAAAGAGGTTTGGGAATTGAGCAGCCATTTGCTGCGCAATAATTTCTGCCAGCTCGGCAGTCTCTATCTGGTTTTCGCGTCGAGGAGGCATTGTCTAAAAGAGGAAACATGAAAGGAAACGAGTGAGAGAATTTAGACGAAGAGAATAAGATGAAACAAATCTGATGAAAGCAAGGGTAGTGGTCATTTGTTTGTTACCACAAGGTAAACAAACGACACACAGTGACTAATCAAAGTAAATGGGTCAAAATAATGTATCGCGAAGACATGCTCGCCTATAAGTGAACACTCATCCCAAGAATTCCCAGGTAAGCACAACTGGTCTCGCGTCTGATGAGATGTATACGAAGTGCTTGCCTAGACAGAAAACCCAGAATACAGGCATTCACCCTTCCAGTTTGCACGTGTTCACATTATTTAAAACCCAAAACCATGACGAGAATTTGAAAATTCAAAGGGGTTCAAAACCATATAACAGAGGGTTCAAAACCTAGAAATCAATCATCCTAGAACAGATGATTAGTTTTCAAAGCGGTTTTGAAATTTATGTTCTTGTTGTGGTCGTCGCCTAAGGATAGGTGACGGTATTGTTTTATGACTAAACGCAAGTAAACTCGCGTTAGGGTCCTAGAAAGGTTATAGACTAGGTCAAAGCATTACTAATTACTAATAACCTAATTCCCTATAACCATTGGCTCTGATACCATCTTTTCTGTCACACCCCGACCGCGTAAAACAACAAATCGCGGCGGAAACATCGGGGCGTGTTGCAACAGAATTAATGTTTCATAACCATGGATATCAAAAGTGTTTCGTTTTATTAAACAATGAGTAATTACATCGTCTGGAAATCTAAATACACTATTTAAACATAGTCTATCATTGTTATTGAGTCACTAAGGCCTTGTCCAGTCCTATGTGAGCATGCATCTTATCAATCGATATCATCCAACAATACCTGAAACATATGTGAAAACGAGGTCAGCAAAGAAATGCTGGCGAATACATTAGTTTTGTTAAAAATAAGTTTCATGACTTCTGTTTGAGAAAATGTTTAGTCATGAACCTTGTAATTTGCTTTGTCTTTGTAAATCATTTGAAAAATAATAAGTTCGGATGATAAGTATAAATAAGAGAATAATGCATGATTAAATGAATAACCATGTAAAAATGAGTTTGTGTAACATAAGTTGTTTGTAAATAAATGTCTTGTGAAAAGTATGTTACTTGTATAAAATGTTCTATGTCTCAAACTGAAATGATTCAAATAACGCTACAATATGTAATACCATACAAACACTTATATATAGGAAGTACCAGCGGCGTATCCACCATGTTTGTATCATATTACACACGCATCGTTACTTAATCACTTAATCAAACCAAACCAAACAATGTAAAATGTCTATGTCAAATATCCATGTCAAATGTCTATGTCAAATATCCATGTATGGCAAGTGAAATGTCTCAACTAAACCATATGCACAACAACAAAGTATTGAAGTAAAACTTGGTTTAAACCAATACTATGTTTCGTGTAAATGCATGATCAAATGTAAATCATGTACAAATGTTTACCCAATCGTTACCCATTCGTTCAAATCGTTCTTGTTTTAATCATTCTAATCGTTCTTGTTTTAATCGTTCTAATCGTTCTTGTTTTAATCGTGAACTACTTTATGATCGATTCTCTAATAACATTCAAACCTTCTTGACGCGTTCCTCGTTCCAACTCGCTCTCGCTCTCGTTCTTAACAAACCCTTACCAAAGGATAAGTTAATAATTTCGTTCTTAACAAACCCTTACCAAAGGATAAGTTAATAATTACAGATTCAGTCGCTACCCACAACCCCCACACATAACAATGGGTGCAGTAAATAACGGGATTTGTCAGATCCTATGGTACCATAACCTAATACTGGTCGGCTTGATCATTGCTAATGAATGTCATCGGTCATGTAAACTACAACCAACAAGTTTGTTCACTTTTTGAAATTTGTTATTAGTTTTTGAAATCATTGTATTCGTTCTTGAAATCATTGTATTCGTTCTTGAAATCATTGTTAGCGTTCTTGAAATAATTGTTATTGTTCTTGAAACCATATTGTAATTGTTCTTGAAACCACATAGTAATTGTTATTGAAATCATTGATAAAACATTTAGCACATATGAGTCACCCCAAAACAGTTGAAAACAGTAAAAGAGGGGAATAATGTACTCGCCTGGGAGTGCTTAGGAGTCTTGAACAACTACCAAGTAAGCTAGAGGAGTCCCGGAAATCAAACGGTACCTAATATAGGTAACTACATAATTATCTCGGACCTAAATCGGAAGACTGGGTAGCAGGAGGGTTTGTAAACCAAATGAGTGTAGGAACTCATATGATATGGTTTAACAAAGCCTACATACTAAATGAAACTTAACCTAAGTATTATCGACCCATCGCGACCCATTAAGGTAACATACGTTACTTTAACGTGTCGTGCGCGTGAAACGCGTTCGGACCGCCTAACTAGCCCTATGACAAGTGTTATATGCCTAAACATATTACATAATCAGTTACGTGACAAAGGTTTAGGTTACATATGCTTAATTACCAATTATACATGAAAAGGGTATTCTGGTAATTTACCTAAGGCATATAAACTACCTATCATACAACTACTTAAACGATGTGACCATAGGGTATAACCTCGGAAGGTTATTCCCTACCTACTATGGTCACCTAATGTGTTTGGTCGGATCCTAATGATCGACCAAACTGGGTCGGGTTCGAAGGTATAGGCGATTTATTAGATCGCCTACCCTACGACCCTAGACAACGTGGTAATCAGTGGGCATAGTCCCAAAGGACTATGACCAACGTGATTACACTCACGTTGCGAAGTTCAAACGAACTTCGCATTGACCATTACTGGTCAACGCTGAAAGTCAAACAAAGTTTGACTTTCTGACTCGAAAAGCAATAAAATAAGGAAAAGAACGAAAGAATACTTACGAAGGGTCCCCGAATGCTAACCCAGATCGAAATAGCTCAGGTATGAAACGAAGGTTCCAACTTAGAGCTTTCTTAATCAGATTTGTGGGTTTTTGGACAAATGGGGGGTGGGTATTTATAGAAAAGGTAGAGCCGTTAGGATCGTTTGTCGATTATCGTGCCACGATCCGAGCCGAACACTTGTCACAAAGTTGTGGTGGCTAATCCTTGATCTTATCTTGCTGATTAGGCAAGATTAAACATGTGGTTGAGGTTTGTTTCAGCTGCAAGTGGCTAAACAAACATTGAATCTGGTCAGAAGGGCTAATGCGGCCCGCTTTAGATTTAGGCAAACACAATGCGGGCCGCTTGGGGCCTCTGATCTGCACATATGTTTCAGAAATGACAGTTTAGGTCCCTGCACGTGTTTAAACCCATTTCCGGCACTTCCAAGGCCCGTAAAGCCAACTTTAAGGCCCTAAAATGTTGCCTAAACATTGTGGACATGAAACATGCTCAGAAATATGTCGGATGTTGGTTCGTTTGACCGTACGAACGCGATGTTCGCTTAATTACGACGGAATGCGCACAAGTGCGAAAAACGATCCAAATGACGTGACGAATGGATTTTTCTTATGGCGAACACTAAAATATAATGTAGTCATGCTTACATAAATTTTTGGGTGTCCAGATGTATCCAGAACGTACGATATGCGCGAAAATGCAAACTTGTGCACTTTTTGACACTTTTAGTCCCTGAATGACACAAAAGTTTATTTTAGCATACCGAACCCCTCAAAGCCTATTTCTAAGCTATGTAAAGGATATTTATGGTATGTTTAACTTATGGTCATGTTCCGGAATGTCTGTTACAGTTCAAATTGGCATACTTTCGCAGTTTGTCAACTTTAGTCCCTGTAAGCGATTTAACTTTGATTTCACCACACCAAACCTTCCAAAACTTATATCTAAGTTATGTATAGGTTATTTAAGGTATGTTAAGCCTATTTCACTATTCCGGAGTGTTCGTTGCATTAAACTGGTTATATTTACGCATTAGTGCGCGTATAACCTTCCAGAAAGCGATTTAAAGCTTGAAATCGAACAAAATTTGATATGTACAAATAATACACATATTTTTACAAATCCCAAGTATGAAATACAATATTTCATTGGTTTGGCATTTTTTTGATGGCCGTGGAGGCACAGGTGTTACACTCTTGGGGTGAGTGTTCACTTATAGGCGAGCATGTCTTCGCGATACATTATTTTTGACCCATTTACTTTGATTAGTCACAATGTGTCGTTTTTTTGCCTTGTGGTAACAAACAAATGACCACCATCTTTGCTGTTGTCAATTTTTGTATCATCTCATTCTTTTCATCCAATCATCTCACTCGTTTCCTTTCATGTTCCTCTTCTAGAATGCCTCCTCGACGCGACAATCAGATAGCGAATGCCGAACTGGCAGAAATCATCGCGCAGCAAATGGCTGCTGCTTTCCCAAATCTTATTGCTCAACTGAACCAAGCCAACAACAACAATAATGCTCCATGCAATTTCAAGAGTTTCAATTCGGCTAAGCCACTCAAGTTTAGTGGTACTGAAGGAGCAACTGGGCTCCTACAATGGTTCGAGAGCACTGAGAGTACGTTTCGCCACGTTCAGTGTCCTGACAATCGCAAGGTCGAGTTTGCTTCCAGTGTGTTTCAGAAGAGGGCTCTTACATGGTGGAATGGGGTTATGAGAGACCGTGGTGCTGAGGTTGCTTTAGCACAGACTTGGGCCGAACTTAGGGCCCTTATGATGAAGGAGTTTTGCCCTCGTCATGAACTGCGAGCTTTGGAAAGGGAATTTGATGATTTGAAGCAAGATAGTGGTGAGCATCGGGCTTACACTGATAGGTATGAAGAATTGAGTCTGCTTTGCCCGACCATGGTTACCCCACTCGACAAGGCTATCGAAAGGTACATCGATGGTCTACCTGACTCAGTGCAAGACATCATTACTGGTAGTAACCCTACCACAGTCCGTCAGGCGATCGAGTTAGCAGCAACATTGACTGAGTCGCAGGTTCGAAAGGGAAAGCTGCATAAAATGGGTGACAAGGGTAAGAAGCAGGCGTCTGACAAAGAGAATGGCAAGATAGGTAAAAATAAGAAGGGAAAGGATTCTGGTTCCTCAAAGGGGTCTAAGAAGTGAAAGGCTTCCCAAAACTATGTCGTTACTGCACAGGCTCAAGCTGCACCAAATCAGCCTGCGCAACCACCCGCCAAGAGGCCTTATCTTGGCAACGCACCTTTGTGCAATAGGTGTAACGGCCATCACCTACCACATCTCCAATGTCGTCATTGCACTAACTGTGGAAGAAATGGTCATCTTGCCGCTACATGCCGCATTCCTGTCAACCAGAATCAGGCAGTTCAGAACCAAGCCCAACAAGTTGCTCAGCCTCTTGCTCAGCAACAAGGTCAAGCTGCACGACCTCATTTTCCTCCTGGTTCGTGCTACAATTGTGGGGATCTGACCCACTACAGAAACCGGTGTCCAAGACTAGCTAACGCAAATCCAAATCAGAATCAGGCTCAGGCTCGAGGTCGAGTCTTCAACATGAATGCACAAGAGGCGCAAGCAGACGATAATGTGGTCAACGGTACGTTCTTTATTAATAATTAGCCTGCATCTGTTCTTTTTGATTCAGGTGCCGATAAGAGTTTTGTGTCATTATCTTTTGAGCCATTCCTTCGCATGTTTAGAACGAAACTAGGAAAACCCTTGACTTAGAAGTTGCTAGTGGTGAACCCATTGTTCTTGATTCTGTTCTTCGCAACTACCAGTTGAACCTTAACAACCATCTTTTCCCTCTCGACCTCACGCCAATGCAACTTGGAAGCTTCGACGTTATAGTGGGTATGGATTGGTTAGCCAAGCATCACGCAGAGGTAGTTTGTTTCGAGAAGATCGTTCGTATACCGCTTTCGACAGGGGAGATCCTACAGGTTCGTGGTGAGAAACCTGCTGGTAGTCTCAAACTCATGTCATGTACTCAGGCTCGGAAGTATCTGCGAAAGCATTATGTGGCCTTCTTGGCACATGTTACAGTAGATAAAGGCAAAGGTAAGTCTATTCAAGATATTCCTATTGTTCGGGATTATCCTGAAGTATTCCCTGAAGAGTTACCTGGTTTACCCCCAGCATGCCAAGTCGAGTTCCGTCTTGATCCCGTACCTGGTGCAAATCCCATTGCCAGATCTCCATATCGTCTTGCACCGTCTGAGATGCAAGAGTTCTCTAAGCAACTTCAGGAGCTTTCTGACAAAGGTTTTATTCATCCTAGCTTTTCACCTTGGGGTGCTCCCGTACTTTTTTTCAAGAAGAAGGATGGATCTTTTAGGATGTGTATCGATTATCGTGAGCTTAATAAGCTTACCATCAAGAATCGATATCCCCTACCTCGCATTGATGACCTCTTTGATCAGTTACAGGGCGCTTCTTATTTTTCGAAGATTGATCTGCGTTCTGGGTATCATCAACTTCGTGTGCATGAAGAAGATATTCCCAAGACAGCGTTCCGCACTCGTTATGGGCATTATGAGTTCACAGTTATGCCTTTCGGGTTGACTAATGCTCCTGCTGTTTTCATGGACTTAATGAATAGGGTCTGCAAGCCTTATTTAGATAAGTTCATCATCTTTTTTATTGATGACATCTTGATTTATTCTAAGACGCGAGCTGATCATGAGCAACATCTTCGTCTTACTCTGGAACTCCTAAAGAAAGAGCAACTTTTCGCCAAATTCTCCAAGTGTGAATTCTGGCTTAAGGAAGTTCAATTTTTAGGACATATTGTCAACGAACAAGGTATTCATGTAGATCCCTCCAAGATCAGTGCGATTAAGGATTGGGATACGCCCACTACTCCTACTTAAGTTCGTTCTTTTCTTGGTCTGGCGGGTTATTATCGCCGCTTCATTGAAAATTTCTCAAAGATTGCAGTTCCTCTAACTGCTCTAACTCAGAAGAACAAACCCTTTGATTGGGGATCCAAACAAGAGGAAGCTTTTCAAAACTTGAAGCAGAAGCTTTGTGATGCACCTATTTTATCATTGCCTGAGGGTAATGATGATTTTTTCGTGTATTGTGATGCATCATACTTAGGTCTTGGCTGTGTTCTCATGCAAAGGAACAAAGTCATAGCATATGCATCGACGCAGTTGAAGATACATGAGAAAAACTACACCACTCATGATCTTGAGTTAGGTGCAGTTGTCTTCGCTCTTAAGATCTGGAGACACTATTTGTACGGTACAAAATGTGTGGTTTTCACGGACCACAAAAGTCTTCAGCATATCTTCAATCAGAAAGAACTCAACATGAGGCAACGACGTTGGGTTGATCTTCTAAACGACTATGACTGCGAAATTCGCTACCATCCTGGTAAGGCGAATGTCTTTAGCCGATGCTTTGAGTCGTAAAGAACGTACTAAGCTTCATTGTGTTCATGTTCAATCTGATACTCAAGCTCGATCCGATATCCAAGCACGCATTTCTCAGGCTCAACACACTTGTGTTTCACAAGGTTTGATGGGTAAGGAGTTACCCTATCACATAACACCTGATCTGGAACTGAAGAACAATGGATCGTATTACTTCATGGACCGTTTGTGGGTCCCAAGCCAAGATGATCTTCACACCTTGCTTATGGATGAAGCCCATAAGTCTCGTTATTCTATTCATCCTGGCTCAGAAAAGATGTATAAGGATCTTCCTATTCAGTATTGGTGGCCGGGTATGAAGAAAGACATTGCCTTATATGTATCAAAATGCCTTACTTGTCTTAAGGTTAAGGCTGAACATCAACGTCCTTCTGGTTTATTGGAGCAACCAGAGATCCCAGTTTGGAAATGGGAAAACATTGCTATGGATCTGGTTACCAAACTTCCGCGCACAAAGAAAGGTCATGATGCCATCTGGGTAGTTGTTGATCGTCTTACTAAGTCAGCGCATTTCTTGCCAATCCGTGAGGATTTTTCTGCGGACAAACTTGCTAAAATCTATGTGGATGAAATTGTATCTCGACATGGTGTTCCTTTGAACATCATTTCTGACAGAGATGCTCGTTTCACTTCTCATTTTTGGAGAACCATGCAATCTGCTATGGGGACCCAACTTAATCTGAGCACGGCTTATCATCCGTAAACGGATGCTCAATCTGAAAGAACAATCCAGACTCTGGAGGATATGCTTAGAGCTTGTGTGATCGATTTTGGTGGTAGTTGGGATTCACATCTTCCGTTAATTGAATTCTCCTACAACAACAGTTATCACTCCAGCATCAACATGGCTCCTTTCGAAGCTCTCTATGGTCGAAAATGTCGTTCACCAGTCTGCTGGAATGAGATCGGTGAGGCTCAGCTTACTGGACCTGCCCTCATTCTAGAGACAACTGATAAGGTTAAGAAAGTTCGTGATAACCTTCCGACAGCTAGAAGCCGTCAAAAGAGTTACGCGGACCAACGACGCAAGCCCTTGGAATTTCAAGTCGGTGATCCCGTATTACTTAAGGTCTCACCTTGGAAAGGTGTGATCAGATTTGGAAAGAAAGGAAAACTTGCACCTAGATACGTTGGACCATTCAAGATCGTCGAAAGAATCGGTAAGGTAGCCTACAAACTTGAGTTACCTCCTGAACTTGGAAATGTTCATCCAACCTTTCACGTGTCCAATCTCAAGAAGTGTCTTGCTGATGAGAACCTCCACATACCGCTTGATGAAATTCGTGTGGACAACACGATGCATTTTGTTGAGAAACATGTGGAAATCATGGAACGTGAAGTCAAGTGGCTTAAACACAAGCGCATTCCTTTGGTCAAATTTCGCTGGGAATCTAAGCGTGGACCTGAGTTTACTTGGGAACGTGAAGATCAAATGAAGGCGAAGTATCCACATCTATTCCCACGAGTTTCCTCTAAATAAATTTCGGGACGAAATTTCCACAAGTAGGGGAGACTGTGACACCTATGCTTGTAATCATTGTAAACAATTCAGTTATCAATAAAACAACGTTATTTAATCCCAATGTTTGTTTGTTTATGTTTAACATCTGTCATGTTTTGATTTTTATTCAATTTCAAACTCTACATCGCTTTCTGGAGAGTTATACGCCAACTGGTGCGTAAACCTAATCAGTTTAATGCGACAAACACTCCGGAACATCAACATATGCTTAACATACCTTAAATAACCTCTATATAACTTAGAAATAAGTTTTGAAGGCTTTGGTATGGCAAAATCAAGATTTATCACTTACAGGGACTTAATTCGACAAACTACGAAAGTATGCCGATTTGAACTGTAACGAACATTCCGGAACTTGATCATAAGCTAAACACACCATAAATATCCTTTACATAGCTTAGAAATAGGCTTTGAGGGGTTCGGTGTGCTAAAATAAACTTTTGGGTCATTCAGGGACTAAAAGCGTCAAAAAGTGCACGAGTTTGCATTTTCGCGCATAACTTACATTCTGAATACATTCGGGCATCCAAAAATTTATGTAATCATTAAAATATTATGTTTTAGTGATTGGCTTGTTAAAAATCCATTCGTCGCGCAATTTGGATCGTTTTCGCGTCCGTTACGACTTCCGTCGTAATTAACCGAACAACGCAACCGTACGGCCAAAAGAACTGACATCCGACATATTTTTGAGCACATTTTAAGTTCCCTATTCTTTAACTTCATTTTAGAGCATTGAAATGGGGTTAACGGGGCTTAAACGCGCAAGAAATGCATTAAAATGCAAGATTCTCAAGTGCAGGGGCTAAACTGTCAACTTTTGAAAGTTGCTGGTCTGCAGACCACATACGGTCCGTAAGGGATGGACCATACGGTCCGTAAGGCATCCCCAGACCAGCAGAAAGCTGTTTCTAGCCTGTTTCCAGCCAATTCCAACTCATTTCCCTCTTGCACATGGTATTTCAAGATACTAGGGGCCATTTTGATGTGCCCATGGTATTGCAAAACCATGGGTACACATGTAAGGATGAGATTGAAGCTCGGTTTTCGATGAACGATCTTAACGGTCCAAAGAAATCTATAAATACCCCTCAAGATCACAACTCAAAACCCACACCTTTGAATCTGAAATTGTTCTCTAAGTGGATGTGTTTATCACTTCATACCTGAGAATATTCGGATCAAAACTTCCGTTCTTGGACCCGTTGTAAGTCCTCTTTCGTTCTTTTAGCGTTTTCTGCGTTGACCAGTTTATGGTCAACACGAAGTTCGGTTGAACTTCGCAACGTGAGCGTAATCACGATGGCTATAGTCCCTTGTGACTATGCCTACTGATTACCACGTTATCTAGGCTCAGTGACGAGTCGTAGTTTCGGCCAAAATGCATATTCTTGCGTATTTTGTAACCAAACTACTTTTGGGTATCAAAACCGTTTGTTTTGATACCAAACTTGTTTTCTAACTTAGTTAAGCATGTTTTAACATGCTTAGCTCGTCACTTTTAGTTTAGTGCTTATATAGGGTCGTAAGGTAAGCGATCTAAACAATCGCTTATACTTTCGAACCCGACCCATTTGGTCGATCATTAGGATCCGACCAAACACATTAGGTGACCATAGTGTATAGGGAATAACCTTCTGAGGTTATACCTTATGGTCACGATGTTTAGTTAGTTGTATGATAGGTAGTTTATATGCCTTAGGTAAATTACCAAAATGCCCCTTTACGCCCAAAATTCATTTTAAGCATATGTAACATAATTTTTGATATCTAAACTGTTTTGGTATTAGACTTGTTAAGGCATATATTACTTGTCATAGGACTAGTTAGACGGTCCAAACGCGTTTTACACGAACGACGCGTTAAAGTAGCATAAGCTACCTAAACGGGTCGTAATGGGTCGTAAGCACTTAGGTTATGTTTCATTTTAGTATGTAGGCTTTGTTAAACCATTTTACATGAGTTCCCATACTCATTTGGTTTACGAACCCTCATGCTACCCGATCCTCCGATTAGGTCCGGTTTATTAATATAGTTACCTATATTAGGTACCGTTTGATTTCCGTGATCTCTAGCATTGTTTGGTTGTTACGCAAGGACTTCTAGGCAATCTCAAGTGAGTACATAGACCCCTCTTTTACTGTTTTCAACCTGTTTTGGGGTGAAACACATGTGCCTACTTGTTACTTTCATGCTTTCCTGTGTTCACATCATATACTTGCTATGTTCATTAGTACACTTATAGTACATTGTTTTACTTTACATTTCTGCTATGTATGTTGACTGAGCATGCTAGCACATTGATTTACATGACTTTTCTGCTTTGTATGTTAACTTAGCATACTTAGTACATTGTTTTCATATAACACGTTTACATTTGGTATAACATGGACTTATATACGTTCATTAACATTAGATACGCCGCTCGGTAGTAAGTAGTGGTACCATAGGACTTGACAAATCCCGTTCCTGACATCCTAGGTTTGTTTGGGTGTAAGGAATGACTGAATCCGAAAACATTTCTTTTGATAACCTTGACTTAGGGTTATCCGTCTGTCTCAAGGCTTGAATGTATGCGTTAACTTACCACATAAGTGTTTGTATCAATAAAACATGCATTTACTTTGCAAAACATAACTTTTTGATATATTCAAAATACTTTGTTTTGTACATTTTTACATTCGGTTTATGTAACAACATATTACTTACCATACATAACATTTGTTACACATTACTTGACCATATTTTGACTTTTAACATCTGATATGGTTTATGCAAGGACTTTTTGACAATTGGTTTAAACGTAGACTTTGTACATTGGTGGTTTGTTTAAGTGACTTAAGTAACGAGATGTGAGTAGTATGATACAAGCATGGTGGATACGCCGCTGGTACTTCCTATATATAAGTGTTTGTATTATATTACATATCATAGCGTTATTTAAATCATTCATTTTGGACTTATACATTTTACACAAGTAACATGCTTTTCACAAGACTTTGGTTTACAAAACAGTTCATTCTATACAAGTCATTTTACTTGGTTATTCATTTAACCATATATTATTCTTTTATTTATACATATCATCTGATCTTATCGCTTTTCAAATGATTTACAAAACAAAACAATTTACAAGGTTCATGACTAAATCTTATTAAACATTTTCTTAAACTTAAGTCATGAATCCTATTTTCACAAAACCTATGTATCTCACAGGCATTTTTATGCTGACGTACCTATTTTCACATGTGTTTTCAGGAGCTGTTGCTTAGGATGATGATCGTGACATTAGGGCGGACCTGTGCCTTAGTGACTTAAAACGAAGCAAGAACTAGTTTAATTTTGTTATGTGCTCTTTGGTTCTTGTTTAAGACAATGTAACTCTCTTGGTTGATAAATAAAACGTAACTTTAATTACCATGGTTGTGGAACAATAATTCTGTTACAACACTCCCCGACGTTTCCGCCACGATTTGATGTTCTACGTGGTCGAGGTGTGACACGCATGAGAATCATAGGGTGTACTACTATGTATGGTAAGACACGAAACGTAACATGACACCGAATAACGAAACGGACATAACATGGTCAAAACATGGTGGATACGCCGCTGGTACTTCCTATATATAAGTGTTTTCACCATGTTACCAAACTTTCGTAAAACGTTCCATGAGAAATCCGGTGTTTTGCAGACCTTTTTAGACCCGATACAAACTTTAACAACTCACAAACGCATTGCTAAATGCGTTATATCCGATTATCCATGATGAGACCCCATTCTTAACACATCGCTTTCAATACACAAACCATTCTTATACTTGCATTCGTTTATTAGGTCAATCGTTCACTCTTATACCTCCATTATTCCCCGCTATTCCCTGCCTTTTATACAAACCTCGTTTGCAATCAATCGGTTTAAACATTCGAACCCTAAAATGCTTTCTTACTTTTAAAACTATTTTCCATTCTTTATTTATGCGCAAACATACTTAGTTGGCCGTTACCTCCAAAACCATTTTTTAAATACCTAACTTCTTTGTTTTTCACAGATAAAGAATTCTCTACAAAACTGAGATTTGTCAATGCTCTTTAAAACCAACGAAACTTTTCTTACAACCAACACTGCAGCCACGCTTTTCATCAAAATACATACCGTTTTATACGAAAGCTTCCTTCTTAGGTAGCACATTTTAATATACATCATCATTGAGTTATTCAAACTTGTTTAAACTCGCTTGTCTATACACACACATGCACGTTTTACTTATGCTCAATGCCTTAAATCATTTTAGACAAACAAACCCTTTTTACAAACCTATCTTTTTGTTCCTTGAAACTTCATACTTTTCAACACGTTTCAAAACTTCTAAGTCTCGATTTTAGACAATCATTCTTTTAGCCAAAATGCTTTTTCTCCAAGGTCTTTCTCTTGAATAAATTTTGGGACGAAATTTCCTAAAGTAGGGGAGACTATAATGCCTTGTATTTTTGTATTTCTATTTTAAAAATGTTCGTATTCGTATTCTAATTTTAGAAACCTTACATTCTTATTTTAATTTCAATCTCACAATTCGAGGCGTTAATCATAATAAAATTCATACTTTATACATATTTTTTATTCACACAACCGATCTTTTAAATACGTATTTATACACAACCCGACATTATTTATACGTATAAATACTTATACGCACATCCTCAATACTTGAATTATACTTTCGTACTTTTTATATACTCAATTACATAATATATATTCAAGAAATATACCAATCATCTTTCCACCTCATTAATCCTCTTCCATTTTCTTTAACCAATCATATTTCACCCTTTTTCACCTTCTTTTCCACCAATCATCTTTTCAATCATCTTCCACCTTCTTTAACCAATCATATTTCATCCTTTTCCACCTTCTCCACCTATAAATACCAAACTCCTTCTACCATTTTCTTCACACCATTCTTCTCTCAATCTATCTAATTCTCTCAATCTCTCTATATCAAGAATTCTAAGAATTCTAAAAGGACACTAAGATTTCCAACCATTCTTCTCTCAACCTCTCTACTTCTCTCAAATCTTCCAAGCAAGGAAGAGAACTCTAAAAGTTCTAAAAGAAAACACTAAGTGTTTTAAAGGAAGCTTTGAAGCTCCAACCTCCAACTCTTCACGGAATCACCAAACGAAACTTTGCAAAAATGCGAGTATACTTGACCCATTTTACCGTTTTCACACTTTTTGGGTGCAACATGTTTACACATACAAAAACACACATAACATACGTACTTTATGCAATCATACATACAAACAATCCAATACATGCTTACTATTATGTTATGCTTGATTCGTATTTTCTGGGTTTGTTCGTTTTGTGTTAGACTTATCATTAACTTTGTACGAGCCTATCCTTAACATATATAGCGCTATAGGAGTAATGCACCACCTATGAACGTTGGGTTATGTTAAGAACATATTGCGTTTCAACTTTGGTTTGACTAGTTTATACACATGCCAATTTATATGTTAATCTTGATAACTAGGTTTATCATGTGGATTGTTCATTATCTTTTTATACTTATATGCTAGTACACCAAGCTTGTATACTCGTCAATACTTTTGTATTAAACAATGCTTTTAAAACATGTTGCAGGTTTATGATGATGCATGGAACAAACCATTCGTGCAAAATACACCCGATTCGCATGAATAGATGTTCCCAGTCGCGCAAAAGGCTTCCCATTCGTGCGAAAGGCATCCCATTCGCACGAAGGGATATGTCCAGTCGTTCAAAAGGTCACTCGTTCTAAAATCATCTCATTCGCATGAATGGACCTACTCCATTCGCACGAATGATTCAAATGCCTAAAAAGGCATTTTTTGATCGCAATGACGAGATGAATGTCCAGAAAAAAATTGGTGATTGAATTTTTTTTCGAGTTTTTACCGACAAATACAGGCTGTTCGGGGACACCGTCGTGGGCTTCATAGAATAGATTTGATGATGCGATCACAAATTGTTGAAGATAATGGGGTAGTCATGATACCTATGCAGACTGTTTATCAACTGGGTTATCTGACTATTTATGGACCTAATCGAAAATTCCGCAATGATGAAAAACGTACTTTTGTGGACCAAAATGACAAATTTTCCATATAGTGGAGTTTTTCAGTGAAAATAGTGGACTGAATTTGTCAAGTTTGAGGGGGAAATTCAATGATATGGTTTACAGAGGTTAGAATTTGCAAAAATGAGGGGGAATAAAAATTTCATATAATATATTGAAATTCCGGCATTTTTGAAATTCGTGACATGCAATAGTATTCGGGTGGTTTCCGACTTCAGATTGTCCGGGAATGCATAGGATCTGGATCCGTTAGTTCGTGATCATAGGAAGTCAGATTCTACAGATCATGGTCAGATTGATGTCTTAGGGTTTGAGTCCCGGGTCTTCGTCAAATTGGTTAGCAGGATTAGCGTCAAAAGATGCATTTATATTGTCGATACTTAAAAGATATCACAGCTTTGTGATAGTCTAAAGTGTCAGAATGGTTAATCTTCGAGCAGATGAATTGTTTTTCGGACTAACCACCGGGAACTGATGATGTTTGTTGATTAAGTTGCTGCTGGAACTAATGGAGAAGACTATACATATGTTTTCGTGACTAAAGAGGAAGAATGTGAACCTGATCGTGAAAGAATGTTTCTGAGATCTGAATGTGTTACCTGATGATTTGTTATCTGATGAAGATTTACTGATTGTGGAGATTACCGTTTACACTAATCAATCATTCAGGAGTATGCTTAAAAGATGATTACGGAAAACGGGATTTCTGATTTTCGTGGGTATTCATAGACTTGAAGTTTACCGGTGTGGTGATTCGAAGTTTCTATCAATTTCCCGTTGGGTGTTTGAAGATTTAAAGATTAAGCTGAAGTGGTAAATCAAAAACCGAACGCGAATGTGGTTAATGTTGAAGCAGAGAAGTTGCATTGATAAGTTTCAAGTTGGTGATTATTCGTAAAGATTGCGGTATAGCAAATCAGTGGAGGTTGGAAACCGTGCAAACAGAGACCTGAAGATTCATTCTAGGGGGAATTTGTGCATAATGAAGTTGCAAATATTCAAACACGGCTCTAGTTTTCAAAGATCAAGATTCGACAGTGACGTATAAGGGGGAAATTGTTAGTGCATATTTTGTGTGTCCGTCTCTGTGCGAATAGGCTAGATAGAGCGCGTGTTGAATATTGTATATATGAGAGTTAGAAGTTCGGTGTTGTAATAAAAAGTTCCCTTCGTACAAAGGACACTAGTCACTCGCACGAATGGACTTGGTCCATTCGCACGAATGGAAAGATTCCATTCGCTCCAAGCTCTACTCGCACGGGGGGTTATGCCTATAAGTAGGAGTTGAGTGAGAGCTGAGAGAGAAGTTTTGGTTCCCAGAGGGGAAATGCTGGCGAAAATTTCGTCAGCTTGTAAAAGATGTAAACTCTTTCGGTATGAATGAAGCATTCAACTTATGGCTAACTATTCTGCTTCTACTCCGTTCTTAGTAATAATATTCTACCGAATAGTTCTATCCGAGCCAAACTCCCGTCTAAACCCGCTGGATCCTGGACTCTCATATATATATATATATATATATATATAGGGTCGGGATTTAGAGAAAACGGTGGAAAGTGTGAGAACGGTGAGAACGCATTTGGATCGTCCGATCAAAACAATCTATGGACTAGATTGGCGCGGTGGCGTTTTCGTAAATAACATCAATTTTATTACGTGGACGCGCTTCATTAAGGGTAAAAGCGTCTTTTGACTACTCCAAACAAAACGCCATCTCATGAAAATAAAACGCCAAACAAAAATCACACACCATTCTAACTAAAAACGCCATTAGATATAAAACGCCAAACTTAATTATAGTAAAATCCCGCCAAAAAAACCGCCAAAAAAATCCTATATATACAACAACTCAGACCTTCAATTAAAAACACACACAAAAACCCCAAACGTCATATTTAATATATACCATTCGTCTGATAAACGCCAGAAAACCCAAACATCAAATATATTGTTTTCAATAAAGTGTAGCTGTATGGGGTGGACAACATTGTCAGTTATCTTTCTTAACTGAGGATTAACAATGTTATCCATCACCATACAACAACACTTTTTTTTATTTTAGCATGATCAAATTTACAGTTTTAAGATGGTTTATTTTGTGGCGTTCTTTTTCTCGGTAAAACGCCAAAAAATATAATATTTTGGCTGAAAGGGTGTAAACTCAATAACATTTTGCTGCATGAGATGGACAAAAATTATAGAAAAAGAGGCTGATTTCAGACTTTGTGTTTCCAAACGGCGGCAAAAAAACTACTTCAAAAAACAAAAATAAAAAAAAATCATACGAAAGTCGAAACAACCAGTGAAGATGCTTCAAAAGAAGAAACTGTCACACCCTGGCTTTGCGGAAGCGTGGTTAATTTTGGTGTGACTTCTTAATACCATAGCGTAATCATAACAAAGCTATATGAATTTAAAAACCATGCAAGTCATCATTAAGTTTAGAAATCAACATACATTACCATTGTTTAACGCGGACATACTCTAGTATCCATAACCTTGTTCAAAAACATTACAACTTAAAATAAAACATAAACGTGATTTAGGGATTATGCCTTGTCCAGGAAAGAGGCACAACCCTAAACCCAGATGACTTCATGAAAGGTTGCAGCGGAAAACGTTCATACCGTGCCAGAATCCGTTAATTTCCTGAAATACATGTGAGTTGAAAAATCAACAATAATGTTGAGCGAGTTCATGTGCAAGTGAGTAAGTAAAACACTTGTAAGTATAAAAGTTTCCTGGTATGTAGCAGTGTAAGAGGACTTGTGATCACCAATGGTTTGCAAGGCCATTAGCATGTCGTGAAATGCAAGTAAGTAAGACACAACCCTAGCCGATTTTGCGTTGGGTACCAAGTCACTCCGGATCCGTTCTGTTAGTCCTTCGAGAGGCCTGTTCTGTTGGACCGGGAGCTGGGCTCGCTACACCCAAATAGATCTACCGCTCGAGTCCCTCGGGGTTCTAACTACCCATTCACATGATCTAAACCTCCTTACGTTATTTATACCGTGTATAAAGTACTTGTAAACAAAGTAACATGTATTTCACCCCCGCAGTTAAGAAAACTGAAAACAGTTAGAGAAAAGGGGGACATGAACTCACAGTGGATGCGTAAACTCTATCAAGCGTCTCTGAAGCAGTAATCTGTGCAACGACCTACAAGTGCTAATTCTATTAGACGGACGGCCGTGCTTTAGCTTTACAGTTTATGTTTGCGGGAAATAGTTAGACAACTATTTCGTGTTACATTTTGTATATGCTTGATAGTTATTTTTCCTTCCCAAGGATGGGGGATACAATACATGTGCGTAAGTTACGTTTTATCATTCTTGTGGTAATGTAATTACCGGTGTAACTTATATGTTTGCGTAAGCGTTTGCAAAGTTTTGGAATCATTAACGCTTGTAAATATTATTTTTACCCTAAAATAATATTTATGTATTTCACAAAATAATCATAAACAGTGTTGTGACAAATATATTTATCACGTTAATCTTTGTGAAAATCCCGCCTCCGAATGTTTAGTAAAATATAGTACTGGCGAAATTTATGTTTCAAAAGTATGCCCAAAAATAGTTCTAACACTTGTTGTGTAAAAAGTCTAAGTGTTAGGTTTTTAGAAAATTTCGCCAGAGTTTCCTCTGTAACTGGAGGTGGCCACGCTTTTAAGCGTATCATTTTCTTTTAACAAATCAACTCAATCAACTTCTTTATTCAATCAAACAATTTCCGACACATCAAACTAGTCAACAAGTATGTAAATTTGCATAATCGCATGAACTTGCAGTCTTTCCGCATTAATAATGTAAATCATCCTTATATATGTAGATTTCTATATAAAGTAACTTTAATCTTGTAAAAACCTCGTGTTTAGAGAAAACCGTCTTTACAACTTCTAGTAACAAGTGACAAATACACTTCTTTGTCGGATCTCTTTATTTTACAAGTGTCTATACACTTGTGGTTTATAAAATCATATTTATTAGTGCAAGATCCATCTTTTAGAATAACATGATTTCTTCAAAGTGTGGTCTTTCAAAAATACCACTTGCGGATACGTAGATCCGCTAGTTTTAAACACCATTTTACCGGTTAAAACACTTTTACACAAGTAAAATAATTCTTTACAAGTTCATGTCTCTAAAATGTGGTAGTGTTCACCTTTAACCCTTGTATCTTTCAAAAACAAGCTTATGTGAAGATACGTGATTTTACAAAGTCGGGTTAAACGAAGATTTGAGCTACCACATTATAGATCGGGTCACAATAAGCACAAATTTCAAGTCCTACGACTTTTACACAAGACATATGCTATTAACCTCCATTTTAGTGATTTTACTAGACTTTAAAGTTCCATCTTTCAATATAACGAGATACAACCGACAATAATCCTTTTAACCACTTTAGATGAGTGTAAAAATAAGTTTTAAAGGTTATACCTCTAGCTCAAGGCTAGGGAAGAGTTGTGACGAAAAACGCGTGGATAAAAGATAACGAGAGAGGTCCTTCGTATTCCGCTTGCACCAAAGCTCCTAGAACGCGACCCTTGATATGTGTATGTTGTTGGAATGAAGAGACAAGAACCGAAAGTATGATGATGGTGATGATGGGGTTCGGCCGAGAGCCACCAAGGAAGAAAGAGAGAGAGTGATTTTGTTTGTGAAGTTAAGTGATAATGATCTCTAGTAATCCCATGTATTTATAGGCAAGATTAGTGCTTTTATCCAATGGTTCTTATGTAGTGATGATATTAGACAACAAGATCAACTAAATCTCCAAGTACAAGGGTGGGGTCACATGGGTGACCGAGTTCGGTCATGGGGGGGGGGGGTCCTTGTTCGATTTTGAGTGTTAGTTAGGGAGTTTAGTTACGGTTAAGTAAGTTAGTTTAGGTTTAAACTCCGTTAGCTACGTGTAACATGTTATGGCGGGTGTTAGGGTAATCAGGGACCCTAACTGGCTCAGAAAAAGAGTAATAATAAAAATAGTATAGTTTTCATGTTCCGGGTAAAGTCCGGGTGTCCGGTTGGATAGTAATCCGTTAAAGTGTTACAAAAGACTTTAAAGTGTCGTTATTACATTTTTAGTGTCACAATTTGTTTTCCCCGACACTTTAGAAAGTGTCTAGTGATATTTTCTTATTTTCTGGCACTTTACTAGTCAGCTAGAAGCTGGTTAAATTATTAAAGTGCTGTGTTTGGTACTTAAAGTACATTTTAGGCACATCCGAATCAGTGTATCCTATCCCTAGAGACGCGGTAACACAACCCTTATATCCTACACTCACTACCAGTGTAGTCAAAATATATGAGGCTCTTAACAGGCCTTGAGGCAGTATTTGCCTGATGCTGGTTATATCAGCATGTCCACTGTGTATCCGTTTGGTGCTACTGTGCTTTTTGTGCATCATGTTTGTCACTAGGGTTCAGCACGTAAATAATGTAGTGACAGCAAATAAAGTATGATGCAAGTAAGTGCATGTATCAGTATGCAGGTAGCAGTTTATCAGCTAGTTTCAATCAAGCACAGTAATCAAGTAATAATTAATCATTAATTAAGTCGTACGGATACCTGGTTTTGTGCGGGTTGTCACATTCTCCCCCCGTTAAATAAATTTCGTCCCGAAATTTAAGTTCTGCTTGTAGAAGCAGGGTTCTTAGGAAATAGGTGGGGGTATTTCTCTTTCATCCGGTCCTCACGTTCCCATGTGAATTCAGGACCATGTCTGGCATTCCAACGTACCTTGACGAGTTTGACACTGCTCCGGCGGGTCTTGTTAACTTTCCAATCCGTGACCTCGACAGGTTCTTCAACGAAGTGGAGCGTGTCGTCAATATGAATCTCGTCGATAGGAATGGCAACGTCAACTTGAGTTGGACTTTTCTTTAAATTGGATACATGAAATGTATCGTGAACACCATTTAGTTCAGCAGGTAGGTCCAACTTGTACGCTACTGTCCCAATTCTTTCCAGAATTCTAAAGGGACCAATGTAGCGTGGATTCAACTTTCCTCGCTTTCCAAAGCGCGCTACCCCTTTCCAGGGTGAAACCTTCAATAATACCATCTCTCCGACTTGGAAGTCCACATGCTTCCGGTTTGGATCCGCGTAGGCCTTTTGCCTGTGGCGAGCGGCTTCGATGCGTTTGAGTATTTGCGCGATCTTATCTGTCGTCTCTTGGACGATCTCGGGACCAGCAAGCTGCCTATCACCTGCGTCAGACCAACATAGTGGGGATCGGCACTTGCGTCCGTATAGGGCCTCAAACGGCGCAACACCAATACTGGTGTGGTAGCTGTTGTTATATGAAAATTCGACCAAAGGTAAGTGTTTATCCCAGCTACCTCCTAAATCCATAACACATGCCCTCAGCATGTCTTCCAACGTTTGTATTGTTCGCTCGCTCTGGCCATCAGTTTGCGGATGGAATGCAGTGCTCAGATTTAATTGAGAGCCAAAAGCTTCTTGGAAGGATTGCCATATTCTTGACACAAACCTTCCGTCTCTATCAGAAATGATTGAGAGAGGCACTCCATGACGTGCGACAATTTCTCTCATGTATATTTCAGCCAATTTGCTCGTGTTATCCTTTTCTCTGATAGGTAAGAAGTGTGCTGTCTTTGTTAGGCGGTCAACTATTACCCAAATCATATCATGGCCTCTTGGTGTTCTTGGCAGTTTTGTAACAAAATCCATTGAGATTTGTTCCCATTTCCACTTGGGAATCTCTGGTTGTTGCAGAAGTCCCGAAGGCTTCTGGTATTCCGCCTTGACCTTAGCGCACGTTAAACAACTGCTCACGTAAATAGCAACGTCGCCTTTCATTCTAGGCCACCAATAGAAATCTTTAAGATCGTGGTACATCTTATCCGATCCAGGGTGGATAGAGTACCGTGACTTGTGCGCTTCGTCGAAAATAACTTCCCTTAATCCACCAAACAGAGGAACCCAAATCCTTTTCTCAAAACATAACGTCCCTTCCTCGTTTGGTACCAAAAGCTTCTCCATTCCACGGAGATATTCTTCCTCAAGGTTTCCCTCCTCGAGAGCTTCCTTTTGTGCAGCGCGAATGCGCGAGGAGAGATCGGTTCGTATAATCATTTCCAATGCTCTAACCCTTATGGGCTTGATTCTTTCTTTACGACTTAGGGCATCGGCAACTACATTCGCCTTCCCTGGGTGATACTTTATCTCGCAGTCGTAGTCGTTTAACAATTCAACCCATCGTCTTTGCCTCATATTTAACTCCTTCTGGTTAAATATATGCTGTAGGCTTTTGTGATCTGTGAAGATTGTGCATTTCGTACCGTACAGGTAGTGTCTCCAGATCTTCAAAGCGAAAACCACTGCGCCAAGCTCCAAATCGTGTGTGGTATAATTCTTTTCATGCACTTTCAGTTGGCGTGATGCGTAAGCAATGACCTTTTGGCGTTGCATCAACACACAACCCAATCCCTGACGCGATGCGTCGCAGTATACCACAAAATCGTCGGTACCTTCCGGTAGAGCTAAGATTGGCGCGTTGCAGAGCTTATCTTTCAATACCTGAAACGCTTCGTCCTGTTTGATTCCCCAATCAAACGTCTTATCCTTCTGGGTCAGGAGCGTCAACGGTTGAGCGATTTTCGAAAAATCCTCGATGAACCTTCGATAGTAGCCAGCCAAACCCAAGAATTGTCGAATCTCGGTTGGCGTTGTAGGCGTCTCCCAATTCTTGATTGCCTCGATCTTTGTGGGATCAACATGAATTCCATCCCCATTAACCACATGTCCAAGAAACTGGACTTCGCGTAGCCAAAACTCGCACTTGGAGAATTTGGCGTACAGTTGCTCCTTCTTTAGCAGTTCTAGTATGGTTCTAAGATGTTGTTCGTGTTCAGCCTTCGTCTTTGAGTAAATCAGGATGTCGTCGATGAATACAATCACGAACTTGTCTAAGTATGGCTTGCAAACTCTATTCATCAAGTCCATAAACACTGCAGGCGCATTGGTTAAACCAAATGGCATCACGAGGAACTCGTAGTGTCCATAACGAGTTCGGAAGGCTGTTTTTGGGATACTTTCCTCCTGTATCCTTAATTGATGGTATCCAGATCGAAGATCGATCTTAGAGTAACAGCTTGAACCTTGAAGTTGATCGAACAGATCGTCGATCCTTGGCAGTGGATACCTGTTCTTTATCGTCAGCTTGTTCAATTCTCTGTAGTCAATACACATACGGAAACTTCCGTCTTTCTTCTTGACAAACAAGACCGGAGCTCCCCAAGGCGAGAAGCTTGGTCGGATAAAACCTTTATCTAACAGCTCCTGAAGCTGTGTTGACAATTCTTGCATCTCAGACGGCGCAAGTCTGTAAGGTGCCTTAGCTACAGGCGCGGCGCCTGGAACTAAGTCAATGTGAAACTCCACTTGCCTCTGAGGTGGCAGTCCAGGTAAGTCTTCTGGGAAGACTTCTGGATACTCCCTTACGACAGGGATGTCTTCGATTGTTGGCTCGGCAGCCTTCTTGTCTACGATGTGTGCCAGAAAAGCAACACATCCTTTCCGTAAACACTTCCTTGCCTTCAAGCAGCTGATGAATCTTAGCGGTGTGTCACGCTTCTCTCCGTGAACCACAATTGTCTCACCATCGTCAGTTGGGATACGAACAACTTTCTCGTGACATACTATCTCCGCCTTGTTTCCGGATAACCAATCCATTCCTACCACCACGTCGAAGCTTCCCAATTGGACTGGTAGTAGATCCAGAGTAAACTCGCGTTCTCCCAATTCTATCACGCAACCTCTGATTACTTCGTCGGCTCCAACTAACTTTCCATTAGCTAATTCGATCGAGTAGGGTATGTCTAACTTATTAGCAGCTAACCCAAGCATATTCTTAAATTCTAACGATACGAAGCTATAATCGGCACCAGTATCAAATAAAACGGATGCATAGCGTTGATTGATAGGGAACGTACCGGTAACAACATTTGGATCTTGACGTGCTTCTCTAGCTTCAAGTTGGAACACTCTACCACGGGCTTGATTCAGTGTTGGGCAATTCTTCTTAAAATGCCCGATTTCCCCGCAATTGTAGCATCCGAGCCTTTGCCCATTACCATCCCCATTTCCAGCTGGGGTGTTGTTCTGGTTGGCATTGCCAGCCTGGTTTGCATTGTTGCTTCGGTTTCTGTTTCCTCCAAAATTTCCTTGCTGGCGATTCCCATTTCCACCACGGTTATCATTCCTGTTTCCATATCCTCCCTGGCCTCCACGGCCAGTGCCAACCCAACAGGTGTCCTTAGAGTGACCACGTTTCCCACATGCTTCACACACTTTTAGTCCACAATGGCCAGAATGGTGACGCTGGCAGGCATTACACCTGGGATGGGTGCCCATATATCCCTTTCCTCTCCTTCCACTGCCAGCTGCACCCTGAGCTGGCGTGCTTGGTGCTCCTCTCTTACCATCACCGCTAACACCTAGCTTGAAGTTCGAAAACTTTCTTTTGTTACTTCCGGACGACTCAACATGCGTCTCTTTCTCCTTTGCCTTTACATCACCAAACTTGTTTAAACGAATCCCCTCCTCGGTGAGAGCCACGCTCACATCGATGGCTTCAGTGATAGTTGCTGGTTTGGAGGAGGTTACCATGCTTATTATTTGGGGAGCCAAACCCCAAATGAAGCGCTCGATTCGTTTGTATTCTGGCGTAACCATGTAAGGAACCACTTGAGATAGGTCATGAAACCTCTGAACGTACTCTGCTACTTTCGGACCATCCATCTTTAAGTGCCAAAATTCAGTCTCCAACCTCTGAATTTCTGCGCGTGAACAGTACTTTCGGCGCATCAGTTCTTTCAATTCGGCCCAAGTCAGGGCGTAGGCGGCAGCTTCGCCTAAGGTTTGGACTTGTAAGTTCCACCAAGATAGGGCTCCGTCGAGAAATAGCCCTGTAATGTATGTGACTTGTTGATCCTCAGCACATTTGCTCATGCGTAAGACGGAATCGGTTTTCTCAGCCCAGCGGGTAAAGGCAACTGCACCTCCCATGCCATCGAAGTTAACTGGTTTGCAGTCTAAGAACTGCTTGTAGGTGCATCCGTGAGGTGGATTGTTATTGCCTTGATTAACACTTCCGCTCCCTCCTGGCTGAGAAGCTGCGTACTGCGCTATGGCAGCAGCAATGACTTGTTGTAGCTCTTCCTGAGTGGTAGGCATAGGCTGCTGTTGTCGTCTTGGCGGCATCTTTCTAAAAGATGGTTTAAGTTGATTAGGCCATAGAAGGCTCCGATGTTATAATACGTAAATCAGTTCGTAATATAGTGTACGTATATAACGGTAGTAATAGTATAATCACACAGCATCTCATGTTATCACATATCACAAATATCAATCACACAACATCCCATACCATAACAATGCAAATAAGTAATCAAGCGAATCCAAAATATGGTGAGAAAACTGCGATTGCCATAATAATGAGACCACATCGTAAGTGTATACATACAATCATGAATCACTGGGGCTACATCACCCCTGTCAAAAGCTACATCAGTATCAATACAACATCAAGTACATAACAAAAGTCAAATCATAACGTAGTCTCCTCAAAAATGCTGTGCAAGTAAAAGCAATCGCTGACTTCTCACCTCGCCTACCCTGTGGCACTGATGAGCTCAAGTAGATGGTGGTGGAGGAGGAAAACGAGTATAAAACAAACGGCGCATCTCTAACCAATCTGCCTCCATCGCCTGCTGCGTGCGAATAACGGAAGCAATCTGCTGCTCCAAAGTAGCAAGACGAGCAGCATAGTCAGGGGGTAATGGTCGAAACGGCTGTAACGGAGAGGGTACCCGGCCATGGCACTGACATGGCCGAGCTCTCTCGAGCTCCTGTAGTCGCTGCTCGTGCGACTCATGCTGGTGAACAAAGGACATCAGTACATCCTCGATAGTGTGTCCCACGTGGAACCTGTGGTATGGATCAGTGGGTGGCATAGGGGAAAACGGAGACCAAAGCAGTGGATCTCGTGTGGGATCGAAGGGTGCTACGCCAAAAGGAGCAGTAATAGGTGGAACAAAAGGCATCTGTGGTAAGAAAGGCATGGGCATCGGTACATGCCCTGATGGGTGGGCTGAAGAGCCCTCTCCAGGCCCCGCTGGAGGTATGTATGTGGGAATCTGAAACGAAAAGTCAGTGTGTCTAGCGTCTGGAATCTGTGGGGGTAGTGGTGGGACGTCCTCATCAGCCGGGATCCACCCGTGCTGTGCGGCCTCGTCCGGTGGATCCATCTGTGCCGCGAACGGTGCATGTCCGGGCTCTATGGGAACGGGATCAAACAAAGGGGCTACAACAGGGTCGACAGGTGCCAAGTGCTCAAATGGTGGGTCAACAGGTACAGCAACAAGGGGTAGAGGATCAATGGGATCAACAGCAATGGGCTCAAGGGGTATATCTGCATGCATAGGGTCATGCTCTGGTAATACATCAAGAGCAGCTGCCTGCTCAGGGGCAAGGGCAGGCTCCAAGTCATCGAATGCCATATCAAAGTCAAAATCAGGATCAATCAGGTCGAAAGGATCAATAGGATCAGCAGGATCCTCCATCATCTCGTCCATAGGGACAAACTCCAAATCACGATCAGGGTCGAACCCTGGGGGAAACATAGGGTCGGAATCCTCCACGTCCTCGTGGTCAAAAGTGGGACTGGGGATGGGGGCGACAGAAGATGCATGATCAGAATCTGACTCGTGAGAGTAGTGCTGCGCACTAAGGGTATGTGTCGGTGCAGAAGCCACAGACTCAGAGGAGTCCTGGGCTGGGGAATGTGCAGGTGCCTCCGCAGCCGGAGCATCTGCAATCAGTAGAGGGGCAACAGCGGGTAGGGCCTCGCCCTGAACGTCCTCCATAGGCTCCTCCTCGAACAAGTCGACGTCGTCCTCGTCGCCGTCGAATGGTAACTCCTGAACAGGGTAAGCAGCGAGGGGTATGGGAGCAGGGATCATCGCTAGTGGCAAATCCCCGGCCGGGATATCAATAGGGAGCTCATCGTCGCCATCAGGTAGGGCGAATGGCTGGAAGTCGTCATCGTCGGTACTGGTAAAGTCTGACGTGTACACCTCGTGCTCCGAGGACTCTAAATCATCTGACACAACACGCCTGGGGTTGGTGATGTCTGAACCACCTGAATCAGCCGGATCCATGTATCTGTAACATAAACACAAGTATGCACAAACAGTCAATCACATAATCAGGTAATCACATAAGTCACCAAGTAGGACACCACATAATTTCTCCTAGTCTTACTAGCCAAAATCATCTAGTCTACAAGACTGTTCTATCCTTCACTTAAACCAGACCTCGATCCTCCAGATCGAACCTTATAACAAATCAGCGTGCTCAACTACCTTATTCACCTCGATCCTCCAGATCGAACCTTATAACAAATCAACGTGCTCAACTACCTTATTCACCTCGATCCTCCAGATCGATCCTCAGCCCTCCAAGCTGAACTTATAATTAATAAAATGTGCTCAACGTTTGTTTGTAAAAAGCGTGGATCTGGACTTAAGTGGTATGCAGAAAAATGTTTTCGTGAGAGCCCTAGTGATCATAGTCTAGACTCGAGACAGAATCCTAGTTCGCTATGATCAGAGCTCTGATACCAAGCTGTCACACCCTGGCTTTGCGGAAGCGTGGTTAATTTTGGTGTGACTTCTTAATACCATAGCGTAATCATAACAAAGCTATATGAATTTAAAAACCATGCAAGTCATCATTAAGTTTAGAAATCAACATACATTACCATTGTTTAACGCGGACATACTCTAGTATCCATAACCTTGTTCAAAAACATTACAACTTAAAATAAAACATAAACGTGATTTAGGGATTATGCCTTGTCCAGGAAAGAGGCACAACCCTAAACCCAGATGACTTCATGAAAGGTTGCAGCGGAAAACGTTCATACCGTGCCAGAATCCGTTAATTTCCTGAAATACATGTGAGTTGAAAAATCAACAATAATGTTGAGCGAGTTCATGTGCAAGTGAGTAAGTAAAACACTTGTAAGTATAAAAGTTTCCTGGTATGTAGCAGTGTAAGAGGACTTGTGATCACCAATGGTTTGCAAGGCCATTAGCATGTCGTGAAATGCAAGTAAGTAAGACACAACCCTAGCCGATTTTGCGTTGGGTACCAAGTCACTCCGGATCCGTTCTGTTAGTCCTTCGAGAGGCCTGTTCTGTTGGACCGGGAGCTGGGCTCGCTACACCCAAATAGATCTACCGCTCGAGTCCCTCGGGGTTCTAACTACCCATTCTCATGATCTAAACCTCCTTACGTTATTTATACCGTGTATAAAGTACTTGTAAACAAAGTAACATGTATTTCACCCCCGCAGTTAAGAAAACTGAAAACAGTTAGAGAAAAGGGGGACATGAACTCACAGTGGATGCGTAAACTCTATCAAGCGTCTCTGAAGCAGTAATCTGTGCAACGACCTACAAGTGCTAATTCTATTAGACGGACGGCCGTGCTTTAGCTTTACAGTTTATGTTTGCGGGAAATAGTTAGACAACTATTTCGTGTTACATTTTGTATATGCTTGATAGTTATTTTTCCTTCCCAAGGATGGGGGATACAATACATGTGCGTAAGTTACGTTTTATCATTCTTGTGGTAATGTAATTACCGGTGTAACTTATATGTTTGCGTAAGCGTTTGCAAAGTTTTGGAATCATTAACGCTTGTAAATATTATTTTTACCCTAAAATAATATTTATGTATTTCACAAAATAATCATAAACAGTGTTGTGACAAATATATTTATCACGTTAATCTTTGTGAAAATCCCGCCTCCGAATGTTAAGTAAAATATAGTACTGGCGAAATTTATGTTTCAAAAGTATGCCCAAAAATAGTTCTAACACTTGTTGTGTAAAAAGTCTAAGTGTTAGGTTTTTAGAAAATTTCGCCAGAGTTTCCTCTGTAACTGGAGGTGGCCACGCTTTTAAGCGTATCATTTTCTTTTAACAAATCAACTCAATCAACTTCTTTATTCAATCAAACAATTTCCGACACATCAAACTAGTCAACAAGTATGTAAATTTGCATAATCGCATGAACTTGCAGTCTTTCCGCATTAATAATGTAAATCATCCTTATATATGTAGATTTCTATATAAAGTAACTTTAATCTTGTAAAAACCTCGTGTTTAGAGAAAACCGTCTTTACAACTTCTAGTAACAAGTGACAAATACACTTCTTTGTCGGATCTCTTTATTTTACAAGTGTCTATACACTTGTGGTTTATAAAATCATATTTATTAGTGCAAGATCCATCTTTTAGAATAACATTATTTCTTCAAAGTGTGGTCTTTCAAAAATACCACTTGCGGATACGTAGATCCGCTAGTTTTAAACACCATTTTACCGGTTAAAACACTTTTACACAAGTAAAATAATTCTTTACAAGTTCATGTCTCTAAAATGTGGTAGTGTTCACCTTTAACCCTTGTATCTTTCAAAAACAAGCTTATGTGAAGATACGTGATTTTACAAAGTCGGGTTAAACGAAGATTTGAGCTACCACATTATAGATCGGGTCACAATAAGCACAAATTTCAAGTCCTACGACTTTTACACAAGACATATGCTATTAACCTCCATTTTAGTGATTTTACTAGACTTTAAAGTTCCATCTTTCAATATAACGAGATACAACCGACAATAATCCTTTTAACCACTTTAGATGAGTGTAAAAATAAGTTTTAAAGGTTATACCTCTAGCTCAAGGCTAGGGAAGAGTTGTGACGAAAAACGCGTGGATAAAAGATAACGAGAGAGGTCCTTCGTATTCCGCTTGCACCAAAGCTCCTAGAACGCGACCCTTGATATGTGTATGTTGTTGGAATGAAGAGATAAGAACCGAAAGTATGATGATGGTGATGATGGGGTTCGGCCGAGAGCCACCAAGGAAGAAAGAGAGAGAGTGATTTTGTTTGTGAAGTTAAGTGATAATGATCTCTAGTAATCCCATGTATTTATAGGCAAGATTAGTGCTTTTATCCAATGGTTCTTATGTAGTGATGATATTAGACAACAAGATCAACTAAATCTCCAAGTACAAGGGTGGGGTCACATGGGTGACCGAGTTCGGTCATGGGGGGGGGTCCTTGTTCGATTTTGAGTGTTAGTTAGGGAGTTTAGTTACGGTTAAGTAAGTTAGTTTAGGTTTAAACTCCGTTAGCTACGTGTAACATGTTATGGCGGGTGTTAGGGTAATCAGGGACCCTAACTGGCTCAGAAAAAGAGTAATAATAAAAATAGTATAGTTTTCATGTTCCGGGTAAAGTCCGGGTGTCCGGTTGGATAGTAATCCGTTAAAGTGTTACAAAAGACTTTAAAGTGTCGTTATTACATTTTTAGTGTCACAATTTGTTTTCCCCGACACTTTAGAAAGTGTCTAGTGATATTTTCTTATTTTCTGGCACTTTACTAGTCAGCTAGAAGCTGGTTAAATTATTAAAGTGCTGTGTTTGGTACTTAAAGTACATTTTAGGCACATCCGAATCAGTGTATCCTATCCCTAGAGACGCGGTAACACAACCCTTATATCCTACACTCACTACCAGTGTAGTCAAAATATATGAGGCTCTTAACAGGCCTTGAGGCAGTATTTGCCTGATGCTGGTTATATCAGCATGTCCACTGTGTATCCGTTTGGTGCTACTGTGCTTTTTGTGCATCATGTTTGTCACTAGGGTTCAGCACGTAAATAATGTAGTGACAGCAAATAAAGTATGATGCAAGTAAGTGCATGTATCAGTATGCAGGTAGCAGTTTATCAGCTAGTTTCAATCAAGCACAGTAATCAAGTAATAATTAATCATTAATTAAGTCGTACGGATACCTGGTTTTGTGCGGGTTGTCACAGAAACAGACTAGTGACAGTGAACATTTGGAAGATCAATATTTATTTTGTTTAATTTTCTTTTTCATTTGATTGTTATATAATAACAACGCCATATCTAATAAAAATGCCAAAAAGCCAAATGTCTTACACCTTTGGCGTTTATCAAACCATCATAAAATTACTTTGGACAAGTATTATAAAAAAAATAATAAAAAAATAAATAAAAAAACAAACTTGAAAATGTAACTAGAAACAGTAACTACAAATCAGTAATACTGAAGATAGGGAAAATTTATTATATTAGAATCTAAAACGCCAAACTTGAAAGATGAGACGTGTTACAGACTTCAGAGATAAAGCTTGTCAAAAACAATAATTACAAACAGTAACTGAAAAGACTAATACTTTATTATAATAACGCACCGCCTAACTTAGGCGCCAAAAAGAGATCCTATAAAATGATACGTCTCAGCAACTTCCATTTTATCAAACCAAAAAAAACAAACGGCAATACTACTAAATACCACTCCTTGTAAAACGCCAAAAAAAATCAAAGATGGCTAATATGCTTTCTTGGATATTCAGTATTGTTATTCGTGAAGTTTCACTAAATGAATTGTTAGCGGAGGCGAATAACTCAGTAAGATTTTGTTGCATGAGATAGACAAAAATTCAAGAAAAAAGATACAGATGCCAGTCATATGGCATTTTGTATTTTGTATTTTTTGTTCTTGAAGAAGGCTTGGATGAGGAAAAGAGATCAATGACACTGAAGAGTGGGATGATTAGAAAGATGAAGATCAACATGAAGAAAAAACGAAAAACCCACCCACACTTCATAGATTTATGTCCCCAAACATCCACAAAAAAGCCACTTCAACAGACGCGCAGGCTAGGGGTGAGCATACAACCGAATTAACCGAACCGTAACTGAAATAACCGAAAAAACCGAACCGAAATAACCGATAACCGAAGGGTTGGTTATTTATATTTTTAATAACCGATTTTTGCGGTTCGGTTTTGGTTATTCTCATTTTTATAACCGCAAATAACCGAACCGAACCGAATATTTTAAACATAGCCAAATCCGTAGCACCGTAAGTCTTTAAGTTTGTTTGAATTTAAATGCTTAACCATGGCCTAATCTATATGTATCTTTGGTGAAGTATTTGAATGTTTTAACTTTTAACCATGACCCAACCTTATTGGCCCATTATAGTTTACACTAATAAAAAAAGAATGGGTCCGACCCTAGTTTATTGTTTGCGCATTAATTTTGCACGACCCACACATTTAAAGTCCAACATTAGAAACAATGAAAATAACCGACCTATAACCGAACCGAAACCGCATTAACCGCAATAACCGATTAACCGAAACCGCATTAACCGAAACCGAACGGTTATGACTTTTTGATAACCGCAGTGTGCGGTTATGGTTTCGGTTATAGGTAATAACCGAACCGAACCGCACCATGCTCACCCCTAGCGCAGGCAAAATAATCAAACCGATGGGTTTGTTAAGTTTTACATAAAACGCCATATTTTTTTGTGACAGTTCTTGTACTATTAAACAACAGAGAGACTGATGACAGTGAAGATTGTGAAGAGAGATCCGATTAGGATTTTTAATTTATTTTCTTCGCTTGTATTTTTTTTTTACTGTGGCTGAAATATAATCTAACAATTGTAAAACGCCAAGATACCACAAACGCCAAAATGTTTATAAAAAATAATAGAACAATGGGCCATTTTTTAAAACGCCTTGAAAAACGCCATTCAAATAGATTTCTTGACCACCCTGGGTTCCAATGGCATACGATTTGAATAAACGACATAAACGCCAAAATGTTAATACGCTTTTCCATTAAACGCCATTAATTATTGAATTTGGTTAACGCCAAAAATATTAAACCCCAAAAATTAAAACAATATTCGGAAAAGCGGAACTGGAAAAGCAGAAGATGAAAGGACAAAAAAGCCCCTCCACCCTTCTCTATGTCGCGTGACACGTGTTGGGCCAGGATGCGTTCTCACCGTTCTCACACTTTTGAGTGTTTTCTCCCGAACCCGTTTCTATATATATATATATATATATATATAGTGGAGGGTTCAAATGAGAAGAAATTCTTTGTAAGAAGAAAAAAGAAGAAATTTCAACCAATAGGAATGCTTCATTAGACTTCATTTAATATTTGTACTTAATGTAACTATAAGGGTATATTAGTAAACTTGCATACATCATTAATTGGTAGTTTCATCTTTAATAACTAACTATATTAAATTTGTAACTTATTTTTAAGATATATATTTTTCACAAAAAATAAAAATAAAAATTCATTTAAAGTGTAGGATAAATACGAGGCGTGTAGGATAAATTACGAGTTGTGTAGGATAAATTTCAATATGTGTAGGATAAATTTCGAAATGTGTAGGATAACTTTTGATGTGTGTAGGCAAAAATATTTAGTGTGGAGGATTATAGTCTTAATGACTAATTAATTAGTCAAACATAATAATAAATGAGATGAGAAAAAAAACTATTTAATGATTTACAATTATACCCTTTTATTCTTTTTCTTCTCAATAAAATTTTCTTCTCAAATGAACCTTCCCCTATATATATATATATATATATATATATATATGGTAAGGTTCATGCGAGAACCACCTTTATTGCGAGAACCGCGAGAACCAATATGAACACAACAAAATAAACCCACCACACCACCAAAAAAACCTAAACCCCCACCCACCCCCCCCCCCCAAAAAAAAAAACCTAACCCCACCCCCAAGCTAAATGCTAAAAGCTAAATGATAAATATATATATATATATATATATATATATATATATATATGTGTGTATACTAAACCGACACTAAATATATAATATAAGTTCGGTAATAAATTAAATACATCATCACCGACAACGACCGATCATATCGTCACAACGAGTATATATCTTACCGACGACGTTTGGGCATTTTCGTCATGAAAATATTTATTAACGACTACGACGACGAACTCTAAAAATAATATATTTTTAGGCACTTGGAAACATATATTTTCAACACACTTAAATTCCAGAAAGTAAAATACAAATAATCACTAAGTGAAATACATAACTATACAAGTATACTCATACGCATAAAATACGTACACTAAAACACTTAGTGAAATTGTAAGATTACAAAGAATGTACATGTACACATACACGTATAAACACGACATAAATACCTACAATAAAATATACAAGTGAAGTATATACATGGTATATGTATACGTATAAATACACAAGTACATAGTAATGTACACAAATACACTTGATGAAGTGTACACATACAAGAAGGTTCCATAAATGTACACTAACAGGAATACGATGTTAAAATGAATACTTTTAACGAATATATCTAGTAGAGATATACTTATATATTTGAAGGGAAAATATATACAAATGGAATGAACGAACATATACAAGTAAACGAGGTTCACCTTACACAAAAATATATTTGAAGAATATATACACAAATTCTTAATGATAAAACACCTTTGGGTGGCACGGAGACGCATATAGGCTAGGCCCACTTACACCGTGCGAGACACGGAGACACATATGGGCTAGGCCCATTCCTACTCGTGCGAGGCACAAAGACACTTATGGGCTAGGCCCACTTACACTCGTGCTAGGCACGAAGACTCATGAAGGGAAAGGCTCGTTCATACACAACGTGGATACAAGAATATATATATATATATATATATATATATATATATATATATATATATATATATATATATATTAATAACAAACATACAAAACAAATGCCAACGTATTAACAATAAATAAGGGTTCCAAATAAACAACAAATACGAATTTAACGACATTCAAGATGTGCAACGTGTACACGGTCTAGTAAAGACCTAAGTGTCTAATGAGTTAGAACACTTGTAGGTTGCAGTACGTAATTAGATACCCGCTTTGCTAACGCATTTATTTCAGACGCAAAACTGTGAGGTCATATCTCCCTTTTCTTTTAAACGCTTTTCGGTTTTACAGTAACTATCGGGGGAGATAAATGTTACGATGGTATGATTAACCTAAGGAATGTAACACCTAGATCATGTGCGAATTGGGTGGAACTTAAGCACCATTAATCATATAGATAGAGTAACAAAAAGGGTAGATCTATTGGCTACTGGCGAGCCCCACTCATGGGTTTGTGTGGCCGCATGTAGTGCTTTTGTGTCACATTCGAGGTTAATTGACACTAAATCATCAAGAGTTGAGTGCTTCCTATGTCGGCACACATATTAATGTCCTTGCAAAACATTAATGATCAACGATTTCATAGACGCTTTACATACCACACTTTTACATACTGGTTTTCAAAACAATAAGTTTCAAATGTTTTGATGATTCGTTTGATACGAACTCAAATGCATGAATTCACCAACATTATGTTGACTTTTCAAACTTACATGTACTTCAGGGAACTAATGGATCCTTGCACTCCATGAAACAAGAAAGAGCATGTTAAGAAAGCGATGTCATCCTTTTGGAGGATTTGGTTCACATCTCCCGCCCTTGTGCGAAACATGGAACATAAAAACCTCGATCTATTAAAACTTTATTTTTGTACAAATCTTTTTGTGAAACAATATAACTTGCGATGTCTTTTGAGAATAACTTACTACTTGTAAACTATTTCTTGTTGATGAATGGATGAAGATCATGCATATTTTATTCATATAGCTGTTTACTTAAATCGTATGCAATGAAAACTAATCAAGCTCACACCTTGTGCTTCCACCTATGAGCGGGTGTGACAAATTTATGGAGTGTTTCAATCGTAGCTCTCAATATCCATGGATTGAATAGCAAAAGTGTGTTTTCTTCTTAGTTAGTGTTGCTTAAATAGAACTGAGAGCGAAGTTCAAACCAAAACCGATAGTTAGATCATTTGATTCCAAGACGAGGCACTGTTACCACCTGTAACGTTTGATACAATGAAACGATTTGATAAATTCCTTAGGTATACGTATAAAACTAAGGCCTCTACCTTTGTTGCAACAATATTATAAAGTTTTCGTAATTCTAAGAAATTATTTATGCTACTACGCAAGGGTGGAACCACCATATAAGCAGTCGTAGCACGGGCTACGGCTAGTGTTATTAGTTTTTTTTTTTTTGGTTTTTATACAAAGCATACCCTAAAAAATACGAGTATACCCCTAACCATAAAAATAGGATAGTATAAAGTGTTAATCCAATTCTTTTTACAAGACCAAACATAATTGTTAATAGCCTATTAAGCTAGCGCATTAGCCCAAGACCCAAAATAATAATAAAACATGCCCATTTATATGTTGATTAACGGGTAGTGAAGCTTGCTTTGGTTTTACCGGTTGCAACCGCAACCGTTGAAAGATGTTTTTCTAAATTGAAGCTTGTCAAGATGGATTTACGCAATCGAATGGGCCCGAAATTTTTGAACAATGCCATGATTTCTGCGGTCGAAAAGGATTTTTTTTCATGAAGTAAAAGACGACGAGGTGATGGAACGATTTCAAGCTATGAAAAAAAGAGGACAAATATATTAGGTATTTATTTTACTTTATTTATCTATTGTCGGTTTTTTTTAATATTGTACGATGACATGGTAAAAAAAAAATTAGGATACCCCTTATTTAATGGGCTAGTTCCGCCGCTGCTACTACGTCATGCAAATTTCAGATTCGAATTTAGGCTTGTGTGTTGATATCCAGCAGTACAACTGCTCGGGCTATTATATTCAGGGAGACCGATGTGTTCTCTTACAAGAGACGTTAAATCTATTTGAAGGACTCATGTGTAATAGGAATTCTAACCTATCCTTTGTCATCTTTTGTTTTTGCTTTCTTTGATTTGTAATTTGTATTCAAGCTGGTTCTTATTTCTTTTATTTTCCGTGTCATATAAGTAGTATTATCCTTTGAGACAAATACAACGCCAATGAGGTGGTGGTGGAGTCGTAAAGGAGAGATTTGGTGTTCATAGGGAACCAAGTTCGATTCCTACCTTCCCCATTATTTTCAGCCGCACCTGGTGATGATAGGAGACTCGGTGAAGATTGCTAGTTCGATCCTTGAACTGAGCGGGTTTTACCTCATCGCACTGTCGTGCATTCGGCCTTGTGTTCATTGGCTTCGGCCTTAGATGAGGGTTTCCGCGGTTCGAAGGTGAGTGTATCCCGATGTGGTGAATTTCTCCAGGAGCCCATTTGGAGGATTCGTTAGTCGTTAAAAAAAAAAGAGACAAATAGACCAAATGTTATAGTTTTGTGATACAAATACGGAAATAAAGTTGCAAAAATGTTTAAACCGATGTGGTGAATTTGGTTAGTACCTCATTTGAAGGATTCGTTTGCCGTTAAAAAAAAAGAGAGAGAGAAATAGACCAAATGTTACAGTTGTGACACAAATCTATTCATCCTAAGACCGTGGGGTATGGTGGGGCTTGGGTTGGGCTTGGGTTGGGGCATTTGTTGACACGTGGAATGGGAGCCCCCCCCCCCCCCCACTTCCTAGTTACGTGTCCGCGGGGTATGGTGGGGCGTGGGTTGGGCTTGGGTTGGGTGCACCGCGTGGCAGAATATTAAAAAAATTACAAAAAATTTATAAAAATCACACAACATTTATAAAAAAAAACCTACAACTTCATTAAAATTTTAAAAATTACATAATCCTAAAAATTACATAATTTCTAAAAATTACAAAATAACAAACCTAGAGCGTTAAATAAATTTCAAAAAGGTCGATCTTGTCGAACGTCTTTCGCTCCTTGCCTCGAAACTCTATGTTCGCCACCGCCACCCGGTCCTCGTGGCTTAACTCGCCGCTCGGAACGGCTTCGTAGTAAGCCTTGAAACGCTCGAGCTTTGGCCGTAGCTAGCGCCATTTATGTTGGCACGCGTTGAGGTTGTGGCGGTCATTACCGACATTATGTCGGTAGGTTGCGAATGCATCCGGCCAATATTTTGTTTGGCCCGGTGGCCGCCCCTCCAAACGGTTTGAATTTAAAATTCGAACTTTTCAAATGGCCCGCTATGACATGGCGGGGTCAGGGAATAGGAGGCCGCCAGCTAGGATGTCAAGACCGCCCCACGCCCGGCTTGAAACCCAAGCCCCAAGGGCCACGCCCCAACCCAAGCCCACCCGGGGTGGTGGCTTGAGCGTTTTCCCCGAACCCACGCCCAAACCCCCGCCCCATACCCCATAGCCTAATAAAGGAATAACTAGGGTGTCACATGGCATTTATCTAGGGTCCAATTCACACATGACATTTTTTAGCCTACACTATGACACGTGGCAATTTCCTAGCAACCACACTCGGGTCACGCGGACCCATTTATGAAATTCGGGTCATATGTGTAATAGGTATTTAAAGGTTATAACCCGACTTCTTGCCTTTCATTCACATAAACCTAGGGTTTCCAAGATCCACTACAACCAAATCTCTTCTCCATATGCTGGCGCCTCTCTCACATCCAAGAACCCTAATGTGCATTGTTTGAAAGACGCAATCTGAATCATCTCTCTCAGATCCTATATCGCATATGCTTACAATCTTTAATCGTCTTTGGTGATTCGACAGAAGATTTTCACTGTGTTCCAGAGATCCACTTAACTGGAGAATAGAAACGAATTGTAATGAAAGAAAAGGGTATTGGTGTTCCAGAGATTTTATTACAGGAAGAAAGGGATAGAAGAGAAGAGATGGGGGAGGTTTTTTAGGGTTGAATTGTTTCATTCCAAATCGGGATGATTGGGAGAGAAGAGAAGAATCAGAGACCACGTTCCTAATTCACTTCCTATTTTCCCTCGTAAAACATATGGCGGGTATATCTCCCACAACCCGCCAAATCTTCAACCCACCTTCCATCATCTATCCCACAATTGCAAAACTGTTCCATCAATGTTTCTGTAACCTGCTCTCCTCAGCGATCTACTGTTCATCTCCCAGGTAACATCACCTTCCTATTTGACATCCAATTTTGAGCGACCTTTTCCTTTGTGTGGGTTTTCTGTTGAAAATTTTGATTAAATTCATGGGTCCAATTTGGGTTTTGGCTTCTTGAATTGTTTAATTTTGATTAAGTTAGATTGCTTTGCTTGTTTATAGCAGAAAATTTTGAAGCGCCTGAATTTCCCCTTTGAGAAATGTATGTATGAATACTGGTTAATGATTAATGTTAATCTATAGGTTTATTTAGGTCAAATATTGTTTTAATTATGGGTAGGTTATTTGATTGGAGATATTTTGATATTCTGTTAGAGAACTTTTCTTTCTGGATGAATATGAGTTGCTTAGCATGTTAGGTATTCGGACAGGAGTGTAAGTTTAAACTGATTTGTCACTGGTTCATGATCAAAATTAGTCTATAGGTTTATTGTGACTAATGTTAGAAAAATTTGCAAGAATAGGGGGTTTGAGAATAATAAGAGTGCTATTAGGTGGGCTGGAATTTTCTTTTCACTAATAGGTAGTCTGCTATTTCAACTTACAAACTTCCACTCTCCTTCTGCCAAATTCCTGCAACAACTCTGACCCTCTGACAACTTCGCTGTTTCATAAAAATAAGTTAACAAGTTCGCTGTTTCACGTTAAAAACTAATAGAAGTTCGTTGTTTCGTATTAAAAAGTGAATGAACTTCGCTGTTTGATGCTGAAAAGTAACTGAACTTCGCTGTTTGATTTTTAAAAGTATATGATCTTCGATGTTTGGTTTTAATATGTAAAACAAGTTCGTTGTTTGATAATTATAATTAAAGGAACTTCACTGTTTGATATTGTTATGTTTTATAAGTTCGCATATTTATTTTAATATGTTCAAAAGCAAATTCAATGTTCACATGTGAAGGCAAGAAGGTTGCACTTTCCACAAGTTCGCTGTTTGATATTGTTATGCAGACTACTTGGACTGAATTAGACCGCGGGGTGTGGGCTTGGGTTGGGGGTGTGGCTAGCCAAGTAATGCCGCTTTAGCCACACCGAGCCAGCGTGGGTAGCGGCGTTACCCCGATGGCGTGACTAGGGTGCCTGGCGTGGGGCGGGTGTGGGTGATGAGGTGACAGGCTACGATTGGTGTGTATATATATATATATATATATATATATATATATATAATATCCAGATGGCCACCCACGCCGCTCCCACACCCCATTTTTTTTGGGTGGCCTGGTAGAGCCCATCTCCGCCACATGTCAACCCAAGCCCCACCACACCCCGTGGTCTTATAATTGTATCTCGTAAGGTTATTGAATGCAGAAGAATACTATTTTGTAGGAAAAAGGATACTGTTTAGATGTGACCTAACAGGCTAATAGTTGTTTTAGGTCATATTTTGTTCACCAGAATACCACAAAATTGAATTCTCCTCAACCCTAGTTTCTAGTTTACTCTTATGATTTGATTTACTAACTCTAATATACACAAGCATTAATTAAAAAACATGTCAGTGCATCCTACAATAATTTCATAGAACAAGAACGTAAAGTTTTAACTAACAATTTTCTAATCTAATAACAATTTTCAACAGCAATTAAGTATACAATGGATAATCAGATACGCAAAGCAGCTGAACTTGTGCGAGCTAGACAATTGCAAGCAGCTAACCTGATTTGCTTTCTGGCGGCTTTCGTTGCACTACGTAGATTGTTAAACAGAAGTCGTGCTAATTTACCTACTAATGATGAAATTTTACAACGACGATATGTGCGAGAAGAGATGTTACACGACCTTTCAAACGGCGGTAAATGTCGTGAGCTTATCCGCATGAGTGGGAAAGCTTTTATGACATTGTGCAGTATCTTAAAGCGTGATGGTGGACTTCGAGCTACTCAACGCATGTCTGTTGAAGAGCAAGTTGCAACATTTTTGCATATTGTAGGCAATGATTTGAGAAATCGGTTTACCTCGTGGCTATACCGTCGTTCTGGGTCAACAACTAGTCGGTGCCTCCATAGAGTTTTGCGAGCAATTATATCATTAGAAGGTCGTTATATTCAACAACCTAAAGGTGATATTGTCCCAAAAGAAATTCAGGAAAAAAAGAGATTTTATCCTTTTTTTAAGGATTGTATCGGTGCAATTGACGGAACACATGTTCGCGTCAAAGTACCTAATAAGGATGCCCCTAGATATCGTGGTCGTAAGGGATACCCGACAACAAATGTATTGGCTGCTTGTACATTTAATTTAAAGTTTACGTATGTGCTAACTGGATGGGAGGGTACAGCATCAGACTCAAGAATTATAAAGAATGCGCTTACTAGAGATGATAAACTAATCATTCCAACTGGTAATTTCTTTTACTAAATTTACTTAAATTGTTTAATGATGTATTCTAATACTAATTACAAGCTGTTTATAGGTAGATATTGTTTAGTAGACGCGGGTTTACCTCACACGACTACCCTAATGGCACCATATAGAGGTGTTAGGTATCATTTGAAAGAGTACTCCACGCGCGCCCCTGAGAATGCAAAGGAGTTGTTTAACCTTCGTCATGCATCATTACGCAACGCAATTGAACGAGCATTTGGTGTCCTAAAAAAGAGGTTTCCTATTATTAGAAGTACAGCGGAACCATTTTACTCGTGCGAAACACAGTCTGGCATCTTTTTAGCATGTTGTATTTTACACAACTTTTTACTAGAGGAAGATCGTGGCAACGCAATTGAACGACCACAAGAGGAAGAAAGTCAAATTACAAGAGACATACGTGAGGGTAGTACGAGATCCGAACAACTAAGGAACTCAATTGCAAATGAAATGTGGACCAACTATTTGAATTATCCAAACAATGAAATAGATATGTCAAAGTAGTTTTAGAATAGTACATTATAGTATTTCATTTCGATTTTGTATTGACTGTTATGGTTTCAATTAATTGGTAACTTTGTTCTTTTTTTATTAGCTGTGCATATACTAATTCTATTTAGCATAAGTAACCATTTACATACGTACATATTTGAATTTATTTATCTATTACCATGTAGAAAGTTATCATGAGCAAACTCGAACCCACCGGAAAGAAGGAACAAATAAAGTGGACAGAAAGTATGGATAATATATTCATACAATCCATGATTGCGCAACAGGATAATGGCAATAGGATTAATGGCAGTTTTACTTCACAAGCATACAACAACATGATTGAGGAGCTGAACACAAAGCTTCAAATTGAATTGACCAAAAAACATTTGAAGAACCGTTTAAAAACGTTGAAAGAGCATTTTTCTCAATGGTACGACATGTTTCGTGGAACGTCATTGAGTGGATTCTCATGGAATTCAGAAACTCAATTAATTGAAGCGGAGGATGAAGTCTGGGATAAATTAATAGATGTGAGTTTTTTTAATTATTTACTTGAATATTTAGAATATCGTTTATAATACTAATTACCTTAGTTTTGTTAAATAGTCAAAGCCTGATGCTGCGGCATTGAAGACAAAGAAAGTCTCAAACTTCAATGAAATGCTACAATTATTTGCAAAAGATAGGGCATCCGGTGCACAAGCTGAGACAGCTAAAGAAAGAAATGCCCGACTGAAAGAAAATGACAGCGTTAACATAGAAACAGTTCCAGACGTTGATGACTTCTGCGCTGCCAATGATGTAGTTCTGGAGAGCCAATGCAATACTGATGATGATATTCAAGTGCTACCACTTACGTCTTCTCGTGCAAAGAAATGTAAGAGTAGAAAAAGAAAAGTTGAACAACAAGATGAAGATTTAACCTCTATGATTATGAATGGCGTTAGCAGTGTGGCTAATGCTATTTTAGAAGGCAACAAAATACTTGAAAGAGCTTATCATCGCGAGTACACAGGTGAAGAAATTTATAATGCACTAGAGCCATTAGGTTTGGATTCCCATGAAATACGTGGAGCTTTAAATTTCTTAGCAACCAACCAAGCAAAAGCAAGGATGCTATTTAGTTGTCCTCCTCTGATAAGGTTGGGTTTACTAAGAGATATGATGGGTTCCGGTAACTAAGCGAGTTTAGGATGCTTTTGTCTTCTTGAAGTTTTCCTTTTTAGTAAGTTTTATTTCTTTGTTGGGTATTTTACTAATTGCTTATGGATCTTGGGATTGTTTATGATGCTTAATTACATTAGGTTTAGGATTGTTTATGACTCTAAATTAATCAGTCTTGGGTCTGTTTTTTTTACTAAGCCTAGCCCGGTTTGGGACTGTGTATGATGCTACAGTACTTATATTCACTGCTGAGTATTTGGAACAAAACACAGATAATCTTGACCTGTTGATACCTGGGTAAGCCTTTTATATAAACCAATTTACTTATATTGGAGTCGAAGCAACTTAACTTTGATGATCTGGGATTGTACTTTGTTAATGATGATTATAGTATATTGGTTATGATGATGGTGTTGTATACATGATACTATTGAGACGGTTCGATTCGAAACGGTTCGCGTCGAAACGGTTTGGGTCGAAACGACACGGGTCGAAACGGTTCGCATCAAAACGGTTCGATTTCAAACACTTTCTGCTTGTGATTTGGGACATTGAAGCAGGAGTTTGTGGAGTTTGAAACGGTTCCAGGGCATTTCTGAATGTTTCGGACCAGTTTTAGGTGTTTTAGACCTGTGCAGACATGAATTTGACCTGAATTTGCAGAATTTGACTGGAATTGGGCCGAAATCTGGTTGGATTGCCGTGATGGACGCAAAGCGGTATAGCTGCTCATGCGCCTTTGACTACCTTGATCCTTGGTTTTATGAAGCGTGAAGTGCACCAAGGCGATAAGGTTATAAGCATCTTAGCGTAAACTGTTACTATTCTGTTTAATTATTGTGAATAACTTGAGTATAATGATTTTAACTGTTTATAAGTCAGATCCACCATAGAGTCAGATCCATCAATGTTTCTGTAACCTGCTCTCCTCAGCGATCTACTGTTCATCTCCCAGGTAACATCACCTTCCTATTTGACATCCAATTTTGAGCGACCTTTTCCTTTGTGTGGGTTTTCTGTTGAAAATTTTGATTAAATTCATGGGTCCAATTTGGGTTTTGGCTTCTTGAATTGTTTAATTTTGATTAAGTTAGATTGCTTTGCTTGTTTATAGCAGAAAATTTTGAAGCGCCTGAATTTCCCCTTTGAGAAATGTATGTATGAATACTGGTTAATGATTAATGTTAATCTATAGGTTTATTTAGGTCAAATATTGTTTTAATTTATGGGTAGGTTATTTGATTGGAGGTATTTTGATATTCTGTTAGAGAACTTTTCTTTCTGGATGAATATGAGTTGCTTAGCATGTTAGGTATTCGGACAGGAGTGTAAGTTTAAACTGATTTGTCACTGGTTCATGATCAAAATTAGTCTATAGGTTTATTGTGACTAATGTTAGAAAAATTTGCAAGAATAGGGGGTTTGAGAATAATAAGAGTGCTATTAGGTGGGCTGGAATTTTCTTTTCACTAATAGGTAGTCTGCTATTTCAACTTACAAACTTCCACTCTCCTTCTGCCAAATTCCTGCAACAACTCTGACCCTCTGACAACTTCGCTGTTTCATAAAAATAAGTTAACAAGTTCGCTGTTTCACGTTAAAAACTAATAGAAGTTCGTTGTTTCGTATTAAAAAGTGAATGAACTTCGCTGTTTGATGCTGAAAAGTAACTGAACTTCGCTGTTTGATTTTTAAAAGTATATGATCTTCGATGTTTGGTTTTAATATGTAAAACAAGTTCGTTGTTTGATAATTATAATTAAAGGAACTTCACTGTTTGATATTGTTATGTTTTATAAGTTCGCATATTTATTTTAATATGTTCAAAAGCAAATTCAATGTTCACATGTGAAGGCAAGAAGGTTGCACTTTCCACAAGTTCGCTGTTTGATATTGTTATGCAGACTACTTGGACTGAATTAGACCGCGGGGTGTGGGCTTGGGTTGGGGGTGTGGCTAGCCAAGTAATGCCGCTTTAGCCACACCGAGCCAGCGTGGGTAGCGGCGTTACCCCGATGGCGTGACTAGGGTGCCTGGCGTGGGGCGGGTGTGGGTGATGAGGTGACAGGCTACGATTGGTGTGTTATATATATATATATATATATATATATATATATAATATCCAGATGGCCACCCACGCCGCTCCCACACCCCATTTTTTTTGGGTGGCCTGGTAGAGCCCATCTCCGCCACATGTCAACCCAAGCCCCACCACACCCCGTGGTCTTATAATTGTATCTCGTAAGGTTATTGAATGCAGAAGAATACTATTTTGTAGGAAAAAGGATACTGTTTAGATGTGACCTAACAGGCTAATAGTTGTTTTAGGTCATATTTTGTTCACCAGAATACCACAAAATTGAATTCTCCTCAACCCTAGTTTCTAGTTTACTCTTATGATTTGATTTACTAACTCTAATATACACAAGCATTAATTAAAAAACATGTCAGTGCATCCTACAATAATTTCATAGAACAAGAACGTAAAGTTTTAACTAACAATTTTCTAATCTAATAACAATTTTCAACAGCAATTAAGTATACAATGGATAATCAGATACGCAAAGCAGCTGAACTTGTGCGAGCTAGACAATTGCAAGCAGCTAACCTGATTTGCTTTCTGGCGGCTTTCGTTGCACTACGTAGATTGTTAAACAGAAGTCGTGCTAATTTACCTACTAATGATGAAATTTTACAACGACGATATGTGCGAGAAGAGATGTTACACGACCTTTCAAACGGCGGTAAATGTCGTGAGCTTATCCGCATGAGTGGGAAAGCTTTTATGACATTGTGCAGTATCTTAAAGCGTGATGGTGGACTTCGAGCTACTCAACGCATGTCTGTTGAAGAGCAAGTTGCAACATTTTTGCATATTGTAGGCAATGATTTGAGAAATCGGTTTACCTCGTGGCTATACCGTCGTTCTGGGTCAACAACTAGTCGGTGCCTCCATAGAGTTTTGCGAGCAATTATATCATTAGAAGGTCGTTATATTCAACAACCTAAAGGTGATATTGTCCCAAAAGAAATTCAGGAAAAAAAGAGATTTTATCCTTTTTTTAAGGATTGTATCGGTGCAATTGACGGAACACATGTTCGCGTCAAAGTACCTAATAAGGATGCCCCTAGATATCGTGGTCGTAAGGGATACCCGACAACAAATGTATTGGCTGCTTGTACATTTAATTTAAAGTTTACGTATGTGCTAACTGGATGGGAGGGTACAGCATCAGACTCAAGAATTATAAAGAATGCGCTTACTAGAGATGATAAACTAATCATTCCAACTGGTAATTTCTTTTACTAAATTTACTTAAATTGTTTAATGATGTATTCTAATACTAATTACAAGCTGTTTATAGGTAGATATTGTTTAGTAGACGCGGGTTTACCTCACACGACTACCCTAATGGCACCATATAGAGGTGTTAGGTATCATTTGAAAGAGTACTCCACGCGCGCCCCTGAGAATGCAAAGGAGTTGTTTAACCTTCGTCATGCATCATTACGCAACGCAATTGAACGAGCATTTGGTGTCCTAAAAAAGAGGTTTCCTATTATTAGAAGTACAGCGGAACCATTTTACTCGTGCGAAACACAGTCTGGCATCTTTTTAGCATGTTGTATTTTACACAACTTTTTACTAGAGGAAGATCGTGGCAACGCAATTGAACGACCACAAGAGGAAGAAAGTCAAATTACAAGAGACATACGTGAGGGTAGTACGAGATCCGAACAACTAAGGAACTCAATTGCAAATGAAATGTGGACCAACTATTTGAATTATCCAAACAATGAAATAGATATGTCAAAGTAGTTTTAGAATAGTACATTATAGTATTTCATTTCGATTTTGTATTGACTGTTATGGTTTCAATTAATTGGTAACTTTGTTCTTTTTTTATTAGCTGTGCATATACTAATTCTATTTAGCATAAGTAACCATTTACATACGTACATATTTGAATTTATTTATCTATTACCATGTAGAAAGTTATCATGAGCAAACTCGAACCCACCGGAAAGAAGGAACAAATAAAGTGGACAGAAAGTATGGATAATATATTCATACAATCCATGATTGCGCAACAGGATAATGGCAATAGGATTAATGGCAGTTTTACTTCACAAGCATACAACAACATGATTGAGGAGCTGAACACAAAGCTTCAAATTGAATTGACCAAAAAACATTTGAAGAACCGTTTAAAAACGTTGAAAGAGCATTTTTCTCAATGGTACGACATGTTTCGTGGAACGTCATTGAGTGGATTCTCATGGAATTCAGAAACTCAATTAATTGAAGCGGAGGATGAAGTCTGGGATAAATTAATAGATGTAAGTTTTTTTAATTATTTACTTGAATATTTAGAATATCGTTTATAATACTAATTACCTTAGTTTTGTTAAATAGTCAAAGCCTGATGCTGCGGCATTGAAGACAAAGAAAGTCTCAAACTTCAATGAAATGCTACAATTATTTGCAAAAGATAGGGCATCCGGTGCACAAGCTGAGACAGCTAAAGAAAGAAATGCCCGACTGAAAGAAAATGACAGCGTTAACATAGAAACAGTTCCAGACGTTGATGACTTCTGCGCTGCCAATGATGTAGTTCTGGAGAGCCAATGCAATACTGATGATGATATTCAAGTGCTACCACCTACGTCTTCTCGTGCAAAGAAATGTAAGAGTAGAAAAAGAAAAGTTGAACAACAAGATGAAGATTTAACCTCTATGATTATGAATGGCGTTAGCAGTGTGGCTAATGCTATTTTAGAAGGCAACAAAATACTTGAAAGAGCTTATCATCGCGAGTACACAGGTGAAGAAATTTATAATGCACTAGAGCCATTAGGTTTGGATTCCCATGAAATACGTGGAGCTTTAAATTTCTTAGCAACCAACCAAGCAAAAGCAAGGATGCTATTTAGTTGTCCTCCTCTGATAAGGTTGGGTTTACTAAGAGATATGATGGGTTCCGGTAACTAAGCGAGTTTAGGATGCTTTTGTCTTCTTGAAGTTTTCCTTTTTAGTAAGTTTTATTTCTTTGTTGGGTATTTTACTAATTGCTTATGGATCTTGGGATTGTTTATGATGCTTAATTACATTAGGTTTAGGATTGTTTATGACTCTAAATTAATCAGTCTTGGGTCTGTTTTTTTTACTAAGCCTAGCCCGGTTTGGGACTGTGTATGATGCTACAGTACTTATATTCACTGCTGAGTATTTGGAACAAAACACAGATAATCTTGACCTGTTGATACCTGGGTAAGCCTTTTATATAAACCAATTTACTTATATTGGAGTCGAAGCAACTTAACTTTGATGATCTGGGATTGTACTTTGTTAATGATGATTATAGTATATTGGTTATGATGATGGTGTTGTATACATGATACTATTGAGACGGTTCGATTCGAAACGGTTCGCGTCGAAACGGTTTGGGTCGAAACGACACGGGTCGAAACGGTTCGCATCAAAACGGTTCGATTTCAAACACTTTCTGCTTGTGATTTGGGACATTGAAGCAGGAGTTTGTGGAGTTTGAAACGGTTCCAGGGCATTTCTGAATGTTTCGGACCAGTTTTAGGTGTTTTAGACCTGTGCAGACATGAATTTGACCTGAATTTGCAGAATTTGACTGGAATTGGGCCGAAATCTGGTTGGATTGCCGTGATGGACGCAAAGCGGTATAGCTGCTCATGCGCCTTTGACTACCTTGATCCTTGGTTTTATGAAGCGTGAAGTGCACCAAGGCGATAAGGTTATAAGCATCTTAGCGTAAACTGTTACTATTCTGTTTAATTATTGTGAATAACTTGAGTATAATGATTTTAACTGTTTATAAGTCAGATCCACCATAGATGTTTCTATGAATATTTTACTTGAAACTGTATTTCACAAGTAATGTAGAAGTTCATATATAGAATGTAAATGTCTCTATATATACACACATTGTACAGCACCCCCAATATGTTCCAATGAAGTGATGATGGTACTCGAGGACTAGCCCTTTTCCTGCTGGTGTCACCGCAAGAGCGTAACCCGAAGCATGTGCCAATTCGACAAACGCATCACACACGTGTGAAACGCGTAGTTTAGGTCCACCCACCATCATAGGCTTAACTGCTTTGTTGAAGAACTCTGCTGCAGTAATAAACCTAAATGAACAGCTAAACGGTTCGCGTCGAAACTGGTCTGAAACATTCAGAAATGCCCTGAAACAGTTCGCGTCGAAACGGCACGGGTCAAAATGGCACAGGTCGAAATGGTTCGCTTCGAAACGGTTCGATTTGAAACGGTATGGGTCAAAACAATCCGGGTACGGGTCGAACCGTTTCGTGTCAGAACGATTCGCGTCGTACGAGCCTGATCAGTGAGATATATTCTTCTAGTGCTATATGGTTATTGCAAGATAGCATCTACTATTGTTTTTTTTTTTTTTGAATGGCTAGCATCTACTATTGTAATACATTTTAGTTGCTTGTTCTTTTTGAAACTTTAAAATTAAATCTTATTGACATGCTGGCAAGAGTAAACAAAATATCAGAAAACGGGACGCATACATGATCATGTTACATAATGACATACTGTTATGAGTTATGACTGTATGCACAAAAGAAATAAATTTGTTTCAACCTCAACCCTATGACCATTACAAATATTGATGTATGGAAAGTTTAAGTTTGTCATTTTGCTTACTAATCCATCAACCTTTGTTTAAATGATATCTTTGTCTATTTCATTATACTGATAGCAACCCAAACACGTTAACCAGGGAAGGGCTTTTGGCAGATATTCGATACACGGACCCGTTGATACCCCTAGTGGCAGATGCATATTCGATACACGGACCCGTTGATACCCCTAGTGGCAAATGGAGTTTAATTTGTTATTGAAGATAAAAGAATGTTTTAAAGAAGACGAGAATGTGTGGGTTATTTTTATTTTAGTATTACTTAAAAGGGTACAATCGTAAAATTGTCACTTTCCTTTCTTTTCCTCTCCACTCGGGAATGCAAAAAAAATGTTTATTTTCATTTCTTTCTTTTCTTTTACTTGAAACTCTGGAACACACAATAATTTTTATTTGTTCCTTTCTTTTCTCTACTAAACTCTATTTCCTTTCTTTTCTTTCTTTTATTAAACTCAGGAACACAGTGTTTATGATTTCAGAGAAGTAAGTTGAAGGATATCAATACGTTTCATTATGTTCAAAGCCTAGGGTTTCCAAGATTCATCGCTTATAACTCTATTCTCCATCCCTATTCGTTGCCTAGAAATCTTCAACAATAAAGTTAGATTAAGATTTCTCTCTGTTAATCATGTTGATTTTCCGAGTCTTAAACATTCAATATTCAACCCTTGGTTTTCTATCACCACCGACGATCAACAATTATTCGCATTCAAAACCTGCCGCTGTGATTCTCATCAGTTACGTTCCTAATGTTTATGGTTAATTGTGTTTATTCAGATTCAATATGATGTATGATTTGCCTGTGTTGTTTTGTTAAACTAGGATTTTGTTCTAATTTTACCAAATATTTAGATGATTTTGTTCTGATTTTACCAAATATAATGGTGTTTTGCCTCTCTGGTATCTTCTGTATCATCTTTTCGGATTCTGAAACCGTAAGTTTTCTTCTCCCATTTTACACTGATTTCTTCCTCCAGCGAACTTCCAGGTTTTTGATATGGATTTTTATACTTTTTATTCGTTTCACCGTCTTTTTTTTTTCTAAAACTGTGATTGTTTAATCAACTACAAGGAAGATGGAGATGGTGGCCTGAAAATGAACGATGACAATGGCATTGGTTGATTTAGGGTTTCCCTAGTGGTGGTCTTATGATGGTTGTGGTTTAACGCAGCGACGGAAGGGCGGCGGCTACGGTTCCATCGCATAACTTTGACCAGTTGTGGTTTCGGTCGGGTATCGGTAAGTTGTTGATCCTTTTTGTCCAATTGAATTAGGGTTCTTAAGAATGCATATCCTTTATGTTTCAATTTCATTAATTGTTAAAAAGTTGTGCTCAAATTTATGAAATGTTTTGAGCTTTTTTTTTTACAGTAAACACAATGTTGGGTTGAAAAGTCTTTGGGATGGGAACAAAAGATAGAAAATAGTAGCATGCTATTCACTAATTTTGCTGGTAAGGGAAAGATCCTTCAACAAGTTTTGGGTAAATTGCATGTTTCTTTACAAAAACCAGAGTATGCAACAAGTTTGGAAAAATTAGCTTGACTCAGGGACGCCTATGGAAGTCATGTTGTCAGCCACTAATTTGCAGCAAGTAAAAAGGTGTTAAATAGAGGTACCAAAAAGGTACATTTGTATGTGTGGTTTATTGAATGACATGGAATATTATTTGTTGATTTTTTTTTATTTTTAGAATGGTATGAAACATTGTTATGTGTTTATATGTGTGGTTTAAAAGTTTACTGGTGTTGATGTTTGTTGGTGTATTGTTAACACAAGTTCATATATATATTTGCACGATTAAATCTCTAATTTTTTTGCTTCATGACAGTCTTTATAAAAAAGTTAACTTAATCGTCCATGGTTGCGATGCTCAAGAAGAGAATTGTTATAGAGTAGCCCAAAGGTATGAATTGCTTCAATTTTGTGTTTATAATTTTGATTATTCATTTTGTTGTATAGTTAACACATGTTTGTTTTGAAGATACACACCACTATGTGGTTCTTTTATTACGAAAGATATAGTAGGACTCTTCAAGCCAAATGGTATTTGACCGAAAGTCAAAAGGCATAGTAAGCAGAGAGGACAAAATGGGTATTGTGAAATGAGGTCAGGGAAAAAATGGGAATCTTGAATGTCATTCTTAAAGAAACAAGATGATTTCTTAAGGCTTTTTCTTGAAACCCAATGATTGGTTTTCTATTTGTTTGTTTACACTTGCTATATATATAGTGGAAATGCTATTGGTGAAATGACTCATGCTATTGTGGTTCGTGTACGTTTTATTACAAGTACTGCACTAATATAGAGCTCGGTATTTTAAGATGTCGGATGGATTCACTTTGTACCCAAACTATATGCTTCATGCTAACAGGTATAACTTTTACAAAAGTGTAAAATTTCATTGGTTTTTTTTCATTCTATGAGATTAAAAAGGATTAACTGAAAAAAATAGAATAAAGAAAGAGTGTTCTATATAAAGATGGTCAAGATGAAGGGCTCCAGGAGTTATGGGTCACAATATTATTATCAAATAGAGAATGGATTAATATTAGTCGCACACATTAGCTATAAAGTACGAATGAGAAGGAACGTCATATATTCTATAGTATGGTTACCTAATATATTCATAATTTTATGATATATAGGAACTCGAAAAGTTGCTGATGAGCTCCAAGAAGAGTCTATACAGGTTCAAAGATCGGGGGTTACCTGAATTCAAATTTAAGGGTCGCCGAACTAACTGTCATACTCCACCATGTTTTTTCAACATCCCTAAAGACAAGATCATTTGGGATGTTGGCCACCAGGTGACAACCAACTTCACTGTACTTTCCTATTAATCATGCTAACATTAATAAATGGTTATATGTAATTAGTTATTATGTAAATGTAGTCATACCCACGTAAGATATTGACCGGGAGGCAAGTGCAAATGGGGACGCTTTGGCAAACTGGTGGACTTGTGGGTTTGCCTAAGAGAATAAACATGACATTTTTGGTGTTAGTCATAGCTTGGGTAGCATTTCTATGGGTTTAGGTAACTTCTCTAACTTAGCTTCATACCGTAGGTGATGGTATCATTGTAAGAGGAAAGACGTATGGAATTCCTAACATCCGAGTTGATGGTAATGATTCTTTTGTTAGTTGAAGTGTATTTTAGTTTTTTATATACATAATCCAGCCAATTAATCTCTTTAATCGGTGCTTTTTTCTGTTCCTATGTTCAATTACATGTATCTTGATTGCACTATTCTATTTTTTCATTCATTTTATGAAGTAATATGTTTGTATTTTTTTCATATACGGTGTTTGTGGATGTCGATTCAATACCATGTTCATAGTCAAATATTACAAAACTTTTGCTGACCCTTTTAGGCTTTTAAAACCAATAACAATATTCTTTACCTGATTGCCAACAACTTTGTGCTTCAAAATTATTTTCCCCTTTCATTCAGTAGTCAATATTTTATGGTTTTCCATTGGAATAATTTTTACAATGTATTAGATACTGTAGTAGTATTCTGGAAGCTGGATTAATGTTTTATAATTTAACTAAGAGTAAAATTCCAAAATGGTCCCTGGGTTTAGGTCACTTCTGGCACTTTAGTTAAAAATTAAACCTTTTGAATTTGGGCCCTGAGGTTTCAATTTTTATGCCATTTTCATCCAAAAGGTAATCTAGGTCCAAATTTTCTGTTAAACTTCACATTTTTTGTCATGTTCCTCATTTTAATTAAGATAATTTAAGGGATAAAAAGACAATTACCCTTCATTAAAATGAGGAAAACGAAAAAAAAGGTGGAGGTTAACAGAAAATTCAGACCCATATTACCTTTTGGATGAAAATGGCATCAAAATTGAAACCTCATGGACTCAGATTCAAAAGGTTTCATATTTGGACTAAAGTGGCAAAAGTGACCTAAACTCAGTGACCATTTTGTCATTTTACTCTTTAACTAATTTTTTGATTGTTTTATTAATCGTGAAATTTTTAACACAAAGTAAATTATTACACGAATCATAAGCAATCCATAAGTTTGCCTATAACTTTACTGTCACACCCCGACCACGTAGAACATACAAAACGTGGCGGAAACATCGGGGAGTGTTGTAACAGAATTAATTGTCTCAAATCCACGGCAATTGAAGTTTTGTTTTATTGATTAAAAGTGTTACAATGTCTAATCAATCAAGGAAAAACAACATAATTAACTAGTCTTGCATCTTTTATTGTCACTAAAGCCCAAGTCTGCCTATATGTATCTTGATCATCTTATGCAACAGTTCCTGAAAAACACATGTGAAAATAGGTACGTCAGCATAAAAATGCCTGTGAGATACATAGGTTTTGTGAAAATAGGTTCCATGACTTATGTTTGAGAAAATGTTTAGTCATGAACCTTGTAATTTGCTTTGTTTTGTAAATCATTTGAAAAACAATGAGTTCAGATGATATGTATACAATAAATGAATAATGTATGGTTAAATGAATAACCATAGTAAAATGGATTTGTATAAGATAGGTTGTTTGTAAAACAATGTCTTGTGAAAAGTATGTTATTTGTATAAAATGTCATATGTATCAAACTGAAATGATTCAAATAACGCTACGATATGTAATACCATACAAACACTTATATATAGGAAGTACCAGCGGCGTATCCACCATGCTTGTATCATATTACACACGCATCGTTACTTAATCACTTAATCAAACCAAACCAGACCAATGTCAAAATGTCTATGTCAAATATCCATGTCAAATGTCTATGTCAAATATCCATGTCAAATGTCTATGTCAGAATGTTATGTATGGCAAGTGAAATGTCTCAACTAAACCATATGCACAAAAACAAAGTATTGAAGTAAAACTTGGTTTAAATCAAAGTTATGTTTTGTGGGAAATGCATGATCAAATGTCAATCATGTTAAAATGTCTATGCCGAAATGTCTATGTCAAATACGGTTCACACGGTTCACAGATACAAACGGATCACAGTCAAATGATTACAACGGTTCAATATGTAGTATAATGTGTTCATATGCTGGATAAGCATATGCAACAGAAAAGCAACGTAAAACAATGTACTAAGTACGCACACAATGGGCATACATAGCATGAAATGTAATGTAGAACGATGTACTAAGTACGCACACAATGGGCATACATAGCATAAAATGTAATGTAAAACAATGTACTAAGTACGCACACAATGGGCATACATAGCATGAAATGTAATGAAATCATGTACTATAATGTACTAATGAACATAGCAAGTATATGATGTCAAAACAGGAAAGCATGAAAGTAACAAGTAGGCACATGTGTTCCACCCCAAAACAGTTTGGAAAACAGTAAAAGAGGGGTCTATGTACTCACCTGAGAGTTCTTAGGAGTCTTGAACAACTACCAAGTAAGCTAGAGGAGTCCCGGAAATCAAACGGTACCTAATATAGGTAACTACATAATTAACCCGGACCTAATTCAGATGATTGGATAGAATGAGGGTTCGTAAACCAAACGAGTATAGAGACTCGTGTCATTTGGTTTAACAAAGCCTACATACTAAATGAAACTTAACCTAAGTGTTTTCGACCCATTACGACCCGTTTAGGTAGCTTATGCTACTTTAACGCGTCGTTCGCGTGAAACGCGTTCGGACCGCCTAACTAGCCCTATGACAAGTGTTATATGCCTAAACATATTACATAATCAGTTATGTGACAAAGGTTTAGGTTACATATGCTTAATTACCAATTATACATGAAAAGGGTATTCTAGTAATTTACCTAAGGCATATAAACTACCTATCATACAACTACTTAAACGATGTGACCATAGGGTATAACCTCGGAAGGTTATTCCCTACCTACTATGGCCACCTAATGTGTTTGGTCGGATCCTAATGATCGACCAAACTGGGTCGGGTTCGAAGGTATAGGCGATTTATCAGATCGCCTACCCTACGACCCTAGACAACGTGGTAGTCAGTGGGCATAGTCCCAAGGGACTATGACCAACGTGATTACACTCACGTTGCGAAGTTCAAACGAACTTCGAATTGACCATTACTGGTCAACGCTGAAAGAAGTCAAACAAAGTTTGACTTTCTGACTCGAAAAGCAGTAAAATAAGGAAAAGAACGAAAGAATACTTACGAAGGGTCCCCGAATGCTAACCCAGATCAAAATAGCTCAGGTATGAAACGAAGGTTCCAACTTAGAGTCTTTTCAATCAGATTTGTGGGTTTTAAGCCAAAAGGGGGGTGGGTATTTATAGATAAAGTAGAGCCGTTAGGATCGTTTCTTGAATATCGTGCCACGATCCGAGCCGTACACTTGTCACAACCTTATGGTGGCTGGAAATCCATCCTTATCAGATGACTAGATAATTAGGAATGTGTGGTTGTGGTTAATCCAGCTGAAAACAGGCTGTTAAGTACATTGCATCTGGTCTGCAGACCCCTAGCGCACCACTACGCTAAAAGTGTAGCGCACCGCTAGGCTTAAGTTTGGCAGATTTACACTTTTGGTCCCTGTCATGCATTCAGCCCATTTTCGACACGTTTAAGGCCCGTTAACCCCATTTCAAAGCTATAAAATGAAGTTAAAGTATAGGGAACTTAAAATGTGTTCAAAAATATCTCGGATGTCGGTTCGTTTGGCCGTACAGTTGCGATGTTCGGTTAATTACGACGGAATGCGCATAAGCGCGAAAAACGATCCAAATGACGTGACGAATGGATTTTTCTTAAGGCGAATACTAAAATAAAATATAGTCATGCTTACATAAATTTTTGGATGTCCGGATGTATTCAGAACGTAAGTTATGCGCGAAAATGCAAACTTGTGCACTTTTTGACACTTTTAGTCCCTGAATGACCCAAAAGTTTATTTTAGCATACCGAACCCCTCAAAGCCTATTTCTAAGCTATGTAAAGGATATTTATGGTATGTTTAACTTATGGTCATGTTCCGGAATGTCTGTTACAGTTCAAATTGGCATACTTTCGCAGTTTGTCAACTTTAGTCCCTGTAAGCGAATTAACTTTGATTTCACCACACCAAACCTTCCAAAACTTATATCTAAGTTATGTAAAGGTTATTTAAGGTATGTTAAGCCTATTTCACTATTCCGGAGTGTTCGTTGCATTAAACTGGTTATATTTACGCATTAGTGCGCGTATAACCTTCCAGAAAGCGATTTAGAGCTTGAAATCGAACATGAGTCGATATGTGCAAAAGATACACATATTTATACAAGTCCAAAGTATGAAATACATTATTTCATTGGTTTGGCATTTGTTTGATGGTTGAAATGACACAGGTGTTACAGTCTCCCCTACTTTAGGAAATTTCGTCCCGAAATTAATTCGTAGGAGTCTATCTATGACTTTGTTTCAAATAGTCATCAAAGATATGTAGCATAATCTGATTATTTTCCTCAACGGATATTTTTCAGAAGCGAAAATGAACGTACAAGGTCATTTTCTTCAACGGGTTCTTCGGAAATGGAAAATAAAGGAATTAACTAAACGGATATACATTTCCCTCAACGGATATTCTTCAGAACGAAAATGAACAAACGGGGTCATTTTCCTCAACGGTTTGTTCTTCAGAATTTGAAATGAAAGAAAAATCAACGGATATTCATTTCCTCAACGGATGAATCTTCAGAAACGAAAACGAACTAACGGAGTCATTTTCAACGGTTATTTCCTCAGAGTTGGAAATGAAGGATTACACAACGGATATTCATTTCCTCAACGGATAAATCTTCAGAAACGAAAATGAACTAACGGAGTCATTTTCAACGGTTATTTCCTCAGAGTTGGAAATGAAGGATTACACAACGGATATTCATTTCCTCAACGGATAAATCTTCAGAAACGAAAATGAACTAACGGAGTCATTTTCAACGGTTATTTCCTCAGAGTTGGAAATGAAGGATTTCACAACGGATATTCATTTCTCTCAACGGATATTCTTCAGAACGAAAATGAACAAACGGGGTCATTTTCCTCAACGGTTATTCTTCAGAATGGAAATGAAAAGATAAACAACGGATATTCATTTCCTCAACGGATATTCTTTAGAACGAAAATGAATGGATAATTCATTTTCCTCAACGGTTATTCTTCAGAATGGAAATGAAAAGATAAACAACGGATATTCATTTCCTCAACGGATATTCTTCAGAAGTGAAAAATGAATAGCTAGTTCATTTTTCCTCAACGGATGCTTCATCAGAATTGGAAATGAATAGGGTTAACTCTTGATATATGATAGAACTTGCTGTGATTTCTGTGCACTAAATTCCATAATTATGTATGCATCCATAATTACGTAATTCCTTGCACAGTCCGCACAGTTTGTTTTGAAATGTTGTGGGGAAAGATATCAAACCTGAGATGAGAGTGACTAGACTACCATAGGGTCCTTTTAATTAGATCAACAGAGGATCTTCTTAATTAGGCCACTAAGGAGTCCTTTCAGCTATATCATCACATGATATCCCTAATCAGATTTTTGGATCAATCTGTTTAACTAGACCACTAAAGGATCTAATTATGAAGTAGTACATTATAATCCAAGGGACTTTAACTACAACGTAGAAGTCCATTAAGGATTTAAGTAGTACCTTTGGGTATCCTACTATGAATCTCTTGCACAAAGATATGTAAGATTTTACGAGGATTTGAATAACATAAATTGGATCACATGACACATAAAGGATAACACATAAGCACATAACCACATAATTGTTTAATTGTTATTTTCTTGTTATTGATTGCCATTAACTTGGCGCCTCGTACATCGTTTCTCTTGGAAGAAACGGGTACTTAGGATTTTCGTGGAAACGCAAGAGATTATACAAGGGAAGAAATTTGGAAGTAGTCTGTTCTTCAAGGAATGCGGTTCCTTGATTGTCGGTATTGTATGGGATATGTTTATACATGCAACCACATAAACATATTGAAATGTAAATGAAAGATTTATTTATAAACAACAATAACAACAACTGTTTCATAGATTGTGATAACAGAAAATAATACACAAGGCTCGATTATTTTCTAAACAGCGTTATCTTCTGTCGGTCAGATACTCATCCCTGCGCTGGATTTGCATCATCAAGTCTTGGGCAATTTCTACTAAAATGGCCCATCTCGCCACAGTTGTAGCAAGATCCCAGTGGGAAACGAGCTTGAGCAGGATTGTTGTTAATCTGATTTGGTGCTGCTGCTGTTGGGCAAACCCTCGCTGTATGACCTATAAGTCCGCAAACTTGGCATGTGCGGCACTTCACACCAGCATGATGATGTAGGCCACATTGGTTGCACAAGGGTGCAGTTCCTTTGTAGGGTTTCCTGGCAGGGGGTTGAGCTGGTTGGTTGGGGACGGCTTGATCATTGTGAGCGACCACGGCGAAGTTCTGAGAAGCCTTTCGCTTCTTTGACTTCTTAGAGGATCCAGTCTGTTCATCCATGGTCTTTGATTCCTCGATTGGTTTCGATTCCTCGACCAGTTTCTTGTCACCCTTTCGGAAAAGCTTACGTTTCCTGATCTGCGATTCAGTCAAGGTTGCAGATAACTCAATGGCCTGCCTAACAGTAGTAGGGTTGCTACCAGTCAAAATGTCTTGTATTGAGTCCGGAAGGCCATCAATGTACTTTTCGATCGCCTTATCCAAAGGCGTGACCATGTTTGGGCATAACAGACTTAGCTCCTCATAACGGTCCGTGTAGGCTCGATGCTCACCGCTGTCTTGCTTAAGATCATCAAATTCCCTTTCCAAAGCCCTGATCTCGTGACGAGGACAAAACTCCTTCATCATGAGAGCCCTAAGTTCGGCCCATGTCTGTGCTAGAGCAACTTCTGCACCACGATCTCTCATAACCCCATTCCACCACGTAAGGGCTCTCTTCTGGAACACACTCGAAGCAAACTCGACCTTGCGATTGTCAGGACACTGCACATGGCGGAAAGTATTCTCAATGCTCTCGAACCATTGAAGAAGCCCAGTCGCTCCCTCAGAACCACTAAACTTGAGTGGTTTCGCCGAGTTAAAACTCTTGAAATTGCATGGACCATTGTTGTTGTTGTTGGCTTGATTCCATTGAGCAAAGAGGTTTGGGAATTGAGCAGCCATTTGCTGCGCAATGATTTCTGCCAATTCGGCAGTCGCTATCTGGCTTTCGCGTCGAGGAGGCATTCTAAAAGAGGAAACATGAAATGAAACGAGTGAGAGGATTAGACGAAAAGAATGAGATGAAACAAATCTGATGAAAGCAAGGATAGTGGTCATTTGTTTGTTACTACAAAGCAACAAACGACCCGGTGATTAATCAAAGTAAATAGGTCAAAAATAATGTATCGCGAAGACATGCTCGCCTATAAGTGAACACTCATCCCAAGAATTCCCAGGTAAGCACAACTGGTCCCGCGTCTGATGAGATGTATACAAAGTGCTTGCCTAGACAGAAAACCCAGAATACAGGCATTTACCCTTCCAGTTTGCACGTGTTCACATTATTTAAAACCCAAAACCTTGACGAGATTTTTTTTGAAAACTCAAAGGGGTTCAAAACCTTATAACAGAGGGTTCAAAACCTAGTAATTAATCATCCTAGAACAGATGATTAGTTTTCAAAGCGGTTTCGAAAATTATGCTCTTGTTGTGGTAGTCGCCTAAGGATAGGTGACGATATTGTTTTATGACTAAACGCAAGTAAACTCGCGTTAGGGTCCTAAGAAGGTTATAGACTAGGTCAAAGCATTACTAATAACCTAATTCCCTATAACCATTGGCTCTGATACCATCTTTTCTGTCACACCCCGACCACGTAGAACATACAAAACGTGGCGGAAACATCGGGGAGTGTTGTAACAGAATTAATTGTCTCAAATCCACGGCAATTGAAGTTTTGTTTTATTGATTAAAAGTGTTACAATGTCTAATCAATCAAGGAAAAACAACATAATTAACTAGTCTTGCATCTTTTATTGTCACTAAAGCCCAAGTCTGCCTATATGTATCTTGATCATCTTATGCAACAGTTCCTGAAAAACACATGTGAAAATAGGTACGTCAGCATAAAAATGCCTGTGAGATACATAGGTTTTGTGAAAATAGGTTCCATGACTTATGTTTGAGAAAATGTTTAGTCATGAACCTTGTAATTTGCTTTGTTTTGTAAATCATTTGAAAAACAATGAGTTCAGATGATATGTATACAATAAATGAATAATGTATGGTTAAATGAATAACCATAGTAAAATGGATTTGTATAAGATAGGTTGTTTGTAAAACAATGTCTTGTGAAAAGTATGTTATTTGTATAAAATGTCATATGTATCAAACTGAAATGATTCAAATAACGCTACGATATGTAATACCATACAAACACTTATATATAGGAAGTACCAGCGGCGTATCCACCATGCTTGTATCATATTACACACGCATCGTTACTTAATCACTTAATCAAACCAAACCAGACCAATGTCAAAATGTCTATGTCAAATATCCATGTCAAATGTCTATGTCAAATATCCATGTCAAATGTCTATGTCAGAATGTTATGTATGGCAAGTGAAATGTCTCAACTAAACCATATGCACAAAAACAAAGTATTGAAGTAAAACTTGGTTTAAATCAAAGTTATGTTTTGTGGGAAATGCATGATCAAATGTCAATCATGTTAAAATGTCTATGCCGAAATGTCTATGTCAAATACGGTTCACACGGTTCACAGATACAAACGGATCACAGTCAAATGATTACAACGGTTCAATATGTAGTATAATGTGTTCATATGCTGGATAAGCATATGCAACAGAAAAGCAACGTAAAACAATGTACTAAGTACGCACACAATGGGCATACATAGCATGAAATGTAATGTAGAACGATGTACTAAGTACGCACACAATGGGCATACATAGCATAAAATGTAATGTAAAACAATGTACTAAGTACGCACACAATGGGCATACATAGCATGAAATGTAATGAAATCATGTACTATAATGTACTAATGAACATAGCAAGTATATGATGTCAAAACAGGAAAGCATGAAAGTAACAAGTAGGCACATGTGTTCCACCCCAAAACAGTTTGGAAAACAGTAAAAGAGGGGTCTATGTACTCACCTGAGAGTGCTTAGGAGTCTTGAACAACTACCAAGTAAGCTAGAGGAGTCCCGGAAATCAAACGGTACCTAATATAGGTAACTACATAATTAACCCGGACCTAATTCAGATGATTGGATAGAATGAGGGTTCGTAAACCAAACGAGTATAGAGACTCGTGTCATTTGGTTTAACAAAGCCTACATACTAAATGAAACTTAACCTAAGTGTTTTCGACCCATTACGACCCGTTTAGGTAGCTTATGCTACTTTAACGCGTCGTTCGCGTGAAACGCGTTCGGACCGCCTAACTAGCCCTATGACAAGTGTTATATGCCTAAACATATTACATAATCAGTTATGTGACAAAGGTTTAGGTTACATATGCTTAATTACCAATTATACGTGAAAAGGGTATTCTAGTAATTTACCTAAGGCATATAAACTACCTATCATACAACTACTTAAACGATGTGACCATAGGGTATAACCTCGGAAGGTTATTCCCTACCTACTATGGCCACCTAATGTGTTTGGTCGGATCCTAATGATCGACCAAACTGGGTCGGGTTCGAAGGTATAGGCGATTTATCAGATCGCCTACCCTACGACCCTAGACAACGTGGTAGTCAGTGGGCATAGTCCCAAGGGACTATGACCAACGTGATTACACTCACGTTGCGAAGTTCAAACGAACTTCGCATTGACCATTACTGGTCAACGCTGAAAGAAGTCAAACAAAGTTTGACTTTCTGACTCGAAAAGCAGTAAAATAAGGAAAAGAACGAAAGAATACTTACGAAGGGTCCCCGAATGCTAACCCAGATCAAAATAGCTCAGGTATGAAACGAAGGTTCCAACTTAGAGTCTTTTCAATCAGATTTGTGGGTTTTAAGCCAAAAGGGGGTGGGTATTTATAGATAAAGTAGAGCCGTTAGGATCGTTTCTTGAATATCGTGCCACGATCCGAGCCGTACACTTGTCACAACCTTATGGTGGCTGGAAATCCATCCTTATCAGATGACTAGATAATTAGGAATGTGTGGTTGTGGTTAATCCAGCTGAAAACAGGCTGTTAAGTACATTGCATCTGGTCTGCAGACCCCTAGCGCACCGCTACGCTAAAAGTGTAGCGCACCGCTAGGCTTAAGTTTGGCAGATTTACACTTTTGGTCCCTGTCATGCATTCAGCCCATTTTCGACACGTTTAAGGCCCGTTAACCCCATTTCAAAGCTATAAAATGAAGTTAAAGTATAGGTAACTTAAAATGTGTTCAAAAATATCTCGGATGTCGGTTCGTTTGGCCGTACAGTTGCGATGTTCGGTTAATTACGACGGAATGCGCATAAGCGCGAAAAACGATCCAAATGACGTGACGAATGGATTTTTCTTAAGGCGAATACTAAAATAAAATATAGTCATGCTTACATAAATTTTTGGATGTCCGGATGTATTCAGAACGTAAGTTATGCGCGAAAATGCAAACTTGTGCACTTTTTGACACTTTTAGTCCCTGAATGACCCAAAAGTTTATTTTAGCATACCGAACCCCTCAAAGCCTATTTCTAAGCTATGTAAAGGATATTTATGGTATGTTTAACTTATGGTCATGTTCCGGAATGTCTGTTACAGTTCAAATTGGCATACTTTCGCAGTTTGTCAACTTTAGTCCCTGTAAGCGAATTAACTTTGATTTCACCACACCAAACCTTCCAAAACTTATATCTAAGTTATGTAAAGGTTATTTAAGGTATGTTAAGCCTATTTCACTATTCCGGAGTGTTCGTTGCATTAAACTGGTTATATTTACGCATTAGTGCGCGTATAACCTTCCAGAAAGCGATTTAGAGCTTGAAATCGAACATGAGTCGATATGTGCAAAAGATACACATATTTATACAAGTCCAAAGTATGAAATACATTATTTCATTGGTTTGGCATTTGTTTGATGGTTGAAATGACACAGGTGTTACATTTACAACCCCGTGATTAAGTTTATGAAAGATCTTTAAATTGTATTTTCACTTTGTCACTAATTTATATAACATGACACTTTGTATTTTATTTTGTTTATACACGTAAAATTTATCTAATTAATTTTCTCTAGCCTGGGAAGAAGCAATGGCATTCTTCTATAAATGTTGGTATATTATTTTGAATAATTAATATTAGTACATCATTGATATTAAACGCTTTCCTTAAAATTCGTTTTTAGGTATATGCAAGATTGTTTCGCATTTGAGTGCTTTTGTTCTCACAGGTGTGGTTTTTATGAAAGAGAAAGTTGGCTTTAGGTTTACAACTATAGTGCAACCTCTTCGTCTGAGTAAGTGAATGGATTATTGAGGATAAGGTTACCTTTTACATGAATGGAAGGTGGGTTTCCTTACTTTTTTTTTTTTTTGGTTTTTAATTTTAAATTCGCCTTTCAGATTTTGAATATTGTTTTTTTTCAGAAACTATAAATTCCGTGATTTTAACAAAATGTTGAACAAGGTTTTTACCGATAGATATTAAAGTGTAGAGTATGCATGTGATGTTTATGGCAGTGCATTTTCATCTTCTCCCACTGATGAATTGGAAATAGCAAATGGAATTTGAAGGTTTTAACATTCAATTTGCAGTCATATATTAATCACACTTTGTTCTTTACAAAAAAAAATTCAACAATTATTCCTTTCAAAAACGTACACTAAAAAGTAATTTTCTTTCTCAATCACCTTTACCATTGACACTTTGCAGTCCATATGCTAGACTCTACATGTTCCATTAACTAAGATTATGGTGTTAACCTTTCTGATTGCAGAAAGTTGCACGATTGAGAGTTTGCTGTAGTGGGTTTGATTAATTCATTTTGTTTATTAAGATATGACCATGAAGATGATGGAGTTGTTTGGTTGTTGGATTTGATTATGAATTTTGTTGTTAAAGTTAATAATAAATATGTTTACTCTTGCTATGTGTTTTTAATACATATAATTATTACTGTATATTTACTATTATGTTTCATCCATTTTACCCTTCACTTATCGTGATTAAGTGGGTGGTTAGCGTTACATATGGACGGATTTGGTTTTTTAAAAATATACTAATAGTTCGACTAAATTTGAGAAGTATATTTTTAGGAAGCTGGAAATTGTTAGCGGGAACAGTACTAAGGATGGTTATTGTAGTTGACGAAGTCAAGTATAGAGTATAAATTTTGGTTAGAACGACTAACTCATGCAATTTAATCCCACTTTTAAATTTACATATATTGGACACCACTTAAGGAGAAATAGCACTATGTACATATCTTGATGCTGATGGTATGACATAATATAATATAAACATCAATATTTTACATTTACATGTGTATATCGTGTTTTAGTCATAATAAGTTTATGCGTACATTTCGTTTAAGATAAGTAACATAAAACTTTTTTACCAAAAGTACAAACATATTATTTTTCAACCCTGTGAAATTCGCGGGTATTAGCACTAGTACGGAAATAAAGTTGCAAAATGTTGTGGTTCCAACCGATAATCGATTGGCCAAAGAAACAAGACGGAAACCGAATAGAAATTAGAGAGAAACTTAGATCAATAGTTTTCATTCATAATCCCTAATAAAAATACTATTGGCTATTTATAGCCTTACGTAAACAACAGAAACAGAAAAGATTAACTCCCACCACTATGCCACTAACAAACTAACTAACCTATAAACATGGATGAAATATTGAAATTAAACACTAAAAATGGACTACGTGGGTTCACTGGCACACATCAATCCCGCGCGCTTCAAAACGTTCTTGTCCTCAAGAACGGAAAAAATTCTCCACGGTGGTCGCCATTCGATTCGTCCGATTGCATTTGGTGCAGTCTCAACTAGTTGCCATGGTGGGTGCCACTCGCGCCTTCCGTTTGTGGTACCTTTCGCTTTATCTTTATCATCCATTTCCCAGGGCACAAGATTTATTTTTTCTACAATACTTGCATAACACCCATAAGCAGCATCTACACTTCCCATATGGTGAAAAGTGTTGTATTTTAAATCATTCAAATAATATTCATTTTCCTTACTGCAGGGGTCTACAAGCAAATCGAATTCTAAGTCTTCCACTTCTAACCCAAATTTTGATTTGTTAATAACCTCAAGCAATGTCGGTTTGTTGATGGCTTGGATCAAGTTGTTGTCGGAAGGTTGGGATGGTTCACGTGACGGTGTTGGGGCCGGTGTCTGGGCTAGCGCATTAGCTAATGGCGATTGTTTTGGTGGCAGTACGGCATCAGAAAGAGTTGTAAGTTGGCCAAAGGTGGTGGATTTTGGGTTTGGTTTCACGGTGGTCGTCGCCGGTAACGGGATAGGTGGCGCGGTGGCTGAAATTGGTGGTGGAGGTGTTGGAGTTTGGGCTTCCCACATGGTTCGGAACAATCGAAACTCGGTGAAAACGGTTTGCAATTGAGATTCGAGTCTCACAAGAGATTCGTTCATCCACGGATAGAAATCGATTTCGGATAGAGTTTGAGCAGCCATTGGTCCAGGGGGATCACGACAGCTCTGATACCACTGTTGTGGTTCCAACCGATAATCGATTGGCCAAAGAAACAAGACGGAAACCGGATAGAAATTAGAGAGAAACTTAGATCAATAGTTTTCATTCATAATCCCTAATAAAAATACTATTGGCTATTTATAGCCTTACGTAAACAACAGAAACAGAAAAGATTAACTCCCACCACTATGCCACTAACAAACTAACTAACCTATAAACATGGATGAAATATTGAAATTAAACACTAAAAATGGACTACGTGGGTTCACTGGCACACATCAATCCCGCACGCTTCAAAACGTTCTTGTCCTCAAGAACGGAAAAAATTCTCCACGGTGGTCGCCATTCGATTCGTCCGATTGCATTTGGTGCAGTCTCAACTAGTTGCCATGGTGGGTGCCACTCGCGCCTTCCGTTTGTGGTACCTTTCGCTTTATCTTTATCTTCCATTTCCCAGGGCACAAGATTTATTTTTTCTACAATACTTGCATAACACCCATAAGCAGCATCTACACTTCCCATATGGTGAAAAGTGTTGTATTTTGAATCATTCAAATAATATTCATTTTCCTTACTGCAGGGGTCTACAAGCAAATCAAATTCTAAGTCTTCCACTTCTAACCCAAAATTTGATTTGTTAATAACCTCAAGCAATGTCGGTTTGTTGATGGCTTGGATCAAGTTGCTGTCGGAAGGTTGGGATGGTTCACGTGACGGTGTTGGGGCCGGTGTCTGGGCAAGCGCATTAGCTAATGGCGATTGTTTTGACGGCAGTACGGCATCAGAAACAGTTGTAAGTTGGCCAAAGGTGGTGGATTTTGGGTTTGGTTTCACGGTGGTCGTCTCCGGTAACGGGATAGGTGGCGCGGTGGCTGAAATGGGTGGTGGAGGTGTAGGAGTTTGGGCTTCCCACATGGTTCGGAACAATCGGAACTTGGTGAAAACGGTTTGCAATTGAGATTCGAGTCTCACAAGAGATCCGTTCATCCACGGATAGAACTCGATTTCGGATAGAGTTTGAGCAGCCATTGGTCCAGGGGGATCACGACAGCTCTGATACCACTGTTGTGGTTCCAACCGATAATCGATTGGCCAAAGAAACAAGACGGAAACCGGATAGAAATTAGAGAGAAACTTAGATCAATAGTTTTCATTCATAATCCCTAATAAAAATACTATTGGCTATTTATAGCCTTACGTAAACAACAGAAAAGATTAACTCCCACCACTATGCCACTAACAAACTAACTAACCTATAAACATGGATGAAATATTGAAATTAAACACTAAAAATGGACTACGTGGGTTCACTTGCACACATCACAAAAATGTTTAAAAATTCAGAATAGTCAACAAGTGAGGACGGTGGTCTCCTTTCATCGGAGCTTCACTACTTGATTTTATTTTGACTTTTTTTAAGGGTGAAGAGTATAATATGCGGTGAGTATTGCGGGGAGTTATAGTCACCGATCGGTGACTATACCGAGTTGATGAACATGATCGGTGAGTTGGAGAGAGGTGAGCAAAATCGGTGTAAAGTCACTGAATGATGGAGAAGGGTGATGGAGGAGAGAGAGAGAGAGGAGAGAGGAACCAATCAAAAAATATATAACTCAAACACCCTAGGGTGATTAACCATACCCCCTGATTGAGTGCAAAATGGGGAGTGGAATGGGGAGTTGACATGGCATAATATTATTGGGTAGGATTTCACTCAAACACCATAAAGTGATTAACCATACCCTCCACCCTAATCATATTATATAACATTTTCCACGCCCACGTACACCACGATCGATGAGCCTCATTGCACTTTCCAGTTAGGCCCGCGTGTTCTGGATTTATGAACGGACTCATTTTTTTCTGGATGGCAAACGAAACTTTTATTCAACCAACAAAACACGACCGAAAACAAATGAACGGACTCATTTAATTTTTTTTACCCAAATTGTATTTTAAATTTTCCAAATTAAGATATATATATATATATATATATATATATATATATTTATCGAGTAAATTGCTAAAATCGTCCCTGACGTTTGTTCACATTTGCTAAATCAATCCCAAAAAGTTTTTTCTCATAGAGACCACTGAGGTTTTTAAAAAGTTGCTAGATACATCCAAAAATGACTAAGACTATAAGAATATTAAATTGAAGAGGGGTAATTTAGTCATTCTTTTAATTCCTTTAATTTACCCCCTTTTTTACAAGGTTATTAAATGGGTTATTCGCTGTTAACGAGCAGCAGATAACGAGCAGCAGTTAACGAACAACAGAAGATAACGAGCAGCAGATAACGAGCAGCAGTTAACGAACAGCAGCAGATAACGAGCAGCGGTTAACGAGCAGCAGTTAACCTACAGTGGACAATATGTACGACCTTCAGTTAACGAGCAGCTAACAGCAGTTAACGAGCAGCTAACAGCAGTTAATGTGACAACCGTCACTTTTCCGTACATTCCGTACACTAAATGAACATTGATCTGTGCTTTAATGAACGTACATGATCCAGTTCACAAGACAAATAAATTTCTGAATTCCATGCAAGTGAATTCATGCAGGTTTTATACTACAAGATATGGCTTCATACATTAATGAACCGCGTTGCGTCAGAAATACTAGTAAACTCACCAGTAAGACACATTGTGTCAACATTTCTGCAGAAAGCAGTTAGACAATAGAAATGGGAGCCTAGGTCTAGGTCCAATGACGAGAATACATTAAAACCCAAGAATACATACAAGGGTTTACATATATACCATCCGGAAGCTAAAATACGCACTAAAAAGCACCCGAAACGCACTTTTAGTGCGGAATTTTATTAAATTCAGCTCAAATCAGCTTTTAAACCTATAAATATCATGCAGAATTTACGCTTTATTACCCAGAATAATTCCCCAAGTGTTGGGAATTGAAAGGGTTACAAAAAGATACTTGAAAGACACTAAACGGTGCAATTTAGCACTTTAACGAACCAGTACGTAACCGAACAACCGGACTTTACCCGGAACACAAAAATATTGTCAAATACATTGTTTTTATTTTTCTGAGCTAGTTAGCGTCCCCGAACACCCTAACACACTATATAATTATATAACACATCATAACACACAAACTTAATACTTGAATTCTAACTAGTTTAGCAACTAAATCACTAACTATAAGTTGCAACCCAACCCTATACCCCCACCCATTGTTTTCCTTGATTATTTTATTTGGTTATGTTGGTGGATAATAGAACATATTATACCATGGTTAATAAGGATTTGGGGACTATAAGTAAACACACTAGTCCATCATTCTCATTCATCACTTATCTTCATCATCCCACTCAACTCTCTCCTCTCTTCTCTTGTTCGGCCGACCCCAAGCCCACACACCACCACCATCATTCAAGCTCTTCCAAGCAATCTAAAGGCATCCAAAGGTGTTAGAGATCAAACAACGAAGCTTGGTGTGTTCGGAAGCTCAAGGACCGCTTTCATTCTCTTTTAACCACCACTTTTATACTCTTGAACTCCCCTAGCCTTGTGCTAGTGGTAAGTGTCTTAGATCTTCATCCTCTTCATATTTTTTATGGTTAATAGTTAAAAGAATGGTGAAATCTTAAGAAACACTAAGAACATAAACAAAGTCTTGAAACATAAACTAACAAAGTAATGAAGAATGGTTAAAATGGTGATGAAATCATGTTATTCTTGTGTTATGATGTTTGTTGAATGTTGTTTGTTAGTAAAAATGATATGGATCATCATATGGACCTGCTAGATCATGACTAAGAACATGAACTAGCAAGATGGAAAGGTAAGAATGTTGTGGATGATGGAATCATCCACACATAAACTATGAACTTGAATAAATAAATGTTTTCTTGAAAAATAAAGATCAAAGAAGGTTATAATCTTGTAGATCTAAAGATCCATGAGTGGTTTTTCGGAAGAACCAAGTGAAAAGTATGAGTTTTGTTAAAACTTGGATCTTACATAAACTAATCACATTTTTGGTAATAAACAAGTGTAGAAGCACTTGTGTAATAAGAAAATTTCACAAAGTAATATTTTTAGAAAATATGACTAGAAGTTGTAAATATTCAAACTCTTTAAAAATAAAGTTTTTAAAGAACCAATCACATTTTGAAAGGTAACAAGACTTACTAAGTGTGCTAGTAAGTTACTACATGTTTTCATAAATATTCAAGTTCATGGGTTTATAGTTTATGCTTGTTCTTGACAAGTTTGGTAAGAAGAAGTTGCATATTGTTGATTATTGAGGATGTTTTAAAAGAAAATAAACACATGTTTTGAAAACATGGGAAACCTCCATTTTTAGGGGAAACTCTGCCAAAATTTTATAAATTTTGACACTTAGAAAAATATAAGTTTTTGAGAAACTTATTCCCTAAAAATGTATCTAAAAACATTTACCAAGGTTTCCCCAACTTTTGTGTTAAGAAATGAGGATTTCTTCAAGAATAAAAATGGATATTAAGTATGTATTGCATGTAATAGTGTATTAGGGCTTGACGATACGCTAAATACTCGTAAGAAGTGAAGATACAAAAATACACATACAACATACTTAGACAAATACAATATACTTATAATTATTTTTGAGAAAATAATATAAGTAAGACACATAGTTAAAAATATAAATTATTTTTAACCCAAGAACATATATACAAAAGATAGTGACTTGTACTTGTGCGATACAAGTCTAGTGACTAACGTTAGTAAAACACGTTTAGGTCACGACGCTAGATAAGCAAACCCGGTGAAGTTTACGACGCAGGAACGCAAAGTTGTGAGTTCATGCTCCCCCTTTTCTTTAACTGTTTTTTTGGTTTTATAACTCTCGGGGGTGAAATACATGTTATAAATATTACAATGTTTACAAATGGTATGATAACAAGAAGCACTCTTGGTGAGAACGAGTACCAAGTATGATACGATTTGAGAATACAAAAATACAAGAAGCACTATTGGTGAGAACGAGTACCAAGTATGATGCGTTCTAAGAAATGCCTAGGAAATACTAGATCATGTGAGCATAGACATAATACTAAAAATGCCATAGAGTCTTGGTGAAAACTAGTACCAAGCCATTAAAAACATTCATTAAATAGGGACGAGGGTTTGATCTAACGGGTACGACCGATCCCCACTCATGGTCACAACTAGTACCTAGTAGTGCTTCGGAGTCCCAGTCGAGGTTAATCGACACAGTCGAGGTTAATTGACACAGTCGAGGTTAATCGACACAGTCGAGGGCAATCGACACAGTCGAGGGAAATCGACACAGTCGAGGTTAATCGACACAGTCGAGGAAAATCGACAAAGGTAGGAGCCATTACAAGTGCTCCCTATGAGCCATTACGAATGCTCCCTAGGAGTCATAACAAGTACTCCCCATGTCCTTAAGGAGTCATAACAAGTACTCCTCATGTCCTCACATGCCTTAAAGTCTCTCAAGGATCTACAAGAATACTTTATTTTACAAGAATACGTTATTTCACAAGAATACTTTATTTATACAAGATACATACCTTGTTTCATACAAGGTATACAAAACGCATGAACTCGCTCAACTTTTGTTGATCTTTTCCAAAATTACATGTATTTCAGGTGACAGGATGGATCTTGGGCGCGGGTGTCGTAACTAGAAGTAGACTTCAAGTTTAGATGTCATCCACTTTTGTTGAATTGTAACCTAGACAAAGGATGTGTTTTTTTTTTAAACTTAAATAACAAGTGTTTGTAATACTTAAATTTTCATGAATGGATGAACATCGTTTTGATCATGTAGTTGTTTATTACGATTGAATGCAATGATATTAAACCAGTCACACACCATACGCTTCCGCAAAAGACAGGGTGTGACAGTTTGGTATCAGAGCTTCAATTGTAGTGAACTAGGATTCCTTCTCGAGTCTAGACTACAATCACTAGAGTTCTCTCACGAAAACATTTTACAAAAAGGTTTTCATTGCATTCACGTAAGCGCCAAGATCCACGAGTCAAACACTTTACAAAGAAGAGACAAGGCAAGGACATTAGTAGGGAATACCCTCAAGATAAGGTTCCAATTAAGGCATAGTCTACACGAGTTAGACTTGCCAAAGATAAAATACACTCTTGGTGACAACTAGTACCAAGTAGTGTTTTTGTCGTAAATCGACAACTAGAAAAATGACCCCCCGAAAACGAGAGTTATACGTGATATAATCAAATTGTCTGCTTATGCTAAGTAGCATATTTGTTATTGATATACATATATACGAATAAGTGTACGGAATAAATATTGACGTGAATACATACAAATAAGTGTACGGAATGATTATTGACGTGAACAAGATACTGTCGACTCTGACTCCTATTATTGTATGTAACTCGCACGATGAAGCTATCAACCTCGCGTTCATTGCAAAGCTCGTAGCTAGAGTGGTTACCAGACAAGATTCTGAGCTTGCCTCCGTAGGAGATGGTTGCTCTTCCCCCTCGATCGTGAAGGTGCCTGACTACGGTGATGATGACGAGGCAGAGGCGGCAACCTTGAACGAATTCTTAATCAGCGGGACGAGATCCCTGCAGCTTTTATGAAGCAAGATTGATGACTTACGTGACCAGAAAAGGAAGATGAAGTATTCATCTTGAAGGTGCCCCTCCAACTACTAGGAAATTCTCCTTGTTCCTATTTCATTTAATCATTGTGCCTATACGCGCGTAACGATAACGAGTGTTAGCACGTGGACCACTACAATGGTCCTTTCCATGATGGAGATAAGGACAGTAGTGTCCCCTCCTTGATTGATCATATGCTTGGACGAGAGAAAATTGGGGTAACTGTGCAAGACAATTTATTATTACGGGGGCCCACGTAATAACAACTTGTAGTGCATGGAAATCCCGATGGACTCTGCGGATCAGGTAAGTGGTCACCATTCCTCCAAGAATAACTCTAGGTGTTCACACCTCCATATGGTAAGAACAATACCTAGACCAGTGCTTTAGCACTTTATAAAGTAGGAAACCTGTCTTGCCTACTTCATGTCTACCCGTGTACGAGACGTTTGAGAAACGATATTTAAGCAAGAGAAGAGGAATAACATTCAAAAAGACTCAGTGACGTTACACTCTCTATCACCTCTACACGAACAACCCCATCTATGGGAAATTACACACATCAATAAAGCTAATATAGCAGGAAATAACTGAAACCTAAATGACCGAGGCGATGTAACCTCGAGTTCATTTTATTACAAACAATAAGCCAAGTTGGCAAGCCGATGTGAAGGCTCAGTAATTGTTTCCTCGCTCATACATTGATTATATATACATGTGAGATTGGGTGATTACATGATGGCTTATGGTGCTATGTACCTCATAGACAATTGGGGAATATTGTCTAACCTGCTTCATACCATTTTGACAAAAGAGAATGCCGCCCAGATGAGACACAAACACCAGCGTGTTACCAAGAACAGAAGCTGAGCTTCAAGAGCGAATCTCACAGGCAATTGCCCGACATGAAGCCCTCCGCTCCGAACACAGTGGTGGCACTTCCGGAAATAACCCTCCAACTGGCTGCAGCTATAAACAATTCCTGGACTGCAAGCCATTGAATTTTGATGGCACAGGAGGTGCCGTTGCATTTGTTCGTTGGACAGAAAAGACTGACTCCATCCTAAGAATGAGTAATTGTTCGCCCCAACAGAGTGTTACCTATATCTCAGGGTTGTTCTTGGATGGCGCACTCTCCTGGTGGAACCTTCAAGTTCAAACCCTTGGTGCAGATGCTGCTTATGCACTGAGATGGGACGAGCTCAAGGAAATGATGGAAAAGAAATACTGCTCTAGGGCTGAAATCCAGAAGCTTGAGGTGGAGTTCTGGAATTTGAAAATGGACGGACCGAAGATTCCTGAATACGTCCAGCGATTTCACGACTTGTCTAGAGTCGTCCCCTACTTAGTCAAACCGGAATTCAACAGGATTGAACGGTTCATTTGGGGACTTGCAACTCAAATTAGGAGCTTGGTTACTACCTCAAGGCCTCCAACCATTGCAGAGGCTATCGATTTAAGCGTTACGCTTACTGAAGAAGCTCTACGTGCGGGAAAATTTTTGGAATCTGAGGATAACAAGAAAGAGACTCATGTGGAGTCATCAGGCAATAAGAAAAGGAAGTCTTCGAACCTAAAGGTGGGCACACAAGTCAGCTATGGAAGCTCTAAAGCAAACAAAAGGAAGAAAATGAACCCCCACCGCATGGCAGGAAAGCTGATGGAGCCACTGATAAGACAGGTGGTAAAGTTTACTCAGGGACTAAGCCGAGGTGCGGGGAATGCAATTTTCACCATGAAGGTCGATGTCTGAGGCCTAAGTGCGGAAAATGTAGAAAAGAAGGGCACAGCAAGGACGCCTGTTGGGCGAATGACCCAGATGGAAGAAACAAGAGAATACCGGGTTGCTACAGATGTGGTGAAGCAGGGCACTTTAGAAAAGATTGCCCTAGGAAGAAACAAGCAAGGAAGGGTTTTCACAAGCGAAACTCGTAAAGCACGCCAGGATCCAGATGCGGTTACGGGTACGTTCCCTATTAACCAACCTTATGCATCTATTTTTTATTAATACTGGCATCAACTTTAACCTTGCATGCTTAGAACATAAGAAACTGCTTGGCCTAGTTTCAAGTAGAATAGACGTCTCGTATTCTTTAGAAATGGGCATATAGAAGGCTAGTTTAAGCAGACGAAGCAATTAAGGAATTATATTCTAGGAACTCAGAAGACCGGAACCTTCTGTTACCATTAACTTGAGAAGTCATGATATGATAGGCAGCAAGGATTGGATATCCAAGTATGGAGCCTGAGAACATCCCTGTTATAGAAGAAGTTCCAGTAGCCTTTTCTGAAGACTTGTCAAGAATACATCCACAAGCGACAAGAGGAGTCTAGAGTAAATCTCGTGCCAGGAACGGCACCAGTGCGGAATGACGCCTTACCGACTAGCTTCGTCCGCGAAGCATGAGCCCTCGATATAACTGCAAGAGCTGCTAGACAGAGGAAAATTAAAGACATGACAACCTTAGTTAAGGACATGAGGAGAAAACTGACAGTTTCCATTTTGCATAAATTCCAGAGAATCGAGAATCAGAATCCTTTGCCAAGGACTGATAACATGAACAGACAAATCATCAGGTTATAGTTACCACTCAAAGACCAACTTGAGGGCAAGATGTCCTCCACCGTGAATACAAGGAAGGAATATCCTAAAACGACCTTTAGGACTCGCTTCGAGCATTACGAGTTCCTTGTCGTACCATTTGGCTTAACACATGCATCGGCAATATTCATGGACCTCATGAATCGAACGTGTAAGCCATACCTGGAATAAATCATGATTATACTTATTGACTACATTCTTATATGGCCAACGACCCAGGAAGGTCGTGAGCAAACAGCTGCAATTTACCTTGCAACTCTTAGAGAAAGAATAGTCATGTGCTATGATGACGAAAAGCGGATTTCGAATTCGCAAAGCAAAAATTTTAAGATACATGGTGGATAAGAACGAAATTCATGCCAACCCGGCAACCAAGAGCTAAGGAGCTAGAGTTGCAATTATGTGACGTTTCTCGACAAAGTCTCGATTGTACGTCGACACAACGAGACCACAACATTGCATACGCGGCACATTGATTGAGGAATCATGAGAAGAAACCTTGAGCTAGATACAGTAATTGCGCGCCGCAAATTTGACGTCATTACCTGAAAGAAAACGCTGCACAACCTTTACTGAACACAAGGGTCGCAGCACACCTTTGATCGTAAAAACTTGAATATTAACGAAGATGGACTAAGCTACTAAACGATGCAGACTGTAAGAACACGATACGTACTTGTGTGATAAACTTTAATAAAAAGTTGGAACACTCACTCGCCCTTAGTAGAGTTTTCCTACAACAGTATTTATCACACCGCCGTTTAAACCGCTTCTTGTGAAGCTTTAGATGGAACATAATAAATCGATCCCCGTCGTGTTGATCAGAGACTGGGAATAAACAATCCACTGACCCGCGTTGGTTCGGGAAAAACTAGAGGCAAGATCGTTCAGATATGTGATCATATCGGGACAGCCGCAGAATACAGAAAGATTGCGCCGATGAGCGGCATAAATCGTAAGAATTTGAGACAAGAAGTATGACTAAAATAGGAGCCTCGCCTAGAGAAGGCGTAGTGTGATTTGAAAAACAAAAAGGTTGAATCCCCGGTGTAGGGATCAGAACCATTGTCCACAAGATGAAACTTCCAGAAAAAGATCAGTAGAGATCGCGACACATTCCATGTGTCTAGAGGAGTCTGAATCAAGGAACAGTCGTTGTTCCCACAAATAAGATTTACGTCAATAACAAACGACAAGAACTACCATAGAACCTGTTAAGGTTTCGGACCAAGAGTCCACAAGACACAGAAAAGACATAATTGATTTACTTGAGTACAATAGAATTCATAACATGACCCAGAATTACATGGGACCATAAAGACAAATCATGAATCTAAGTGACCATATTTGTTTCACAACTCCCCTGCGACCAATGGCATCGCTTGAATTTCGGGACGAAATTCTTTTAACGGGGGGAGACTGTGACAACTGTCACTTTTCCGTACATTCCGTACACTAAATGAACAGTGATATGTGCTTTAATGAACGTACATGATCCAGTTCACAAGACAAATAAATTTCTAAATTCCATGTAAGTGAATTCATGCAGGTTTTATACTACAAGATATGGCTTCATACATTAATTAACCGCGTTGCGTCAGAAATACTAGTAAACTCACCGGTAAGACACATTGTGTCAACATTTCTACAGAAACTAGTTAGACAATAGAAATGGGAGCCTAGGTGTAGGTCCAATGACGAGAATACATTAAAACCCAAGAATACATACAAGAGTTTACATATATACCATCCGGAAGCTAAAATACGCACTAAAAAGCACCCGAAACGCACTTTAAGTGCGGAATTTTATTAAATTCAGCTCAAATCAGCTTTTAAACCTATAAATATCATGCAGAATTTACGCTTTATTACCCAGAATAATTCCCCAAGTGTTGGGAATTGAAAGGGTTACAAAAAGATACTTGAAAGACACTAAACGGTGCAATTTAGCACTTTAACGAACCAGTACGTAACCGAACAACCGGACTTTACCCGGAACACAAAAATATTGTCAAATACATTGTTTTTATTTTTCTGAGCTAGTTAGCGTCCCCGAACACCCTAACACACTATATAATTATATAACACATCATAACACACAAACTTAATACTTGAATTCTAACTAGTTTAGCAACTAAATCACTAACTATAAGTTGCAACCCAACCCTATACCCCCACCCATTGTTTTCCTTGATTATTTTATTTGGTTATGTTGGTGGATAATAGAACATATTATACCATGGTTAATAAGGATTTGGGGACTATAAGTAAACACACTAGTCCATCATTCTCATTCATCACTTATCTTCATCATCCCACTCAACTCTCTCCTCTCTTCTCTTGTTCGGCCGACCCCAAGCCCACACACCACCACCATCATTCAAGCTCTTCCAAGCAATCTAAAGGCATCCAAAGGTGTTAGAGATCAAACAACGAAGCTTGGTGTGTTCGGAAGCTCAAGGACCGCTTTCATTCTCTTTTAACCACCACTTTTATACTCTTGAACTCCCCTAGCCTTGTGCTAGTGGTAAGTGTCTTAGATCTTCATCCTCTTCATATTTTTTATGGTTAATAGTTAAAAGAATGGTGAAATCTTAAGAAACACTAAGAACATAAACAAAGTCTTGAAACATAAACTAACAAAGTAATGAAGAATGGTTAAAATGGTGATGAAATCATGTTATTCTTGTGTTATGATGTTTGTTGAATGTTGTTTGTTAGTAAAAATGATATGGATCATCATATGGACCTGCTAGATCATGACTAAGAACATGAACTAGCAAGATGGAAAGGTAAGAATGTTGTGGATGATGGAATCATCCACACATAAACTATGAACTTGAATAAATAAATGTTTTCTTGAAAAATAAAGATCAAAGAAGGTTATAATCTTGTAGATCTAAAGATCCATGAGTGGTTTTTCGGAAGAACCAAGTGAAAAGTATGAGTTTTGTTAAAACTTGGATCTTACATAAACTAATCACATTTTTGGTAATAAACAAGTGTAGAAGCACTTGTGTAATAAGAAAATTTCACAAAGTAATATTTTTAGAAAATATGACTAGAAGTTGTAAATATTCAAACTCTTTAAAAATAAAGTTTTTAAAGAACCAATCACATTTTGAAAGGTAACAAGACTTACTAAGTGTGCTAGTAAGTTACTACATGTTTTCATAAATATTCAAGTTCATGGGTTTATAGTTTATGCTTGTTCTTGACAAGTTTGGTAAGAAGAAGTTGCATATTGTTGATTATTGAGGATGTTTTAAAAGAAAATAAACACATGTTTTGAAAACATGGGAAACCTCCATTTTTAGGGGAAACTCTGCCAAAATTTTATAAATTTTGACACTTAGAAAAATATAAGTTTTTGAGAAACTTATTCCCTAAAAATGTATCTAAAAACATTTACCAAGGTTTCCCCAACTTTTGTGTTAAGGAATGAGGATTTCTTCAAGAATAAAAATGGATAATAAGTATGTATTGCATGTAATAGTGTATTAGGGCTTGACGATACGCTAAATACTCGTAAGAAGTGAAGATACAAAAATACACATACAACATACTTAGACAAATACAAGATACTTATAATTATTTTTGAGAAAATAATATAAGTAAGACACATAGTTAAAAATATAAATTATTTTTAACACAAGAACATATATACAAAAGATAGTGACTTGTACTTGTGCGATACAAGTCTAGTGACTAACATTAGTAAAACACGTTTAGGTCACGACGCTAGATAAGCAAACCCGGTGAAGTTTACGACGCAGGAACGCAAAGTTGTGAGTTCATGCTCCCCCTTTTCTTTATCTGTTTTTGGTTTTATAACTCTCGGGGGTGAAATACATGTTATAAATATTACAATGTTTACAAATGGTATGATAACAAGAAGCACTCTTGGTGAGAACGAGTACCAAGTATGATACGATTTGAGAATACAAAAATACAAGAAGCACTCTTGGTGAGAACGAGTACCAAGTATGATGCGTTCTAAGAAATACCTAGGAAATACTAGATCATGTGAGCACAGACATAATACTAAAAATGCCATAGAGTCTTGGTGAAAACTAGTACCAAGCCATTAAAAACATTCATTAAATAGGGACGAGGGTTTCATCTAACGGGTACGGCCGATCCCCACTCATGGTCACAACTAGTACCTAGTAGTGCTTCGGAGTCCCAGTCGAGGGCAATCGACACAGTCGAGGGCAATCGACACAGTCGAGGGAAATCGACACAGTCGAGGTTAATCGACACAGTCGAGGTTAATCGACACAGTCGAGGAAAATCGACAAAGGTAGGAGCCATTACAAGTGCTCCCTATGAGCCATTACGAATGCTCCCTAGGAGTCATAACAAGTACTCCCCATGTCCTTAAGGAGTCATAAGAAGTACTCCCCATGTCCTCACATGCCTTAAAGTCTCTCAAGGATCTACAAGAATACTTTATTTTACAAGAATACGTTATTTCACAAGAATACTTTATTTATACAAGATACATACCATGTTTCATACAAGGTATACAAAACGCATGAACTCGCTCAACTTTTGTTGATCTTTTCCAAAATTACATGTATTTCAGGTGACAGGATGGATCTTGGGCGCGGGTGTCGTAACTAGAAGTAGACTTCAAGTTTAGATGTCATCCACTTTTGTTGAATTGTAACCTAGACGAAGGTTGTGTTTTTTTTTTTTTAAACTTAAATAACAAGTGTTTGTAATACTCAAATTTTCATGAATGGATGAACATCGTTTTGATCATGTAGTTGTTTATTACGATTGAATGCAATGATATTAAACCAGTCACACACCATACGCTTCCGCAAAAGACAGGGTGTGAAAGGTAACAGCAGTTAACGAGCAGTTAACAGCACTTAACAGCAGTTAACGAATATCTCGACCACTTGTGCAGCGTTAAAATATGAAATGAAACCTATAATGACAGCGTTAACGAACAACGTTAACTGTATAATGAAACCAAAAAAATATACAATGACAGCGTTAACAGAATTACATTACAATGAAACCCATTACAATGAAACCCAAAAATATACCATCGTAACAGCTAATACATGCCAGATATACCAACTGACCAAAAATTTACCATCGAAACAGTTAATACATGCCAAATAACCACATGCCTATAACAGTTTGACACATAAAAATACAACCCTGACAGTTAATACATGCCAACTGATCAAAAATTAAACAAGCACCCAAACAACACTTCTAAGCTGTATCTCGACCACTTGTTCCAGCACCATTTCCACAAGTCCTCTTGTTATGTCCTTTACTTTTGCAAATACCACAGGTTACAGAGTTGCTATGTCTTGGCATTTTTGAGCTTGTAGAAACCTGCTTTCTCAACTCTTCAACCTCAACATGAGATTTCTTTCTCTTTTTCTTAGGTCTACCAGTTTGCTTATGAAATTTTGGAGAGACTAAGGTAGTTGGGCATGCTGAAGTTGGCCACATATCCATGCCATTAATTGGTTCTATTGTATTTGCATAGACAGTCTTCCATGTCTCTAACCAGTAGACTTTATCAACATACTTTTCTGGAATACCATCACCAAGGCCATGCAATCCCATATCCCAAATGCATGCCACTGCATGCCTACAATGGATGCCAGTAAGATCCCATCTTCTACATGAACAAGACCTTTTGTCAAGCATAACAATTCTTTGTTCAATGATATGAGGACCGGTCACCTGATACTTATTCGGTCCACACCAGATCACATTACATGATGAGGCATCATTCTTGATATTTTCAAATAATCTGCTGGCAAATAGTGTTAATGGCCCATTACAGTTAGCTTGCATTTTGTGTACCACAACTATCCTTTTCATTAGGTACTCCCTAATGAATTCAAGGCAAGTTATAACAGGTTTGTCCCTTCCTTGTACAAATTGTTCGTTCATCCACTGATAGAACTCGATTTCGGATAGAGTTTGAGCAGCCATTGGTCCAGGGGGATCACTACAGCTCTGATACCACTGTTGTGGTTCCAATCGATAATCGATTGGCCAAAGAAACAAGACGGAAACCAGATAGAAATTAGAGAGAAACTTAGATCAATAGTTTTCATTCATAATCCCTAATAAAAATACTATTGGCTATTTATAGCCTTACGTAAACAACACAGAAACAGAAAAGATTAACTCCCACCACTATGCCACTAACAAACTAACTAACCTATAAACATGGATGAAATATTGAAATTAAACACTAAAAATGGACTACGTGGGTTCACTGGCACACATCACAAAAATGTTTAAAAATTCAGAATAGTCAACAAGTAAGGACGGTGGTCTCCTTTCATCGGAGCTTCACTACTTGATTTTATTTTGACTTTTTTTAAGGGTGGAGAGTATAATATGCGGTGAGTATTGCGGGGAGTTATAGTCACCGATCGGTGACTATACCGAGTTGATGAACATGATCGGTGAGTTGGAGAGAGGTGAGCAAAATCGGTGTAAAGTCACCGAATGATGGAGAAGGGTGATGGAGGAGAGAGAGAGAGGAGAGAGGAACCAATCAAAAAATATATAACTCAAACACCCTAGGGTGATTAACCATACCCCATGATTGAGTGCAAAATGGGGAGTGGAATGGGGAGTTGACATCGCATAATATTATTGGGTAGGATTTCACTCAAACACCCTAGAGTGATTAACCATACCCTCCACCCTAATCATATTATACAACATTTTCCATGCCCACGTACACCACGATCGATGAGCCTCATTGCACTTTCCAGTTAGGCCCGCGTGTTCTGGATTTATGAACGGACTCATTTAATTTTTTTTACCCAAATTGTATTTTAAATTTTCCAAATTAAGATATATATTAAGATATATATATAGGGAGAAGATCATGCGAGAACCACCTCTTATTGCGAGAACCAATGTGAACACAACCAAAAATGCCTAAAAATAGCTAAAAATCACACAAAATTTTTTTTTTTAAAATTTTTAATATTTTTTATAAAAAAAATCGCTACTTTTCGAAGCCAAAAAAAAATTTAAAAATTTTTTTTTTTTTTAAAAAAAAATTTTAGCTTCTAAAAGTAGCGATTTTAACATAAAAAATATTAAAAAATTCAAAATAAAATTTTAGATTTTTTTTCGATTTTTTTAGGTTTTTTGGGGGTTTAGTTTTTAGCATTTTAGCTTGGGGGGGGGGGGGGGGTTTAGGTTTTTGGGGGGGTGGGGGAGGGGGGTTTAGGTTTTTTTTTTTTGGGGGGGGGGGGGGGGGGTGGGTTAGGTTTTTTTTTAGGTTTTAGTTTTTAGCATTTAGCTTGGGGGGGTGGGGGTTAGGTTTTTTTTAGCTATTTTAGGTTGTGTTCACATTGGTTCTCGCGGTTCTCACAATAAAGGTGGTTCTCGCATGAGCTCCTCCCTATATATATATATAGGGTAAGGTTCATGCGAGAACCACCTTTATTGCGAGAACCGCGAGAACCAATGTGAACACAACCTAAAATAGCTAAAAAAACCTAAAAAAAACCTAACCCCCACCCCCCCCCCCCCCCCAAAAAACCTAAACCCCCCCACCCCCCCCCCCCCCCAAAAAAAAAAAAAAAACCTAACCCCCCCCCCCCCCCCCCAAGCTAAATGCTAAAAACTAAACCCCCCAAAAAACCTAAAAAAAAAACTAACCCCCCCCCCCACCCCCCCCCCCCCCCCAGCTAAAAAGCTAAAAACTAAACCCCAAAAAAACCTAAAAAAATCTAAAAAAAATCTAAATTTTTTTTTTGATTTTTTTAATATTTTTTATGTTAAAATCGCTACTTTTAGAAGCCAAAAAAAAAATTTTAAAAAACAAAAATTTTTTTTTTTTTTGCTACGAAAAGTAGCGATTTTGTTATAAAAAATATTAAAAAAAAAAAAAATTTGTGTGATTTTTAGCTATTTTTAGGCATTTTTGGTTGCGTTCACATTGGTTCTCGCGGTTCTCGCAATAAGAGGTGGTTCCTAACGGATCTTTGTCCTATATATATATATATATATATATATATATATATCTCTTAATTTGGAAAACTATTGATTCCAAAATTTAAGTAAATATCATTAAATCATATGCTAAGAAATTTATAAGATTAGTTATACATTTATTCTGTAACTAAACTTTTTTACTTTTTATGCACATTTTAAGAAAAAAATCTATCAAACCAAAACTCGAATTAAAGTACTTAAACTTGTAAAAAAAACACGAGTAAATCACTCAAACCAATTTTGTTTTACTAGAGTCTCTACACTTACTGAGAATGCATTTATTAGTGAAAATCACTCAATCATGATTATGTAACTTTTTGTGCAAAATTTATGAAAGTTGGTATAGACTTTTATATAGCAAAACACATTACAATTTACATGCATCCTTATACTCTGTCACTTTAGCCCAAATGGCCTGAATCTAAATGAACCCATACCACTTGCAACGGTGTTTTGGGTCCATCACTTGAACCCCACACTTCCCAATAAATTCTCCATGGTCTTTCTCCTCCCTTCCCCATCTTGGAATTGATTTACCAACACGGATTTGATCCCATCTTGCGTGATGGGGATGTTGCGACGGTGTTTTTTGAACCCGCCCAACCCGCAAGCCAAACCTGAGAACACCCCATCTGCCCTTATTAACTGAGTGAGTTAGTCCAAACCTAAAAATGACGGCTAGCCCAATTTATCAAATTGTGGCTCTTAATAATCGACTAAAAATGAATGCTAGCCTAATTAATCAAATTGTGGTTCTTAATAATCGAAATATCAAAAAAAAAAAAAAAAAAATTATAATTGAGATCAAATATTTATAAAAGTGTATTACAATACAAGTTATAAGTTTTTTATTTACCAAAGTGGTGTTTATGGATATAGTATTTACAAAAATGATGTTGATTCAAAAATATTTACTATAATGTGTTTTATCTTACCTTTTAATTTCTCACTCCAAATCTCAATTATTTTATAAAATAACTTTTTTTTTAACGGCGAATGTCTTGCTACTTGTGAGACTTAAACCAAAAACCTCACATTTAAGTGTTTTAAAAAGTTTTGCTTTACTATTGGACCACCAATCTCACACCATGTGTACTGGTTGTAGTGAATAATGTTCCACCCTTGGGCATTGTTTAACACGTGGCAGTCCAGTCATCTAAGGGGCGTTTTGAAGAAATGGGTGTAGTGGGATAATCTCCCCACCCTTGAGCGTTGTTCGACACGTGGCACTCTCATAATTACCCAATTATTTTTTTTAATTTTTTAAAACTAATAGTATTCTATTAATTAAATAAAAATTACATAAATAATAAAACACATACACATAATATTTTAAAACTTAATGTTTTATTAATTCTCGTCTTCGCTTTCGCCATTCCCGTCATCTTCGTCTTCTTCGTCATCCGATTCTTGCTCTCCCTCGTTTGGAATATGCCGAGCCGACCACACGTGTTCAACCAAATCAATCGCTAACGCACTATGTGTGGCTTCAGACCGCATTTCGTGTGCATTCTTCACTCTTTCTTCCATTTTTTGAAGGTCATACCAAGTGCGCTTTCTGAGATAATGAGGACCGTAAAACTCTATAATACCTTTAAAAATATAACTTTAAGCTAAGTTTAAAAAAATAGGAATGCATGTAATTAATAAATAAAAAAATTGGTAATGTATCTTTACAAAAATGCTCAAAGGTATCTCGCGTTATTTTCTCAGCCATTTTTAAATATTCGTCGTTGATGTCCGTCGTGTTTTCGTACCCAAGGACTCGCTAAAGTACACTTTCGAATACCGGTGAATCCAAGTGTCCCTTTCGCATCTGCTTTTTATTTAAAATAATCATACATGTTTTCGAAGTCTTCAACGATGCGTAAAAATAAACGTTTACTCATCCGGAAACGACGCCTAAAAACTTCGGGGTTTGGGTAAGTAGGCGCTTCATCGAAGTAATCTTTAATCAACTGGTTGTTTGCCGCTTGTCGGTCTCGTTGAATATATTCTCTTGGTAAAATCTCATGTTGAGGCTTGCTACAATGTTTCATATAACGAGCCGATAGTTCGCACGCACTCATAACCGCCTCTTGCTCGACCTCCTCCCTCATCCGCTAAAAAAAATTTGTAGTAATAATTTGGAGTTAATTGCCAAAATTGTCCCTGAGGTTTGGGCATGTTTGTCATTTTCGTCCAAAATGACTTTTTTGTACCAAATAGCCCCCCACGTTTGTAACTTTTTGTCATTTTCTTCCAAATGCCTAACTGGGTTCAAAACAACCGTTTGATGAGGGGGTTTTTTTTTTTTTTGAAATTTCACAAGTACAGGGCCTGAAATGTAATTTCTTTTTAAACCTAAAACCATTTTAGTCGAATATATCATATTTTAGTCGGTTTTTTAGATGAGTTCAGGTCAAGTCTCGGGCAATGAGCATCGAGTGATCTTTAATTATATAAGATCATAAACAGGTATATCTGATAGACAAGTACCTGTTAATATGCTCGTATGTCCAAGAACCCGATGGGTACTATTGTACTAACGGGTACACTGTTGGGTAAAAACATAATCGAGTATGAGCTTGAAATTACATAGATTTATTCTCATCGCTACAAACAAGTTTAGGAAATAAAAACATAACTTTAGCAGGCCACAACTTTCAAGAAAAGGCACCATCATGTGAAATCAATAGGTTTTGACTTTTGATTTTCACGTGTTTGTTTGGATGATATTTTTACATTATTCAATGAGAATTACCAATATTGAGGATTTAGGGGCTGTTTGGTAGCCTCTTAATGACTATTCAGATGCTAACTCTTAATAGTTTAAAACCTCTGAATGAATAAGAGGTAACCTCAAGTCTGAATGGTTAAGAGGTAACCTCTGAATGGTAAATCATCACATGTCACATTCTTCTACCTTCTCATTGGTAAAATTCTTAATCGTTTCATTAAGAGGTAGCCTCTTAATGACCATTCAGAGGCTACAAAACAGCCCCTTAGACTCTACAGTCTACATACAATGGCTTATTCAATGAGAATTACCAATATTGAGGATTTAGACTCTACAGTCTACATACAATGGCTTATATTAGGTGTTCTTTGTTATCTTGATAATTCATCAAGTCATATTACAAATATTTTCTGCACGAGTTCATACAAAGTTCGGTTAAAAAAACATGCAGAAGGCCGTGTGAGATGTAACAAATCCATTTTGTTGCATAAATTTGTGAAAAAATGGCAATAACTTTAAACATCAAGGTGCTAAACAGTGAAATTTGTTGAACGAAATTACATTTCAGACCCTATACTTGTGAAATTTCAAAAAAAAAAACCTCATCAAACGGTTGTTTCTAACCCAGTTAGGCATTTGGATGAAAATGGCAAAAAGTTACAAACGTGGGGGGCTATTTGGTACAAAAAAAGTCATTTTGGACGAAAATGGCAAACATACCCAAACCTCAGGGACGATTTTGGCAATTAACTCAATAATTTGCAATGGACGATGAGGAGGTGGGGGAATCCATTTTTTATAAAATAGGTGAAGGTTGTATAAAAAAAATTTGAAGTTTGAAGTTGTAGGTAGTTTTTTTTTTTTTTTTTTGTGGTTTGTATAAAATGGATGAGGGTGATGGTATTTATATAAAAGTTAAATTAAAAAAACATAAATAAATATAGCCGTTGTAATCAGACCGTTGGCAACGGTCATTGGCCAAACCCTTTTGCTCGATGGCGTTGAATTAAGAGCGTTGCAGTCCAAAATCTCCAAAACAACGCCCATGGGGGCAGAAGATCGGGCGTTTGGGGGCTTTTATTTGTAAAAAAAAGCCCAAAAATGGTACCACTACGGTGGTCTCAGTAACTTTATTTCACAAAATAACTAATGGCTTTAATCATTTTTAAATGTATCAAAATTGATTTTAATATAAGATAATTGTTAAACTCAGACATGTAAATAACTATGTAATTATTTTTTCTTTAATTAATATAAGAAATGTTCGTAACCACCAGTGGCGGACCCAGGATTTTTTCCATAGGGGTGCGGAAGATTTTTAAAAATTTTAGGCCCCTAGGTACATAAGTAAAAAAATCGGTTGTATCGGGTCGGGTCGGGTCGGAAGATGTATCCACTTTCCGCTTGAGAAATCGCGCCATAACGTCTCTACTCATGGTTCCTATCACAATCATATTGATCCATCATCCATGACCATAAATTCATCGTTCCAAAAATCATCTAAAAATCACCCCTAAAAATCATCTAAATAACATAATCATCAAGCCCTAGACTTGTTTAATCACCCCTAAAAATCATCTAAATAACATAATCATCAAAAAAATCATCTAAGGCAGTAAATCATCACGTAAAATCATCAAAAAACCATCATAAAAATCATCTATGGCAGTAAATCATCAAGTAAAATCATTAAAAAAAAAACCAAAAAACTAACCTTGATGATGTCGCTGCTGTGTTGCTGCTACCTGGCCGGATTCCGGTCAGTTTCTGGCCGGAATTTTGACTGTCGCTGGCTGCTGTTGCTGCTGGCTTGGTGATGAAGTCGCTGGGCAGGATGTCGTGGAACAGAAACAAAGGGCGGGAGGATATTGAAGGGGTTTTTGGGCTAATTGTTAATGTTTATTGTTGGGTATTGGGTAATTGACTAATGGACTATTGGGCTTTTTGTTTATTGTTGGGTATTGGATAATGGATATGGACTAATGGACTAATGGGTTAAGCTTTGGTTTGGGTTTAAGTAGTATAATGTATTAATATAGGTAGTTTTTTTTATAAAAAATCAGACTTTACTAAAAAAAATTATAATATAAATCCATAATATTTTTTTACCTAAGGGGTGCGGATGAAAAATTCTAAGGGATGCCACCGAAAAATCCACGGGGTGCGGATGAAAAATTCTAAGGGATGCCACCGAAAAATCCACGGGGTGCGGACGAAAAATTCCAAGGGGTGCGGACGGGATTTTCTTCGGAAAATTACACTAAATTTTTTTTTTCTCGGGGGTGCGCCTGCCCACCTTGGCATGATGGTGGGTCCGCCCCTGGTAACCACACATATTAAACTCACAGATGTAAGTAACTATGTAATTGTTCTTACTTTAATTAATATAAGAAATGTTCGTAACCACGCATATGTAAATAAATATGTAATTAATTTTTTTTCTTTTAGAAACGTAGAGATTGTTATCATCCATGTTATATTTTTGCAATAAAATAATGAGCAACCATACATAAAAAAATAAATTATATGTGTATAGATACATAAACAAAATAAAAACACACATGTATTTTTAATAAATAAAAAGACAGAAATTATATAATTCCGCTGTTTAATAATGGGGTAAATTCGAAAATCATAGGTTGAATTTGATTCAAAGCTAAATTCGGAATTCGGTATGAATGATCAGCCGTTATAGTTTTCTTCATTAACCAACTCACTATAGACTTTTTTTTTCTTTGTTATTTTTTCTGAATCAACTTTTTATAATCCTATCTTATTTCATGTTGTAAATTTATTTGGCATGATTCCTTTAGTTTGTATTTTACTTGATCGATTGAAACCCGAATCCAAATTCGTTATTTAGATTTAATTTAGTTTATTTATATATGTTTGATATGCGTATTTGTATTTTAAAGAATCCATGTAAAAAACAAACTAAAAGAAATAAATTCACGACATGAATATATACATGTGAGTACTTATTGATTTACCCTCTTTACACATTGTTTTCTTTATATATATGTAATTACTTATTGATTTTCTCTTTACTCATTGTTTTCTTTACAGATGTATCATAAATACATAACATATATAAAAAGCAAATTATTCTTTTCATTTCAGAAAAAAAAAAAGGAAATCTTCAAACTTATTTTCATTTTTGAGGTCAAAATGCACGGAAAGTATTTAAGGTTAACAATTTAATTTTTTATAATAAAAAATTGGTTAAGCCAAAAATTAATTAATAAAGTGAAACTATCCAATAAAATCAGGAGCAAGAAATTAGAAAAAATATAAAAGAGTATTTTGATAAATAATTTTAGAGTAAATTTCTGTTTTCGTCCCTGAGGTTTGTCAATTTTAACTAGTTTAGTCCAAAAATCTAATTTATAACAAATCCAGCCCTGAAGTTTGCATTTCTTAACGCTTTTCATCCCTAAGGGTGCTTTTTCATTTAATTCTTAGGGATGAAAAGCATTAAGAAATGTAAAACTTAGGGATGAAAAACGTTAAGAAATGCAAACTTCATGTCTGAATTTGTTATAAATTAGATTTTTGGACTAAACTAGTTAAAATTAACAAACCTCAGGGACGAAAACATAAATTTACTCATAATTTTAAAACAACACTATTATGGAAAATCTTTTTTTCCAGTGTAAATACTTTAAAAAAACTCGTTATAAGTATGAGTGACTATACATTACATCGTCAAATCCACGCGGGTGGCTGATTGTAATCGTTAAAAAAATACACAACCATAGGGTGTTTTCTAGAAACTAACCTTTGACGAAAAATCGAAGCTTCAAACTTTGAATCAACGAACAGTCACACTAATTAACGTTTGTTCTCGAACCGAGATCCCGAATCAAATCCTTAACCCGAATCTTCTTACCCAAATACCCGAACACCAGACCCGAGTACTCCTTCACTGTTAAAGTCACCCCCGGTCAGGTCTGAAAAGTCAAACCCGGTTAACTCTCATCAAAATTGGGTTGTACCAGATTCCAACGGCCCATGGCGGTAGGGGGAAGTGGCGGAGATGGTGGTGTGTTGGTGGTGTTTGGTTGTTTTGTGTGAACTTGTGGTGTAACTCTTGAAGACCATATGTATTTATAAATATGGTACCCATTCTAGTTTAACTCAAACACCAACATCATGTATTGTATCCTTATACAAATACATCCCCCTTTCTATATATAGCTTATCTACTAAATATATATAATACGTATTTTGTTCAAAAATGACCTAAGCAATTCAGTGATTAAATTGTTATGTGAGGTAGTGTGCTAGTTGATGTGGTAAAAGTAGTTTAACTAAATTAGACACTAAGTAATACTTTAGACTGTCTAAAAACTAAACTACTGACATGCAAGAGAACCTATCGACCTAGTAAAGCTAAAGCAAGTCCGGATATTGAACCAACAAGACTCCTATTAAAAACGTGAACTAGATTCAATTACTTTTCTACAATACTGATTTTAATGTTTTTAATTAGGGGGGTCTAACAATTCTAATGCAATTAAGTAAACGATTCACTAAAGTGAACTAAGACGCGAACTATGACTGTAGACGAGATCAGATGATGGTAAAAGCACTACCTAGGTCAGAATCCTACACATGAATGACACGTTTTCTATCGTACAACAACAACTACCATGCGAGCATCCAAGCTGCACCATTTGAAGCTCTCTATGGACGCAAGTGTCGATCACCGTTATGCTGGGCAGACGCGGGTGATAGACAGCTTGTTGGTCCTGAATTGGTTCAAGAGACGACCGATAAGATTACACAGATCCGAGAGCGCATAAAGGCGGCTCGTGATCGACAAAAGAGTTATGCGGACCGAAGAAGGAAACCGTTGGAGTTTGAGGTAGGAGATATGGTTTTGTTAAAGGTCTCACCCTGGAAGGGTGTAGCACGCTTTGGGAAGCGTGGGAAGTTGAACCTAAGATACATTGGACCATTCAAAATCCTGGAGAGGATTGGTCTTGTAGCTTACAAGTTGGATTTACCCACAGAACTCAATGGCGTTCATGATACATTTCATGTATCTAACCTGAAAAAGAGTCCAACTCAAGAAACAGTTGTCATTCCTGCCGACGAAGTCCACATTGACGACACACTCCACTTTACTGAAGAACCTGTTGAGTTACTGATTGGAAGGTTAACAAGACACGCAGGAGTAGTGTTAAACTCGTCAAGGTTCGTTGAAACGCGCGACACGGCCCAGAATTCACTTGGGAGCGCGAGGATCGCATGAAAGCAAAATATCCACATTTGTTCCCCAAGACCCCTGCATCTAGTAGCAGAACTAAAATTTCGGGACGAAATTTTCTTAACAGGGGGAGAATGTGACAACCGTCAAAAATACATGTATCCGTACAATTAATTAATTTTGATTAGTGCTTAATGACTGTGCTTAATTATACTTGACTGCTTTCTGATTACTGTATCATACTTACATGTGCATCACATTTCATACTGTCACATCATTACTACATACAAACACTTAGTGACATAAACGATGCACAAAGCACAGCTAGCACAATTAGCGGATAACTCAGAAAAATGCTGACGGAGTTCAGTACATAGACAGACAGTGTTTTGAGACCCAATATGAGCCAGAGACCAAGTACTACACTAGTATGGTGTGTAGGGAAGTAAGGATCATAAAACTGCTTCACTAGGTGATAGTTTAAGTGCCGGAAAGTGCCTAAAACCCACTTAAAGTGCAGAATTTTGCATTAATCAGCAAAAATCAGCATTTTAACATGCTAGTAACATGCAAAAATATGGCAAAATGGTCATGAATGCTTTCCTAAGTGTCGGGAATTAAAAGTGTCACAAAAAGGTACGTAAAAGTCATTAAACGGAATAGTTTGACACTTTAACGAACCGGTATCTAACCAAACAACCGGACACTACCCGAAACACCAAAATTATACTAGAAGCATTGTTTTATTATTCTTGGCTAGTTATGATCCCCGAACACCTTAACACACTATATAACATACCTTATGCATAACACCTAAACTAATACACTTAGTTTTCAACTAATTATCTAATATATCATTTAAACTTACACTTAGACCCCCCCCCCTTCATATTTACGGTCATCAAGGGTGGCCCACCCTTGATCTCCACAATCTTGATGGATCTTGCATAATCTCAAGGGATTTAGGAGTAGATTATGTAGTGTACTATTCCAACATATAACCCAATGGACAATACTAAAAAATTAGATTATAAGTAACCATTATCATCAACACATCTCAACACCACAACTCTCCCTCTCCTCCTCTCCCTCTCAGCTGAACATAGCACCACCACCACCACCATTTTTCATCCATCATCCAACCATTCCAAGTTCACTTCAAGGTGTAAGAAGGTGATTAAGAAAGCTTGGTGCTCTTGGATCTTGAAGGACCTCACTCAATTGCTATTATCCTCCACTTTTGTCATCACCATCTCTTGTGTTCATCCCTAGCCTTTGTGCTAGTTGTAAGACTCTCATGATCCTTATTTACTTCATATTTAGTTGGTTAAAAGATGTATTATGTTGTAAATCACAAGAACACTAAAGAACATAATCTTGAATCTTGAACATAAGCTTAACATATGATGAAATATGGATGAAACTATGTTGTTTAGTGTATGAATGATACTTGATTGTTATTTTCTTGAGATTATGATGTTGATCATCATAAGGAGCTTGCTAGATTGTGATTAAACACATGATCTAGCAAGTGAGAGGATGATTATGTGATGAAAAGAGATGATCATCCTCATGTGTAAGCATGAACTTGAAAACAAAATGATTTCTTGAAAAATGATAATCAAGTGAGTTGATAAACTTATAGATCTAAGATTTATGAATGGTTTTTCTAAAAGAACCAAGCTCAAAATATGATTTCTAGAAGACCTTGGTTCATACTTAAACTTATACTATATTTGGTGATGAAACAAGTGTAGAAACACTAGAGAAACAAAAAGATTTCATAAAGAAACGTTTTTGTAAAACATGTTTACAAGTTGTAAACATCCAAATCTTTCAAGAATGGGATTTTTAAAGAAGTAAACACACTTTAAGGGGTAACTAAACCTACTAAAAACACTACCAAGTTACTACAAGTTTTTGTGAAATATCAAGTTCATGTTGTTATGTAAATTGTATAGTTTTTGCACTTGGTAAGTGTAAGTTGTTTAGGGATTGGTTGTTGATTGTTTGTGATGATTTTTGAAAAGAAAATGATATGCTTTAATAGCATGGACACCTCCATTTTTAGGGGAAACCATGGCAAAAATTTTCTAAAAATATAAACACGTAAAGAAATATTTTCTAACAAATATTTACAAGTGTATTTTGATCATAAGTTTTCAATATAAACTTTGCCATAATTTTTGTAACAAAAATACAAATATTGGAGGTTGGTTTTTATAAATAAAAATGGGTGAATATATATTTAGAATATATATATATATGTATATATAAAGGACACTTGTGTGAATATTTGTATACGTTGTGAAATAGTTATATTATTTTAGGGTAAAATAATATGACTTAACATAGACCAAGAATCACAAGGAATAAAGATATGAGTTACACACTTAATATTGTGAAATTAAACGCAAGAACGTAACTTACAAAACATTCCGGAAAATACCATTACAAATATATTTTTGGTAAATCTTATTTTGGATACAAGAAATGAAAATATGATTTTTGTAAATATTACAAAAGTAATATTGTATTTTCGACAAAGAGAAAATATATCATTTTTGGAAGTAAAAATATATTTTCTTAGTATATTTAGAAGATATATGATTTTTGGGAAAAATATATATTTTCTGGACAATACATTATTTTGGGACAAAATAAGTTATTATATATTTTCTAAGGTGAGACTTGAAAATATATTATTTTGGAACTATAAGTACAAAAATACGAATACACATGTATGAGATACCCCCATCCTTGGGAAGGAAATACGAAGTTAAATACTTGAGAAATATTAATACAGAAATATTGCTCAAACAATTATTCCAAAACTAAATATAATTTAGAATAAACTGCCATTTTGGTCCCTATGGTTTGGCCAGTTTTGCCACTTTAGTCCAAATCTCAAACTTATTACATCCAGGGCCCTGTGGTTTGCATTTTGTTGCCATTTTAGTCCAAAATCCAAAAAAACCCCTTTTTGACTGTTGAGAGCTGCCTATTTTGTCCTTTAGTGCAGGGGTATTTTGGTCATTTATGTTTTATTATAAACTGATCATCATCCTCCCCAAAAATAATGAGCTCTCTCTCTCTCTCTTCTCTCTCTCTATATAGCACCACCACCACCGCCACCTCCTCCCTCTCTCTCTCTTCTCTCTCTCTAGCACCACCACCACCACCACCGCCGCCATAACCTCCTTCCACAACCACCTGTTTCCACCATCACCACCCATTCAACAAGCACTCCAGTCCGGCGGCACAACCAAACCCCCTATTTTCGATTAACGAATCCGTGACAACCGCTTTCACAAACACGAAACCTTCGTGTTTGTGTAACCCTAGTTCTCCAAATTCACCCCCAAAAACCACAGTTTTTTCAATTCTCCAATTCCAAACCCTAAATTCTCACCAGATTCTGAATATTCCAGTTTAATATCAATCATACAACCACAATTGTTTCTCTCTCTCACTAACTAATAATCACAAAAATGATTACATGTACATCAAAACCAGCGTTTAGATTCAAATAATTCAATCTAAACAGATCCAAAATGCAACGAAATCAAGAAATCCAAAAATGATTACCTACCTGAACTTCACACCGATCCTCACATGTGAACAACCAACCTGCAATCACAATACTCCGACAACCACCTACGACCACCGTAAAACCTCAATCATCTCCGACCACCTTCATCGTCCACCTGCAAGTTTTCACTCTGTCACCACCACAAACACCACCGTTCAGATCTGAAACATAAATCGTATGTGCTCAGAGTGTGTGTTCAACAAGTCAATCGTTATTTACAGATCTGATACAACAAATCATATGATTTGTTTTCAGATCTGTGATGTGCTCATCAACATCTGCATATCAAGATATGTTATTTTCATCTTTTTTTGCTAGAGAGAGAGCTGATGTGACCAAATAAACGGAGAAAGAGAGGAGAGAGACGGGGTGAGAGGAGAGAGATGGGGTCAGCGGCGGTGTTCTGACAGTGGTGGTGGTGTTGGATGACGGCAGTGGCGGTGATGGTGGTGCTTGGAGAGAGAAAGAAAGAGTGATGGTGGTGTTGTCGATGATGATGATGATGATGAACATCTGCATATCAAGATGAGATGCAGATTTTTTAATATGTTGAATAATCTGGACTAATGTATTAAATGAAAAGATAAATGACCAAAATACCCCTGCACTAAATGACAAAATAGGCATCTCTCAACAGTCAAAAAGGGGGTTTTTTGGATTTTGGACTAAAATGGCAACAAAATGCAAACCACAGGGCCCTGGATGTAATAAGTTTGAGATTTGGACTAAAGTGGCAAAACTGGCCAAACCACAGGGACCAAAATGGCAGTTTACTCTATAATTTAAGTTGAAATATTAATTAATTTGACAAATAATTGTACAACTTGGAATAACATTAGAAACGTAACTCCAAAACATTAATACTAAGCAAAGGCACGACCCGTCTGCCTAAGAGACACTAGTACATTGTAGGTTGTGTTTGCTGACGAGATCGGAGTTACTAGTTCTGAAGACGCAATACAGTGAGTTCATGTCCCCCTTTTCTTTAAACTGTTTTGTTTATTTACTTCGGGGGTGAAATATATGTTACAAAAGGATTACATACAGATACTATGGGTATGGTTAGCCTAGGAAAAGAACCATAGATAATGTGATTGGGTAGGCGGATACTTGGGACCATTAATCCTCGTATAAGGACCGAGGGGCATGAGTGATAGATCTATTTCGGTGTAGCGAGCCCACACCCATGAGGACCAGGGTGGCCCATAGGGTGACTATGTCTTCCAGCCGGAAGCCCGATGCAACTTTGCTAGGTTAGAGTCTTCCTACACCGTCACACATATCAGTGGCATTGCAAACCATTGGTGATCTTTTCCTTGTTTGCTATCATACCGGGACATTCATACTTACACTGTTTACAAAGGTTTTATACATACTCACGAACACATGAACTCGCTCAACTTTTGTTGATATTTTTAAACTACATGTATTTCAGGAAACTAAGTGGATCTGGCAGGTGTATGCATGTGTTTCAAGCTGCGTTATAAATAAAAGATGTCATCCGAAGTCGTAGGGTTTAGGAGATGTATCTTACTCCTGGACGAGATACATGGTCCTAAGCTCGGATTTGGTTTAAGTTATGTGGTCGAGTCTTCGTGAACTCATTAAAATATGTTATGGTTTGTAACTTAAATTTGGTGTTAATGTTTCAGACAATTATGTTGTGTTATTTTAAAACTTAATCAATGGATGAACATCTTATGGTTTTATCATATAGCATTGTTATGATTGAATGCTATGGTATTAAGAAGTCACACCAATAACCACGCTTCCGCAATAGTCAGGGTGTGACATCCCCACCCCTTAAATCCTGCGCCCCTGTTTAATTCAACCGAAATTCTTATTCTTGTAGATAGTGGTTCCACCCACAATTTTATTTCCGATACTCTGGTTCAAGAGTTGAAACTCTCCTCACAACTGGTAGCCCCTTTCAGAGTCCAGATTGGGAACAATGATATTATTCGTTGTAACAAGGTGTGTAAGGGGAGGCGGGGTGGAACATTGAAGTTCCGTGATGGCCTTTTTCCATGAGTGATACACCACCGCCACCATCAAGTTCAACGAGTGATGGATTGTTTCCGTGAAGTTTTCCACGCGTTATGGGGTATTTTATGATAAATGGATGTGAGGGGGTGTGAGAGTTTATTGTTGGGTGTGATGAGTGAGTGATGACCACCGCCACTAAAAATAGGTTGTGAGTGATAGAATAGTGGTTGATGACATGACGGAACTTGATTGGATGTTTGTGAGTGATGAAATTCTATCACTAGTGACCACCCCCACTCCGCTAAGGAAATCTCTTTACATCTACCAGATGTCACTATTACACAAGACTTTTACCCATTTTCGATAGGAGGGGCTGATGCGGTTTTGGGAATACAGTGGCTTGCATAACTAAATATCGTCTAAGCTAATTGGAATGAAATGTTTTTAATTTTTTCAATTGATGGCAACAAATATAAGCTTCAAGGTGTAACATCGGGCCCTCAAAAGTCAGCTTCTTTCTTCCAGCATTTATTAGGCTACACGGTATGGGGTCGTCCCCCTACCGTCCCGGTCCGTCGCCGGTTTGAACACCGTACCGCCCGGTCCGTCGCCGTCCAGTCATCGTCCTCTCCGTCGGACTTTCGCCGTTCAGGACGGAGCAAAACATGTGGGCCCCCCTCTTTCTTCTCGCGCCGCTCCGTCACCCCCGTGCCGCCACCCCCGTCGCCGTCCATCCCTCCGTCACCCATACCGTGTAGCCTTATGTCTTGAACCTGAGGAAACACCTGCCATAGCAGCCTTCCTACAACCCTTATTAACCGAATTTCAGCAGGTCTTCCAAGAACCTACAACCTTACCTCCTTTTCGCTCTCACTATCACTCTATACCCATCTTACCAAATATTTCCCTCGCCCCTACCGCTACCTGTATGTATGTATTCCCAGAAGGCCGAAATTGAAAAACAGGTTGATGAATTGCTAAAGTCTGGTGCTTCCAACCCCGTGTCATTAGTTAAGAAGAGAGACAATACCTGGAGCATGTGTGTTGACTATAGAGCTCTAAATAGAGTAACAGTGGCGGATATAAAATATCCTATTCCTAACATTGATGAACTAATAGATGAATTACATGGTTTTTACGAAGTTGGATTTGCGAGCAGCGGGGTATTATCATATACAAGTTAATCCAAGGGATATTGAGAAGCCTGCGTTTAGAACTCACTCGTTTCACTATGAATTTAAGGTGATGCCTTTTGGGCTGACAAACTCCCCGGCCACGTTCCAAGCAGCAATGAATGACCTACTCCGCCTTTTTCTACGTATTGGTTTTCTTCGATAACATATTGATTTATAGCCGATCTTTAGATCTTCACTTAGAGCATTTGAAAAACCCCCCCTATTACTATTACATTACAAAAGCAGCAATTTTTCGCCAAGCTTTCAAAATGCTATTTTGGTCAATTTCTTGGGGCATGTTGTGACCACAAAGGGAGTGCAAGTCCATAATGAAAAGATCTCTGTTGTTTTAGCTTGGCCAATACCTACCAATGTGAAGGAAGTTCGTTGGTTTTTGGGCTTAACCGGGTGGGTATTACAAACGGTTTATTGGCATTATCGCCCGACCACTTAAAACTCTTACTAAAAAGGAGGGGTTCAAGTGGAATGAAGAAGCACTACATGCCTTTAATTAATGCCTTGGAACATGCATTGGTTTCAGCCCCTGTACTTGGCCTACCAGATTTCTCACCTGTTCGTAATTGAATGTGATGTTTCTTCGGATGGTGTGGGAGCTATTCTTACTCAACATGATCATCCCATCGCCTATTTTAGCAAAGGTTTTTCCCATTCAACTTGCTTCAAATCAGCATATGATCGTGAATTGCTTGCACTCGTACTCGCCGTTCAAAAGTGGAGTTGTTATTTACTTGGGTGACTTTTTTTTTCCAGACTGATCATTTTACCTTAAAATTCCTATTAGAGCAGCGGGTAACTACCAACAAGCAACAACGTTTACTATTAAAATTGATGCCATATGATTTTTCCATCATTCACAAACCTGGGAAAGATAATAAAGGAGTTGATGCACTTTCTAGAAGTCCCCATTCTGCCGAACCTTTACCTTTAGCGGTTCCTCATTGTTTTGAAGTGGCTGATATTCATTCAACAAGGGCTGTTGCATGACCCATTTACCAGCAACATTTTGCAGCAGTTAGCTTCTGATCCAAATTCCATCCCCGGTTACTCGATGGTGGGACCCAACTTGTTTTATAAAGGTCGTTTAGTTGTTCCAGATATTGCTGATTTGAGAAACAAGCTCCTGCATTCTACTCCTATCGGAGGTCATGCTGGCTTTCTTAAAACACTTCCACGGCTCTCTCTACACTATTATTGGCCACCATTAAAACAAGATGTGCGAGTTTTTGTCTTGTTTGTCAACAAAACATATACGAAACTCTTACTCTAGCTGGGTTGTTACAGCCTTTACTAAAGTTTGGGAGGACATTTCCTTGGATTTTGTGGTGGGTCTTCCCCCTTCCAACAGATTTGACACGATACTGGTTGTCGTGGACCGCTTAAGTAAATATGCCCACTTTTTACCGTTATCACAACCCTTTACTGCCAAAACTGTTGCAGACTTGCAGCCCTCTTTTGCAAAGAGATTGTTCGTTTGCATGGCTTTCCTCGATCCATTGCTTCAGAAAGGGATGTCGTTTTTCTCAGCAATTTTAGGCAGGAGCTTTTTCGGCTCAGTAAAACCAAGCTCAAGATGAGAAGTTACCATCCGCAAACGGAAGTTCTTAACCGTTGTTTAAATATCTACGTTGTTTTGCTCATGAACAGCCTACTAAGTGGAGTTCGTTTATTGCGTGGGCTGAATATTCATACAACACCGAGTTTCACTCAGCTACAGGAACTACTCCATTTAAGGTAGTTTATGGTCGGACACCCCTTCTCTACATCCATATGTAATTGGTGAAATAAACAACGCTTATCTGGAATCTCAGTTAGTTACTCAGGATGACATGTTGAAATTATTGCATCAGAACCTCCTAGAGCGAGCTCGGAATCTTATGAGGTCACAAACAAACTCCAAGAAATGGGATTAATCTTTTGAGGTTGGTGACGTTTTCCTGAAAATCCAACCCTATCGACAACAGAGCTTGGCTAAACGTCGATATGAAAATTTGTCTCCACGTTTTTTTGGCCTTATCGCATTTGCAAGAAAGTGGGTCCAGTAGCTTATGAGCTGGAGTACCACCTGAGTCTCGTATCCATCCTGTCTTCCACGTTTCGATACTTAAACCTGCTCGGGATCAGCTGCCCACAACCCCTCTTGCCCCATTGCCTATTACACTAGACTGGGAGTTTGATGTTTATCCTCACGCAGTGCTGAAATTGCTTATTTCTTGGCAGCATCGACCACTGTAGGAAGCAACTTGGGAGAATTATGATCTGTTGATAGCTCAATTTCCTTCCTTCGACTTGAGGAGTGAGGACAAGTCGTTTTTCTAGGAGGGTAGTGATGATACGTACCCATTTCAAGGCCCAAGCCCAAAACCAAGAAGAGATCCAATCGATTGTTGGGCTGAGCCTGGACCCATATGCTAAGAAGAGTGGCTGAGTGGGGCGGTTACCCAGCAGTTAGCGTCTCTTTTTGGAGACTAGTTTATAGGATCGCATATTTCATTGTTTTTCTGTTTTTTGTTCAGTGTTTTTCAAGTATTGTTTTGTTGGAGATTGGCCCATCTCGAATCGGGCCGACTTTTGTAACCTGTTGTTTAATTCCATCAAAGCGGTCCTAGTTGACAATAACAGATACGACATCATGGAATATGGTGACATGATCTAGATTGCAACAGCCTTGGCTATTACCATGGCAGCAAGACAACGGTAAGAGAAAATTGAATAAAACTTATATGTACATGCAATGCCATCTCCGAGACAGGGTGAAGTATAAGAAGAGAGAAAGTCGTCAACACAAGACCGGCGACCAACTAAGATGTAGATGTGCTTGCAGCTTAGAGTTTTCCCATTTGGTCTCAACAATTTATGATCAACGGAACTTGAGAGTTTGTTTTTTTATCTGGTCTAACAATTTACCATTTTGGTATCTAACTTTGTGGTTTAATATTCAAATTATCAGCAAATGTAAGGAAACTTATTGAATGATTGTAATTGTGCAAAACCCTTTAAATAAATCTTTTTAGCAAATGTCATCACGAAGTTACAGATACTTTGAACACAAATCTCTTTCAGAAAGAAAAAGCAATTGGATCATACCACCATGATTTGCCCTACAATTATGAACTTTTTAGTCATAAAAAAAACCATGTTACTGAACTTTATGCTAAAAACGTAAGGCAGTGTGGTTATGCTTCAGTGCACTTGGAGATCGCGATCACGTTAAAGTTCATTGAGTTTGGATTTTTGGCTATCATTCCTTTGATCACTTTAGCAGCATCCTGCAAAACAAAAAAAAACAAAAAAAAACAGTTGACTTTACGTGTTGCAATTTGCTAGTGAATAAGAAACAAACACTTCAGAAAAACAGAGATTCTGAACAAGTCGATATGGATGGAAGGATTTGAATAATACAAGTGACTTTCAACATTTTGACCTGTTTGATTTTTGGCTATTGAAGATTAAACAAGTTCATAGTAACCAAAAGTGACCATAAATGAAACAAAGTTATTAGTCGTAAATCAATTCATGGAAGCAAAAGCCCACTAGTAGCCTAGTATGGTTAAGATACACTGTAGGCAGGCTCTAAGCTTTTTTAGTTATTATCAAGTTAGGCTGATATTAGGTGCCAATTTTGACCCGTTTATTTATGTATATGCTGGTTTGTTTTAATCTCAAACAGGTTAAATAAAAAAATGAGTTCAAAGCTAGGGAGTCAAAGGTGTAACGCAATGAATAAAAAATATATATTATAACCTATAGGAATAGAAAATTAACACTACTCCCCTAATATAATATAATCATAAAAAATATCTGACATAATTTGCAACTAAACTCCACCAACCAATATCAAAATTTTAGAAGTAATAAAAATCCATACAAGAATACTTTTTTATGCAATATAGCACATTAAATACACACTCTGAAGCCCAACCAAAAAAGCTATTTTCAAAGCCCAACCAAAAATAGGAAGCCCAAACCCATGTTGACTCTTAAACTGAAGATTTTTAAGATCCAATGTATGGTATAAAATCGGACAAAGTTTTTGGCCCAATCTTAAATAATCCTAGCAAAACTCTTTGAATTCAGTGGTGTTTTGAGCATCTGAAGAGATATTGCATAAAATATCAAAAGTTACCTGCAATAAGGTGGTTGGTGAAGATGGGCCATGTGAAACTGGTGCAGTTCTCCTTCCGTCAAGCTCATATAATTGCCCTGCAAATTATTAATTTACTTGCAGAACCACAACTGATATGAGAACTGTAAAATATAAAATGATTTCGCTTGATGATTAATTAATTTTCCTCCTTTCTCTTCTCCTCTATCTCTTCCTCAGAGTTGTTAATGGCAAACAGCGGACGATAGTGACAAGCTACCTATACGCTACGCAGAGATAGCGGGCACTATTCTATGTTTAGCAATACACTAGAAGAAAACTTTAGAAATCTTTTATATGTATATTTTATCAAAATACGCTGTTTTTATATGTGTATTTATATAAGAAAAAAAATCCCGCTATTTTATATGTATATTATCGCTATTTATATTAAAAAAAAACTATAATCCCGCTATGTTCACGCTATGGAGGCGCCAAAATCAGATTGTGACCAATTAACAAAAGTGCTCTTCCTCGTAACAAGTTTCATACACATGTTTAGATCATAGAATTATAGTGACCCTACACATGTGTAGTTGTTTAGAACATAGCTATTAGAAGCGCACACCTGGTGTGACTAGGCTTTGATTTCCTAGGCGATGGTTCAGTTTTTTTATATTCAACACTTTATTATTCAGCTTCTCCACAATTTAAGCTTCCACAATACCGATTAAAGGTTCAATCATCCAGATTTCTATCCAGTTTTGGAATTGATGCTTTATTGAACTTTTGGTACTTTGAACGTTTCGTTATAAAAGTTTTGGAATTACATTTAAATCACTATTTTAGAGCTTTTGGTACTAATTAGATTTCCAATTCCAAAACATTTCCTACTTTCCAATTCCTATTGGGTGCGTTTGGTTCGCAAAATGTTTTGGACTTGGAAAATGAATGAATTGGATTTGGAATTTAAACATTTCAATAGGAATTGGAAATCGTTGGAATTGGAATCTCAATTCCATTTTTGGAATGTTTGGTTGTCAAATGAATTGGAATCTGTTACCCCGGTCCCCGGCCCCCACCACCACCGGTTCGGGTCGAAACGGTTCGAGACAAAACTGTTCGAGTTGAAATGGTGCAGTTTTGAAACGGTTCGGGTCATTGAAGGTCTAAACGATTCGGGTCGAAACGGTGCAGTTTGAAACAGTACGGGTCTAAATGGTTCCAGTCTAAACGGTACGGGACAAAGTTATCGATAGCGAATAGCGGTCAATAGCGATAGACAACCTATATGCTACATAGCGATAGCGATGAAATAGCGCCCGCTATTTCGTGTTTAGCGATAAGGTAGTAGATAATTTAAAAAAGAGTAAATTGCAATTTTACCCCCTGAGGTTAGGGGTGATTGGCACTTTTACCCCCCCTAACGAAATAATTGCAATTTTACCCCCCACTGTTTGCTGTTATGTTGCAACCTTACCCCCCGGCTTCAGTTTTGTTGACTAATCTGTTGACTTGGGAGGGTATTTTGGTAATCTTACCCTATATTTATTATTATATTATTATTTTTATTATTATTGTTATTATATATATATATATATATGAACATTAGTGGTTCTTCTTCAATATCTCTGAAGGAGACAGAGGAGGTTCACCATCACAACCACCGCAACTTCACCACCACTGCCACCACAATAATCACCACCACCACCACTGCCACCGCCATTCACCACCACAACCACCGCAACTTCCGCCGCCACACAACCACCACCACAACCATCCGGAAGGAGACAGAGGTGGTTCAATGGTCGCCGGAGTGGATGACCGGAGACGGAGATGGAGCTGTTGTGACGGTTGACAGGCAACTCCGGTCATCTTCTCCGAATTGGCTACATCTTCATCAGTAAGTAACTTACGACATCTTCTCCGAATTGGCTACATCTACATCTTCATCAGTATGTAACCAAAAGTGGGATTTGATTATATTATGGAATTTGAAGTGTTTACATGGCTGAAACCAGATTCAGCATACAATTTTTGTATGGGATAATTGTGTAAACATAATTTACACTTGTTTTGTTTTCCAGAAACTAATAATATGATTGTAAAATTCAATCATACTTTCAATTTTGTTATGTTAAACATAACACAGAATGGATTTTTAAATTGCATTTTTTGGAGGAGAATTGAATTGTTATCATGTTTTGTTCATTCTTACTAGTGAATTGTTATCATGTTTTGTTCATTCTTACTAGTGAAATTTGTGTACTTTGAAATTGTGATGTTCTGTTAATCTGATCATATTATTTTTAAATTGCATTTTTTTGAAAACTACTTCCAGTTCACATAATGTATATATGCGTGGGCGCTCGGGGGGCAAAAGTGAAAGTGCACTAATTTTAACGTTATTTTACTAATTTCGTGAAAATAACGTTAAAAGAGGGGGACGGTTAATCATGCATCATGTGGTGGCGTTGATAGCCAAAAGACAAGGGGGTGCATGCACTAATCGGCGTTTGTCTCAATTGCTGAGTGTTATGTGCCTTATGTCCAAGGCTTGATGCAAAACCACAATCGAGCCGGGGGTCTCATTGGAAGCAGCCTCTCTATTCCTATGGGGTAGAGGTAAGGCTGTCTACATCTCACCCTCCTCAGACCCTACCTTAGCTTTGCTATTGGTGGGATATACTGAGTATGATGATGATGATGATGATGACTTCCAGTTCACATGGTTAATGATTAATAAACTTTCAAGAAATGTGCAATTTGGGTGCAGATTGCATAGCAATTGTCATACTCTGTTTCAGGTAACTCATTTTCGATCATTTTGTGTTTGATTTCCCCCAAACTCCTACACACTCTGTTTCAGGTAACTGTTGTTTGATTGTTGATTATTTTGGTTCTTCAATATAAACATTTATATCATAATTCATCAGTTCATTCAATCATTCAGTGCATTTGTTCAAGTATCTATATTGCTGAAAACAATTAGCATGAATCATCATCACCTTTATCACTAAAAACAATTAATGGATTCAAACGTCGAGCAACAGAGTGAACCGCCTTTGAAATGGTCGGAGTGGTGGCAGTGGTGGCAGTGGTGGTGAATGGCGGTGGTGAATGGTGGTGGCAGTGGTGGTTGTGGTGGTGAATGGCGGTGGCAGTGGTGGTTGAGGGTAGTGGCTGGAGGTGGCAGCGGTGGTTGTGGTGGTGAATGGCGGTGGCAATGGTGGCAGGGGGTAATATTACAAAGTAAACAACACACAGGGGGTAAAATAAAAGGGTAAAATAGTCATTTCACCACCAAGTCAACAGATTAGTCAACAAAACTGAAGCCGGGGGGTAAGGTTGCAACATAACAGCAAACCGTGGGGGGTAAAATTGCAATTATTTCGTTAGGGGGGGTAAAAGTGCCGATCACCCCTAACCTCAGGGGGTAAAATTGCAATTTACTCTTTAAAAAATAAAAAAATAGCTATCCATATTATATATATGTATTTTATAATGTTAATTTTGTACTTTTTATGTATAAATTAAAAAGTTTAAGGACCAAATGTAAACTATTGAAGATAGAGGGGGTTAAATGTTTAAATAGACAAACTATCTTTACACTTTTTAAGTAAAAAGTTACAAGTTTTAGGGACTGAATGTAAACTAATGAAAGATAGAGGGGTTAAATGTTTAAAAACCTAAACTTATAAAAACCCTAAAAAGCCTAAAAGACACATATACGCAGCCGCTGTCTTGTTCTTCCCCCCCTTTTTCCTGGTTTCCGGCTGAAAGCAACACCGTCACCGGAATTTGTCACCAGGTTTCACGTCGGAAGTCGCTATATCGTCGATATAAGGTCGATATGTACCTTGTAGCGGCATATGGCCGCCACGCCACGCTATTCGCTATAGCGGTCGCCATAGACGCTATTGATAACTATGGTACGGGATGTAAAGGTTTGGGCCGAGACGTTACGGCTCGAACCCGTTTGGGTCGAAACGATTGCGGGTCAAAACAGTGCGGGTAGAAACAATGTGGGTTGAAACTGTGCGGCTCGTTGGCGGGCCTGGTCGGGTCAAGACGGTGATCGGGAGGTCGGGCATGATGGGTGGTTACGGGGTGCTGGATGCGAGTATGCGACAACGTCAACCAGTCAATGATTCCAATGAATTTACTTGAATTCCTTTACATGTAGCTAGGATTTTGAAGTCCTTTAGTTAAAGGAATTTGGAGTAATTCATGCGAAATTCCAATTCCAATTCCTTTGTCAACCAAACACATGAAGATTGGAATTGAGATTCCAATTCCAACAAATTATGTGAACCGAACATCTTAAGAGTTGGAATTCACATTCCAATTCCACTGAATTCCAGCGAACCAAACGCACCCTAAAGGTTATAAAATAAGTTTTATTTAATTTATTTGAAGAATAGTATTATTTTTCAATACATAACATATTTTATTTTATTTTTTCATTTAAGTGCTACTCCTCTGGTGTGCGCATTAAGTGTGCCTAGCGCCCTTGACAACTATGGTTTATAATACATGAATACACAAATTTACGCACATATACGTATATCAATTTAAGTATACTCACATAAACATGATGTATTTTGATAGTCATGTTATAGAATCTTAAATAAATACACAAATAAATTGGTTCTCATAGTTCTTGCATTATTTATGGTTCCATAATGAGCCCTCCACTAGAGAGAGAGAGAGAGAGAGAGATGTTTACCATTGACACATGCAAAACAGATGAAATGATCATTCACATCGTCAGAAGCCTGCATAAGAAAATGTGGATTTAAAATAAATGTAACCGTCTTTTACAACAAATTAACCAACGCTAAACCAGATTCACCAAACTTTAAGTAGAACTTCAAAGTATCCTTATTAAACCAATAAACTAAAACTTGATTGGCCACTTCACTCGAATCAACAATGAAAAAGTTGCTGGTAAAATCATTAATTATTGTATAAATGTAACCATAATCAAAAAGGGATTATTCAGAAACTTCAACTCACCTCAGTCTCACCAGCAGCTACTGCATCTGAATGTGCAACTTCCATCTCTCTATCATTCTCAAGATAAAGAGCACGCTGTACACAAAACAAAAAACACATATCACATAAATAAAAAAGAGCAGCAAAACATAAAGTTTAATCATTTCACACCATCAAAAGTAAGTTTATATAAAATAATACCTCCATTGGATCCATGTTGGCAGTAGATTTGTAAAATCTGTCCAAGAATGAATTCTCAACTGGAAAAAAACATATTATGTTGTTTATATATAACGTAGGGTATGAATAAAGTTTGAACTGAAATGGTACCAAGTTTTATCTCTGAGGTGATATTGCCTATAGCATGAAGAAGTCCAATTGTTCCACATGCATTTCCTACTGTTTGTCTCATGAAGTAAACTCCATCACAAGGATCCTGCAGTCACATATGAAAATAAACAAGACTACGTAAAAATGTCTTTAACTATAAATATAAGTTGTTATTGTAACTTTTGATTAGTGCTACCTGTTTATTACAGTCCTTCTGTAATCTTTCTTGTTCGCTCTGAAAATATGTAAAGTAAAAACAGTTAATCAGTATGTACATAGAACATGAAAAAAATGTTTAGGGAACAAACCTCAGGTGTGATAGGGTAAAGAAATAGCACAGCAAGTACTGGCTTCGGGACCATTTCCAAGAGTTCTTCATCCAATCCATAAACATCATTGCATTCTGCCTCACCTGGGGGAAGACCAAGGCCCCAAAGAAACTATACAAATATAAATGTTTAAACTTTAAACTCAATATAGAGCGCTTTTAAATGAAAAACAGTAATACCAATTAGCAGATGCAAATCTAAACTAACTCATTCATAAGACACCTCATTATTAGACTAAGTGATATAGTATAGGAACTAATGTGTAATATGGTGTTCTATATAAACACAACTTATGTAACCCTAATAGTATCATTACAATCCAATACAATATTACCAAGTTTATCTCTCATGAATTACTTTTTTAAAGCCAAAGTGAGTTTGACTCCCCCATTGTACTTATGAAAAAGAAAGATGGAACTTGAAGATTGTGTGGAGCACAAAAACTCAAATCAATTTCCCATTCACATAGTGGAAGAAATACATGGAATCCATTTGTTCATAAATTCAGATTTAAAATTGGATATCATATCAGTGAATTCAGATGAAAGAGACTTGTCAATAATAAAACTGCTTTTAGGACCCCAGGAGGGTGAATTTGTTGTCTTGCCCTGTGGGCTATCTAACACCCCAACAACATTCCCAAAACTCATGAATTCAGTCTTCAAACCATTTTTAGAAAGTTTGTAATAGTGTTCTTCGATGACATCCTCATTTACAGCAGAAAAGGGGAAAAGCACTCAAAGAATCTCATATTGGTCCTACAAACGTTAAGAGAACGTTTCTTGTTTGTCAAGTGTACATCTGAAAGCCACCCAAGTAAATTATATTGGTGGTGTGGTTAGTGGCACAGTCAATTAGCCTCCACCGAAACCGTATCGGCGTATACGATATTTAATTAGGTTTCCTAGGCCTTAGGGATATTATAAAAGGTTCTATGAGATTTATGGGATCTGTTGGAAAACATTATCGATGAACTTTTTTTATTAGAACTGAAGCCTCCGGGGTGGGTATGGGACCCTTCCTAACCATCTAATTACCTTCGTCAACAAAGCCCTAGGTTCTAACCATAGTTATCAAAAGCGCTCGCTCTTCCCGCCTACGCGATATTTTTGGGCGAGTCGACCTACCTGCGCTTCTCCCTCCTAGGGAAAAAAAGCCACGTGATTTTTTTTAAATCCTATCTTATATATAAATATATACCGGATTAAAGTTAAGAGAAATCCTATCTTTTTAACTATTTGTTTGGAAATTATATCTCAATCAAATCAAATCTTATATATTTTTAAAAAATATATTTAAATTTTAAAAAAGTTAAAAGATATCATATCTTTTTATTGAATAAATCATGTTGTATATAACAACCTCTGTAAACAAACGTTTTCTTTTTATGACATAAAAAGGGATGAAGATGTAATTGCTTGGGTCTAAACTACTTGCTTTATACACTACCAAATTCCATGTGTCCATTAAAACCAAAAAGATAATTAAACAAACTGTCAACTTGTTTAAAAATACCCTTGGTCTGAAATACTCCCAAATGCCCTAACAATCTACAAATAACATGACCAAATGACGGTTATTTACATCATCTTATTTGCTGAGTGTTGTTTTTTGGAAGTACATAATCATTTTTAGTGTGTGTATGAAAATAAGTGCATACACTTGCTGCTTATTAAAGAGCGTTTTTCGATCTTATGAGGATTCTGCAGTATATTTTCGACCTTAAGAAGATTCATGATGATTTTGGTTTTATTATAAGGATTATGGTATTCGAATACTTTTGGAACTTGAAGAAAGTGTTTTTTTCAATACATAATATTATTATTTTATGTTTTATTTGCTTGCGCTTTTTTTCTCAGGCCCGCGCTTTTTTTGCGCTTCTCGCCTAGGCTACAGGCCTATGCGCCTAGCGCATTTGATAACTACGGTTCTAACCATATACAGTGAGTAAGAGCTTCTAGCCATACCGAGAGATGGAAACGGTACTTACCTTCATTGTTGGAAAAGAACTACAGAAAGGGCAAAATTGTTGGGAAGGCAAATATGCAATACAGTGTAGGTAATCAGGAATCAGGATATAGTAAAAGGTGGTGAAAACTAGGTGGTTGATGCTATCTGGGTCTCGTTACTTGTCAAGCTATATCATTTGTTTACCAGCTCAAAAGATAATTTAAGGGATGGGAAACTACACTGCAGGAAAGATAATTTCCGATCGAGACCTCATTTTCATCAGTAATTTCTGGAAGGAACTCATCAAACCTCCTTACCTACCATCCCCAGTCATTAACCAAACTAAAGTGCTGAACAAAAAACTTGAGACTTATTTAGGTGTTTTTAGATTAGGTAAACCTACTTCTTGTGCGCAATGGCTCCCCCACTAGTTCCATATTGGTAGAATACCTCAAACCATATCTCCATACCAGGACCTATATAAGCAACCTCCACTAGATTACATCCCCTACCAAGCAAGTATTACCACCCTAACCAAAAAGTGGATACCCTTTTCTGTGTGAGACAGGGAGAGACTACCATTCAGTCCAAGTCCAATTTAATGAAGGAACGCCATATGATTGAGCTGCATGCATAGGAGTGAAAGACAGTTTGCAATTAGTGATTGCGTTAATTAATAATTACAACCATATTAGCGGCACTCATTTGCTAGTTGCCAAATGATCATATTATATAAACCTAACGTTATTAAAAGGGTGGGTAAAGCAGCATACAAGCTGGGGCTACCCCATAGAGGCAAGATCCATGATGCATCCCTTCTCAAGAAGAAAGTCGGAACTCATCAAACTGACCACACTTGACCAACTATCACTGAGTCTGGTGAGTTCAGGCTGCTATCCATGGTTTAAAAATCGGTAAAAAAACATGTATGAGGCGCGCGGCGCGCCTCATGGGGTTATGTTTGTATGTACGCCTCTAACGGCCGAGGCAGCAAGAAAACGTGCACCTCATGGGGTTATATGTGTTTTTGATGTTTTATTTTAGACTTTCTGTTTCAATTGCTATATTTTTTATAAGATAAATAACTTTTATATTTATTTTTTAATTCTGCCTCGGGCTTACACCTCATGAGGCAAAGAGAAAATGCCTCAAGGCTCGATTCCAGTCTTTTAAACCTTGCTGCTACCTTTCAAAGTTTATGACAAAAGAATGGTGAAGACTGAAGAGGTAGAATAAAATTACAAAAAAGGTACTGGTTCAATAGACAAACACTGAAGTAGAAGACAAAACTTGGGAGGAGTATATTAGATTTCAACAATGAATTTTAAACTCTTAAAGACACATGTTAGGCCTTCCAGAAGACACATGTGCGCAAGATGAAGGCAGTGTTGGAGTTGTTGCCTTTGGCCCACTTGGGCTAGCCGTAAATTAGGAAAGAAAGGAGAAGGGACCGGCCAGCCCTAGGCGCGAGGCGCATCAAGGCGCAAGCCTTGGCGCCTTAGGTAGCCCGAGGTGCTCTTTTTACAAAAAGCCCCAAAAAAAGCGCATTTTTTGAGGTTTTTCAGGCCTGAGGCGCGCGCCTCATGTACATAGGGTATTTTTATGCTGTTTTTAAGCATCAAACTGTTGTGCAATAGGTTTTTTAGCTTGTACTTATGGGTAAAATCATATATAAACCTTATTTATAGCTATAATTTGGATAAGAGATACTAAAAACCTATAGGATATATATAAAAAATTATATAATCACTTTGCGCCTCGGGTACGAAAAGCCCGCCGCTTTTGCGCTTTGCCTCGGTTTTAGACCTCGTCGCTTTTGTGCGTCTCTCGCTTTTTAAAACCAAGGCCCTAACCCTAATGGGCCCAGTTTCCTTAGCATCTTGTTTAGTAAGTTTAGCAAAGGGTTAAACCCTAATTAGCTAGTCTATAAATATATCTCTTGTACTTTTTACTTATAATCACTCAATAAAATATAAACCCTAGTTGCCCCCGTGGACGTAGGTTACACCAAGGTTTAAAAGAACGGAAACGAGTTTCGAGGCATTTTCCCTTTGCCTCACGAGGCGTAAGCATTGAGGCGAAACGAGTCGTAAGGCCGAGGCGGTATTAATAAATAGATATAAAATTATATATATTATAAAAATAATAATACTAACTAATTTCATCATCAGATTCATCAAAATCATCAAAAACATACATAAAAAAGACATGAAATGCTTGAAATCGACACAAAAAGTCAAAAACAACTATGAAAATCCCATGAGGCGCACCTAAGGCGCAGCCTTTCTTAGCGCCTCAGCCCATCTGAGGCGCATATGCAGTAAAAACCCCATGAGGCGCGCCTCAGACTCGTTTTTTGGCCGTTTCGCCTTGAGGTGCACGCCTCAAGCGTTTTTTAAAACCATGGGTTACACTGTGACCAAACCACGGAAATCCCGTGCCTTCTTTATTGCTTTCGTTTATTATTTGTGTGTGCTCTAATCCTAACAGGCAGTAGAGATGAGGATGCTGAGGTGGATGTGCAGGCACACAAGGGTAGACCGGATAAGAAATGAGGGTTTTAGGGAAATTTTAAGAGTGGCTAGTATATCAGATAAGATAAGAGAGGAGATGCTAAGATGGTTTGAGCATGTGAAGAGGATGCAGACAATGGCGCAAGTTTAGGTGGACCCAAATTGACTTGAGATATGCGGATTAAACAAGACTTGCTAGAGTTGCACCTCTCTGAGGACATGGTCCAGGATAGAACTTTGTGATGACGTAGGATTAAGGTCAAAGACTTTTAAAGATGGGTGCAGATGTGTCCTAGCTTTATCTTAGGGGTTAAATATTCCTACACTTTAGGTGGACGTTGCATGTGATTGTATACTCGCGCATATATGCTGTCTTATGATGTTATATTTGCTTCTATTTTTTACCACGTTACTCTTTCACCACTTTTTTTGTTTTTGTTATTGGTAGTTTTCTATTTCTATATTTCTAGTTATGTATGTTTGTTTGTCTGTTGTCCCAGTAAGAGCCAGAGTCTGGAAGCATCTTCTCTATTCTCAGGATAGAGGTAAGGTTTGCCTACATCCCCAGACCCTACCTAGCTTTGCTGTATGTGGGATTGACTAGGTACGGATGTAGTTTGTTGTATTTCAACACTCTTGGCATTTTGGGAAACTCTCAACCTTGCTATCACGAATACTTGAGGTAAACGGCAGTTAAGAAAATATGCAAGTGCTGACTGCAGAATGAACTTACCCCATAAACATACAGTAACTACTAATAGCTATGCTAAATCAACAACATATAGACAAGCACCATCTGCATGATCTTAGAACTATAATAAATCAGCCTCCAAATCACAAAAGATCTTATGAATCATATAGTCCATACATGAGGACACTGAACCCTAATGAATGTATCAAGGTAATCAACTGGACTTAGTTCATATAATGAGTCCAAAATGATAAACCCTAATTTCTCATTCCAAATCCTATGTTAACGAACACCATAAGATCCTACCAGATAAAAGTTATGCCTGATTATGAAAGGAAAGCAAACAAATGGCGAAATATAGACGGAGAAGAAACCTGGTTCATAACATCGGGGTTTGCTTCGAGTGGAAGCCATCTTTTAGCAGAACGAGCAGTTTCCGCCATTGTTGATTGTTGGAGGTTTGTTCAATATGGAGGAGAATATAGTAGTAGCGTGTAGAATGAGAATCGAACTAGAGCAATGCTTTTGTATTTTGCACTCAAGTTCGAAATAACATACAAGCAACTATTTTGAAATTCCAACTCAACTCTACACTCAAGTTCAAAGTTATCTCCGGTGTTTGGACGGTCTACGGATTAATCGGGATTAAGCAGATTGAACTTTTATGTATAATCTCACACATTTATATAAGTATAGAGTTAATTTTATACATTTTATATATAAATATACAAGTTTGGGAACCATATGTAAATTAATGAAAAGATAGAGGGGTGTTATATGTTAAAAGCCCAAACTTATTAAAACCTAGAGTAAACTACAAAAATCGTCATTTATGTTGACACCAGATTGCAAATTATGTCATTTGCCTTCAATAATTACAAAAAACGTACTCTATGTTTACAAACTCTTGCACATTATGTCATTTGGCCATAACTCAGTTATTTTTCATTGTTAAATCTGACCAAGTGGACCCCAAATGAGGGTATTTTTGTCATTTTACCCAAAATACTAAAATAGTAAAATAAATAAATTAGATCCCCTCTCTCTCCTCTCATTCTCTTTCTCTCTCTCTTCACACACTCTATCCCTCTCTCTAACTTTCACAGCCAACCAAGAATCATCTTCAATCATCTTTGAGATCTTAAATTGTTGAAGAAACAAATGGTGTAGAACCCAGCACAGAACCTAAAAATTAAGTATCCTAATAATCATCTTCAGTTTGTTCCTTAACAATTTGAGAGAAATTGATGGGGTTGGAATTTGGGGTTGTTGAAAGACCCGTTCAAAAAATTCAGAAAAAAGCACATTTTCACCACCACAACTTACCACCATCGCCTGCCATTAGCACCACCTGTCAACAACAATCGTTGCCACCATAACTTACCACCACCTTCCGCCGACCACAACCATCTCCTTCCCTTCCAGATCACCGAAACCACCACCCCTTCCCTTCCAACACCCATTCAAAACCCTAACCATCCACCACCAGCACCTTGAAACCTTAGCGTCGCTGGGTAGCGAACCACCACCTATAACCATCGTTCGCTTTGACATCATCGTGATAGACACACATTCTATTTCTCTGGTTTCTAAGTATGGAGGTGGTATTGCGATTGTGGTGGTTTGAGGATTTTTAGGGTTTTAGGTCGTGTAGAGTGGATGGTGTGGTGGAAGGTTGTGGCGGTGGTTGGTAGGTGGTGGTGGCAGGTTGTTGTGGTGGTGGCTGATGGTGGAGGTTGAAAGAGATGATGGTGTTGTTTGGTAGATGGTTGTAAGAGAGAGATATCGTTTGTGTGTTCTAGATAGAGATATTATCTTTTTCAATTTATATTTTTTTATGTTTATTAATCTGAGTAAATGGGGTAAAATGACCAGAATACCCTCATGTGAGATCTATGTGGTCAGATTTAACGTTAAAAACAAACTAGGTTAGGGCCAAAGGACGTGACCTGCAAGGTTTTGCAAACGTAAGGTATGTTTTTTGTAATTATTGAAGACAAAGGACATAGTTTGCAATCTAATGTCAACATAAAGGATGATTTTTGTAATTTACTCTAAAACCTAATACCTTACCCACATTCATCATACGCCGCTCTTTCCGACTTTTCATCTTTCATCAGATACCAAAACAAAACACAAACCCTAATCCCTAAATTTGCTTCATCTAAACAATTATATCTTCAGTGGCGTTCGATTTTGAACAATGGATACGGATGCAAGTCTGATTTTGGTTTGAATCGAGGTAAGCATTCATTCCAGTCGATAGATTTGGTCTGATTTTGATCCATTATGATCCAAGTTTGACCTGTTTTTTTTTACCGATTAGTCCCATTTCAAACGATTTTTGACCGATTTTGACTTTTAGCGCCTAAGTTGACCGATTTGGTATAATCCGGGCAGTGGACCTCCGATTAGCGCCAAGGCGCCGATTTATTGGCCGCCTAATCCAATTTCTTCAACACCGATTATTTCCTTGTTAGAAAGGCTTAGAAGAGTATTCTTTTGGGTGGTTTGGAGGAGAAAGCGAAAGCGAATTGGATAGCGTAGGAAAAGGTGGCGGGTCTTATAGAGTATGGTGGGTTAGGGTTCGGTTCACTTAGAGAGGCGAACTTGGCAATGCTCACAAAATGGTGGTGGCGGTTCAAAACTAAGAAAGTAGGACTTTGGAGGAAGGTGGTTTGGGCTATACACTATAGTTCTAGATCCTGGACCTCCATCCCAGCAAAATTTTCCATTCCTGGGCCATGGAAACAGATCTTCCATATTTCTTAGAATTTCTCGGATGCTAGGCTGAAATTAATGGACCAGATTGTTGGTGTGATAGGTTGTGGAACCGAAATTTCTTTCTGGATTGATACCTGGTTCGGGTAGCTTCCATTGTGCAGCCTTTTCCTAGCTTTATTTATGGCTGAAAATGATAAACTTTATTGTGTGGCTTCTCGGATCCAAAATAAAACGAGCGGGGACAGTTTTAATTGGAGCCGGAAACACCATATTGTCGAACAAGCTGAATTTTGTGAACTAAATGAGCTCTCCAGTCTGCTACAACAGGTGGCGTTATCTGAAAATAAAGATAGATGGCGGTGGGCACTTCAACCTTCAGGGGAGTTCACGGTTATAGTATAGAAAAATGCATTCGGATCCATAATAGAGTGGTTCCAGAGTATGTGTTTCAGTGGAATAACTGGGTACCGAAGAAAGTTGGTATAGTGGTATGGAGGGCGGAGGCCGAGAGACTGCCTACTCGAAAGGCGCTGCAGTCTAGAGGTATTCAAATTGCTTCTGATTTATGTGTCTTGTATGGCGACTACCCGGAAAATGTGACCACATATTTGTGTCTTGTGTTTTTTCCCAAATGGTGTGGCAATTAATTGGGCAGTGGTGTAAAATACCCTTTGTCACACCCCGACCGCGTAAAACAACAAATCGCGGCGGAAACATCGGGGCGTGTTGCGACAGAATTAATTGTCTCATAACCATGGCATACAAAGTTTTATTTATTTATTAAACAAGGGTGTTTCATTGTTTCAAACAGGTAATTAAAGAGTTCAGAACATGATTAAACATAGTCTATCTTCTTTTAAAGTTTCTAAGGCACAGGTCCGCCCTAGTATCATGATCAACATCCTACGGAAAAGCACCTGAAAACACATGTGAAAATAGGTACGTCAGCATAAAAATGCCTGTGAGATACATAGGTTTTGTGAAAATAAGATTCATGACTTATGTTTGAGAAAATGTTTAGTCATGAACCTTGTTATTTGCTTTGTCTTGTAAATCATTTGAAAACAATAAGATCAGATGATATGTATAAGTAATTGTCAGGTTAAATAGATAACCATGTAAAAATGTGTTTGTATAAGATAAGTTGTTTGTAAATCAATGTCTTGTGAAAAGCATGTTATTTGTATAAAATGTTCTATGTCTCAAACTGAAATGATTCAAATAACGTTACGCCATGTAATACCATACAAACACTTATATATAGGAAGTACCAGCGGCGTATCCACCATGCTTGTATCATATTACACACGCATCGTTAACTTAATCACTTAATCAAACCAAACCAACCAATGTAAGAGGTCTATGTTTAAACCATTTGTCAATGTATTGAATAATATGTCAAAGTGTTCATGTCAAGATGTAAATCATGTAGTATGTAAAACCAATGTCAAAAATGTTTGTGTCAAATGTAAATCATGTCAAAATGTCTATGTCAAATATCCATGTCAAATGTCTATGTCAAATATCCATGTCAAATGTCTATGTCAATTATCCATGTCAAATGTCTATGTCAAAATGTCCATGTATGGCAAGTGAAATGTCTCAACTAAACCATATGCACAAAAACAAAGTATTGAAGTAAAACTTGGTTTAAATCAAAGCTATGTTTTGTGTAAATGCATGCAACTATTTAATATGAACATTTATGCGGTATTGTGAAAATGCATACATCCAAGCCTGGCGACTGTGGTGATAAACCCTTTAAACAAATTAAAGGTCTATCTGTCTTAATATCAACGAATTCGGTCATTCCTTTCTGTCCCCTTTCCCTGGGATGTCCGGAACGGGAGTTGTCAATTCCTATGGTACCACTACCTACTAACGAACGGCGTAGCTAATGTTAATGAATGTATTGTCCCATGTAAACAAACCAAATGTCATACCAAAATGTAAACATGTGAAAACAATGCACTAAGTATGTAATCAAATGAACATACATAGCGTGAAATGTCATGTAAAACAATGTACTAAGTAATGCACACAATGGGCACACCTAGCAGGAAATGTCATGTAAAACAATGTACTAAGTAATGCACACAATGGGCACACCTAGCAGGAAATGTCATGTAAAACAATGTACTAAGTAATGCACACAATGGGCACACCTAGCAGGAAATGTCATGTAAAACAATGTACTAAGTAATGCACACAATGGGCACACCTAGCATAAGATGATATGAAATCATGTACTATAATGTACTAACGAACATAGCATGTATATGATGTGAAAACAGGAAAGCATGAAAGTACAAGTAGGCACATGTGTTCCACCCCAAAACAGTTTGGAAAACAGTAAAAGAGGGGTCTATGTACTCACTTGAGATTGCTCAGTTGTCAAAAGATAACCACCAAGTAATGCTATAGATCTCGGAATCAAACGGCACCTAATATAGGTAACTATGTTAATAAACCGGACCTAAATCGGAAGATTGGATAGAATGAGGTTTCGTAAACCAAACGAGTGTAGAGACTCGTGTCATTTGGTTTAACAAAGCCTACATACTAAATGAAACTTAACATAATTGTTTACGACCCATTACGACCCGTTTAGGAAGCTTATGCTACCTTAACGCGTCGTGCGCGTGAAACGCGTTTGGACCGCCTAACTAGTCCTATGACAAGTATTATATGCCTAAACATGTTACATAATCAGTTACGTGACAAAAGTTTAGGTTACATATGCTAAATTACCAATTATGTATGAAAAGGGTATTCTGGTAATTTACCTAAGGCATATAAACTACCTATCATACAACTACTTAAACGATGTGACCATAGGGTATAACCTCGGAAGGTTATTCCCTACCTACTATGGTCACCTACTGTATTTGGTCGGATCCTAATGATCGACCAAACTGGGTCGGGTTCGAGGTATAAGAGATTTATTAGATCGCTTACCCTACGACCCTAGACAACGTGGTAATCAGTAGGCACAGTCCCAAGGGACTATGACCATCGTGATTACAATCACGTTGCGAAGTTCAAACGAACTTCGCATTGACCATTACTGGTCAATGCTGAAAGTCAAACAAAGTTTGACTTTCTGACTCGAAAAGCAGTAAAAATAAGGAAAAGAACGAAAGAATACTTACGAAGGGTCCCCGAGTGCTAACCCAGATCGAAATAGCTCAGGTATGAAACGAAGGTTCCAACTTAGAGCTTTCTTAATCAGATTTGTGGGTTTTGGGGTTGAGGGTGGATGGGTATTTATAGTATTCGGTCCACCGTTAGGATCGTTTGTCGATTATCGTGCCTTAATCTCGTGCGTACACTTGTCACAAAGTTTATGGAGCCACTTATGCTCCTTATCTTAATGACACATCATCTCAAAACATGTGGTTAAGAATCATTTAGTTGCAACTTGTAATTAGACATGGAATCTGGTCCAGATCACTCACTCGCGTAGCGCGACGGGTAGAGCCCTAGGGCTCGCGCTACGCGACTGCCTCCCCTGAATCAGAAAGTTTCAAAACTTGTAGAAATGGTCCCTGCACGTGTTTAAGCCCTTTTTCGATGCGTTTGAACCCCGTTAACCTCATTTCAAGGCTCTAAAATGAAGTTAAAGTATAGGGAACTCAAAACATACTCAAAAATATGCCGGATGATGGTTCGTTTGGTCGTTTGAACGCGATGTTCGCTTAATTACGACGGAATGCGCATAAGCGCGAAAAACGATCCAAATGACGAAACGAATGGATTTTTCTTAAGGCGAACACTAAAATATAATGTAGTCATGCTTACATAAATTTTTGGATGCCCAGATGTATTCAGAACGTAAGTTATGCGCGAAAATGCAAACTTGTGCACTTTTTGACACTTTTAGTCCCTGAATGTTCCAAAAGTTTATTTTAGCACACCGAACCCCTCAAAGCCTATTTCTAAGCTATGTAAAGGATATTTAAGGTGTGTTTAACTTATGGTCATGTTCCGGAATGTTCGTTACAGTTCAGATTGGCATACTTTCGCAGTTTGTCAAGTTTAGTCCCTGTAAGCGAATTAACTTGTTTTTGCCATACCAAAGCCTTCAAAACTTATTTCTAAGTTATGTAAAGGTTATTTAAGGTATGTTGAGTATATGTTGATATTCCGGAGTATTTCTCGCATTAAACTGAGTACGTTTACGCACTAGTTTGCCTATAACTCTCCAGAAAGTGATGTAGAGTTTGGAATTACATAAAAGTCAAAACATGAAAAATGTAAAACATAACAAAACAAACATTGTGATCAAATAACATTGTTTTATTGATAACAGAACTGTTCATAGTGATTACAAGCACAGTTGTTACAGTCTCCCCTACTTGTGGAAATTTCGTCCCGAAATTTATTTAGAGGAAACTCGTGGAAAAAGATGTGGATATTTCGCTTTCATTTGATCTTCGCGTTCCCAAGTAAACTCAGGTCCACGTTTAGCTTCCCAGCGAACTTTGACCAAAGGAATGCGCTTGCGTTTAAGCCACTTGACTTCACGTTCCATGATTTCTACTGGTTTCTCAACAAATTTCAGTGTTTTGCCAACACGAATTTCGTCAAGCGGTATGGAGAAGTTCTCTTCAGCTGTACACTTCTTGAGATTGGACACGTGAAAAGTTGGATGAACATTTCCAAGTTCAGGAGGTAACTCAAGTCTGTAGGCTACCTTTCCGATTCTTTCGACGATCTTGAATGGTCCAACGTATCTAGGTGCAAGTTTTCCTTTCTTTCCAAATCTGATCACACCTTTCCAAGGTGAGACCTTAAGTAATACTCGATCACCGACTTGAAATTCCAAGGCTTTGCGTTTTGGGTCCGCGTAAATCTTCTGACGGCTTCTAGCTGCCTGAAGGTTATCACGAACTTTCTTGACCTTGTCAGTTGTCTCTAAAATGAGGGCAGGTCCAGTAAGTTGAGCCTCGCCAATCTCATTCCAGCAGACTGGTGAACGACATTTTCGACCATAGAGAGCTTCGAAAGGAGCCATTTTGATGCTAGTGTGATAACTGTTGTTGTAGGAGAATTCAATCAATTTAAGATGTGAATCCCAGCTACCACCAAAATCGATCACACAAGCTCTTAGCATATCCTCCAGAGTCTGGATTGTTCTCTCAGATTGACCATCCGTTTGCGGATGATAAGCTGTGCTCAGATTAAGTTGGGTCCCCATGGCAAATTGCATGGTTCTCCAAAAATGAGAAGTGAAACGAGCATCTCTGTCAGAAATGATGTTCAAAGGAACACCATGTCGAGCCACAATTTCATCTACATAGAGTTGAGCAAGTCTGTCAGTAGGAAAATCCTCGCGGATTGGCAAGAAATGTGCTGACTTTGTAAGACGATCAACGACTACCCAGATGGCATCATGACCTTTCTTTGTGCGCGGGAGTTTGGTAACAAGATCCATAGTAATGTTTTCCCATTTCCAAACTGGGATCTTTGGTTGCACCAATAAACCAGAAGGACGTTGATGTTCAGCCTTAACCTTAAGACAAGTAAGGCATTTTGACACGTATAAGGCAATGTCTTTCTTCATACCAGGCCACCAATAGTGAATACGAAGATCCTTATACATTTTATCTGAGCCCGGATGAATAGAATAACGAGACTTATGGGCTTCATCCATAAGCAAGGTACGCAGATCATCCTGGCTTGGGACCCATAAACGGTCCATGAAGTAATATGATCCATTGTCCTTCAGTTCCAAAGCAGGCGTTATGTGATAAGGAAATTCCTTATCCATCAAACCTTGTGCAACACAAGATTGTTGAGCCTGAGAAATGCGTGCTTGAATATCGGATCGAGCTTGAATAACAGATTGAACACGTACACAATGAAGCTTAGTACGTTCCTTACGACTCAATGCATCAGCTACGACGTTCGCCTTACCAGGATGGTAGCGAATTTCGCAATCATAGTCGTTTAGAAGCTCAACCCAACGTCGTTGTCTCATGTTGAGTTCTTTCTGGTTGAAGATATGCTGAAGACTTTTGTGGTCAGTGAAAACCACACATTTTGTACCGTACAAATAGTGTCTCCAGATCTTGAGAGCAAAGACAACTGCACCTAACTCAAGATCATGAGTGGTGTAGTTTTTCTCATGTATCTTCAACTGCCTTGATGCATAAGCTATGACTTTGTTCCTTTGCATAAGAACACAGCCAAGACCCAATTTCGATGCATCACAATACACAACAAAATCATCATCACCCTCAGGCAATGATAGAACAGGCGCATCGCAAAGCTTCTGCTTCAAGTGTTGAAAAGCTTCCTCTTGTTTGTATCCCCAATAAAAGGGCATTTTCTTCTGAGTTAGAGCAGTTAGAGGAACTGCAATCTTAGAGAAGTTTTCAATGAAGCGGCGATAATAACCCGCTAGACCAAGAAAAGAACGAACTTCAGTAGGAGTAGTAGGTGTATCCCAATCCTTAATCGCACTGATCTTGGAGGGATCTACATGAATACCTCGTTCGTTGATAACATGCCCCAAAAATTGAACTTCTTTAAGCCAAAATTCGCACTTGGAGAATTTGGCGAAAAGTTGCTCTTTCTTCAGGAGTTCCAGAGTAAGACGAAGATGCTGCTCGTGATCAGCTCGTGTCTTAGAGTATATCAAGATGTCGTCAATAAAAACAATGACGAACTGATCCAAATAAGGTTTGCAGACCCTATTCATTAAGTCCATGAAAACAGCCGGAGCATTAGTCAAACCGAATGGCATGACTGTGAACTCATAATGCCCATAACGAGTGCGGAATGCTGTCTTCGGAATGTCTTCTTCTTGCACCCGAAGTTGATGATATCCAGATCGCAGATCAATCTTCGAAAAATAAGAAGCGCCTTGTAACTGATCAAAGAGATCATCAATGCGAGGTAGGGGATATCGATTCTTGATGGTAAGCTTGTTAAGCTCACGATAATCGATACACATCCTAAAGGATCCATCCTTCTTCTTGACAAAAAGAACGGGAGCACCCCAAGGTGAAAAACTAGGACGTATAAAACCTTTGTCAGAGAGCTCCTGAAGCTGTTTAGACAACTCTTGCATCTCAGACGGTGCAAGACGATATGGAGCTCTGGCTATGGGATTTGCACCAGGTACGAGATCAATGCGGAACTCGACTTGGCGTGCTGGAGGTAGACCAGGTAAATCTTCAGGGAACACTTCAGAATAATCCCGAATGACAGGAATATCTGAAATAGACTTACCCTTGCCTTTATCTTCTGTAACATGTGCTAAGAAAGCCACATAGTTCTTCTGCAGATACTTCCGAGCTTTAAAACAAGACATGAGTTTGAGACCACCGGTAGGCTTCTCACCTTGGACCTGCAGGATCTCGCCCGTCGAAAGTGGCACACGAACAATCTTCTTAGAACAAACTATCTCTGCGTGATGCTTGGATAACCAATCCATTCCCACAATAACGTCGAAGCTTCCGAGTTGCATAGGCACGAGATCAATAGGAAAAAGATGGTCGTTAAGATTCAACTGGCAGTTGCGAAGAACAGAATTAAGAATAATGGGTTCACCACTAGCAACTTCTACTGTCAAAGATTTACTTAGTTTCGTTCTAGACACGCGAAGCATAGGCTCAAAAGACAATGACACGAAACTCTTATCGGCACCAGAATCGAAAAGAACAGATGCAGGCTGATTATTAATAAAGAACGTACCGTTCACCACATTATCGTCAGCCTGTGCCTCTTGGGCATTCATGTTAAAAACTCGGCCTCGAGCCGGAGCCTGATTCTGGTTCTGGTTCTGGTTCGCCAGTCTTGGGCACCGATTTCTATAGTGGGTCAGATCCCCACAATTGTAACAAGCACCCGGTGGGTATTGTGGTCTTGCAGCTTGACCCTGTTGCTGAGCAACTTGTTGAGCCGGGTTCTGAACCGCGGGATTCTGAGCAGATCGACAAACATTGGCAAGATGGCCTGATTTCCCACAGTTAGTACAGAAACGGCATGGAAGTTGCGGCTGGTGGTGACTGTTGCATCTATTGCACAAAGGTGCATTCCCTGAATAGGGTTTCTTTGCTGGAGGCTGTGCGGGTTGGTTGGGAGCTGCCTGGTTTGCTTGAGCAGTGATAGCAAAATTTTGGGAAGCCTTACGCTTCTTCGCCCTCTTTGAAGAACCAGAGTTCTTTCCATTCAAGTTTTGACCTTTCTTGCCATCTTCCTTGTCAGCCGACTGCTTCTTGCCCTTGTCACCCTTCCTGTGTAACTTGTTCTTCCGGATCTGCGACTCAGTCAATGTTGCAGATAACTCGATCGCCTGACGAAGTGTGGCAGGGTTACTACCAGTAAGAATGTCTTGTACCGAGTCAGGTAGGCCATCGATGTATCTCTCGATAGCCTTGTCGAGTGGGGTGACCATTGTTGGGCAAAGCAGACTCAATTCTTCAAACCGATCAGTATAAGCCCTGTGCTCACCACTATCTTGCTTCAATACATCAAACTCTTTCTCCAAAGCTCGCTGCTCATGACGAGGACAGAATTCCCTCATCATAAGGGCCCTAAGTTCAGCCCATGTCTGTGCGAGAGCAATTTCTGCACCCCTGTCTCTCATAATCCCGTTCCACCATGTCAAGGCCCTCTTCTGAAATACGCTCGAAGCAAACTCGACTTTGCGATTATCCGGACATTGCACGTGGCGGAAAGTATTCTCACTGCTCTCGAACCACTGAAGAAGCCCAGTCGCTCCTTCAGAACCACTAAACTTGAGTGGTTTAGCCTGATTAAAATCCTTGTATTTGCATGGAACATTGTTGTTGTTGTTGGCTTGATTCCATTGAGCAAAGAGATTTGGAAATTGAGCAGCCACCTGCTGCGCAATAATTTCTGCCAGCTCGGCAGTTGCTATCAGATTGTTGCGTCGAGGAGGCATTCTAAAAGAGGAAAACATGAAAAGAAACGAGTGAGATGATTGGATGAAAAGAATGAGATGATAAAACAAGAATTGCAAACAACATAGATGGTGGTCATTCGTCCGTATCACAAAGCAAACAAACGACTCACAGTGACTAATCAAAGTAAATGGGTCAAAAATAATGTATAATGAAGACATGCTCGCCTATAAGTGAACACTCATCCCAAGAATTCCCAGGTAAGCACAACTGGTCTCGCGTCTGATGAGATATATACGAAGTGCTTGCCTAGACAGAAAACCCAGAATACAGGCATTCACCCTTCCAGTTTGCACATGTTCACATTATTTAAAACCCAAAACGTTTGACGGGATTTTGAAAATTTGAAGGCACAAGGCCAAAAACCAATACTGAAAAGGGTTCAAAACCATATAACAGAGGGTTCAAAACCTTACAATTGAGGGTTCAAAACCTTGTAAAAATTTATTCAAAAACAGATGATTGTTTTTCAAAAATCGATTCGGAAAATTTTGGTTCCTTGTTTTGATAATCACCTAAGGATAGGTGATGTACATGTTTTAAGATCTAAACACAAGATAACTTGTGTTAGGTTCCTAGAAAAGTTATAGTCTAGGTCAAAGCATTACTAATAACCTAATTCCCTATAACCATTGGCTCTGATACCAACTCTTCTGTCACACCCCGACCGCGTAAAACAACAAATCGCGGCGGAAACATCGGGGCGTGTTGCGACAGAATTAATTGTCTCATAACCATGGCATACAAAGTTTTATTTATTTATTAAACAAGGGTGTTTCATTGTTTCAAACAGGTAATTAAAGAGTTCAGAACATGATTAAACATAGTCTATCTTCTTTTAAAGTTTCTAAGGCACAGGTCCGCCCTAGTATCATGATCAACATCCTACGGAAAAGCACCTGAAAACACATGTGAAAATAGGTACGTCAGCATAAAAATGCCTGTGAGATACATAGGTTTTGTGAAAATAAGATTCATGACTTATGTTTGAGAAAATGTTTAGTCATGAACCTTGTTATTTGCTTTGTCTTGTAAATCATTTGAAAACAATAAGATCAGATGATATGTATAAGTAATTGTAAGGTTAAATAGATAACCATGTAAAAATGTGTTTGTATAAGATAAGTTGTTTGTAAATCAATGTCTTGTGAAAAGCATGTTATTTGTATAAAATGTTCTATGTCTCAAACTGAAATGATTCAAATAACGTTACGCCATGTAATACCATACAAACACTTATATATAGGAAGTACCAGCGGCGTATCCACCATGCTTGTATCATATTACACACGCATCGTTAACTTAATCACTTAATCAAACCAAACCAACCAATGTAAGAGGTCTATGTTTAAACCATTTGTCAATGTATTGAATAATATGTCAAAGTGTTCATGTCAAGATGTAAATCATGTAGTATGTAAAACCAATGTCAAAAATGTTTGTGTCAAATGTAAATCATGTCAAAATGTCTATGTCAAATATCCATGTCAAATGTCTATGTCAAATATCCATGTCAAATGTCTATGTCAATTATCCATGTCAAATGTCTATGTCAAAATGTCCTAAACTAACAAAGGTAAACGAAAAAGAAAGCGATATGGACTCGATCGGTTTAAGTGAACTCGTTATAGCAAACAAAAAAAAGTTAAAAAATATGTCCAAAAGGTTATCTACGCATGTTCAGTTCGTTAAAAAGATTTCAAAAGTTAAAAGCGGTTTTTCCATACTAGTATTGATTGATTTTGTTCGTTAAAAAATTAAACTCAAAAAATCAAAAGAAAAAAGTTACCGCAAGATAGCAAAGCACTAAACTAAAAAAAGATGGCTCAACTTAGTAAAGCCCTCATGCTCACATTAGCATATGAGCACTATTCACTTTTTTACTTTTATATAAAGATAATAGTGTGTGTGCATGTAAACAAGGGCAGATGATAATGGAGTCCGAGGGTGCCTCTGCCCTTACCAATTTTTCACGCGTAGTATTAATTTTACTAAAAATTTGTTTTTTTAGATTAAAATATTGGATTTTTAAAAGTTGGCCCCACCGATTTGGATTTTTAGAGTCCAGCAAGTTTCCGTTAAAGGTCCTCTATATTTCATATCCCTCCCAAAATAGCATTCATAAAAATGGTGTGTATAGTCTTCCTATATAATAAAGGAAAAGATTAAGAGGACACGTGTCAGCATTACAAGCCACCCCATTCCTTCTTCCCACGTGTCGTCTTCCCGTTTTTTTTCTTTTTCTTTAACCCCTAAATACTTATTTGACCGGAGATAATACGTCCCTTTCTCCTTTCCTGCAGGTCAATACCTCTCACACGCGCTCATAACCTTCTTTCCCTTTTCTTCTCTTCTTCTTCTTCCTTCCATTCTTCAACCTTCTGTATGTATTCCACTTCCAGCTAAGATTCAAAAAAACCCAAAAGATCCGTTATGTATCTCACTTTTTCTCTGAGGTATGTATCACACAGTCCCATCTTTGCATAAAAAGCCAATTCCCTTTCAAGAAACACAAATCTCACACAAGAAACACAGATCCTACGGTTGTCCCTGGTTTTTAAACATAATCTGATGGTGTAGATTAGCTTTCACACGGATCGACCTTCGAATTTGGGTTCATCTTTGCATATTAATCTTGTGATGGAGTCTATAAAGCCATACTACATCATAATCTCTCTTCTACTGGATCTGGTTTTGTTTTTCTGGTAAGTTTTTGTATTTTTTGTATTTTATATAGATGTTTAATTTTAAATTTTATTTTCTGTAATTTATCAAGTTAATTATTGAAGTGTATTTACAGGTTGTTGTTTAGTGAAGGAAGTTTTTCTGTTTTTTTCACGAAATCAGGTTCGTCAATTTCACCTTTCACCTAATTTTTGGTTGAATTTGAATGTTTGTTTCACTTATTAGGGCAAAATTAGCATAATAGGATTTTGGTTGAATTTTTAGTATAATGTGTGTATTTTTTGAATTTTCGTTGAATTTGAATGTTTGTTTCGGTTATTAGGGTAAATTTAGCATAATATGATTTTGGTTGAACTTTGGTTGAATTTCAATGTTTTGTTCCAGTTATTGTTTTATGAATCACTTAATATTCCCCAAAGAACACTAGAACATGGATGCTATGAACAAAAGAGTTGTATGGATTCAAGAACAATAGATCTGTATTTATGAATCTGTTTCATAATATCATTTCAGATCTTTATGTAAAGGTTATTTGTTAATGAATCTGCTAGACCCTTTTCCAACACAAATTTTAAGTTAGGAAGAATGATCGGCTTGAACCCGTTTGTCCACAATCTGACCCAAAATCAATCTGTTTTGTTTCGTATACACCTCTGCTGAATTCTTGATTAACTTATAGATTCTTTTAATGGCTCATATAGAAGCTTTGTGGATTGTGTTGTTGATGTTTCTCTTAAAGAAGTTTTTGCATTCAACTCACTCAAATAATTTGGTTATAAATAATAATTAACTAATGAAAATGGATAGAACCTAAGAATATTGCTGCAGGGTAATGGATTATGATGAAAGAAATGATGAATGGTCAATTAGCTACTCACATGCTTTTATGATATTTAGGTTTTTTTTTTAACATAATATGATTTCAGATCTGTATGTATCTTCAATTTTTTAATGAATCTGCTAGAACAAAAAGATCTATATGAATCTTTTTCATAATATCATTTGTTAATGAATCTGTTTCATGATATGATTTTTTTTCTTAATAAGTAGTCACCTTAAACAAACAAGAGCAAGTAACAATACCTTTCATTAGAGAACACAGGTTTAGCATCTTTTACAAAAGGTTCAGAAGTGATGACTTAAAGCCCATCCAATAACTTTCTCCACATCTATTAATATTAAAAAGTCAAAATTGATAAAAAAAAATATAGAAGTCAAAGAAAACCTTGGTGAAAAACAGAAACAGTAAAAAGGTGTACTCACTTTCATTTGTCAAAGTTTGATCCTTAATTAGAAGTGCATCAAGGTTGGCGCACTCAAGACCGACGCGGTTCGGAACCTGAAATCAAGAAGTCGAAATTGATAATTCATTAAAGGTGACCATTTTGACCCGTTTGATGTATCTATGAGGATTCGAGTTATGTTTTATAACGAGTGAATAAGAAAAAAAGTCAAACAGGTCAAAACTTTCTCAAAGGGTATAATTATGCATGAATTTTAGGATTAATTTCATATATACCCTTACAAACATGAATTTTCATATATACCCAACCAAAACTAAAAATATCATATATACCCTTACAAAGTAGTTAAATTGATATTTTGCAAGTTTGTAGGGGTATATATGTAACTGCCCCCTTTTTGTAAATTAAAAAGTTGATCATTATTGTAATGATATAGGTGTTGTATATAATCATGTCTAATACAATACTTATTTGTAAATGAGTTTAAAAAGATGCTTACTGAACGAATGCTGGCAATATTTGATTGTGATTTCAATGTCTCTATATCACGATCCAGCTGTTGCTTCCAGTCCGAAAGTAGCAACTCATCCTACCATGATTTTAAGAAAAGATTACTAACGGCCATAAACATATATGAAACACCAAATTATTGGAAAAAGAAAGTGGCTTTCACTTACCTGTGGCAACTGTATAGTCACTTTGTTCGGGAAAAGACGAGTGAGTTGCTTCATTGTTTTTGGGGTTTCTTTGCTTCTATCATGCAGTCTACCAAAATCTTTCTGAATAACATTTAAAAGTTATTACATTAATAACCTTGTATGTTATTTTATTGCAACCTGTCATGTTCTATTATATGATTACTCAACCAAAATAACTTAGGCTAAATAAATCAGAGAGTCTATAGTGAAAAGTTTTAATAGATGACAGTAAAATTCATCAAGCTGGACATCGCAAATCTTCTGCTATTCTTTATTGTTAGTTCTTTGCCTACAAACCTGAGATATCGGTTGCAACTAAATTAACTGTTAATACAACTCACTGCAACTTGCACTATTTTTAATAAATTATCAAATTTGAGATACTTGATTATTACCTATATGACTATGCTACAACAGTTGGTCTTTGTTCTATTACTTTTTTGTTGTTTTAAATTTTATTATTATATACTTATGTATATAATAAAGTGGTGCTTGTGGAAGGCTCGGAACAGGGTCGTTTTCTCCTCGGGCCAGGCTAAAGTGGTCGATATTTTCAGCAAAATCATATCGTTAAGTTTCCTTTGGTTCAAGTTTAGATCTAAGTTTAAGTCGATTAGTTGGTCCGATTGGTGTAAATATGTGATTATGTAGTTCGGGTTGTGTTGTTTTGTTCTTTGTTTGGCCTTGCGCCCCGTTTTTTTTGGGTTTCGCGTGTTTTCTAATGAAGTTCTCCTTTCAAAAAAAAAAATACTTATGTATGAAGCTTGCTAGCTGTTGATTCCCTTTGCTTCCATTTTTATTATTTTTTAATTGATTATTAATATATATATACCTTAACATCCTTAATATTACATCAGTTCACACTTACTATTATTATTTATGATAAAAGTTGAGATCACAATATTTTATAAAACTCAAGTGTAAGACAACATGTCTATTTGTGTATAAATTATACTTCTAATTTTAAAAAAATGAACTGCTGATTACCCATATGTAATCATATGTAGGCCCTCTAGAAATAAACAAAATAAAATTTTAACATTTGGTAAAAGTAAAACTCACAAAAAATCATATAATACCTTAGAGGAGTCTGCAGAGTTGAAAAACTAGATGGCAGAGTACCCCACGTATTTAACCCTATCACCTGCATCAAAATGTGAAATTAAATGGTGAAATAGACTGTTTTTAGTACGGGTCAAAACAAGGCCAGACAGGGTTGACTAAGAAACACTTATTAATGTATGCACTGTATTTATAATTTTTATCCCCTGTGAGTGAGCTGGATAGATGGATAAAAAAGTATGCTCACCACACCACAAGAATCGTTCTTTACTTTCTTTTAGCAAACCTTTGAAAGGGAATAAGTGAAAAGAAAAGAAAAAAAGTAGATCAAGTTAGTGTAGTTTCAGGATTGGGAATTAATTTAAAAAGTAGATCAAGTTGGAGCTCCATGAATAAGGTTAAAAAATATAATTCCATGTAGATTAAAACGATATCCAAGTTGTTACCACCATCAAGTTATTCCCACTTTTTTATTTCATGTTAATGCAGTTGTTTTCCAAGCTTTGTTTAATTGTATATCTTGCTTTTTAGGTGGTACTTTATTATCCATCTATTATTCCATATTTCTAGGGTGTAAGTTAGTGGTAGTTTCTTTCTTTTCTATATGTATTCGTATTTTTAGTGTGGTTTGATTAAAAGAATTCTCTTTGGTTGGTTAATTTCAATGGATTAATGGATTTTGAGTTAAATTGATTGTGTCTATGCTAGCTCAATTGTTTCGGTGTTCTGTTTTATATTGAAGTTCTGCATATGCTAGGGTATTTACATTCGGAATCTGCCTCATCTTGGTATATTTATAACTTGGTAACTTTGTAAAAAGGCAGTTTCTAATTTAATGTATTAAAATATTTAACTATAAAGGTCAACAATGGTGGATCCTACCATTACCTCTCTTAATCAATTGGATGTAACCAAGACAAACGTGACTATTAAAGTCCGCATAGTCAAGCTTTGGAAGCTACTATCATTTAAAGTGAAGAATGCTATTCATATCATTTAAAGTGAAGAATGCTATTCATGCTGTAGAATTGATCCTCATGGATGAGGAGGTACTTTATAAATTTATAACACATTCATTTATATTAATTTTATATTGTAGGTTACACCATAAAACTTTATATTTTTTTGATAGGGTTCCAAAATTCAAGCAACTGTGGCTGGTAATTATCTCGTAAAGTATGGAAAACTACTTCAAGAAAAACGTTGTGTCTTGGTTACTAAGTTTGAAATTGGCGACAACCTCTCTCCGTACCGCCCGACTAACCATCCACATAAACTGTTTTTCAATTTCTCTACCGACATCATGAATTGTGATGACTTTGGTGGATCAATTCATGGATTCTCTTTTACTTCTTTTGATGTTCTTCGCAATCGTGCTATTCCACAAAACTCTCCTGTTGGTAAGTGCATATTCGTTTGATGTTAGTAACAAATCTATTTTACTTATATTACTCCCGTTCTATTATACTAATTATTTTTTTTGTTTCTTTATAGATATAATTGGTTACGTTGATGGTTGGTTTCCTATGATTGATCATACAAGCAGAAATGACAAACTGACCAAAAAAATGAGCTTACAACTTCGTGATTTAGAGTTACATATAAATTTTTTTTTTGAATTTTTTTATACATTGATCAATTACGTCAAGTTTTATAATTTTTTTTTGAATAGGTACCTTAATGTTTATGTCACTTTGTGGGGAGATTGTGCGGTGCAAATGTCAAAGTTTATGGAAAACAAACCGAGTGATGTTTTTGTGATACTTCAGTTTGGAAGATATACCTTTCATGAAGGTTTTTTACTTATTTTAATAACCTTATCTTGCTCTTTAAGATTCTATATAATTTTGCATAACTTTTTTATATAATTTTTTTCTTAACTATCTAGGTAAGGCATATGTCTCCAGTTGTTTTCAAAACAGCACATTGTATCTGAACGAAAGCATTGATGAGTTAATTGATTTCCAAAAGAGGTAATGCATACATTTATTTTTGGAAATTTATTTGTTTGATTTTATTATTTTATGGCACAACTTTTTAAGTTTTCATAATTTATTGACCAATTATATTTTTAATCATATCAAGGTTACTTGAAAGAAAATCGGATCTCGATTCTTCAGGCCGTCATTTGGGTTCATCTCAAGCTGGCAAAAGTATTCATGATGATTTTTTGCTTGAAACTGAGTTCAAAAACATTGATGAGGTTAATACAATCAAACAACAAAAGAATGTGATTGTGCTTGGTACAATCATAAGTTTCCCTCCTGGTGTTGAGTGGTATTACAATTCTTGTAAGGATTGTATGAAGAAGGTTACTGTTTTGTATTTTATAAGTGATGATGATGGATTAGATTTAAGTGAGGACAAACAGACCATTCGATGCATAAATGATGTTTGCAATGAAAAAGGTGTTTCTGTGGTTCCCAGGTAAATTCGTAACCTTATGATAACTTTAACAATTTTATACTTTAGAATGTATAAGTTAACTTCTTTTATTAATCTGTTTTAGGTTGAAACTTCAAATTAGGATACAAGATGGTACCGGTATTGCATCTCTAACTTTGTTAGACCATGTAGCTCGAAAATTACTTGGAAAGAGTGCTCAAGAGTTGGTTGATAAGTTTGTTGATGTATGTGTTTTGGTTTTACTGTTTTCCCATTTACTTTTAATTTATAAAAACTCACATACCTTACCACTGTTTTTATATCTTTTGTTTTTATATAGGGTGAAACGGATAATTTGCTCCCTGATGAAATTAGTAATTTGGTTGGCAAAAAGATGGCGTTTAAGATTGAGATTTCTCACTTTAACGTGGATAATAACTACAAGTCATTCACTGTCAAAAGATTTTCTGATGATCCCGCAATAATTTCCCAGCTTGAATCAAAGTTAGGGATTGACCATGTAATTATCTAACCTTTTTTTATACTAAGTCGTTACAGTTATACCGTATTGGACCTACATTCTTGCTTCATCAATTTTAACACTCCTTTATTTGTTTACCAACTGTAGGTTGACCTTTCAAACTCGGTGAATATCACATCTGGTGATTTTGAAAGTATCAAAACTGTCGATCTGAAGGTATTTTTTCTAAACAAACTATTTGATAAAACCTATTTATTCTTTTACTTTCATATTTAGAATTACATATTACGGATTGTGATTAGTGATTTTAGCAAATATTGTTTACAATAATATATTATCTTCATATCAATATTAAGGATGATACCCCGATATCACTGATTGGTTCAAGCACTGGATCATTATCTGCTGCTGCAAAAAATGCTGAAAACATAAGGGTACATTCCGAGCTGAAGCGTAATCTTGTGGAATCATATGATCATGACGAATCAGCAACAAAAGCTCCTTTAGCTTGCAATGAAGGTCTACATTTTGTATTGTTTTATCAGTCTTTTTTATTTTTATTTTGCAACTCTATATTTCTAATTCAGGTTTTCTATTTAAATTAGATTTCAACACTTATAGCAAAGAGAGGCGCAAGACGAGAAAACATACTACTTACTCGAAGGTATTATGTTTTTTTTTTATTTTAAACACATTGCTATTTCAAAATACAAACTCTTATCTATATTAACAAATCTATTTACCTTGATATGAAGGATTCTATATCAGTCACCACTGATTATCAGACCCCGGTTTCACTGATGGATACAAGGGGTTCGTTGATGGATTCAAGTGCTGGTGGTATGGCTTTGCGTAACAAAAGGGGAGGAAAGATAAAGACCCCACTTGAGCTGAAGCGTACTCTTGCGGAAGAATTTGATTGTGACGAATCTGAAAGTAAAGATCCTTTATCTATGAATGAAGGACCTAAGTCACTTTTGATTCCCAAGAAGGAAAAATGATCATATCTATCTATTGTTAAGACTTTTATTAATCCATGTTTAGGATATCTACTATCTGTTTTTGAAAACTTATTTTGTTTAAGATCAGCTATATTTTTGGAAACTTATGTTGTTTAACTCAGCTGTATGAATGAATGTTTAATGTTTGGATTTGGTTATTTAAATTTATCCTAGGTTTTAAATCTAAAAAGTTGAGTTTTGAACAATACTATCTAAACTTGTCTTCATTTTATTATTGACATGTATAGATTTTTTTCCGGTGTCTACAACCAAATAAATGAACACAAGTTTAGAATCTCAAAGATAATATCTCCAAAATTAAAACATTGCTATTTTAATGTAAACGTTAATTACTAATATGATTCCTCTTGCTCAAAGTTAGGATATATAATTTTTTAATTAACTATTTTTTTATTATTTTCACAGATATGCATCATTATTCCAACATAAATACAACACCATTGTCAAATATTACTACAATGTCTATTAACACTCATCGTAAGTTATTTGTTTAATGATTTATAATATTATTTTTTCAAGTAATTTCCTATATCTTATAATTATAATATTATCTTTTTGTATAGGTTTAAACACAGACACTACCAAGTCTGAGAGTCAGGACAGGAGAAAATTACGAAAACTGTATTTGGATTCAAGAAAGGCTAAAAACTGTTCTGTTGTAGATCATGTTTTTAATAACAAAGAGAATGTCATCAAAAATTCACTATCTTTTAGTAATTGTACCAATGGAAGTATGAGAAGCCCTTTCTCTGACATTAAATCAGGTACTATATTAAATTTTTTTCCCCACAGCACGTACAAATATATTCTTAACGTAATTTTATTTTCATTATCATAGATATGGCCGTTTTTTTTAATGATTTATAATATTATTTTTTCAAGTAATTTCCTATATCTTATAATTATAATATTATCTTTTTGTATAGGTTTAAACACAGACACTACCAAGTCTGACAGTCAGCAAAGGAGAAAGTTACGAAAACTGTATTTGGATTCAAAAAACTGTTCTATTGCAGATCCTGTTTTTAATAACAAAGAGAATGTCATCAAAAATTCACTATCTTTTAGTAATTGTACCAATGGAAGTATTAGAAGCCCTTTCTCTGACATTACATCAGGTACTATATTAAAATTCTTTCCCCATAGCACGTACAAATATATTCTTAACGTAATTTTATTTTCATTATCATAGATATGGCTGGTTACATAAACAGAAATAATTCCATGGACATTTGTAACAGTCAACATAGGCAAAATTTAAGCAAGAGTATTTTTGATAAAAGAAATTTGAATGACTTATCCATTGAACAAGTTCATGAAAGTGATATTAAAAAAGACGAATTCGTCGGCATTTCAAAAGGTACATGTTACATTAATATATAGTGTACAATTAATATTAATTGTAATTTGCATCCAACTTTAAAAATTCTAATTACAAGTATTTTTAAAATAATTTTCAACAGATTACGTTGATCACTTTGATCAGAATGTCACTTGCCAAATATGCCAAGCAAAATTATGGGGTGACGAAGCTCGTAGAATGAGTACAAAAAGCCAATCAAATTCAAGTTATTCAATGTGTTGTGCATATGGTAAAGTTCAACTTCCTAACATGAAGGAACCACCTCCGAGTTATCAGTGTCTTTTTAATTCTTTAGATTCAAAAAGCAAGGCATTCCTGAAGAACATCCGTCGATACAATTCCATGTTCTCATTTACGTCCATTGGTGGAAAAGTTGATTCTACCATTAATAGAGGCAATGCTCCTTATATATTCAGATTGGGTGGTCAGAATTACCATAGAATGGGAAGTCTTCTACCAGAAGATGGATCTAAACCAAAATTCTCCCAGCTATATATATATGACACTGACAATGAAGTTTCAAATAGACAAGCCGTTTTTGGGTACGTATTCAATGTTACCATTACATTTGTTAAGAATGTGTTATATTTTGAAATAAAACCTGAATGTTTTTATTTTTTTAGTGAATCTAATAAAGCTTCTTCATCAACATCTCGGGATCTTGATCTTCAAGTTATACAACATATACAGAATATGTTAGACTCGGAGAATGTTTTGGTTAAAACATATCGGATTGTAAGAGATTTTTTTAAAGAAAACTGCCAGGCTGACCTAAAGTTGCGGCTCATTGGAAGAAGGCAACAAGATGGAAGAACATACAACTTACCAACCGCTTCTGAAGTGGCAGCTTTAATTGTTGGTGACATTGGCGATTCCTTAGAAAATAGAGATATTATTGTTGAAACGAAATCTTGTGGTCTACAACGTATTAGTGAGTTACATCCCTCGTATCTTGCTCTCCAGTATCCTCTTTTGTTTCCTTATGGTGATGATTGCTACAGAATTGACATTCCTCATAGAGGTGTTACTCCTTCGACATCAACCAAACGAACATATGTCACTATGAGAGAATTCTTTGCATACAGGATACAAGACAGGCAGGGTGTGTTTTCATTAATTCTAAATTCACGTCACCTATTTCAACAATTCTTAGTTGATGCGTATACCATGATTGAAACTGAGAGACTAAATTACATACGTCATCAACAGAAGGTTCTAAGATGTGATACTTATGAGAACCTTTCCAATTTACGTAACCATGGTAATATAAATGTATCCACCACTGGAAAGCGTGTCATATTGCCTTCGTCATTTACTGGAGGTGCTCGGTATATGATGCAGAACTATTTGGATGCAATGTCTCTATGTAAGTGGTATGGATATCCAGATTTTTTTATAACAGTAACATGTAATCCGAAATGGCCTGAAATTAAAAGATTTCTTAAGGACAGCAATTTAAGTCCTGAAGATCGGCCTGATATCCTATCTAGATTGTTTAAAATCAAGCTCAATGCTTTGCTTAAAGATTTGAAGGAGAAGTCATTACTTGGCAAAGTGTCAGCAGGTATTCACTATGAAGACTAATTTTTTATGGATATTTAAAATTTTAATACAAACATTTAATATCTTATTTTCTTTCATTTTTGTAGTTGTTTATACTGTGGAGTTTCAGAAGCGTGGGTTGCCGCATGCGCATATATGTTTATTTATGCATCCCGATCACAAGTTTCCAACTGTTGAACACATTGATCCCCTCATTTCCGCTGAAATTCCCGACAAAAACGATGATCCAGAGTTGTATACTCTTGTCAGTGATTTCATGATTCATGGTCCTTGTGGTGATGACAACATCAACTGTCCATGCATGGTAGATAATAAGTGTTCGAAGGGCTTTCCAAAGAAATTTCGTGATCATACATCTATCGATAGGGATGGTTTTCCTCTCTACAGAAGAAGAGATTCAGGAACATTTGTTGAAAAATCTGGAGTTAAGTTAGATAACAGAAGTGTTGTTCCTTACAACAAAACACTTTTGAAGAGATATCAGTCTCACATCAATGTTGAATGGTGCAATCAGGCCGGATCTATAAAGTATTTGTTTAAATATATCAACAAAGGACCTGATCGGGTTACCGTTTCCATTGTTGAAAGTAACACATCAAACGAACCTGACCCGCCGGTGGATGAGATCAAAAAATACTATGATTGTCGATATTTGTCTGCATGTGAGGCATCATGGCGTATATTCGCATATGATGTTCACTATAGGTATCCTGCTGTTATTCGTCTCCCATTTCATCTTCCGAACCAACAAAATGTCGTATATGGTGAAGACGATGATATTGATCAAGTCCTCAACAGGCCGTCAATGAATTCTTCAATGTTTTCATCTTGGATGGATTGTAATCAAAGTGATGACGTGGCCCGAGAGCTTACTTACGTTGAATTCCCTACAAAGTTTGTGTGGAAAAAGGATGAACGGTGTTGGAAACGAAGGAAAACTACTGGTTTTTCAATTGGAAGAATTCATGCTGTTTCTCCTACTCTTGGCGAGGCTTATTTTTTGAGGATTCTTTTAAACAAAGTTAAAGGTCCCCGATCCTTTGATGATATCCTCACTGTAAATGGTCATAAATTTAATACCTTTAGAGAAGCATGTTATGCTCACGGTCTATTAGATGATGATATGGAATATATAGAAGCTATCCAAGAAGCAAGTCATTCAGGCTCCGGTTTTTATCTTCGCGCATTGTTTGCTACGATGTTGACGTGCCACACTCTGTCTTTGCCGGAACGTGTATGGCAAAAAACATGGGAATTACTATCAGATGGCATCCTTTATAAACAACGACTTATTTTAAAGGCTCCAGGTATAAGTACTTTATAATAATTACTATTTTTAGGTTTATTTATAATCTTTATGTTTATAATTCACATATATTTATATATATAATAATATATATACTTCTTTGAATAAAATTTAAATCACGTTAAAATGTTATATTTTATCCAATCACTTCTTTTAGATTATAACAAATATTTGTTTCTTATACATTGGATTATGTTAATCTAAAAATATATCTTTAATGTGTTATTTCAGATTTATGCCTTACTGATGATCAAGTTAAAAATCTCACATTGTACGAGATTGAGAAGATTTTAATTCGTAATAATTCCAGCTTACGAAATTTTAATACAATGCCTTACCCTGATCATGAGTTGATTTCTACTTCAAATAATCGTTTGATTACTGAAGAGCTGGATTATGACAGAATTGATCTTCAAGAGGAGTTTGAGAACCTTTTAGTTTCATTAACCGATGAACAAAGATTTATTTATAATGATATCATTAACGCCGTTGAAGACAACAAAGGTGGTGTTTTTTTTGTTTACGGTTATGGAGGTACCGGTAAAACATTTCTTTGGAAAACTTTATCTGCATCTCTAAGATCGAAAGGGGAAATTGTTTTAAATGTTGCCTCAAGTGGGATTGCATCTTTGCTTCTTACAGGAGGTAGGACAGCTCACTCTCGATTTATCATTCCGATTAATCTGACCGAAGACTCAATTTGTCCTATAATCCCTAACAGTGATGTTGCAAATCTATTAAAGAAAACATCATTGATTATATGGGACGAAGCACCAATGATACACAGACATGGTTTTGAAGCTTTGGATAGAACTTTAAAAGACATATTGAAATGTGATGGTTCTCATAATTCCGAAAGTCCATTTGGAGGTAAAACAATCGTATTTGGTGGAGATTTCCGACAAACTCTTCCTGTCATTCAAGGTGGTACTAGACAATACATTGTTAATGCTTCGTTGACTTCTTCGTACATATGGGACCATTGCAAAGTACTCACTTTAACCAAGAACATGAGATTGAGTGCAGGAAGTGGAATGCATGATGTCGAGCAAACACAAATCTTTGCTCAGTGGTTGTTGGATTTGGGTGAAGGGAGACTAGGCGGATCTAACGATGGTGATGCGATTATAGACATACCCGATGATCTTTTAATCATGGATTCCGCTGATCCAATTTCAAGTCTTATAGATTTTGTTTATCCTTCTCTTCTTGAAAATTACCAAAATTCCGGCTTTTACCAAGAAAGAGCCATTCTTGCACCGACGAATGAAGTTGTTGATGAAATTAATTCTCAGTTGTTATTGATGTTCCCAGGAGATTCCAAGGAATACCTAAGTTCAGATAGTATTTGTGAGACAGAAAATCTACAGGATGGTTTTGATCAAAGTTTATACTCTCCTGACGTACTAAATGGTCTTAAGATCTCAGGTGTTCCAAATCACAAATTAGTACTAAAGGTCGGTGTTCCCATCATGCTCCTCCGAAATATTGATCAAAAAAATGGGTTGTGCAACGGAACTCGCTTAAAGGTAATATCACTTGGAAATCGCGTTATTGAAGCAGAAGTGATATCTGGAAGCAACATTGGTGCTCGAATTTTTGTTCCTAGAATTGGTATAATACCGTCGGATAAGAAGGTTCCTTTTAGATTCCAAAGAAGACAGTTTCCTGTTGCTTTATGCTTCGCTATGACAATTAATAAAAGTCAAGGGCAGTCATTATCCAGAGTTGGTTTGTTTTTGAAAAATCCAGTATTTTCTCATGGTCAACTTTACGTGGCTTTGTCGAGAGTCAAGAGCAGAGACGGACTCAAATTATCAATTCTTGATAATGATGGTAACCTTACTAATAGGACATCTAATGTTGTATTCAAAGAAGTTTTTACTTACTTGTAATTTGAATTGGTATTTCTATATGTATTTTGTTTTGTTATCAAAAGCATAGTTTTGATATATTATTGTTTCATAGCATAACACATATTACTACAATCAATTAGTGTTTCATAGTATAACACATAAACGATTACAAGCTAAACATATGTAATAATTAGACAAAAATGAAGTGGTACCAAAATTCGTCATATATTATAGGCAACACCATGATAAAACTAAATTAATTCATTTTATAGATATAGATTTTTTTTAACACAACTCATACCCCGTCAAACATGTGTCAGTAAGGTCTGTCGAACATGTGTCTTACTATGTGAAGTTATTATTTTATAGATATAGATTTTTTTAACACAACCCATAACCCGTGAAACTCACGGGTATATAACCTAGTTCTATAATAATGCGAACCATGACACAATTACCTAACTTGTTTATGAAATATTTTATAACGTTAGGTGTAAAATGTAACAAGAATCCCTCTAAATTGTCAAATTAATTAACGGTGTGTATAGTTTTGTAATGTGTGTGTATAGTTTTGTAATGGTACAATTGAACTTCAACAACAATCTAATATAGTTATACAACGATATGTATAACTTTAACAAATTTGCAAAATGTTTAGATGATGTTTTCTCTCAGAACCTCATTATTATTCTTTTTGTAATATTACAAGAAAAACTTTGTAAGGAGAACTTTGTTATAGAGAGAAGTAGTCAGAGCTTATGTAGAAAAAGTTAAGTGGTCACTTGGGTGCTGTTTGTTTTTGCAGACAAAAAATGTCTGTAGTCTGATTTCAGCTGATTTTATGTCTGCAACTGAAGATGTGGTCTGAAGGTCTGCAAACTGAAAATATAATACTGTTTGTTTTATAAACTGGATATCGTCTGTATAAGCTGAAAATTATTTATCATGATTATCACAATTGATAAAAGTCATTTAACATTCAACTTACATAAATAATAAAAAAAAAACTTATCACAATCTGAAAAGAGATGGGGACAATCACTTCAAATCCGGTACATATTGCCAACGTGATTTGGGGTAACCTGTGAAACACTTCAATAAACAAACAAACAAAGTATATTTCAAGATTATAAAGTAATTTACCACTAAGTTTTCAAAGAAAAACACCAAAATAAACTACCTGAAACAAAGGGTTTGAATTCAAGGGTTCCACCAATTGATGATCATCTATGGAAGATACCCATTTCAAATGATTGATGAGAGGAGAAGAGATGTATGGCGGCGGGAGGAGAAGAGCTAGGGTGGCCGGAGCAGATCTGTGGCGGCGGCCGGAGCAGATCTATGGCAGCGGGAGGAGAAGGGAGTGAGTTCGTCTGATTTTGGGGAGTGGATGTTTGAAGATCTGATTTGTTTTGAAGATGTTAGATGTGAGCTTCTTTTTTAAGCTAATAAAAGCCATTTTCAGATCTTCTTTTAAAAAAAAAAAACAGTCTTCAAGACCTTATGTCTGCCCGCCTACAGACATAAGCTCCTTGCAGACGTTTTAAGCAAAAACAAACAGCCCCTTAAGTGCATTCATGCCTACACTTAGCTATATCCTAATCTAACTTGCGAGGATTATTGCAAGGTATAGTCTTGTTTTTCACATCATGTGCTAACTTCATGAATTCACTTATGAATTAGAACAAGGTTACGTTATTATCTTAGTTTTGACAATGTTAGGATTGGTTTGATCGACTTTATAGCCTCCGGTGATATCTAATCTTCAATATAATGTGCGGAATCCATGATAGAAAAGTATAAACACAAGAATTCTTCAATTTTCTCTATTCTCATTAACATTTAACAGTACGACATTACACGGTTGAATTTTGACCGAGCTTCGCCTCAGAGTGAACAACTTATTCTAAGTCACAAACCCCAAACACCTATTTATAGACATAGGTTAGGTTGGTTGGGACAGACTAGCTCATCCGTACAGACGAGACTCTCATCCATGCGGATCAGCTCATTCGTACTAATAAGACACATTACAATATAAAATCCAAACTAACATTCAACCTATTACAAGTCGTATTATTCTATAAATCACGACATGGCACTAAGACGTAGGCAATAGACATTATGCACCAACAGACTCCCCCTTGGATGTTGTCGCAGTCTTGTTTGGTCTTCAACAAATCTTCAACCTTTATGTCACACCCCGAAAATATCAGAGTTGGCGTGACCGGACTAGTATCTTCATTGCACAATGGAAGAAATTAAAGCTAAGACTTCTAGAAGGTGAACACCCACTAAGTACTCGAATCCTCATGGTTCTCCTATTCCAACTGTGCCATAGTTTTTGAAATGCAACCTGAGAAAGAACATGAAAAAAAAAATCAACATAAAGTTGAGGGAGTTAATAGTTTGTTTGTAAAATATTTGAAATAAATCTTTTGGATAACCCGTTTTTAAAATAATGTTTGAGAAAATGAATTAAAAATCATTTTCTTTAGCATGTTATATGAGAACTTTGTATTTGTGAATCTTTGTTTGTGTAAAGCGTTAAGTTTGTAAAACTTTGTATTTGTAAACTTTTGTGTTTGTAAAATTTGTGTAACTGTCAATGCCTACACCTGACAATGACAACATGCATGCATGAACCTATGAGTTTGTATTTGTATAAAATATGGTACGTAAATGTGAGATAAAATGTTTTGTGTTGAAATGCGTAAGGAAATCGAGATCGCTAATGTTTCGCGAGGACATTAACATGTGTGACGACATAGGAAGCATCCAAACCTAGGCGACTTTTTACATCGATTACCCTTTGACTGTAACCCAAATCACTCTATGGCAATGTGTGGCCAAGAGAGTGAGGCTGCCCGGACCTGCTAGATCTAATCCTTGCTCTTTCGGTCTAACTTAGATTAATGGTGCTTACGTATACCCTATTCGTGACATGATCTATGTATCATTCTTTTGTTTTAACATACCGTTTGTACGTGTATTTTCACCCAAGTTTAGAAAACTAGAAAACGTTTGTATGCATGTTTTGAAAATACGTTTGTTTGAAAAACCGGTATTTTTAGTATAAACCGTTCGTAAACCATTTGAGTTTATTGAAAATCACAAATCATTTATGTGATTTAAAACCTGTTTGTAGTATGGTTTAGAAATATGAAATTGTTGTTCATCGAAAACCTTGTATGTTTTTTCAAAATGTGCATGTCTTTCTACCCCGAAAACATTTATAAAAACGTAAAACCGTAAAAAGGTAGGGTTATGAACTCACCTGGATTTCCTTATGCAAAGCTAGCTAACTATGACTTCGTGAGGTCGTTTCCAAACCGTAAAAAGGTAGGGTTATGAACTCACCTGGATAATTTGTTAAGTTTCGTTTAATGTCATTAATAATTAATAAGTCTTGGGAAGACTTAGTTTTCAAGAGATATATAAATATTTATATTAAAATATATAAATATATTGATATAATCGCGTTAGTCGCCTCAAGAAGTCATACGGGTATGTAACGAATATTAATATACTGTAATCTCGTATAATGTATCACGTCTCGTAGATGTTTGTCAAAATATATGTATATGCCGTTTAGACGTTTGAAATAAAAATAAAAAGTTATATTTATTTAATGGAGTTTTCGTGTTGAGGTCGTTTAAAATAAATATATTAGTTATATTTATTTTTATAAAAAGAATCGTCGAGTTGTTTGATGTATGAAATAAATATATAAACCATACATATTTTTATAAAAGAAATCCGAGTTGTTTGATGTTTGAAATAAATATATAAACTATATTTATTTTTATAAAAGCTTTTCCGAGTTTCGATGTTTAAACTAAACATAAATAGTTATATTTATTTATAAAAGATTTCCGAGTTTCAGACGTTGAAAATAAATATAAATAATTATATTTATTTTATAAAAGAATACCGAATTCCGTTATCTAGTAAACATGTTCATTGAAAAGTTACCGGCTTGTTTTTGGGTAGGTTATAAGGCGTCATCAAATCAAATACGCATTTGTATCTATTTTTATAAAATCGTTTGAATCCAAAAGGTTTCGTTTTATAATAAAACACGTTAATTTTTACAGATTTTTCTCGAAAAACGGACAGAGTTTCCCCTGTTTTTGGACTACCCCGACAACATAAGTTGTTATTTTTCAAAATTCAACACAATTATCAATTCAACAATGTATAGCTTCGTAAAAATGTCAAAACATAAACTAAACATTAAATCAATTCCGTTTATGAGCTCGTTTTCACGTTGAAAAATAAAACTATAAAAATAACGTTAATATTTATCGCATCGCTAGACTTTACCCATCTTTGTGTCGTTTTCGTTGACTGAGTCAACCGGGTTGAGTTGACTGAGTCAATCGGGTTGACTCATGTTGACTGAGATGACCGAGTTAACCCGAACACCAAATCTGAGCCAATCTAACTCGAAACAACCCAAACCCGAATCTGACTCGATGCTAACACGAACCAGAAATCGAACCAAATCAAAATCTGCATACGAACTGAACAAAACATAACCCGAATCTCGAACCTGCTGAACCACCATCTGAACCGAAGCTGAGTCTGACTCATAACACCCGAACCCGTAACGTTCAAAATCTGACCCGGGAAAAAAAAACTACATTGAAAAAGAACCATCTGATGTTGAACAATTCTGACCTGAGCATAATCACCCCCAACGCCATCGTCGCCAGCGGATTTCCGACAGCCAGTGCCGCCGTCGGCCAGTTCCAACTCATCATCTTCATCACTCAGCGACACCATCTTCATCGTCGACAGCCGGAATTCTTGTCACCGCCGCTGTGAGTGACAACGTCGTTGTCATCACCATCGCCAGCTCATCGTCAGTGGTGGCCGGCCGTCACCTGTGGTCGCCGGTCTTCGGCCAAAAGTACATCGAAGGGAGAGAGAGAATGAGGTGACAGGTTTGGGGTGTATGAGGTGATTGACGAAGGGAGGTGGGAGTATGCTTGCCTGTAATCGTCGCCCGATTCAAGAATCCGGTGACCGGATTTCGTGAAAAGTGAGAGGGTGAAGAGGGGTTTGGGTGTGCGTGACGGTAAGACACACCGTCGGAGCACCGGTAGTGGCCAGCTCCGCCGGTAATTCCAGTCGCCGGAATATAAACAGAGGGAGGGAGTGGATGTGGTGTGAAATGAAACTGATTTTGTGTGTGTAAAATGGGAATGGTGATGATGTTAGTGTTTAGGTTAGGGTTTTCTTGTGTGTGTGTTTAGATACGTAGTAGAGATAGAAATTGGGAGGGAAAATGGATGATGTGCGGCCGTGAGTGTGAAGATAGGGTTTCATGAAAATGTAGTGGATAAGGTTCACTACTATATATACTTAGGGTTCCTTTAGTGGGCTTGGGCCCAAGGCCCACAAGCCTACTTCCCGTGTTATAAGTGGCCCGTCAGCACCTACGATCCCGTTTTCAAACCCGAGCTCCATGTAACGTCGAAAGGTAAAATTTTCGTGTCAAGACACGTAAAATATAGTCGGTAGTTGACGTTTGACACGTTCGTTCATCGATTACGATAAAAATCACGTAGAATGCGGCGTTGGTCGTTTTTAATCCATTTTTCGATCTGGTTTCGAATACGGACATTAAAATTTAATTACGATGCTAATTATATCGTAAAATTTTAGTTTTGAAGGTATTACGTGTCTCCGATGCTTCCGTTTCGTTGTCGGTGCGTTCCTTCAGTCGCGTTTTTTGTTCACGTTTGCGCTTGTGTCATACGGAAGCACGATAAATTCGCAAAAAGTAAATTTATAAGTATAAAATATTCATATAAAATTCGTATTTGTCGGCGTTGTTAGTATTTTGTTCGGTTTTCAGTTCGTTATCGTTTAATATTTAGCAGATTTTCCGCAGATCCTTATACGCGCACTATAAAGCCGGTTATGTCACACCCCGACCGCGTAAAACAACAAATCGCGGCGGAAACATCGGGGCGTGTTGCAACAGAATTAATGTTTCACAACCATGGCAATTGAAGTTTCGTTTTATTGATTAAAAGTGTTACAATGTCTTAACAAACAAAGAAATACAACATAATTAACTAGTCTTGCATCTTTTATTGTCACTAAAGCCCAAGTCTGTCTATGTGTAACTTGATCATCTTATGCAACAGCGCCTGAAAAACACATGTGAAAATAGGTACGTCAGCATAAAAATGCCTGTGAGATACATAGGTTTTGTGAAAATAAGATTCATGACTTATGTTTGAGAAAATGTTTAGTCATGAACCTTGTTATTTGCTTTGTCTTTTAAATCATTTGAAAAACGATAAGATCAGATGATAAGTATAAATAAATGTAAGGTTAAATGAATAACCAAGTAAAATGTGTTTGCATAAGATAAGTTGTTTATAAATCAATGTCTTGTGAAAAGTATGTTATTTGTATGAAATGTTCTATGTCTCAAACTGAAATGATTCAAATAACGTTACGACATGTAATACCATACAAACACTTATATATAGGAAGTACCAGCGGCGTATCCACCATGCTTGTATCATATTACACACGCATCGTTACTTAATCACTTAATCAATCCAAACCCAACAATGTAAAATGTTCATGTCAAGATGTAAATCATGTTAAAATGTCTATGTCAAATATCCATGTCAAATGTCTATGTCAAATATCCATGTCAAATGTCTATGTCAAATATCCATGTCAAATGTCTATGTCAAATATCCATGTCAAATGTCTATGTCAAAATATCCATGTCAAATGTCTATGTCAAATATCCATGTCAAATGTCTATGTCAAATATCCATGTCAAATGTCTATGTCAAAATGTCATGTATGGCAAGTGAAATGTCTCAACTAAACCATATGCACAACAACAAAGTATTGAAGTAAAACTTGGTTTAAATCAAAGCTATGTTTTGTGTAAATGCATGCAACTATTTAATATGAACATTTATGCGGTATTGTGAATATGCATACATCCAAGCCTGGCGACTGTGGTGATAAACCCTTTAAACAAATTAAAGGTCTATCTGTCTTTATAACAACGAATTCGGTCATTCCTTTCATCCCCTTTCCCTGGGACGTCCGGAACGGGAGTTGTCAATTCCTATGGTACCACTACCTACTAACGAACGGCATGATCGGTGTTAATGAATGTATTGTCCCATGTAAACAAACCAAATGTCATACCAAAATGTAAGCATGTGATGAAAAACAATGTACTAAGTATGCACGCAATGGACATAAATAGCATAAAATGTAAATGTAAAACGATGTACTAAGTATGAACGCAATGGACATACATAGCATAAAATGTAATGAAATCATGTACTATAATGTACTAACGAACATAGCAGTATATGATGCGAAAACAGGAAAGCATGAAAGTAACAAGTAGGCACATGTGTTTCACCCCAAAACAGTTTGGAAAACAGTAAAAGAGGGGTCTATGTACTCACTTGAGATTGCTCAGTTGTCTAAAGATAACCACCAAGCAGTGCTAGAGATCTCGGAATCAAACGGCTCCTAATATAGGTAACTATGTTAAATAACCGGACCTAAATCGGAAGACTGGGTAGCATTAGGGTTTGTAAACCAAACGAGTGTGGAGACTCGTGTGATATGGTTTAACAAAGCCTACATACTAAATGAAACCTAACATAATTGTTTACGACCCATTACGACCCGTTTAGGTAGCTTATGCTACTTTAACGCGTCGTGCGCGTGAAACGCGTTTGGACCGCCTAACTAGCCCTATGACAAGTGTTATATGCCTAAACATGTTACATAATCAGTTACGTGACAAAAGTTTAGGTTACATATGCTAAATTACCAATTATGTATGAAAAGTGTATTCTGGTAATTTACCTAAGGCATATAAACTACCTATCATATAACTACTTAAACGTCGTGACCATAAGGTATAACCTCGGAAGGTTATTCCCTACACTATGGTCACCTAATGTGTTTGGTCGGATCCTAATGATCGACCAAACTGGGTCGGGTTCGAAGGTATAGGCGATTTATCAGATCGCCTACCCTACGACCCTAGACAACGTGGTAATCAGTAGGCATAGTCCCAAGGGACTATGACCATCGTGATTACAATCACGTTGCGAAGTTCAAGCGAACTTCGCATTGACCATTACTGGTCAACGCTGAAAGTCAAACAAAGTTTGACTTTCTGACTCGAAAAGCAGTAAAAATAAGGAAAAATAACGAAAGAATACTTACGAAGGGTCCCCGAATGCTAACCCAGATCGAAATAGCTCAGGTATGAAACGAAGGTTCCAACTTAGAGCTTTCTTAATCAGATTTGTGGGTTTTGGGGGTTGTGGGTGGATGGGTATTTATAGAAAAGGTAGAGCCGTTAGGATCGTTTGTCGATTATCGTGCCTTAATCCCACCCGTACACTTGTCGGAATGTTATGGTGGCTAAAAACTTGTTCTTATCTGCTGACTAGACGATAAGAAACGTGTGGTTGAGAATCGAACAGCTGGGACCCGCTTGTTAAACATTGAATCTGGTCAGATCAGTCCCTCGCGTAGCGCGACGCCTAAGCCCTTAGGGCTTGCGCTACGCTAGCACCCACCTGATTCAGAAATGTTTCAAAAGTTACAGATTTGGTCCCTGCACGTGTTTAAGGCCTTTTTCGATGTGTTTGAACCCCGTTAACCTCATTTCAAGGCTCTAAAATGAAGTTAAAGTATAGGGAACTCAAAACATACTCAAAAATATGCCGGATGATGGTTCGTTTGGTCGTACGAACGCGATGTTCGCTTAATTACGACGGAATGCGCATAAGCGCGAAAACCGATCCAAATGATGCGACGAACGGATTTTTCTTAAGGCGAACACTAAAATATAATGTAGTCATGCTTACATAAATTTTTGGATGTCCAGATGTATTCAGAACGTAAGTTATGCTCGAAAATGCAAACTTGTGCACTTTTTGACACTTTTAGTCCCTGAATGACACAAAAGTTTATTTTAGCACACCGAACCCCTCAAAGCCTATTTCTAAGCTATGTAAAGGATATTTATGGTATGTTTAACTTATGGTCATGTTCCGTAATGTCTGTTACAGTTCAAATTGACATACTTTCGCAGTTTGTCATATTTAGTCCCTGTAAGCGAATTAACTTGTTTTTGCCATACCAAAGCCTTCAAAACTTATTTCTAAGTTATGTAAAGGTTATTTAAGGTATGTTAAGCCTATTTCACTATTCCGGAGTGTTTGTTGCATTAAACTAGTTATATCTACGCATCGGTGCGCGTATAACCTTCCAGAAAGTGAATTTAGAGTTTGGAATTGAACGAGAATTGATATGTGCAGAATGATACACATATTTTTTACAAATCCCAAGTATGAAATATAATTATTTCATTGGTTCGGTATTTGTTTGATGGCCGTGAAGGCACAGGTGTTACAGTCTCCCCTACTTTAGGAAATTTCGTCCCGAAATTTATTTAGAGGAAACTTGTGAGAGTTTAAAACATGAAGTTGAAAAGATCAAACAACATTGGTTAGGGTTCTTGAACTTCTAGTAACCTTAATAACATTATGTTTGCAATGTAAGAGGGATACTTATATACAAGTATATGAAGCGTCATTGGTGCGTCCACCGTACCTCCATTACATCGTTATCATTTTGTTATTGTTGTCGCTATCGGTTCTTACACATAATAAATCTTACTGGGTTTCTGTGCATTGAATTCCATAATTATGTAGGCCTCCATAATTACGTAGTTCCTTGTACAGCCCGCACAGTCTATTTTATAATGTGTAGTGTAAAACCAAATGAATAATCCTGTGATGAGTGTAACTAGACTGCCATAGAGTCCTTTAGACTAAATCAATAAATGATTTAAATAGACTATCAAGGAGTCTGTTCAGTTACATCACTAGATGTCATTCTTTAACCAAATTGTGAATCAATCTTTTTGACTAGACCACTAAAGGGTCTCTTATGAATCATGGAGTAGTACTACATCAATCCAAGGGTCTTAACTATTACATAGAAGCCCATTAAGGATTTAAGGTAGTACCTTTTGACTATCCTGATACGAATCCCTCATATGAAGATATGAAAGATTCTGCGAGGATTTGGATAACGAATTATCCAGAGTATAAAACACAAAAATGCATAAAGGAAAACATGAGATGAATAAACACATAGTCACATAACCACAAAATTGTTTAACTAGAAGTTTGTTCTGCTAACAGAGTACATGTATTTAAAGCACACTAGGAATCCATCTCGTGGATTTCATTTGGTACTTTAAACATTATAAAGAATCTAACTATAAAGATAGAAAGATCTTTAAAAGAACAAAATTCGATTTCGATTATAAGAAACCGAAATGTTCGAATTTAGGTATATGAGGAATCCAATTAAGGACTCTGATTTGAATGATGATCATCCACAAGGGTCTCAATATGAAGATAAACAGATCCCATATGGATTTTAGAAGTTGAAGATGTTTTGAAACCTTGCACTGGACGTGCTTATGTCAAAACATCAAGTAAAAATGCTTTACGAAGTTGAGATGCCAGATATGCCAAGGCGACATATGAAGCAGAATTTTGAAGGTTAAGTCAATGTATGAGGAAAATATTTTTGAAAACTATGCATGGGGTTCTTTTAAAAAAAGTGTTTAACGTTTTTGAAACCTTATATATAATATTTTTGAAATAAAGTAGGTGTATTAGGTAGATATATTTACAAAAATGTTTTTAAAATCATGCGAGATGAATTTTGAAATTATGTATAAGGTTTTTGAAAGACATGAATGATGCTTTTCGAAATCATGCACTTGATAAGAAAATGTATTGTGTTAATATTGTCTTCAGACTATATGAAATATTTTGAAATTAGAAAGGTTGGTTTTGATAACATGGCCAATGTTTTTGAAATAACATAGACAATGCATCTAGAAAAATTGTTTTCAAACTATTTGAAATGTTTTGAGATCATGAAGATTGTTTTGAAATACTGGTACTGTGTATGTTGAAAAATCAAAACGTAATGGATATGAGATTTGAAAATACCCTTAGTTATCTAACCAAGGATTCCAAGGCACAGATGTGCGAAAAGCACGATTACTCATAATGTCACTTTATTTTCTGTACTTCGTATCTTAGAATGAAACGAGTACTTAAAATTTTCGAAGGAATCATGAGCGATCATTTGAAAGAGAGAATCACAAGAGTAGTTTGTAAGGAACATAGTTCCTTGATGTAGGTATCATAGGAAAATCATACACACATGTAACTATACTTGTATATCAGAATTTGTGAACAACAATTTATTTATAAACAAAACAAATTGTTTCACATTACAAGGAAACAAAAGAACAAAAGCATAAGACAGCAACATCTTCTAGTCAGCCAACTGCTCATCCGTGGGTGGGATTTGCATTTGCAAGCTTTGGGCATTTGTTCCTGAAATGGCTCGTATCGCCACAGTTGTAGCAAGTACCACGCGGGAAACGAGCTTGAGTAGGGTTGACTTGGAGTTGATTTAGACCACCTTGGTTCGGGTTACATCGACAAGTACTTGCCAGGTGACCAACTCTTCCACATGATACACACCGATGACACTGTAAGTGAGCTTGGTGATGCCCCTTACATTTGTTGCATAAAGGTGCCGTTCCCTTGTATTGCTTCTTAGCAGGTGGTGTTGACACCCGGATGGGTCCTGCTTGATTTGATACTGCTGCAGTTGGACAAACCCTTGCCGTATGACCTATAAGTCCACAAGTTTGGCATTTGCGGCACTTCACACTAGCCTGATGATGAAGGCTACATTGTTTGCACAAAGGTGAAGTTCCAAGGTACGGCTTCCTAGCTGGTGGCCTTGCCACTTGGCTAGGTCCCGCTTGATTAGGTGTAACCGCTGCGGGTTTCCTTGAAGCCTTACGCTTCCTTGATGTTGTTGCAAGTCTGACTACTGCTTCCTTTGGTGTCTCTTGAGTGGCTTCATTGTCGAGACGAGAGGCTTCATTGTTAAGACGAGCCATGGCAATACCTAAATCCACAGTCCTCTGAATCACTTCGCCAATTTGCTGGACAAATTTGGCTGTTCGCTCGGGCATTTGACCAGTGCCAAGAGGAATAGACATTCTAGAAGAAAATGAAAGACAGAGGAAGAAACGAGTGAAAGGTTATTGGATAATCAATACAGAATGGTAACGAATGAAAATTGTGATCATTTGTTTGTTACCTAAGGCAAACAAATGAGATGGTGACAAATCAAAATAAATAGGTCAAAAATAATGTATCGCGAAGACATGCTCGCCTATAAGTGAACACTCATCCCAAGAATTCCCAGGTAAGCACAACTGGTCTCGCGTCTGATGAGATGTATACGAAGTGCTTGCCTAGACAGAAAACCCAGAATACAGGCATTCACCCTTCCAGTTTGCACGTGTTCACATTATTTAAAACCCAAAACCTTGACGAGATTTTGAAAACTCAAAGGGGTTCAAAACCTTATAACTGAGGGTTCAAAACCTAGTAATCAATCATCCTAGAACAGATGATTAGTTTTCAAAGCGGTTTTGAAATTCATGTTCTTGTTGCGGTTGTCGCCTAAGGATAGGCGTCAGTATTGTTTTATGACTAAACGCAAGTAAACTCGCGTTAGGGTCTTAAGAAGGTTATAGACTAGGTCAAAGCATTACTAATAACCTAATTCCCTATAACCATTGGCTCTGATACCATCTTTTCTGTCACACCCCGACCGCGTAAAACAACAAATCGCGGCGGAAACATCGGGGCGTGTTGCAACAGAATTAATGTTTCACAACCATGGCAATTGAAGTTTCGTTTTATTGATTAAAAGTGTTACAATGTCTTAACAAACAAAGAAATACAACATAATTAACTAGTCTTGCATCTTTTATTGTCACTAAAGCCCAAGTCTGTCTATGTGTAACTTGATCATCTTATGCAACAGCGCCTGAAAAACACATGTGAAAATAGGTACGTCAGCATAAAAATTCCTGTGAGATACATAGGTTTTGTGAAAATAAGATTCATGACTTATGTTTGAGAAAATGTTTAGTCATGAACCTTGTTATTTGCTTTGTCTTTTAAATCATTTGAAAAACGATAAGATCAGATGATAAGTATAAATAAATGTAAGGTTAAATGAATAACCAAGTAAAATGTGTTTGCATAAGATAAGTTGTTTATAAATCAATGTCTTGTGAAAAGTATGTTATTTGTATGAAATGTTCTATGTCTCAAACTGAAATGATTCAAATAACGTTACGACATGTAATACCATACAAACACTTATATATAGGAAGTACCAGCGGCGTATCCACCATGCTTGTATCATATTACACACGCATCGTTACTTAATCACTTAATCAATCCAAACCCAACAATGTAAAATGTTCATGTCAAGATGTAAATCATGTCAAAATGTCTATGTCAAATATCCATGTCAAATGTCTATGTCAAATATCCATGTCAAATGTCTATGTCAAATATCCATGTCAAATGTCTATGTCAAAATATCCATGTCAAATGTCTATGTCAAATATCCATGTCAAATGTCTATGTCAAATATCCATGTCAAATGTCTATGTCAAAATGTCATGTATGGCAAGTGAAATGTCTCAACTAAACCATATGCACAACAACAAAGTATTGAAGTAAAACTTGGTTTAAATCAAAGCTATGTTTTGTGTAAATGCATGCAACTATTTAATATGAACATTTATGCGGTATTGTGAATATGCATACATCCAAGCCTGGCGACTGTGGTGATAAACCCTTTAAACAAATTAAAGGTCTATCTGTCTTTATAACAACGAATTCGGTCATTCCTTTCATCCCCTTTCCCTGGGACGTCCGGAACGGGAGTTGTCAATTCCTATGGTACCACTACCTACTAACGAACGACATGATCGGTGTTAATGAATGTATTGTCCCATGTAAACAAACCAAATGTCATACCAAAATGTAAGCATGTGATGAAAAACAATGTACTAAGTATGCACGCAATGGACATAAATAGCATAAAATGTAAATGTAAAACGATGTACTAAGTATGAACGCAATGGACATACATAGCATAAAATGTAATGAAATCATGTACTATAATGTACTAACGAATATAGCAGTATATGATGCGAAAACAGGAAAGCATGAAAGTAACAAGTAGGCACATGTGTTTCACCCCAAAACAGTTTGGAAAACAGTAAAAGAGGGGTCTATGTACTCACTTGAGATTGCTCAGTTGTCTAAAGATAACCACCAAGCAGTGCTAGAGATCTCGGAATCAAACGGCTCCTAATATAGGTAACTATGTTAAATAACCGGACCTAAATCGGAAGACTGGGTAGCATTAGGGTTTGTAAACCAAACGAGTGTGGAGACTCGTGTGATATGGTTTAACAAAGCCTACATACTAAATGAAACCTAACATAATTGTTTACGACCCATTACGACCCGTTTAGGTAGCTTATGCTACTTTAACGCGTCGTGCGCGTGAAACGCGTTTGGACCGCCTAACTAGCCCTATGACAAGTGTTATATGCCTAAACATGTTACATAATCAGTTACGTGACAAAAGTTTAGGTTACATATGCTAAATTACCAATTATGTATGAAAAGTGTATTCTGGTAATTTACCTAAGGCATATAAACTACCTATCATATAACTACTTAAACGTCGTGACCATAAGGTATAACCTCGGAAGGTTATTCCCTACACTATGGTCACCTAATGTGTTTGGTCGGATCCTAATGATCGACCAAACTGGGTCGGGTTCGAAGGTATAGGCGATTTATCAGATCGCCTACCCTACGACCCTAGACAACGTGGTAATCAGTAGGCATAGTCCCAAGGGACTATGACCATCGTGATTACAATCACGTTGCGAAGTTCAAGCGAACTTCGCATTGACCATTACTGGTCAACGCTGAAAGTCAAACAAAGTTTGACTTTCTGACTCGAAAAGCAGTAAAAATAAGGAAAAATAACGAAAGAATACTTACGAAGGGTCCCCGAATGCTAACCCAGATCGAAATAGCTCAGGTATGAAACGAAGGTTCCAACTTAGAGCTTTCTTAATCAGATTTGTGGGTTTTGGGGGTTGTGGGTGGATGGGTATTTATAGAAAAGGTAGAGCCGTTAGGATCGTTTGTCGATTATCGTGCCTTAATCCCACCCGTACACTTGTCGGAATGTTATGGTGGCTAAAAACTTGTTCTTATCTGCTGACTAGACGATAAGAAACGTGTGGTTGAGAATCGAACAGCTGGGACCCGCTTGTTAAACATTGAATCTGGTCAGATCAGTCCCTCGCGTAGCGCGACGCCTAAGCCCTTAGGGCTCGCGCTACGCTAGCACCCACCTGATTCAGAAATGTTTCAAAAGTTACAGATTTGGTCCCTGCACGTGTTTAAGGCCTTTTTCGATGTGTTTGAACCCCGTTAACCTCATTTCAAGGCTCTAAAATGAAGTTAAAGTATAGGGAACTCAAAACATACTCAAAAATATGCCGGATGATGGTTCGTTTGGTCGTACGAACGCGATGTTCGCTTAATTACGACGGAATGCGCATAAGCGCGAAAACCGATCCAAATGACGCGACGAACGGATTTTTCTTAAGGCGAACACTAAAATATAATGTAGTCATGCTTACATAAATTTTTGGATGTCCAGATGTATTCAGAACGTAAGTTATGCTCGAAAATGCAAACTTGTGCACTTTTTGACACTTTTAGTCCCTGAATGACACAAAAGTTTATTTTAGCACACCGAACCCCTCAAAGCCTATTTCTAAGCTATGTAAAGGATATTTATGGTATGTTTAACTTATGGTCATGTTCCGGAATGTCTGTTACAGTTCAAATTGACATACTTTCGCAGTTTGTCATATTTAGTCCCTGTAAGCGAATTAACTTGTTTTTGCCATACCAAAGCCTTCAAAACTTATTTCTAAGTTATGTAAAGGTTATTTAAGGTATGTTAAGCCTATTTCACTATTCCGGAGTGTTTGTTGCATTAAACTAGTTATATCTACGCATCGGTGCGCGTATAACCTTCCAGAAAGTGAATTTAGAGTTTGGAATTGAACGAGAATTGATATGTGCAGAATGATACACATATTTTTTACAAATCCCAAGTATGAAATATAATTATTTCATTGGTTCGGTATTTGTTTGATGGCCGTGAAGGCACAGGTGTTACAGGTTAGACATTCCTAGACATACTAAAGGTCTAATTAAGTTAATCTACGTCTAATTACACTACTTTTAACCGCCCTAATATTTGTTTCTCACATAATTATGAGCCGTAAATTACCGGTTGTCACATTCTCCGCCTGTTAATAAAATTTCGTCCTCAAAATTTAGACTACGTTAACTCCTTAGAGTTTCGTTATGCGTAGGTAGATACGAATAATACCAAAGTGAATGACCATGAAATCGAATCAAGACTTTTTTGAATCATATGAATTCAAAGACATACTACAACAATAAGAACCCAACGGTTAAAATAAATGTGTTTCAGAAATTGATGTCAAGGGAAACGAGACGCACTGATATAGTCACCAGTGTGACTAGGTTAACAAGGGTCCAACAAAAGGGAAATTTTGACCAATAGAATTCCAAACGGACGTTCACAATATGCAAATGAATTCTAGAATCAATAGCATCCACTAGATGAAACTTAGAATCAACAAGCTCAAATGATGTAGTTTTGCATGAAACGCTCGATCGTGTTTAGCACAAGCTGCAAGTTATACCGACGCCACAAGGTGTCGTAGTGATTGAGATAATTCAATAATAGCTGTGACCAAACAAGTTCAATGTGTGAAATAAAATGAGGGCTCAACGAAGTAAATCTGAACATTTGTCCTAAACAGACATCATAGGATTTTCAATTGAAAGTGGAACACCAAAGAAATTGTGACAACCCGTGCTCCCAAGGTTTGCTTTGTTTAATCTCGTGACACTTGACTTGTATCGCTATCATTCGTGTCCTTCTATACGTCGTCATTGTGTCTACGCTCTTTAGGTGTAATTAAACTTGTCTAATTACACTTTATTACTATGAGTAAATGGTTGTGTGTTGTTACATACTAATGATAAACGTCTAGATTATATGGATATATTCAGTCACATATTATAATTATATGTTTAGGTTATATGTTAGATAAATGTTACATGTTAAATGACCACAACCCCTTGTTCTTTGTGTTTTATCTCGGCCCGAACTCCTCATCACACGAGTTCACTTACAAGCCCAATCAAAGCCCGAAGGCAGGGCCTGAATCACAATATATCGCCGTCACATGCATGCTTTTATAGTTGCAAACACAAAAACATACCTGAACCCTTGCACATCCTCTCATAATTCGTGGCGGCCAACCTTTAATTCGGAACTTATCTCTTGCCTAATCCGTTATTTGGTTAGTATGATATAATTGAATTGTATGTGATGATCTTTTGATTATGTTGTGTGAACCTGATTATGATTGATGGATGTTTTGTGATCTTGAGTATGATATAATTGATTTGTATGTGATGATCTTTTGATTATATTGTGCGAACCTGATTATGATTGATGAATGTTTTGTGATGTTGTGGATTATGATTGATGAAAGATGGATCGATGTAGGTGAAATAAAAGGAATGGTTATTTATTTAGCATGATAGGTTAGTAAAAGGGTTATGATGAATCGGCTATGACGTTAAAGTGACAATATAGAATCATGCTAGTATTGGTAATTATCATGGGTTGATTAACTGCCATTGTTGCTTGGCGAAACCGATAGTATGCGGAGATTTATGATGCTAATTGATCCGATGTGTTTGTAAATTAAGATGAGATTAGTTGTGAATCAATGATTAGGATCGATACCATAAATTATAACTGTTCCTTGATGTGAGGTTTATGATGTTCGGTGTATGCTAACATGGGTTCTTCGAAATAATAAGGACATGGAGTGAATTAAATAATTACGATGTTAAACTGTTAAACAATAGTTAAGGAACGAAGAATGGATTTTGTAACTAATTGATTGAGAATAAGGAATGAGGGGACAAGAGTTGTATAATTGATTCCGGATGGGCCGGAGACAAATGGGCCGCATGAAACTGTTTATGTGTGGGCATCATGAAACTACTGTATTTGTGTGTGGGCCGCATGGAACTATTGATGTATTGGGCTGCATAAACAGTTTGGGGCTGGGCTTAGACACAAGCAGCCCATAATCGCACAATTCAGTGGGCCGTATAATGAAACTGGGTCGGGTAAGTAAAGGGACCACACAACTAAAATTTGTCGCACACCTAAGTTGGGCCATAACTAGTTGGGCCGCACTTTGTTAAGAAAGATGGAATGGACCGTTAAGGGACGTTGGGAATGTACGATTGTGTTTGTGTTATACGTAACCCAAACGATTAATGTAAATATACTATGTGATGGACTTTATGACATGTAATATAATGTTAATCTATTGATGGAGAATGTGAACTTGTGTTATGGTCCAGTGCGTGTGCGAAATGTCTAATGTGTTAATTATGTGATCTAAGTGTATGCGAAAACTGATTTGTATTGGTGACCATGCTAGGACTTGGTTGATCAATCTTGAACAAAGTAACTTAATTAACCGAGCAAATCTAAGGTGAGTTCATCTCTCTTGAGCATGTGTCCTGGTGGGTGGGACAATCAAATGGGTATTCCTGAGAGGAATAAGTATGTTGGGTAAAACTGGAATGTTAGATAATACACTCCTTTCCTATCACTTTAAGTCCCATCATATACCGAATAGTTACTTGAGAGGTAATGGGGTGTTAGTTGATAGCGCTATTAGGCTTGGCAACCTCACACCGTACCTGAGAGGACGGGCGTGAACTAATGACCTTAAATCATGACCAATGCTTAGATAGGGGGCATTGGGGACGTGCAAACAATCTGGTAGCCATCTTGTACGGTACTCGAGTTATTATCAACATTATTATCTATGAACTGAACTAAACACTTGGTAACTAACGTTTTCACAAAACTATGAACTCGCCAGCTTTGTCTGATACACTTGTTGCATGCTCGTAGGTTATTAGATTTCTTGGATTTGGAACTTGCTGTCTGGAGTGGCTGGAGTGGTCATGGGTCGAACTGATTGGATACACATGACGGGATTATTGGTGAAAATTGGGGGAGCTAGTCATGGGCCAATGAAGCCTAGCTCAATTGGTGAAAATTGGGGGAGCTAGAGTGGAGGTCAAGTGGAGGTCAAGTGGAGGTTGGGGGTTCGACTCCGGTTGAGCGCGTATTTACCACCTGTGGAGAGATTTACCTCTATGGGTTCCAAAGGACTTGTTGGGCTTCGGCCCAGCCCCTAGTAGGCCTGGTAAATCGTACCGTTCAAAAAAAAAAAAAAAAAAAAAAAAACATGACGGGATTATTGATTTCACACATTTGCTTTGAAACATTTAAACTGTGGTTTACTTATTGCTTCCGCTGAACTTGTTGGCTTTTTATTAAACTTATTGTTTGATACATTTTATTTATAATTGGAAAATCCATTCGAAAACTTATTATGAGTTCAATATGATTAGTGGCTAGATCTTGGTACGTCACACGCCTAGCGGGGTTTTCTGTATGTGGTATTTTGGGGGTGTGACAGTTTGGTATCAGAGCCAGGTTATGGTGAACTTGGTTTTGAAACGTTTTTATAAAACCAGACTATAACCGAACAGTTCTGAATACATGAATGCGACCATGACACTCAGGTCCAGATTGCAAGGTTCGTCTTTCTCACTTGTTGCATACATTACATGACTAGTACACATTTGTTTATGACGTAACATACACTCGTCACTATAGCATGATGGCATGGATTGCTTGCTTACTTTATGATGCGTTGATAGTATGCCATAGTCCTTGGATTTTTGTGATCTTATTACTTTGACAACCTCCGTTGATATCTGGGTTTGAAGAATTGTTTGACACGAGTTAGGAGGAACTGAGATGAGCATGCAAATCACAATATTATTGTGGGTGCACACATAATAATAATGTGGGGTGCATGTGAGTCCCAGGGAGGCCTAACAAGTGAAAAAAAGGGGTTCTGTTCTATTATTTAATCAGTGAGAAACGTAACCAAATCTATAGGAGTCCTAGCAGTGATTGTTTCCTACTCGAACGTGATCTTTTCACCCCTCTCTGAATCCTTACGAATCTCGATACTATCGAGTATCACTTGAACACTCAACTGAACGTCTAGCGAACTGTGTAGAATGTTAGGTGCTTGTACGAACGTCCCTGAGTTGGGTGTCGCAGCGTCGAATGATTGGTCTATACCTTTCTCACTCCTCTTCGTTTGCTGGAGCTCGATGTATTGACGTCTTAGACCCTGAAGTGCGATCACTTCTGCAACACTCTCGCAACATACCGTGTATTATTCAATCAACTCGCTAGATCGATGGACAGGAGGATGAGTGTAGTATTTTACCGGCCTTAGTATTTAGACGACCCTGGTTACCGGTAACGAGCACCAACGAACTGACTTCAATCGAACCCTTAACCCTCGTCAGCGACCTATGGGGGTCAACGCTTACGAATCAATCGGAACTTAAAGCGATGACAATTGATTATAGTGTGGAATGTGTGACTGCCAGCACGATGAGTAGCGCCTTAGGATGTGTCACGGAATGTGAAAAGATGGACCTTGCCGGTGAATGATCGTAGGGCTCCGTTTCAAGCAACGACATTATAGGCAACAGTCACGGCAACATCAGGGTACTCGTGATCGTAGCCTACAGCATGGAAATGAGGGTGCCTACGCCATGGATTGGCCGTTGTTAAATCAAGACGACAACAACCAAGGGAAACGACGACAGTACTGGAAATTCTCATAACGAAAACAACAACACTGGAATTGATGCTCGTGGAAGGGCATTTAGGTCTGGCGTGGGAGACGCCAGGATTATAGCAACATGGTGGCCTGCACGTTCTTGGTAACTAATCGTTTCGTCTCTGTTCTGTTTAACCCTGATGCCTCTTGAAACCAAACCTGTTAAGGAATCGGCTGATGGCAAGTCAATTGAAACCTCATATGTTCGTTGGGATGCAAACTCGACCTTGTGGGGCAAGTGCTCGACATAGACCTTCCTTTTGCTATACTTGATAGTTTCGATGCAGTAGTTAGTATGGATTGGTTATCCAGATGTTGCGCAGATATACCTTGTGAGGAGAGGATTTTGCGTATCCCTCTCCTTAGTGGAGAATCCTTACCTGTTCTAAAGCGTCAGAGTGGCGTAAAGGTTAGTATCATTTCAGCAATGAAAGCCCAGAAGTGTCTACAAAGGGATTACCCCGCTATGTTGGCAATCGTTACCGATGTTAAGGCTAAGGAAAAGAGGATCGAGGATCCACCGATTGTTCGTGATCCCTCTCAGTGTGCTACCCGAGGAACTTTCAGGTTTACTTCCACAGCAGATTAGGTAGAATCTCAGTTCGATCTCACACCAGGGGCAGCCCTAATTACTCGTACTCCTTGCCGTCATGCACCAGGAGAGTTGCAAGAACTGTCTAATCAACTACGGGAACTGTTGGACATGAGTTTTGTCGGACCTATTTTTTCGCTCTGGGGAGCCCCAATTATATCCGTGAAGATAAGCCTTTTCGTTGGACAAGTGTACTGATTATCGAAAACGCAACAAGGTGACAGTCAAGAACCGTTTGCCTCGACCATGTATTGACAACCTGTCGACCAGTGGCGAGAGTCAAGCTCTCATTCGAGGATTGACTAACGAACGAACTATCGTCAGAAGGAAGTCTAAGGGGAGAATGTTCCTAAAATGACATATCGAACGCAATGCGGCCTTTGCGACTTTGTCTTCTATGACCTTTGGGTTAATCAACACACCAGCAGTTTTATGGATCACATGAATTGACCGTGTTTATTGATGGTGTTTGAAATCATTTCCAGGAGAAAGGAACATCATGGGCGGTATTTGTATCTTATTTTAGAGCTCCTGAGGGAGGAGCCACTCCGCGCGAAGTCTTGTTAAATGTAACTTCTGGAATCGAGAGGTATATTTTTGGTCATGTAATCGACGAAGTGGGAATACACATGGATCTCGCTAAGATCCATTCTATTAGGAACTGATCGACACCAAAGATTCCTTCGGGGATACAACAATTTCTTAGTCTCGCTAGATACTATCGCAGATTCATCGAGGGATTTTCGAAGATTGCGCAGTTTCAACCTTTTAGCACAACGGGGTGCTGTGTGTTCATGGGAGACAAAACAGGAGAACATCTTTTCAGCTTTTGAAATCCAATTCTACAATGCACTGAGCATCGTCTTTACCCGAGGGCACAAGTGATTTAGTGGTATACCATGATGGTTCGAATCAGAGTCCCAGTTACACGCCGATGCAACACGAGAAAGTGATGACTTACGTAGTGGATTTATGAAGGGGAATTGCACGAGTCACAACCTGCGGTGGAAATCGTGGTCTTTGGATTTAAGTTGGAGGCATTACTTGGACGGTACCAAATACGTTACATAGACCGATCACAATAGCCTCCCGTGTACCCTTGTTTCGAAAAAGCTAAACATGTGATGGCACCGCTGGATAGACCCTTTGAATGATTTCGACTGTGAAACCTAGACAAGTACGAGCTTTGCAGCTCACTATCGACTCTAATCTATCCGATCAGATTCGCCCTGTTCAAACCAAAGCACTGATGGAAGAAACTTTTCAAGATAGGTCCATGCGGGGTATGGTGGAGCAACTTTTGGCAAGTCGGACGATATTCTCTACTTCATGGGACGGATATGGATCCCACTATAAGGCAGCCGTAGGGAACTTGTGTTAAGTCATCAGCCTTGATATTCTGGTCGTCTGGGTTTTGATAGGAGATATTAGGATTTATAAATCTTGTACTGATGACCGGGCGTGAAGGTCCATATAGCAATGTATGTGAACGATGTTTGATTTATGCGAAAGTCAAGGTTGAATATCAAGAACCTTCTGGTTTGCGTCAGCAACCAGAAACACCCATTTGGAAATGAGAATAGACTGCCACGGATTTTGTCACTAGACTACCTAAAACCCAGAACGGAAACAATATCACCTGGGTGATTGTTGATTGTCTCATGTAACCAGTACACCCTCTTGCAATTAAGGAAACTGACGAGTTTTCGCAGCTTGTGAATATTCTTCTGAGAGAGACAATTTGTAGGCATGGGGTGCCAACCCCTGTTACCTCTGGTTTTGATCTATACCTGATTTATAACAGGCACTACACAACACTCTTGGCTCACGTCTAGACATGAGCATTACTTATCACCATAGGACAAATGGTCAGAGTAAACGAACCCCCCTGACACTCGAAGACATGCTGCGAGCATGTGTGTGATTGACTTAGTAAAAATTGGAAGGACATATACCTTTGGCTGAGTTCTACTGTAGCAGTTACCATCCTAGTATTCAGACAGCTCTATTTGAGGCATTGCATGGACGATAAAGCCGATATCTTTGTTGAACAAAGGTGGGAGACAACCTAATCATAGGTTCAGGACTTGTACTCGAAACACTTCGGAAGATTGTTTAGATCGGAAATCGTTTGGCGGCAATGTATGACCATCAGGAAAGCTGATAAGCTTAGGAACCACTGGGAGTTCGCTGCAGGCGAATGTGTCATGATTGGAAGTCTCACCCTGGGAGGGTGCGGTGCGCTTTGGGAAGCGCGGCAAGATGAATTTACGTCATGTTGAGCCATCCAAAATTCTGGAAAGAATCAGGGGCAGTGTTTGTTGAAACATTTGTGATACCTTTATTAGACAAGTTGCAGTGGTCAAGGAGTCTATCGAAGACATGGACCAGGAAGTAAAGGTTCGTTAACATAGTCGAATTCCAATCGTGAGTGTTCGTTGGAACTCAAGACGTGGACTGGAGTTCACGTGGGAGCGCGAGGATCAGATGAAGCTCAAATATCCTCAACTTTTCCCCGATGATCAATCTAATTCTGGTACATCTGGTGAATTTCGGGACGAAATTGCACTTCAAGTTGGGGATGATGTGGTACCTGAGGAAAACCCGCAGTAATTTTGATGTATCACTTCACCTTTCTGGATTTGCTTATCAATTTTCAGGACGAAATTTCTTTCAAGTTGGGGATGATGTGACAACCCGTGCTCCCAAGGTTAGCTTTGTTTAATCTCGTGACACTTGACTTGTATCGCTATCATTCGTGTCCTTCTATACGTCGTCATTGTGTCTACGCTCTTTAGGTGTAATTAAACTTGTCTAATTACACTTTATTACTATGAGTAAATGGTCATGTGTTGTTACATACTAATGATAAACGTCTAGATTATATGGATATATTCAGTCACATAATATAATTATATGTTTAGGTTATATGTTAGATAAATGTTACATGTTAAATGACCACAACCCCTTGTTCTTTGTGTTTTATCTCGGCCCGAATTCCTCATCACACGAGTTCAGTTACCAGCCCAATCAAAGCCCGAAGGCAGGGCCCGAATCACAATATATCGCCGCCACATGCATGCTTTTATATGCAAACACAAAAACATACCCGAACCCTAGCACATCCTCTCATAATTCGCGGCGGCCAACCTTTGATTCGGAACTTATCTCTTGCCTAATCCGTTATTTGGTTAGTATGATATAATTGAATTGTATGTGATGATCTTTTGATTATGTTGTGTGAACCTGATTATGATTGATGGATGTTTTGTGATCTTGAGTATGATATAATTGATTTGTACGTGATGATCTTTTGATTATATTGTGCGAACGTGATTATGATTGATGAATGTTTTGTGAACTTGTGGATTATGATTGATGAAAGATGGATCGATGTAGGTGAAATAAAAGGAATGGTTATTTATTTAGCATGATAGGTTAGTAAAAGGGTTATGATGAATCGGCTATGACGTTAAAGTGACAATATAGGATCATGCTAGTATTGTTAATTATCATGGGTTGATTAACTGCCATTGTTGCTTGACGAAACCGATAGTATGCGGAGATTTATGATGCTAATTGATCCGATGTGTTTGTAAATTAAGATGAGATTAGTTGTGAATCAATGATTAGAATAGATACCACAAATTATAACTGTTCCTTGATGTGAGGTGTATGATGTTCGGTGTATGCTAACATGGGTTCTTCGAAATAATAAGGATATGGAGTGAATTAAATAATTACGATGTTAAACTGTTAAACAATAGTTAAGGAATGAAGAATGGATTTTGTAACTAATTGATTGAGAATAAGGAAAGAGGGGACAAGAGTTGCATAATTGAATCCGGATGGGCCGGAGACAAATTGGCCACATGAAACTGTTTATGTGTGGACCGCATGAAACTATTTGTGTGTGGGCCGCATGGAACTATTGATGTATTGGGCTGCATAAACAGTTTGGGGCTGGGCTTAGACACAAGCAGCCCAGAATCGCACAATTCAGTGGGTCGTATAATGAAACTGGGCCGGGTAAGTAAAGGGGACCACACAACTAAAATTTGTCGCACACCTAAGTTGGGCCAGAATTAGTTGGGTCGCACATTGTTAAGAAAGATGGAAATGGACCGTTAAGCGACTTTGGGTGTGACAACCCGAAGTTCCAAGGTTGGCATTGCTTAAATTCCACAACCTTTGACGTGTGTCTCTGCATCTAATTGCTTTTATTTCACGATCATACAAGATTTATTAAATTACACGTGTGTGTCGTTAAATGCTATGTGTGCAGGTTGTATATTTGAAATCGTCCAATGGGTCTTATGTACCCGACTACTTAGATCATATATGTGTACGGGCATAGTAAAACGGGATCATATGGGCCTTAGTTAGTGGGCCTTGTAAGTGAGTCAGGACCCCTCACAACATAAGTCCGCATTATTATAAAATCTTGACCCAATTCGCTGTTGTGTTCAGTGAATAGAACCGGCCCAAATAACCATTGTTTTGTTAGTAGACTACCGGCCCAAATCCCTTATCCATATATTTTATGTATACGTAACTGGTAATGCACACACCAAACCAAACCCTACCTCTTGTTCTGAGTGGCGACGGCATAGCAGACCCCCCCCTTTCGTTATAGCATCTTGTGCGACTAAGATCTGTGGTTAGTGGTTCTTGTCTGCTAATTATTCGTATTGCATGATATTGTTTGTGTGTGTTATTGAATGAGATTTAATGATTAATTAGTTGGAGATATTATGTGATGTTGATTATACGATTATATGATGAATATGATTTGTAGTTGTCTAGTAGCGAACAAGTGGTACATAATATATGCAGACGGTAAATTGAACCATGTACAAATATATGTATGTATGTCGATGAATGATGTGTGTTGTATATTTGTATGATACTAGATGCATGTTTATAGAACTTTTGGTATGCACTTTATGACCCATGGATCTGATATGAATGATGATCTTGTTCGGCTACACAGACTTCAAGTATGAGGATAAGGTTGTATGCTTATTGACTAGTTGGAACAATGAGTAGTATGTCAGAAGTAAGTGTAAGTCATGATTAAACTAGAAAATTGGGATGAGTCATGTGCATGAGGTCTGTTATTCGATGATGTGTATTTATGTGATTAAATGAAGCCATTGAACTATGTATATTAACATTTCAATAAAAGATAGATAATGCTTCATAGGGCGTGAATTAAGTTTGGAATAATTATATGGAATTACGAGTTGGTTATTAACGAATGGAATTGATAATGTATGATAGTATGGCTTAAGTTGATTTATGTTGAAAAGTGGTGTAACTGTATGCACGTTATAGTGGCCTTGAGTCTAGCTAATATTGGTTGTAATGATATGTTCATATTAACAATTATGTAAGGAACTTGGGCTGATGATATACATACATAATTATATTGGGTTTGGGTCACACATGAATTGTTGAACACACAATTAATCCAACCTACTAAATCTGGGCCGCATACTTCAGCAGAACAATTGGGCCGATCCAGTAATGGGAGCACTAAGAGTGTACCATTTAGGTTGCACATTGGAATTGCCTTGCTTAAATGAGAGATGTGATTAATTTTGTGTTGTGAATGTGGCTGTGGATAGCGGGGTACTTGCTGACATGTTACTAGTGTAGTGTGAACAGAAGTCGCGTGATTGATATGATATTATGTGACCCCAAACTGTAATTGCAAACGTGATTGTATGAACTATGCTTGATATGACATACGTGGTGATTATACGTTTAGTTATTTAACGCTTGAGTAATATGTGTGATTTGATATGTGATTTGGGAATCCATTAAACTGATTGTTGATGGTAAATTATGGTAGGACGCAATTAATCAACTGTTAAACAAGTAACATAATCTACCGAGCAATCAAAGGTGAGTTCACTACATTCGAGCATGCGTCCCAGTGGTTGGGGACAGTCAGTGGTTTGGGTAAAAACGGGTATATTGGTTAATATTCTCACCTATCATTTTTGTAAGTCCCTTATTCGGGTATTAGTTGGTAGCGCTACTTAGGTTTGGCACCCTCACACCGCTCCTGGATAGGACGGATGTGAACTAATGACCCAGTCGGGCCCAGTACTAGATAGGAGTACGTGGGATAGGGCAGTCATGTACATCAGGAGCCGTCTTGTTCGGAATTGAGATATTAACAATATTACTTGCATTTGTCAGTGAACTGTTTTACATACAACTGGTAACAAACGTTTTCTAAAACTGTGAACTCGCCAGCTTTGTCTGATACACTTGTTACATGCTCGCAGGTCGTTAGGTACTTGGGAACAGGAACTTGCTGGCTGGAGGGCGTGAGTGGTCATGGTGGCATTGATGGGTTTATTTATCAAACATTTATTTACTATGGTTGTTGGAAAGTATTTACATTATGTTACATTAACGCTTCCGCTGAACTTGATGGTTTTCGAATTACTTATGTTTGGATTTTATTACTATTAAATGGTGAAACTTTATTTTAAACTTATGGATTCAATGTAATTGGTGGCTCATTACTAGTGGTCACACGCCTAACAGGGACACTCCCTAAGTGGTAATTTGAGGGTGTGACAGTTTGGTATCAGAGCCACTGGTTATAGTGAACTTGGTTTTAAAACGTTTTTATAAAACCAGACTATAACCGAACAGATCCGAAATCGACCATGACACTCAGCTCCAGACTGCAAGGTTTGTTTCTCGTTTACTATTGCATAGTATATCTAGTGTTTGCTTATGGGTAACATCACACGTGAATGCACACTTAGCACTGCAGTATGAACTTCTATGTTACCAACCCATGTTACGTGTTTTAAGAGTGCGACCCTTCTTGAACTTTCATGATCTATGTTGTGGCGTCATCTGTCTTATTGCTCGAATTCGGGGAACCTTTTAGCGCGAGTTAAGAGGCACTGAGATAAGCATGCAAATTGCCTTATTATTATGGGTGCACACATAATAATAATGTGGGGTGCATGTGAGTCCCAATGAGGCTTAACGAGTGTGAGAGGGGTTCCGCTCTGTTAATTGATGTTATGTTAGAACTCAGCAGTCTATAGGAGTCATAGCAGTGATTGTCTCCTACTCGAACATGATCTTTTCATCCCTTTCTGAATCCTTACGAATCTCGATGCTATCGAGTATCACCTGATCACACATCTGAACGCCTAGCGAACTGTGTAGAATGTTAGGTGCTAGTATGAACGTCCCTGAGTTGGATGGCTCAGCATCAAATGATTGGACTATACTTTCCTCACTTATATTTGTTGCTGGAACTTAGCGTGTTGACGCCTTAGATCCCGAAGTGCGATCACTTCTGCAACACTCTCGCGACATACCGTGTATTACTCAGTCAACTTGCAAGAACGATGGACAAGAGGGTAAACGTAGTACCTTACGGACTTCAGCATTTGAACGACCCTAGTTACCGGCAACGAACAACAGCGATTTGACTCCAATCGAATCCTTAACTCCAGCCAACGACTCATGGGAGTCGACTTTTACGAACCAATCGGGACAAAATCGATGACGATTGACTGTAGAGCGGATTGTGTAACCGCCCGCACCATGAGTAGTGCCTTAGGACGTGGCACAGAATGTGAGAAGATGGACCTTGTCGGTGAAAGGACGCAGGACACCGTTACAGGCAACAGTATTAGAGGCAACAGTCGCGGCAACATCAAGGTACTCGTGATCGTAGCTTACAGTATGGAAACGAAGGTGGCCTCGACAAGGATTGACTGTGTTAAGTCAAGGTGACGACAACCAAGGGAACGACGGCAGTACTAGAAATTCTCGTGACGAAAACAACACTGGAAATGAAGCTCATGGAAGGACATTTATCATGGCATAGGCTATACTAGGCGTAATAGCAACACGATAGCTTGGATGGGTAGCTATTCGCTTCGTCTCTGTTCTGTTTAACCTTGATGCTTCTTGGAACCGAACCTGTTGTGGAGTCGGCTGATGCAAGTCAATTGAAGCCTTATATGTTCGCCAGGATGCAAACTCGACCTTGGGGGACAGGTGTTCGACATCGACCTTCCTTCCACTACCGTGATGGTTTCAATACAGTAGTTAGTGTGGATTGGTTATCCAGAGATCACGCAGATACACCAGTGAGGAGAAAATTTTGTGTGGAAAATCGTTATTTGTTCTAAAGCGTCAGAGTGGTGCAAAGGTTAGCGCCATTTCAGCCATGAAAGCCAGAAGTGTCTACGGAGGGATTACTCCGCTATACTAGCAACCGTTACTGATGATAGGGCTAAGGAAACAGAGGATCGAGGATCCACCAATCATTCGTGATTCCTTTTGGTGTGCTACTCAAGGAGCTTTCGGGTTTACCTCCACAACTGTTAGGCAAAATCTCAGTCTTATCTTGCGCCAGAGGCAGCCCTGTCTACACGCACTCTTACAGTCTTGCACCAGGAGGGTTGCAAGAGCTGTCTAATCAACTGCAGGAACTGTTGGACAAGAGTTTTGTCGGACCTAGCTTTTCTCTTTGGGGAGCCCCAGTTACACCCATGAAGGCAAGCTTTTCCGTACGTGTACTGGTTATCAAGAACTTAACAAGATGACAGTCGAGAACCGTTTGCCACGACCATATATTGACAACCTGACTACCAGTTGCGGGGGTCGAGCTTCCAGTCGAGGATTGAATAACAAACGAGCTACTGTCAGAAGGTAGTCTAAGGGGAGAATGTGCCTGCAACGGCATACCAACCGCAGTGCGGCCATTTCGACGTTGTATTCCAAGACCTTCGAGCTAATCATCACACCAGCAGCTGTATGAATCACATGAATCGACCACGCTTATTGACGACATGTTGAATCATTTTCAGGAGAAATGAACATCATAGGCAGCTTTGTATCTTATTTGAGAGCTCCTGAAGGAGGAGCCACACTGCGTGAAGTTTTGATAAATGTAACTTCTGGATGCGAGGGATACCTTTTTGGTCATATAATCAACGAAGTGGGAATACACGTGGATCTCGCTAAGACCCGTTTTGGTTAGAAACTGATCGACACAAGAGATCCCTTTGAGGATGCAGCAATTTCTTGGTCTCACTAGATGCTATCGTAGATTCATCACAGGATTCTCGAAGATCGCGCAACTTAAATCTATTTAGCACAGCATGGTGCTGGGTTCGTGGAAGACAAAACAGGAGGACGTCCCGTGTACTTAGACCGATCACAAGGGCCTCCCGTGTACTTGCGATTCAGAAAAGCTAACTCCGTTAATGGCATCGCTGGATGGAATTTTGGACGGTTACGATTGTGAAACTTGAATGTACATGAGCTTTGCAGCTCACTAGCGACTCTAACCTACCTGATCAGACTTGCTCTGACCAAACTAGAGAACTGAAAATAGAGAAATTCCAAGTTGAACCCATGTGGGGCATGGGGAAGCAACCATGGCAGGTCGGACGGTACTCGCTACTTTATGGAACAAATATGGATTCTACTGTGCAGCAATCCGAGGGAACTTGTGTTGAGCGAAGCACACCAGCCTCGATATGTTGGTCATCTGGATTTGATGGAATGTGTTAGGATCGGAGGATCTTGTACTGGTGATTGGGCATGAAGGCCCACATAGCTATGTATGTGAATGATGTTTGACTTGTGGGAAAGTCAAGGAGAAGAATCAGCAACTAGAAACACACATATGGAAATGAGAACAGACTGCCATGGATTCTGTCACTAGTCTACTCACAACTCGAAACGGAAACAATATCACCTGGGTGATCGTTGATTGTCTCACGTTACCAGCACACTATCCCGCAATCAAGGAAACTGACGAGTCTTCACAGCTGTGAACGTTCCTCTGAGAGAGGCGGTTTTAGGCACGAGGTGCCAACTTCTGCTACCTTTGATTTTAAGTTATACCTGAATTATGGTAGCCAATACACAACACCTTTGGCTTACATCAAGACATGAGCAATACTTGTCACTGTAGGACAACCGAGCAGAGTAACGAACCATCCGGACACATGAAGACATGCTGCGAGCATGTGCGTGATCGACTTTAGTAAACATTTGGGAAGAACACTTATCTTTGGGAGAGCTCTACTGCAGCTGTTACCATATTAGTATGAGTACAACTCTGTTTGACGGCATGGACAGTAACGCTAATCTCCTTGTTGGATTAAGGTGGGTGACAACCTAATCACAGATCCAGGACTTGTACTCGAAACTCTTAAAGATTGTTGGGATCGGAAATTGTTTGACGGCAATGCGTGACTGTCACGAAAGCTGATAAGCTTAGGAAACACTGGGAGTTCGCTGTAGGCGAACGTGTCATAATCGAAAGTCCCATCCTGGGAGGGTGCGATACGCTATAGACAACGTGGCAAGCTTAGTTTACTATGCATTGGGACATCCAGATCTCTGGAACGAATCGGTAACATGGCTCACAAACTTGAGTTGACTGACGAAATGGAATAACGTTCACGATGATAATTATGCCTCGAAATAAGGCAGTGGTTGTCCGATGAAACACTTGTGATACCTTTACCAGAGTCTGAGGTTATCGGACCAGTTGTATTTATCAGGGAATCTATCGAAAACATGGGCCAAGATGTCAAGGTTCGTTAGCATAGTCATATGTCAATCGTGAGAGTTCGTTGAAACCCAAGACGTGGACCGGAGTTCACGTGGGAACGTAAAGATCTGTTACGCTCTAATATCCTTAATTGTTCAAGTGGTTGAATCAACTTTTGTGGTCATTGGCGAATTTCGGGACGAAATTTCTTTCAAATTGGGGATGATGTGGTACCCGGAAAAATCCACAGTCATCCTGATCTAACACCTTGCTGCTTAGGAGCACTTGTCTGGGATTACTTGTCAAATTTCGGGACGAAATTTCTTTCAAGTTGGGGATGATGTGACAACCCGAAGTTCCAAGGTTGGCATTGCTTAAATTCCACAACCTTTGACGTGTGTCTCTGCATCTAATTGCTTTTATTTCACGATCATACAAGATTTATTAAATTACACGTGTGTGTCGTTAAATGCTATGTGTGCAGGTTGTATATTTGAAATCGTCCAATGGGTCTTATGTACCCGACTACTTAGATCATATATGTGTACGGGCATAGTAAAACGGGATCATATGGGCCTTAGTTAGTGGGCCTTGTAAGTGAGTCAGGACCCCTCACAACATAAGTCCGCATTATTATAAAATCTTGACCCAATTCGCTGTTGTGTTCAGTGAATAGAACCGGCCCAAATAACCATTGTTTTGTTAGTAGACTACCGGCCCAAATCCCTTATCCATATATTTTATGTATACGTAACTGGTAATGCACACACCAAACCAAACCCTACCTCTTGTTCTGAGTGGCGACGGCATAGCAGACCCCCCCCCTTTCGTTATAGCATCTTGTGCGACTAAGATCTGTGGTTAGTGGTTCTTGTCTGCTAATTATTCGTATTGCATGATATTGTTTGTGTGTGTTATTGAATGAGATTTAATGATTAATTAGTTGGAGATATTATGTGATGTTGATTATACGATTATATGATGAATATGATTTGTAGTTGTCTAGTAGCGAACAAGTGGTACATAATATATGCAGACGGTAAATTGAACCATGTACAAATATATGTATGTATGTCGATGAATGATGTGTGTTGTATATTTGTATGATACTAGATGCATGTTTATAGAACTTTTGGTATGCACTTTATGACCCATGGATCTGATATGAATGATGATCTTGTTCGGCTACACAGACTTCAAGTATGAGGATAAGGTTGTATGCTTATTGACTAGTTGGAACAATGAGTAGTATGTCAGAAGTAAGTGTAAGTCATGATTAAACTAGAAAATTGGGATGAGTCATGTGCATGAGGTCTGTTATTCGATGATGTGTATTTATGTGATTAAATGAAGCCATTGAACTATGTATATTAACATTTCAATAAAAGATAGATAATGCTTCATAGGGCATGAATTAAGTTTGGAATAATTATATGGAATTACGAGTTGGTTATTAACGAATGGAATTGATAATGTATGATAGTGTGGCTTAAGTTGATTTATGTTGAAAAGTGGTGTAACTGTATGCACGTTATAGTGGCCTTGAGTCTAGCTAATATTGGTTGTAATGATATGTTCATATTAACAATTATGTAAGGAACTTGGGCTGATGATATACATACATAATTATATTGGGTTTGGGTCACACATGAATTGTTGAACACACAATTAATCCAACCTACTAAATCTGGGCCGCATACTTCAGCAGAACAATTGGGCCGATCCAGTAATGGGAGCACTAAGAGTGTACCATTTAGGTTGCACATTGGAATTGCCTTGCTTAAATGAGAGATGTGATTAATTTTGTGTTGTGAATGTGGCTGTGGATAGCGGGGTACTTGCTGACATGTTACTAGTGTAGTGTGAACAGAAGTCGCGTGATTGATATGATATTATGTGACCCCAAACTGTAATTGCAAACGTGATTGTATGAACTATGCTTGATATGACATACGTGGTGATTATACGTTTAGTTATTTAACGCTTGAGTAATATGTGTGATTTGATATGTGATTTGGGAATCCATTAAACTGATTGTTGATGGTAAATTATGGTAGGACGCAATTAATCAACTGTTAAACAAGTAACATAATCTACCGAGCAATCAAAGGTGAGTTCACTACATTCGAGCATGCGTCCCAGTGGTTGGGGACAGTCAGTGGTTTGGGTAAAAACGGGTATATTGGTTAATATTCTCACCTATCATTTTTGTAAGTCCCTTATTCGGGTATTAGTTGGTAGCGCTACTTAGGTTTGGCACCCTCACACCGCTCCTGGATAGGACGGATGTGAACTAATGACCCAGTCGGGCCTAGTACTAGATAGGAGTACGTGGGATAGGGCAGTCATGTACATCAGGAGCCGTCTTGTTCGGAATTGAGATATTAACAATATTACTTGCATTTGTCAGTGAACTGTTTTACATACAACTGGTAACAAACGTTTTCTAAAACTGTGAACTCGCCAGCTTTGTCTGATACACTTGTTACATGCTCGCAGGTCGTTAGGTACTTGGGAACAGGAACTTGCTGGCTGGAGGGCGTGAGTGGTCATGGTGGCATTGATGGGTTTATTTATCAAACATTTATTTACTATGGTTGTTGGAAAGTATTTACATTATGTTACATTAACGCTTCCACTGAACTTGATGGTTTTCGAATTACTTATGTTTGGATTTTATTACTATTAAATGGTGAAACTTTATTTTAAACTTATGGATTCAATGTAATTGGTGGCTCATTACTAGTGGTCACACGCCTAACAGGGACACTCCCTAAGTGGTAATTTGAGGGTGTGACATTGGGAATGTATGATTGTGTTTGTGTTATACGTAACCCAAACGGTTAATGTAAATATACTATGTGATGGACTTTATGACATGTAATATAATGTTAATCTATTGATGGAGAATGTGAACTTGTGTTATGGTCCAGTGCGTGTGCGAAATGTCTAATGTGTTAATTATGTGATCTAAGTGTATTCGAAAACTGATTTGTATTGGTGACCATGCTAGGACTTGGTTGATCAATCTTGAACAAAGTAACTTAATTAACCGAGCAAATCTAAGGTGAGTTCATCTCTCTTGAGCATGCGTCCCGGTGGGTGGGACAATCAAATGGGTATTCCTGAGAGGAATAAGTCTGTTGGGTAAAACTGGAATGTTAGATAATACACTCCTTTCCTATCACTTTAAATCCCATCATATACCGAATAGTTACCTGAGAGGTAACGGGGTGTTAGTTGATAGCGCTATTAGGCTTGGCAACCTCACACCGTACCTGAGAGGACGGGCGTGAACTAATGACCTTAAATCATGACCAATGCTTAGATAGGGTGGCATTGGGGACGGGCAAACAATCTGGTAGCCATCTTGTACGGTACTCAAGTTATTATCAACATTATTATCTATGAACTGAACTAAACACTTGGTAACTAACGTTTTCACAAAACTATGAACTCGCCAGCTTTGTCTGATACACTTGTTGCATGGTCGCAGGTCGTTAGATTTCTTGGATTTGGAACTTGCTGTCTGGAGTGGCTGGAGTGGTCGTGGGACGAACTGATTGGATACACATGACGAGATTATTGATTTCACACATTTGATTTGAAACATTTAAACTATGGTTTACTTATTGCTTCCGCTGAACTTGTTGGCTTTTTATTAAACTTATTGTTTGATACATTTTATTTATAATTGGCAAATCCATTCGAAAACTTATTATGAGTTCAACATGATTAGTGGCTAGATCCTGGTACGTCACACGCCTAGCGGGGTTTTCCGTATGTGGTATTTTGGGGGGTGTGATAGAAATACTGCTTTCGATTGAAGATGAAAAACCAATGAATATCTCAAAACATTCAATTGATAATGAAAGAATCGTTAGGAGGTACACCGGAATATAAAATGAATTTTTGTACCATTATCTTAACACACGATTGTATTAAGATGGCTTTAATATGATAAATCAGAGTGGATTTAAAATAAATAAATAAATAAATAAATCCGTGCATGAGATGTGTAAACGAGATTAGCGCAAGCTTCAAATTAGTGAAAACACCACCACAAGGTGTCGAATTCAACAAATGATTTAATGGAGTTGAAGACCAAACAAGTCTACTACGACTCGGAACAAATGAAACGCTTGTTAAAAACTAATTTGAATATGATGTTTTCAATACATCATATGGTGCCTTGAATTGAATTTGTATAGTGAACAAGTTCAAACAATTGAACTTGGTCTAGGCGCAATCCGACATTGAATAAATGTACCGACAAGGAAGTTTCGACATGGTGACAACGAAAAACCATGTACGTGACTTGAAAAGAAAAGAAGTTTCAAGAAATTCGTTGACTTGATAGCAAAGAGTCAACACTTACAATAAGGTAGGTCATCCGAATCACAAAGCAATAATTAGACATAGCGAAATAATATTTGAAATTTTGATGAAAATGATCATTCGAAGTGAAACCACATGCGTAATAAACGATGCATGTGTAACATATGAATTTTTCAAGAAATGAAACAAATGAGTGTTCGCTATAATGAAAGAAATTATCGTGATACAATGACCATTAAGGGGAGTAGAGGTGTGTAAATCTACTCACTAGATGTAAAAGTCGGAATTTCAATAAAAGAAATTTTAAGGACTTTACCCGGGGTTTCATGTGATGATCGGTTGTTAGGTGACATTACCATGGAATGTCGCACATAGCGTATTCGTCGTTAATGAGATAGGGGGAATGCAGTAACATGAGTCTTCTCCTTGGCGTGATTCGTGTCGTTGCAGCACCGCGTGACAAGTTGCCGCATCCTGATTGGTAGTTCTCCTGCTGACGGAATTAGCATCGTCGCTAAAATGCTCAATCGTGTCTTCTCAAAGACCTTGCCTTGAAAGTCGTATGTGATGTACTTCAACCTCCGTTGATGTGTAGATTGAGTTTCGTGTAATTCCGCATGATGGTACTTCGTTTTGCGTAGGTTACCTGCTCGGTTAACTAAAATAGCATAAACAACATAATAATGGTGCTTGCCCGAGTTAATAGACATGGTTCCTATGTGATAACCTTTAATGAACTTCAACACAAGTTTCCAAAGGTTCTAAATGCATGTTTCCTAAACTCTCAAAGTTTTGTTTACTGTATGTAATTGTTTTGTGTACCATGTATAAAACATAACATTAACGTGTGTTTAAAAACAAAATTTTGACTCGTTGTTTTCGGCAACGGTTGGAGACCATATTCGAGTCTTAAGCTTTCTGTATGTATTCAAATTTCTAATGATCTAAGTCCCTAAGGAAATGTGAGGTTAGAGCCTAGGTATCCCTATAAAAAACCATATTCGCTGAAACCTATGTCTTTGATACCAATTTGTCACACCCCGAAAATATCAGAGTTGGCGTGACCGGACTGGTATCTTCATTGCACATCGGAAGCAATTAAAGCTAAGACTTCTAGAAGGTGAACACTCACTAAGTACTCGAATCCTCATGGTTCACCTATTCCAACCGTGCTATAGTTTTTGAAATGCAATCTGAGAAAGAACATGCAAAAAAAATCAACATAAAGTTGAGCGAGTTCATAGTTTGTTTGTAAAAGATTTGAAATAAATCTTTTGGATAATCGGTTTTAAAATAATGTTTGAGAAAACGAATTAAAAATCATTTTCTTTGGCATGTTATATGAGAACTTTGTATCTGTTACACCCCGACCACGTAAAACAACAAAGCGTGGCGGAAACGTCGGGGAGTGTTGTAACATAATTAGGGCTGTAAACGAACCAAACGTTCGGCGAACAGTTCGTTAACCGTTCGGCGGGAAGTTCGTTTGTGTTCGTTCGTTTATTAAACAAACGAACACAAACAAGAAATTTCGTTCGTTTAGTTAAATGAACAAACATGAACAGAGATCGCGTTCGTTCGTTTATGTTCGTGAACGTTCGGTAACGTGTTCGTATATGTTTGATAGTTCATTAGTGTTTTTAGTTTTTATATTTATTTGAATATATCATAAGTCTGACAAATTAAATATTTAATAAGTGTTAGACTATTATATATTATGTTCATAGACGATTGTTTGTGTTCGTTAATTTCCATTTGTGTTCATAAACATTAGCTTGTGCTCATTTGTGTTCGTCAACGTTCCTTGCCTAAAATTAACAAACAAACACAAACGAACACGAACATGTTCATTTCCTTAACAAACGAACACAAACATAAAATCCCGTTCGATAAGCGTTCGTGAACGGTTCACGAACGCATATATTTTTTAACAAACGAACACGAACAAGGTCTTGTTCGTGTTCGTTCGGTTCGTTTACAGCCCTAACCATAATCATTGTTTCATAACACATGGAAATTGAAATATTGTTTTATTGATTAAAAGAGTTACAATGTCTTGACAATCAAAGAAATATAACATAAATAACTAGTCTTGCATCTTTTATTGTCACTAAGGCCCAAGTCCGCCTAAGTGTATCTTGATAAATCCTATGCATCATATCCTGAAACACATGTGAAAATAGGTACGTCAGCATAAAAATGCCTGTGAGATACATAGGTTTTGTGAAAATAGAATTCATGACTTATGTTTAAGAAAATGTTTAGTCATGAACCTTGTAATTTGCTTTGTCTTGTAAATCATTTGAAAAGTGATAAAATCAGATGATATGTATAAATAAGAGAATAAAGTATGGTTAAATGAATAACCAAGTTAAATGAGTTTGTATAAGATAAGTTGTTTTGTAAAACAATGTCTTGTGAAAAGTATGTTATTTGTATAAAATGTTATATGTCTAAATTGAAATGATTCAAATAACGCTACGATATGTAATACCATACAAGCACTTATATATAGGAAGTACCAGCGGCGTATTCACCATGCTTGTATCATATTACACACGCCTCATTACTTAAATCACTTACTCAAACCAAACCACCAAAGTAAAATGTTTATGTATAATCAAATGTCAAAATGTTTGTGTGAAAACCATGTCTAATGTCTATGTCTAATGTAAATCATGAATTGTGTGTATTAATGTCAAAATGTTTATGTATGGTGAGTGAAATATATCAACCAAACCATATGTAAAATGCACAAAAACAAGGTATTGAAGTAAAACATGGTTTAAATCAAAGTTATGTTTTGTGTAATAAATGCATGCTATACTGATATAAACATCTATGTGGTATTGTGAAAATTCATACATCCAAGCCTTGCGACTGTAGAATAAACCCTAGCACAAAGTCTAAGGTCCACCTAGAAATGTATTCGGATTCGGTCATTCCTTCCAATCAAACAAACCCGGGATTTCAGGAATGGGAGTTGTCAAGTCCTATGGTACCACTACCTACTACCGAGCGGCATGATCGGTGTTAATGAATGTACATTGTCCCATTTAAACAAACCAAATGTCATACCAAAATGTAAGCATGTGATGAATAATAAATGTACTAAGTATGCGCACAATGGACATACATAGCATAGAATGTAATGTAAAATAATGTACTAAGTATGCACACAATGGACATACATAGCATGAAATGTAATGTAAAACGATGTACTAAGTATGCACACAATGGGCATACATAGCATGAAATGTAATGTAAAACAATGTACTAAGTATGCACACAATGGGCATACATAGCATGAAATGTAATGTAAAACGATGCACTAAGTATGCACACAATGGGCATACATAGGATGAAATGTAATGTAAAACAATGTACTAAGTATGCACACAATGGGCATACATAGCATGAAATGTAATGTAAAACGATGCACTAATGAACATAACAAGTATATGATGTGAAAGCAGGAAAGCATGAAAGTAACAAGTAGGCACATGTGTTTCACCCCAAAATGTTTGGAAAACAGTAAAAGAGGGGTCTATGTACTCACTTGAGATTGCTCAATAGACTTCAGATATCCACCAAGCAAGGCTAGAAGGTCACGAATATCAAACGGTACCTAATATAGGTATCTACATTAATAAACGGACCTAAATCAGAGGATCGGATAGAATGAGGGCTCGTAAACCAAATGAGTATGGGAACTCATGTAATATGGTTTAACAAAGCCTACATACTACAATGAAACCTAACCTAAGTGCTTACGACCCATTACGACCCGTTTAGGTAGCTTATGCTACTTTAACGCGTCGTTCGCGTAAAACGCGTTCGGACTGCCTAACTAGTCCTATGACAAGTAAAATATGCCTTAACATGTCTAATATTGTTGCCCAATCAGTTTAGATGTCAAAAGTTATGTTACATATGCTTAAAATGAATTTTGGCGTAAAAAGGGCATTTTGGTAATTTACCTAAGGCATATAAACTACCTATCATACAACTACTTAAACGAAGCGACCATAAGGTATAACCTCGGAAGGTTATTCCCTATATACTATGGTCACCTAATGTGTTTGGTCGGATCCTAATGATCGACCAAACGGGTCGGGTTCGAAAGTATAAGCGATTGTTTAGATCGCTTACCTTACGACCCTATATAAGCACTTAAACTAAAAGTGACGAGCTAAGCATGTTAAAACATGCTTAACTAAGTTTAGAAAACAGGTTTGGTATCAAAACAAACGGTTTTGATACCCAAGAGTAGTTTGGTTACAAAATACGCGTAAATGCGCATTTTGGCCGAAACTACGACTTGTCACTGAGCCTAGATAACGTGGTAATCAGTAGGTATAGTCTCTAGGGACTATAACCATCGTGATTACGCTCACGTTATGAAGTTCAAACGAACTTCGCATTGACCATAAACTGGTCAACGCAGAAAGTCAAACAAAGTTTGACTTTTAACGCTAAACGAAAAAAGAGAACGAAGGAACACTTACAAAGGGTCCCCGCTAGTAAATCTTGATCGAATAGCTCAGGTATGAAGTAATGGCTTCAACTTAGAGCTTTTAGATCAGATTTTTGTGGGTTTTTGCAAGTGATGGGGTTGGGTATTTATAGGATTTTCCATATAGAATATTCCTAGCATATTCCAAGCATATTCCTAGCATATTTCAAGCATATTCCTAGCATATTTCAAGCATATTCCTAGCATATTCCTAGCATATTCCAAGCATATTCCTAGCATATTCCTAGCATATTCCAAGCATATTCCTGGCATATTCCTTAGCATATACCTTAGCATATTCCTGGCATATGGCTAAAACGGGTATTTAACTGGGTACCGGGTATTTTATCTAGCGTTTAAATCCCGGTTTATGGCGTTCTAAATTATTTTTATTACTCTATAAAAATAAACTCGCCAAGATATTACTAAAATAAATTTCAGTTGCCAGGACTGGCTGCGTTGTCTGCGTTTTGCAGTAGAAGCACTGTGTTGCGCAGAAACACACGGTACGCGCTTAAACTTTGAAAAATAACGTTTTTAGGCGTTTTAATTTATTTTTCAACACGGACCTGATTAAAATAAGATTTTAATCATAACAGAATATTTGTGGGATTTAAATATTATCCGATCGGCCACCAACGTTCGTTTGGTCGTACGATCGCGATGTTCGGTTAATTACGACGGAATGCGCATAAGCACGAAAAACGACCCAAATTGCGTGACGAATGGATTTTTGACAAGCCAAACACTAAAGCATAATATTATAATGCTTACGTAAATTTTTGGATGTCCGGATGTATTCAGAACGTAAGTTATGCGCGAAAGTGCAAACTTGTGCACTTTTTGACGCTTTTAGTCCCTGAATGACCCAAAAGTTTATTTTAGCACACCGAACCCCTCAAAGCCTATTTCTAAGCTATGTAAAGGATATTTATGGTATGTTTAACTTATGGCCATGATCCGGAATGTCTGTTACAGTTCAAATTGGCATACTTTCGCAGTTTGTCAACTTTAGTCCCTGTAAGCGATTTAACTCGATTTTGCCATATCAAAGCCTTCAAAACATATTTCTAAGTTATGTAAAGGTTATTTAAGGTATGTTAAGCCTATTTCACTATTCCGGAGTGTTCGTTGCATTAAACGGGTTATATTTACGCATCAGTGCGCGTATAACCTTCCAGAAAGCGATTTAAAGCTTGAAATCGAACAAGAATTGATATGTGCAAAGGATACACATATTTATACAAATCCCAAGTATGAAATACAATATTTCATTGATACAGTATTTGTTTGATGGTCGCAGTGACCCAGGTGTCACAGTATTTGTGAATCTTTGTTTGTGTAAAGCGTTAAGTTCGTAAAACTTTGTATTTGTAAACTTTTGTGTTTGTAAAATTTGTGTAACCGTCAATGCCTACACCTGACAATGACAACATGCATGCATGAACCTATGAGTTTATATTTGTATAAAATATGGTATGTAAATGTGAGAGAAAATGTTTTGTGTTGAAATGCGTAAGGAAATCGAGATAGCTAATGTTTCGCAAGGACATTAACATGTGTGACGACATAGGAAGCATCCAAACCTAGGCGACTTTTTACATCGATTACCCTTCGACTGTGACCCAAAGCACTCTATGGAAATGTGTGGCCAAGAGAGTGAGGCTGCCCGGACCTGCTAGATCTAACCCTTGCTCTTTCGGTCTAACTTAGATTAATGGTGCTTACGTATACCCTATTCGTGACATGATCTATGTATCATTCCTTTGTTTTAACATACTGTTTGTACATGTATTTTCACCCAAGTTTAGAAAACGTTTGTATGCACGTTTTGAAAATACATTTGTTTGAAAAACTGATGTGTGCAAAATGCAACATATAAATTACATCAAATGTGGCATAAAACTAACCCTTTTTTAGTACTAATGTTGGAAAAAGTGTGTTTTTGTCTTCCTTTTGTATTTTCAGGATTAAATGTGCTCAAATGAACAAAAGAAGCAAAAAGGCAGCTAAATCTAACATAAATACAAGAAAAGGAACAAACGTGGCATGCCCGACCCCTCGATAGCATCTTCCTAAGCAAAACAAGAAAACAGAAGGCTGAACACCCCCCGTGCTCAGTGAGCACGGGGGCGTGCCCAAGTGTCAGCAGAAAAGACAAAGCTGAAGAAGCTTCTATCACCCACCACGGGGGCGTGCCCAGCGGACACGGGGCTGTGGTCAACTCTAAGATTCGCAGAATCTGGGAAATCTTGATAGTATAGATACGCTTCTGCACACGGGGTCGTGCCCAGCAGACACGGGGGCGTGGCCAACTAATGCAGACAAACTGCAATTAATGAAGAAAGAGAAGGAAGGTGGACACGGGGCCGTGCCCGAGCCTCTGTTCAGCCTATAAATAGGGGTGCTTGGCTCATTTGCAAACCATCCCTTGGCACACCACCTCTCTCACACTTCACCCACCACCCACCACCATCACAACACCATCATCCACCACCATCATCCATTGTCCATCATAGAGTGTGTGAGTCGTCTCGGGATCCAAGATTGATCGTAAGAGTTCTTGACAATCAAAGGCCATGTTTGCCTAAGTCTCTTACATCACTTGGTGAAGACAAGTGTCTAGTGTAATACTTTTTATTTTTAATCTTTTCGCACTTTTTATTTGGTTATGTATTAAGGACTTTAATAACTAGTTTCTTATGTTGAAGGTGATTCTTCCTTATTGTTTGTCCGTGGTGTCTTGGCATTATTTTACTGTCTATATAAAATAAAAGATTTTCGCCATTCATATCTCCACGGTCTATATGGAGATATGTTGGCTACCTGGTCGGGGGTTAAGGGAACGGTTTGGTAAGAGTCTTGCCTTATTCAGTGTATAGATCCTGCAAGGACCTGGGTCAAATTTAGTAGGACCTCCTTCAATACCCACCGGTATTGGATGGCGGGGGTCCAAACTCTTTGATCCCCTCAGATGTAAGCTACTATTAATACTTTAACCCGACTACTTAGGACTGTATCCCTGCTGACTCAGACTACTTAGCCGAGGGTAACGTCACCTTCAAAAGAGAGGCCTACCATAATATGCATTAATAACTTAATTAATTATCTTTCAATAATCCGTCCCTTTAGGATTGTATCCTTGCTGACTCAAACTACTGGGTTGAGGGTAACGTCACCTTTAAAAGAGGGGCCTACTACAATAACTAAGATAATCTCTTAAAAAGTGCAAAAGTGCGGAAATAATCAAAGGTTACACTAAACACGAGTCGGAGCCAAGTGATTCATCTTGTCTATCTGTTTTTACTTTTATTTTATTTTTCAGCATTTTAGTTAGTTTTATTTTTCTAGTTTAAAACATTTTTCTAACCTTTTGATTTGATTAGACGTTGAGGATAAACCGGTATTAAAAGCTCTTGTGTCCTTGGACGACCTCGGTATCTTACCAACACTATACTACGCTCACGATGGGTGCACTTGCCCATATGTGTGTTTAGTGTTAGTAAATATCGTGTTTTATAAATTTAAAACTTGGCTAAAAAGTGTAAAAGGGCTTAAAAATATACATTAAAAACTATACACACTTACGCACATCAAGTTTTTGGCGCCGTTGCCGGGGACACAAGGATTTTAAGAAAGTTAGGAATCAGCGGCCTAATCGTTTTTTCTAATTTTTCTGTTTTTTTTCGGATTTTATTAGTTTTTCAGCTTCTGCAGAACTCAGCATGCGCCGTGCCCGCTGAACACGCCCCGTGCCCAATCCTTGGAACTGGCAATCCTGTTTTAAGTCAGACAGTAAGCTGAACATGGGGCCGTACCCACTCAACACGCCCCGTGCCCAAGATTCAGTTACTGAAAACAGAACCGTAAGATCCCGACGGTTGGTAATTTCTGACACAAACATGAGTGATACTGATATTTTTTACTTTCGGCACTCTTATGGTACGTGGTGTCAAATATGTGGTGGTTCCCATAAAGAATTAGAATGTTATTTTCTAAATTATAAGCCCCACTATATAGACCCATTGTTTTCCTGTTGCCTTAAGAGGGGCGAAAGTAAAAATAATCCCTATCTCTCCCTCGAATGCTCTCAACCGGATCTTCTAGGAGAAATGCTTCTTGTTGAACTATTTCAAATGGAAGATCTAATTCTTAATTGGTTAAAAGAACTTAGGATAGATTTCAATAATTTATCTCAAGACGATAACCAAGAAGAATTGTTGGGATCGCATTCAAATGAAAACAACTTCGTTGTTCCCGATGTTACCTCTAACTCTAGCGAGGACTTGAGCGATAGTCGTCCCTGTGCCGATTGTGCCGTGAAGGACTCTCCATCGACTTCGTTCGGTGCATACATAGACCTGAGCGATTCGGCATACACCTTCTTTAACGAGAGCCCGGGAAAGGGTTGGACTTGTCCACCTACATTTAGCATAGGAATCACCCTCACCGACAACCCCTTGCATTCTCGTCTTAACCTAGAGAAATTAAGGTATCTTAGGCACTTTGGGGTTGTTCCATCCAGTAAGGAACCGCCCGATCCGGATAAGTTCCTTAGAAATAGACAACCTTCATAAACAGCCTTTCAACACGGGGTCGTGCCCAGGTCAACACACCCCCGTGTCCACCAAAAGATTCCTTTCTGACTTTTTGTCAGAATAGGGACAAAATGTGTCAGCATCTTGCCTGCACACGGGGCCGTGTCCAGCCGACACGGGGCCGTGTGCAGCGTACTGTCGTTTTCTATAAATGCAGCCAATAATCCTGCACATTTGGACCATCCAGGGACAGAGATTTGAAAGGATCTTCTCACCTACCATCCTAGGTATTTTCTAAAAGAAGGTTCTAACAACCATCTTGTCCTTTCCTCTTTTATCCATTGCCTTCAACTTCATCTTTCTTGCCTCAACACCTCCATTGAAGCTTGAGTTCACCATGATTCCAAGCTTTATTGTGATGTTTATTAGGCTTTGTTCAAGGAATCTTGTTAAAAATAAGTTGTACAACATTGTTTTAAGTTATTTCTGCTAAAAAATGCTTCATAAGTTGGAAAAATAATTTGAAACTCCAAGATTCCTTGTTCCAAAGATCTGTAGAAAGGTGAACACGGGGCCGTGTCCGAAGTTACTGTTTCATTAAAATGAACTATTTTTGGTTTGTTTTCGTAGAATGTCTAGTCAAAACAGTGGAACCTCTTCTGCGCACTCCAGAAACAGTCGAAGGGAAAGAAGGTCATCAATTGAAGCAACTCTCGTACGCTACGTGATGGCATTACGTGAGGCTCTTGATGAAATGATGTCAGTAGAGGAGGTCCTAATAGACCGTATAAATTATCTTACGGTGGGGTTGGAGAACAGTTTTCAAGAAATCAACCTCTTGCACCAGAGGTTGAACATTCTTGTAACACCTCCCATGGAACCAATCCTCCCTCAAGAGGATTGGAACCTAGCACTTGGAATCAACAATCCTACCAGGTGGGATGACCTTCCAGCGGAGCCTCCTCTTGAAGATCTACAAGAAGTCCCGGTGGAGGTTGCACCCCCTCAACCCGATGCCAATGAGCCCGCCTTTCTTCTCCCAAGGGAGATAGAGGATTGGCTCGCCGACGTGTGACGGACACATGCCTGGAGAAAGAAGTTCTTCAAGCCGCATCCAACCAAGAGAGTTATCTCTTTGGAAATTTTGCTAGTAGAATAAATTTTAGGCTAGAACTTCTTGGTTTAGATTTTTTGTGCTTCTTTGACCTATTTATCTAGAATTTTAACTTTTAGGATAATTATGTAATTCTCTCTATGTTTTAAGGAATGATGGTTTTAGCTAATTTGGTGTTTAGATGATGTTGTAATGGACAAAACACACTCGGGATGGTGAAGGATAACAAGGGAAATTTGAACCAGCACCCCATGCACGAAAACAGGGCCATCCGACAAAATTTTCTTCATTACAGCAAGTTCAGCACGGGCCGTGCCCGCCCAACACGGCCCCGTGCTGCACAATCTGCAGAAAATGCCCAGTTCAGGTAACTGGACACGGGGGCGTGCTCACTGAACACGCCCCCGTGCCCAGGCTTCTGTTTCTTTTTACAAACTTTTGTTACTGGCGATCTGAACACGGGGCCGTGCCCGGACACCACGGGGCCGTGTCCAGACGCCCAGTAACATAAATTTTTGCTTTTTCACACCTTTTTACACATTCAATCAACCTAAAAACTTATTTTTGGGACACATTGAGGACAATGTGTAATTTAAGTGTGGGGGGATGCTAAAACCTTGAATCTTGCAAGTCCTAAATACAAGCCTTACACAAAACTCTATTGGAACTGCTAATCACCCCAAATTTTTTCAAAATTTTTTTATTTTTTTACTTCTCTAGGTTTAATTTGGGAATTTCAAGTTCTAAAAAGGTTATATTTTTACAAATTTACAACCGATAGCGTCGTGATAAAAAGAACTAACATAAGAAAATTATGAAACGACATGACAAGTTTATTTAAAATTTGATTATATATACTTGATCACATAAAAACCCATTCCCACAAAAAGTGAGTGTTGGCGCACTAAATGTCTGTTAACTACGTCTTATCGAGTCTTATGTCTAGATAGGTTAAATGAGTGCACAATAGTGTTGGAATTAGGGTTTAGTCATGTTTTAAGAAGTCTGCCCGTTTGAGGATGGCCTGTCCGTTTGAGGATGGTCAGTCCGTTTGAGGATGGCCTGTCCGTTTGAGGATGGTCAGTGCGTTTTAAGAAGCTTGTCCGTTTGAAGAGTGTTCCGTTTGAACAAGGTGTGTCAAGTTCAAACGGAAGGGTCACTACTATATATAGGTTGTGTGTTAGCTCATTTGAAACGGACTAGTGTGTGTGTGAGAGACAAGGTGCTGCCGGATTTTTATCAGAACTCATTGTAAAGTCTCGGAAAAGTGTTAATAGAAAAGAATTGAAAGGAACAAGCTGTTGTAACTTGGTTTACTTTGATTCCGCCTCTGTAAACTAAGATGAACTGCCTTTACTGACTTTTAGGGTCACGAACACGATCCAACAAGTGGTATCAGAGCTCAGGACGAGGAGTTCATACCAAATTCAGCTTGATTACTTCGGATTCTCTCACTTCTACCTTTCTTTTCTGATTTGAACTAATTGTCATGGTTAAAATGGACTGAAACTTTCACATTTCAAGCGAAATACAGTTATAACGAATCCTTGAAAGTTTTGAACTAAAATTCGACCTAAAACTGATCGAAAACATCCATTCCGTTTGAAAATGTTCGTTAAATGCTGACGTCATCCGTTTGAAGCTTGACATTCCGTTTGAAACTGGCTTCAAGTTTGAAACTGGCTTCCGTTTGAAACTGGCTTCTGTTTGAAAGTGTCTAAAAGTTTGAAAGTGGTTTCCGTTTGAAAGAGATTCGTTTGAAAGTTCACATTTGAACCGTTTGAACCGTTCGTTTGAAAGAGATCTCTAGGCCCAATTGGATAGCTCATCAGTGTGAAGATTCTTTTGGCCCAAATCATTCTAAGCCCATTCAAAGGACGTGTCACATCTGTCCATCTTCCGGTTCATTCATATACAAAGTGTTCATCTGAATAACATTGGAGCGAATCTTCGACAACGAGTCTTAGATTGTTTTCACAAACACACTGTTACGTATTCAGTCTGTTTGAACTGATCATTTGTTTGTTTGTTTGCAGAAGATTCTGAGGTAATTCAAGGATATAAAATCATGGATGAAATTAAACCTTTCAAAAATATAAGGACAACAGAACAAAAGCTAGCATACATAAAACAGAGAGCTCATTGGAGAATGATACTGATTTCACGTGTTTACCATGAAGCTAAGAAAGCAAATAGATGGGATGCTAGTAAAAAATGTTATCGTGATTCTGAAGGAAATATTGCTATTGATCCGGAAACTCTTTGTGAGGAAACTCTTGCTGAATATATTGCGAAAGAAGAAGAAGAAGAAGAGAAAAAGAAAGAAGAGAAAGAAAAAGAAAAAGAAAAAGATGAAACTTCAAAATGTGAAGTTGTATGTTCAAAATGCAAAAAATTCGAAGCAGAAAATGTCAATCTCTTGAAAGATGTGGAGAATTTGACATTGGAAAACAAAGCTTTGAAAGACGAGAAGAAAGCTGATGATGAACAAATTTTGGAGTTGCGCTTGAACTGCGAAAAACTGAGATCTGAAAATGACAAACTTTTGAAGAATGTTGAGAGTTTGTCATTAGAAAACAAAAATTTTAAAGAAAAAGAAAAGGATTTTAAAAATGAAAAATTAAAGATTGAAAAAGATTTTCAAAGTCAAATGAAGGTTTTAGAAGATGAAAAATCTGTTATTTTTAATAATAATATTGAAAAACAGATTGAAATAAATTCTCATCTTCAGAAAATCATTCGGCTTGAAAATGAAGCTGAAATTGCAAGAAATAAAATTGATGATCTTGAGATTAAATTGAAAGGTTTTGTGAATTCTACATCACATGTTTGTCCAAAACCGATCAATTCAGTTCCAATAAGTGACAATGTCACAAATTTTGACAAAGTCAAAATTGAAGATTGCGATGACAAAGCTGATGATGAAATAGAAAAAGAAAAGAAAAGAAAAATATTTTTAGAATTACAAGAAAAATTTCAAAATACTGTTTTGCAATCTACTGAAATAGGTGAATGCTCAAAGCAAAAACCTGTTAAGAAGATTGTAGAACAGAAACAAAAAGTTAAAAATTTGAAAAATTTTCAAAATGAAAATAAAAGCTCATCAGTTCAGTCATCCAATCATTATAAAAAACCACAAAATCTTAAAATAAAAACTCACAAAAATTTGGTAATCAGTGGTGCAGGTTTGACCACAGTGCTCAAATGCCAAATCAAGGATACAAGAGGAGACTTGAGTACCACAAGGCAAATCAATGCTTTGATCTAAGTGTGTGGTATGAAGACAGTATGTGGTATGAAAGTAGTGAGAGGTATGATAACAGAGTGTGTTACACTTGTGGCTATCAAGGACACATTGCTGTTAACTGCCAAAGTCAGAGATTCGAAACAAGAAGGTGCTATGAATGCCACATCAGAGGTCATATTGCCAGAGATTACCCAATGAGATCAAAGGGAAGATCGAGGACTGAATCTCAGAAAATGGCAAAGAAACCAGTCAATGTCAAGCCCAAAGAACAGAAAGTTCACGAACCGAAAGTGAAGCTTTCACAGGGGCAGAAAGACAGACTGAGGAAGAAAAGAAAGAAGGCTAGAGAATACTTGGAGAAAATTTTGTCCTCGGATACAACTGGTAATCCGAGAAAAAGTTCTGATGAATTGCTTTCCTCAACTGAAAAGGCAAGCAAAACGAATTCATCAGATACAAATCTGAGGACAAAAGAGAAAAAAAAGAAAGTTGTTAGCCATGAATTTGTTTCTTCAGAAACAAAGGAGCAACATGTTGGCGATGAATTTGACTTGTCAAAGTCAAAAGAGCCACATTCTGGCAATGATTCTGACTTGTCAAAGTTAGAGGAGCCACGATCAGGCAATGATTCTGGTTCGTCAAAACCAGAAGAGCCATCTGTTGAGGTAAAAACTGTCAAACCCAAGGCTGGTCAGGCTTGGGTGAATTTGTTTAAATGAAAAACCTGACTTGCCGGAGTTCCCAGGTTGGTAAGTGTGGAACAGGAATCGGCATTTTTCTTGAGAAATTCACAGGTTGGTAACTGTGATATTTCGAATCACAAAAGACTAATCAAGGACATTAAGTTGTACTTGATTTATCTTTCCGATAAGTGGATAAAGGTGAACAATGTGATGAAAGAACCCCGAATTTGTGAAATGACACATAAAACTAATTTTCCGGAGAAACCATTTTGATTAAAACAAACTTAAGTGTTTTGAAATCTAAATGGGAAAATAGTTTGTTGTCAGGGGGAGTTCTGATTGTTTATGCCATGTGAATGGCGAATTGAAGCGATTCGATATCAGTTTGTCACTTTATTGTACAGTTTGTTTTCAAATTTTCCTTGAAAATCAAAATTGAAACATATTTTGATTTTAGGGGGAGAAAAATTTAAAAAAAAATTAGAAAATTTGAAAAAGCCAAAAACATTGAAAAAGCAAAAATGAGTTTTGTTGTGAAAAAGAGGAAATGATAGTAAATCAGTGGACTATCACAGCATGCTAAAGAATTGGAAAGTTAAAAAGTGATAAACGGTCTCACTGATGATATGCCAGTTGGTTTTTGTACATTTAGTAGATTGCGACGAGATATAAACCTAAATTCAAACTTGCTTATATCGTGGGTAACATCTGTCGGATATATGGGTAACCCCCGAAATCTTGTTTGAAAGATTCCTTTTTCTGATATACTAGGTTTTTATACTCAGTGATATCTGGGGTATTATTCCGGGACTTCTGCTGAATGGAAGTTCTGACCTAGTCCTCGAATAATACTTTCCGCAATGCTTGAAACATAGCATCACCCTCAGCATATATGATAAGACAATAAAATTGCTTAGCAATGCTGTTGTAAAAAAGATCCTCTAAAGGGGACACACCCAAAAGTTGAGTCATGATCTCTCTGCTGAACGGTAGTTCTGACCTGAGTTCTCATGATTCTTCCTAAATTATTAACCCCTTACAGATATCATTTGTGTTATACTTACCTGTAAGACTGAATATTGGGATTTGGATATAGGATTATATTCTGAGGTGGGACACGCGATTAAGTTGAAGTATCTAAGACATTAAACTCGTATCTCGAAGCAGTTGAACTTTGTGTGAAAATTTAAGTGGATCAGTATACTGACAATCTATGTGAATCGTTTAGAACTTAAAATGATTAAAGCTTAACGGTGCTAGTGATTGGTCTCATAAACTGATATGATCTTCTTACACAAACTCACAAAAATATTGTTTGTATATATTTCTTTACTGCATTTCTTTAAACTCAAAATCCAAAAAGATTTTAGTGTGTTTTAGCATAAAGTTTTTTGAAAATACAAAAAGATTTTCGACAACTGATGTTGGAGAGTTGATTTTCAAAATTCCAAGTGTTAAACTTGATGAACTATATTGGGTTGGGAGAGTTTGTTTATAAACATTGAATGTTACATACAAATGTTTTTAAAATATTGTATGTTTAGTTAATCAAGGTCATTTACTAGAACTTGATGTAACTATACAGATTGATGAATGAATGATTTTTACCAGTAAGTTTCTTAAATCTAAGTGTTATAAATTTGTAAAACTTATGTTGGGTAGAGTATATGCAGGTAACAGGAATGTAGTTCCCCATGGTGTAGGACCGAGTTTCGTGACCGAAACCATGATTATCATGATTATGTTCATAGACGGGAAGATCATAGACGGATAAACGACTAACCTGTATTGATTTGATAACATAACAAAGCAAGCCGGACCGATTAACAAGATAACCGAACCTTTACCAGAGCCGTTTGGTTCCGGGGAGAGATCAAGTGGTGATCTCTCCCTGGTGAGGACTCGAACCTCCTAAAATCTACAAGTGTTTGAAATGGCAAAGGGTTGCTATTTATAGCTACACCCCTTTGTCTTTCAAACACACACGGTCAACCGAATAACCCTCTCGTTTGACCACTTCAAACGAGCGGGTCTATACACGTTCGTTAGACCGTTTCACTAACTATTACAAATTCAGCATAAAATAAATCTAATCTATTCGACAAGCATCGGACACAAAACTGCATCAACAATTTCCCCCTTGTCCGTTGCTGTCGAATGCTGAAAATGCAACTGCAATCGATCTTCAGTCAAGTATTCATCTTCTCTGTGTTAACAAATTCCCCCTTGACCGATGATCCAGGTAAGTAGTATCTTGACGCTTCTTGTATAAAAGTTCCCCCTCAAAGTACGCGTATCCGTGTTGGGCGTTGTGCAATTTCCTCAAAAGGCTCAATTGACCGATCTTCCGCTGATCTTCCAATACTCCAACCGGCATTTGATAAGGGTTCCATTCTTTAAAAACTGCATCAAGTCTTGATCTTCAAGTATACTACATTGGTAGAGATTTCTGGTGAACTGTCTTCTGTAAACCGTCTTTGTGGAATCACCAGAAAATCACAAACTCTACCACCTGTGATTGCGTTTAGAAATTTACCGAAGAAATTCAACATACGAAATTTTTATTCCCCCATTTCTTTGGTAAGATCTCTAAACCTTAACAGATTCCTTTCCACTTTAAAGGAACTGTCGTTAAGTTTCAAATGTTCACCAATTCCCTTCACTTAGCGGAACTGTCGTCAATCTTTACTGAACAAATTCTCTCCACTGAGTAGAATCTTTCAAATGTTCTCGGTTTTTCGAAAAATCACGAAAAACGGCTTTCTTCTTTGCATATTCTAGTTGAATAAGAACGTCCCCTAATACCCCGTAGGATCCGACTTGTATCCCCCCAAGGTTCTGCTAACACCTAATCTGAAAACTTTCATCATAGGCATATACTCTTCGACCTTTTGGATTCGTTAGGACCGGTATTGACATTCTAGGTTCAAACGTTCGTTTTCAAATGCGAAAATATGACAATAAACAAAATGCTTTCGAACATCTTCGAATAACCGATAACAAACATAAATACTGACGTGCGGAAGTGAACATACCGTTTTGTTTTTGGTTTTTGGCCCATAATAGTCGCGTCACCATTTTTGACATTTGCATCGGTAACCGTGACTACCCCACATTTTTCAAATATTCAAGTTTTCATTTTCATCATACTGCATCATCCAGCGCGCTCCCAAATTCGTAAAGCTTGATTCAAATAAACTTGACGTTGAAATTTAAAAGCACGGATCAAATCCACTTTACGAACACCCAACCCCACTTAGCAACTCACGGATAAAGACGGGTCCACGACTTCACGTCTTATCTAAAACATTTATCCCAATGAATTCCAATTTTAATCAATCGCAAAAAATTAATTTAGCCAACTTTATTTGAGTCCCACATAACCTTAACATTTAGCTGCAATCAAAATTTAGAAAAGTAATTTGACTTTTAGTTGCAGCCATGTGGGCACTAAATAAAAATTGTGACTACAAAATTTTTGCCACGTGAGTCCATAATGTGCTCCTGATTCAATTTGAATTAATTGATATCTTTCAATATTAGAGGCCCAATATCATAGCCCAATCTGATCGGCCCATATAAACCTTCAAAAGACCTAGCTGCCCATAATTTACTTCAGCCAACATCTCATTTTGTCTTCCTCTTTCTCTACGATACCAAACAACAGCCGACAATTGCCTTGTACATATACCAACCACTTCCAAAACTGATCCAAAAAAAAAAAATATCAGACATCTTCCCTGTGATTCCACGAAGATCAATCAGCGACACCTAGAAATTATCGGAGATGATCCGTTCAGCTTCTCCGGCTATTATCCGTCATCCACGAAGATCAATCAGCAGCAACATTTATCTTTCAAGTTGATATACTTCAGCCGACAACATCAGACTTTCAATCCTCTTCTTCTTCTTCGATATACACATCAAACTTCATCTTCGATTCACACCTACAAACCCCTGTTTCAGAATCGATTGACGAAACAGAAATGTATAAGTGGTCGACGAAACAGAAGATATATGCTGGATGACGAAACTGGTTGTTTGGAATTGATCGACGAAACAGATTTCTTGTAACCACTGGTCGACGAAACAGGTGAAGTAAGATGTCGACGAAACTGAAGTTTATTGATCCGACGAAACAGAAATCCTTTTGTGTGTGATGAAACAGAACAGCTTCCTGGTCGACGAAAGTGGAGGTGGTGTTTCGTCATGGAGTCAGTTTCGTCGGGAGTGGGTATGAAGAAACCCTAGTTTCTTTAAGCAGCCGCCAAGAACATCTCAAGAACACAGCGACTGTTACTTTTTGCAGATTTGACGAAAACACATTTGATGATGAAAAATTGATTTGTTTGGTGTAAAACAGAAAAACTAACACTCGTATATGTTCTGTTTCAACTAGATCTGAATATGTCAATCCAGATCTGAGTTTTTATCCATTTTCACCATTTTTGCATCTTGAACAAAAAGCACGAAAATCACAGATCTAGAGCACATGTGACTTAGTAAACGGTTAAATTTACTAAATCGGGCACCATGGCTCTGATACCAATTGTAGGACTGAGTTTCGTGACCGAAACCGTGATTATCATGATTATGTTCATAGACGGGAAGATCATAGACGGATAAACGACTAACCTGTATTGATTTGATAACATAACAAAGCAAGCCGGCCCGATTAACAAGATAACCGAACCTTTACCAGAGCCGTTTGGTTCCGGGGAGAGATCAAGTGGTGATCTCTCCCTGGTGAGGACTCGAACCTCCTAAAATCTACAAGTGTTTGAAATGGCAAAGGGTTGCTATTTATAGCTACACCCCTTTGTCTTTCAAACACACACGGTCAACCGAATAACCCTCTTGTTTGACCACTTCAAACGAGCGGGTCTATACACGTTCGTTAGACCGTTTCACTAACTATTACAAATTCAGCATAAAATAAATCTAATCTATTCGACAAGCATCGGACACAAAACTGCATCAACACATGGCAACGGAAATTTAAAGTTTGAACCAGAATTAAAGTTCCAGCATTCCGAGAGGAGGACTCTGCGAAAGGGGGAGTTAGAGTTCTGGATCAACAGTCAAAGGGGAGATTAAAGAAGGTTGAGTTCCTGAACCTGTGAAAAGGAGCTTTACAATGATAAAATTTGGAAAGAGACAAAGACTAAAGACTCGACGTCAAAGACTTCGTCAACATCCAAGGGGGAGTCTGTTGGTGCACTAAATGTCTGTTAACTACGTCTTATCGAGTCTTATGTCTAGATAGGTTAAATGAGTGCACAACAGTGTTGGAATTAGGGTTTAGTCATGTTTTAAGAAGTCTGTCCGTTTGAGGATGGCCTGTCCGTTTGAGGATGGTTAGTCCGTTTGAGGATGGCCTGTCCGTTTGAGGATGGTCAGTCCGTTTGAAGAAGCCTGTCCGTTTGAAGAGTGTTCCGTTTGAACAAGGTGTGTCAAGTTCAAACGGAAGGGTCACTACTATATATAGGTTGTGTGTTAGCTCATTTGAAACGGACTAGTGTGTGTGTGAGAGACAAGGTGCTGCCGGATTTTTATCAGAACTCATTGTAAAGTCTCGGAAAAGTGTTAATAGAAAAGAATTGAAAGGAACAAGCTGTTGTAACTTGTTTTACTTTGATTCCGCCTCTGTAAACTAAGATGAACTGCCTTTACTGACTTTTAGGGTCACGAACACGATCCAACAGTGAGTTTTGAGCCTTTATTGAGCATACAAATACATAACTTTAAACTAAATGCTCATTTTTCGTTTCTTGTGTGAATAGCCGCTTGGTTCTTACAACTCTAGAACTTGCCACGACGATACATTCCCGGTCCTTACCAACTTAAACCCGAGTAAGTAAATGACAGAGGCATTAGGACTAACCCTTTTTATTTCTACACCATTATTTTTTTTATCACCTACCCAAAATCCCCCTAGTTAACCCCTTTGAGCCTAAACCTTTTCATTTCTTAACCCAAAACAAAAACCCTTTTACCCACCAAAACCCTTTTTCATTTTAAACCCTTTGTTTTAGTAACAAGCTCGGTTTTTCTTATGACTTTCAAAAAAAAAATGATGATGATGATGAAGCAAAAGAGAAATAAACAAACAAGTTTATCAAAAATAACTTTGTTTGAATAATGGCTTCATAAAAATAAAAATTTCAAAATTAAAAAGTCTTACAAAAACCGATGCTTCTTACACCTTTCGCCCTTTTACTAGCCACTAACCCAACCACCTACCTTTAACCCAAGCCTAACCCATCACCCAAAAGTCCTCTTGATATTTACAAAGGTATATAGTTAAAAAGGAGGATTGATTGCTTGGCAAGCCTATGGTAGGAGTAAGTTCCATGCCGCTCTCGAGTGATTCACTAAAATACATCTTCGGCCGAGTTTTGCTTGAGGACAAGTAAAGATTCAAGTGTGGGGGTATTTGATGTGTGCAAAATGCAACATATAAATTACATCAAATGTGGCATAAAACTAACCCTTTTTTAGTACTAATGTTGGAAAAAGTGTGTTTTTGTCTTCCTTTTGTATTTTCAGGATTAAATAAGCTCAAATGAACAAAAGAAGCAAAAAGGCAGCTAAATCTAACATAAATACAAGAAAAGGAACAAACATGGCATGCCCGACCCCCCGACAGCATCTTCCCAAGCAAAAAAAGAGAACAGAAGGCTGAACACGCCCCGTGCTCAGTGAGCACGGGGGCGTGCCCAAGTGTCAGCAGAAAAGACAAAGCTGTAGAAGCTTCTATCATCCACCACGGGGGCGTGCCCAGCGGACACGGGGCCATGGTCAACTCTAAGATTCACAGAATCTGGGGAAATCTTGATAGTACAGATACGCTTCTGCACACGGGGTCGTGCCCAGCGGACACGGGGGCGTGGTCAACTAATGCAGACAAACTGCAATTAATGAAGAAAGAGAAGGAAGGTGGACACAGGGCCATGCCCAATGGACACGGGGCCGTGCCCGAGCCTCTGTTCAGCCTATAAATAGGGGTGCTTGGCTCATTTGCAAACCATCCCTTGGCACACCACCTCTCTCACACTTCACCCACCACCCACCACCATCACAACACCATCATCCACCACCATCATCCATTGTCCATCATAGAGTGTGTGAGTCATCTCGGGATCCAAGATTGATCGTAAGAGTTCTTGACAATCAAAGGCCATGTTTGCCTAAGTCTCTTACATCACTTGGTGAAGACAAGTGTCTAGTGTAATACTTTTTATTTTTAATCTTTTCGCACTTTTTATTTGGTTATGTATTAATGACTTTAATAACTAGTTTCTTATGTTGAAGGTGATTCTTCCTTATCGTTTGTCCGTGGTGTCTTGGCATTATTTTACTGTCTATATAAAATAAAAGATTTTCACCATTCATATCTCATGGTCTATATGGAGATATGTTGGCTACCTGGTCGGGGGTTAAGGGAACGGTTTGGTAAGAGTCTTTCCTTGTTCAGTGTATAGATCCTGTAAGGACCTGGGTCAAATTTAGTAGGACCTCCTTCAATACCCACCGGTATTGGATGGCGGGGGTCCAAACTCTTTGATCCCCTCATATGTAAGCTACTATTAATACTTTAACCCGGCTACTTAGGACTGTATCCCTGCTGACTCAGACTACTTAGCCGAGGGTAACGTCACCTTCAAAAGAGGGGCCTACCATAATATGCATTAATAACTTAATTAATTATCTTTCAATAATCCGACCCTTTAGGATTGTATCCTTGCTGACTCAAACTACTTGGTTGAGGGTAACGTCACCTTCAAAAGAGGGGCCTACTACAATAACTAAGATAATCTCTTAAAAAGTGCAAAAGTGCGGAAATAATCAAAGGTTACACTAAACACGAGTCGGAGCCTAGTGATTAATCTTGCCTATCTGTTTTTACTTTTATTTTATTTTTCAGCATTTTAGTTAGTTTTATTTTTCTAGTTTAAAACATTTTTCTAACCTTTTGATTTGATTAGACGTTGAGGATAAACCGGTATTAAAAGCTCTTGTGTCCTTGGACGACCTCGGTATCTTACCAACACTATACTACGCTCATGATGGGTGCACTTGCCCATATGTGTGTTTAGTGTTAGTAAATATCGTGTTTTATAAATTTAAAACTTGGCTAAAAAGTGTAAAAGGGCTTAAAAATATACATTAAAAACTATACACACTTACGCACATCAAAAACCGGTATTTTTAGTATAAACCGTTCGTAAACCATTTGAGTTTATTGAAAATCACAAATCATTTATGTGAGTTAAAACCTGTTTGTAGTATGGTTTAGAAATATATGAAATTGTTGTTCATCGAAAACCTTGTATGCTTTTGCAAAATGTACATGTCTATCCACCCTGAAAACATTTATAAAAATGTAAAACCGTTAAAAGGTGGGGTTATGAACTCACCTGGATTTCCTTATGCAAAACTAGCTAACTATGACTTCATGAGGTCGTTTCCAAGACGTGATTCGCTAGCGTGCATTCTGCAATATCCCTAACACGGAATATCTTATAAGTTTCTAAATAAAAGTGGTAACTAAACAATGTGTCATCGAGCTCTACCGAATCGTTAACCGAACGATTCGACGGTAAGTTGTTAACTTAATGGAAACAATAAAGATATATTTGTTAAGTTTCGTTTAATGTCGTTAATAATTAATAAGTCTTGGAAAGACTTAGTTTTCAAGAGATATATAAATATTTATATAAAAATATATAAATATATCGATATAATTGCGTTAGTCGTCTCGAGAAGTCGTACGGGTATGTAACGAATATTAATATATTGTAATCTCGTATAATGTATCGCGTCCCGTAGATGTTTGTCAAAGTATATGTATATGCCGTTTAGGCGTTTGAAATAAACATAAAAAGTTATATTTATTTAATGGAGTTTTCGTGTTGAGGTCGTTTAAAATAAATATAATAGTTATATTTATTTTTATAAAAAGAATAATCGAGTTGTTTGATGTCTGAAATAAATATATAAACTATACGTATTTTTATAAAAGAAATCCGTTGTTTGATGTTTGAAATAAATATATAAACTATATTTATTTTTATAAAAGCGTTTCCGAGTTTCGATGTTTAAACTAAACATAAATAGTTATATTTATTTATAAAATATTTCTGAGTTTCATACTTTGGAAATAAATATAAATAATTAGATTTATTTTATAAAAGAATACCGAATTCCATTATCTAATAAACATGTTCATTGAAAAGTTATCGGCTTGTTTTTGTGTTGGGTATAAGGCGTCGTCAAATCAAATATGCGTTTGTATCTATTTTTATAAAATCATTTGAATCCAAAAGGTTTCATTTTATAATAAAACACGTTAATTTTTACGGATTTTTCTCGAAAAACGAGCAGAGTTTCCTCTGTTTTTGGACTACCTCAACAACACAAGGTGTCGTTATTTTTCAAAATTCAACACAATTATCAATTCAACAATATATAGCTTCGTAAAAAGGTTAAAACATAAACTAAACATTAAATCAATCCGGTTTACTAGCTCGTTTTCACGTTGAAAAATAAAACTATAAAAATAACGTAAATATTTATTGCGTTGATGTATTGTAAAATACATCTTTATCCGCGTCTAGGTTTGTTCGGTTTTAGTTAGATTTAGTGTCGTTTTAGTTTAGAATGTATATACTTTTGATTATTTTGTGTTTTCAGGTATTTGAAGCTGAGAGGAAGCGGAAACGAGATAAATCTAGCAACGGGAAAGAATGGCATGGAAACCGGAAGCTCAGGAGTTGAAACAAAGCGAAATTGCACATCTGAGCGCATGAACTAACTCTTAAACATGTCGCGGGCCGCTAGAACTTAACACATGGTTTCCGGTTATTTGAACGCGGGCGGACCGCTTTAACTTAGCATTAAAACCCAGGCGGGCCGCGAGAAGTCTTTAAGTCGGCGCACAGACGTAAACAGCAGCGATTTTAGGGTTTTGGGATTATATAATCATCATAATCATCATCAGTCGATCAGAACACCACAATTACGAAAGTTAGACATCTTTGGACGATCATAGAGGCTGATTAGAGGCGTTTTGAAGGTTCGGGGCTGCTGGAATCATCGGAGATCATCGGGAAGCATTCGGGATTGAAGTTATCGGGTTACATAATCTTGTTTCTTTATTCCTCGTTTGTTTTACTTGTTTAATGATGAATTCTGTTATTACTTGGATTATGAACATGTTTTTGATTATGTTTAGAGGCTAAATTTATATTACTACCTAGACATGGATGATTGATTGCTTAAGTTTTGATTATTATTGGATTTTGGAAGCTATGATTTGTTTATAAATTGTAAACGGTTTGTTCTATCGGTTAGATGTGTTTGCGTGCTTGATGGTATTTAATTGTTAATTATTGCTTCGCATGAATCTTGGTGACGGTCTTTATCACATAATAGAGTCGTGCTAGGTTTTAGATTTTGGTGACTGTCTATATCACGTAATAAATCTTGAATCTTTAGGGTTAAATTGGCCAATAAACCTTAGAAGTAATAGTTAGTAATTTTATAAAATCAAGTGTTCTACTAATCGTCAATAGCTGTAAGGTGCGAGATTATTGCTAGGTCTAAGTGATTAAACCGCAAGGTGGGTCCTTCTTAGAAAGTCAACCTATTTGCTGCTGTCTAGCAAGTCTAACTGAGAAAACAAACCTATCCTTGGTTTAGGTCTCGTAAGGGAGTGAGCCTTGTAGGATACTTTTATAAACCCCATTAGATGTCTTGTAAAGGAGTCTAAAAACCGGTAGTTTAACAACCTTTAGGGGATTTTAGCGTGCTCTTAAAACGGTCCTTAGATTTCCCGATAGGTGAGAATTTCAAGATCCCGGTTCCATAGTAGACAACTTCCAATTATAATCATAACTAAAAGCAATCAGGATTCCTGTCTAGGTAGTTCTTCCATCATCCTTGAGTTCGGCCTTTGTGTGAGTTCGTGTCTAGTTGTCTAGTCTAGCTAGTTTTCATTATTTGCATTCTTAGGATTTTTAGAAAAACCCCCCCAATTAATAAACAAATGGTTAAGTCGTGTCAGTTTGAGTCTAGATAGAGTCTTAGCGTGATCCTTAGAGTCTCGTGGGTTCGATACTCGGACTTACTTTAGCTTTACTACATTGATCGGTACACTTGCCGGTTGTGTGGTTTAGGGTTTTAGGTCGAGTCTTAGTTTATAAATTTAAAACTTAGAGTCTAGAATTAGGGTAAATTTAGTTGTTTTTGTTGACCCATTTTGTGCACATCAAGTTTTTGGCGCCGTTGCCGGGGATTCTTTGGCGATTGCGTTGATTTCTTTGTTTGGACTTACTTGACATATTCTGTGCTATTTGTGTTAGTTGAGTCGTAGGAGTCTAAAAATTATAAAAATCCAAAAATATTTGCTTTAGTGTCTTTTCTAGGTTAGTAAGTCTTTGTTAGAGTCTTTTCGTTGTTCGTTGTTGGTGGATGCCCCATACGCGCTCGCAGGGACCGCCGCCACCTTTGTTTACTGTCAAGTCTTCTGAGTCGTCTTTTTCGTCTTCTTCAGTTCCACATTCCACCCCCACCTTCGATTTCACACCGAAGCCATCACCACACGTTTCACCACACGTTTCCCCACCACCCTCCCGTTCACGTTCGCCTAGTCCTCCACCCGTCATGGCGAACCGCACCGTTTACCAGCAGGCTACCACCGGTTTCACCGGTGTTACTTCACCCATCACCCTTCCCGACATAGCGAATGATAGGTCTTGGTAGATTCCTTCCTACATCATGACCGCCATCACCAATTCTTGTCAGTTTCATGGTCGCGACGACGAGGATGCACCCGCCCACATAAATCGCATCACTCGTCTTTGTGGCACCTACTCCATAGAGGGTGTCAATCTAGATGCTAGGTACTTACAGGTCTTTCCATTTTCTCTCGCTGGACGCGCAGCTGTCTGGTTCGATTCTCAGCCTGCAGGCACCCTCACTACTTGGGCTGGTCTTCGCGATGCTTTTATAGCAAAATACTTCCCGCCAGCCAAGGCGTCTCGCCTTCGAGATCAGATCCACTCCTTCCGTATGAAGCCTGATGAGCCGTATCACTTAGCTTGGTAGCGTTTTCAGACGCTTCTCTCTCGTTGTTCGCAGCATGGTTTGTCGGATTGGGCGTTAGTTGAGAAATTCTACAATGGTCTTACTCCCGAGATTAGAGCTCGTTTCGATACTTCAGCAGGAGGTCAGCTTATGGGAAAGAAGACAGTTACTGAGTGTAATGATTTGTTTGAGAGCTTTGCACATTCTGATATGGATTACAGCACTACTGGCAGGACTTCCATTCCTGTTACTACCATCTCGGCCGGTCGAGGGGTAAACCAAGTTAGCTTGGATTCATCGGTAGCTGCTATAGTCGAGAGTGTGAAGCAAGACTTGAGGCAAGAGATGAGGCGAGAGATAGATGAGCTTAAGAAGAAAGTTGATAGGTGTGAGCTTTGTAGGGGAGGTCACGACACACTTGATTGTCCCATACTTACGTTAGAGCAGGTAGAGTACATAGCAGGCCAGTCTAGGGGTCAGTTTAGTAGTAATAATAGTTTTAACCCTGGCTGGCAGGGTAGTAGTGGTGGTAGTTATCGTTTTTCTGGAAATCCCCCTGGTTTCCCATCTGGTCAGTATCAAAGTAGGGGGCCAGGTCTTTACACGAGTGGTGGTTCGGGTTAGAGTGGTCAGTATGGTGGTTCAGGAGGTCAGTTTGCGAGTGGAGGGTCGAATCAGGAGAATCAGGGCAGTGGCAAGGCCCCAGAGAGTGGTATGAGTAGGATGGAGGAGATGTTAGCTCAGATGATGACACACAGTCAGGCGATGATGACACAACAGCAGGCGACGCAGAAATCCCTCACTGAATTTATTCAAACTCAGGGTCAAATTAATAAGAGTCACGATCTTCAGCTTAAAAATCAAGAGTCTACTCTTCTAGATCTTCAGAGAACAGTAGGGGATATAGCTAGGCAGTTGAAAGAGTCCCCTTCTGGTCAGTATTCAGGTACTACTCACCCAGTCCACCATTTTGTTAAAGCAATTACTACTCGTAGTGGGTTGAGTCTAGGAGAGGTTGTGAGAGAGAGAGTAGAGGAAGAAGAAGATGATTATGTAGATGAGGTGATTGAGTTGGAGGCTCCAGGCAAAGTGCAACATAGGCTAGACCCAGCAAGTACCGCACACGCCGATGAGCCTCAGGTTGAGAAGAAAGTAGAGAAGCAGCCGAAGAAGGTTCGGCCACCACCACGAGTGATTGATATTTCTCGTCTCCCGTTTCCCGCTCGTGCTAGGCAACAGTTATATGCTAGTGAATATGAGAAATTTCTTGAGATGTTCACCCAGCTGAAGGTAAATCTTCCGTTCATAGAGGCCCTGAGATCCATGCCTAAATACGTTAAGTTCCTTAAGGATTTCCTCAAGCGTAAGGATAGGGTAGGAGAGTGTTCGAGTAATTCATTGAGTGGAGAGTGTTCTGCTGTGATCCTAAATAAACTTCCTGAGAAACTCACTGATCCAGGCATATTCACGATCCCATGTTTGTTTGGTGGTGATGTTAAAAACCACGCATTAGCGGACCTAGGTGCTAGTATTAATTTGATGCCATATTCATTTTACGAAAAACTAGGCCTTGGTGATTTGAAGCCAACTCGTATGACCCTCTCATTAGCCGATAAGTCAGTTAAGTACCCTAGAGGGATAGTTGAGAATCTGTTAGTGAAAGTTGATAGGTTTGTGTTTCCGGCTGATTTTGTAGTGTTAGATATGGAGGCCGATGATAGAGTTCCGTTGATTTTAGGGCGCCCGTTCTTGAACACGGCTAAAGCGTTGATAGATGTCTTCTTAGGCACGATTACACTTAGAGCGGGTGACGAGTCGGTAGTGTTTGAGGTGAATAATGCAAGAGGGAAGAGTGAGAGAGTTGAGGCGATAGAATCATTAGGGGAGAGTGAGAAGGTTGGGAGTGATGAGAAAGAGGTGTTGAGTGAGCCGACTCTAGAGGAGATGTTAAAACCCAAGTGTGGGGATCCGCCGGATAGAAGAGTCGCAGAGTTGGAAAAAAGAGTGATGAGTTTGGAATCTAACATAGAGAAACTGAGCAAGGCTCAGTGTGGGGATAGGTTTCGAGATGATACGTTTAGATTCAAACCGCCGGATGACGAGTCGAGAGAGTATGAGGGAGTTAGGAGAGATGCGGGCGATGTTAGGAATGATAGTGCTATAGCCCGTAAGGTGCGGGCGATGTTAGAAGGTGAGCCCCGCGTATATGATCCTCCGTGATTTTGTGAACATTTGTGATTACTTGTAGAGTTTGTATATTGAGTCGTAGTTCGCGTCGTGTCTTTAGTTTGGTGTTTATGTGTTATAGCGTCGTTTGCGTCTTTTTCGTGTTTTTGCGTCTTTTGTGTGTTTTGTTAAGTGTTTTGCAGGTTGCATCGCCTTTACGTGACTGAGAACGACACCCGAGCAGCATCACAGGTTTGGTAAACATTAAAAACGACGAAAATGAGTGCAGGGGCAATCTGGGAATATAAAAAATTGAATTCTGCACGTCTGCTGTTTGCTGTAAGTTTTGTTGCTGTTGTCTGCTGTTCAGGCGGCCCGCCTACGATTCACACATATTTCATGCGGGCCGCGTGGGTTTAAAACGTGTTGCCGGAAGTTTAAGTTGAAGCGGCCCGCTTCAACTTAATACATATCTCACGCGGGCCGCGAGTCCACTATGTATTGCGGGTAGACTGTTCAGGCCCATTCAGTTCAGCTCGTTTGATCCATGTTCCATATTCACATTCGACTCATCATTCATCCATTCACCATCATCATGTCGGTTGGTTCGGGTCAACGTTCGGGTATGTTTCTTGCATCTTGTTGTTGTTGTATTTGAGTCAGATTGTTTCCGGGTTTTTTTTTTTCCATCTTAAGTGTGGGGAAACGGGTTGCATATTTTTAAGGAGTTAAATTGTGATTTTTCACTAAATTTTCAACCCGTTTTCCGTTGCATCCACACTTGGTTAGGTTTGGCACTTGGGTTGTTCGAGGGTGAGCAAAGTGCCAGGAGGGGGTAAGATAAGATGGTAATTCGGTGGTGTAATTTGAGTCTTTTATTTTGTACCATGCGTCTAAGTTAGTAGTTTTTGAGTCTTTTTATGTTTCGAGCCGGTATTGCTTTGGTATTTTGCTTGTTTTTGTTGATGCAGGTTCGAATATGTACCACCCGTACTCGATCTCCATTCGGGTGAATTTGGAGCTGTTGATCGAATTTCAAGGCATTTATCAAGCATGTCAGTCAGTGTCAAAGCCGATCGCGAATGAAATGCTATACGATCGAGCTGGATTGGACGAGAAATTTGGAGCATACGCGTTATATTACCAGCTAAGTTCTTTCCAATTAGCCCTAGTCTTTTATTTCTTATTTATTTTTTAGTTTTTGAGTCGGTTCCCATTCTACATTGAGGGCAATGTAAAGTTTAAGTGTGGGGATGGGAACTATCGTTTAGTGTCATTAGTTAGTGAGTCTTGAGTCATAAAAAGTCGAAAAATACAAAAAAATTAAAAAATTTGAAAAATAAAAAAAAATTAAAAAATAGAAAAATGTCTTTTGAAATAAGAAGTTTGCAAAAATAAAAACGGAAAATGATAGAAAAGTTGGATTTTTGTTCGGGTTCAAATAATGATAATATGAGATTAAAATAATCGTGCTTGTGTCTAGTTTGGGATATGCGGGTAGGCTTGATTTGGTTCTGGGTTTCTTTGATCTTAATATACCTAATTGTCGGTCTACTAGTGGGTTCTCATCTAGGGAAAGTGGGGAAATTGAAACCGCCAAAAATAGTATAAGGGATGCCGTTATAAGCTAAGATTGTTAGAGTTTTTATCATTATATCGCTGAAAAAGAAAAAAAAATAGAATAAAAAGTGAGCTAGAAACTAAATGAAAGTAGCACAGGCCTATGTAATCCGAGTTGGGGATAGCGACTCTACAGCCGGAATGCCTCTGGGATGTGTGAAATCGACTTGCCGAATAAAAGTACCGAAACCTATGTAGTCTGTGATTGGGGATAGCGACTCTACAGTTGGATTACCGCTTGGTTAGGGAAAGCATCGTCTAGTCTCACGAATGTGAAAAAAAAAAGAGAAAAAGCAAGCAAAGAAAAAAAATGGAAAAATAGATTTGATTTTAAACTCTCTTTATCTTGGTATAAAGCGGTTAGGAAAGAACCCAGTGGTTGTTCCTTTTGTCCTATAAGCTTGAGGGGGGATTAGGTGGACTCGCGATTCTTAATGTGAGACCCTAGGTAGATTGACCGAACTTGAACTAAATTGCATGATAAGGGCTCAGAACTGGGTTGGGTTTAAGTGGATCGATATACTTGCAATCGCGGCTAACACGAGTTTCGATTTTAATAAAATAACTTATACTTTGGCCCGTTCATTTATTCTGACTATGATTCCGTTTGCATAATTCTTTTTCGAGGACGAAAAAAGAGTAAGTGTGGGGATATTTGATGTATTGTAAAATACATCTTTATTCGCGTCTAGGTTTGTTCGGTTTTAGTTAGATTTAGTGTCGTTTTAGTTTAGAATGTATATACTTTTGATTATTTTGTGTTTTCAGGTATTTGAAGCTGAGAGGAAGCGGAAACGAGATAAATCTAGCAACGGGAAAGAATGGCATGGAAACCGGAAGCTCGGGAGTTGAAACGAAGCGAAATTGCACATCTGAGTGTCTAAGGCGGCCCGCATGAACTAACTCTTAAACATGTCGCGGGCCGCTAGAACTTAACACATGGTTTCCGGTTATTTGAACGCGGGCGGCCCGCTTTAACTTAGCATTAAAACCCAGGCGGGCCGCAAGAAGTCTTTAAGTCGGCGCACAGACGTAAACAGCAGCGATTTTAGGGTTTTGGGATTATATAATCATCATAATCATCATCAGTCGATCAGAACACCACAATTACGAAAGTTAGACATCTTTGGACGATCATAGAGGCTGATTAGAGGCGTTTTGAAGGTTCGGGGCTGCTGGAATCATCGGAGATCATCGGGAAGCATTCGGGATTGAAGTTATCGGGTTACATAATCTTGTTTCTTTGTTTCTCGTTTGTTTTACTTGTTTAATGATGAATTCTGTTATTACTTGGATTATGAACATGTTTTTGATTATGTTTAGAGGCTAAATTTATATTACTACCTAGACATGGATGATTGATTGCTTAAGTTTTGATTATTATTGGATTTTGGAAGCTATGATTTGTTTATAAATTGTAAACGGTTTGTTCTATCGGTTAGATGTGTTTGCGTGCTTGATGGTATTTAATTGTTAATTATTGCTTCGCATGAATCTTGGTGACGGTCTTTATCACATAATAGAGTCGTGCTAGGTTTTAGATTTTGGTGACTGTCTATATCACGTAATAAATCTTGAATCTTTAGGGTTAAATTGGCCAATAAACCTTAGAAGTAATAGTTAGTAATTTTATAAAATCAAGTGTTCTACTAATCGTCAATAGCTGTAAGGTGCGAGATTATTGCTAGGTCTAAGTGATTAAACCGCAAGGTGGGTCCTTCTTAGAAAGTCAACCTATTTGCTGCTGTCTAGCAAGTCTAACTGAGAAAACAAACCTATCCTTGGTTTAGGTCTCGTAAGGGAGTGAGCCTTGTAGGATACTTTTATAAACCCCATTAGATGTCTTGTAAAGGAGTCTAAAAACCGGTAGTTTAACAACCTTTAGGGGATTTTAGCGTGCTCTTAAAACGGTCCTTAGATTTCCCGATAGGTGAGAATTTCAAGATCCCGGTTCCATAGTAGACAACTTCCAATTATAATCATAACTAAAAGCAATCAGGATTCCTGTCTAGGTAGTTCTTCCATCATCCTTGAGTTCGTCCTTTGTGTGAGTTCGTGTCTAGTTGTCTAGTCTAGCTAGTTTTCATTATTTGCATTCTTAGGATTTTTAGAAAAACCCCCCCAATTAATAAACAAATGGTTAAGTCGTGTCAGTTTGAGTCTAGATAGAGTCTTAGCGTGATCCTTAGAGTCTCGTGGGTTCGATACTCGGACTTACTTTAGTTTTACTACATTGATCGGTACACTTGCCGGTTGTGTGGTTTAGGGTTTTAGGTCGAGTCTTAGTTTATAAATTTAAAACTTAGAGTCTAGAATTAGGGTAAATTTAGTTGTTTTTGTTGACCCATTTTGTGCACATCATGCGTCGATAGACTTTACCCATCTTTGTGTCGTTTTCGTTGACTGAGTTTACCGAGTCAACCGGGTTGACTCCTGTGGACTGAGTTGACCGAGTTATCTCGGTTGACCGAGTTAACCCAAACACCAAATCTGAGCCAATCGAACCCAAAATAACCCAAACCCGAATCTGACCCGAAGCTAACCTGAACCAGAACTCGAACCAAATCAGAATTTGCGTACGAACCGAAAAAACATAACCCGGATCTCTAACCTGCTGAACCACCATCTGAACCGAAGCTGAGTCTGACCCGTAACACCCGAACCTGTAACGATCAAAATCTAACCCGGGTTAACCAACCCGAACCAAAACTACATCGAAAAAGAAGCATCTGTTGTTGAACAATTCTGACCTAAGCATAATCACCCCCAACGCTGTCGTCGGCGGCGGATTTCCGACGGCCAGTGCCGCCTTCGGCCAGTTCCAACTCATCATCTTCATCACTCAACAGCACCATCTCCATTGTCGACAGCCGGAATTCTTGTCACCGCCGCTTTGTGTGACGGTGTCGTCGTCACCACCATCGACGACTCACCGTTAGTGGTGGTTGGCCATCGCCTGTGGTCGCCGGTCTTTGGCCAGAAGTACATCGGAGGGAGAGAGAGAACGAGGTGACAGGTTTGGGGTTTGTATGAGGTGATTGACGAAGGGTGGTGGGGGTATGCTTGCCTGTAATCGTAGCCCGAATCAGGAATCCGGTGACCAGATTTCGTGAAAAGGGAGAGGGTGAAGAGGGGTTTGGGTGTGCGTGATGGTAAGTGATGTGATTAAAATACAACATATAAATTATGTCAAATACAACGTAAAGGAAACCCTTTTTTAGTACTAATGTTGGAAAAAGCCATGTTTTCGTTCCTTTTAGATTTTCAGGGATAAAAGAGCTTAAATGTGCAAAAGGAGCAAAAAGACAGCAAAATCCAACATAAATGTAAAGAAGAGGGAATTGCCGCAGCTCGCCAAGCCCCAATTCACATCCAAACCTCAAAAATAACAAGAACATAAGGCTGACACGGGGCCATGTCCACCAGACACGGGCCGTGTCCAAAGGTGGATACTGGGCAGGAGAAAAAGACAACCGCAAAAGACAAAAATGGCATCCAACATGGGGTCGTGCTAAGCCAACACGGGCCATGGTCAACTCAAATATTTTCAGAGTCTACGATAGTACAGCAAGTACTTTGGCCACGGGCCGTGCCGTTGATACATGGGGCCGTGTTAGTACAACATCTGACAAGCCGTTAATGAGGAAGAGAGAGAGAGAGAGAGAGATGGGCACGGGGTCGTGCCAGCCGAGCACGGGCCGTGCTGAAGCTTCTGAGGACAACTATAAATAGAAGTGCTTGGTTCCACTTCAACTCATCCCTTGGGAAACAACTTCTCTTTCACTTGCCACCACTCCACCACCACTACAACACCATCATCCATTTTCCCCCCCTTTAGAGTGTGTGTGTAGTCTCGGGATCCAAGATTGATCATAAGAATCTTTGTCAAACAAAGGCCATGCTTGGCTAAATTCTTACATCACTTGGTGAAGACATATCTTTTATGTATTTCTCTTATGATTTCCAATCTTTGGCTACTTTTTAATTGGGTATGTATTAAGGACTTTAATAATTAGTTTTTTATATTGAAGGCGAATTTATTTAAACATGCTTCATATATTCATTTACTCAACATGTTCATGTCTTTACGGTCTATATGAAGCATGTTAATTAACCCGAAAGGGAGATTAGAATGATGGTTTGGGTAATTCTATGTCTCGTTCAGTGTATAGATCCTGTGAGAACCTGGTGCAAGTTTAGTACTACTCCATGGATTGGCCGGGAATGACTGGCCTGACTGAGAGTAAGAAACCGCTTGCACCCCTTATTCATAAACTACTATTAAAACTTTAAACCAACCTCGCGAGGACTGTATCCCTACTGACTCAGACCATCGGGTTGAGGGTGACCGCTGCATCGTAAGGGGGGTCCACCACATTTTGCATTAATAACTTACTTAATTATCTTTCAATATTCCGACCTAGTGGGATTGTATCCTTACTGACTCAAACCACTAGGTTGAGGGTAACGTCGCCTCCAAAAGAGGGGCCTACTACTATAACTAAGATAATCTCTTAAAATGCCCTAAGTGCGGAAATCATCAAAAGGGTACATGAAAGATAAGTTGGATCCAAGTGATTCTTTCTTGTCTATCATTTTTATTTTATTTTTATTTTCTGTTTTTATCTTTTTATTAGCTTAAAAATATTTTTTCAAAAGTTGGTTCGATTAGACGTTGATGATAAGGCGCTACTAAAAGCTCTTGTGTCCTTCGACGACCTTGGTATCTTGCCATCACTATACTACGTCCGCGATGGGTGCACTTACCTTAACATGTGTAGTGTGATAGTGAAATATCGTTTTTTATAAATTTAACACTTGAAATCGGCGAGTTAAAATAGAGCTAAAAATATAACTAAAAAAATACAACTCACCCACGCATGTCAAGTGTTTGTCGCCGTTGCCGGGGACACAAGGATCTTAGGAAAGCTTAAAATTAACGGCCTAATCATTTTCTTCCTTTTCTTTTTAGTTTTTTCTTCTTTTTCTTTTATTTTTCTTCTTTCTGCAGAATTGATACGGGGTCGTGCTGCTCGAACACGGGGCGGGGTCAACTCTCTAGAACCTTAAAACTATTTTCTCCCAGATACAGAGTGCAGCACGGGGCCGTGTTGTTCCAGCACGGGGCCGTGCTGACGGCCGTGCTGACTCTCTCTGTTTGTAAGAAAATAGTGGTCGCCCGATCCCGACGGTCTAAAAAAACTATGTGGATTTCTTTGATTATTTTTATCCCTGCCACTCTTACGGGTTATGGTGCGATTTTTGTGGGGAGGATCATGAAGAAGCAGAATGTGGCGTTCTAAACTTCACCCCCCATTATTTAGCCCCATCGTTTTCCTGTAACGAAACCCCCGAAACAAGTGGGAGTGGAAATAACGAGGAAATCCCTCCGCCTGAACCCCATCGATCCTCTTTTCTAGACGACCTAGAGCCCATAGGTGAAATAGAAAAGAGGATTATCCAAAAAATCCAAGAGATAGAATCTTACTTGAAGGCGCGAAATTCATTAAAGATTCTATCCGATTGAGAACCGATGGAGGAAAAAACAGGCATACAAGACAACACCAAGGTCAACCAAACCTCTACCATCGATGACCGCGAAAACGAAAGCGATAGTCGTCCCTGTATTTATTCAGCCGTTACGGTCCCCCTTACCGTGTGTTAATCTCACACCAACAGCATGGACAGGAGCGAATCGACTCACACATTTTTTAACAAGAGCCCGGAAAAGGTAAATAAGGGAAGGCCCAATTTTCCCATTCTTGAAGAAACCTTCTACCTTACCGACAACCTCTTGTGTTTTCGTATCCCTCGCCTAAGTCTGCGGTATATTCGACAGTACGGTGTTGTTCCAACCAGTAAGGAACCACCTGACATCAGATAATTCCTTAAAAATTTAGATAAAATTAAATAAAAGCCCTGACACAGGACCGTGTTCCTTGAACACGGGGCCGTGCCCACTCTCTTATAGTAACATGGGGCGTTTCGAACTAACACGGGGCTGTGCCACTCGTATTTTTTCAACACGGGGCTGTGTCAACAGTGACATAGGCCGTGTTAAGCTAACGGACAACATTCTATGACGCATGCATCCGGCATGGGGCCGTGCTGCCCAGGCATGGGGCCATGCCCGCATGCTCTCACTGTATATAAAGTCAGCCTTTGGGAGAATGTTTGGAACCATTCTCAAAAGGCAAGATCTTTGAGTTTCTTCACACATACCAGAAGAGGTATGTTCTTAAAAAGTTCTCAATTGGGCTTCCTCTTTTGTGCTTAAAAAGTTCTCAATTGGTCTTTTCCTCTTTTGTGCATTTCCTCTTCTTCATCCTCCATGAACTCCATTGAAGCTTGAAGCTTCAAGCTTCAAAAGCTTCAATAGGAGGCTCATACTCTTGATTTTTAGCTCAAGGTTTTGCAAATTCACGTTACTAAAACATTATTTTAAGTTATTAAATAAAAAATAAGTCAAAACTAACTTAAAATAATTTTTTTAGAGCTAAAAATCTAGAACAAATGGAGCAGCATGGGGCCGTGCCAGGCTGGCACGGGGCTGTGCTGAATGGTCTGATCTTTCATTTCTTTCTAACGGTTAGTCATTTTCTCTCAAGATGGCGAGCCAATAGAGTGGAACATCGTCGATGAGCTCCAGAAGTCAAAGGAGAGGAAGAAAGCTCTCAATCGAGGCCACTCTCGTAAGATACGTGAGTGCCTTAAGAGAGAGCCTTGATGAGATGACATTGGAGGAGGAGGTTCTAATAGACCGAGTGAACTACCTTACCATGGGGCTGGAGGATTGTTTCGGAGAAATCAACCTTTTGCATCAAATGTTGAATATCTTGGCTTTACCTCCCATGGAGCCAATCTTTCCACAAGAAGATTGGAACCTAGCCAATGAGGTCATATAACCTACGGGTTGGGATGTCGAGATTCCGGAACCTCCTCTTATTGACGCCACTTTTGAGGTCCCGATCAATCCCGCACCCGCTCAAGATGAGGCGGAAGAAGAGCCCTTTATCTTCCTACCAAGGGAGATCGAAGAAATGCTCAACGACCTCTAGCTTGAGTATTTCCGATAAAAGCTATTAGTCCTCCATATTCCAACATTAATAAATTTAGGAATGTAGCTTTTAGGTTGTTAAAAAAATTGATCTCGGAAAGGTATTTCCAAGATTTTATCTATCTAGCTTTAGTTTAAGTAGGTTTGTAATTTTTCATTTCCTTGTAATATTTTTATTTTAATGAAAAATGGATGTTTGGATGGTGGTATTTCAAATAAATGTGTTAGAGAAAACAGAAACACAAAATGGATGATAGGATGGAACCCATGCACGTAAAACAGAAGCCTCCCCGCTCATTTTCTGCAAAACAGTGGTTGCAGCACGGGGCTGTGCTCACTCAGCACGCCCCCGTGCCCGTCTTACTGTTGTCAAACATTCCCTGTCCAGAAGGTGGCACGGGGAGTGCTCACCCAACACGCCCCCGTGGCCACCCCACTATAAGTATTCTGTTTTCATTTGTTACTGGCACTTTGGACACGAGGCCGTGTCCCCATAGCACGGGGTCGTGCTGCAAGTGCTAGTAACCAATTTTTTTTTTTATTATTTTCATACTTTTTACACATTTTTCCAAAATAAATCCTTTTTGGGACACATTGAGGACAATGTGTAATTTAAGTGTGTGTGTGTGTGGGGGGGGGGGGGGAGGATAATAAAAACCTTGAATCGTTTGTCCTAAATCAAGCCTTACACAAAACTCACCTTGGAACCGCTAAACACCCCAAACTTTTTCAAATTTTTTTTTCATTTTTTTTACTTATCTTAAGTTTAGTTGGGTAAACAAGTTCTAAAAATGATGTTTTTACAAATTTACAACCGATAGCGTCGTGATAAAAAGAACTAATTTAGAAAAATTACGAAAACTAGCATGATAAATCTTTGTAAAATTTGATTATATATACATTTTTACACTATGACCCCTTTTCCCACAAAAGTGAGTTTTGAGCAATTACCGAGCATAAAAATATACATCTTTACTAATTGCTCAATTTTTGTTTCTTGTGTGAATAGCCCATTTGGTTCTCACGAATCTAGAACTTGACAACCCGATACGTTCCAAGTCCTTACCGACAAAAATCAAAGTAAGTAAATGATAGAGGCATTAGGACAAACCCATTTTTTCAAACAAACCCTTTATTTTCTTTGCTTTATCCAAAAACATCCGCTTAGTTAAACCCTTTGAACCTTAAAACCCTTTTTCATTTCAAACCCACAAAAAACTACCCTTTTCAGTTTTCATCTTTCATTTTTATAAATCTATCGGTTATGAAATTACGGTTACGGCTCAGTTTCAAATTTGGCACAAAAAAAAATCAGAAAAATTTGAAAAATATGCCAAGGTATTTTTTGCTAAGCCTAAAAGCAATAGAAAAACCGATAGTTTACGTTTTTACCCCCTTTTCCAAATAAAACTTACCAAACCCGAACCACCACCTACCCTTCAAAGTCCTCTTTATACTTATAAGGATTTAAAGTCAAAAGGAGGAGGTTTGATCGATTATCAAGCCTGTGGTAGGAGTAAGTTCCAAATCAAGCACGAGCATTTCACTTAATATTGGCCGAGTGTTGAGTGAATACTTGTGAGGTGTGTAAATTTGTATATAACTAAATAGAATTTTATTAAGGCATATTATGCCCAAAGTAAATAATTTTTCGTAAATTAAGTTTTAAATATAACATGACGAATAGGATTGTAAATAAAATAAAAACAAAATAAATTTAGAACTTGGATACCCGACACTCTAAAGATAGGACCCAAAAACCTTCTCTTCTACCTATTCCGTTTGGGTGTGTAAGCCATGTAATAGAGTTTTGCTTGAGGACAAGCAAAGATTCAAGTGTGGGGGTATTTGATGTGATTAGAATTACAACATATAAATTATGTCAAATACGCCGTAAAAGCAACCCTTTTCTAGTACTAATGTTGGAAAAAGCCCATGTTTTCGTTCCTTTTAGATTTTTAGGGATAAAAGAGCTTAAATGTGCAAAAGGAGCAAAAAGACAACAAAATCCAACATAAATATAAAGAAGAGGGAATTGCCGCACCTCGCCAAGCCCCAATTCACATCCAAACCTCAAAAATAACAAGAACAGAAGGCTGACACGGGGCCGTGTCCACCAGACACGGGCCGTGTCCAAAGGTGGATACTGGGCAGGCGAAATAGACAACTGCAAAAGACAAAAATGGCAACCAAAATGGGGCCGTGCTAAGCCAACACGGGGCGTGGTCAACTCAAATATTTTCAGAGTCTACGATAGTACAACAAGTACTTGGGCCATGGGCCGTGCCGTTGACACACGGGGCTGTGTTAGTACAACATCTGGCAAGCAGTTAATGAGGAAGAGAGAGAGAGATGGGCATGGGGCCGTGCCAGCCGAGCATGGGCCGTGCTGAAGCTTCTGAAGACAGCTATAAATAGAAGTGCTTGGTTCCATTTCAACTCATCCCTTGGTAAACCACTTTTCTCTCACTTGCCACCACTCCATCACCACTACAACACCATCATCCACCACCATCATCATCCATTTTTCCACCTTTAGAGTGTGTGTGTAGTCTCGGGATCAAAGATTGATCGTAAGAATCTTAGTCAAACAAAGGCCATGCTTGGCTAAATTCTTACATCACCTGGTGAAGACATATCTTTTATGTATTTCTTTTATGATTTCCAATATTTGGCTACTTTTTAATTGGGTATGTATTAATGACTTTAATAATTAGTTTTTTATATTGAAGGCGAATTTATTCAAGCATTCTTCATATGTTCGTTTACTCAACATGTTCATGTCTTTACGGTCTATATAAAGCATGTTAATTAACCCGAAAGGGAGATTAGAAGGGTGGTTTGGGTAATTCTATGTCTCGTTCAGTGTATTGATCCTACGAGAACCTGGTGCAAGTTTAGTACTACTCCATGGATTGGCCGGGAATGACTGGCCTGACTGAGAGTAAGAAACCGCTTGCACCCCTTATTCATAAACTACTATTAAAACTTTAAACCAACCCCACGAGGACTGTATCCCTACTGACTCAGACCAACGGGTTGAGGGTAATCGCCGCCTCGTAAGGGGGGTCCACCACATTTTGCATTAATAACTTACTTAATTATCTTTCAATATTCCGACCTAGTGGGATTGTATCCTTGCTGACTCAGACCACTAGGTTGAGGGTAACGTCGCCTCCAAAAGAGGGGCCTACTACTATAACTAAGATAATCTCTTAAAATGCCCAAAGTGCGAAAATCATCAAAATGGTACATGAAAGATAAGTTGGATCCAAGTGATTCTTTTTTGTCTATCATTTTTATTTTATTTTATTTTCTATTTTTATCTTTTTGTTAGCTTAAAAATCTTTTTTCAAAAGTCGGTTCGATTAGACGTTGACGATAAGCCGGTACTAAAAGGTCTTGTGTCCTTGGACGACCTCGGTATCTTGCCATCACTATACTACGTCCGCGATGGGTGCACTTGCCCTAACATGTGTAGGGTGATAGTGAAATATCGTGTTTTATAAATTTAAAACTTGAAATCGGAGAGTTAAAATTGAGCAAAATATATAACTAAAAAAATACAACTCACCCACGCTCGTCAGTAAGACACATTGTCGGAGCGCCGGTAGTCGCCGGCTCCGCCGGTAATTCCGGTCGCCGGAATATAAACAGAGGGCGGGAGTGGATGTGGTGTGAAATGAAACTGATTTTGTGTGTGTGTGTAAAATGGGAATGGTGATGATGTTAGTGTTTAGGTTAGGGTTTTCTTGTGTGTGTGTTTAGATATGTAGCAGAGATAGAAATTGGGAGGGAAAATGGATGATGTGCGACCGTGAGTGTGGAGATAGGGTTTCATGAAAATGAATTGGATAAGGTTCACTATTATATATACTTAAGGTTCTCTTAGTGGGCTTGGGCCCAAGGCCCACAAGCCCACTTCCAGTGTTATAAGTGGCCCGTCAACACCTACGATCCCGTTTTCAAACCCGAGCTCCATGTAACATCAAAAAAATAAAATTTTCATATTATGACGCGTAAAATATGGTCGGTAGTTGACGTTTGACGCGTTCATTTGTCTATTACGATAAAAATCGCGTAGAATGCTGCGTTGGTCGTTTTAAATCCGTTTTTCCATCCGGTTTCGTCTGCGGACATTAAAATTTAATTACGACGCTAATTATATCGTAAAATTTTAGTTTTGAAGGTATTACGCATCCCGATGCTTCCGTTTCGTTGTCAGTACGTTCCTGCAGTCGTGTTTTTCGTTCACGTTTGCGCTTGTGTCGTACGGAAGCACGATAAATTCGCAAAACTAAATTTATAAGTATAAAATATTCGTATAAAATTCGTATTTTTCGGCGTTGTTAGTATTTTGTTCGATTTTCAGTTCGTTATCGTTTAATATTTAGCATATTTTCCGCAGATCCTTATACGCGCACTGTAAAGCCGGTTAGATGTTCCTAGACATACTTAAGGTCTAATTAAATTAATCTACATCTAATAACACTAGTATTAACCGCCCTCATATTTGTTTCTCGCGTAATTATGAGCCGTGACTTAACGGTTGTCACACTTTACTCCCAAAGAAGTTCTTTCGATAAGCTTTACGTCTTTGCTCGAAGCCTTCAATTGGAGTTTGATCTGTCGCAGGAGCTCATTTCATAAACTTGTATTTTTGAAATAGAAGCTTTCTTTCAAAAACTCTTTCCTTTCTATATCTCTCCATTTTGAATCCCACATCCTTCCTGAATGTATACCATATGCATAGCACACTTTAATAACTTTCTGATACTGCATCGCTTGAACTATGCTTATAACAACATAACATATCTTGTTGTAAAACAACATCTCTATATCCTTCTAAGACATATTTACTATCAACATCGGACCGTAAATTCGTATAGATCTTCGGTTACCATCCTTACACAACACAATCACAGCTTCACTTGTCTGTTTATCATAACGCCACCATCTGAATTAGAGTTTAGAACAAACCAGGTTTGACACGGATCACTTTTAGAGCGGACAACCTTTTGAAACGAATTAGTATTTAGAATGGATCAACCCTAGAACGGATTAAAACATTGTTTTGAACAGACGACCAATTTGGAACGGACCAAAACTTGGAATGAAAGAATATTGCATTTTTCAAGCGAATGAGTCATTCGTATGGATGAGTCTTCATCCGTGAGAAAAACTCCTTCATTCCAAAAATCATTTACCAGATCCAAAAATAATCAACTTTTAAATTGAACATGATTTCTCAAAATTGTTGTTGCCAAATCAAACAGATAACCCCAATTAAACAAACCCCTATATCAATTTTTATTTGTATCCATTAAAACATCATAGATCTAAGTCTAGGGTTCTTTATAACTGATCTGTCCTTTTTTGTTTGATTAATGACAATCAATGTTATAATATGATATTATAATGTTTGTATTAAGTCTATAAACATCAGTTTAAGTCCAGAACATCCTCAAAAAGTCATATTATGACAAACGGCAAATTTCCGGTAATTATCATACGCCTCACTATTATTTATATTCTACAATTATGTGCTTTAAACATCAATACAACATGTTTACATGTCATACATTTAGAAATCTCGTAGAATACATTTTAACTATTCATATCATTCATCTTATTCTCCGTGTTGCGAAACCAATAAAACAGTGCACTAGACAATTAGTAGAATGATCGGTTAGACTGGCTATGTCAACACAATTCCGGTACTTAGCTAAACGACAGATTTAGGACCCTGAATTAAGTCAAACACCAATGTTGTACTAAACCCCAAGTGGGAAAACAAGGATATATATTAATACCTTCTTGAATAATATACAAGCACCAAAACTGTCCGATTCGAACCACAAATACCAATTTTCAGCAAAATTCAGCATAATTCAACATTTTTAGTGTAATATCCAAAAATGATGTTGAACATCATGAGCTACATAAAAGACATTGGAAATATCATTAAGACACAAAAACACATCATGCTATACAAGTTACATAAGTTGACCTTTTAACGATCCGTTAAAGAACAAGCACCCGATTAATCATCAGTGTGACATTTGCACATTTTCAATCATTGTACAATTCTGAACATTTTCGTATTCAATAAAATCTTGTATTTTATTTACGAAATGCATATTTTCAATCGTTGCAAAATTTCGATCATTTTCGTGTTTAATAAAATGTTATATTTTATTTACAAAACACGTAACCGTATGATTGAACAAAACGATATCCATGACATTTCCGGAACAAAATCCAAGTTACACATGCCTTAACACTTTTGTATAACCTAAATATTAAGTTAAAAGGGGTTAAAAATGATAAAACGAGATAATACAAGTCTAGGGGATAAAACTGCGAAAAGTTGAAACTTCTGCCCAGCCAAGGCTTACGACCGTAAGCAGAGGACCCCATACGGTCCGTATGGAAGCCCCAGCACAACAGAAAATACCTGGAAACTTCTCAGCTCATTCCTTGGCCCCCAAGTCATGAATTTTGCCACACTTCTTCTCCTTCGGACACCTGGGAGGACACCTAGCATGCCTTGACACCTCAGGGGACACTTGGCTTGATCTTGTGAGCTCAAACTCACTATAAATAGCCAAGAGTTTGCCATTCCAACTTGCTCATTTTCACATTTTCTTCTCCCACTCTCTTGGAGCTTGTTTCCAGCTTTTGGAAGCCTCATACTGAGCTCTTATAGTGTTCTTCAACATAAGTAAGTGCTCTCTCCTAGTTTCTTTCATTATTTTGGCTATTTTAAGTCAAAAGTCAAACAGTTTGACTTTCTGTTTGACTTTCGATTCTGACCATTTTTGGTCAAGTGAAAGTTCAATTGAACTTTGCAACGTGATCATAATCACGAAGGTATTAATCCTTTGCGATTCCACCTTCTGATTTCCACGTTTAGTAGGCAAAGTGACGAGTCAACGTTTTATGAATTAAAAATAAAAATGCGCAAAAGTGCATTTTACGCCGAAAACGTTTTTGGGTATTAAAACTTAAAGTTTTGACACCAAATCAGTTTTATAACATTATTAGACATGTTCAAACATGTCTAACTCGTCATTTCTAGTTTAGTGCTTTTTATTTAGTCGTAAGTCGAGCGGTTTGACTACCGCTTTGACTTTCGAATCCGACCTGTTTGGTCAATCTTAGGATTCGACCAAGTGCATTTTTATGAAGATAATAATATAGGGAATAACCCTCTGAGGTTATACCTTATGGTCATATAGTTTGGTTAGTTATATGATGAGTCGATTTTATATACTTTTATAATGCCGAAAATGCCCTTTTGGTGCATAAAATGGTTTTAATCATATAAGACCAATGTTTTGACATCTAAACTGATGTTATAACATAATCAAACTTGTTTTGACATATAAGACTCATCATAGGACTTATTTAACCATCCGAACACATAATTACGCTTACGACACGTTGAAGTTGCGTAAACCATTTTAACGAGTCATAACGGGTCAAAGCACTTAGGAACCCTTTCTAATCAGAATGTTAACCTTATTAAACCATATTATACGAGATCCTTCCCTTGTTTGGTTTATAGACTTCATTCTATCCAATCATACGATTAAGCTTCTTATTGCACTAACACATAGATATTCGACATACTAGGAAACAGTTGAACTTTTGAGCTTTGTTTGAACATTGACAACACATATACGCAATCCCAAGTGAGTACACAGTCCCCTCTTTTACGTTTTTCAAATGTTTTGGGGTGATTCATATGTGCCTATTACTACTTTCATGTTTTCATAACATTATACATGGTTTAATTACCTAGTATGTATAGTACGTGATTTCAAAGACATTATACATGGTATATTTACCTAATATACCTAGTACATGGTTTCAATGACATTATACATGGTATATTTACCTAATATACCTAGTACATGGTTTCTAAGACATTATACATGGTATATTTACTTAATATACCTAGTACATGGTTTCAAAGACATTATACATGGTATATTTACCTAATATACCGAGTACATGGTTTCAAAACATTTCATGACATGCTTACATTGTACTAGACATATTGGTGCGTTGAACTCGACAATGATACACTCATTAACATTGATCACGCCGACCGGTAGTATGTTATGGTACCATAGGATTGACAATCTCATTCCCGTTTCCTAGCTTTGTTTCGAGTGACCTTAGGGAATGACAGAATCCGATGGCATTATTGATAAACCTTTGTCTTTATAAGGGTTTATCCGACAGTTGACAAGGCTTGAATGTATTTGCCAACAATCCATATATATGTTTACACAATAAAAGCAATTATTTTTAAGACAAAACTTTTTGATTAAACAAGACCTTTTGTTTATTCAAAACACTTGTTTTATACAAGATATTTTGATTACACAAGACAAGACATTTTGGTTGTTTATACAAGACATTATCTTATGGTTTAAACAAAACCTTTTGTTTACCATACAAGACATTTGTGGTTTATACCATACAAGACATTTGTTGGTTTATACAAGACGTGACATATTTTAATTTATACAAGAAATGACATATTTTAATTTGTACAAGACATGACATATTTTGGTTAATACAAGACTAGACTTTTATTGGTTTATGGTAAGTGATTTAGATAACGAGACGTGTGTAATACGATAAAAGCATGGTGGATACGCCGCTGGTACTTCCTATATATAAGTGCTTTTATTGTATTACATATCATAGCGTTATCCTAATCACTTCAAACAAAGACAAGACACTCCATTTTGTTATTTCAAAGACATATTTATTTAACCATACATCGTTTCTTTTAAATTAAATGAATTGTCATATGATTTCATAAAGAAACACTTTTGTTAAAGGTTCATGGCTACTTTTGAGATAGTTTAAACATTCTCTTTTAACATTCAAAGCCATGAGTCTTCATCACAAAACCTATCACAGGCATTTTTATGCTGACGTTTATTTTCACATATGTTTCAGGAGCTAATGTTTGATTTTGAGCATGCTACACATAGGACGGACACGGGCCTTAGTTATCTTAAAACTTGAAAGACAATTGTTGTGTTTAGTCTGTTTTATTCCAAGACAATGTAATTTAACAATTTAATAATACAAAACTTTATGTACCATGTGTTGTGAAAAAAATTCTCTGTAACCTGACTCCCCGATGTTTTCACAGCGGTTTGTTGTTTTACGCGGTTGGGGTGTTACAGAAAGATTGATATCACAACCATGGTTATAGGAAATTAGGTTATTAGTAATACTTTTGACCTAGACTATAACCTTTCTAAGACCCTAACGCAAGTTATCTTGTGTTTAGATTCTTAAAACAATACCATCACCTCTCCTTAGGTGATTACCCGATAATATAAAGTCACAAATTATTTCCAAAACTTTTACAAGAAATCAATCATCTATCCTTAGATGATTTATGTTTAGGCTTTCAAGCCTTTTGAAATTTTCAAAATCTCGTCAAAGTTTGGGTTTTAATAATGTGGACACGTGCAATCTGGAAGGGTGGATGCCTGTACCCTGAGTTTTCTGTCTAAGGCTAGAGTGTTTGTACAAATCCGCATTATCGGACCAATCACTCTTACCTGAGAACTCTTGGGGTGAGTGTCCACTTATAGGCTAAAGCATGGCTTCATGATACATTATAACGACCCATTTACTTTGATTAGTCACTGTGAGTCGTTTGTTTGTTTTAAGTAACGAATAAATGATCACAATCCTTATGTTTCGTCGATATTTTTTTTAACATTTCTTTTGACTATCCTTTATCAATCTCCCTCATTTTCTCTCATATTTTCCTTCTTTTTTAGAATGCCTCCTCGTCAAAACGCTACTCAGGACGCCGAAATGGCAGCTATGATTGCTCAGCAGATAGCTGCTGACCTGCTGTACTCCCAAACCTTGTAACCCAACTAAACCAAGCCAACAAAAACAATAACAACAACAATGCACCTGCTCCGTGCAACTTTAAACAATTTAATTCGGCTAAACCACTCAAGTTTAGTGGGTTTATGTGACAACCCTCATTAAACCAGGTATCCGTACAATTAATTAATTATAATTAAGTGCATAATGACTGTGCTGAATTACTTAATTGCTTTCTGATTACTGCGTCATACTTACATGTGCATCACATATTACATAATGTCACATTATTATCACATACAGACTTTATTGACATGCCAGATGCACAAAGCACAGTTAACAGATAGAACGGGAATATGCTGACAGGGTTCAGTACATAGACAGACAGTGTTTTGAGACCTAGTATGGGCCAGGGATAAGGTACTACACTAGTATGGTGTGTAGGGAAGTGAGGACTATGAAACTGCATCACTAGGTGATAGATAAAGTGCTGGGAAGTGCCTAAAACTCACTTTAAGTGCATAATTCTGCAATTTTCAGCAAAATTCAGCTTTTTAACATACTAGTATTATGCAGAAAATTGACTAAATGGTCCTGAATGCTTTCCTAAGTGTTGGGAATTAAATGTGTCACAAAAAGTTACATAAAAGACACTATACGGTATAACTTAGCACTTTAACGAACCGGTATCTAACCGAACAACCGGACATTACCCGAGACACCAAAATTTTGCCAGATACATTGTTTTATTATTTTTGAGCTAGTTATGGTCTCCGAATACCCCAACACACTATAAAATATGTCATACACATAATACACTAGATATTACACTTAACCTCCAAAATATTTACCTACTTACCATCAAAATTTTCAATTAACCCCCCCATATATATTTACGGTCCAAAGGGGAGGACCCCACCACCAAATCCCACTAGATATTATCTCATATTTTATTTAGATTGTTGCTTGATTGTATTGCCAAGATATTGAAGGAAATCTCTATAAGTATGGTTTACAAGATCACAAAATCATTCCATTCTCTCACTTCACAAGTTCACCCCACTCCCTCATACTCTCTCTCTCTCCCCCTCTCGGCCCTACATATTACCGCCACCACCACCACCACCACCATACAACCACCATATTCATCCATCACTCATTCCATTTCAAACCCATTTCAAAATACTAGAAGGTGTTGCATGGAGTTTGAAGCTTGAAGAACTTGAAGAACCTTCATCCTTAGCTTTCATCCACCCTTTTTCATCATCTTTTTCTAGTGATCTTCCCTAGCCTTTGAGCTAGTTGTAAGCTTCTTACTACTAATTTTTACTTCTCATTTTGTTGGTTAAAAAGATGTACATTGTTATGAATCACAAGAACACTAAAAGACTTAAACAAGAATCATGAACATGAAGCTTAAAAATGATGAAGTCTTGTTGGATTAATGTTGTTAAATACATGCATGGCACTTGATTGTTATTTACTTGAAATTATGATGTTGATCATCATAAGGAGCTTGCTAGATTGTGATTAAACACATGGTTTAGCAAGTTAGAGGATGATTATGTGTTAATCTAAGAAGATCATCCTCACTTATGAACATGAACTTGAAAATAAAATTATTTCTTGAAAAATAGTAAATAAAGTGAGCTAGTAATTTTGTGAATCTAAGATTTATGAATAATTTTCCAAGAAAACCAAGTTCAAAATATGATTTTTGTAAGAACTTGATTCTTACATAAATGTACATTGTTTTGGTGATAAAATAAGTGTAAGAACACTTTATTTACAAGAAGAGTTCAAAAGAATAATTTTTGTAGAATATGTTTACAAGTTGTAAACATCTAAAATTTTCATGAAGGGAGTTTATTAAGAAATAAACACACTTTAAGGGGTAATTAAGTCTACTAAACATGTTATCAAGTCACTACAAGTTTTTGTGAAAGTTCATGTTCATGTTGTTATATACATTGTATAATTTTTGCACTTGGGAAGCGTAGTTTGATTATTGATTGTTGGGATGATTTTTGAAAAGAAAATGATATGCTTTAATAGCATGGACACCTCCGTTTTTAGGGGAAACTATGGCAAAATTTTCTAAAAATATAAACACTTAGAAAAATATTTTCTAACAAGTATTTACAAGTATATTTTGATCATATGTGTTCGATATAAACTTTGCCATAATTTTTGTAACGAAAATACAAATATTGGAGGTTGGTTTTATAAATAAAAATGGATAAATATATATTTAGAATATATATTTCATATTAAGACACTTATGTGACTATTTGTATACTCGGTGAAATGATTATATTATATAACTTAACAAAGTACCGTGAGATTTATTATCCAAAAGCAATATCGTTACTTATATATTTTTGGTAAACACTATTTTGGATACGAGAAATAAAAATATGATTTTGTTAATATTACAAAGTTGTATCATATGTTTGACAAGGTGAAAATATATTATTTTGGAAATAAGAATATATTTTCCTAGTATAGTTAGAAGATATATGATTTTGGGAAAAATATATATTTTCTGGATAGTACATTATTTTTGAGACAAAATGAGTTTACAAATATATTTTCTAAAGTGAGACTTAGAAATATATTATTTCGGAAATTACAAATAGAATAATGCAAGTACATGTATAAGATACCACATCCTTGGGAAGGAAATACGAAAGTTAAATACTTGAGAAGTATTAATGCAGAAATATTGTTTAAACAATTATTCCAAAACAAAATATAATTTAAGTTGAAATATTAATTATTTTGACAAATAATTATAACTCGGAATAATATAAGAAACGTAACTCAAAACGCAAATACTAAAGCAAAGGCACGGCCCGTTTGTCTAATAGACATTAGTACACTGTAGGTAGTCGTGTTTGCTGACATAGTTTGAGTTACGAGCAAAGGACGCAATACTGTGAGTTCATGTCCCCCTTTTCTTTTAACTGTTTTCAGTTTTATACTTCGGGGGTGAAATACATGTTACAATTATTACAGACATTTTATACATGGTATGATTAGCTTAAGGAGGGTTTACTACTAGATCATGTGAAGGGTGGGTACAACACTTAAGGCCATTAATCATCGTCGTAGGACCGAGGGACATGAGTGATAGATCTATTTGGGTGTAGCGAGCCCACACCCATGAGGCCGGGGCGGCCCATAGTGGTGACTATGTCTTCCAGCCAGAAGCCCGGTACAAATTTGCTAGGTTTGAGTTTTCCTGCACCTTTTCACACATACCATTGTCTTTGCAACCCATTGGTGATCTCTTTTTCCTTATTGCTACATACCAGGGACATTTATACATACAAGACATATTTCAAAGGTTTATACATACTCACATACACATGAACTCGCTCAAGTTTTTGTTGATATTTTTAAACTACATGTATTTCAGGGAACTAGTGGATCTGGCAAGGGTATGCATATGTTTTCAAGCTGCGCTTAAATAAAAAATGTTATCCATGGTTGTTGAGTTTAGGGGTGTATCCTATTCCTGGACGGGATACATGTTTCCAAACTCAGGTTTTATTCAAAGTCGTTTGTGGAGTCTTTATGAACTCAGTTAGACAAGTCATGGTTTGTAACGTAATTTGGTATTGATGTTTTCAGACAATGTTGTTGTGGTATTTTTCTAAACTCTTTTAATGGATAAATGTCTCGTGTTTTTATCATATAGCATTGTTATGATTGTTTCTATGGTATTAAAGAGGTAACACCAAGTAACCACGCTTCCGCAAAAGTCAGGGTGTGACAGCTTGGTATCAGAGCCTCGATCATAGCGAACTAGGATTCTTTCTCGAGTCTAGACTATGATCATCAGGGCTCTCACGAAAATGTTTTTTCACAAACATATTTTCATTGCATACCCAAAATCTCCAGATCCAGGGAACAAACATTTTTACAAACAAAAGGCACAAGTACACATTTCAAAAAGGCTATGTATATAATTCAGTCTTAGAGACTGAGGGAGTTCAGTCTTAGAGACTGAGGGAGGTTTAGTCTTAGAGACTGGGAGGTTTGGTCTTAGAGACCAGGGAGTTAGTCTTAGAGACTGGGAAAGTTTGGTCTTAGAGACCAGGGAGTTAGTCTGAGAGAGTAGGGAGTTCAGTTTAAGAGACTGGGTGGGATAGTCTGAGAAGACTAGGATGATTACTTGCTTACATTGTTATTACATACATGCTTATTTGCTGATCATTGATATATGGGCATATGTGTGATTGTTTTGTCACAGACACCATGTCATCATCCTCCGAGAGTGGAGTGTCAGACACCATAGACCCGATAGCTATAGTATCAGATGACGAGATCCTTCCAGAGGGCAAGGTTTACACTTCAGATACTACGAGCAGTGACGACGATGACTTCCAGCCCTTCGCCTTACCGGATTTCGGAGACGATTTACCTTTAGCTGATGGTTTTCTTGACGGGGATCTACCTCTTGCTCAGATCCCTGCACCTATTCCTCTTGCTGCTTTTCCTGTTGAGGATCTACCTCTAGACGATATGTTGGACGATGGCGTTGATCTCTTCATCGAGGGTCCCCCTGAGGATGACCAGGATGGCGAGGCTCCGATTGATGACGATGTCATTATTCCACTTGCTGATGTTCCAGTTGATGACCTTGTTGTCCCTGTTGATGATATTCCTGTTGCCGATGCCATTGTTTTGCCACCTGTTGAGGTTCCTGTTTTATCTGACCCGTCTGGTCCCGACTCGTTTGAGTCCATATCATCTGCCACGTTACATGCACGGGGTGAGCAGCAGTACCCCACAAACACTGATTTCGATACTGCTATGTCAGCAGCGCCCGTTCCGCAGCTGGGTTTTGGGTTCATCCCTGACTTCCCACATGATTTCGATCCAGACCATGAGATGGAGTTTATCCCTGAGGAGCAGCCTGTTGAGGCACCTGTTTTTCCCGATGATCAGTTCCTTGATATACCCGCTGATCATCAGCTTGCTCCCACCGACCCAGAGCATGAGTTAGCACCAGAGCCCGTGTGTGCACGACCCTATCCCTGTTGATGTTCCACTTATTGCACCACCCTTGTCCGACCCGGTCCCTGTGTTTGATGACCGTGCACCATTTGCTACCCACGTGGATCCTAGATATGCTCACACCCATAATGGGTGGATTGAGGATGACGACGATTATCCTCCTTTTGTCAGACCAGTTACTCCCCCTTTTGCACCTGTTCAGGTACCCGTTGATGTCACACAGTTTCACCCGCACATGTCAGATACTCACCTCACAGATTTTCCAGTTACCCTTCTTCAGGACATTCCTCCTCCCCGTCCAGGGGAAGGACCTTCTAGTCAGCAGCACACTCACATACCTTTTGTGTCAGGAGCCAATCAGTTCATGCCACAGTTTCCTCACCCTGCTTCTTCTTCAGCACCCACGGGCGAGCCATTTATGTGGTCTTCGCCCAACGTCAAGCCTTTATCTGATCCGTACCATCCCTTTCATGTTGGGTATTCGACGGATGATCTGATTTTATCCCTGCAGCTCCAGCAGGATATGTTGAGTCGTAGAGTCGCTGAGCTCGAGAGGATCCCGCATCCTCCACCTTTTGCTGACCCGTCACAGTCTGCTTTTCCACCTGCCCCACTATTTCCTTATCTGGATTTCCACATTCGATTTCTGACGATGGAGCAGCAGATTGCTTGTTTGTTGCAGCTTGTTCATACGCTCGAGGAGGAGTTGGCGCGTATGCGCCGTTTGCTTTTCATTCCTCCACCTCCTCCTCCCCCACCATCTGCTTAGGGGTTTTTGGTCTCCTGCAGATAGGCTACTTTTGGTGAGAATACAGCTATTGAGCCATGATTGTGAAGACTTTTGAAGACCACACTTTTGAATTTAGATTACTGTAGTCGTTAGATGGTTTGGACAGGGGAGATGTGACCCCTTAGTCCCATTTTGATGTATGATACAATTGTAAAATTGTACTGGTGGTCTTGTTATATGAAAAGCTCAATCACAGCCTTCACATTACATGCGTTGTTGGATTATTTGTTTTGTGTTATGACATGGGATGTTATGTGTGTTGATGAATGTTATTACATGCGCGTGTTACGTACTCATTATACTTATTACGACCTGACCTATACAATCTTCTTATAGAAGATGCCTCCACGAAGGGAAGCCCGATTACCTACTACTGAGGCCGAACTCCAGGAAAGGATCTCCCGATCAATAGCCGATTACGAGGCCTCACGCGCCGAAACTAGCAGAGGTTCCTCAAGGAACAACCCACCATATGGTAATGTTTAAGTCGCTTGAGACACATTACATTACATTTGGACATTCCATGTGCAATTGCTAATGCTTTCTGTGAATGACGTTACTTGTACAAGCTGTACCTTTAAGCAATTTTTAGAGTGCAAACCGCTAAATTTTGATGGCACCGGGGGTGCTGTGGGTTTTGTTCGATGGGCAGAAAAGACCGATTCGGTGTTAAGGATGAGCAAATGCGCACCAGATCAGCAAGTTACCTACATCTCCGGTCTGTTCATAGATGGAGCGCTATCGTGGTGGAATCTCCAAGTCCAAACCCTGGGAGAGGCAGCGGCATACGCGTTGACATGGAACGAGCTGAAGGAGCTCATGCGAAAGAAATACTGCTCCAGGGCGGAGATCCAGAAATTAGAAACCGAATTCTGGAACCTCAAGATGGACGACCCAAAGATCGCCGAGTATGTGCAAAGATTCCACGATCTGTCTCACGTGGTACCATACATGGTTACACCGAAATTTAAGAGAGTGGAGCGTTTCATCTAGGGATTGGCGCCTCAGATTATGAGCATGGTAACAACGTCAAAGCCGCCGACAATTACCGAAGCCATTGTTCTCAGCGTGTTACTGACTGAAGAAGCTATCCGGTTGAACAAGTTTTCAATCTCTGACCCGAAAAAGAAGGAGACACACGTCGAATCATCGATTGAGAACAAGAGGAAGTTCTCAAACTTCAAAAAGGGTACCAACAGTGTTAGCAAGAGAGAAGAGGGAAACGCACCAGCCAGGGCCAAAATTGGTGCCGAAAACAAAGGAAGAGGGTACATGGACGCTCCGCCCAAATGTGATACATGCCAATATCATCACCCCGGCCAGTGCAGATTCAGGAAATGTGAGTCTTGCGGGAAGGCTGGCCATTCAAAGGAAACATGTTGGATTGGTACTGGGCGTGGCAATAATGGCCAGAGAGGTTTTGGAAGTGGTAATGGAAACTGCCAGCAGGGAGGAAATGGTGGGAATGGGACTCGCGAAAACTTTGGGAATCAAGCCGGGAATAGAAACTGTGGAACGAATAACAACGCTCAAGGTGGAAATGGGAACGGTAATGGTCAAGGACCAGGGTGTTTCAATTGTGGAGACCTGGGGCATTTCAAGAGGGAGTGCCCAAAGCTGAATCAAGCACATGGAAGAGTCTTTAACATCGGTGTGAGGGAAGCACGCCAAGATCCCAATGTAGTTACTGGTACATTCCCTATTAATCAACGCTTTGCATCTGTTCTATTTGACACTGGTGCCGGCTATAGTTTTGTATCGCTAGAATTTAAGAATATACTTGGGTTGGTAGCCAGTAAGTTAGACGTTCCATACTCGATAGAACTAGCTAACAGGAAGCTAGTAGAAACAAATGAGGTTATCAGAGGTTGCGTGATAGAGTTGGGAGAACACGAGTTTACACTTGATCTGCTGCCAGTCGAGTTGGGAAGCTTCGACGTGGTAGTAGGGATGGATTGGTTGTCGAGCAACCGAGCAGAAATTGTATGCCACGAGAAGGTCATTCGCATTCCAATTGTGAATGGAGAAACGATTGTAGTGCACGGAGAGAAGCGCGATATGCCCTTAAGGATCATCAGTTGCTTGAAGGCTCGAAAGTGTTTGCAGAAAGGATATGTCGCCTTCTTGGCACACATTGTGGATAAAGAGGCCGCTGAGCCAAAGATAGAAGACATTCCAGTCGTGTGGGAATATCCTGAAGTCTTCCCCGAAGACTTGCCAGGATTGCCGCCGCAGCGACAAGTCGAGTTCCACGTTGACTTAGTTCCAGGTGCTGCGCCTGTGGCTAAGGAACCTTATCGACTTGCGCCCTCCGAGATGCAAGAACTGTCAATGCAAATTCAGGAGCTATTGGATAAAGGATTTATCAGGCCAAGCTTCTCACCTTGGGGAGCTCCAGTGCTGTTTGTCAAGAAGAAAGATGGTAGTTTCCGCATGTGTATCGACTACCGCGAGCTTAACAAGTTGACTATCAAGAATAGATATCCTTTGCCAAGGATTGATGACCTGTTCGATCAACTACAAGGTTCGAGTTGTTACTCCAATATCGATCTTCGATCGGGTTATCACCAGTTATGTATTCAAGAGGAGAGTATTCCGAAGACTGCCCTCAGAACTCGATATGGACATTACGAGTTCCTGGTTATGCCGTTTGGTCTGACAAACGCGCCAGCTGTATTCATGGATTTGATGAACAGAGTGTGTAAGCCGTATCTCAACAAGTTTGTGATTGTGTTCATTGACGATATTCTAATCTACTCAAAGACGAAGGAAGAACACGAGCAACACCTAAGAGCTATCTTAGAATTGCTCAAGAAAGAGAAGTTGTACGCGAAGTTCTCAAAGTGCGAATTCTGGTTACGCGAGGTTCAGTTCCTTGGTCATGTGGTAAATGGAAATGGAATCCATGTGGATCCTACAAAGATTGAAGCGATCAAGAATTGGGAGACTCCAAAGACGCCAACCGAGATTCGACAGTTTCTAGGTTTGGCAGGTTATTATCGCAGATTCATTGAGGATTTCTTGAAAATTGCTCAACCTTTGAATTCCCTCACACAGAAGGACAAGAAGTACGAATGGGGAGACAAGCAAGAAGAATCATTTCAGTTGTTGAAAAACAAGCTTTGCGACACACCCATCTTATCCCTACCCGAAGGTACTGACGACTTCATGGTATATTGCGATGCCTCGCGTCAAGGTTTAGGCTACGTGCTGATGTAGCGACAAAAGGTTATAGCCTATGCATCACGCCAATTGAAGGTTCATGAGAAGAACTACACCACGCATGATTTGGAACTAGGCGCTGTGGGGTTTGCATTAAAGATCTGGCGACATTACTTGTACGGCACGCGATGCACCATCTTTACTGATCACAAGAGCTTACATCATATATTTGATCAGAAAGAGCTTAACATGAGACAGAGATGATGGGTAGAGTTGTTGAATGACTATGATTGTGAGATCAAGTATCACCCAGAGAAGGCGAATGTAGTCGCCGATGCCTTAAGTCGGAAAGAGAGGATTAAGCCCATAAGGGTTAGGGCTTTGGAAATGATTGTTCAGACAGACCTCATGTTGCGCATTCGTGCTGCGCAGAGAGAAGCTCTTAAAAGGGAGAATCTTGAGAATGAATATCTCTGGGGGATGGAGAAGCAATTGGTACCAAAGGAGGATGGAACATTGTGTTTCTTGGGAAGAATTTGGGTTCCTTTCTTTGGTGGTCTGAGAGACGTTATTTTTTATGAGGCTCACAAATCACGGTACTCGATCCATCCAGGATCGGATAAAATGTACCAGGATTTAAAGGATTTCTACTGGTGGCCGAGATTGAAGGGCGATGTTGCGACATATGTTGGCAAATGTTTGACTTGCGCCAAGGTAAAGGCCGAATACCAGAAGCCTCCAGGTCTTCTGCAACAACCCGAAATACCCATGTGGAAATGGGAACAAATTTCAATGGACTTCATAACGAAATTGCCAAGAACACCCAGAGGTCACGATACGATTTGGGTAATCGTGGACCGTCTGACCAAGTCTGCACACTTTTTGCCAATCAAGGAGAAAGACAACACAAGCAAGCTTGCTGAGCTATACCTGAGAGAGATTGTTGCACGACATGGAGTGCCTCTCTCAATCATTTCTGATAGAGACGGAAGATTCGTATCAAGGATTTGGCAATCCTTCCAAGAAGCCTTTGGTTCTTAGTTGAATCTGAGTACTGCCTTTCATCCGCAGACAGACGGACAGAGCGAATGAACGATTCAAACATTAGAAGACATGTTACGAGCTTGCGTGATGGATTTGGGTGGTAGTTGGCACACCCACTTACCCTTGGTATAATTCTCATACAACAACAGCTACCATGCGAGTATCCAAGCTGCACCATTTGAAGCTCTTTATGGACGCAAGTGTCGATCCCCGTTATGCTGGGCAGACGCGGGGGATAGACAGCTTGTTGGTCCGGAATTGGTTCAAGAGACTACTGATAAGATTGCACAGATCTGAGAGCGCATAAAGGCGGCTCGTGATCGACAAAAGAGTTACGCGGACCGAAGAAGGAAACCTCTGAAATTTGAGGTAGGAGATATGGTTTTGTTAAAGGTTTCACCCTGGAAGGGTGTGGCACGCTTCGGGAAGCGTGGGAAGCTGAACCCCAGATACATTGGACCATTTAAAATCCTGGAAAGGATTGGTCTTGTAGCTTATAAGTTGGATCTACCCGCAGAACTGAATGGTGCTCATGATACATTTCATGTATCTAACCTGAAAAAGAGTCCAACTCAAGAAACAGTTGTCATACTTGCCGACGAAGTCCACATTGACGACACACTCCACTTTATTGAAGAACCTGTTGAGGTTACTGATTGGAAGGTTAACAAGATGCGACGGAGTAGTGTCAAACTCGTCAAGGTTCGTTGGAACGCGCGACACGGCCCAGAGTTCACTTGGGAGCGTGAGGATCGCATGAAGGAAAAATACCCACATTTGTTCCCTAAGACCCCTGCAACTAGAAGCTGAACTTAAATTTCGGGACGAAATTTTCTTAACGGGGGGAGAATGTGACAACCCTCATTAAACCAGGTATCCGTACAATTAATTAATTATAATTAAGTGCTTAATGACTGTGCTGAATTACTTAATTGCTTTCTGATTACTGCGTCATACTTACATGTGCATCACATATTACATAATGTCACATTATTATCACATACAGACTTTATTGACATGCCAGATGCACAAAGTAGGGATGAGCAAATACCGATACCGTCCCAATATAGTCCCGATCCCGACCAATACCGATCCCGAATTTTGTGTAAACTTGGTACTGATACCGGTACCGAAATACGTCGGTTCGGGACGGTATCGGTATGGTATCGGTATTTTAAAGGTAAAAGTCAGTATTTTACCGATACCATACCATACCGATACCGAAAAATCACAATAGTGGATATCGTTTCTGGTACCAAAAACGGATCGGGATCGGGATTTTGGGATCGGGATCGGGATGGGATCGCGATCGGGACGGTATTTTATACCCTTTGCTCATCCCTAGCACAAAGCACAGTTAGCACAGTTAACGGATAGAACGGGAATATGCTGACAGGGTTCAGTACATAGACAGACAGTGTTTTGAGACCCAGTATGGGCCAGGGACAAGGTACTACACTAGTATGGTGTGTAGGGAAGTGAGGACCATGAAACTGCATCACTAGGTGATAGATAAAGTGCCGGGAAGTGCCTAAAACTCACTTTAAGTGCAGAATTCTGCATTTTTCAGCAAAATTCAGCTTTTTAACATACTAGTATTATGCAGAAAATTGACTAAATGGTCCTGAATACTTTCCTAACTGTTGGGAATTAAATGTGTCACAAAAAGTTACATAAAAGACACTATACGGTATAACTTAGCACTTTAACGAACCAGTATCTAACCGAACAACCGGACATTACCCGGGACACCAAAATTTTGCCAGATACATTGTTTTATTATTTTTGAGCTAGTTATGGTCTCCGAATACCCCACCAAATCCCACTAGATATTATCTCATATTTTATTTAGATTGTTTCTTGATTGTATTGACAAGATATTGAAGGAAATCTCTATAAGTATGGTTTACAAGATCACAAAATCATTCCATTCTCTCACTTCACAAGTTCACCCCACTCCCTCATACTCTCTCTCTCTCCCTCTCGGCCCTACATATTGCCGCCACCACCACCACCACCATACAACCACCATATTCATCCATCACTCATTCCATTTCAAACCCATTTCAAAATACTAGAAGGTGTTACATGGAGCTTGAAGCTTGAAGAACTTGAAGAACCTTCATCCTTAGCTTTCATCCACCCTTTTTCATCATCTTTTTCTAGTGATATTCCCTAGCCTTTGAGCTAGTTGTAAGCTTCTTACTACTAATTTTTACTTCTCATTTTGTTGGTTAAAAAGATGTACATTGTTATGAATCACAAGAACACTAAAAGTCTTAAACAAGAATCATGAACATGAACCTTAAAAATGATGAAGTCTTGTTGGATTAATGTTGTTAATTACATGCATGGTACTTGATTGTTATTTACTTGAAATTATGATGTTGATCATCATAAGGAGCTTGCTAGATTGTGATTAAACACATGGTTTAGCAAGTTAGAGGATGATTATGTGTTAATCTAAGAAGATCATCCTCACTTATGAACATGAACTTGAAAATAAAATTATTTCTTGAAAAATAGTAAATAAAGTGAGCTAGTAATTTTGTGAATCTAAGATTTATGAATAATTTTCCAAGAAAACCAAGTTCAAAATATGATTTTTGTAAGAACTTGATTCATACAAAAATGTACATTGTTTTCGTGATAAAATAAGTGTAAGAACACTTTATTTACAAGAAGAGTTCAAAAGAATAATTTTTGTAGAATATGTTTACAAGTTGTAAACATCTAAAATTTTCAAGAAGGAAGTTTATTAAGAAATAAACAGACTTTAAGGGGTAACTAAGTCTACTAAACATGTTATCAAGTCACTACGAGTTTTTGTGAAAGTTCATGTTCATGTTGTTATATACATTGTATAATTTTTGCACTTGGGAAGCGTAGTTTGATTATTGATTGTTGGGATGATTTTTGAAAAGAAAATGATATGCTTTAATAGCATGGACACCTCCGTTTTTAGGGGAAACTATGGTAAAATTTTCTAAAAATATAAACACTTAGAAAAATATTTTCTAACAAGTATTTACAAGTATATTTTGATCATAAGTGTTCGATATAAACTTTGCCATAATTTTTGTAACGAAAATACAAATATTGGAGGTTGGTTTTATAAATAAAAATGGATAAATATATATTTAGAATATATATTTCATATTAAGACACTTATGTGACTATTTATATACTCGGTGAAATGATTATATTATATAACTTAACAAAGTACCGTGAGATTTATTATCCAAAGCAATACCGTTACTTATATATTTTTGGTAAACACTATTTTGGATACGAGAAATAAAAATATGATTTTGTGAATATTACAAAGTTGTATCATATGTTTGACAAGGTGAAAATATATTATTTTGGAAATAAGAATATATTTTCCTAGTATAGTTAGAAGATATATGATTTTGGGAAAAATATATATTTTCTGGATAGTACATTATTTTTGAGACAAAATGAGTTTACAAATATATTTTCTAAAGTGAGACTTAGAAATATATTATTTCGGAAATTACAAATAGAATAATGCAAGTACATGTATAAGATACCCCATCCTTGGGAAGGAAATACGAAAGTTAAATACTTGAGAAATATTAATGCAGAAATATTGTTTAAACAATTATTCCAAAACAAAATATAATTTAAGTTGAAATATTAATTATTTTGACAAATAATTATAACTCGGAATAATATAAGAAACGTAACTCAAAACGCAACTACTAAAGCAAAGGCACGGCCCGTTTGTCTAATAGACATTAGTACACTGTAGGTAGTCGTGTTTGCTGACATAGTTTGAGTTATGAGCGGAGGACGCAATACTGTGAGTTCATGTCCCCCTTTTCTTTTAACTGTTTTCAGTTTTATACTTCGGGGGTGAAATACATGTTACAATTATTACAGACATTTTATACATGGTATGATTAGCTTAAGGAGGGTTTACTACTAGATCATGTGAAGGGTGGGTTCAACACTTAAGGCCATTAATCCTCGTCGTAGGACCGAGGGACATGAGTGATAGATCTATTTGGGTGTAGCGAGCCCACACCCATGAGGCCGGGGCGGCCCATAGTGGTGACTATGTCTTCCAGCCGGAAGCCCGGTACAAATTTGCTAGGTTTGAGTTTTCCTGCACCTTTTCACACATACCATTGGCTTTGCAATCCATTGGTTATCTCTTTTTCCTTATTGCTACATACCAGGGACATTTATACATACAAGACATATTTCAAAGGTTTATACATACTCACATACACATCAACTCGCTCAACTTTTTGTTGATATTTTTAAACTACATGTATTTCAGGGAACTAGTGGGTCTGGCAAGGGTATGCATATGTTTTCAAGCTGCGCTTAAATAAAAGATGTTATCCATGGTTGTTGAGTTTAGGGGTGTATCCTATTCCTGGACGGGATACATGTTTCCAAACTCAGGTTTTATTCAAAGTTGTTTATGGAGTCTTTATGAACTCAGTTAGACAAGTCATGGTTTGTAACGTAATTTGGTATTGATATTTTCAGACAATGTTGTTGTGGTATTTTTCTAAACTCTTTTAATGGATAAACGTCTCGTGTTTTTATCATATAGCATTGTTATGATTGTTGCTATGGTATTAAAGAGGTCACACCAAGTAACCACGCTTCCGTAAAAGTCAGGGTGTGACAGTTTAAGGGAGCTACTGGGCTCTTACAGTGGTTTGAGAATCTCGAGAGCATGTTCCGTCATGTTCAGTGTCCGAACGAGCGCAAAGTAGATTTTGCATCGAGTGTATTCCAAAATAGGGCACTCATGTGGTGGAACGAAGTGGTGAGAGATAGGGGTGCTGATGTAGCACTGGCTCAGACGTGGGAATAGCTTAGAGTTCTCATGATGAAGGAATTCTGCCCACGTCATGAACAGAGGGCGCTTGAGAATGAGTTCCATGATCTTAAACAAGATAGTCCCACCATGGTATGAGGAACTGAGCCTGTTATGTCCCACCATGGTCACGCCTTTGGATAAGGCGATTGAAAAGTACATTGATGGCCTCCTTGATCCAGTTCAGGATATAGTCACTGGTAGCAATCATGCTACAGTTAGACAGGCCATTGAGCTAGCAGCTACCTAGGGGTGAGCAAGTTTAGGTCCGGACCGAAAATAACCAAGAACCGAACCGAAAATATACCTAACCCAACCCGAACCCAAGTACCTAGGTATTTAGATCGGTTCCAATTTTTCATATAAAATCGGGCCGGGTCGGTTCTCGGTTCTCGGTTCTTTTCATGGTGAAACCCAACTTGGACCTATGGACCGAACTAAAGTGCTACTTAAAAAAGATTAGGCCATACCCAGTAGCGATTGGGCCTTGAACCCTATATAACATACAACGGCTGTATGATGCTCCCACAGATACATTCCTATAGAGAAAGATATCATCTGCATTGAATTTGTAATTCATCTGCTACTGTGAATTACTCAATACTTTTTGAATTCTTGGATGTTTAAGTTATGTATTTTTTGTTAGAAGGTTTTTTCTACGTTTGGTAGTGCAATTCATCAAAAACAACAACCTTTGGTGATATGTTTCGTCAAATTTTTCACTCGGACACTTTATCGAACACTTGGTGTGCAAAGAGATTAATCATGGATAATAAACATTAGATTGAAGCATAAACACCATCAAGCATGAAATACTTGCAAATTCATATCCACTATTACGGAACTACTTAATATACAACATACATATTATACTTGCGTGGTCAAATTAGTTCAAATTAGGCATGACTATCAATAACATTGGAATGAAAATTTACAAAAAAATAACTATCCACCGTTAATGGATTGAAATAGAATCATAGAGTGAAATGTATATAAGGCCGAAATCAAGGAGAATGTTGTGTTTCTTCATCATCAGATTGTTTTGTGAATGTACAATAACCTTCCCAAGTTTATAACAAAACATGCTCAAAAATGAATTATGCTGGGTCAATTCTTATACTTAATACCCGATAAACCCGATTACATAATAACCCAGAACCGACCCTATATTTAGGGTAGTGAATCGGTTATGTATTTTATGTTTGATCGGTTCTCGGGTCGGGTCGGGTAATGGTTGGGTAGGGTCGGGTTTTTCCTTTTGCTCACCCCTACAGCTACCCTGACTGACTCACAAGTCAAGAAGGGGAAACTTTTCTGCAAAGGCAACAAGAAACCGTCTGTCAAGACAACACAAGATAAACGGACGGAGAACAAGACCGAATCCTCCAAGAAGTCTAGCTTCCAAGAATTTCACTGTTATTGCTCAACCTAACCAAGTTGCTCCTAATCAGCCAACACAACCTCCCTCAAAGAAACCGTATGCTGGCACCGCACCTTTGTGCAACAAATGCAATTGTCATCACCAACACCATCTACATTGTCGTCATTGTACCAATTGTGGATGGTCTGGGCATCTGGCCAACACTTGTCATTCTGCTCCTGCCTCGAATCAAGTGGTTCAAAATCCAGTTCAACCACAAGCAAATCCTGCACGACTCTATTACCCACCTGGATCCTGTTACAATTATGGGGATCTTACTTGTCACACCCCGACCGCGTTAAAACAACAAACTGCGGCAGAAACGTCGGGGAGTGTCGTAACAGAATCATTGTTTCACAACACATGGATTGAAGTTTCGTTTTATTGAATTAAGTTTATTACATTGTCTTGAATATTAAAAGCAAAACAAGAACATATTGTCCTTCTTTGTTATTAAGTCACTAAGGCCTCATCCATCCCTATGTGAGCATGCATCATAATCATCATCAAATGTCATCAAATAACGGTACCTGAAACATATGTGAAAATACGTCAGCATAAAAATGCCGGCGAGTACATAGGTTTTGTGAGTGTATCAGATTCATGGACTTGTGTTCATATTGCAATACCTCGTCCAACTACGAGAGTTGTCGGGTGCGTACCTTGAAAACAAAGGAGTTTGATATTGCAATATGTTTCTATCAACTTTTATAAGTCGATATATGTGTAAACCAAAACCGTTGTAGTCATGAATCGTAACAGAAAACATTTGTCTTTGTAAACCAAGTAGTAAATCATTGTTGAAAGTAAACATTGTATGGTTTATATAGTTAAGAAAACCTTGTAGTGTAACCTCATTTTGAAAACATTCGTCCAAGTGATCTAGATAACACAACGACATGTAATGTGTTAAAAGAACTTATATATAGTAAGTACCAGCGGCGTATCCACCATGCTTTTATCACATTACACCCGCCCCGTTACCTAATCACTTACCATAACCCAATCGTTTAAATAGTTCAAATAGTTCCAATCGTTCAAATAGTTCAAATAGTTTACATAGATCAAATAGTTCCAATGGTTCCATAGTTCAAATCGTTCACATAGCTCAGATAGTTCCAGTGGTTCAAATAGTTCAAATAGTACACATAGTTCAATAGTTCCAGGGGTTCAAATAGATCAAATAGTTCACATAGTTCAATAGTTCCAGTGGTTCAATAGTTCATATAGTTCACATAGTTCAATAGTTCCAGGGGTTCAAATAGATCAAATAGTTCACATAGTTCAATAGTTCCAGTGGTTCAATAGTTCATATAGTTCACATAGTTCAATAGTTCCAGTGGTTCATGTTTAAATAGTGAAAACTAACTTTTGGTCGTTTTATTGAATACATTCAAACCTGTGTGACTCGTCCTAATCGTTCAACTTGTATTAACAAACCACCAAAGGGTAAGTTAACAATTATCAGGTTCTGTCGTTACCCACATTACCCCCATAACCATGGTGAAAGTCTGATAACGGGATTTGTCAGATCCTATGGAATCATAATATCCTATGGTACCATAACGTACTACTGGTCAGCTTAAAATAGTTAATGAATTTCATTCAATGTCTTTCGACCAATGCCCCAACAAGTTCGTTCACATTATAGAAATCATTGTGTTTAATATAAACCATAGCTTTTGTTTCGAAAGCTCGGAAATCGTTTAGCACATATGAATCACCCCTAAAACATTTGAAAACAGTAAAAGAGGGGAACTATGTACTCACATCGAATTGCAAGGTATCTTCGATTAAATGAACTTAACAAATCTCAGGCAAACCAAGGAAATCAAGTGGTACCTTGTAATCGGATCGCTAAGTTAATAAATCGACACCTAAATCGGGAGATCGGGTAGAATGAGGTCTTGTAAACCAAATGAGTATTGAAACTCATGTGATATGGTTTAACAAAGCCTACATTCTAAAACGGAATCTATCCTAAGTGCTTACGACCTGTTACGACCCATTAAGGTAGCTTATGCTACTTTAACGCGTCGTTTGCGCGAAAGCGCGTTCGAGACGCCTAACTAGTCCTATGACAAGTATTATATGCCCTAACATGTTTAAATATGTTGCATAATCAGTTTAAGTGGAAAAATTTAAGTTACATATGCTTAAAATCCAATTATGCATGAAAAGGGCATTTTGGTCATTTTTCTAAGGCATATAAACTACCTATCATACAACTAATCAAACTAAGTGACCATAAGGTATAACCTTGGAAGGTTATTCCCTATACAACTACGGTCACAAAATATGCTTGGTCGGATCCTAACGATCGACCAAACGGGTCGGGTTCGAAGGTCTAAGCGGTTGTCAAGACCGCTTGACTTACGACCCTAAACAAACACTAAACTAAAAGTGACGAGTTAAACATGTTTAACTAAGTTAGAAACAGGTTTGATATCAAAACAAAGTGTTTTGATACCCGAAAATAGTTTCGTTGCAAAATACGCATAAATACGCATTTTGACCGAAACTTTGACTCATCACTTCGACTAATCGATGTGGTAATCAGTAGGTATGGTCACAAGGGACTATAACCATCGTGATTACGCTCATGTTGCAAAGTTCAAACGAACTTTGTGTTGACCAATTCATGGTCAAAGCAGAAAGTCAAACACTGTTTGACTTTCATGCTTGAAATGCATAACCAAGCATGAAGGAGACTTACAAAGGGTCCCAGCTTGGAGATAGAATAAAGAAAACTCAAGAATTGCTCAGGTATGAAGCTTCAACTAGAGAAAATTTCAACTTAGAGCAGGTCTTGAATGAAATGAGCAAGGAACAAATGAAGAACCCATCTCTATTTATAGGAAGATTGGATCATCAAGATCATTCCAAGTGTTTAGAAGGTTTAATCTTGACCATCCATGTGTTACCCACTGATTATAATACCATGGGAGTCCAAATACCAGCTCAAGGTATTAAAAATGTTACACAAAAGACCCTGAAATTCAAGCTGGTTGCTGAAAATTGAGTTGCTGAAAAAGGGCGCTATCACGCCACGCGCCAGGAGCACATGGGTCTGGCGCGTGGCATGAGGGAGCCTGTTTTTGCAAAAGTTTCTAAAAATGCAGAACAGGTCCCTGCATGCTTAAAACTTGTTTTTTTGACACGTTTAAGCCCCTTTAACCCAATTTCAAGGCTCTATAATGATGTTAAAGCATAGGGAACATGAAATATGCTTGAAAACATCTCGGATGTCGGTTCGTTTGGTCGTACGGTTGCGTTATTTGGTTAAATACGACGAAAACTCGAAAGGACGCGAAAACACTCCAAATTACACGACGAGTGGTATTTTTGCATTCCAATAACTAAAATAAAATATTTTAATGATTACAAAAATTTTTGGATGTCCGGATATGTTCAGAACGTGACATATGCGTGAAAATGCAAACTTATGCACTTTTTGACGCTTTTAGTCCCTGTTGATCAAATAAGTTTATTTTTGCGCACCAAACCCCTCAAAGCCTATTTCTAAGCTATGTAAAGGATATTTAGGGCATGTTTAACTTATGATCATGTTCCGGAATGGTCGTTACTATACAAATAGGCATAGTTTTGCAGTTTATCACAAATAGTCCCTGGGATCGAATAAACTTGTTTTTGACGCACCAAACCCTCCAAAACTTATTTCTAAGTTATGTAAGGGTTATTTAAGGTATGTTAAGCCTATGTCACTGTTCCGGAGTGTTTGTCACCTTAAACTGATTACGTTTACGCATCAGTTCGCGTATAACTTTCAAGAAAGCGATTTAAAGCTCGAAGTTGAACAAGAATTGATATGTGCAAAAGATACACGTATTTATACAAATTCCAAGAATGAAACTCAATATTTCATTGGATTCGTATTTATACGACTGTCGAAATGGCACAAATGTCACATTACTCATTACAGAAACAACTGCCCGAAGTTAGTTAATGCAAATCCAGCCCTTGGACGAGCATTTAACATCAATGCTAATGAGGCTCGTTCCGAAAATGACATGGTGAACGGTACGTTCCTTGTTAAAAATCATCCTGCTTCTGTTCTTTTTGATACGGGTGCCGATAGAAGTTTTGTGTCCCTAGCCTTTGAACCTTTGCTTTCAATGCCTAAAACTAAACTAGGAAAGCCCTTGACAATAGAGATAGCTAGCGGTGAACCTCTTGTACTCGATTATGTCATTTGTAGTTGCCAATTAAACCTCAATAACCACCATTTTCCCATTGACTTCATGCCAATGCAACTCGGGAGTTTTAACATCATAATAGGAATGGATTGGTTAACCAAACACCAGGCTGAGGTGATCTGTTTTAACAAGATTGTTCGTGTGCCTCTTTCGACTGGTGAAATCTTAGAGGTTCGTGGAGAGAAACCCTCTAGTAGCCTAAAACTCATGACCTGTACCCAAACCCAAAAATACCTATGAAAGAATTATGTGGCCTTCTTGGCACATATCGTAGAGGAAAGGCAAGGGTAAGACTGTTCAAGACATTCCGATTGTTCGATATTATCCTGAGGTATTTCCTGAAGAATTAGCTGGTTTACCCCCAGCACGTCAAGTCGAGTTTCGCATAGACCTTGTACCTGGTGCCGACCCAATAGCCAAATCCCCTTACCGTCTTGCACCGTCTGAAATGCAAGAGTTATCGAAACAACTTCAAGAACTTTCGAACAAAGGATTCATTCATCCAAGTGTTTCACCTTGGGGCGCTCCAGTCCTATTCGTGAAAAACAAGGATTCATCCTTCTGTATGTGTATTGATTATCGTGAGCTCAACAAACTCACGATAAAAAATCGATATCCCCTACCTCATATTGATGATCTCTACGATCAACTACAAGGTGCTACATGTATCATCAGATTCGTGTACTCGAAGAAGATAATCCCAAGACTGCTTTACGCATTCGATACTGCCATTACGAGTTCACCGTCAAGCCTTTTGGTTTGTAAACCTTATTTAGACAAGTTCATCATTGTATTCATTGATGACATTTTGATCTATTCGAAATCCTGAGCTGACCATGAACACCATCTCCGTCTAACGACGGAACTCTTGAAGAAAGAACAACTTTATGCCAAATTCTCCAAGTGTGAATTTTGGCTTAAAGAAGTTCAATTCTTGGGACACATTGTCAACGAACAAGGTATACATGTAGATCCTGCCATAATCAGTGTGATTATGTCACACCCTCAAATTCCACATGCGGAGTTCTACCGCGAGGCATGTGACAAACCAGGATCACAGTCATTAGTCATATTGAACGACCACTATATGGGTTTTAAAAAAATATTTTCCTATTTGCTCATTCATGAGAAAATACTGTTATACAAAATAATTGTGGAAGCGTAAACAATTACACAATCATAATGGCTAATGTAGTTTAAAGTTGTGTCTAAATATTTGATGAAAACAATGCAACTCCAAAATGCATCCTAGTCCCGATGTGTGCTACCTTAGCAACCTGAGAAAGACATCCAAGAACAAGTGTCAACACAAAATGATGAGTGAGTTCACAGGTTTTAGATTATCATTATAAAATAATTTGTTACTTCCCAAAGGTTTACCACTGTTTCAAACCCGAAACATCAATTGTAGTGTTTAGCAGTTACTTGTTATATTTGTAGGTAGCTAACCTATGTTACGTCATGAAAGAGTTCGAAACTGAAGCTTACTGTTGTTGCCTCTGTTTGCCAGGCCTATCACTAACCATGGCGATAAGTTAGGCCCATTCTACACCCGTTGACCATTACTGGTCTAGCTAGCACGACTAGCTCGAATGGGGCTTGTCGGGCGCAGTAGTACTACTCAAAATTCCCCCGCTATCCACCCGATACTAATGGTCCGAGGTTTGTGAGGACTTTATGTGATAAATGCTACTTTGTGACCATAACAATATAACAAAAACCCTAACTGTTGTAACGTTACTTTACCATGACATTATGAAATTACTTTACCGTAATGTGACATTACTTTACCGTAATGTAGCGCATGCTTTCTCCCCCTGTGTTTTAAAAACATTTAAAAGAATAGGGGTCATGAACTCACCTTAGAATGCGTGTTATATCCAAAAGTACTATGTGTTAGAGACACGAACCGGCATAGCATGCCGATATTCACCAAGGCATCCCTAATAATATTAGCACATCATAAGTAACCAATACTAGGGTAAAGTTGTTTCACGTGTGATCGAGCTCTACCGAGTCATTTGCCAAACGACCCTATAGGATGGTTATTATCGTGATGAAAATAGTAATCTTGGATTCGTTTAAACCCACATATATCCCATATATGTACTAACCCTTAAGAACAACCTAGTTCCCAAGTGATTAAATATATATTTTAATATAAAGTCGTGTTAACGTTTATGTAAGTGTGTGTTCGTATTAGAATATCGCACGTTATAAAACCAAGTAATAGATTAATGTGGTTTTCCAAATAATTGTCATGCATACTAACAATTAATTTAAATAAAATAGGCTTATCAAAGTTCTCGTAAAGTGTATATATATTTCACACATATGACACATGTAGCCACAATAATAAGTTAAGACACTCTTGCATATTATTTACAATTGTTAAAATAAATATCGTTATATATTTATTCTATTTGATTTGGATAATATAATAATATCCCGAATAGTATTATGATATTATCTTTACGTTTTGTATCTCGTTTAACCGTTCGAAATAATATACTAATTATATGTTGTACTTCTAAATTCGTATGTAATTTAAATACCAAGTTAAAATATATATACTTGTTTCATGAGTCGCAAGTGTCGTTCAACGTAAACATATATACTTATACTTGTCTTATAAAACTATTTAACCCCGCCATGTTTCCATTTGTTTTTAAAACAAGTTAATATTCTTACAAAAATTGGACAGAGTTTCCTCTGTTTATAGGACAAACCCCGACAACACAAGTTGTCGAACATCAAAAGTTCAAGTCACCATTGCACATTTAATATAACGTATGTTCACATAAGACACGCATAAGTCTGATTACAACAGAATATCTCATTTACATTCCATATAATATTATTATTATTATTACTATTACATAATTTTTATTAATCGGGTCGGGTTCGCTAGAGCTCGTTCACGTCTTGTTATTACAATTACAACACGCAGGGAAGAAATAAAATAATAATAATAAACCAAAGCGTGTGAATAGCTACTCGTGAGATTCGACCAAATCTTCTCAACACACGTGCCACCGGGATCTGACCCGTTGACTGTTGACTCAAACTTGACCTAGCTTTGACAGAGTTGACTTATTGACCCGAGTTAGACCGTGTTTCACCCTCACTCTAATGACCCCCAAAACAATAATTGAGCCCCTAACCACTTCATGATGTTTCAGCACACGACCACCACAAACCGGCGACTGGAAAAACATCACCACTTCCGATAGCCTTAACGGAGTCACCCATGGTCACCATCCTCCGTATGATCTGTTTCGAAATAATCAATCACAACCGATTTTGACAATAATGAGATGTGTATCTGAGATAGATTTATACCAACAATAATCATATCTTACCTTGTTGACCGGAAACATCAGATCCGTGACCCGAACCCTGACACACCACCGTTGCCACCTGTCGAGCACCGCCGCCTCTCTGAGCACCAAACGGACCACCCAACTACCTAATATCACTTCCTCGGCTGTCCACTGCCCCACCGCTCGTAACACCGTCGCCTCTACCCGATTACCGTCAGTAAGGCGGTGTGCCGCCTGTTGCCTCGTCACAACCAACACCTCTCGTACTCTTCTCATCACTCCAGTCGCACCCCACAACCTCTCCGCCACCAAACGCCGCCAGGAACCACCATTGTGGCGCTACCATGGTCAAGTGGCCAGCCAGTCACCGCCACTCCATCTTGTCTCTAACTCTCTCTTGCCCTTTCGATCTCCTAGTTCTCTCTCTCTAAAAGTGCAGGAGGGTGTATTGCAGGAGAGAATTTAGATGGGGGGCTAGGGTTTAGAACAAAATGATGGGGAAGAGAATGAGATACTTCATTTTGATAAATTTCATGGCCTTCTTGAGGTTTGGTACAACCATATAACTCATCAGAACGGAGTTTAAACCTTTGGATCTAAACCCTTCCCTTTAAACAACCGATTGGTACAGATAACAAAAGTGCTGAAAATCCAAACGTGACCCAGAGATTCTACTTGGGGAACGGAGGATTATTTAAAGGCAAAACATCCACATCTACTCTCACAAGTTTCCTCTAAATAAATTTTGGGACGAAATTTCCTAAAGTATGGGAGACTGTGACACCTGTGCTTGCGTAATCATTATTTGAACTATGAATAGTTCAATTATCATTGGAACGATGTATTTTGATCCCTATATTTGTTTATTTGTGTTTAACAATCTCTCATTTCAATTCTCGTTCTATTTCGAGCTCTAAATCGCTTTCTTGAAAGTTATACGCGAACTACGTAAACAAAATCAGTTTAACGCGATAAATGCTTCGGAATAGTGACACAGGCTTAACAAACCTTAAATAACCTTTACATAACTTAGAAATAAGTTTTGGAGGGTTTGGTGTGCCGAAATCAAGTTTATTCGCTCTCAGGGACTATTTGCGTCAAACAGCAAAAGTATACCGAATCGAATAGTAACCTACCTTCCGGAACTTGATCATAAGTTAAACATACCTTAAATATACTTTACATAGCTTAGAAATAGGCTTTGAGTGGTTAGGTATGCGAAAATAAACTTATTGGTCAATCAGGGACTAAAAGCGTCAAAAAGTGCATAAGTTTGCATCTACGCGCATATCTTAGGTTCTGAACATATCCGGACATCCAAAAATTTTGTAATTATAAAAATATTTATTTTAGTGATTGGAATGCAAAAATACCACTCGTCGCGTAATTTGGATCGTTTTCGCGTCCGTTACGATTTCCGTCGTAATTAACCGAACAACGCAATCATACGACCAAACGAACCGACATCCGAGATATTTTTGAGCATATTTTAAGTTCCCTATACTTTAACTTCATTATAGAGCCTTGAAATGGGGTTAACAGGGCTTAAACATGTCAAAAATGCATCAAAAACCAAGTTTTACACCTTTAGGGACTAAAACTGACATTCTGCCAAAGTTGCTTAAGAGGGGCGCGTAAGACTTAGTGTAGGTCTACGCGGCCCTCGAGAGACCCCCAGTTCTGCAAAACTCATTTTTCATAAACAGCAGCTGGTTTCTGGGTTTTTGGGCATGGTATTCACACTCTATGGACTGGTTTTCAAGCTCCCATGGTATATAAAACCATGGGCAACACTTGTAAGGTCCAGATCAAAGCTCATTAACCGAGAAACGATCCTAACGGTTGTTCGAAATCTATAAATACCCACCTTGATTCATTTCATTCCTCACATTTGTTCTCATTTCTGCTCTAAGTTGAAGCTCTCAAGCTTCATACCTGAGCAATTTGAGTTCAAATATTCAAGCTTGGACCTTTTGTAAGTTTCTTTCATCTTTTATGCGTTTTTATGCACGAAAGTCAAACAATGTTTGACTTTCTGCTTTGACCAATCAATGGTCAACACAAAGTTCATTTGAACTTTGCAACGTGAGCGTAATCACGATGGTCATAGTCCTTTGTGACTATACCTACTGATTACCACGTTATTTAGGCATAGTGACGAGTCATAGTTTCGGTCAAAATACACGTTTATGCGTATTTTGCAACCAAACTATTCTTGGGTATTAAAACCCTTTGTTTTGATATCAAACTTGTTTTCTAACTTAGTTAAACATGTTTTAACATGTTTAACTCGTCACTTTTAGTTTAGTGCTTATATAGGGTCGTAAGATAAGCGGTCTAAACAACCGCTTAGACTTTCGAACCCGACCCGTTTGGCCGATCATTAGGATCCGACCAAACACATTTTGTGACCTTAGTTATATAGGGAATAACCTTCCGAGCTTATACCTTATGGTCACTTCGTTTAGTTAGTTGTATGACAGGTAGTTTATATGCCTTAGGAAAATGACCAAAATGCCCTTTTTACGCATAAATTCATTTTAAGCATATGTAACCTAAATTTTTACATCTAAACTGATTAGGTAACATTATTAGACATATTAAGGCATATAATGCTTGTCATAGGACTAGTTAGGCGGTCCGAACGCGTTTTACGCAAACGACCCGTTAAAGTAGCATAAGCTACCAAAACGAGTCGTAATGGGTCGTAAGCACTTAGGATAGGTTTTGATTTAGTATCTAGGCTTTGTTAAACCATATCATATGAGTTCCAATACTCATTTGGTTTACGAAACCTCATCCTATCCGATCTTCTGATTTAGGTCCGGTTTATTAACATAGTTACCTATATTAGGTGCCGATTGATTCCGTGATCCCTCTAGCATTACTTGGTTGTTATTCAAGACTTCTAAGCATTCTCAAGTGAGTACATAGTCCCCTCTTTTTCTGTTTTCAAATGTTTTGGGGTGAAACACATGTGCCTACTTGTTACTTTCGTGCTTTTCGTGCTTTCATAACATATACTTGCTATGTTCATTAGTAAGCATATAGTACATGATTTCCATTATGTTTTGCAATGTATGTTCACTTAGCATGCTAGCACATTGATTTTCATAAACATTTTTGTTGCATATGTTCACTCAGCATATGGACACATTGATTTACTTTGCATTTCTGTTGCATACGTTCACTCAGCATATGGACACATTGTTTGACATTTCTACATTGTATGTTCATTTAGCATACTAGGTACATTATTTTCATATAACATGCTTACACTTGGTATAATGTTTGGTTTGTTTAACGAAACTAATACATTTATTAACACCGATCATGCCTTTCGTTAGTAGGTAGTGGTACCATAGGAATTGACAACTCCCATTCCTGAAATCCTAGGTTTGTTTGGGTGGAAGGAATGACCGAATTCGATATACATAATTTTGATAAACCTTTAACTTGTTAAGGGTTTGTCTCCTCAGTCGCAAGGCTTGAATGTAGACGTAAAACATTACCGCATAGATGTTTGTATCAATAAAGCATTAATTTTACAAAACATAACTTTTGATTTAAACTATGATTTATTCAAATACATTGTTTTGTACATTTTACATATGGTTAGAATAGATACTTTTATTTATTTTTCCATACATAACATTTGATTATACATGAACATTTTACATTGGTTTAAACAATACATTTTGGTGGTTTGTTTGGGTAAGTGATTTAAATAACGAGGCATGTGTAATATGATAAAAGCATGGTGGATACGCCGCTGGTACTTCCTATATATAATTGCTTTTATGATATTACATATCGTAGCGTTATTTAAACCATTTCAATTTAGACATATTACAGTTTACACAAATAACATATCTTCACAAAACATTGTTTTACAAACAACATATATTATACAAACTTATTTTATTTGATTATTCATTTAACCACACATCTTTCTTTTATATCATCTGATTTCTTATAAATATTGTATGATTTATAAAAGAAAACATTTTACAAGGTTCATGACTAACTTTTGTTAAACATTTTCTTTAAACTTACAAGTCATGAATCCTATTTTAACAAAACCAATGTATCTCACAGGAATTTTTATGCTGACGTACCTATTTTCACATGTGTTTCAGGTGCTGTTATTAGATGATCATGATGCAAACATAGGATTGGACGAGGGCCTTAGTGACTTAAAACTATGAAAGACAGTTTAACTCTTGTTATGCTTCTGTAAATTTCTAGACAATGTAAACATTTTAATCAATAAAACAAAACTTCAACTACCATGTGTTATGAAACAATGATTCTGTTACTCCACTCCCCGACATTTCCGCCGCAATTTGTTGTTTTACGCGGTCGGGGTGTGACAGAAGAGTTGGTATCGGAGCTCATGGTTATAGGGAATTAGGTTATTAGTAATGCTTTGACCTAGTCTATAACCTTCCTAGGACCCTAACAGAAGATTCTTGTGTTTAGATCTTAAAACAATACCGTCACCTATCTTTAGGCGACAACCACAACAAGAACACAAATTTCAAATCCGCTTTGAAAACCAATTATCTATTCTAGGATGATTTATTATAAGGTTTTGAACCTTCAAAGGTTTCAAAATCTCGTCAAAGTTTGGGTCTTATAATGTGAACACGTGCAATCTGGAAGGGTGGGTGCCTGTATCCCTAGTTTTCTGTCTAAGGCTAGATTGTTCGTACAAATCAACATAATCGGACCAGTCACTCTTACCTGGGAACTCTTGGGGTGAGTGTCCACTTATAGGCTAAAGCATGTCTTCGCGATACATTAATATGACCCACTTACTTTGATTAGTCACCGTCTCATTTGTTTGCCTTAGGTAACAAACAAATGATCCCAATTTTTATGCGTTGTCATTCTGTTTTGATTATCTGATAACATTTCACTTGTTTCCTCCTATGTCTTCCATTTCCTTTAGGATGTCTCCTCATCGCAGCGACACTCAAATGTCCGAGCGAGCTACCAAAATTGCCCAACGAATAGGCGTAGTATTCCAGAAGACTGCTGAATTAGCTTTTGCTATGTCCCGTCTCAAGGATGAAATCACCCAAGAATCACCAAAGGAAACAGAAGCCAAGCCTTCACGAAGATCAAGAAAACGTAAAGCTTCAAAGAATCTTCCAGCGAATGCTCCAAATCAAGCGAGACCTAGCCAGGTGGCAACACCACCAGCTAAGAAGCCGTACAAGGTGTTATGGGTAAAATTCTGAGCCCATATCCTGAGAAATATCTTGGGTTATATCTTGGTTATATGATATTTGTTCACATCCGGGATGCTGATTCAGGATATTGGTAACATCCTGAATGGTATCCTCAGGATCACTAACGGATTATGTGCAGGTACGTGGGTTAGAAGCTAGTAACGTTAACAAGGACTCATTCCGCGGAAGACTCGGTCCAAGTCATTCAAATAAAGACGTTGAAGCCACATTACTCGGTCTACAATGTTTACAATGGAATATTCGGAGCATCCCATATTTATAGGAATTTTCGTTTGTAATTCGTTACTATAAATAGGTGGGTATATCAGATCGAATAGGACATCACATAAACACTCACTACACTCTTACACTCGCTCTCTAGCAATTTTTACTTTCGCACAAAAGCATTGTAACACTTAGCGATCTGGTCAATATCCTGCACTGTATCCTGAAGTTCAAAGCAATAAGAAGAACAAGGCAGCTGCGATTGTCAGCTCCCGAGGTTTTATGCCGGCGATCTAGATTAATCAAGGGCTTTCCTCGTATATCTCGTGTCACCCCTTTTACTTTTTGCTCATTGTTTGATCGTAGATACAACTCAATATCCTGAGCCGTATCCTGAATACTGATTTTTCCAAACTTAACCAGCATATTTTCAACACACTTTTTAGCACACTACCTCACTTAACTAATTTGATCACTAAATTGCTTCGGTAATTTTTGACCAAAAAAATTTGGCGCCCACCGTGGGGCAAGTGGTGCTACTTTTACAAAAATCTTTGTGAAATCGTTAATCGGTTTTCTATTTTCAAAACTTTTTGCCACATTGTCTACAATGGCCTCAAGATCAAACATGAGCTCCTCCACTGTATCTGCTACGACTTCTGCTACTACCGGTTCGGTGCTTCCACCACCTCCTCCAAGGAGGCCAGCCTCTTCACAACCTCAGGATATTATCCCTACTCGCAGTGTTCAGGGATCTGCTCCCGTTTTAGCCTCTAATGATGAAATTCTAACCTTATTTGGAAGTGTGCAGGAACAAATGAGGCAGCAACAGGAAACAAACCAAATGCTATTAAGGGAAATACAACTCCTGAAGTCTGGCTCGAGCAGATCTGCTAGGGATGTCGTCACTCCACTACAACCCAGAACTTTGAACTTCAGTTCGGCCATGTACACTGAGGATAATAGGGGGAATATTGTGCCCAACCTTCCTCAGAATCATACTCCTGAAATACCCTCCTCGATCAGGATGTCAACCATGAGGAGCTTAGGATATGCTTCAGGATATGTGCAGAATCCTCCTACGGGTAACATATCAAATAATAATAATACTCATGTTGCTAACAATAGTGGATCTTTGCAGGATACAGGTGTAACATCAGCATTTACTAGGGAGCTTCAGAAGTTGAAAGACATGATATCCAGTGTACCTGGAGTGGTCCAGCCAATCCCGGAAGTGTCCCAAGACAGCCACAGGATATCTCGCTTTGCATATCCTATCTGTGATGCTGAGATTCCAAAGAGATTTCAAACCCCCAACATGAAGCTTTATGATGGAACTACGGATCCTGAAGAGCATATTGCTCAGTATAGGGAAAGGATGGAGATTAACCCTATCCCTCCGGAGCTCAAGGAAGCATGCTTGTGCAAGGGTTTTGGTTCTACCTTAACAGGATCAGCCTTGAAATGGCTCCTAAATGTTCCTCCTCACTCGATTACATCATTTGCTCACCTAGTGAATTTATTTAATAGTCAGTTTTCTTGTAGTAGAAGCTTTGAAAAACTAACAAGTGACCTCTACAGGATAACACAGGGGCCTCAAGAATCCCTAAGGGATTATGTGAACAAGTTCAGTCGGGAATCCTTAGACATTCCGCATCTTGACGTTGCAACAGCTGTGCAAGCTTTCAAGATGGGGCTACAAAAGGATTCTCAATTCTACCAAGACCTTGTAATGAACCCATGCAGGAACTTGGATGAAGCTCGAAACAGGGCCCTAAGATATATTCGATTGGAGGATGACAGAAAGATGCAAGAGAGGATGAACTCATCCAATACCTATGAGTCAACTAACAGGAAATCAGAATCCTCATTTAAGCCATATCGCCCTAAGCCATATGGTAGAAATGAAAACAAGAAAGTGAATGCTATCGAAGACGAAGATCCTGAAGAATATCCTGAATTATCTGAATATTGCTTTTCTGTTAACATTCCTGAATTAATGTATGCCGTGCAGGGTTTAGGAGACAAGGCTAGGTGGCCTCGAAAGAATCAACAAAAAGCCGATTGGAAAGATAAGTCAAAATGGTGTGCCTTCCACGAAGATTTCGGACATGTAACTGAGGATTGCATTGCTCTAAGGAAAGAAATAAGCTATCTTCTAAGCAAGGGATATCTGAAAGATCTCTTAGGAAGGAAGAAGAATAAGGGTCAGGATACTGAGAAGGATCCTGAGCGAGCAGCGTCACCTCCCGCGGATGCCAAGATAATCAACTTTATTTCGGGAGGATCCGACATTTGTGGGACTTCGTATTCGGCGGCAAAGAGACATGCAAGAGAAGCTAAGGCCGAAAGGGGAGATAAACCTGTCAGGATGACTACCCTCACAACTGACAAAGTGATCACATTTGATGCTGATGACAGGGATACTGTCCAGGATCCTCATCATGATGCTCTGGTAATAACATTATATGTGGCTAACCATTTTGTGTCACACCCTGGCTTTGCGGAAGCATGGGTTTATTTGGTGTGACTTCTTAATACCATAGCTTAATCATAACAAAGCTATATGAAAATAAAACCATGCAGATCATCCATTGATTTAAGTTTTAAAATAAAAGTAACACAACATTGTCTTGAAGCGTTGAGACATGCAACGGAAATTACAACCTAATAACATGAAACATTGTTTGAAAGACACAACCACAAACTTAAAATAAACACCGTTTAAGACTTGCGACTCGTCCAGGTAAAAGTCGCAATCCCTAAACGGGGATGATCCCATAACTCTAACGCAGCGTAGCATACCGTGCTAGATCCTTAGTTCCCTGAAATACATGTAAGTTGGAAAAATCAACAATAATGTTGAGCGAGTTCATGTGTAAGTGAGTAAGTAAAACCTTTGTAAGTATAAAATCCTGGTATGTAGCAAATAAGGAAAAAGAGATCACCAATGGTTTGCAAGGCCATTGATATGTGTGAAGTGCAAGTAGGAAGACTCAAACCTAGCGGATTTATGCGTTGGGCACAAAGTCACCCCGAGGTCCGTTCTGCTGGGCCTGGGGCTGGGCTCGCTACACCCAGATAGATCTACCGCTCCTGTCCCTCGGTCCTACAATGAGGATTAATGGCCTCAAGTTGCGCCTACCCACTCACATGATCTAAGTAGTAACCCTCCTTACGCTAACCATACCATGTAAAAAGTACTCGTAATCATAGTAACATGTATTTCACCCCCGCAGTTTAGAAAACTGAAAACAGTTAAGAGAAAAGGGGGACATGAACTCACCGAAGTGCGTCTCTAAAAGTATCTCCTAGAAAATCTGCTGTGCGACGACCTACACGTACTAACTTCTATTAGACGGACGGCCGTGCCTTAGTTTAAGGTTTAATGTCTTTGGGAAATAGTTAGGCAACTATTTCGTGTTTACACTTCGCAATTATTTTGTAAATATATTCCTTCCCAAGGATGGGGGATTTAATACATGTGCGTTCGTATAACTTCGAAATATATTATTAAGTCTCACTTAAAATATATTTTATTTCATTTGTCCAAAAATACTTTACTTCCAAAATATAAATATTTTTTCCCAAAACTATTATATTTTATTCCATACAATTCTCCAAAATAATATCCTTCGCAAAATACACGCTTATGAGTATTCTCTGAAAATACGTAAGTTACGTTGTAAAGTTCGGGTGGTATAAATAATACCGTTGTAACTTAAATAATATGAAGGCGTTCGCATTATTTTGGAGTCGTTGATATTCAGTAATATTATTTTTACCCTAAAAATAATATTTGTATAGTTCACAAAATAATTATAAAAAAATCTCACAAGTGTTGTTATGAAAAATATATACTAAATATATATTTTAGCAAGTTTTATTTACGAAAATCCCACCTCCGACACTTGGTTATTTGTAATAAAAATCGTGACGAAATTTATTTGGAAAAATAAGTTAAAAATATATCCATAACACTTGTGATAAAAATATTTACAAGTGTTAGATTTTTGGAAAAATTTCGCCAGAGTTTCCTCTGTAACTGGAGGTGGCCACGCTTTCAAGCGTATCATTTTCTTTTATAAATCAAATCAACAATGTTCCCAACATTAACAAACGATATTTCAACATCAACTAGTCCAAAATAGATATAAATCGTATAACACATGAACTTGTGGTTATATGTAGTAACTTCCCATTATTTTTAATAGATCTTTTATAAATAAACTTGGTTTCTTTGAGAACCTTGTTTTTAATGAAGACGCATCTTTACAACTTTTTGTAAAAAATTACAACAATAATTCTTTGTTAAAACTCTTTGTTACACAAGTGTCTACACACTTGTGTGTTCACAAAAATCACCTTTGTTTAGGAAAGATCCGACTTTAAAAATATGATTTCTTTTTACACTTGGTCCTTCGAAAATACCACTTGTAGATCTCTAGATCTACAAGTTTAGAACTCCATTTTATAAGAAAAATTGTTTTTACACAAGTTCATGGTTATAAGTAGTAGTGTTCTTCATCTACCCACTTTTCACACTATAACATACACTAGGTCATGTTCCATGAACATGACTTAGTCAGGTTAGATGTCGATCCGAACTAACACTAGCATAAAACAACACTAGATAATCATAACAAAACAAGTCTTATAAGTTTTACACCAATATTCATCTATTAACCACTTTGTTTATATTATTTTAGTAGACTTTAAATTTTTGTTCTTACATGCTCATAAATTTCAACCGACAAAATTCTTATTAACCATTTTAAACAAGCTTAAGAAGGCGTTTAGAGTCACTTACTACTAGCTCAAGTCTAGGGAAGAAACTAGACGAAAAGCGAGTGGTTAAAGACAAACGAGGGAGGTCCTTGACGATCCGTAAGCTCCACACTCCGTGATTCGCCTTGTTACACCTTGTAGTGAGCTTTGAATTGGTTGGATTGAAATGGAAATAAATGTGTGTGTGGGAATATGTTCGGCCGTAGCTTTTCTAAGGAAGGAGAGAAAGGATTTTTTGTGTTGGTGATTAATGTAAATGGTGAGGGTAATGGAGGTTAATATAATACTTTAAACCCTTTGAGCAAAGGTCCATATGTTCACAGAAGTACATGCACAAGATTTACAAAAACCAAGATGAGATTGCATGGGAAATAAGGAAAATATTCAAAGAAAAAGTCTTGTGGTTGAGATACAAAAATCGTATGGTGGGGGGGCCACATAAGAATCGATTTCTTGTAATGGGGGGTTAAATTGTAAAGTTATTTGGGAATTGGAGAGTTGTTAGGGGGTGCTAGATGTAATTGATAATATAACAATAATCTTCTCACAAAGGTTAATTGCATGTGATTTGATGGATCCTATTTAGCACATGGAAATCGTAAACTGTGAGGGGGAAAACATGAGGTGCCGCCATTTTCACATAGGGGAATGGTTTAGTTGGATTTCAACTAATTGTTAAGTAACTAGTTAGTTAATTAGGGACTTTAAATAAAGTATTAGTGTGTTGTGTCTTATAACGGGTGTTAGGGTATTCGGGGACCCTAACTGGTTCAGAAAAAGAAACATTATCAATGACAATATTTTTTAGGTTCCGGGTAAAGTCCGGTTGTATGGTTGGATACTAGTCCGTTAAAGTGCTAAATAATTATATAAAGTGTCGTTAATATTATTTCTCTTAGTGACACAATTTATTCCCGATACTTTGGAAAGTGTCTAGTAATATTTTCTCATGTTTTGGCACTTTACTAGTTAGCTAAATGCTGAATTTTTATTTAAAGTGCTGAATTTTGTACTCGAAGTACGTTTTAGGCACATCCGGTCACTATAAATATTCATCTAGTGACGCAGTTCTACAACCCTCATTTCCCTACACTCTCTACAGGTGTAGTAAACTATCTCTGGCTCATAAAGGCCTTAGAGGCAGTGTCTGCCTGTGCATCAAGGTTGTCACTGATGTTTGTGTAAAAATAATAGAGTGACAGTATAAAATGTGATGCATGAGTATGTATGTATCAGAAATCAGTAAGCAGTTTAATCACAGTTGTAAGCAAGCACAGTAATTAAGCAGTAATTAAATATTAATTAATTCGTACGGATACATGGCTTGGTGAGGGTTGTCACATTCTCCCCCCGTTAAATAAATTTCGTCCCGAAATTTAAGTTCTGCTTCTAGATGCAGGGTTCTTAGGAAATAAATGGGGGTGTTTCTCTTTCATACGATCCTCACGTTCCCACGTGAATTCAGGTCCATGCCTTGCATTCCAACGAACTTTGACGAGTCTGACACTGCTCCTGCGAGTTTTGTTAACTTTCCAATCCGTGACCTCAACAGGTTCTTCAGTGAAGTGGAGCGTGTCGTCGATATGAACTTCGTCAGCAGGAATGGTCACTGTATCTTGAGTTGGACTCTTTCTCAAATTTGATACATGGAATGTATCGTGAACACCATGGAGTTCAGCAGGTAGGTCCAACTTGTAGGCTACAAGCCCAATCCTTTGCAGAATCCTGAAAGGGCCAATGTAACGCGGATTCAACTTCCCACGTTTTCCGAAGCGTGCCACACCCTTCCAGGGTGAAACTTTCAATAAAACCATATCTCCAACTTGGAATTCCAAATGTTTTCGGTTTGGATCTGCATAGGCTTTCTGTCTTTCGCGAGCCGCTTCGATGCGTTTTCGAATCTGCGCAATCTTGTCTGTCGTCTCTTGGACGATTTCGGGACCAACAAGCTGCCTATCACCTGCGTCAGCCTAGCATAGGGGTGATCGACACTTGCGTCCGTAAAGAGCTTCAAATGGCGCGGCTCCAATACTAGTGTGGTAGCTGTTGTTGTATGAGAATTCGGCCAATGGTAAATGCTTATCCCAGCTACCACCAAGATCCATTACACATGCTCTCAGCATATCCTCCAATGTCTGAATAGTTCTTTCACTTTGGCCATCAGTTTGCGGATGAAATGCAGTACTTAGATTCAATTGCGAGCCAAAAGCTTCTTGGAAGGATTGCCATATCCTTAACACAAACCTTCCGTCTCTATCAGAGATGATCGAGAGAGGCACTCCATGACGTGCAACAATTTCTCGCAGGTATATTTCCGCAAGTTTACTCGTATTGTCCTTCTCTTTGATTGGCAAGAAGTGTGCGGACTTTGTTAGGCGGTCAACTATTACCCAAATCATATCATGGCCCCTGGGCGTCCTTGGCATCTTCGTTATAAAATCCATTGAAATCTGTTCCCATTTCCACTTGGGAATTTCAGGTTGTTGCAGAAGTCCTGAAGGCTTCTGGTATTCAGCTTTCACCTTGGCACACGTCAAACATTTGCTAACATAAACAGCAACGTCGCCCTTCATCCTGGGCCACCAATAATAATCCTTAAGATCCTGGTACATCTTATCCGCACCGGGATGAATAGAGTACCGTGATTTGTGTGCCTCATCAAAAATAACTTTTCTCAACCCACCAAACAGAGGGACCCAAATCCTTTTCATAAAACACAACGTTCCTTCCTCGTTTGGCACTAATTGCTTCTCCATCCCACAGAGATATTCTTCTTCAAGGTTTCTTTCCTTAAGAGCTTCTTTTTGCGCGACACGAATGCGTAGGGAAAGATCTGTTTGGATAATCATTTCTAAAGCCCTAACCCTTATGGGCTTGATCCTTTCTTTACGACTCAGGGCATCAGCGACCACATTCGCTTTCCCTGGGTGATACTTGATCTCGCAGTCGTAGTCGTTCAACAATTCGACCCAACGTCTTTGTCTCATATTCAGCTCTTTCTGGTTGAATATGTGCTGTAAACTCTTGTGGTCTGTGAAAATTGTACACTTTGTACCATACAAATAATGTCTCCAGATTTTTAGCGCAAATACCACTGCGCCTAGTTCTAAATCATGTGTGGTATAGTTCTTTTCATGTACTTTCAACTGACCTGACGCGTAAGCTATGACCTTCTAGCGTTGCATCAACACGCAACCCAATCCTTGACGTGAGGCGTCACAGTATACCACGAAATCATCTGTACCCTCTGGTAGTGCTAAGATCGGCGCATCACAAAGTTTGTTCTTCAATAACTGAAACGCTTCTTCCTGTTTGATTCCCCAATCAAACTTCTTATCCTTCTGTGTGAGCGTGGTAAGGGGTTGAGCGATTTTAGAAAAATCCTCAATGAATCTTCGATACTAGCCAGCCAAACCTAAGAACTGGCGAATCTCGGTCGGCGTCTTTGGAGTCTCCCAGCTCTTTATCGCCTCGATCTTTGTGGGATCAACATGGATTCCATTCCCATTAACCACGTGTCCAAGGAACTGGACTTCGCGTAGCCAAAACTCGCACTTAGAGAATTTGGCATATAATTGTTCCTTTTTCAGCAACTCCAAAATAGCTCTTAAGTGCTGTTCGTGTTCAGCCTTTGTCTTTGAATAAATCAAAATATCGTCGATGAATACAATCACGAACTTATCGAGATACGGCTTGCAGACTCGGTTCATTAGGTCCATAAAAACAGCAGGCGCGTTTGTTAGCCCAAACGGCATAACTAGGAACTCGTAATGTCCATAACGAGTTCTGAAGGCTGTTTTCGGGATACTCTCCTCTTGTATCCTTAGCTGATGGTATCCAGATCGAAGATCGATCTTTGAATAAAAGCTTGAACCTTGGAGTTGATCGAATAAATCATCGATTCTTGGCAGAGGGTATCTATTCTTGATAGTCAATTTGTTCAACTCCCGATAGTCAATGCACATATGAAAACTACCGTCCTTCTTCTTGACAAATAAAACTGGAGCTCCCCAAGGTGAGAAGCTTGGTCGGATGAATCCTTTGTCAAGTAACTCCTGGAGTTGTGTCGACAACTCCTGCATCTCTGACGGTGCAAGTCTATAAGGTGCCCTAGCTACAGGCGCGGCGCCTGGAACTAAGTCAATGTGAAATTCCACTTGCCTTTGGGGTGGCAATCCTGGCAAGTCCTCTGGAAAGACTTCAGGATATTCCCTCACGATAGGGATGTCTTCGATTTTCGGCTCAGCAACTTTCTTATCCACGATGTGTGCCAGGAAGGCAGCACATCCCTTTTGTAAACACTTACGAGCTTTCAGGCAACTGATAATTCTTAAAGGCGTATCCCGCTTCTCCCCATGAACCACAATTGTTTCTCCATCTTCGGTTGGGATACGAACGACCTTTTCGTGACAAACAATCTCAGCCTTGTTGCTTGATAACCAATCCATTCCTACTACCACGTCGAAGCTCCCCAGCTGGACTGGTAGTAGGTCCAAAGTAAACTCACGCTCTCCCAACTCGATTACACAACCTCTGACCACTTCATTGGCCTCTACTAGCTTCCCATTAGCCAATTCAATTGCGTAAGGAATATCTAATTTACTAGCGGCTAATCCAAGCATATTCTTAAACTCTAACGATACGAAGCTATAATCGGCACCAGTATCAAATAAAACGGTTGCAAAGCGTTGGTTTACAGGGAACGTACCAGTAACAACATTGGGATCCTGGCGCGCTTCCCTCGCTTCGATATTAAAAACCCTTCCACGCGCTTGATTCAATTCTGCGCAGTTTCGCTTGTAATGCCCAATATCACCACAGTTAAAGCAACCTGGTCTTTGCCCGATTCCACCTCCATTCCCAGCTTGATTGTTATTTTGGTTACGATTCACATTACCAACTTGATTCGCATGGTTGCCTCGATTCCCGTTTCCTCCATTGTTCCCCTGTGGGCGGTTCCCAATACCACCACGATTATTGTTTCTATTTCCAAATCCTCCTTGGCCTCCCCGGCCAGCACTAGCCCAGCAAGAATCCTTCAAGTGGCCAAGTTTTCCACAAGCTTCACATACTTTTAAACCACACCGGCCAGAATGGTGACGCTGGCAAGTGTTACACTTGGGATGTGTACCCATATATCCCTTTCCTTTCCTTCCAGTACCAGTTGTAGCTTGGACTGGTGCGCCTGGTTCTTCCTTCTTAACAACCCCGCTTGTTCCTTGTTTGAAGTTCGAGAATTTTCTTTTGTTACCCCCGGACGACTCTACGTGAGTCTCCTTCTTCTTTTGCTCAACATCAGAAAACTTGTTTAGGCGGATAGCCTCCTCAGTGAGAGCTACGCTTAGATCGATCGCCTCAGTGATTGTTGCCGGTTTGGAAGAGGTCACCATACTAATGATTTGAGGAGCTAAACCCCAAATGAAGCGCTCAATACGCTTGAATTCTGGCGTGACCATATAAGGTACCACATGTGACAGGTCGTGAAACCTCTGAACATATTCCGCAATTTTCGGACCTTCCATCTTCAGATGCCAAAACTTGGTTTCCAACTTTTGAATTTCAGCGCGAGAGCAATACTTTTTACGCATGAGCTCTTTCAGCTCGTTCCACGTCAATGCGTAGGCTGCGGCTTCACCAAGTGTTTGGACTTGTAAATTCCACCATGACAGGGCTCCGTCCAGGAATAGCCCAGAGATGTAAGTAACCTGCTGATCTGGAGCGCATTGGCTCATGCGGAGAACTGATTCTGTCTTTTCGGCCCAACGGACAAAAGCAACAGCACCTCCGGTGCCATCAAAGTTTACAGGTTTGCAGTCTAGGAACTGCTTGTAGGTGCACCCTGCACATACGTTACAATATATGAATGGCATTAGCAAACTTGCTATAGATATCCAATGTATCATGGTATGCCTAAATGACTTAGTATTACCATGAGGCGGATTGTTGTTGGCGTTATTGTTTGAGCTGCTTCCGCTGGGTCCTCCTTGAGAGGCGGCGTATTGCGCGATGGCGGCAGCGATGATTTGATGAAGTTCTGCCTCGTTGGCAGGCATGCGTGGATCGCGTTTCGGTGGCATCTTCTAAAAGATGGTTCACGTAAGTCAGGTCATGGTAGGTAAAGTGTGCGTATATAACGATAGTAATAATACATAACATCTCATGTTAAAATAAACCAAACACACAACATCTCATGTTATAGAACATAAACAATCAATCACACAACATCCCATGTTATAGAATATAAATAATCAATCAAACATCACATATGATGAGAATACCACGATTGCATTGCCATAAATCGAGACCACAAGGTAAAGTGTACAAGTACATAACTGTAACATACAACATCAATGACTAAGGGTGTAACACCTGTGCCTCCACGGCCGTCAAACAAATGCCAAACCGATGAAATATTGTATTTCATACTTGGGATTTGTAAAAATATGTGTATCGTTTACACATATCAACTCTTGTTCAATTTCAAGCTTTAAAATCGCTTTCTGGAAGGTTATACGCGCACTGATGCGTAAATATAACCAGTTTAATGCAACGAACACTCCGGAATAGTGACATAGGCTTAACATACCTTAAATAACCTTTACATAACTTAGAAATAAGTTTTGAAGGCTTTGGTATGGCAAAAACAAGTTAATTCGCTTACAGGGACTAAACTTGACAAACTGCGAAAGTATGCCAATTTGAACTGTAACAGACATTCCGGAACATGACCATAAGTTAAACACACCTTAAATATCTTTTATATAGCTTAGAAATAGGCTTTGAGGGGTTCGGTGTGCTAAAATAAACTTTTGGCTCATTCAGGTACGAAAAGCGTCAAAAAAAGTGCACAAGTTTGCATTTTCGTGCATAACTTACGTTCTGAATACATCCGGACATCCAAAAATTTATGTAAGCACTAAAATATTTTATTTTAGTGTTTGGCATAAGAAAAATCCATTCGTCACGCCATTTGGATCATTTTTCGCGCTTATGCGCATTCCGTCGTAATTAACCGAACAACGTAACCGTACGGCTAAACGAACCGACACCCGAGATATTTTTTAACACACTTTAAGTTCCCTATACTTTAACTTCATTTTAGAGCTTTGAAATGGGGTTAACAGGGCTAAAACGTGTCAAAAAAATGCATCGAAAACCAAGTTTTGAGGTTGCAGGGACTGAAACTGTAAATCTGCCAAACTAGGTCCCTAAGTAGGGGCTAAATGCAGCAAAATGGGGTTTTTACAGCTGTTAACAGCTGTTAACCACTCCCTAACCCCTTGCCACATGTTGATCTCTTATGGTGAGTGGCCATTTTGGGTACCATAAGGTTCCGACACATGTACGGATGTGATTAAGGCACGATATTCGACAAACGATCCTAACGGTGGACCATTTACTATAAATACCCACCTCCACCCTTCACTTTTCCTCACAAGAATTCTGATTTTGAGAGCTCTAAGTTGGAACCTTCGTTTCATACCTGAGCTATTTCGATCTGGGTTAGCATTCGGGGACCCTTCGTAAGTATTCTTTCGTTATTTTCCTTATTTTTACTGCTTTTCGAGTCAGAAAGTCAAACTTTGTTTGACTTTCAGCGTTGACCAGTAATGGTCAATGCGAAGTTCGCTTGAACTTTGCAACGTGATTGTAATCACGATGGTCATAGTCCCTTGGGACTATGCCTACTGATTACCACGTTGTCTAGGGTCGTAGGGTAGGCGATCTGATAAATCGCCTATACCTTCGAACCCGACCCAGTTTGGTCGATCATTAGGATCCGACCAAACACATTAGGTGACCATAGTGTAGGGAATAACCTTCCGAGGTTATACCTTATGGTCACGACGTTTAAGTAGTTATATGATAGGTAGTTTATATGCCTTAGGTAAATTACCAGAATACCCTTTTCATACATAATTGGTAATTTAGCATATGTAACCTAAACTTTTGTCACGTAACTGATTATGTAACATGTTTAGGCATATAATACTTGTCATAGGACTAGTTAGGCGGTCCAAACGCGTTTCACGCGCACGACGCGTTAAAGTAGCATAAGCTTCCTAAACGGGTCGTAATGGGTCGTAATCAATTATGTTAGGTTTCATTTAGTATGTAGGCTTTGTTAAACTATATCACACGAGTCTCCACACTCGTTTGGTTTACAAACCCTAATGCTACCCAGTCTTCCGATTTAGGTCCGGTTATTTAACATAGTTACCTATATTAGGAGCCGTTTAATTCCGAGATCTCTAGCACTGCTTGGTGGTTATCTTTAGACAACTGAGCAATCTCAAGTGAGTACATAGACCCCTCTTTTACTGTTTTCCAAACTGTTTTGGGGTGAAACACATGTGCCTACTTGTTACTTTCATGCTTTCCTGTTTTCGCATCATATACTGCTATGTTCGTTAGTACATTATAGTACATGATTTCATTACATTTTATGCTATGTATGTCCATTGCGTTCATACTTAGTACATCGTTTTACATTTACATTTTATGCTATTTATGTCCATTGCGTGCATACTTAGTACATTGTTTTTCATCACATGCTTACATTTTGGTATGACATTTGGTTTGTTTACATGGGACAATACATTCATTAACACCGATCATGCCGTTCGTTAGTAGGTAGTGGTACCATAGGAATTGACAACTCCCGTTCCGGACGTCCCAGGGAAAGGGGATGAAAGGAATGACCGAATTCGTTGTTATAAAGACAGATAGACCTTTAATTTGTTTAAAGGGTTTATCACCACAGTCGCCAGGCTTGGATGTATGCATATTCACAATACCGCATAAATGTTCATATTAAATAGTTGCATGCATTTACACAAAACATAGCTTTGATTTAAACCAAGTTTTACTTCAATACTTTGTTGTTGTGCATATGGTTTAGTTGAGACATTTCACTTGCCATACATGATATTTTGACATAGACATTTGACATGGATATTTGACATAGACATTTGACATGGATATTTGACATAGACATTTGACATGGATATTTGACATAGACATTTGACATGGATATTTGACATAGACATTTTGACATGATTTACATCTTGACATGAACATTTTACATTGTTTGGTTTGGTTTGATTAAGTGATTAAGTAACGATGCGTGTGTAATATGATACAAGCATGGTGGATACGCCGCTGGTACTTCCTATATATAAGTGTTTGTATGGTATTACATGTCGTAACGTTATTTGAATCATTTCAGTTTGAGACATAGAACATTTCATACAAATAACATACTTTTCACAAGACATTGATTTATAAACAACTTATCTTATGCAAACACATTTTACTTGGTTATTCATTTAACCTTACATTTATTTATACTTATCATCTGATCTTATCGTTTTTCAAATGATTTAAAAGACAAAGCAAATAACAAGGTTCATGACTAAACATTTTCTCAAACATAAGTCATGAATCTTATTTTCACAAAACCTATGTATCTCACAGGCATTTTTATGCTGACGTACCTATTTTCACATGTGTTTTTCAGGCGCTGTTGCATAAGATGATCAAGTTACACATAGACAGACTTGGGCTTTAGTGACAATAAAAGATGCAAGACTAGTTAATTAAGTTGTATTTCTTTGTTTGTTAAAACATTGTAACACTTTTAATGAATAAAACGAAACTTCAATTGCCATGGATTTGAAACATTAATTCTGTTACAACACTCCCCGATGTTTCCGCCATGTTTGGTATGTTCTACGTGGTCGGGGTGTGACAGAAAAGATGGTATCAGAGCCAATGGTTATAGGGAATTAGGTTATTAGTAATTAGTAATACTTTGACCTAGTCTATAACCTTCTTAGGACCCTAACGCGAGTTTACTTGCGTTTAGTCATAAAACAATACTGTCGCCTATCCTTAGGCGACAACCGCAACAAGAACATGAATTTCAAAACCGCTTTGAAAACTAATCATCTGTTCTAGGATGATTGATTACTAGGTTTTGAACTCTCTGTTATAAGGTTTTGAACTCTCTATTATATGGTTTTGAACCTCTTTGAGTTTTCAAAACTTCGTCAAGGTTTTGGGTTTTAAATAATGTGAACACGTGCAAACTGGAAGGGTGAATGCCTGTATTCTAGGTTTTCTGGCTAGGCAAGCACTTCGTATACATCTCATCAGACGCGAGACCAGTTGTGCTTACCTGGGAATTCTTGGGATGAGTGTTCACTTATAGGCGAGCATGTCTTCGCAATACATTATTTTTGACCTATTTATTTTGATTTGTCACCATCTCATTTGTTTGCCTTAGGTAACAAACAAATGATCACAATTTTCATTCGTTACCATTCTGTATTGATTATCCAATAACCTTTCACTCGTTTCTTCCTCTGTCTTTCATTTTCTTCTAGAATGTCTATTCCTCTTGGCACTGGTCAAATGCCCGAGCGAACAGCCAAATTTGTCCAGCAAATTGGCGAAGTGATTCAGAGGACTGTGGATTTAGGTATTGCCATGGCTCGTCTTAACAATGAAGCCTCTCGTCTCGACAATGAAGCCACTCAAGAGACACCAAAGGAAGCAGTAGTCAGACTTGCAACAACATCAAGGAAGCGTAAGGCTTCAAGGAAACCCGCAGCGGTTACACCTAATCAAGCGGGACCTAGCCAAGTGGCAAGGCCACCAGCTAGGAAGCCGTACCTTGGAACTTCACCTTTGTGCAAACAATGTAGCCTTCATCATCAGGCTAGTGTGAAGTGCCGCAAATGCCAAACTTGTGGACTTATAGGTCATACGGCAAGGGTTTGTCCAACTGCAGCAGTATCAAATCAAGCAGGACCCATCCGGGTGTCAACACCACCTGCTAAGAAGCAATACAAGGGAACGGCACCATTATGCAACAAATGTAAGGGGCATCACCAAGCTCACTTACAGTGTCATCGGTGTGTATCATGTGGAAGAGTTGGTCACCTGGCAAGTACTTGTCGATGTAACCCGAACCAAGGTGGTCTAAATCAACTCCAAGTCAACCCTACTCAAGCTCGTTTCCCGCGTGGTACTTGCTACAACTGTGGCGATACGAGCCATTTCAGGAACAAATGCCCAAAGCTTGCAAATGCAAATCCCACCCACGGATGAGCAGTTGGCTGACTAGAAGATGTTGCTGTCTTATGCTTTTGTTCTTTTGTTGCCTTGTAATGTGAAACAATTTGTTTTGTTTATAAATAAATCGTTGTTCACAAATTCTGATATACAAGTATAGTTACATGTGTGTATGATTTTCCTATGATACCTACATCAAGGAACTATGTTCCTTACAAACTACTCTTGTGATTCTCTCTTTCAAATGATCGCTCATGATTCCTTCGAAAATTTTAAGTACTCGTTTCATTCTAAGATACGAAGTACAGAAAATAAAGTGACATTATGAGTAATCGTGCTTTTCGCACATCTGTGCCTTGGAATCCTTGGTTAGATAACTAAGGGTATTTTCAAATCTCATATCCATTACGTTTTGATTTTTCAACATACACAGTACCAGTATTTCAAAACAATCTTCATGATCTCAAAACATTTCAAATAGTTTGAAAACAATTTTTCTAGATGCATTGTCTATGTTATTTCAAAAACATTGGCCATGTTATCAAAACCAACCTTTCTAATTTCAAAATATTTCATATAGTCTGAAGACAATATTAACACAATACATTTTCTTATCAAGTGCATGATTTCGAAAAGCATCATTCATGTCTTTCAAAAACCTTATACATAATTTCAAAATTCATCTCGCATGATTTTAAAAACATTTTTGTAAATATATCTACCTAATACACCTACTTTATTTCAAAAATATTATATATAAGGTTTCAAAAACGTTAAACACCTTTTTCTTAAAAGAACCCCATGCATAGTTTTCAAAAATATTTTCCTCATACATTGACTTAACCTTCAAAATTCTGCTTCATATGTCGCCTTGACATATCAAGCATCTCAACTTCATAAGCATTTTACAACATGTTTTGACCTAAGCACATCCAGTGCAAGGTTTCAAAACATCTTCAACTTCAAAAAAAAAAATCCATATGGGATCTTTTTATCTTCATATTTAGACCCTTGTGGATAATCATCATTCAAATCAGAGTCCTTAATTGGATTCCTTATGTACCTTAACTCGAACACTTCGGTTCCTAATAATCGAAATCGAATTTTCTTTTTGAATCTTTCTATCTTTATAGTTGGATTCTAGATAACGTTTAAAGTACCAAATGAAATCCACGGAATGGATTCCTAGTGTGCTTTAAATGCATGTACGCGATTTACAAGACAAATTAACAAACAATTTTGTGGTTATGTGACTATGTGTTTACTCATCTTATGTTTTCTTTTATGCATTTTTGGTGTTTTTAATACTCTGGATATTCTTTATCCAAATCCTTGCAGGATCTTTCATATCTTCATATGAGGGATTCGTAGCAGGATATTCAAAAGGTACTACCTTTAATCCTTAAATGGGCTTCTATGTAATAGTTAAGACCCTTGGATTATATAGTACCACTCCATGTTTTATAAGAGACCCTTTAGTGGTCTAGTCAAAAAGATTGATTCACAATTTGGTAAAAAAAAAAATGACATCTAGTGATGTAGCTGAACAGACTCCTTGATAGTCTATTTAAATCATTTATTGATTTAGTCTAAAGGACTCTATGGCGGTCTAAGTCACGCTTATCACAGGATTGTTCATTTGGTTTTACCCTACACATTATAAAATAGACTGTGTGAACTGTGCAAGGAATTCTCTAATTATGGATGCGCACATAATTATGAAATTTAGTGCACAGAAATCCAGTAAGATTTATTATGTGAAAGAACCGATAGCGACAACAATAACAAAAGGAGGACGATGTAATGGAGGTACGGTGGACGCACCAATGATGCTTTATATACTTGTATATAAGTATCCCTCTTACGTTGCAATCATGATGATTATTAAAGTTACTAAAAGTTCAGAAACCTAGCCAATGTTGTTCGATCTTTTCAACTTCATGTTTTAAACTCTTACAAGTTTCCTCTAAATAAATTTCGGGACGAAATTTCCTAAAGTAGGGGAGACTGTAACACCTGTGCCTCCACGGCCGTCAAACAAATGCCAAACCGATGAAATATTGTATTTCATACTTGGGATTTGTAAAAATATGTGTATCGTTTACACATATCAACTCTTGTTCAATTTCAAGCTTTAAAATCGCTTTCTGGAAGGTTATACGCGCACTGATGCGTAAATATAACCAGTTTAATGCAACGAACACTCCGGAATAGTGACATAGGCTTAACATACCTTGAATAACCTTTACATAACTTAGAAATAAGTTTTGAAGGCTTTGGTATGGCAAAAACAAGTTAATTCGCTTACAGGGACTAAACTTGACAAACTGCGAAAGTATGCCAATTTGAACTGTAACAGACATTCCGGAACATGACCATAAGTTAAACACACCTTAAATATCTTTTATATAGCTTAGAAATAGGCTTTGAGGGGTTCGGTGTGCTAAAATAAACTTTTGGCTCATTCAGGTACGAAAAGCGTCAAAAAAAGTGCACAAGTTTGCATTTTCGTGCATAACTTACGTTCTGAATACATCCGGACATCCAAAAATTTATGTAAGCACTAAAATATTTTATTTTAGTGTTTGGCATAAGAAAAATCCATTCGTCACGCCATTTGGATCATTTTTCGCGCTTATGCGCATTCCGTCGTAATTAACCGAACAACGTAACCGTACGGCTAAACGAACCGACACCCGAGATATTTTTTAACACACTTTAAGTTCCCTATACTTTAACTTCATTTTAGAGCTTTGAAATGGGGTTAACAGGGCTAAAACGTGTCAAAAAAATGCATCGAAAACCAAGTTTTGAGGTTGCAGGGACTGAAACTGTAAATCTGCCAAACTAGGTCCCTAAGTAGGGGCTAAATGCAGCAAAATGGGGTTTTTACAGCTGTTAACAGCTGTTAACCACTCCCTAACCCCTTGCCACATGTTGATCTCTTATGGTGAGTGGCCATTTTGGGTACCATAAGGTTCCGACACATGTACGGATGTGATTAAGGCACGATATTCGACAAACGATCCTAACGGTGGACCATTTACTATAAATACCCACCTCCACCCTTCACTTTTCCTCACAAGAATTCTGATTTTGAGAGCTCTAAGTTGGAACCTTCGTTTCATACCTGAGCTATTTCGATCTGGGTTAGCATTCGGGGACCCTTCGTAAGTATTCTTTCGTTATTTTCCTTATTTTTACTGCTTTTCGAGTCAGAAAGTCAAACTTTGTTTGACTTTCAGCGTTGACCAGTAATGGTCAATGCGAAGTTCGCTTGAACTTTGCAACGTGATTGTAATCACGATGGTCATAGTCCCTTGGGACTATGCCTACTGATTACCACGTTGTCTAGGGTCGTAGGGTAGGCGATCTGATAAATCGCCTATACCTTCGAACCCGACCCAGTTTGGTCGATCATTAGGATCCGACCAAACACATTAGGTGACCATAGTGTAGGGAATAACCTTCCGAGGTTATACCTTATGGTCACGACGTTTAAGTAGTTATATGATAGGTAGTTTATATGCCTTAGGTAAATTACCAGAATACCCTTTTCATACATAATTGGTAATTTAGCATATGTAACCTAAACTTTTGTCACGTAACTGATTATGTAACATGTTTAGGCATATAATACTTGTCATAGGACTAGTTAGGCGGTCCAAACGCGTTTCACGCGCACGACGCGTTAAAGTAGCATAAGCTTCCTAAACGGGTCGTAATGGGTCGTAATCAATTATGTTAGGTTTCATTTAGTATGTAGGCTTTGTTAAACTATATCACACGAGTCTCCACACTCGTTTGGTTTACAAACCCTAATGCTACCCAGTCTTCCGATTTAGGTCCGGTTATTTAACATAGTTACCTATATTAGGAGCCGTTTAATTCCGAGATCTCTAGCACTGCTTGGTGGTTATCTTTAGACAACTGAGCAATCTCAAGTGAGTACATAGACCCCTCTTTTACTGTTTTCCAAACTGTTTTGGGGTGAAACACATGTGCCTACTTGTTACTTTCATGCTTTCCTGTTTTCGCATCATATACTGCTATGTTCGTTAGTACATTATAGTACATGATTTCATTACATTTTATGCTATGTATGTCCATTGCGTTCATACTTAGTACATCGTTTTACATTTACATTTTATGCTATTTATGTCCATTGCGTGCATACTTAGTACATTGTTTTTCATCACATGCTTACATTTTGGTATGACATTTGGTTTGTTTACATGGGACAATACATTCATTAACACCGATCATGCCGTTCGTTAGTAGGTAGTGGTACCATAGGAATTGACAACTCCCGTTCCGGACGTCCCAGGGAAAGGGGATGAAAGGAATGACCGAATTCGTTGTTATAAAGACAGATAGACCTTTAATTTGTTTAAAGGGTTTATCACCACAGTCGCCAGGCTTGGATGTATGCATATTCACAATACCGCATAAATGTTCATATTAAATAGTTGCATGCATTTACACAAAACATAGCTTTGATTTAAACCAAGTTTTACTTCAATACTTTGTTGTTGTGCATATGGTTTAGTTGAGACATTTCACTTGCCATACATGATATTTTGACATAGACATTTGACATGGATATTTGACATAGACATTTGACATGGATATTTGACATAGACATTTGACATGGATATTTGACATAGACATTTGACATGGATATTTGACATAGACATTTTGACATGATTTACATCTTGACATGAACATTTTACATTGTTTGGTTTGGTTTGATTAAGTGATTAAGTAACGATGCGTGTGTAATATGATACAAGCATGGTGGATACGCCGCTGGTACTTCCTATATATAAGTGTTTGTATGGTATTACATGTCGTAACGTTATTTGAATCATTTCAGTTTGAGACATAGAACATTTCATACAAATAACATACTTTTCACAAGACATTGATTTATAAACAACTTATCTTATGCAAACACATTTTACTTGGTTATTCATTTAACCTTACATTTATTTATACTTATCATCTGATCTTATCGTTTTTCAAATGATTTAAAAGACAAAGCAAATAACAAGGTTCATGACTAAACATTTTCTCAAACATAAGTCATGAATCTTATTTTCACAAAACCTATGTATCTCACAGGCATTTTTATGCTGACGTACCTATTTTCACATGTGTTTTTCAGGCGCTGTTGCATAAGATGATCAAGTTACACATAGACAGACTTGGGCTTTAGTGACAATAAAAGATGCAAGACTAGTTAATTAAGTTGTATTTCTTTGTTTGTTAAAACATTGTAACACTTTTAATGAATAAAACGAAACTTCAATTGCCATGGATTTGAAACATTAATTCTGTTACAACACTCCCCGATGTTTCCGCCATGTTTGGTATGTTCTACGTGGTCGGGGTGTGACAAAGGGCTACATCACCCCCGTCCAAAATATCAAATCAGTGTCAACATATCCAATATACATATCAACAAAAGTCAGGATCAATATGCAGTCTCCAAAAAGCTATGCAATCCGTGCAATCGCCGTCTTCTCAATAAAAGTCCACCCGTGCTGTACAAAATAGCCCTACGCTGATGGCGGTGGAGGAGGGGGAAAATGAGAATAGAACAAACGGCGCATGTGGAGCCAATCCTCCTCCATGGCTCTTTGAGAACGTAACAGATATGCAATCTGCTGCTCCTGTGTCCAAAAACGTGCAGCAGAGTCTGGAGATAATGGTCGTGGGGGATGAGGTGCTCCGAATGGAGTCTGGCAACGACACGGTGGAGCTGACTCCAAGACCTGGACACGACGCGTCAGCGCGTCATGCTGCATCATGAGGGAAACAAGGGCATCCTCAGTAGAAGACCCGACATGATAAGGATGATATGGATCCGTCGGTGGCATAGTAGGTGGTGACGTCCAAAGAAAAGGCTCACTAGACGGAGCAAAGGGTGGTATCACAAACGGTGGAATAGGGGGAACAACAGTATGGTGAGGGATCTGCGGTGCAAACTGATCTCCTCCAGTCATAAAAGGTGCATGGCCAAAAGGCTGATGAGATGGGCCCTCTCCAGGACGCGGCAGAGGGATCTCCTGGAGAAAAGTAATAGGCAGGTCTGTGCGGTGAGCATCAGCAGTGTGGGTGGGGAACAAGGGTACATCAAAAGGAGCTGAAGCTGGTGCTGAAACTGGTGTAACGGGTACCACAAAAGGCGGGTAGTCATCATCATCTATCCACCCATTGTGGGTGTCAGCATCTCGTGGATCAACATGGGCCTCAAAAAGTGCACGATCGAACTGCACAGGCACAGGGTCAGGAAGGGGGGCAACAACAGGGTCAGCGGGTATATCAGCAACGTGAGGGGCAACAACCTGAGCATCAACAGCATGCTCATCCTCCAACAGTGGAGCAACAATCGGATGATCATCGGCAGGTACATCAGCAATCAAAGGGTCAACAATGGGTACATCAGCATGGATAGGGTCATGCTCGAATACGGGGTCTGGATCAACTACTGGCTCGGGGGCCACAGCAGGCTCCGGGTCGTCAAACTCCATCTCAAAATCTGCAGGGTCAGCAAACGCAGGGTCAACTGGGTCAACAGGGTCAACTGGGTCAACAGGGTCCTCCATAGGCTGATCCAGGTGTATAAACTCAATGTCCTGGTCTGGATCGTAGCCAGGTGGAAAGACGGGGCCAGAATCCTCATCCATGTCATGATCAATAACAAAACTCGGGGCAGGGGCAGGTGCAGCAGATGACGCCCTATCGGGGTCTGAATCATGAGAATAGTGCTGCGCACCCTGCGCGTGCGACAGTGCAGAGGCCACAGACTCGAAAGAGTCTGGGATAGGTGAATGGGTAGGTGACTCCTCAGCAGGAGCATATGCGAGTAGCAAAAGATCATCGGCAGCTAATAGGGCCTCGCCCTCAACGTCATCCTCCAGTGGCTCGTCGTCAAACAAATCGACGTCGTCGTCAACGACTACGTCTAGAGGCATATCAAGAACGGGGTACATGGCAAGGGGTATGGGAGCAGGGATCTCCACAAGCGGCAAATCCCCAGCGATGGGGCCATCAGCGGGCTCAATCACGGCATCGGGTAGTGAAAACGGCTGGAAATCGTCGTCGTCTGTACTGGTGGTGTCCGAAGTGTACACCTCTCGCTCTGATGACTCCCGGTCGTCTGATACAATGTGCATAGGGTCAGTAGTGTCCGACCCTCCTGTGCCAGATGAATCTATGGTGTCTGTAACACAAACACAAATATGCACAAATAATCAATCATATAGTCAGATAAACACATTAGTCACCAGTAAGCAATCATATAGCTCTCCTAGTCCCACTAGCCTCCCAGCCTCCCAGACTGACTCCCTAGTCCCACTAGCCTCCCAGCCTCCAAGACTGCTCTTCCTAGTCCCACTAGCCTCCCAGCCTCCCAGACTGACTCCCTAGTCCCACTAGACAACTACCTCAGCCTCCCAGACCGAGCCTCAGCCTCCCAGACTGAGCCTATAACTAACAAATAAAATGTGCTCAACATTTGTTTGTAAAAACATTTTGGATCTGGACTTAAGTGGTATGCAGTGTAAAAATGTTTTCGTGAGAGCCCTAGTGATCATAGTCTAGACTCGAGAAAGAATCCTAGTTCGCTATGATCAGAGCTCTGATACCAAGCTGTCACACCCTGGCTTTGCGGAAGCGTGGGTTTATTTGGTGTGACTTCTTAATACCATAGCTTAATCATAACAAAGCTATATGAAAATAAAACCATGCAGATCATCCATTGATTTAAGTTTTAAAATAAAAGTAACACAACATTGTCTTGAAGCGTTGACACATGCAACGGAAATTACAACCTAATAACATGAAACATTGTTTGAAAGACACAACCACAAACTTAAAATAAACACCGTTTAAGACTTGCGACTCGTCCAGGTAAAAGTCGCAATCCCTAAACGTGGATGATCCCATAACTCTAACGCAGCGTAGCATACCGTGCCAGATCCTTAGTTCCCTGAAATACATGTAAGTTGGAAAAATCAATAATAATGTTGAGCGAGTTCATGTGTAAGTGAGTAAGTAAAACCTTTGTAAGTATAAAATCCTGGTATGTAGCAAATAAGGAAAAAGAGATCACCAATGGTTTGCAAGGCCATTGATATGTGTGAAGTGCAAGTAGGAAGACTCAAACCTAGCGGATTTATGCGTTGGGCACAAAGTCACCCCGAGGTCCGTTCTGCTGGGCCTGGGGCTGGGCTCGCTACACCCAGATAGATCTACCGCTCCTGTCCCTCAGTCCTACAATGAGGATTAATGGCCTCAAGTTGCGCCTACCCACTCACATGATCTAAGTAGTAACCCTCCTTACGCTAACCATACCATGTAAAAAGTACTCGTAATCATAGTAACATGTATTTCACCCCCGCAGTTTAGAAAACTGAAAACAGTTAAGAGACAAGGGGGACATGAACTCACCAAAGTGCGTCTCTAAAAGTATCTCCCAGAAAATCTGCTGTGCGACGACCTACACGTACTAACTTCTATTAGACGGACGGCCGTGCCTTAGTTTAAGGTTTAATGTCTTTGGGAAATAGTTAGGCAACTATTTCGTGTTTACACTTCGCAATTATTTTGTAAATATATTCCTTCCCAAGGATGGGGGATTTAATACATGTGCGTTCGTATAACTTCGAAATATATTATTAAGTCTCACTTAAAATATATTTTATTTCATTTGTCCAAAAATACTTTACTTCCAAAATATAAATATTTTTTCCCAAAAATATTATATTTTATTCCATACAATTCTCCAAAATAATATCCTTGGCAAAATACACGCTTATGAGTATTCTCTGAAAATACGTAAGTTACGTTGTAAAGTTCGGGTGGTATAAATAATACCGTTGTAACTTAAATAATATGAAGGCGAACGCATTATTTTGGAGTCGTTGATATTCAGTAATATTATTTTTACCCTAAAAATAATATTTGTATAGTTCACAAAATAATTATAAAAAAATCTCACAAGTGTTGTTATGAAAAACATATACTAAATATATATTTTAGCAAGTTTTATTTACGAAAATCCCACCTCCGACACTTGGTTATTTGTAATAAAAATCGTGACGAAATTTATTTGGAAAAATAAGTTAAAAATATATCCATAACACTTGTGATAAAAATATTTACAAGTGTTAGATTCTTGGAAAAATTTCGCCAGAGTTTCCTCTGTAACTGGAGGTGGCCACGCTTTCAAGCGTATCATTTTCTTTTATAAATCAAATCAACAATGTTCCCAACATTAACAAACGATATTTCAACATCAACTAGTCCAAAATAGATATAAATCGCATAACACATGAACTTGTGGTTTGTGTAAGATATGTAGTAACTTCCCATTATTTTTAATAGATCTTTTATAAATAAACTTGGTTTCTTTGAGAACCTTGTTTTTAATGAAGACGCGTCTTTACAACTTTTTGTCAAAAATTACAACAATAATTCTTTGTTAAAACTCTTTGTTACACAAGTGTCTACACACTTGTGTGTTCACAAAAATCACCTTTGTTTAGGAAAGATCCGGCTTTAAAAATATGATTTCTTTTTACACTTGGTCCTTCGAAAATACCACTTGTAGATCTCTAGATCTACAAGTTTAGAACTCCATTTTATAAGAAAAATTGTTTTTACACAAGTTCATGGTTATAAGTAGTAGTGTTCTTCATCTACCCACTTTTCACACTATAACATACACTAGGTCATGTTCCATGAACATGACTTAGTCAGGTTAGATGATGATCCGAACTAACACTAGCATAAAACAACACTAGATAATCATAACAAAACAAGTCTTATAAGTTTTACACCAATATTCATCTATTAACCACTTTGTTTATATTATTTTAGTAGACTTTAAATTTTTGTTCTTACATGCTCATAAATTTCAACCGACAAAATTCTTATTAACCATTTTAAACAAGCTTAAGAAGGCGTTTAGAGTCACTTACTACTAGCTCAAGGCTAGGGAAGAAACTAGACGAAAAGCGAGTGGTTAAAGACAAACGAGGGAGGTCCTTGACGATCCGTAAGCTCCACACTCCGTGATTCGCCTTGTTACACCTTGTAGTGAGTTATGAATTGGTTGGATTGAAATGGAAATAAATGTGTGTGTGGGAATATGTTCGGCCGTAGCTTTTCTAAGGAAGGAGAGAAAGGATTTTTTGTGTTGGTGATTAATGTAAATGGTGAGGGTAATGGAGGTTAATATAATACTTTAAACCCTTTGACCAAAGGTCCATATGTTCACAGAAGTACATGCACAAGATTTACAAAAACCAAGATGAGATTGCATGGGAAATAAGGAAAATATTCAAAGAAAAAGTATTGTGGTTGAGATACAAAAATCGTATGGTGGGGGGGGGGCACATAAGAATTGATTTCTTGTAATGGGGGGTTAAATTGTAAAGTTATTTGGCAATTGGAGAGTTGTTAGGGGGTGCTAGATGTAATTGATAATATAACAATAATCTTCTCACAAAGGTTAATTGCATGTGATTTGATGGATCCTATTTAGCACATGGAAATCGTAAACTGTGAGGGGGAAAACATGAGGTGCCGCCATTTTCACATAGGGGAATGGTTTAGTTGGATTTCAACTAATTGTTAAGTAACTAGTTAGTTAATTAGGGACTTTAAATAAAGTATTAGTGTGTTGTGTCTTATAACGGGTGTTAGGGTATTCGGAGACCCTAACTGGCTCAGAAAAAGAAACAATATCAATGACAATATTTTTTTGGTTCCGGGTAAAGTCCGGTTGTACGGTTGGATACTAGTCCGTTAAAGTGCTAAATAATTATATAAAGTGTCGTTAATATTATTTCTCTTAGTGACACAATTTATTCCCGATACTTTGGAAAGTGTCTAGTAATATTTTCTCATGTTTTGGCACTTTACTAGTTAGCTAAATGCTGAATTTTTATTTAAAGTGCTGAATTTTGTACTCGAAGTACGTTTTAGGCACATCCGGTCACTATAAATATTCACCTAGTGACGCAGTTCTACAACCCTCATTTCCCTACACTCTCTACAGGTGTAGTAAACTATCTCTGGCTCATAAAGGCCTTAGAGGCAGTGTCTACCTGATGCTGGTTATATCAGCATGTTTAATGGGTATCCCGTATAGTGTGCTCACTGTGCTTTTTGTGCATCAAGGTTGTCACTGATGTTTGTGTAAAAATAATAGAGTGACAGTATAAAATGTGATGCATGAGTATGTATGTATCAGAAATCAGTAAGCAGTTTAATCACAGTTGTAAGCAAGCACAGTAATTAAGCAGTAATTAAATATTAATTAATTCGTACGGATACCTGGCTTGGTGAGGGTTGTCACATTTTGTACGCAGGATACTGGTTGATAATGGCAGCTCCGTCAACATAATCCAACTAGAAACTCTGAAGAGAATGAATGTGTCTCCGATGGATATCACTTCAAAGTCCACCGTGCTTGTTGGGTTCAATGGAGAGGCTAGGAACACAGTGGGAGAGATAAAGTTACCAGTATATGTTGAAGGAGTTAACTCGATACAACGTTTCTGTGTGATGGATTCTCTATCCTGCTATAACATCATACTGGGAAGACCATGGATTCACGATATGAAGGCTGTGCCATCAACATATCACCAATGCATCAAGATCCCTACCCCTTGGGGAGTTGTCAAGGTTGAAAGTGATCAGCAGGAGGCGAAAGAATGCTACTCATCCTCGATGAAATCCTCAACCAAGCCTAGTACAGCATAGCAATTAAAGATGCGGTCCCAGGATATCATGGAGGATTCGGAGCAGGATGTGAAGAAAATTATCCTGGATCAGGATAATCCTGATATCTCGGTGCTCGTAGGAACCAATATCCCTCAGGATATTGAAGAGCAGTTAACTAACTTTTTGAAATGCAGGATGTCAACGTTTGCATGGAAGCATGAGGATATGACAGGAATATCCAAAGACATTATCACTCACAAGCTTGGAATCGATAGATCATTCAAGCCTGTTCAGCAAAAAAGAAGAAAATTTGCTCCTGAGCGGAATACGATTATCCAAGAGGAAGTTGAAAGATTGTTGAAGTCCAGGATGATCAGAGAAGTCAAGTTTCCAAGATGGCTAGCAAACGTAGTCGTGGTATAGAAGAAAAAAGGGAAATGGAGAGTCTGTGTAGACTACACAGACTTGAATAAGGCTTGTCCTAAAGACCCACTTCCTCTTCCTCACATTGATGCAATGGTGGATGCTACTGCCGGGCATGAAATGTAACATCTGTGCTTGTAATCATTGTGAACAGTTCAATTATCAATAAAACAATGTTATTTGATCCCAATGTTTGTTTGGTTGTGTTTTACATTTTTCATGTTTTGACTTTTATTCAATTTCAAACTCTATATCGCTTTCTGGAGAGTTATACGCAAACTGATGCGTAAACGTAATCAGTTTAATGCGACAAATACTCCGGAACATCAACATATACTTAACATACCTTAAATAACCTTTACATAACTTATAAATAAGTTTTGAAGGCTTTGGTATGGCAAAAACAAGTTAATTCGCTTACAGGGACTAAACTTGACAAACTGCGAAAGTATGCCAATTTGAACTGTAACGAACATTCCGGAACATGACCATAAGTTAAACATACCATAAATATCCTTTACATAGCTTAGAAATAGGCTTTGAGGGGTTCAGTGTGCTAAAATAAACTTTTGGGTCATCCAGGGACTAAAAGTGCCAAAAAGTGCACAAGTTTGCACTTTCGTGCATAACTTACGTTCTGAATACATCCGGACATCCAAAAATTTATGTAAGCACTAAAACATTTTATTTTAGTGATTGGAATAAGAAAAATCCATCCGTCGCGTCATTTGGATCGTTTTTCGCGCTTTTGCGCATTCCGTCGTAATTAAGCGAACATCGCGATCGTACAACCAAACGAACTAACATCCGACATATTTTTGAGCATGTTTCATGTCCACAATGTTTAGGCATCATTTTAGGGCCTTAAAGTTGGCTTAACGGGCCTTAAACGTGTCGGAAAAGGCTTTAAAACACAACAGGGACCAAAACTGTCATTTCTGAAAGTTGGTTTCTGACCAGTCAGGCCAGGCGGCCCGCGTAAGGTTAGTGTGTCATCTTACACGGCCCGCTTCAGGCTCCCAGATCAGATAAGATCAATTAATCAGCAGATTACAGCTGTTAAACTCCCAACCACACACCCACACTTGCCCTTTCAGTTCATGAGGGGCCAATTTTAGTCACCACAACATTCCAACAAGTGTACGCCTTAGATTCGATCACGGTTTCCAAGAAACGATCCTAACGGTTTGGGAAATCCTATAAATACCCACGTCCCCCAACTTCAAAACCCACTAGAATCTGATTTGAGAAGCTCTAAGTTGAAACCTTTGTTTCATACCTGAGCTACTTGAATCAAGATTAGCATTCGGGGACCCTTCGTAAGTATTCCTTCGTTCTTTTATTGCTTTTTGAGTCCGAAAGTCAAACTTTGTTTGACTTTCTGCGTTGACCAGTTTATGGTCAATGCGAAGTTCATTTGAACTTCGCAACGTGATTGTAATCACGATGGTTATAGTCCCTTGTGACTATGCCTACTGATTACCACGTTGTTTAGGGTCGTAAGGGTAAGCGATCTAATAAATCACTTATACCTTCGAACCCGACCCATTTGGTCGATCATTAGGATCCAACCAAACACATTAGGTGACCATAGTATATAGGGAATAACCTTCCGAGGTTATACCTTATGGTCGCTTCGTTTAAGTAGTTGTTTGATAGGTAGTTTATATGCCTTAGGTAAATTACCAAAATACCCCTTTGATGCCAAAATTCATTTTAAACATATGTAACATAACTTTTTACATCTAAACTGATTTGGTAACAATATTAGATATGTTAAGGCATATTTTACTTGTCATAGGACTAGTTAGGCGTTCCGAACGCGTTTCACGCGAACGACGCGTTAAAGTAGCATAATGCTACCTAAACGGGTCGTAATGGGTCGTAAGCACTTATGTTAGGTTTCATTCAGTATGTAGGCTTTGTTAAACCATATTACACGAGTCTCCATACTCGTTTGGCTTACGAACCCTCATTCTATCCGATCCTCCGATTTAGGTCCGGTTTATTAACATAGTTACCTATATTATGTGCCGTTTGATTCCGAGATCTCTAGCATTGCTTGGTGGTTATCTTAGGACTTCTGAGCAATCTCAAGTGAGTACATAGACCCCTCTTTTACTGTTTTCCAAACTGTTTTGGGGTGAAACACATGTGCCTACTTGTTACTTTCGTGCTTTCCTGCTTTCACATCATATACTTGCTATGTTCATTAGTACATTTATAGTACATGATTTCATTGTGTTCATGCTATGTATGTCCATTGTGTGCATACTTAGTACATTGTTTTACAATACATTTCCTGCTATGTATGTCCATTGTGTACATACTTAGTACATTGTTTCACATTACATTTCATGCTATGTATGCCCATTGTGTGCATACTTAGTATAGTTGTTTTCATCACATGTTTACATTTTGGTATGACATTTGGGTTGTTTAAAATGGAACAATACATTCATTAACATTAGCTACGCCGTTCGTTAGTAGGTAGTGGTACCATAGGAATTGACAACTCCCGTTCCGGACATCCTGGGTAGGTTTGGATGAAAGGAATGACCGAATTCGATACACATAACTTAGATAAACCTTTAATTTGTTTAAGGGTTTATCGCCACAGTCTCAAGGCTTGGATGTATGCATTTTCACAATACCGCATAAATGTTTGTATCAGTATAGCATGCATTTGTTCCACAAAACATAACTTTGATTTAAACCATGTTTTACTTCAATACCTTGTTTTTGTGCATTTCACATATGGTGTAGTTGATATATTTCACTTACCATACATGATATTTTTGGGTACACATTACATGACCTACAATTAAACATAAACATTTTGACATTGATATACACATTTAGTGGTTTACATTGGACATAGACATTTCGATATGGTTTACACATTAACACATGACAATTCATTTATACATAGACAATTTACATTGGTGGTTGGTTTGAGTAAGTGATTTGAGTAACGAGGTGTGTGTAATATGATACAAGCATGGTGGATACGCCGCTGGTACTTCCTATAAATAAGTGTTTGTATGATATTACATGTCGTAGCGTTACTTAAATCATTTCAATATTTGACATATTACGTTTTACATAAACAACTTACTTTCACAAGATATTGATTTCCAAAACAACTTATCTTATACAAACTCATTTTTCTTAGTTATTCATTTAACCTTACATTATTCTCTTATTTATACATATCATTGCTTTTTGAATGATTTACAAAACAAAACAACTTACAAGGTTCATGACTGACTTTTGTTAAACAACTTTTTCTAAACTTATAAGTCATGAATCCTATTTTCACAAATCCTATGTATCTCACAGGCATTTTTATGCTGACGTACCTATTTTCACATGTGTTTTCAGGAGCTTTTGCGTAGGATGATGATCGTGACACTAGGGCGGACCTGTGCCTTAGAGAATAAAAATGAAGATAGACTAGTTTAATTATGTTATGAACTCTTTGTTTCCTGTTTAAGACAATGTAACACTCTTTTTTATTAAATAAAATATAACTTTGTATGCCATGGTTGTGAAACAATAATTCTGTTACAACACCCCCCGACGTTTTTCGCCACGTTTTGTATGTTATACGTGGTCGGGGTGTGACAGAAGAGTTGGTATCAGAGCCAATGGTTATAGGGAATTAGGTTATTAGTAATGCTTTGACCTAGACTATAACCTTTCTAGGACCCTAACACAAGTTATCTTGTGTTTAGATCTTAAAACATGCACATCACCTATCCTTAGGTGATTATCAAAACAAAAACCAAATTTTTCCGAAACGATTTTTGAAAAACAATCTTCTGTTTTTGAATGATTTATTACAAGGTTTTGAACCCTCTGTTGTAAGGTTTTGAACCCTTCCAGTTTAATTTTTGGCCTTGTGCCTTTCAAATTTTCAAAATCTCGCCAAAGTTTTGGGTTCTAAATAGTGTGAACACATGCAAACTGGAAGAGTGAATGCCTGTACCCTGGGTTTTCTGTCTAAGGCTAGAGTGTTCGTACAAATCCACATAATCGGACCAGTCACTCTTACCTGGGAACTCTTGGGGTGAGTGTTCACTTATAGGCGAGCATGTCTTCGCGATACATTATTTTTGACCCATTTACTTTGATTAGTCACTGTGTGTCGTTTGTTTGCTTTGTGATGTGAACAAATAACCACCATCTTTGCCATTATCAATTTTTGCATCATCTCATTCTTTTCACCCAAACATCTCACTCGTTTCCTTTCATGTTTCCTCTTTTAGAATGCCTCCTCGACGCGAAAACCAGATAGCGACTGCCGAACTGGCAGAAATCATTGCACAGCAGATGGCTGCTCAATTCCCAAACCTCTTTGCTCAATGGAACCAAGCCAACAACAACAACAATGCTCCATGCAAATACAAGGATTTTAACTCGGCTAAACCACTCAAGTTTAGTGGTTCTGAAGGAGCGACTGGGCTTCTTCAATGGTTCGAGAGCATTGAGAATACTTTTCGCCACGTGCAGTGTCCTGACAATCGCAAGGTCGAGTTTTCTTCGAGTGTGTTTCAGAATAGGGCTCTAACATGGTGGAACGGGGTTATGAGAGACCGTGGTGCAGAAGTTGCTCTACCACAGACATGGGCTGAACTTAGGGCCCTTATGATGAGGGAGTTCTGTCCTCGTCATGAACAGCGAGCTTTGGAGAAAGAGTTTGATGACTTGAAATAAGACAGTGGCGAGCACAGGGCATAGACTGATAGATTTGAGGAGTTGAGTCTGCTTTGCCCAACAATGGTTACCCCACTCGACAAGGCTATCGAAAGATACATCGACGGCCTACCTGACTCAGTGCAAGACATCATTACTGGTAGTAACCCTGCCACACTCCGTCAGGCGATCGAGTTAGCAGCGACATTGACTGAGTCACAGATTCGGAAGAATAAGTTACATAGGAAGGGTGACAAGGGCAAGAAACAGTCGTCTGACAAGGAAGATAGCAAGAAAGGTCAAAACAAGAATGGAAAGGATTCTGGTTCATCGAAAAGGGCAAGGAAGCGTAAGGCTTCCCAAAACTATGCTGTCACTGCCCAAGCTAACCAGGCAGCTCCCAACCAACCCGCACAGCCTCCAGTGAAGAAGCCCTATTCAGGGAATGCACCTTTGTGCAATAGATGCAACAGTCACCATCAGCCGCAACATCAGTGCCGTTTCTGTAAAAACTATGGGAAGTCGGGTCATCTTGCCAATGTTTGTCGGTTTGCTCAGAATCAGGCAGTTCAGAACCCCGCTCAACAAGTTGCTCAGCCTCCTGCTCAGCAACAAGGTCAAGCTGCACGGCCTCCTTTTCCTCCTGGTTCGTGCTACAATTGTGGGGATCTGACCCACTACAGAAACCAGTGCCCAAGGCTAGCTAACCAGAATCAGAATCAGAATCAGGCTCCGGCTCGAGGTCGAGTCTTCAACATGAATGCTCAAGAGGCACAAGCGGACGATAATGTGGTGAACGGTACGTTCCTTATTAATAATCAGCCTGCATCTGTTCTTTTCGATTCTGGTGCCGACAAGAGTTTTGTGTCATTGTCTTTTGAGCCAATGCTTCGCGTGTCTAGAACGAAACTAGGAAAACCCTTGACAGTAGAAGTTGCTAGTGGTGAACCCATTGTTCTTGATTCTGTTCTACGCAACTGCCAGTTGAACCTCAACGACCATCTTTTTCCTATCAACCTCACGCCTATGCAACTTGGAAGCTTCGACGTCATTGTGGGTATGGACTGGTTATCCAAGCATCACGCATAAGTAGTTTGTTTCGAGAAGATCGTTCGTCGTTCGTGTGCCACTTTCGACAGGCGAGATCCTACAGGTTCAAGGTGAGAAACCGTCTGGTGGTCTCAAGCTCATGTCTTGTTTTAAAGCTCGGAAATATCTGCGAAAGAACTATGTGGCCTTTTTGGCACATGTTACCGCAGATAAAGGCAAAGGTAAGTCTATCCAAGATATTCCCGTTGTTCGGGATTATTCTGAAGTATTCCCTGAAGATTTACCTGGTCTACCTCCAGCACGCCAAGTCCAGTTCCGCATTGACCTCGTACCTGGTGCAAATCCCATTGCCAGAGCTCCATATCGTCTTGCTCCATCTGAGATGCAAGAGTTGTCTGAGCAGCTTCAGGAGCTCTCTGACAAAGGTTTTATACGTCCTAGCTTTTCACCCTGGGGTGCTCCCGTTCTTTTTGTCAAGAAGAAGGATGGATCCTTTAGGATGTGTATCGATTATCGTGAGCTTAACAAGCTTATCATCAAGAATCGATATCCCCTACCTCGCATAGATGATCTCTTTGATCAGTTACAGGGCGCTTCTTATTTTTCGAAGATTGATCTACGTTCTGGGTATCATCAACTTCGGGTGCATGAAGAAGATATTCCCAAGACAGCGTTCCGTACTCGCTATGGGCATTATGAATTCACAGTCATGCCATTCGGTTTGACTAATGCTCCTGCTGTTTTCATGGACTTAATGAATAGGGTCTGCAAACCTTATTTGGATCAGTTCGTCATTGTTTTTATTGACGACATCTTGATTTATTCTAAGACGCGAGCTGATCACGAGCAACATCTTCGTCTTACTCTGGAACTCCTAAAGAAAGAGTAACTTTTCGCCAAATTCTCCAAGTATGAATTCTGGCTTAAAGAAGTTCAATTCTTAGGACATATTATCAACAAACAAGGTATTCATGTGGATCCCTCCAAGATCAGTGCGATTAAGGATTGAGATACGCCTACTACTCCTACTGAAGTTCGTTCTTTCCTTGGTCTAGCGGGTTATTACCGCCGCTTCATTGAAAACTTCTCAAAGATTGCAGTTCCTCTAACTGCTCTAACTCAGAAGAACAAACCCTTTGATTGGGGATTCAAGCAAGAGGAAGCTTTTCAACACTTGAAGCAGAAACTTTGTGACGCGCCTGTTCTAACTTTGCTTGAGGGCAATGATGATTTCGTCGTTTATTGTGATGCATCTAAATTGGGTCTTGGCTGTGTTCTGATGCAAAGGAACAAAGTCATAGCATATGCATCGAGGCAGTTGAAGATACATGAGAAGAACTACACCACTCATGATCTTGAGTTGGGTGCAGTTGTTTTCGCTCTAAAGATCTGGAGACACTATTTGTACGGTACAAAATGTATGGTTTTCACGGACCACAAAAGTCTTCAGCATATCTTCAACCAGAAAGAACTCAACATGAGGCAACGACGTTGGGTCGAGCTTCTAAACGACTATGACTGTGAAATTCGCTACCATCCTGGTAAGGCGAATGTCGTAGCCAATGCATTGAGTCGTAAGGAACGTACTAAGCTTCATTGTGTTCGTGTTCAATCTGTTATTCAAGCTCGATCCGATATCCAAGCACGCATTTCTCAGGCTCAACAATCTTGTGTTTCACAAGGTTTAATGGATAAGGAATTTCCCTATCACATAACACCTGATCTGGAACTGAAGGACAATGGATCGTATTACTTCATGGACCGTTTGTGGGTCCCAAGCCAAGATAACCTTCGCACCTTGCTTATGGATGAAGCCCATAAGTCTCGTTATTCTGTTCATCCTGGCTCAGAAAAGATGTATAAGGATCTTCGTATTCAGTATTGGTGGCCTGGTATGAAGAAAGACATTGCCTTATACGTATCAAAATGCCTTACTTGTCTAAAGGTTAAGGCTGAACATCAGCGTCCTTCGGGTTTATTGGTGCAACCTGAGATCCCGGTTTGGAAATGGGAAAACATTACTATGGATCTTGTTACCAAACTTCCACGCACAAAGAAAGGTCATGATGCCATCTGGGTAGTCGTTGATCGTCTTACTAAGTCAGCGCATTTCTTGCCAATCCGTGAGGATTTTTCTGCTGACAAACTTGCTAAAATCTATGTGGATGAAATTGTAGCTCGACATGGTGTTCCTTTGAACATCATTTCTGACAGAGATGCTCGTTTCACTTCTCATTTTTGGAGAACCATGCAATCTGCTATGGGGACCCAACTTAATCTGAGCACAGCTTATCATCCGCAAACGGATGGTCAATCTGAGAGAACAATCCAGACTCTGGAGGATATGCTTAGAGCTTGTGTGATCGATTTTGGTGGTAGTTGGGATTCACATCTTCCGTTGATTGAATTCTCCTACAACAACAGTTATCACTCCAGCATCAACATGGCTCCTTTCGAGGCTCTCTATGGTCGAAAATGTCGTTCACCAGTCTGCTGGAATGAGATCGGCGAGGCTCAGCTTACTGGACCTGCCCTCATTTTAGAGACAACAGACAAGGTTAAGAAAGTTCGTGATAACCTTCAGACAGCTAGAAGCCGTCAAAAGAGTTACGCGGACCCAAAACGCAAGCCCTTGGAATTTCAAGTCGGTGATCGAGTATTACTTAAGGTCTCACCTTGGAAAGGTGTGATCAGATTTGGAAAGAAAGGAAAACTTGCACCTAGATACGTTGGACCATTCAAGATCGTCGAAAGAATCGGTAAGGTAGCCTACAGACTTGAGTTACCTCCTGAACTTGGAAATGTTCATCCAACCTTTCACGTGTCCAATCTCAAGAGGTGTTTAGCTGATGAGAACCTCCACATACCGCTTGACGAAATTCATGTTGACAAAACACTGAAATTTGTTGAGAAGCCAGTGGAAATCATGGAACGTGAAGTCAAGTGGCTTAAATGCAAGCGCATTCCTTTGGTCAAAGTTCGCTGGGAAGCTAAACGTGGACCCGAGTTTACTTGGGAACGCGAAGATCAAATGAAGGCGAAATATCCGCATCTTTTCCCACGAGTTTCCTCTAAATAAATTTCGGGACGAAATTTCCACAAGTAGGGGAGACTGTAACATCTGTGCTTGTAATCATTGTGAACAGTTCAATTATCAATAAAACAATGTTATTTGATCCCAATGTTTGTTTGGTTGTGTTTTATATTTTTCATGTTTTGACTTTTATTCAATTTCAAACTCTATATCGCTTTCTAGAGAGTTATATGCAAACTGATGCGTAAACGTAATCAGTTTAATGCGAAAAATACTCCGGAACATCAAAATATACTTAACATACCTTAAATAACCTTTACATAACTTAGAAATAAGTTTTGAAGGCTTTGGTATGGCAAAAACAAGTTAATTCGCTTACAGGGACTAAACTTGACAAACTGCGAAAGTATGCCAATTTGAACTGTAACAAACATTCCAGAACATGACCATAAGTTAAACATACCATAAATATCCTTTACATAGCTTAGAAATAGGCTTTGAGGGGTTCGGTGTGCTAAAATAAACTTTTGGGTCATCCAGGGACTAAAAGTGCCAAAAAGTGCACAAGTTTGCAGTTTCGCGCATAACTTACGTTCTGAATACATCCGGACATCCAAAAATTTATGTAAGCACTAAAACATTTTATTTTAGTGATTGGCATAAGAAAAATCCATCCGTCGCGTCATTTGGATCGTTTTTCGCGCTTATGCGCATTCCGTCGTAATTAAGCGAACATCGCGATCGTACGACCAAACAAACTGACATCCGACATATTTTTGAGCATGTTTCATGTCCACAATGTTTAGGCATCATTTTAGGGCCTTAAATTTGGCTTAACGGGCCTTAAACGTGTCGGAAAAGGCTTTAAAACACAACAGGGACCAAAACTGTCATTTCTGAAAGTTGGTTTCTGACCAGTCAGGCCAGGCGGCCCGCGTAAGGTTAGTGTGTCATCTTACACGGCCCGCGTCAGGCTCCCAGATCAGATAAGATCAATTAATCAGCAGATTACAGCTGTTAAACTCCCAACCACACACCCACACTTGCCCTTTCAGTTCATGAGGGGCCATTTTTAGTCACCACAACATTCCAATAAGTGTACGCCTTAGATTCGATCACGGTTTCCAAGAAACGATCCTAACGGTTCGGGAAATCCTATAAATACCCACATCCCCCAACTTCAAAACCCACTAGAATCTGATTTGAGAAGCTCTAAGTTGAAACCTTTGTTTCATACCTGAGCTACTTGAATCAAGATTAGCATTCGGGGACCCTTCGTAAGTATTCCTTCGTTCTTTTATTGCTTTTCGAGTCCGAAAGTCAAACTTTGTTTGACTTTCTGCGTTGACCAGTTTATGGTCAATGCGAAGTTCGTTTGAACTTCGCAACGTGATTGTAATCACGATGGTTATAGTCCCTTGTGACTATGCCTACTGATTACCACGTTGTCTAGGGTCGTAAGGGGAAGCGATCTAATAAATCGCTTATACCTTCGAACCCGACCCATTTGGTCGATCATTAGGATCCGACCAAACACATTAGGTGACCATAGTATATAGGGAATAACCTTCCGAGGTTATACCTTATGGTCGCTTCGTTTAAGTAGTTGTATGATAGGTAGTTTATATGCCTTAGGTAAATTACCAAAATACCCCTTTGATGCCAAAATTCATTTTAAACATATGTAACATAACTTTTGACATCTAAACTGATTTGGTAACAATATTAGATATGTTAAGGCATATTTTACTTGTCATAGGACTAGTTAGGCGTTCCGAACGCGTTTCACGCGAACGACGCGTTAAAGTAGCATAATGCTACCTAAACGGGTCGTAATGGGTCGTAAGCACTTATGTTAGGTTTCATTCAGTATGTAGGCTTTGTTAAACCATATTACACGAGTCTCCATACTCGTTTGGCTTACGAACCCTCATTCTATCCGATCCTCCGATTTAGGTCCGGTTTATTAACATAGTTACCTATATTAGGTGCCGTTTGATTCCGAGATCTCTAGCATTGCTTGCTGGTTATCTTAGGACTTCTGAGCAATCTCAAGTGAGTACATAGACCCCTCTTTTACTGTTTTCCAAACTGTTTTGGGGTGAAACACATGTGCCTACTTGTTACTTTCGTGCTTTCCTGCTTTCCTGCTTTCACATCATATACTTGCTATGTTCATTAGTACATTTATAGTACATGATTTCATTGTGTTCATGCTATGTATGTCCATTGTGTGCATACTTAGTACATTGTTTTACATTACATTTCCTGCTATGTATGTCCATTGTGTGCATACTTAGTACATTGTTTCACATTACATTTCATGCTATGTATGCCCATTGTGTGCATACTTAGTACAGTTGTTTTCATCACATGTTTACATTTTGGTATGACATTTGGGTTGTTTAAAATGGAACAATACATTCATTAACATTAGCTACGCCGTTCGTTAGTAGGTAGTGGTACCATAGGAATTGACAACTCCCGTTCCGGACATCCTGGGTAGGTTTGGATGAAAGGAATGACCGAATTCGATACACATAACTTAGATAAACCTTTAATTTGTTTAAGGGTTTATCGCCACAGTCTCAAGGCTTGGATGTATGCATTTTCACAATACCGCATAAATGTTTGTATCAGTATAGCATGCATTTGTTCCACAAAACATAACTTTGATTTAAACCATGTTTTACTTCAATACCTTGTTTTTGTGCATTTCACATATGGTGTAGTTGATATATTTCACTTACCATACATGATATTTTTGGGTACACATTACATGACCTACAATTAAACATAAACATTTTGACATTGATATACACATTTAGTGGTTTACATTGGACATAGACATTTCGATATGGTTTACACATTAACACATGACAATTCATTTATACATAGACAATTTACATTGGTGGTTGGTTTGAGTAAGTGATTTGAGTAACGAGGCGTGTGTAATATGATACAAGCATGGTGGATACGCCGCTGGTACTTCATATAAATAAGTGTTTGTATGATATTACATGTCGTAGCGTTACTTAAATCATTTCAATATTTGACATATTACGTTTTACATAAACAACTTACTTCACAAGATATTGAGTTACAAAACAACTTATCTTATACAAACTCATTTTTCTTAGTTATTCATTTAACCTTACATTATTCTCTTATTTATACATATCATTGCTTTTTGAATGATTTACAAAACAAAACAACTTACAAGGTTCATGACTGACTTTTGTTAAACAACTTTTTCTAAACTTATAAGTCATGAATCCTATTTTCACAAATCCTATGTATCTCACAGGCATTTTTATGCTGACGTACCTATTTTCACATGTGTTTTCAGGAGCTTTTCCGTAGGATGATGATCGTGACACTAGGGCGGACCTGTGCCTTAGAGAATAAAAATGAAGATAGACTAGTTTAATTATGTTATGAACTCTTTGTTTCCTGTTTAAGACAATGTAACACTCTTGTTTATTAAATAAAATATAACTTTGTATGCCATGGTTGTGAAACAATAATTCTGTTACAACACTCCCCGACGTTTTCCGCCACGTTTTGTATGTTATACGTGGTCGGGGTGTGACATGAAATGTTGACCTTCATGGATGCATCCTCATGATTTCAGCAGATTCAAATGGAGCCTTCTGACCAGGAGGATACTACCTTCATGACACCAACAGGTATTTATTGTTATACGGCTATGCCTTTTGGTTTAAAAAATGCAGGTGCAACATACCAGAGATTGGTAAACATGATGTTCAAAGACAAGCTGGGGGACACCATGGAAGTATACATTGACGATATGGTGGTAAAATCAAAGAAAGCTCAGGATCATCTCCAGGATATTAAAGGAGCATTTGATATCCTGGATCAATATAACATGAAGCTAAATCCTGCTAAGTGTCATTTCGGAGTGGGGGCAGGAAAATTTCTAGGATATATGGTGACCAAAAGAGGAATAGAGGCGAGCCCGGAGCAGATTAAAGCCATCTTGGATATTAAATCACCCTCAAATATGAAGGATGTTCAACGATTAACGGGGCGAGTGGCACCTGTTTTGGTCAAAAATTACCGAAGCAATTTAGTGATCAAATTAGTAATGTGAGGTAGTGTGCTAGAAAGTGTATAAAAAATATACTTGTTGAGTTATTTAGAAAATCAGTATTCAGGATACGGATCAGGATATTGAGCTGTATCTATGATCAAACAATGAGCAAACAATGAGCAAAAAGTAAAGGAAATGACACGAGATGTACGAGGAAAGCCCTTGATCAATTTAGATCGCCGGCATAAAACCTCGGGAGCTGACAATCGCAGCTGCCTTGTTCTTCTTATTGCTTTAAACTTCAGGATACAGTGCAGGATATAGACCAGATCGCTAAGTGTTACAATGCCTTTGTATGTAAGTGAGAATTTGCTCGAGAGCAAGTGTTAGAGTGTAGCGAGTGTGATTGTGATGTCCTATTTGATCTGGTATACCCACCTATTTATAGTAATGAATTACAAACAATAATCCCTACAAATATGGGGTACTCCGAATATTCCATTATGAACGTTATTGACCGAGTAATACGGCTTCAACGTCTTCATTTGAACGACTTGGACCGAGTCTTCCGCGGAATGAGTCTTATGAACGTTGCCAGCTTCCAACCCACGTACCTGCACATAATCCATTAGTAATCCTGAGGATACCGTTCAGGATATTACCAATATCCTGAACCAGCATCCCGGATGTAAACAGATACTACATAACCAAGATACAAACCAAGATATTTTCCAGGATATAGGGGTTCAGAATTTCACCCATAACAATTGTCCCTAAAAATGTTACCGTTTGATATCCTGCACTAACGGTTACATTTTTCACGGTGGCCGAGGTGATTAAGAGATAAGACCATTGATGTGACAGCTTTCAACCACCCGGCCTATATTTACTCATCATGCCCTATATCTTCTCATCCTCTTCTTCTTTTTTAACCACAATCGACAAGAAAAAGGTAATATTCTCTCCCTCATCTTCATATTCATCTTTTATCTTTCTCCGGCGAGAATTCAGGCGACCAAATGCCTAGGCAAACGAGGTCCAGTTCAGGCGACTCGGCTCCCACATTCATCCAACAGAATCTTCTCCAAGAACCGGAGAATGAAACATGCACCTTTGACAGTGCTCATCTGTCGGCCTTGAAATCCTCCGGTATCTTTCCGGAAGGAACTATTTTCCGACCTTTTGATAGAGAAATCCGGTCGGATATGGTTTCCAACGAGTGGATTTGTTTCAATGCTTTCCCCTTCACCTTAGGGTTACGATTCCCCTTTCCGGACTTCATCACCGAGTTTTTTAATATCACCAAAATTTCTTTCAGCCAAACCATGCCAATGCTCTGGCGTGTTTTGTCTGTTCTTGACCAAATCAAGAGAAACCACATACCTGACCTTTCTGTCCACGATCTCCCTTTAGCCTACAAGCTTAGATGCCATGGCTCATCTAGATTCCTATTTTATTCTACCTCTGGTGATCCATTGATACTTCGTGCCACCAGGAACGAGGATGGTTGGCAATCCAAGTTTTTCTTCGTAAAAAGGGATTCAATCCTTGGTGGAACGGATTATCCGATGAGATGGTTAAGAAAGGGTAGGACTTAGGGTTTAAGAATGATCCTGTCTCTTATCCTGTCTCATATCCTCAGCTAATGAATTTTATTTCTTCTGTTTTTGTATGCAGCTGATTTCAGAAAGATTGCACCTCCCCTCGGTGATTCTCAAAAAAGAATAGACGCCATCAGACTCCTTTCAGAGGCAGAGAGAAGCGTCAACCCATCTCCACCAACTCCAAGTCCTCTTTCAAGCGCAAACATGTCTGGTAAGGATCCTGCAAGATATCCTGTACATACGTGTTTTTATTTGATATTTTTAGGAGAGATTTAGAATTTTACTCCCTGTGTGCAGATTCCAGCAAAGTTCCAGTCTATCTAGACCTTGACGAACTCGACAGCTACCCAACTCCAGCCACAGTCAAGAAGGAAACCCCTGCTGCTACCAGCTCCAAGCCACTCCCGGCTCCCAAGGCCAATCCAAGAACTCGAGCTTCCACAGCAAAAAAGAGGAAAGGTCTTGAAGTCACTACTCCAGGTTCAGAAGGGTTCTCTTATGATGAACTCAGTTTCTCTGATTCCTTAGAGCCAATGACATCCTTCCTCAACAAGGTAATATCCTGACGCATATCCTTCATGTATATCCTGCACATATATCCTACACGTATATCCTAACAGGATATCCTGGTAGGATATCTTGGTCAACATATATTCTAACTTATACCTGTAATTGATGTGCAGGGCCTCCAGCATTTACTCCACTTGTACAATGATGCTTGTGGTACTGTGGCACTCCATGAAGCCAGGATCAAACAGCTTGAAAGCACCGTCGCTGACCAAGGTGCCATTGCTGAAGCGAAGACCCGGCACTACGAAAGCCTGCTGAAGAAGGTCACCCAAGATGCCGATCTCAAGGTTGCTACCACCCAAATGGATCACGAGCAGGCCATGGTTTCCTTCCGGGAGGGAATCAAGGCTTCTGCTATCGTCTCCCTGCTACAAGCACGCATCAAGATGGCCTACGAGGCCAAGGAGACAGGCCTTGTGTGTCCATCCTGGCCAGTTGAATCCTGGGTGGCCAAGCTAAAAGAGCTTGGAGGCAAGGCTGTGCCGCTTCCTGCTGAAGCTGGTGAGTCTTCTAAGTCAGCAGAGGTGGTGGTCCAGGCTGGAGACAAGAAGGATGCTGGAGCGGATGCTGGGGTGGATGCTGGTGAGGATACTGCTCAGGATGCTGGTGCTGGGAAATCTGAGAAAGTTGGAGAAGATGCCGCTATGTGAGGGCATTCAGGTGGGCGATGATGGATACACGTGCCAAGGTCGGAGCCCACCTTTTTAAATTTGAATGTTGGTCTGTAATCCCTTAAACAATTTACTTTTCTGCACTTTACTTTTCTGCACCTGAACAATTTACATTTCCTGCATATCTTTTGAACAATACAACAGTTGAAGGTGGATGGGTCTCGGTTTGAGATGAATCCTTCAACTGTTGGGTAAATATGGTAATGAACTATAGTGCTCTTAGTGGATGGGCCTTGTTTTGAGGTGAAACTAAGAGCACATCTTTTGGTATGTTAATAATATAACTACTCTTTTGACTTTATTATTATTGTCATTAACATACAAATTTTACTTGTGAAAATTATTTGGTCTGAACATTCTTAGGAACATATATTATAAATGAATCCTGGAAGATATCCTGAAAGATATCTTGATCAGGATATTGAAATACAACCTATAAATCGTCCAAATAAAAAGGAGAGATCATACCAGAGATTCTTAGAGAATCAATTTCAATCCTCCATTATAAGTTTGTCCCCAGTGCATACTTATAAACTTGGATCCATCCTTTGAATAGTATAATGTATGTCCCTTGTGTTTGCCAAAAACACAAATGTATTTATATTTTAACTCAAATGAATACTGAATACCCCAGGGCAAAACCCATGATATCCTGAAATGAATCCTTAGCATACTTGGGATAAACCCTTAATATCCTGGGGATAAACCCTGATATCTGGGGATAAACCCTAAATTTCATGCGCTACAGGCGAGAGTGTATAAACTCCAATTCTTAGAAAGGTGAAAACCTTTAAACCTTAGAGAGTATGAAAATACTCTTTCGTGAGAGAGGGTGATCAATCCTCATATACCTTCAGGATCCAGGATATAGCCAACAGTAATGAAATTTTCAGCCACTTTTACATGAACTGGTCCCGCTACCTTGAACTATACCTAGATAACTTGCGCTCCAGGCGAGGTGTTTAAACCCAATTCGAAAGAAAGGTGAATACCTTTAAACCTTTGAAGGGAGCAGGATCCCTTAAACGTGAGAGAGGGGGCCAATCCTCTAATCTTTCGACTTATCCTAAGCATATATCCTGGAGCTATATCCTGAAACATATCCTGCAAAACAATTGTAAACTAAGGTGGGTGTTAGCTTGGCTAACACCCCTCCGATGCTTAAGTCAGTATTGGGTTCAAGACAATAAACAAATATATTTAAAAATAGAACACATACCATTCCGAGATAGAAAATAAATTCTACTCTTACTTGAAATAGAGCTTCAAATGTATTGCATTCCAGGATCTTGGCAGCATATCCCCTTCCATATTCCTGAGTCGATATGCTCCTTTCCCTGCTTCTGACTCGACTTCATAAGGTCCTTCCCATTTCAGAGCTAGCTTGCCATCGGCAGGATTAGTGGTATTTTGAAAAGCCTTTCTTAGCACCCAATCACCAACTCGAAATCTTCTAGTCCTTATGTTCTTATTATATACTCTGGATATTCTTTGTTGATATGCTGCTATCCTTAGCCTTGCTGCATCTCTTTTTTCGTCTATAGTATCCAAATCTTGAAATAAGGCTTCAGGATTCTGCTCAGGATCCTGTAGAATTGATCTTGCAGTAGGTATCGTCATTTCTGTTGGAATCACTGCTTCCGCTCCAAATACCAGGGAAAACGGGGTTTGGCCGGTTGCATTCTTTACCGTCGTCCTATCAGCCCACAAAACAAAGGGTAACTCTTCCGCCCATCTTCCTTTTTTGGCTCCAAGCCTCTTCTTTAAGTTATTGACTATTATCTTGTTTGAGGATTCAGCTTGCCCATTCGCTTGAGGATGTACCGGAGTAGATGTGATCATTTTGATTCCCCAACTTTTGCAAAAGTCAGTGGTCCTTTTGCTTATAAACTGGGACCCATTATCACAAATGATCTCAGCTAGTACCCCAAACCTAGTCAGGATATTCCTCTTTATGAAGGATACTACTTCTTGGTCTCTAACTTGAACAAATGCTTCAGCCTCAACCCACTTGGAGAAATAATCCGTCATTGCTAACATAAAGACTTTTCCTCCCGGAGCTTTTGGTAATTTTCCTACTATATCCATCCCCCATTTCATGAATGGCCAAGGGGAAACTACAGGATATAATGGTTCAGCTGGTTGATGTAGTATGTTACTATGTCTTTGACATGCATCACATCTTCGAGCATATTCCGCAGCATCTTTCCTCATCGTTGGCCAATAATATCTTGTCCTTAATACTTTCGAGAACAATGATCTGCCCCCGGTGTGATTACCACAATCCCCTTCATGTATATCCTGAAGTACTTCTTTGGCTTCAGGATCCTCCAAGCACCTCAAGTATGGTCCTGCAAGAGATTTCTTGTATAAAATATTATTTATAATAGTGAATCGTGATACCTTCATCCTAAATGCCTTAGGATTTTCATTTCCAGGGATGTGTCCTTCTTTGAGATATCTCACAATTGGAGCCGTCCAGGATTTAGGATCCTGTTCAGGATATTCCATTTCAGGATCCCGAATACCCACTACTTCTTTATCCTGAGGATTCGTTGCAGGATATAAGACCTGTAATATTGGTATTTGGGTCCCTTCGGGTATCCTGATTGATGATCCCAAATTTGCTAAGGTATCTGCTTCAGCATTATCCTCCCTTGGTACCTGTTCAAGTGTAAAAACATCGAAATATCCTGCTAATTTTTTGAGAATATCAAGATATTCAATCAATTTCTCACCCTTAACTGCATATGATCCATTAAAATGGTTAGTAATTAATAAAGAGTCAACATATACTTGTAAATTTTTGATACCCATGTTCTTAGCCAACTCTAATCCTGCAATTAAAGCCTCATATTCTGCTTCATTATTGGTAGCAGGAAATTCACACCTAATAGCCTGGGGTAATATGTCCCCCTGTGGCGATTTTAGTACTATTCCTAATCCTACTCCTCTTACATTAGATGCACCATCAGTATATAATGTCCAGGATCCTGAGGATTCTCCTAACTGTTGAACTTCCAGGTCTACCTCATCATGAATGTCACTACTAAAATCAGCCACAAAGTCAGCTAAAGCCTGAGACTTTATGGCATTCCTAGGTTCATATACTAAATCATAAGTACTCAACTTTACTGACCACTTGGCCATCCTGCCTGACATCTCTGGTTTCCTAAGCACATTTTTAACAGGATAATTTGTTTTAACATGAATCCTATGTGTCTCAAAGTAGTGTCTAAGTTTCGTTGATGCCATGACTAATGCTAGTATCAATTTTTATAAATGAGAGTACCTAGTCTCAGCATCTAACAAACTTTTACTAACATAATAAACAGGATATTGCTGACCTTCATGGTCTTTTATAAGAACGGCACTTACAGCATTCCCTGATACAGCAAGATATAGGTGTTTTGGTAAAAAATTACCTAAGCAATTTAGTGATCAAATTAGTAATGTGAGGTAGTGTGCTAAAAAGTTTATAAGAAATGTGCTTGTTGAGTTATTTAGGAAATCAGTATTCAGGATACGGCTCAGGATTTGCGATCAAACAGTGAGTAAATAATAAGCAAAAAGTAAAGGAAACGACACGAGATGTACGAGGAAAGCCCTTGATCAATCTAGATCGCCGGCATAAAACCTCGGGAGCTGACAATCGCAGCTGCCTTGTTCTTCTTATTGCTTTAAACTTCAGGATACAGTGCAGGATATCAACCAGATCACTAAGTGTTACAATGAATTCGTGTGAGAGTACAATTTGCGAGAGAGCAAGTGTTGGTGTGTAGTGAGTGTGATTGCAGTGAATTTGTTGTGTCCTATTCGATCTGGTGTTCCTCCTATTTATAGTAACGAAACACAAACAAATATCCCTATAAACATGGGATGCTTCGAATATTCCATCACGAACGTTGTAGACCGAGTAATAAGGCTTCAACGTCTTTCCTTGAACGGTTTGGACCGAGTCTTCCGCAGAACAAGTCTTTGTGAACGTTGCTAGCTTCCAGCCCACGTACCTGCACATAATCCGTTAGTGATCCTGAGGATACCATTCAGGATGTTACCAATACCCTGAATCTGCACCCCGGATATGAACAGATATTATTTAATCAAGATATAAGCCAAGATATTTCTCAGGATATGAGCTCAGAAATTAGCCCACAACAATTGTCCCCAAAAATGTTACCGTTTAGTATCCTCATTACTAACGGTTACATTTTTTACGCAAACCGAGGCAATTAAGAGATAAGACCTGTGATGTGACCGTTTGCAACTACCCAGCCTATATCTACTCATCATGCCCTATATCTTCTCATCCTCATCCCTTTTTTAATCATAATCGACAAGGAAAAGGTACATTTTCTCTCTATCTTTCATATTTATCTTCATCTTTTCTCTCCGGCGAAAAATTCAGGAGATCCAATGCCGCGCCAAACAAGATCTAGTTCAGGTGACTCGGCCCCTGCATTCTACCAACAAAACCTTCTCCAAGAACCGGAGAAGGAAGCATGTACCTTTGATAGTGCCCACCTGTCAGCCTTAAAATCCTCCGGTATCTTCCCGGAAGGAACCGTATTCAGACCGTTTGACCGTGAAATCCGGTCAGATATGGTCTCCAACGAGTGGATATGCTTTAGCGCTTTCCCTTTTACCCTAGGGCTACGATTCCCCTTTCCGGACTTCATCACCGAATTCTTTAAGATCACAAAAATCTCTTTTAGCCAAACAATGCCAATGCTCTGGCGTGTTTTATCCGTTCTTGATCAGATCAAGAGAAACCACATTCCTGATCTTTCCATCCATGATCTCCCCCTGGCTTACAAGCTTAGATGCCACGGATCATGTAGATTTCTGTTTTATTCTACTTCCGGTGACCCATTGATACTTCGTGCCACCAGGAACGAGGATGGTTGGCAATCCAAGTTTTTCTTTGTAAAAAGGGACTCAATCCCTGGTGGGACGGAATATCCGGTACAATGGTTGAGAAAGGGTAGGATTTAGGGTTTAAGAATGATCCTGTTGCTTATCCTGTTCCATATCCTGAACTAATTTATCTTCTCTATTGTGCAGCTGATTTCAGGAAGATTGCTCCTCCTCTTGCTAATTCCCAAGAAAGAATAGACGCCATTAGACTTCTCCCAGAAGCAGAAAGAAGTTTCAACCCTTCTCCACCAACTCCAAGTCCTCTTTCAAGTGCCAACATGTCTGGTAAGGATCCTGCAAGATATCCTGCACACATATGCTTCTTATCTGTTATTTATAGGAGGGATATAGAATTTACTCCCTGTGTGCAGATTCCAGCAAAGTCCCAGTCTATCTTGACCTGGATGAACTTGACAGCTATCCAACTCCAGCCATAGTTAAGAAGGAGACTCCTGCTACCACCAGCTCTAAGCCACTCCCGGCTCCCAAAGCCAATCCAAGAACCCGTGCTTCCGCAGCGAAAAAGAGAAAGGGCCTTGAGGTCAGCACTCCAGGCTCAGAAGGGTTCTCCTATGATGAACTCAGCTTCTCCGACTCCTTAGAGCCAATGACATCCTTCCTCAACAAGGTAATATCCTGACGCATATCCTTCATGTATATCCTGCACATATATCCTGCACGTATATCCTAACAGGATATCCTGGTAGGATGTCTTAGTCAGCATACATTCTAACCTCATACCTGTGATCAATGTACAGGGCCTCCAGCATTTGCTCCACTTGTACAATGACGCTTGTGGTACTGTGGCACTTCATGAAGCCAGGATCAAGCAGCTCGAGAGCACCGTTGCTGACCAAGGTGCTATTGCCGAAGCAAAGAGCCGGCACTATAAAAGCTTGCTAAAGAAGGTCACCCAAGATGCTGAGGTCAAATTTGCCAGCGTTCAAATGGACCATGATCAGGCCTTGATCAGCTTTCGAGAGGGAATCAAGGCTTCTGCTATCGTCTCCCTGCTACAAGCACGCATCAAAATGGCCTATGAGGCCAAGGAGACCGGCCTTGTTTGTCCATCTTGGCCAGTCGAATCCTGGGTGGCTAAATTGAAGGAGCTCGGAGGCAAAGCTGTGCCACTTCCTGCTGAAGCCGGCGAGTCTTCCAAGTCAACGGAGGCGGTGGTCCAAGCTGGAGAGAAGAAGGATGCTGGAGGTGATGCTGAAATGGACATTGGTCAGGATGCTGCGCAGGATGCTGGTCAAGATGCTGGAGCGGAGAAGTCTGAGAAGGTTGGAGGTGATGCCGCTATGTGAGGGCACCTAGGTGGGCAATGACGGATATACGTGCCAAGGCCAGAGCCCACCTTTTTGAATTTGAATGTTGGTTTGCAGTTCCACAAACAATTTACTTTTCTGCATTTTACTTTTCCGTACCTGAACAATTTATATTTCCTGCATGCTTTTTGAACAATACAACAGTTGAAGGTGGATGGGTCTCGGTTTGAGATGAAGCCCTCAACTGTTGGGTAAATATGGTTATGAACTACTAGTGTTCTTAGTGGTGAAACTAAGAGCACATCTTTTGGTATGTTAATAATATAACTACTTTCTTGACTTTATTGTTATTGTCACACAAATTTTACTTGTGAAAACCGTCTGGTTTGAACATTCTTAGGAACACATATCATAAATGTATCCTGGGAGATATCCTGAAAGATATCTTAAAAGGGATATTGAAATATAATCTATAAGTTGTCCAAACAAAAAGGAGAGATCATACCAGAGATTCTTAGAGAATCAGTTCCAATCCTTTATCATAAATTTGTCCCCAGTGCATACTTATAAACTTGGATCCATCCTTTGAATTAGAATAATGTGTGTCCCCTGCGTTTGACAAAGACACAAATGTATTTACCTTTTGACTCGAATGAATTCCGAATGCCCAAGGGCAGAACCCCTGATATCCTGAAAAGAATCCTTAGCATATCGGGGATAAACCCTCATATCTGGGGATAAACCCTGAATTTCATGCGCTACAGGCGAGAGTGTATAAACTCCTACACTTAGAAAGGTGAAAACCTTTAAACCTTTGAGAGTATGAAAATACTCTTTCGTGAGAGAGGGTGATCAATCCTCATATACCTTTAGAATCCAGGATATAGCCAACAGTAACGAAATTGTCAGCCACTTTTACATGAACTGGTCCCGCTACCTTGAACTACACCTAGATAACTTGCGCTCCAGGCGAGGTGTTTAAACCCAATTCGAAAGAAAGGTGAATACCTTTAAACCTTTGAAGGGATCAGGATCCCTTAAACGTGAGAGAGGGGGCCAATCCTCTAATCTTTCGACTTATCCTGAGTATATATCCTGGAGCTATATCCTGAAACATATCCTGCAAAACAATTCTAAACTAAGGTGGGTGTTAGCTTGGCTAACACCCCTCCGATGCTTAAGTCAGTATTGGGTTCAAGATAATAAACAAATATATTTTAAAGAGCTAGAACACATACCATTCCGAGATAGAAAATAAATTCTACTCTTACTTGAAATAGAGCTTCAAATGTATTGCATTCCAGGATCTTGGTAGCATATCTCCTTCCACATTCCTGAGTCGATATGCTCCTTTCCCTGCTTCTGACTCGACTTCATAAGGTCCTTTCCATTTCGGAGCTAGCTTGCCATCGGCAGGATTAGTGGTATTTTGAAAAGCCTTTCTCAGCACCCAATCACCAACTCGAAATCTTCTAGTCCTTATGTTCTTATTATATGCTCTGGATATTCTTTGTTGATATGCTGCTATCCTCAGCCTTGCTGCATCTCTTTTTTCATCTATAGTGTCCAAATCCTGACATAAGACTTCAGGATTCTGTTCAGGATCCTGTAGCATAGATCTTGCAGTAGGTATCGTCATTTCTGTTGGAATCATCGCCTCTGCTCCAAATACCAAGGAAAACGGGGTTTGGCCAGTTGCATTCTTCACCGTTGTCCTATCAGCCCACAAAACAAAGGGTAACTCTTCCGCCCATCTTCCTTTTTTGGCTCCAAGTCTCTTCTTTAAGTTATTGACTATTATCTTGTTCGAGGATTCGGCTTGTCCGTTCGCTTGAGGATGTACCGGAGTAGATGTGATCATTTTGATTCCCCAACTCTTGCAAAAGTCAGTAGTCCTTTTGCTTATAAACTGGGACCCATTATCACAAATGATCTCAGCTGGTACTCCAAACCTAGTCAGGATATTCCTCTTTATGAAGGATACTACTTCTTGGTCTCTTACTTGAACGAATGCTTCAGCCTCGACCCATTTAGAGAAATAATCCGTCATTGCTAACATAAATACTTTTCCTCCCGGAGCTTTTGGTAACTTCCCTACTATATCCATCCCCCACTTCATGAATGGCCAAGGGGAAACTACAGGATATAGTGGTTCAGCTGGTTGATGTAGTATGTTACTATGCCTTTGACATGCATCACATCTTCGAGCATATTCTGCAGCATCTTTTCTCATTGTTGGCCAAAAGTATCCTGTCCTCAATACTTTCAAGAATAACGATCTGCCCCCAGTGTGATTACCACAGTCCCCTTCATGTATATCCTGAAGTACTTCTTTGGCTTCATGATCCTCCAAGTACCTTAAATATGGTCCTGCAAGAGATTTCTTGTATAGAATATTATTTATAATAGTGAATCGTGATACCTTCATCCTAAATGCCTTAGGATTTTCATTTTCGGGGATGTGTCCATCTTTAAGATATTTCATAATTGGAGTTGTCCAGGATTTAGGATCCTGTTCAGGATATTCCACTCCAGGATCCCGAATATCCGCTACTTCTTTACCCTGAGGATTAGTTGCAGGATATAAGACATGTATTATTGGTACTTGGGTCCCTTCCGGTATCCTGATTGATGATCCCAGATTTGCTAAGGCATCCGCTTCAGCATTATCCTCTCTTGGTACCTGTTCAAGTGTAAAAACATCGAAATATCCTGCTAATTTTTTGAGAATATCAAGATATTCAGTCAATTTCTCACCCTTAACTGCATATGATCCATTAAAATGGTTAGTAATTAACAAAGAGTCAACATATGCTTGTAAATTTTTTATACTCATACTCTTAGCCAATTCTAATCCTGCAATTAAAGCTTCATATTCTGCCTCATTATTGGTAGCAGGAAATTCACACCTAATAGCCTGGGGTAATATGTCCCCCTGTGGCGATTTTAGTAGTATTCCCAATCCTACTCCTCTTATATTAGATGCACCATCAGTATATAATGTCCAGGATCCTGAGGATTCTCCTAACTGTTGAACTTCTAGGTCTACCTCATCCTGAATGTCACTACTAAAATCAGCCACAAAGTCAGCTAAAGCCTGAGACTTTATGGCATTCCTAGGTTCATATACTAAATCATAGGCACTTAACTTTACCGACCACTTAGCCATCCTGCCTGACATCTCTGGTTTTCTAAGCACATTCTTGACAGGATAATTTGTTTTAACATGAATCCTATGTGTCTCAAAGTAATGTCTAAGTTTCGTTGATGCCATGACTAATGCTAGTATTAATTTTTCTAAGTGAGAATACCTAGTTTCAGCATCTAACAAACTTTTGCTAACATAATAAACAGGATATTGCTGACCTTCATGGTCTTTTATAAGAACGGCACTTACAGCATTCCCTGATACAGCAAGGTACAGGGATAGTGGTTCACCATTTTCGGGTTTCATCAGTAGAGGTGCGGTTGAGAGGTATCGCTTCAAATCCTGTAGGGCTGCTTCGTGCTTCTCACCCAACTCGAATTTTTTGTTCTTCTTCAGGATATCATAAAAATCTTTGCATTTCTCTGAGGATCTTGAGATAAATCTGTTTAATGCTGCCACTCGCCCCGTTAATCGTTGAACATCTTTCATATTTGAGGGTGATTTAATATCCAAGATGGCTTTAATCTGCTCCGGGCTTGCTTCTATTCCTCTTTTGGTCACCATATATCCTAGAAATTTTCCTGCCCCCACTCCAAAATGGCACTTAGCAGGATTCAGCTTCATATTATACTGATCCAGGATATCAAACGCTCCTTTAATATCCTGGAGGTGATCCTGAGCTCTCTTTGACTTTACTACCAAATCGTCAATGTACACTTCCATGGTGTCCCCCAGTTTGTCTTTGAACATCATGTTTACCAATCTTTGGTATGTTGCACCTGCATTTTTTAAACCAAAAGGCATAGCTGTATAACAATAAATACCTGTTGGTGTCATGAAGGCAGTATCCTCCTGGTCAGAAGGCTCCATTTGGATCTGTTGAAATCCTGAGGATGCATCCATGAAAGTCAGCATTTCATGCCCGGCAGTAGCATCTACCATTGCATCAATGTGGGGGAGAGGAAATGGGTCTTTAGGACAAGCTTTATTCAAGTCTGTGTAATCCACACAGACTCTCCATTTTCCGTTCTTCTTCTGTACCACTACCACGTTTGCTAGCCACCTTGGGAATTTGACTTCTCTAATCATTTTGGACTTCAACAATCTTTCAACTTCTTCTTGGATAATTGTATTGCGTTCAGGAGCAAACTTCCTTCTCTTTTGTTGCACTGGCTTGAATGATTTATCAATTCCAAGCTTGTGAGTGATAATATCTTTGGATATGCCTGTCATATCCTCATGCTTCCATGCAAACGTTGACATCCTGCATTTTAAAAAGTTAATTAATTGTTCTTCAATATCCTGAGGGATATTGGTTCCCACGAGCACCGAAATATCGGGATTATCCTGGTCCAGGGCAATTTTCTTCACATCCTGCTACGGATCCTCCACGATATCCTGGGCCCGCGTCTTTAATTGCTATGCTGCACTAGGTTTGGTTGAGGATTTCATCGAGGATGAGTAGCATTCTTTTGCCTCCTGCTGATCACTATCAACTTTAACAACTCCCCAAGGGGTAGGTATCTTGATGCATTGGTGATATGTTGATGGCACGGCCTTCATATCGTGAATCCACGGTCTTCCTAATATAATGTTATAGCAGGATAGAGAGTCCATTACACAGAAACGTTGTATCGAGTTGACTCCTTCAACGTACACCGGCAACTTTATCTCTCCCACTGTGTTTCTGGCCTCTCCACTGAACCCAACAAGCACGGTGGACTTCGAGGTGATATCCATTGGAGATACATTCATTCTTTTAAGCGTCTCTAGTTGGATTATGTTGACGGAGCTGCCATTATCAACCAATATCCTGCGTACAAAATGGTTAGCCACATATAACGTTATTACCAGAGCATCATGGTGAGGATCCTGGACAGTATCCCTGTCATCAGCATCAAATGTGATCACTTTGTCGGTTGTGAGTGTAGTCATCCTGACAGGTTTGTCTCCCCTTTCGGCCTTAGCTTCTTTTGCATGTCTCTTTGCTGCCGAATACGAAGTCCCACAAATGTCGGATCCTCCCGAAATGAAGTTGATTATCTTGGCATCCGCGGGAGGTGAGGCTGCTCGCTCAGGATCCTTCTCAGTATCCTGACCCTTATTCTTCTTCCTTCCTAAGAGATCTTTCAAATATCCCTTGCTTAGAAGATAGCTTATCTCTTTCCTCAAAGCAATGCAATCCTCGGTCATATGTCCGAAATCTTCGTGGAAAGCACACCATTTTGATTTGTCTTTCCAATCCGCCTTTTGTTGATTCTTTCGAGGCCATCTTGCCTTGTCCCCTAGACCCTGCATGGCATACATCAATTCAGGAATGTTAACAGAAAAGCAATATTCAGATAATTCAGGATACTCTTCAGGATCCTCATCTTCGACAGCATTCACTCTCTTGTTCTCATTTCTGCCATATGGCTTAGGCCGATACGACTTGAATGAGGATTCCGACTTCCTGTTAGTTGACTCATAAGTGTTGGATGAGTTCATCCTTTCTTGCATCTTTCTGTCATCTTCCAACCGAATGTATCTTAGGGCCCTGTTCCGAGCTTCATCCAGGTTCCTGCATGGGTTCATTACAAGGTCTTGGTAAAATTGAGAATCCTTTTGCAACCCCATCTTGAAAGCTTGCACAGCTGTTGCAACATCAAGATGAGGAATGTCTAGTGATTCCCGGCTAAACTTGTTCACATAATCCCTAAGGGATTCCTGAGGCCCTTGTGTTATCCTGTAGAGATCACTTGTTAATTTTTCAAAGCTCCTACTACAAGAAAACTGACTATTAAATAAATTTACTAAATGAGCAAAAGATGTAATTGAATGTGGAGGAACATTCAAGAGCCACTTCAAAGCTGATCCTGTCAAGGTTGAACCAAAACCCTTGCACAAGCATGCTTCTTTGAGATCCGGAGGGATAGGGTTGATCTCCATCCTCTCCCTATACTGAGCAATATGCTCCTCAGGATCCGTCGTTCCGTCGTAAAGCTTCATGTTGGGGGTTTGGAACCTCTTTGGAATTTCAGCATCACAGATAGGATATGCAAAGCGAGATATCTTATGACTGTCTTGAGACACTTCCGGGATCGGCTGGACCACCCCGGGTACACTTGATATCATGTCCTTCAACTTCTGAAGTTCCCTAGTAAGTGCTGATGTCACACCTGTATCCTGCAAGGATCCACCATTGTTAGTATTATGAGTATTATTATTATTTGACACGTTACCCGTTGGAGGATTTTGCCCATATCCTGAAGCATATCCTGAGCTCCTTATGGTCGATATCCTGACCGAGGAGGGTATTTCAGGGGTATGATTCTGAGGAAGGCTGGGCACAATATTTCCCCGGTTATCCTCAGTATACACAGCTGAACTGAAATTCAAAGTTCTGGGTTGTAATGGAGTGACAATATCCTCAGCGGATCTGCTCGAGCCAGACTTCAGGAGTTGTATTTCCCTTAAGAGCATTTGGTTCGTTTCCTGCTGCTGCCTCATTTGTTCCTGTACACTTCCAAACAAGGTTAAAATTTCGTCGTTAGATGCTAAAACAGGGGCAGATTCCTGAACACTGCGGGTAGGGATAATATCCTGAGGTCGTGTAGAGGCTGGCATTCTTGGAGGAGGTGGTGGAAGCACCGAACCTGTAGTAACAGAAGTCGAAGCAGACATGGTAGAGGAACTCATGTTTGATCGTGAGGCCATTGTGGACAATGTAGCAAAAAGTTTTGAAAATAAAAAACCGATTAGCGATTTGACAAAAATTTTTAGTAAAGAGAGCACCACTTGCCCCACGGTGGGCGCCAAATTGTTTTGGTCAAAAATTACCTAAGCAATTTAGTGATCAAATTAGTAATGTGAGGTAGTGTGCTAAAAAGTTTATAAGAAATGTGCTTGTTGAGTTATTTAGGAAATCAGTATTCAGGATACGGCTCAGGATATTGAGCTGTATCTGCGATCAAACAGTGAGTAAATAATAAGCAAAAAGTAAAGGAAACGACACGAGATGTACGAGGAAAGCCCTTGATCAATCTAGATCGCCGGCATAAAACCTCGGGAGCTGACAATCGCAGCTGCCTTGTTCTTCTTATTGCTTTAAACTTCAGGATACAGTGCAGGATATCAACCAGATCACTAAGTGTTACAATGAATTCGTGTGAGAGTACAATTTGCGAGAGAGCAAGTGTTGGTGTGTAGTGAGTGTGATTGCAGTGAATTTGTTGTGTCCTATTCGATCTGGTGTTCCTCCTATTTATAGTAACGAAACACAAACAAATATCCCTATAAACATGGGATGCTTCGAATATTCCATCACGAACGTTGTAGACCGAGTAATAAGGCTTCAACGTCTTTCCTTGAACGGTTTGGACCGAGTCTTCCGCAGAACAAGTCTTTGTGAACGTTGCTAGCTTCCAGCCCACGTACCTGCACATAATCCGTTAGTGATCCTGAGGATACCATTCAGGATGTTACCAATACCCTGAATCTGCACCCCGGATATGAACAGATATTATTTAATCAAGATATAAGCCAAGATATTTCTCAGGATATGAGCTCAGAAATTAGCCCACAACAATAGGGATAGTGGTTCACCGTTTTCAGGCTTCATCAATAAAGGTGCGGTTGAGAGATATCGTTTCAAATCCTGCAAGGCTGCTTCATGCTTCTCCCCCCATTCGAATCTTTTGTTCTTCTTCAGGATATCATAAAAATCTCTACATTTTTCTGAAGATCTTGAGATAAATCTATTCAATGCTGCCACTCGCCCTGTTAATCGTTGAACATCCTTCATATTTGAGGGTGATTTAATATCCAGGATAGCTTTAATCTGCTCTGGGCTTGCTTCTATCCCCCTTTTGGTCACCATATATCCTAGGAATTTTCCTACCCCCACTCCAAAATGGCACTTAGCAGGATTCAGCTTCATGTTATACTGATCCAGGATATCAAACGCTCCTTTAATATCCTGGAGGTGATCCTGAGCTTTCTTTGATTTTACCACCATATCGTCGATGTACACCTCCATGGTGTCCTCCAGTTTGTCTTTGAACATCATGTTTACCAATCTTTGGTATGTTGCGCCTGCATTTTTCAAACCGAAGGGCATAGCTGTATAACAATAAATACCTGTTGGTGTCATGAAGGCAGTATCCTCCTGGTCAGAAGGTTCCATTTGAATCTGTTGAAATCCTGAGGATGCGTCCATGAAGGTCAGCATCTCATGTCCGGCAGTGGCATCTACCATTGCATCAATGTGGGGAAGAGGAAACGGATCTTTAGGACAAGCTTTGTTCAAGTCTGTGTAGTCTACACAAACTCTCCATTTCCCATTTTTCTTCTGTACCACAACCACGTTTGCTAGCCACCTTGGGAACTTAACTTCTCTGATCATCCTGGACTTCAATAATCTCTCAACTTCCTCTTGGATAATTGTATTCCGCTCAGGAGCAAACTTCCTTCTTTTTTGCTGAACAGGCTTGAATGATTTATCAATTCCAAGCTTGTGAGTGATAATGTCTTTGGGTATGCCTGTCATATCCTCATGCTTCCATGCAAACGTTGACATCCTGCATTTCAAAAAGTTAACTAATTGTTCCTCAATATCCTGAGGGATATTGGTCCCTACGAGCACCGAAATATCGGGATTATCCTGATCCAGGATAATTTTCTTGACATCCTGCTCCGGATCCTCCACGATATCCTGGGCCCGCGTCTTTAATTGCTATGCTGCACTAGGTTTGGTTGAGGATTTCATCGAGGATGAGTAGCATTCTTTCGCCTCCTGTTGATCACTATCAACTTTGACAACTCCCCAAGGGGTAGGTATCTTGATGCATTGGTGATATGTTGATGGCACAGCCTTCATATCGTGAATCCACGGTCTTCCCAGTATGATGTTATAGCAGGATAGAGAATCCATCACACAGAAATGTTGTATTGAGTTGACTCCTTCAACGTATACTGGCAACTTTATCTCTCCCACTGTGTTGCTAGCCTCTCCACTGAACCCAACAAGCACGGTAGACTTTGAAGTGATATCCGTTAGAGATACGTTCATTCTCATTAGAGTCTCTAGTTGGATTATGTTGACGGAGCTGCCATTATCAACCAATATCCTGCGTACAAAATGGTTAGCCACATATAACGTTATTACCAGAGCATCATGGTGAGGATCCTGGACAGTATCCCTGTCATCAGCGTCAAAAGTGATCACTTTGTCAGTTGTGAGGGTAGTCATCCTGACGGGTTTGTCTCCCCTTTCGGCCTTAGCTTCCTTTGCATGTCTCTTCGCCGCCGAATACGAAGTCCCACAGATGTCGGATCCTCCCGAAATGAAGTTGATTATTTTGGCATCCGCAGGAGGTGATGCTGCTCGATCAGGATCCTTCTCGGTATCCTGACCCTTATTCTTCTTTCTTCCTAAGAGATCTTTCAAATATCCCTTGCTTAGAAGATAGCTTATTTCTTTCCTTAGAGCGATGCAATCCTCAGTCATATGTCCGAAATCTTCGTGGAAAGCACACCATTTTGATTTGTCTTTCCAATCGGCTTTTTGTTGATTCTTTCGAGGCCATCTAGCCTTGTCCCCTAGACCCTGCATGGCATACATCAATTCAGGAATGTTAACGGAAAAGCAATATTCAGATAATTCAGGATACTCTTCAGGATCATCATCTTCGACAGCATTCACTCTCTTGTTTTCATTTCTACCATATGGCTTAGGCCGATATGACTTGAATGAGGATTCTGACTTCCTGTTAGTTGACTCATAAGTGTTAGATGAGTTCATCCTTTCTTGCATCTTTCTGTCATCCTCCAACCGAATATATCTTAGGGCCCTGTTCCGAGCTTCATCCAAGTTCCTGCATGGGTTCATTACAAGGTCTTGATAAAATTGAGAATCTTTTTGCAGCCCCATCTTGAAAGCTTGCACAGCTGTTGCAACATCAAGATGAGGAATGTCTAGTGATTCCCGGCTAAACTTGTTCACATAATCCCTAAGGGATTCCTGAGGCCCCTGTGTTATCCTGTAGAGATCACTTGTCAATTTTTCAAAGCTTCTACTACAAGAAAACTGACTATTAAATAAATTTACTAAGTGAGCAAAAGATGTAATCGAATGCGGAGGAACATTCAAGAGCCATTTCAAGGCTGATCCTGTTAAGGTGGAACCAAAACCCTTGCACAAGCATGCTTCCTTAAGATCCGGAGGAATAGGGTTAATCTCCATTATTTCCCTATACTGAGCAATATGCTCCTCAGGATCCGTAGTTCCATCGTAAAGCTTCATGTTGGGGGTTTGAAATCTCTTTGGGATCTCAGCATCACAAATAGGATATGCGAAGCGAGATATCTTGTGGCTGTCTTGAGACACTTCCGGAATCGGCTGGACCACTCCAGGTACACTAGATATCATGTCCTTCAACTTCTGAAGTTCCCTAGTGAGTGCTGATGTTACACCTGTATCCTGCAAAGATCCAGTATTATTAGTAGCATGAGTATTATTATTATTTGACACGTTACCCGTTGGAGGGTTTTGCCCATATCCTGAAGCATATCCTGAGCTCCTTATGGTCGACATCCTGACCGAGGAGGGTATTTCAGGAGTATGATTCTGAGGAAGGCTGGGCACAATATTCCCCCTGTTATCCTCAGTATACACAGCTGAACCGAAGTTCAACGTTCTGGGGTGTAACGGAGTGACAATATCCTCAGCAGATCTGCTCGAGCCGGACTTCAGGAGTTGTATTTCCCTTAAAAGCATTTGGTTTGTTTCCTGTTGCTGCCTCATTTGTTCCTGCACACTTCCAAATAAGGTTAAAATTTCATCGTTAGAAGCTAAAACAGGAGCAGATTCCTGAACACTGCGGGTAGGGATTATATCCTGAGGTCGTGTAGAGGCTGGCATCCTTGGAGGAGGTGGTAGAAGCACCGGACCGGTAGTAGCAGAAGTCATAGCAGACACAGTAGAGGAACTCATGTTTGATCTCGAGGCCATTATGGACAATGTGGCAAAAAGTTTTGAAAATAGAAAACCGATTAGCGATTTAACAAAAAATTTTAGTAAAGAGAGCACCACTTGCCCCACGGTGGGCGCCAAATTGTTTTGGTCAAAAATTACCGAAGCAATTTAGTGATCAAATTAGTAATGTGAGGTAGTGTGCTAGAAAGTGTATAAAAAATATACTTGTTGAGTTATTTAGAAAATCAGTATTCAGGATACGGCTCAGGATATTGAGCTGTATCTATGATCAAACAATGAGCAAACAATGAGCAAAAAGTAAAGGAAATGACACGAGATGTACGAGGAAAGCCCTTGATCAATTTAGATCGCCGGCATAAAACCTCGGGAGCTGACAATCGCAGCTGCCTTGTTCTTCTTATTGCTTTAAACTTCAGGATACAGTGCAGGATATAGACCAGATCGCTAAGTGTTACAATGCCTTTGTATGTAAGTGAGAATTTGCTCGAGAGCAAGTGTTAGAGTGTAGCGAGTGTGATTGTGATGTCCTATTTGATCTGGTATACCCACCTATTTATAGTAATGAATTACAAACAATAATCCCTACAAATATGGGGTACTCCGAATATTCCATTATGAACGTTATTGACCGAGTAATACGGCTTCAACGTCTTCATTTGAACGACTTGGACCGAGTCTTCCGCGGAATGAGTCTTATGAACGTTGCCAACTTCCAACCCACGTACCTGCACATAATCCATTAGTAATCCTGAGGATACCGTTCAGGATATTACCAATATCCTGAACCAGCATCCCGGATGTAAACAGATACTACATAACCAAGATACAAACCAAGATATTTTCCAGGATATAGGGGTTCAGAATTTCACCCATAACAGCAGCATTAAACAGATTTATTTCAAGATCCTCAGAAAAATGCAAAGAGTTTTATGATATCCTGAAGAAGAATAAGAAATTCGAATGGGGAGAGAAGCATGAAGCAGCTCTGCAGGATTTGAAGAAATATCTCTCAACTGCACCTCTACTGATGAAACCTGAGAATGGTGAACCACTATCCCTATACCTCGCAGTATCAGGGAATGCTGTAAGTGCCATCCTTATAAAGGATCATGAAGGTCAGCAATATCCTGTTTATTATGTTAGTAAAAGTTTGTTAAATGCTGAAACTAGATATTCTCATTTAGAAAAATTGATACTAGCATTAGTTATGGCATCAACGAAGCTTAGACATTACTTTGAGACACATAGGATTCATGTTAAAACAAATTATCCTGTCAAAAATGTGCTTAGGAAACCAGAGATGTCAGGCAGGATGGCCAAGTGGTCAGTAAAATTGAGTGCTTATGATTTAGTATATGAACCTAGAAATGCCATAAAGTCTCAGGCTTTAGCTGACTTTGTGGCTGATTTCAGTAGTGACATCCAGGATGAGGTAGACCTAGAAGTCCAACAGTTAGGAGAATCCTCAGGATCCTGGACGTTATATATTGATGGTGCATCTAATGTACGAGGAGTAGGATTGGGAATACTACTAAAATCGCCACAGGGGGACATATTACCCCAGGCTATTAGGTGTGAATTCCCTGCTACTAATAATGAAGCAGAGTATGAGGCTTTAATTGCAGGATTAGAGTTGGCTAAGAATATGAATATCAAGGATTTGCAAGTATATGTTGACTCCTTGTTAATTACTAACCATTTTAATGGATCCTATGCAGTTAAGGGTGAGAAATTAATCGAATACCTCGATATTCTCAAAAAATTAGCAGGATATTTCGATGTTTTTACACTTGAACAGGTACCAAGGGAGGATAATGCTGAAGCAGATGCCTTAACAAATCTGGGATCATCAATCAGGATACCAGAAGGGACCCAAATACCAATATTACATATCTTGTATCCTGCGACGAATCCTCAGGATAAAGAAGTAGCGGGTATTCAGGATCCTGGAGCAGACTATCCTGAAAAGGATCCTAAATCCTGGACGGCTCCAATCGTGAGATATCTCAAGGAAGGACACATCCCCGAATATGAAAATCCTAAGGCATTTAGGATGAAGGTATCACGGTTCACTATTATAAATAATGTTTTATACAAGAAATCTCTTGCAGGACCCTATTTGAGGTGCTTGGAGGATCCTGAAGCCAAAGAAGTACTTCAGGATATACATGAAGGGGATTGTGGTAACCACACTGGGGGCAGATCATTATTCTCGAAAGTATTAAGGACAGGATATTATTGGCCAACGATGAGGAAAGATGCTGCAGAATATGCTCGAGGGTGTGATGCATGTCAAAGGCATAGTAACATACTACATCAACCAGCTGAACCGCTATATCCTGTAACTTCCCCTTGGCCATTCATGAAATGGGGGATGGATATAGTAGGGAAGTTACCAAAAGCTCCAGGAGGAAAAGTCTTTATGCTAGCAATGACGGATTATTTCTCTAAGTGGGTTGAAGCTGAAGCATTTGTTCAAGTTAGAGACCAAGAAGTAGTATCCTTCATAAAGAGGAATATCCTGACTAGGTTTGGGGTACCAGCTGAAATCATTTGTGATAATGGGTCCCAGTTTATAAGCAAGAGGACTACTGACTTTTGCAAAAGTTGGGGAATCAAAATGGTCACGTCTACTCCGGTACATCCTCAAGCGAATGGACAAGCTGAATCCTCAAACAAGATAATTGTCAATAACCTGAAGAAGAGACTTGGAGCTAAAAAAGGAAGATGGGCAGAAGAATTACCCTTGTTTTGTGGGCTGATAGGACAACGGTAAAGAATGCAACCGGCCAAACCCCATTTTCCTTGGTATTTGGAGCAGAAGCAGTGATTCCAACGGAAATGGCGATACCTACTGCAAGATCTATCTTACAGGATCCTGAACAGAATCCTGAAGCCTTATGTCAAGATTTGGATACTATAGATGAAAAAAGAGATGCAGCAAGGCTAAGGATGGCAGCATATCAACAAAGAATATCCAGAGCATATAACAAGAATATAAGGACTAGGAGATTTCGAGTTGGTGATTGGGTGCTAAGAAAGGCTTTTCAAAATACCACTAATTCTGCCGATGGCAAGCTAGCTCCAAAATGGGAAGGACCATATGAGGTTGAGTCAGAAGCAGGGAAAGGAGCATATCGACTCAAGAATATGGAAGGGGATATGCTACCGAGGTCCTGGAATGCAATACACTTAAAGCTCTATTTCAAGTAAGAATAGAATTTAATTTCTATCTCAGAATGGTATGTATTCTATATCTTTTAAATATATTTGTTTATTATCTTGAACCCAATACTGACTTAAGCATCGGAGGGGTGTTAGCCAAGCTAACACCCACCTTAGTTTACAGTTGTTTTGCAGCATATGTTTCAGGATATAGCTCCAGGATATGCACTCAGGATAACCCGAAAGATTAGAGGATTGGCCCCCTCTCTCACGTTTAAGGGATCCTGATCCCTTCAAAGGTTTAAAGGTATTCACCTTTCTTTCGAATTGGGTTTAAACACCTCGCCTGGAGCGCAAGTTATCTAGGTATAGTTCAAGGTAGCGGGACCAGTTCATGTAAAAGTGGCTGACAATTTCGTTACTGTTGGCTATATCCTTGATCCTGAAGGTATATGAGGATTGATCACCCTCTCTCACGAAAGGGTATTTTCATGCTCTCTAAGGTTTAAAGGTTTTCACCTTTCTAAGATTTGGAGTTTGTACACTCTCGCCTGTAGCGCATGAAACTCAGGGTTTATCCCCAGGATATCAGGGTTTATCCCCAGGATATCAGGGTTTATCCCCAGTATGCTGAGGATTCATTCCAGGATATCAAGGGTTTTGCCTCGGGGTATTCGGAAATTAGTCAACCCAAAGTGTGAATACATTTGCATTTCTGTGTCGTACACAGGGAACATACATTATACTATTCAAAGGATGGATCCAAGTTTGTAAGTATGCACTGGGGACATTCCTAAGGTGGAAGATTGGAATGGACTCTCTAAGAGTCTTTGGTATGATCTTTCCTTTTTTCGAATGACTTAAGTTTTCTAAGTTATATGACAATATCCCGACCAGGATATCTTTTAGGATACTTGTCAGGATATTTTCAGAATGTATTCCCATAATATTCCCAAGAATGTTCAAACGAAACAGTTTTCATAAGTAAAATTTATGCATTAATAACAACAATAATAAAGTCAAAAGAGAAGTTATATTATTAACATACCAAAAGATGTGCTCTTAGTTTCACCTCAAAACAAGGCCCATCCACTAAGAGCACTAATAGTTCCTTACCATATTTACCCAACAGTTGAAGGTTTCATCTCAAACCGAGACCCATCCACCTCCAACTGTTGTATTGTTCAAAAAGCATGCAGGAAATGTAAATTGTTCAGGTGCAGAAAAGTAAAGTGCGGAAAAAGTAAATTGTTTTGGGGATTACAAAGCAACATTCAAATTCAAAAAGGTGGGCTCCGGCCTTGGCACGTATATCCATCATTGCCCACCTGAATGCCCTCACACAGCGGCATCTTCTCCAACCTTCTCTGCCTTCCCAGCTTCAGCAAACTGAGCAGCATCCTCACCAGCATCTGTCCCAGCATCCTCACCAGCATCCTTCTTATCTCCAGCCTTGTCTACCACCTCTGCTGTCTTAGAGGATTCCCCGGCTTCAGTAGGGAGTGGCACAGCTTTGCCTCCAAGCTGCTTCAGCTTGGCCACCCAGGATTCAACCGGCCAGGATGGGCATACAAGGCCTGTCTCCTTGGCCTCGTAGGCCATCTTGATGCGAGCTTGTAGCAGGGAGACGATAGCAGAAGCTTTGATCCCTTCCCGGAAAGAAACCATGGCCTGTTCGTGATCCATTTGGACGGTGGCAAGTTTGAGCTCAGCATCTTGGGTGACCTTCTTCAGCATACCCTCGTAGTGCCGGGTCTTTGCTTCAGCAATGGCACCTTGGTCGACAACGGTGCTTTCAAGCTGTTTGATCCTGGCCTCATTGAGTGCGGCAGTACCGCAGGCATCGTTGTACAGGTGGAGCAAATGCTGGAGGCCCTGCACATCAAGTTCAGGTATGAGTTAGAATATATTAACCAGGATATCCTATCAGGATATATATGCAGGATATGTGTCAGGATATTACCTTGTTGAGGAAGGATGTCATTGGTTCTAAAGAGTCAGAAAAGCTAAGTTCATCGTAGGAGAACCCTTCTGGACCTGGAGCACTGATTTCAGGAGCTTTCCTCTTTTTTGCTGTGGAAGCACGAGTCCTCGGATTGGCCTTAGGAGCCGGGAGCGGCTTGGAGCTGGTGGCAGCAGAGGTCTCTTTCTTGACCGTGACTGGAGTAGGGTAGCTGTCAAGTTCTTCAAGGTCTAGGTAGACAGGAACCTTGCTGGAGTCTGCAAACAGGGAGTAAAATTTCTCCTAAGTATATCAAATAAAAACATGTATATACAGGATATTTTGCAGGATCCTTACCGGACATGTTTGCACTAGAAAGGGGACTTGGAGATGGTGGAGATGGGTTGAAACTTCTTTCAGCCTCTGGAAGGAGTCTGATGGCGTCAATCCTTTTCTTTGAATCAGCAAGGGGAGGTGCAATCTTCCTAAAATCAGTTGCGTGCACAACAGAAAAAAGAAAGATAATCAGTTCAGGATATGGAACAGGATAAGGCGCAGGATCATCCTTAAACCCTAAATCCTACCCTTTTTCAACCATTTCACCGGATATTCCGTTCCACCAGGGATTGAGTCTCTTTTTACAAAGAAGAACTTAGATTGCCAATTATCCTCGTTCCTGGTGGCACGAAGTATCAGCGGGTCGCCGGAGGTGGAATAAAACAAAAATCTACATGATCCGTGGCATCTAAGCTTGTAAGCTAGGGGGAGATCATGAACAGAAAGATCAGGGATGTGGTTTTTCTTGATCTGGTCAAGAACAGACAGAACACGCCAAAGCATTGGCATTGTTTGACTGAAAGAAATTTTTGTAATCTTGAAGAATTCGGTGATGAAGTCTGGAAAGGGGAATTGTAACCCTAATGTGAAGGGAAAGGCACTAAAGCACAACCACTCATTGGAAACCATATCCGACCGGATTTCCCGGTCGAACGGCCGGAATACCGTCCCTTTCGGAAAGATACCGGAGGATTTCAAAGCCGACAAGTGGGCACTATCAAAAGAACATATCTCTTTCTCCGGTTCTTGGAGAAGATTTTGCTGGATGAATGTGGAAGCCGAATCACCAGAACTGGATCTTGTGTGTCTCGGCATTTGATCGCCTGAATTTTTGACCGGAAAAGAAGGATGAAGATGAAGATTAGAGAGAGAATGTTTACCTTTTTTTCCTTATCGATAGTGATTAAAAAAGAGATGAGGATGAGAAGATATAGGGAGCAATGAGTAAATATAGGCTGAGTAAGTTGCAAACGGTCACATCATTGGTCTTATCTCTTAATTACCTCGATCTCTGTGAAAAATGTAACCGTTAGTGCAGGATACTAAACGGTAACATTTTTGGGGACAATTGTTATGGGTAAAATTCTGAGCCCATATCCTGAGAAATATCTTGGTTATATGATATTTGTTCACATCCGGGATGCTGATTCAGGATATTGGTAACATCCTGAATGGTATCCTCAGGATCACTAACGGATTATGTGCAGGTCCGTGGGTTAGAAGCTAGTAACGTTAACAAGGACTCATTCCGCGGAAGACTCGGTCCAAGTCGTTCAAATAAAGACGTTGAAGCCTCATTACTCGGTCTACAACGTTTACAATGGAATATTCGGAGCATCCCATATTTATAGGAATTTTCGTTTGTAATTCGTTACTATAAATAGGTGGGTATATCAGATCGAATAGGACATCACATAAACACTCACTACACTCTTACACTCGCTCTCTAGCAATTTTTACTTTCGCACAAAAGCATTGTAACACTTAGCGATCTGGTCAATATCCTGCACTGTATCCTGAAGTTCAAAGCAATAAGAAGAACAAGGCAGCTGCGATTGTCAGCTCCCGAGGTTTTATGCCGGCGATCTAGATTGATCAAGGGCTTTCCTCGTATATCTTGTGTCACCCCTTTTACTTTTTGCTCATTGTTTGATCGTAGATACAGCTCAATATCCTGAGCCGTATCCTGAATACTGTTTTTTCCAAACAACTTAACCAGCATATTTTCAACACACTTTTTAGCACACTACCTCACTTAACTAATTTGATCACTAAATTGCTTCGGTAATTTTTGACCAAAACACAAGGGAACTGCTCCTTTGTGCAATCAATGCAACCGTCATCATCCGAATCAAATACCCTGTCTCAAATGTACCCACTGTGGATGATGTGGACATTTGGTTAACACATGCCGGTTTGCTATCCAAAACAAAACTGTTGCAGATCCTACTGCTGCTCATGCACCATAAGAACGAACAGCCCCTTTGTGCAATCAGTGTAACCTCCATCACCATGCCAGTGTCAAATGCCGAAAATGTTTCAACTGTGGACTTTTTGGTCATACGGCAAGAGTCTGTCGTTCAGTCACTGTGCTAAACCAAGCTATTCAGAACCATGTTCAACTTCAAGCAGATCCAGCACAAGCTCGTTTTCCTCCTGGTACTTGTTACAACTATGGCGAGACGAGTCATTTCAGGAATAAATGACCAAAGATTGTCAATGCAAATCTGACCCACGGATGAGCATTTGGCTGATTAGAAGATGCTGCTGCTTTGAATAATTTGAATCTTATGCTTTTGTTTCTTTTGTTTTTCTTGAACTCTGAAACAATCTATTTGGTTTATAAATAAATCGTTGTTCACGATTCTGATGTACAAATGTAGTTACATGTGTGTATGGCATACCCCTACGATACCTACACCAAAGAACTATATTCTTTACAAAACAAACTGCTCTTGTAGTTCTCCCATTCATGTGATCGCTCACGATTTCCTCGAAAATTCTAAAGTACTCGTTTCATTCTAAGAAACGAAGTGCAGAAAATAAGTTACAAATTTTAGATGATTACTCAAAATATCACTTTAAATCCTTGTTGGGATATTTAAGGGTACTTTTCATAAGTCCTTCAACAGTCTTATATGATATACCTAGTATATATCATTACATTCTGGTTTTCATAACAACATACATAGTATAGATTTTCAAAACATCCTCCATGATTTCAAAGACATTTCCAATGATTTAAAAACATTTTTAACCTAGTGTATTTTCTTATACCAAGCACATAATTTCAAAAACATTATCCATATTTTCAGAAACCTTATACATAATTTCAAAATTTATCTCGCATGATTTTAAAACATTTCATAAACATACTTACCTAATATACCTACCATATGATTTCAAAAAAAAAAAAAAAACATTACGTAAGTTTTCAAAAACATAAAACACATTTCCAAAGAACCCCATGCATAGTTTTCAAAAAAAAAAAAAACACTCTGCTCATATGATTGACTTAACGTACGTAATACACGATCTCCAAATTCTGCTTCATATGTCGCCTTGGCATATTTAGAACCTCAACTTCATGAACATTTTACCTCATATTATGACTTAAGCACATCTAGTGCAAGGTTTCGAAAAATCTCTCGCTATTCAAATTCCAAAATCCATATAGGATCTTCTTATCTTCATAATTAGATCCTTGTGGGTGTTTTAAGCTCAAAATCAGAGTCTTTAATTGGATTCTTTGTAGGCTTTAAAACGTACATTACGATTCAATAAGGAGCAAGCCGAATTCCTATTAAGATCTTCCTATCTTCGTAGTTAGATTCTTGGGAATGTTTAAAATACCAATTAAGGTCCATGGATTGGATTCCTGGTATACTCTAAATACATGTGCACAAATCAACAACAAATCAACAAACAAATTAATTGATAACAAATTGAAGATCAAGTTAAACAATTATGTGATTACGTGATTATGTGTTTATATGTTTATGTGTTTTTGTATGATCCAAATATTCGTTATCCAAATCCTCGTAGAATCTTCCATATCTTCATATGAGGGATTCATAGTAGGATATCCAAAGGTACTACCTTAAATCCTTAATGGGCTTCTACGTAATAGTTGAGACCCTTGGATTATAAAGTACTATTCCATAATTCAAAAGAGACCCCTTGGGTCGTCTAGTTAAAAAGGTTGATTCGTTAACTTGGTTAATGATATCATGAGATGATGTAGCTGAAAAGACCCTTTAGTGGTCTATTTTAAAAGATCATTTGTTGATCTAACTAAAAAGGACCCTTTGGCAGTCTAGCCACAGTCATCGCAGGTTTAATCGTTTGATTTTCTTCCCCTACACATTATAAAATGCACGGTGCGGACTGTGTAAGGAATTACATAATTACGGATGCATACATAATTATGAAATTCGGTGCACAGAAACCACAGTAAGATTTTTCATGTGTAAGAACCTATAGTGGCAAAAATAACGAAACGTAAACAATGTAATGGAGGTACGGTGGACGCACCGATGGCACTTCATATATTTATATAAGTGTCCCTCTTACATTGCAAGCATGACGTTATTTAAGTTACTAGAAGTTCGGAACCTTAACCAATGTTGTTTTACCTTTTCGACTTCAAGTTTCGAACTCTCACAAAGTTTCCTATGGTAACCTTCACGAGAAACATTCTCTCTAACCATTGTTCGAAACTTCAACTTATCGTCAAATTCACATGCTCTTTACATTTTACTACAGCAAGGACTTCATTTTGACAAATTTCATGGCCTTCTTGAGGTTTGGTACAACCATACACAAACTCATCAGAACGGAGTTTAAACATTCGGATCTAAACCCTTCCCTTTAAACAACCGATTGGTACAGATAACAAAAGTGCTGAAAATCCAAACGTGACCCAGAGATTCTACTTGGGGAACGGAGGATTATTTAAAGGCAAAACATCCGCATCTACTCTCACAAGTTAACTCTAAATAAATTTCAGGACGAAATTTCCTAAAGTAGGGGAGACTGTGACACCTGTGCTTGCGTAATCATTATTTGAACTCTGAACAGTTCAATTATCATTGGAATGATGTATTTTGATCCCTATATTTGTTTATTTGTGTTTAAAAATCTCTCATTTCAATTCTCGTTCGATTTCGAGCTCTAAATCGCTTTCTGGAAAGTTATACGCGAACTCATGCGTAAACGTAATCAGTTTAACGTGACAAATGCTCCGAAATAGTGACACATGCTTACCATACCTTAAATAACCTTTACATAACTTAGAAATAAGTTTTGGAGGGTTTGGTGTGCCGAAATCAAGTTTATTCGCTCTCAGGGACTATTTACGTCAAACTGCAAAAGTATACCGAATCGAATAGAATAGTAACTGTCACACCCCAACCGATGGCGGAATCATCGGGGCATGGCACTGAGCGAAACAGATTGTCTAGAAGTTTCCATAATAGTTATCAATACTATTCAATTTAAATAATACGTCCCATACCGTATCTCAAACAGCAAAAATAATTATTACAGACAAAAATCCAGGCAAATATTCTGTTCCGACAACTCAGATTTAAATAGACAGCAATTGTTTATCTGCTTCTAGAGACCCTTAGTTTGACCACTACAGACAACTATTTGTTGGGCTCTAAAGCTTTATTCTAGCTTCAAATTCCTACCAAGTGTGCGTCCAAAGCACCTGTCACATACGTTAAAATAAAGTCAATACATATAATGTAAAGGTGAGCATACAAGTTTGATATTAGCATATAGAGTTCGAATTCGTTTACGCATAACCAGCACGTACACATAGTGAAATGAAGCACGTTAGTTATCGACATAGATCCATCGATACCAATGACTGCGGGTTGACTGCACGAGGCAGTTCGCAATACATGATTACCACCGTAATCCATGCAAGTAATTGTCCTTAACAACCCCTGTGTGAACGGGTGCTGAGTCCAAACTATAGTACTATCATTGCTAAGGCAGGTAGACAACATTCCATGTGTAAACATAACAAACAAGCATTCATAAGCCACGTATAACATGCATTAACGGTTAGCGTTCAAATAATAGTGAGTAGTGTGTTTGATGTGATTTGAATAGTTGTAATGTATGTAACACCCAAAAGTGCTTAAAGAAAAAGGGATCGAGTATACTCCCAGTGGTTGATGGATTGAAGGGAGCGCTTAGCGAGTGAGATTAGCCTGAGTAGATTAGATTGTATAACGATAAGTGATGTGTAAAACGTCACAAAGTGTGAAAGGGTCGGATAGTGGTTCGATCGGATGGTAATCCGATCGGACATCAATCTGTGCGGATAACAATCCATTCGGGTGGTCATCCGGTTAGACAGTGGTCCGGTCGGATGGCGATTCGAGTGGATTGTTTCTTCCTATAAAGAGAATGTGTTTGTGTACGATGGTTTGACTTTTGAAGTTTTCGTCGTAGCATTTCGAATGCATGGAAGTACCTCTATCCATCAAGTCGGTCGATCGGATGACTGGTCGTGCGGATGGCAATCCGTTCGGATGGTCATCCGGTCGGACAGTGGTCCGGTCGGACGGCGACTTAGTGACGAGGTTACTTACTGAAGGCAAGTTCACAACAGAAGTGTCATTCGGTCGGATGGCAATCCGATCGGATGGGGACCTTGTTATTGAACACGTTGAAAATTGTTTAAGTCTTCAAAGTCTTAGTATCTCATGATCCGAAGAGTAATCCAGTCAGATGGTCGTCCGATCGGATTGCAATTCGTTCGATACTCAAACTTTAGATAAGGTTGTTCAAGTGTGGGTCCCAAGTGTGATCCGTTCGGATGACAATCCGTTCGGATGACAATCCGTTCGGATGAACTATCCGATCGGACAGCAATCCGGTCGGACAGCAATCCGTTCCGATTGTTCCGTTCGTCCTACACTTGGTCGTTTTGATGGTTTGTCGTTATGTCGAGACGCTTTGACAACGTGTTAACCAACAGAACCCTCATTTTGACCCAGATGACTAAACCGACCAGGAATCACCCTAGCTCGGTCAGCTACCGGCTCTAGACGGTTGTTTTGTTTAACCTGAAGTCGGTGGTCTCATGGGCGGAATCCAGATCTGAGCCAGTACAACACTAAGGGTGAGTAGGAGACGAGATCAGAACCCGATTCTACTGGTTTTGAGTGTAAAAGAGTTGAAAGAAAGTTAGAAACCATCTTTCAATCCCTTTTCACCATTCTTGTGTCGAGATCTTTACAAGATCTTTGTATGTTTGCATGGAAATCGGTTAGATCTCGGTTGTTCTTGGTGGATTGAAGTTAAAACATAAAGTTCTTGAAGAACACATGATGACGTCACCCTAGAGTACCCGAAATTTAGTGATTTCACGGTTAAAAGTTAAGATTTAAAAGATAGAAAGGTGTAGGAGTGCGTGTAGATCAAGAAAGTACAAGATTTAGGACGAGATCTTACCTGGATTGAGAGAAATCGAAGAAAAGGTGAGGAGCACGAGTGGTTCGGACAGAGAGTTTCCAGAAATGGAAAGAATGACAATGACAGGGGTATTTATAGGATTCCAAAAGAGGAAAGGGTTATCCGATCGGATGGTGTACCGCCCGGATGACGATCCGGTCGGATGACGATCCGGTCGGATGACATCCTGGTCGGATAACACCTGACCTGTGGCGTAGTGGCCATCCGGTCGGATGGCTATCCGGCCGGATGGCACTTGGTTCGATTGTTTTTACGCGACGATTTTTGGTGTTTCGATTTCGATTGCGAGCGACTCGTCACGATAAGGTTTCCTAGTCAAATTACTTTTAGTCCCAACTACTAATTATCATAGTTCGATTTTTGATTCGGGTTCGAGTTTCGATTGAGTTCGATTGATTCCCACAACATATATATATATATAACACGCACAAGTAACACATAAGGCACACACACACGTATAATAACCAAATTAAGTCGAGTTGCGGTTCGTATCACAATTCGATGTCGAGTAGCATAGCTTGATTGTCGATTAGTTAACTTTATCGCATTGTTACTTCCTATAATTCACAGTCGTAAGTCGATTAGATAGCGATTAACACACTTCGATTTTAGCAATTGACAACACTTACTCCACAAAATACAATTAAAATAAGGAAATTACTATAAGTCAAATTCGTTCAATCGGTCGTTGACTTTGACCTTGACTTTGACTTTGACTTCCGAAAACACAGGGTGTTACAGCCTCCCGAAATTAAGCTGGAAGCTGTACAACTCCGTGAATCACGTTTGAGAACTTTCCGTTCGGACCGGTTTTGACTCCGAAACGATTGCGAACCAAACGTGTGACGTGCGGAATCCGTACACGAACGTGACTGATCACACGAGAACGTAATATAATCGGTGATTCTATTGATTGATATGAAATCGTACAAAGCACTTGAATCACGATGTCACTTTCTTTCTCTAGACTTTCTCTTTAAACAACTGCGGGTACTTCGCCTTCATGTCGCTTTCGAGTTCCCAAGTGAACTTTGCGCCTCGTTTGCCTTCCCATCGGACTTTCACAATAGGAATGCGAGAGCGTCTGAGCTGCTTGGTTTGACGATCCATGATTTCGACAGGCTTCTCCACGAAGTGTAATGTTTCGTTTACTTGCAGGTCATCGAGAGAGACATGTAAGTCGTGGTCGGCTAGGCACTTTCGGAGGTTTGACACATGGAAAGTCGGGTGGACGTTACTAAGTTCTTCCGGTAGTTCGAGTCTGTAGGCGACTTTTCCGATCCTTTCCAGAATCTTAAAAGGTCCAACATATCGAGGCGCGAGTTTTCCCTTTTTGCCGAATCGGACTACACCCTTCCAAGGCGATACCTTTAGGAGTACGTAGTCACCAACGTCAAATTCATGGGGCTTGCGCTTTTTATCAGCGTAGCTTTTCTGTCGATCCCGAGCTTTCACTAGGTTGTCCCGGATTTGGAAATTTTGTCTGTCGTTTTTTGCAGTAGCTCGGGACCGGTTAGTTGCGAGTGACCGATCTCGTGCCACACAATAGGCGATCAACATCTTCTTCCGTATAATGCCTCGAATGGTGCCATTTGGATGCTAGAATGATAGCTGTTGTTATACGAGAATTCGACTAACGTCAGGTATTTATCCCAATTACCACCGACGTCTAAGACACACGAACGGAGCATGTCTTCAAGAGTACGAATCGTTCTTTTAGTCTGACCGTCGGTTTGAGGGTGGAATGCGGTACTTAGATTAAGCGATGTACCGAGTTCCGTTTGAAATGTTTCCCACAGTCGCGAGGTAAACCAAGCATCACGATCAGAGATGATGTCACGAGGCGTCCCATGATTACAAATGATCTCGTCGGTGTAGATTCGGGCTAATCGTTCTACCTTGTAGTCTTCTCGTATTGGCAGAAAGTGAGCTGATTTAGTCAAACGGTCGACCACAACCCAAATGTCGTCGTGACCTGATGACGTGTGCGGTAGCTTGGTTACAAAATCCATAGCTATACTTTCCCACTTCCACATAGAAATTGGTGGTTGTTCGAGTAAGCCAGAGGGTCTTTGATGTTCAGCCTTGACCCTTGCACAAGTTAGGCATTTTCCAACGTAGAGAGCGATATCCCTCTTCATGACCGGCCACCAGTACCTATAGCGAAGATCTTGGTACATTTTGTCGGCACTGGGTGAACGGAATACCGGGATTTGTGGGCTTCGTCCATCAGGATCTGTCACAAATTGGTTCGTTTAGGAATCCAGATTCGGTCCAGAAAGTGGAATATCCCGTTGGATTTGCTCACAAGCTGGGCTCCATCGTGGTAGATTCGTTCCCTCTTCAGCGTGCGTTCGTTAAAACACGCATGCTGGGCTTCATGAATAAGGGTTTCGAGGTCGTGTTGAGCTTGAACATTACGAGTGCTAAACAGATAACTCCGTCTGCTGAGTGCGTCGGCAACAACATTCGCCTTGCCTGGGTGATAACGGATCTCGCAGTCGTAGTCGTTGAGAAGTTCTACCCATCGGCGTTGACGCATATTGAGTTCCTTCTGATTAAAAATGTGTTGTAGGCTCCTATGATCGGTGAAGATCGTACACTTGGTACCATACAAGTAGTGTCGCCAAATCTTTAATGCAAAAACAACCACGCCTAGCTCGAGATCATGGGTTGTATAGTTCTTCTCGTGGATTTTGAGCTGACGAGACGCGTAGGCTATAACCTTGTTCTGTTGCATGAGGACACAACCGAGACCAAGGTTGGAAGCATCACAGTAGACAATGAAATCGTCATTTCCGTCGGGCAATGTGAGAACAGGAGCATTGCAAAGCTTATGCTTGAGGGTTTGAAAGGCAGTCTCTTGTTTGGTTCCCCAGACAAAAGGCTGATCTCTATGCATGAGAGAGGTAAGCGGCACAGCAATCTTCGAGAATCCTTCAATAAATCGTCGATAATAGCCCGCTAGTCCGAGGAAGGAATGGACTTCAGACGGATTCTTTGGTGTAATCCAACTCTTAACGGCTTCAATCTTCGCAGGATCGACGTGAATGCCTTGACTATTAACAATGTGACCCAGAAACTGAACTTCCTCCAACCAGAATTCGCACTTGGAGAACTTGGCATAGAGTTGGTTCCCCTGGAGTAACTCGAGAACCAAACATAGATGTTGCGCGTGTTCGGTTTTTGATTTGGAATAGATCAAGACGTCGTCAATGAATACGATGACGAAACGGTCGAGATATGGTTTACACACGCGATTCATCAGATCCATGAAAACCGCTGGTGCGTTGGTTAAGCCAAAGGGCATAACGACGAATTCCTAATGGCCGTATCGGGTGCGAAACACGGTTTTGGGTATATCTTCCTCTTGTATGCGTAGCTGGTGGTATCCTGAACGTAGGTCGATCTTTGAGAAGCACGTAGCACCATGTAGTTGATCAAACAAATCGTCGATACGGGGTAGGGGATAACGGTTCTTGATAGTTAACTTATTCAGTTCCCGATAGTCGATGCACATCCGGAACGACCCATCCTTCTTTTTTACGAAAAGGACTGGAGCGCCCCATGGAGAGGTGCTCGGGCGAATGAAGCCTTTCTCAAGTAATTCCTGGAGTTGGTTTGAGAGTTCACGCATTTCGGATGGCGCGAGTCGATAAGGGGCTTTGGCAACAGGATTAGCTCCAGGAATGAGGTCGATACGAAAGTCGATATCACGACTTGGCGGCAAACCTGGAAGATCATCAGGAAACACATGAGGAAATTCACGAACCACAGGAACGTCTTTCACTTCCTTCTTCTCTTTCTTTTCCTTCTCCGCTACTACAATGTTCGCCAAGAAAGCTTTGTATTCCTTGCGGAGATACTCGCTAGCTTGGACACATGACATGAGCTTGAGCCCTTTCGAGGCAGTTTCACCGTATACACACAATAAATCACCATTCGCGAGCGAGAATCGAATCATCTTATCGTAACACACAACTTCAGCATGGTTTTCGCGTAGAAAGTCCATGCCTACTATGACGTCAAAACTTCCGAGTTGCATCGGAATAAGGTCGATTGGAAAGATGTGATTGTTGAGCTCAAGAGTACAATCACGGATAACGGAATTGACGGCGACAGTTCTTCCAGTGGCGACTTCTACATCGAACGAAGAAGAGAGTTTGGAGCGTTTACGATTAAGGAGCTTCTCGAATTCGAATGACACAAAGCAATTATCGGCTCCAGTATCAAACAAACATGATGCATAAATACCATTCACAAGGAACGTACCATTAACCACGTTGTTGTCTGCTTGGGCTTGGCGCACGTTGATATTGAAAGTTCTGGCGCGTGCGGCCTGTTGTTGCTGTTGCTGCTGTTGTTGCTGGTGTTGCTGTTGAGGCTGTTGCTGCTGGGGCTCTTGTTTCACAACCCTGTTTGGGCACATGTTGGCGAAATGGTTAGGATCGCCACATGAGAAGCAGGCTCTGGCTTTGACCGCGGGTGCCGGAGGAGCTTGTTGACCCTGTGGGGTAGTGAGTAGAGCTTGATGAGCAGGAGCTTGTCGAATACGGCAGTTGGCAGTAAAATGGCCGTATACATTGCAATGAGCACAAAAATGGCAAGCAATGGCAGTCAGGTGATGGTAGGTACAAGTAGGGCAGAGCGGATGTGGCCTAGTGTATGCACGCTTAGCAAGAGGTGCATTGGCCACATGCGCTGCCACTTGGCGCTGTTGAGCTGGTACGACTTGAATTGGTGCAGCAGTGATCGCACAGTTCTTGTTACTGGAACTGTTCTTTCTCTTGTTCTTCCTCTTATTGCTCGATGAGGTGGTGGTTTCAGCAATTGGTGCGGTAGCGGTAGCTTGATGCAGATGCTTCGAAGTCTTATCCCAGACACCAGCCTTAACCCGCTTGTCGTTGATTTCAGCGGCCAGTAGATAAGTTTCCTCGATCGTCGTAGTCTTAGCCACTTGCACGAAATCAGCAACGCAGTCGGGCAGGGCCCGGATGTACTTCTTGATTGCCATATCTGGGGTCTTGACTTGGTCGGGACAGATAATGCTGAGCTGTTTGAAACGAGCAGTGAGACCAGCATTGTCACCATCCTTTTGCTGTATGTGCCAAAATTCATCTTCTAGCTTTTGACGTTCGTGAGGAGGGCAGAATTCCTCTAGCATAACTTCCTTGAGCTCGTCCCACGACAGACCGTAGGCTGCATCGTTCCCTTGCTTGTTCCTCTCGGCCGTCCACCAGTCTAGTGCACGGGACTGGAAAACGCCGGTAGCATTCAGAGTACGGACGTCATCAGGGCAACCACTCTGTCACAGAGTAACCTCAATGGAATCAAACCAGTGGAATAGTGCAGTAGGACCTCCCTCGCCAGTGAATTCTTTTGGCCCACACGACTTGAAATGCTTGAAATTGAAGGTCTTCGCGGTAGCTTTAGGAGTTTCGGTTCTCGATTCCTCAGATGATTTGCTGGCATTCTCATAAACATCACTCACGGCCTTTGCTACAATTTTAGCGATGATGGCAGCAAGACGTTTGTCTCTCTTTTCTTGCCAAGAAAGTAAGGGATGACGGGATCCAGACGACATTGTCTGCAACAGACATTGTCACAGGACTCAACACATGTATTTGAATCTCGCCTCACACGTCTACTACTACTAAATCTTAGGAACACATATCATGTAAATACATAGACATATAACCATGTAGGACACAGAACCATATAATCACATAAACACATAAACACATAGACACATAAGCACATAAGCACATAACTTACTTAAACACATATTTTGCGTGTATCCACTTTCTTATGATTATGCGTGTTCCTTTATCATTGAGAGGTAGTCAGAATACAGAAGCCTATCATTCAAAGTTTGCGAGCGTTCGAATATAGCGATCGCGTGTTAGTACATCGAATAGCGTAGTATAGGCGTACATCGTAGCATAAGGTCGTCCAAAATTCCGCGATTTGTCAACGATGTGCAGTGCATTGTGTGAGTAGCGAAAGCAAAGGGCGTTAGATCGAAACCAGTGATACCTCAAAACGCTAACAAGTAAGCATGAAACACACAAAACACATAAAATCAGCGAATCATCAAAGTTAGCAATTGTGGGCTCAGAATCAAAACACATAAAATTCGAGAAGTAGATTTTCTGCGGCTAGTAGACTTCGACTAACCAAAGTGATTCAAATATTCGCAAGGATCCATTGTGCACATTTGACTTCCAGGACTATGCCTTTGCCTCGATTCTTGGGCGTTGGCACACATCCCGTTAGTCGTATTGTGACTTCAGATCGTTGGAGTCCGTCGAGACTTTGGTGAGAGTTTTGTAAATTGTACGGAACAAGTCGTCAAGGTTAGGGTTTCACCCCTGGCTCAACAACTTCGTCCCTGTTTTTGATAAAGTAGAGGAGATTATTCATCAAAATATGGATTTCACTCCTGATTTGGTATAATTCCCCCCGTCGAACAAGCGTTCGTTATTGAAAAAGAAAGAAGAAATCATTGATAAGTTGATAAAACAGCATTAATTCAAGCAATTTAGTCAAGAGTTTGTGGTTTTCACCCCTAATCTCGACATTATCGCCTATTTATAGTTGTAAATTCGAGTGTAGTGATAGTGTAGTATAAACGAGAATAGCGAGGAATAAGCTCGTACATAATTCCTACTGGTTATGCACAGTCGGTCTGTTAGTTCTTAACTATAGACTAGGTCTCTAAGACACCGACCCGGACTAGGTCGGGTCTTGCCTAATTCCCTATAGTTATGGCTCTAATACCAATCTGTCACACCCTAACCAATGGCGGAATCATCGGGGCATGGAACTGAGCGAAACAGATTGTCCAGAAGTTTCCATAACAGTTATCAATACTATTCAATTTAAATAATACGTCCCATACCGTATCTCAAACAGCAAAAATAATTATTACAGACAAAAATCCAGGCAAATATTTTGTTTCGACAACTCAGATTTAAATAGACAGCAATTGTTTATCTGCTTCTAGAGACCCTTAGTTTGACCACTACAGACAACTATTTGTTGGGCTCTAAAGCTTTATTCTAGCTTCAAATTCCTACCAAGTGTGCGTCCTAAGCACCTGTCACATACGTTAAAATAAAGTCAATACATATAATGTAAAGGTGAGCATACAAGTTTGATATTAGCATATAGAGTTCGAATTCGTTTACGCATAACCAGCACGTACACATAGTGAAATGAAGCACGTTAGTTATCGACATAGATCCATCGATACCAATGACTGCGGGTTGACTGCACGAGGCAGTTCGCAATACATGATTACCACCGTAATCCATGCAAGTAATTGTCCTTAACAACCCCCGTGTGAACGGGTGCTGAGTCCAAACTATAGTACTATCGTTGCTAAGGCAGGTAGACAACATTCCATGTGTAAACATAACAAACAAGCATTCATAAGCCACGTATAACATGCATTAGCGGTTATCGTTCAAATAGTATTGAGTAGTGTGTTTGATGTGATTTGAATAGTTGTAACGTATGTAACACCCAAAAGTGCTTAAAGCAAAAAGGGATCGAGTATACTCACAGTGGTTGATGGATTGAAGGGAGCGCTTATCGAGTGAGATTAGCCTGAGTAGATTAGATTGTATAACGATAAGTGATGTGTAAAACGACACAAAGTTTGAAAGGGTCGGATAGTGGTTCGATCGGATGGTATTCCGATCGAACAGCAATCCGTGCGGATAACAATCCGTGCGGATAACAATCCGTTCAGGTGGTCATCCGGTCGGACAGTGGTCCGGTCGGATGGCGATTCGAGTGGATTGTTTCTTCCTATAAAGAGAATGTGTTTGTGTTTGATGGTTTGACTTTTGAATTTTTCGTCGTAGCATTTCGAATGCATGGAAGTATCTCTATCCATCAAGTCGGTCGATCGGATGACTGGTCGTGCGGATGGCAATCCGTTCGGATGGTCATCCGGTCGGACAGTGGTTCAGTCGGACGGCGACTTAGTGACGAGGTTACTTACTGAAGGCAAGTTCACAACAGAAGTGTCATTCGATCGGATGGCGACCTTGTTATTGAACATGTTGAAAATTGTTTAAGTTTTCAAAGTCTTAGTATCTCATGATCCGAAGAGTAATCCAGTCAGATGGTCGTCCGATCGGATTGCAATTCGTTCGATACTCAAACTTTAGATAAGGTTGTTCAAGTGTGGGTCCCAAGTGTGATCCGTTCGGATGAACTATCCGATCGGACAGCAATCCGGTCGGACAGCAATCCGTTCCGATTGTTCCGTTCGTCCTACACTTGGTCGTTTTGATGGTTTGTCGTTATGTCGAGACGCTTTGACAACGTGTTAACCAACAGAACCCTCATTTTGACCCAGATGACTAAACCGACCAGGAATCACCCTAGCTCGGTCAGTTACCGGCTCTAGACGGTTGTTTTGTTTAACCCGAAGTCGGTGGTCTCGTGGGCGGAATCCAGATCTGAGCCAGTACAACACTAAGGGTGAGTAGGAGACGAGATCAGAACCCGATTCTACCGGTTTTGAGTGTTTTGAGTGTAAAAGAGTTGAAAGAAATTTAGAAACCATCTTTCAATCCCTTTTCACCATTCTTGTGTCGAGATCTTTACAAGATCTTTGTATGTTTGCGTGGAAATCGGTTAGATCTCGGTTGTTCTTGGTGGACTGAAGTCAAAACATAAAGTTCTTGAAGAACACATGATAGACGTCACCCTAGAGTACCCGAAATCTAGTGATTTCATGGTTAAAAGTTAAGATTTAAAAGATAGAAAGGTGTAGGAGTGCGTGTAGATCAAGAAAGTACAAGATTTAGGACGAGATCTTACCTGGATTGAGAGAAATCGAAGAAAAGGTGAGGAGCACGAGTGGTTCGGACAGAGACTTTCCAGAAATGGAAAGAATGACAATGACAGGGGTATTTATAGGATTCCAAAAGAGGAAAGGGTTATCTGATCGGATGGCGTACCGCCCGAATGACGATCCAGTCGGATGACACATGACCTGTGGCGTAGTGGCTATCCGGCCGGATGGCACTTGGTTTGATTGTTTGACGCGAAAGTCAAACATTGTTTGACTTTATCCTTGACTTTAACCTTGACTTTGACTTTGACTTCTGAAAACACGGGGTGTTACAGTAACGTACCTTCCGGAACTTGATCATAAGTTAAACATACCTTAAATATTCTTTACATAGCTTAGAAATAGGCTTTGAGGGGTTCGGTATGCGAAAATAAACTTATTGGTCAATCAGGGACTAAAAGCGTCAAAAAGTGCATAAGTTTGCATCTACGCGCATATCTTACGTTCTGAACATATCCGGACATCCAAAAAATTTTGTAATCATTAAAATATTTTATTTTAGTGATTGGAATGCAAAAATACCACTCGTCGCGTAATTTGGATCGTTTTCGCGTCCGTTACGATTTCCGTCGTAATTAACCGAACAACGCAACCGTACGACCAAACGAACCGACATCCGTGATATTTTTGAGCATATTTTAAGTTCCCTATACTTTAACTTCATTATAGAGCCTTGAAATGGGGTTAAAAGGGATTAAACGTGTCAAAAATGCATCAAAAACCAAGTTTTACACCTTCAGGGACTAAAACTGACATTCTGCCAAAGTTGCTTAGGAGGGGCGCGTAAGACTTAGTGTAGGTCTACGCGGCCCGCAAGAGACCCCCAGTTCTGCAAAACTCAGTTTTTTAAAACAGCAGCTGGTTTCTGGGTTTTTGGGCATGGTATTCACACTCTATGGACTGGTTTTCAAGCTCCGATGGTATATAAAACCATGGGCAACACTTTTAAGGTCCAGATCAAAGCTCATTAACCAAGAAACGATCCTAACGGTTGTCCGAAATCTATAAATACCCACCTTGATTCATTGCATTCCTCACATTTGTTCTCATTTCTGCTCTAAGTTGAAGCTCTCAAGCTTCATACCTGAGCAATTTGAGTTCAAATCTTCAAGCTTGGACCTTTTGTAAGTTTCTTTCATCTTTTATGCGTTTTTAAGCACGAAAGTCAAACATTGTTTGACTTTATGCTTTGACTAGTCAATGGTCAACACAAATTTCGTTTGAACTTTGCAACGTGAGCGTAATCACGATGGTCATAGTCCTTTGTGACTATACCTACTGATTACCACGTTATCTAGGCATAGTGACGAGTCATAGTTTCGGACAAAATACACGATTATGCGTATTTTGCAACCAAACTATTCTTGGGTATCAAAACCCTTTGTTTTGATATCAAACTTGTTTTCTAACTTAGTTAAACATGTTTTAACTCGTCACTTTTAGTTTAGTGCTTATATAGGGTTGTAAGATAAGCGGTCTAAACAACCGCTTAGACTTTTGAACCCGACCCGTTTGGCCGATCATTAGGATCTGACCAAACACATTTTGTGACCGTAGTTGTATAGGGAATAACCTTCTGAGGTTATACCTTATGGTCACTTCGTTTAGTTAGTTGTATGATAGGTAGTTTATATGTCTTAGGAAAATGACCAAAATGCCCTTTTTACGCATAAATTCATTTTAAGCATATGTAACCTAAATTTTTACATCTAAACTGATTAGGTAACATTATTAGACATATTAAGGCATATAATGCTTGTCATAGGACTAGTTAGGCGGTCCGAACGCGTTTTACGCAAACGATCCGTTAAAGTAGCATAAGCTACTAAAACGAGTCGTAATGGGTCGTAAGCACTTAGGATAGGTTCTGATTTAGTATCTAGGCTTTGTTAAACCATATCATATGAGTTCCAATACTCATTTGGTTTACGAAACCTCATCCTATCCGATCTTCCAATTTAGGTCCGGTTTATTAACATAGTTACCTATATTAGGTGCCGATTGATTCCGCGATCCCTCTAGCATTGCTTGGTTGTTATTCAAGACTTCTAAGCATACTCAAGTGAGTACATAGTCCCCTCTTTTACTGTTTTCAAATGTTTTGGGGTGAAACACATGTGCCTACTTGTTACTTTCATGCTTTTCGTGCTTTCATAACATATACTTGCTATGTTCATTAGTACGCATATAGTACATGATTTCCATTATGTTTTGCTATGTATGTTCACTTAGCATGCTAGTACATTGATTTTCATAAACATTTTTGTTGCATATGTTCACTCAGCATATGGACACATTAATTTACTTTGCATTTCTGTTGCATATGTTCACTCAGCATATGGACACAATGTTTGACATTTCTACTTTGTATGTTCATTTAGCATACTAGGTAAATTATTTTCATATAACATGCTTACACTTGGTATAACATTTGGTTTGTTTAACGAAACTAATACATTCATTAACACCGATCATGCCGTTCGTTAGTAGGTAGTGGAACCATAGGAATTGACAACTCCCATTCCTGAAATCCTAGGTTTGTTTGGGTGGAAGGAATGACCGAATTCGATATACATAATTTTGATAAACCTTTAACATGTTAAGGGTTTGTCTCCTCAGTCGCAAGGCTTGAATGTAGACGTAAAACATTACCGCATGGATGTTTGTATCAATAAAGCATTAATTTTACAAAACATAACTTTTGATTTAAACTATGATTTATTCAAATACATTGTTTTGTACATTTTACATATGGTTAGAATAGATACTTTTATTTATTTTGCCATACATAACATTTGATTATACATGAACATTTTTACATTGGTTTAAACAATACATTTTGGTGGTTTGTTTGGGTAAGTGATTTAAATAACGAGGCGTGTGTAATATGATAAAAGCATGGTGGATACGCCGCTGGTACTTCCTATATATAAGTGCTTTTATGATATTACATATCGTAGCGTTATTTAAACCATTTCAATTTAGACATATTACAGTTTACACAAATAACATATCTTCACAAAACATTGTTTTACAAACAACATATATTATACAAACTTATTTTATTTGATTATTCATTTTGTAGGATCGTGTAGCGACCCGAACGAGTCGATCAGAAGAGCTCTTATCTGTTTCAGAGGTAGAAACTAAGAAACAGACTTAGAAAACAGCTTGTTTCACTATTAATCGTCTTGTTTATTGATTATAACATGATTACAGATCAAACGACGCGTCGGCAGCACTTCGGTACCGGAATCGCAGAAATTACAAATGATTTCATATGTAGGGTATTTATAGGGGACCTGATTTCATTTGAAGGTGACATGGTGTCCTTCAAACGAAATTAAACATCTTAATTTCGTTTGAAAGTGTCACCTGTCAAGTTCAAATGAAATTAGCTCGATCACACATAAATCCTACCCTATTTCTCGTACAACGCGCCCTGATCTAACAATTGTAATGTAAGACTCGATACAAGACGTATGCACCAACAGACTCCCCCTCGGATGTTGACGTATGCACCAAAAGACTCCCCCTCGGATGTTGACGAGTCTTAAGTGTCGAGTCTTCAACGTCTTCAGTCTTTATCAGTCTTCGGGCTTATCTTCAAATTATCTGACAGTGTAAGCATCCTCAAACTTTATCTCTATCTCTTCAGCATCAACAGACTCTTCTCGAATAATATTTCCTCGGATGTCTTCAGACTCCCCCTTTTGATATGCTGGGATCGCAGTCTGGCTTGTTGAAATCTCAGAGTCTTCAGGTATCGGAACCTGGCTCTTTTTCAATCAGACTCCACTATCCTGCACATTTTCTACCCAACAGTAAATTTCACAAATTTAACAATTTACAAATTTATATACAGACACTCTCTCAAATTTAACACAGAAAGATTTTACAATGTTAATACTTGATGAACCACTTATAAATAACAATTCAAAATCTTTTCTCATTTATATACACACTCCCCCTCACCACATGCTCATCATGTTTAGCACTTGGAATTTTGAAAATCAGTTTTTCAACATCAGTTGTCGAAAATCTTTTTGGATTTATGGAATGAAATGAAATGCAATAAAGAAATATATACAGACAATATTTTTTGTGAGTTTGTGTAAGAGGATCATATCAGTTTTTGACAAGTCACAAGTACCGTTGAGCTTAGTTACACAATAAGGATTAAACAATTCACTTAGATTGCTAATATACTGATCCATTTAAATTCTCACACAAATTTCAACTGATTCAGGATATGAATTAGGTGTATTAAGAACTTAAACTCATTCATGTGTCCCACCTCTTGAATATACTCCCGTATCCAGATCCCAATATTCAGTCTTACAGGTGAGTATACCACAGATGATATCTGTAAGGGGTTAAATGCGAAGAACCGTGAGAGCTTAGGTCAGAACTTCCGTTCAGCAGAGAGATGACGGCTTCGACTTTTGGTGGGTCCCCTTTAGAGGATATTTTTTACAACAGCACATGATTAGCATTTTTCAATGTTTCATCATTTTTTGTACTGAGGGCAGGCTTTTATTTCAAGCAAGCATAAAGTATTCTCCGGGGACTAGGCCATTGCTTCCGCAAAATCAGAAGTCCCGGGATAATACCCCAGATATCACTGAGCATAAAGACCTAGTATCTCATAAAGAGGGATCTTTCAAACGAAATTTCAGGGGTTACCTATATATCCAAGTAGTGTTCCCCACAAAATAAGCAAGTTTGAATTTAAGTTTATATCCCGAAAAAGCTTACTAAATGTGTAAAAACCTATCGGCATATCATCAGTGAGACCGTTTAACGCTATTTAAACATTACATTTCTTTAGCATAATGTAACTGTCTACTGATGTACTATCATTTCCTCTTTTTCACAACAAACTCATTTTTGTATTTTATCATTTTTTGCCTTTTTCAAATTTTCAAATGTTTTTGGATTTTCTGAAAAATTCTTACTCCCCCTAAAATTCAAAATCATTTAAGGAAATTTGAAAACAAACTGTACAAGTAACGTGACAACTGATATCGAATCACTTCAATTTGTCATCCACTTGGCATAAACAATCAGAACTCCCTCTTACAACAAACTATTTTCTCATTATGATTTCAAAACACTTAAGTTTGTTTTAACCAAAATGATTTTTTCGGAAAATAAGTTTTGCTGATTTTACCACTTTTGTAGGTTAGGGGTTCATCACATTGTTTTACTCAACCATTTGACAAATATAACAATTTTGAATTTTAACAACAATATCACTTGTAGAAAATCAAGTACAACTTAATGTCCCTGATTTACGACTTTGAAAGACGAAATATCACAAACGTGAATTTCTCAAGAAATGTGCCGATTCCTACTCCACTCTTACCAACCTGGGAGCTCCGGCAAGTCAGGTTTTTCAAACAAATACAATGGACACCCAAGCCTTGTCACACCCCGAAATTATCAGAGCATTGGCGTGACTGGACTGGTATCTTCATTGCACAGCGGAAGCAAATAAGCTAAGTCTTTTAGAAATTGAACGCCCACTAAGTACTCGAGTCTCCAATGGTTCTCCTATTCCAACCGTGCCTTGTCTTAGAAATGCAACCTGAGAAAGAAACATGCGAAAAAGTCAACATAAAGTTGAGCGAGTTCATAGTTTGTTTGTAAAAGACTTGAAATAAATCTTTTGAGTTGTGAAAGATTTGAAAAAAATCTTTGGAATAACCGGTTTTTGAAATAGTATTGAGAAAACGAATCAAAAGTCATTTTCTTGCCAAGTTATATGGAAACGTTGTGTTTGTAACACGTTATGTTCATAAAACCATGTATTTGTAAAGCCTTGTATTTGTAATGTTCGCATAACCGTCAATGCCCACCCTGACTTTGACTCCATACCCGCATAATGCTTTGAATTTGTATAAAACATGGTAGTTAATTTGTATGAACAAGTTGTTTCGTAAGTATAAAATCCCTGGTATGTAGCAAATAAGGAAATAAAGAGATCACCAATGGTTTGCAACGCCATTGATATGTGTGAAGTGCAAGTAGGAAGACTCAAACCTAGCAGATTTCGCGTTGGGCACAAAGTCACCCCAAGGTCCGTTCTGCTGGGCCTGGGTTGGGCTCGCTACACCCAGATAGATCTACCGCTTACGTCCCTTGGTCCTACAATGAGGATTAATGGCCTCCAGTTCCCGCCTACCCACTCACATGATCTAAGTAGTAAACCCTCCTTAAGCTAACCATACCATGTATGAAAATGTCTGTAATCATTGTACATGTATTTTACCCCAGTCTCTAAGACTGGTCCTCCCTCAGTCTCTAAGACTGATCCTTCCTCAAAACGCATCATACTTGGTACTCGTTCTCACCAAGAGTGCTTCTTGTATTTACCCGTAGTTTAGAAAACTAGAATTCGTGGGTATGCATATTCCGAAAGATACGTTTGTTTGAAAACCGGTATGTTTAGTATAAACCTTTCGTAAATCATTTGAGTTCCTCGAAATCACTTCGTAATATAATTTAGAGATACGAGTTTTGCATTTGTTCAGAACTTTGTATGTTTTTGCAAAACGTGCATGTCTTTCCACCCCGAAAACATTTACAAAAATGTAAACAGTAAAAAGTGGGGGTTATGAACTCACCTGAATATTCTTGTGCAAAGCGAGCTAATTACGACATCGTGATGTCGTTTCCAAGATGAGACTCGCTAGCGTGCATTCTACAATATTCCTAACACGGAATATCTAATAAGTTTTTAAATAAAAGTGGTAACTAGTCTACGTGTCACCGAGCTCTACCGAATCGTTAATCGAACGATTCAACGGTAAGTTGTTAACTTAATGGAAAAGATTAAGTTATACGTGTTAAGTCTCGTTTAATGTCAGTAGCAATTTAATAAGTCTTGAAAAAGACTTAGTTTCCGAGAGACTTAAAATGAATAAATATTTATATAAAAAAATATAAATATATCGTTGTAAGTGTGTTAGCCGTCTCGAGTAGTCGTATGTGTATGTATCGAGTATTCGTATGAAAATAATATATAATAACTTGTATTATATATATATCACGTCTTGTGTATATTTGCCAAGAATATACGTATATGCCGTTTAGGCGTATAAAATAAATATGAAGAGTTATATTTATTTTATAGAGGAATCGTCGAGTTGTTATGTTTGAAAATAAATATATATACCATATTTATTTTTGTAAAAGAATTCGCGATGTACGACATTTGGAATAAATATATAACTATATTTATTATTACTTTCCGAATCGTCGTTTTCGAAAATTGCGAAGTTTGGTCGAAAGTAATTATATACTTTTGCTAGTTTTCATAAAAGTCGCTTGATATCACTAGTCGTCGTTTCTCAATAAAACATGTTTTGTTTTATAAATAAACGCCCTTTATTTTACGGATTTTCTCGAAAAAAGGGCAGAATTTCCTCTGTTTTTGGACGCCCCCGACAACCACGTGTCGATATATTTTGTCAAACTCAACAATATTCCCAATATCAATATGTATAATTTTCGTAAAAGCGACAAAATGTAAATTAAGCACTAGTTTGTATCGGTTCGAGCTCGTTCACGAAATAAGATTATAAGAATAATGAAATGTTTTGTGTCGTAAAATCTTTACCATCTTCTTGTGTCGAAAGCCGAGCTGACCGAGTCAACTTGCTGAGTTGACTGAGATTGACCGAGTTTGACCGAGTCTGACCGAGTCCGACCGAGTCGACCGAACCGCTTCCTAATCTGACCCGAACCGACTGACCCAAACCAAACCGAGTGGACTCGTCTGTCCCTAGTCGACTCGCTGACTGAGCTGACTCGCTTACTGAGTCAACCGAACCGCCTGCCCCAGCCGCCTGACCGAATCGAACCCGAATCTGTCCCGAACATCTCTTTTGACCAGTCGTTGACCCGAACCCATCTGTTGACTGTGTTGACTCGGTTGACCGAGTCAAACCGAGTTGAGCCAAAATCGGATCCGCTTATCCCGAACCTGAACACCCGAGTCAAACATAAACCGAACCAAACTTGGAGCCGAACATAACCCGAGTCCCACGTTTGAAAATGAACCGAGACTAAAACAAGTTCTGACCTGAGCCGAGACGTAACCCGAACCGTGGGTTAACCGAGCCGCTAACCATGGTTGACCGAGCCGAGCCAAAATTCTGACCCAACACACCCGAGCAGAGATCTAAGATGAACCTAACACTCGAACCAACCTCAGGCATCTCGGACCACCACTGCCGCTGCCCTGCCGCCGTGGAGAACCACCTTCACCGCCACCGTCCTCTCTCCTCTTAATCTCTCTCTCTCTCTCTCGGTCTCTCTCTCTCTGTCTTGCCGCCATACGCCCGTCGTCGGACCACCCTGAACGGTGGCCGGCCTTCATTAGCTTGCCGGTGAGGGTGGTCGGAGCCACCGGCTCTACTGCTTGTTGTTGGGTTACGAGGGAGCCGAGAGAGGGGGTGTGGGTGTATTAGGGTTTCAGAGGTAGGAGATGAAGTGTGTGTTGTTCTGCTCTAAAGAAATCGAGAGGGAGGGGCAGAGTAATGCATCTGTGTTTTGATTTTGGGTTGTGTATGTGTAGATGATATTTATAGAGTTTTTAGAGATCTTGAATAGATCTTGTTCTAAAATTAGAGACAAAATATTTTGGATAGATTATATAGAGATTTTGTCCAGATTTTTAGCTCTAAAGAGATTTTGTTTAGATCATGAAGGGATTTTTGGAAAGATCTATAAGAAAAATCTTGTAGTAGAGATCTAAAATATAAGGTATGGTTTAGGCTTGGGCCCAGGGCCTACAAGCCCATCTCGTGCGTAAGTGGCCCGTAATTCCTACGAGACCCGTTGTCAAATCCAGAACTCCGTTTAACGTCAAAAATTAAAATACACAAAAATACGGTCGGTAGTCGTTGTTTGCACGCCCGTTCGTCGATCACGGTAATAATCGCGAAAAATTGTATCGTTGTCGTCTTTAATCCGTTTTTCAATCCGGTTTCGACTGTAGTCACAAAAATTTTATTACGAAGCTAATATATATCGTAAAAATTTAATATTTGTCGGCGTTGTCAGTATTCTGTTCGGTTTCAATCCGTTGCCGTTTAACGTTTCACAGGTTTCTCTGTAAACCACCGTTCGCGCACTGTAAAGTCGAATAGGCGTTCCTAGGCACTCCAAAGGCCTAATTAAGTCAATCTTCGCCTTAATCACTATTTATTATCGTGTTAATTGCCTGTTAATCACGTAATTATGAGCCGTAAATCACCGGTTGTCACATTCTCCCCCTGTTACAGAAATTTCGTCCTCAAAATTTAGACTATGTTATCTCCTCAGAATTGTGTTGTTCGCAGGTAAGTCCGAATAATAACACAGTGAATGACCGCGTAATCGAAACAAGACTTATCCGAATCATGATATTCCTCAACAATAAGAACCCAACGGTTTAAAAGGGATGTGTTTCAGAAATTGATGTCAACAGAAACGAGATGTATAGGTATAGTCACTAATGTGACTAAGTTAACAGGGATTCAACAATGAATAGGAACTTCGACCAACCGAATTCCATATGAACGTTTACAACGTGTAAATGAGTTCTAGAAGCAATAACATCCACTGGATGAACTTAGAACCAACAATCTCAAATGTAATAGTTTGCATGAAACGTGCGATCGTGATCAGCGCAAGCTGCAAGTCATACCGACGCCACAAGGTGTCGCAATGAATGAAACAATTTAATAATAGAGGTGATTGAACAAGTATCACCTGTGTTTTGCATAAAACGCTCAATCATAATTAGCTCAAGCTACAAGTTTGTACTGACACCACAAGGGTCGTAGTGATTTAAATAATTCAATAATAGCGGTGATCAAACAAATCCACCGTGTTTGAAGTCAAATGAAAGCGTAATAAGGTGAATCCGAAAGTTTGTTTCAAATGACATCATAGAATTTTCAATTGAAATTTGAACATCAAAGAAATAATGTTTTCGATCGAAGGTGAAGAAGCAATGAATGTCGCAAAGCATTCGATCGATGTTAAAAGAACCGTTATGAGGTACACCGGAATATGAAATGAATTTGTGTACCATTGTCTTAACACACGATTGTGTTAAGACTGCTTTAATATGATAATTCAAAGCGGATTTAAAACAAATTAATAAAGAAATAATTAAATCCGTGCATAAGACGCGTAAACGAGTTTAGCGCAAGCTTCAAGTTAATGAATACACCACCACAAGGTGTCGAAATCAACAAATGACTTATTGGAGTCATAGACCAAACAAGTCTACTACGACTCGGAACAAATGAAACTCTTGTTAAAATGAATTTGAATATGATGTCTTCAATACATCATATGGTATCTTGAATTGAGTATGTGTAATGCAGAAGTTCAAACAATCGAACTTGGTTTTAGCGCAATCCGAAAATAAATATATGTATTGACAAGAAAACTTTAGGCATGGTTACAACGAAAAACCATGTATGTAACTTGTAAAGAAATGATCGTGATACAATGACCATTAAGAGGAGTAGAGATACGAAAATCTACTCAGTAAGTGTGAAATTTGAAATTTCAATAAAAGAAATTTGAGGACTTTACCTGGGGTTTCGTGTGATGACCAATGGTTAGGTGACATTACCATGGAATGTCGAACATAGCGTATTCGTCATTAGTTAGGTAGGGGGCGGAAATGCGGAGACAATCGTCTTCTCCCTGGCGTGATTCGTGTCGTTGCAGGATCGCGTGACAAGTTGTCGTTTCCTGATCGTTAGTTCTCCTGCTGACAGGGATCTAGCGTCCTCGTTAAATTTGCGTCACCGTTCCTTCTCAAAGGCCTCGCCTCGACAGTCGTATGTGACGTGCTTCAACCTCCGTTGACGTACATATTGAGTTTCGCGTATACCTGTGCACTAGCGTTTCGTTCCGCGTGGAACGTGATGTGCCCCGACATCCGTTGACGTAAAGATTGAGTTGCATGTATTCTTGTGCACTCGTTTTGTTATGCGTAGGCTGCCTGCTCGGGAAGTTAAAATATCACAGACAATATGGATAATAATGTGTGCCCGAGTTAATATTCGCGGTTCCTACGTGATGACCTTTAATAAACACACACATGCGCAAATAATCAATCATATAATCAAATAAACATGTTAGTCACCAATAAGCAATCAAGTAATTCCCCTAGTCCCACCAGTCTATCCTCCCAGCCTCTCAGACTGAACTTCCTAGTCCCACTAGACTATCCTCCCAGCCTCTCAGACTGAACTTCCTAGTCCCACTAGACTATCCTCCCAGCCTCTCAGACTGAATCTCCTAGTCTCTCAGACTACCTTCCCAGCCTCTCAGACTGAATCTCCTAGTCTCTCAGACTGACTCCCTGTTCCGAAGGTCTTAAATGCATGTTTCCTAAACTCTCAGATTTTTGTGTACTGTATGTAATCGTTTCGTGTACCGTGTATAAAACATCACAATAGCGTATGTTTGAAAACAAAATTTTGACTGTTTGTTTTTCGGCAACGGTTGGAGACCATATTCGAGTACTAGGCGTTCTGTATGTATTCAACGTCTTAATAGTCTAAGTCCCAGAGAAAAGTGAGGTTAGAGCCTAGGTATCACAACAGAAACCTAATTCGCTGTAACCTATAGCTCTGATACCAATCTGTCACACCCCGAAATTATCAGAGCATTGGCGTGACTGGACTGGTATCTTCATTGCACAATGGAAGCAAATAAGCTAAGTCTTTTAGAAATTGAACGCCCACTAAGTACTCGAGTCTCCAATGGTTCTCCTATTACTTTCCGAATCGTCGTTTTCGAAAATTGCGAAGTTTGGTCGAAAGTAATTATATACTTTTGCTAGTTTTCATAAAAGTCGCTTGATATCACTAGTCGTCGTTTCTCAATAAAACATGTTTTGTTTTATAAATAAACGCCCTTTATTTTACGGATTTTCTCGAAAAACGGGCAGAATTTCCTCTGTTTTTGGACGCCCCTGACAACCACGTGTCGATATATTTTGTCAAACTCAACAATATTCCCAATATCAATATGTATAATTTTCGTAAAAGCGACAAAATGTAAATTAAGCACTAGTTTGTATCGGTTCGAGCTCGTTCACGAAATAAGATTATAAGAATAATGAAATGTTTTGTGTCGTAAAATCTTTACCATCTTCTTGTGTCGAAAGCCGAGCTGACCGAGTCAACTTGCTGAGTTGACTGAGATTGACCGAGTTTGACCGAGTCTGGCCGAGTCCGACCGAGTCGACCGAACCGCTTCCTAATCTGACCCGAACCGACTGACCCAAACCAAACCGAGTGGACTCGTCTGTCCCGAGTCGACTCACTGACTGAGCTGACTCGCTTACTGAGTCAACCGAACCACCTGCCCGAGCCGCCTGACCGAACCGAACCCGAATCTGTCCCGAACATCTCTGTTGACCAGTCGTTGACCCGAACCCATCTGTTGACTGAGTTGACTCGGTTGACCGAGTCAAACCGAGTTGAGCCAAAATCGGATCCGCTTATCCCGAACCTGAACACCCGAGTCAAACATAAACCGAACCAAACTTGGAGCCGAACATAACCCGAGTCCCACGTTTGAAAATGAACCGAGACTAAAACAAGTTCTGACCTGAGCCGAGACGTAACCCGAACCGTGGGTTAACCGAGCCGCTAACCATGGTTGACCGAGCCGAGCCAAAATTCTGACCCAACACACCCGAGCAGAGATCTAAGATGAACCTAACACTCGAACCAACCTCAGGCAACTCGGACCACCACTGCCGCTGCCCTGCCGTCGTGGAGAACCACCTTCACCGCCGCCGTCCTCTCTCCTCTTAATCTCTCTCTCTCTCTCTCTCTCTCTCGGTCTCTCTCTCTCTGTCTTGCCGCCGTACGCCCGTCGCCGGACCACCCTGAACGGTGGCCGGCCTTCATTAGCTTGCCGGTGAGGGTGGTCGGAGCCACCGGCTCTACTGCTTGTTGTTGGGTTACGAGGGAGCCGAGAGAGGGGGTGTGGGTGTATTAGGGTTTCAGAGGTAGGAGATGAAGTGTGTGTTGTTCTGCTCTAAAGAAATCGAGAGGGAGGGGCAGAGTAATGCATCTGTGTTTTGATTTTGGGTTGTGTATGTGTAGATGATATTTATAGAGTTTTTAGAGATCTTGAATAGATCTTGTTCTAAAATTAGAGACAAAATATTTTGGATAGATTATATAGAGATTTTGTCCAGATTTTTAGCTCTAAAGAGATTTTGTTTAGATCATGAAGGGATTTTTGGAAAGATCTATAAGAAAAATCTTGTAGTAGAGATCTAAAATATAAGGTATGGTTTAGGCTTGGGCCCAGGGCCTACAAGCCCATCTCGTGCGTAAGTGGCCCGTAATTCCTACGAGACCCGTTGTCAAATCCAGAACTCCGTTTAACGTCAAAAATTAAAATACACAAAAATACGGTCGGTAGTCGTTGTTTGCACGCCCGTTCGTCGATCACGGTAATAATCGCGAAAAATTGTATCGTTGTCGTCTTTAATCCGTTTTTCAATCCGGTTTCGACTGTAGTCACAAAATTTTTATTACGAAGCTAATATATATCGTAAAAATTTAATATTTGTCGGCGTTGTCAGTATTCTGTTCGGTTTCAATCCGTTGCCGTTTAACGTTTCACAGGTTTCTCTGTAAACCACCGTTCGCGCACTGTAAAGTCGAATAGGCGTTCCTAGGCACTCCAAAGGCCTAATTAAGTCAATCTTCGCCTTAATCACTATTTATTATCGCGTTAATTGTCTGTTAATCACGTAATTATGAGCCGTAAATCACCGGTTGTCACAAGCCTGACCTTCCTTGGGTGTGACTTTCTCAACTTCACTAGGGGTTGGGCTGTAAGCCTTTCCCCCCCTTTGGCCTTTCCCTCGACCATTTTCCCAAAAATCTTTTTAACATTTCCATTAAACGCTTTCTCAACATCAAATTCATTCTTTTCAGAATAAAATTGATTTGAGATCTCAACTTTCCCAACTTTTGATTTAAAATTTTCAGTCCTCAATGGTGGAAAATGAACATCATCCATTGGAGGCACTGAGCTTTCTTCTTTAACATCAACTTGTGGCTCCTTTGACTTTGTGGAATCAGATTCATTGCCAAATTTTACATCCGATTTCTTAACAATCCAAGCTTGATTGTCAAGATTTCCCCTTTTCTTGTAAAATCTTTTCGAACACTCACCAACTTCATATATAGAATTTTTAAACACTTTAAATTTTTCAGTTGGTGGTTCGGTTTTATCAACAACTATTTCTTTAAGTTTTTCTGAAACTCCCTGTTTTGTGTTGGTTGCCTTGGGACAGTTCCAGGCAATGTGACCAACTTCATTGCATCTGTAACAGGTTCTAGTCTCCTTTATTTGAAAAACTCCATTCTTTATCTTTTCAGCAAGAAACTCCTGGTTTGACTGTTTCCAGAATGAGCTCTTTGCTTCTTCACAATTTGTCCCTGAAACAAATTTTGTATTTGTTTTAGAAATTTTCTCATTTTTATGATTTTCAGGTGAAATAAATCCTAATCCTAATCCTTTTCTTTTGAAATTACCGTTATGGTTTGGTTTCTTTTGAAAACCAGAACCAGAACTGTACCATTTTTTCTTGTTCAATCTTTGTTGAACTCTTGAAGTGTACTTTTTAGATTTTTCAGAAAGATTTAAATTTTTTATTTCAGAAATATTAATTTCTGTTAATTTGAAAACCTTTTTAATCTTTTCAATTTGAACACTTCTTATTGGAAATTCTTTATCAAAATATAATTTGTCAGAATCATTCAAAGTATATGCAACTTCAAATGTTTCGTCATTCAAATTAGATTTTGACAACAAAAATTCTTTACTATACACCCGTTTTCCTGACGACTTTGAACTCCTAACAGACGAACTCGAACTCCTGGACTCGGACATTGACTCGGACTCCTCATCCTTATCTAACACCTGATCGACCATCCTTTTTATTAACTCAGACTCATGATCTATGTCGGACGCTGTGAATGTGATGTCAATATTGTCTGGTAATACATCGGTTATCTCGGACTCCAACTTTATATTGACTGCCTTTTTTACTTGTTCCTCATTCGGTTTTCTAGACGAATACCCTTCCCAAATTGGAGGCGGACACTTATTATAACAGACACTCTGTTTCTTACCAGTATCCTTTTTCTTCGACTTCTTATCTTCAAACACTTCAAAACCTGCAACAATTGGATAAATTCTGTCAATTAAGTAATCAGAACTTGAATAACTTTTCAGTAATCGTCTGATTCTTTCATTTTCCACTTTTCTAATTTCCAACTCATGCTTCAACTTAGCACACTCTTCAATGTAGTAATTGATCTCTTTCTGCTTAGACATCATTGTTGCATTCATCATTGTCAAAGCATCTTCTCTTTTAGAGTTTGTCTTCTGCAAACTATTTACAGTTTTGTTCAATACATCGTACGACTCTTTCACATTCTTGACATCAAACAACAACTTCTCTTTCAACTTTTCAAGCTCACTAAACCTTTCATCTTTATCTTCACATTGTTTGCAAGGTTCCAAACATGAAAGACAAGGTTTTGTAACTTCAGCGATTTTTTCAATCTCCACAATCTTCTCAACTTCAACTACCTTTTCCACTTCAACAATCTTCTCCACTTCAACTATCTTCTCAACAACCTTAACTTCTTTCGTTTCTTTTGCAGCTTTTCTCTCTTTTAGTTTCCTCAATTTATCTGCAAAATAAAATTCAAACCTGTCAGAAGATAAATGAGTTTTTCCAATGTTTATCTGTTCAACTTCTTCATCATCATCACTAGTATCTGTTGAACTGTTTTCAGAAGAAACAGATTCTTCATCTTCACTTTTCTCTTCATCAGATAACACTGCTATCCATTCTTTCATCAATTCTGGCTTTTGAACAATTTGAGCAATGAAAGCTTTAAACTTCCCATTCTCATCCACAAACTTATCCCAGCTAAATCCTGGAGTCATTTTCTCATCGTCTTGTTCAATGATACCATAATAAGCTTTCTTGTTTGCATCTTCGATCATTTTCCCATGAGCAGTTTGTGAATCCTTTTGTTGATGCGGTTGATGAGCAACTTGTTGATATATGGCTTTTCGATAGTAATCATGACTACCAAACGGATTCTTTGCTCCATTTGCTTCTTGATTTTTGCATTCTCTTTTGAAATGACCTTTCTCCCTGCATCGAAAACAAGTAACTTTAGATTTATCAAAACCCAAAGCTGAAACATGAGCATCCAAAAAGTCATTTCTTCCTGTAATCATTTTGAACTTTTCAGCTCTTCTCAAGACACTATCTAGACACCATTTGATGTCCATGATGTAGGATCGTTGTTGGACCCGACTGAGTCGTTCAGAAGAGTTTTATATCCGGTTCAAAGGCGGAATCAGTGAACTGGACTTGATAACAGCTTGATACTCTTAAATCTGTTACTTATATTGATTTTAACATCAATTACAACCTGAACAGATTTTGGCAGCACTTCGTTACAGATCCGGAAGTCGTACCAAATGAACTAACAAGTGCACTATATATAGTAGTGTGATTCCGCTCCAAATGACAAGGAGTACTTTCGGGCGGAATCAGAAGTTTCTGATTTCGCTCGAAATGACCCTTTACACTTTCGGGCGGAATCAGCATCTTAAACGCTAACCTTCGATTCTCGAAACTCGTGCACTGAAAAACCTATCCTATCCTATTACATGATACAAGACGAAGTCAATAGACGTAATGCACTAACAGACTCCCCCTCGGATATTGACGAAGTCTTCAGTGTCTAGTCTTCAGTATAACACATCTTCAATCTTGATCATTCTGCCTTCTCATTCAAGTTGTAACATTATAAGTATCTATCAATCATTCTCTTTTTCCATCAGCTTCAGGCTCCCCCTTTTGTCAAGCTTCCGTGCTTTGGGATCGACACCTAGCTATCCATCTACAAGCTCCTCTTGCTTCAAGCTTGTCTTCAGACTCCCCCTTAGACTCTGCTCTCGGGATCGTAATCTGGACTATCTGCAATCACTCAAACATCTATAAATACAATGTTTTTCATATCATCAATCAAATTCTCTAATTCACTTCCCTTATCAACAAACTAAATGATTTAGCAGGATTAAAGAATCCAACTCCCTCACAGTTAATCATCCAAGTCCAAATTAATGACCTTGGAGATATCACAAACTGTTTTTTATTTTTGATTTTTAATTCAAGTTTCAAATTAATGAACTTGTTTTATTTTCAGAAACACAATCAACATACTTAGATTTTGAAACTCAGCATTTCAGACATCGGTTGTCGAAAATAAAGCAGAATCAAAAATCTTTTTGTATTTTTCTGAAAATATAAAGCAGTAAAGAAATATGTACAAACATATTTACAGACCATATTTTTGTTTGAGTTTGCGTCAGAGGATCATATCAGTTTTTGACAAGTCACAAGTACCGTTGAGCTTAGTTACACATTAAGAATTAAACAATTCACTTAGATTGTCGATATACTGGTCCACTTAAATTTTCACACAAATTTCAACTGATTCAGGATACGAATTATATGTTTTAGGAACTTAAACTCATTCATGTGTCCCACCTCTTGAATATACTCCCGTATCCAGATCCCAATATTCAGTCTTACAGGTAAGTATACCTAGGTGAGTATACCTAGATGATATCTGTAAGGGGAATAAATTATAGTACGAAACCGTGAGAGCTCAGGTCAGAACTTCCGTTCAGCAGAGAGATGACGGCTCGACTTTTGGTGTGTCCCCTTTAGAGGATCTTTTGTATTACAACAACAATGACTATCAATTTTATTGTTTCATCAATTTGCTGAGGGCGGCGCTATATTTCAAGCAATGCAGAAAGTATTCTCCGGGGACTAGGCCATTACTTCCGCAAAATCAGAAGTCCCGGGATAATACCCCAGATATCACTAAGCATAAAGACCTAGTATCTCAGAAAGAGGGGTCCTTCAAACGAGATTTCAGGGGTTACCTATATATCCAAGTAGTGTTCCCCACGAAATAAGCAAGTTTGAATTTAGGTTTATATCCCAAAAAAGTTTACTAAATGTATAAAAATCTACCGACACATCCACGGTGAGATCGTTTAACACATTTTAACTTTCCAATTCTTTAGCTTACTGTAACTGTCTACTGATGTACTATCATTTCCTCTTTTTACGCAAAAACTCAATTTTTGAATTTTATCATGTTTTTTACTTTTTCAAAATTTTCATATGTTTTTGTATTTTCTTACAATTTTTCTCCCCCTAAAATGCAAAACCATTTAAAGAAAATTTGACAACCAACACTGATAGCTTTGTCTCGCCATCCATTTTCTGCTTCTCATGCACTGATTTGTAGAAAAATAATATAAAGTACCCCCATGATTTACAACACATTGATATTTACAGTTTGAAAACCGTTTTTCAATCTTGTGAAATTAATCATGTTTGTTCAGCCGTGAGGGTTTCGGCGTATTCAATCAACACATATTTTTGTAATTTTTCTATTTTTGACAAAAATTAAAAACAAACATATTTTTGGTTTTTAATTTTTTCAAATTTTTAGGGTTTTTGAAAATATTGTTTATTTATGTACAGAATGAAAATAAACTTCCTGTTTCAACCAACACAGGATTCAGCAGCCTCCTTTCCTCGTTGTGCCAGGCTGCTCCAACTTCCATTTTTCTTGAGCACCTGCACATTCAACTAATTCAATTACTTGAACAATTTAGCCCAGGTCTGTTGGACCTTAGGCATTTCAACACAATATCCATCATTTAACTTCAGAAAATCTTTCTCATCAAAGACTTTTTCAACTTTAATTTCATCTTTTTCATCTTTTACCAAAGTGACTTGTTTCTTAACACTCCAAGTTTGACCTTTTGGAGTACCTCTTTTGTAAAAATGAGACTCTTTTTGAACATTCTGTTTTTGAACAACTTTTGGTTTCCAAAACTCTCGTGGTTTTGTCATATCAGCAGTTGTTTTCCAACTTTGAGTTGTTCTGATTCTGGGTGTGTGAAAATTCCAGGTCTGGCTAGAATCGAACCTGTTCGGGTTTGATTTCCAGTTTTGAGTCAAAGCAAACTTGTTTGTGTTGTACCTCCAAGTTTGTTTTGAGTCAAAAATGGTTGACCTTTGTCTCACATTCTCAGATTTTTGTTTCTCAGCATCAATCTTCTTTATGTCAACATCCATAGGTTTCAGATTTGGACACTTGCGAGCAAGATGTCCTTTTTGATCACATTTAAAACATGTTCTCATGGACACATCTTTGACCTGTGGTTGTTGCTTTTTCTTATGAGCTAGAAACTCTTCAATAGACTGTTGTCCAATTTTAAGTTTTTCCTCTTCTTCAAAACTTTTTCCTTGAACAAAACTCAATTGTTTCTTTAAATTCGGAATTTCATTTCTTTTCCAACTTTGTTTCTTCTTATAACCCAACCCAGCCTTCATGTTTTTCTTCTTGCAACCAGGTTTGTTATACGAACCTATATGACTCTTACCAACAAACTTTGAAATCTCAGACTTGTCAATCTCAACCATTTTGAACACTTTATCAACCTTTTCTGAAATCACATTCTGAATTGGGAATACAACATCTAAGAACAATTTGTCCGATCCAATCATGGTATAAACCAATCCTTTTGAATCATCATTCAAACTTTTCTCGGATTTTGTGTTTTTCAAATAACTATCATGAAAATTTCCTTCATCTTCATCCTGTGATTCAGATTTACCTGTATCAATCGACTCTTCTTTCAACACACTTTCAACAACTTTACCTACCACCTCTGAATCATGAGAATCATCAGATTTGGAATAGGTTATGTCAATGTTGTCTGGCAATTGGTCTACCATGTTGAAAGCTTTTTCAACCTTTTCCTCATCATAAAATGCAAATTTTCCCGGTGGTGGAACTTGATGAAACTCTGAGCCAATGTCTTTCTTGTTTTGCTCAGACTCACCATCTCCCGGTTTTATATTGAAAATACATTCAAGCACATATGATGACACGTGATAACTTTTCAACTTGTTGTTATCCTGTTCTAAATCAGCAATCTGTCGCTTTAGCTTAGCAACATCCTCAATATAAGAATTAACATCTTGTTTTATAGAATACATTCGTTTAAGTTCTTTAGTTGTTTCGGAAAGATAATTCATTCTTGATTGAGCATATTTCATTTCATCTTTCACTTTTTCGTATGACTCTTTCGTAATATGATATGCTAATTTCATTGAGTCATATTCTTTCTTCATTTCTTGACAAGCAATTTATTTTTGTGAACATTCTTCTGTCATTTTAGAAACATTTTCTTTCAAAACTTCATTTTCTGTTTCTAACTTTTTACATTTTTCTGAAAGTTTTTCATCATTTTCTTTTAAAACTTTTTCTTTTTCTAGCATTTCTTTGCATTTTTCTTTAAAAATATTTTCAATTTTAGTAAATTCAAGATCTTTTGTTCTGAATTGCTCATCTTTTTCAGTACAAGCTCTGCACGGTTCCATGCATTTCTTGCACTGATCAATCGTTTTTAAGATTTTAAAATCAGAATGTACCTCAATGATTGGCACTTCGGTGTTTGATGCAGTTGACCCAGTTTGCTTTTAATCAGCATCATCTTGCTTTTCTTTAACATCAACTTCATCACCAACATTATCAGCTTTCAAAATCTCATTTTCTTCTTCTGTTTTCTTCACCTCTTCTCCAATCTGCTGTTCTTCAGTAACAGCTTTCTTAACCTCTTCATTTACAACAACTTCTTCACTTTTGATTTCCTTCACAACCTCAACTTCAACAGCTTCTGTTTTGACCTCTTCAGCAACTTTCTTCAGATTGTTCACCAACTCTTCAACACTCTTCTTCATTCTCTTTTCATCCAAGTTAAAATATATATACTTGTTTCATGAGTCGCAAGCGTCGTTCAACGTAAACATATATACTTATACTTGTCTTATAAAACGATTTAACCCCGCTATGTTTCCGTTTGTTTTTAAAACAAGTTAATATTCTTACAAAAAGTGGACAGAGTTTCCTCTGTTTATAAGACAAACCCCGACAACACAAGTTGTCGAACATCAAAAGTTCAAGTCACCGTTGCACATTTAATATAACACGTATGTTCACATAAGACACGCAGAAGTCTGATTACAACAGAATATCTCGTTTACATTCCATATAATAATATTATTATTACTATTACACAATTTTTATTAATTGGGTCGAGTTCGCTAGAGCTCGTTCACGTCTTATTATTACAACTACAACACGTAAGGAAGAAATAAAATAATAAAAATAATAATAATAATAATAATAAACCAAACTCGTGTGAATACCTACTTGTGAGATTCGACTAAATCTTCTCGATACACGTGCCACCGGGATCTGACCCGTTGACTGGTGACTCAAACTTGACCTAGCTTTGACCGAGTTGACTTATTGACCCGAGTTCGACTGTGTTTGACCCTCACTCTAAGTCCCCCCGTAATGGGGCGTTTTTTTTAAAAAAATTTCAAAAAAAACGCCGGAAAACGCCGAGACCCCCACTACATAGGGCGTTTCCGGGCGTTTTTTTTGAAAAAAATTGGCTCCGGCGTGTTTATTAAAACGCTGAATTGTTGTTGGGTTGCGACCCCCTTTCTTCTATTATTTTATAAAAAACACCCACTTTCTCCTATTTTTTTACAAGCATGCATCCATACCGACCCCCTTTTGGTGGCCCCGCAAGACCCACGAACCCGAACACAACGCAACCGCAAAACCCGTATAACCTTCAAGACATGGACCCAACCTTTTTACCGTACGCGGCTTACTTGACTGGCACCACTACGTTTGTACCTTCCACCTACGGCTATGGTCAAGCCGGCGGGTTGCAACCGTCACAACCCGAACCCGAATCCGAACCCGATGTAGTGCCGGAGACGCAACCCGAACCGGTGCAAGACAAATCGAAACGCGGCAGAAGGTCGCATAAGAAGAAGGAAAAGGACGAACCTCGACGTACAAAAAAAACCATTAAATGGACGAAGGACGAGGAATACACGTTGACTCGGGCGTGGCTCGACATTTCGGAGGACGAAGATACCGGTAACTTATATTTTTATTTTTTATTCTGTTTTTTTTTTCTGTTTTTTTATTCTGTTTTTTTTTTCTGTTTTTTTATTTACTGTTTTTTTTTAATTTCAACTTATATTTTTATTTTTTTTTAATTTGTAGCAAACTTTCAAACGGGCCCCGTTTTTTGGGATAGGGTTCGTGCACTCTTTTATAGCACGTGGGGTCAAGGCGAACATCGGGACAAAGATTCAATTTCTAGCAAATTGACCGACATCAACAACAAGTGTCACGCGTTCCAAGAAGTTTACCAACGTAACTACGATAATCGGCCGAGCGGTGAATGTGACGTCGGGGTTTTAACAAAGACTTTGGAGGAGTTCGATAGGACGAAATGCCCTTTCACGTACTATAAGTGTTGGGAGCTACTACGAAAAAGTCCAAAGTGGGCGCTAGTTAATCCAATGACGTCAAGTAGTAGACGTCGGGCTAAAAGGTCAAAAACATCATCCACCGCTGACCCGTCATGTTACACCCTAATTCGTATTAGACAAAAAGTCGCAGCGGAAATTCATGCCATAAAATTTTCTTCCTTTACAAACGTTTTGACTTACTTGAAGGTCCATTTTAAATATAAAAACATAACTTATCATTACTAAATTACATAAGTAACCATTCCCGTACAATCCGTCTTGTGACTCGGTCTTCGATCGCTACTCCTTGTGAGGTTAATCCGTGATTCGTACACCCTGCACTCACCACATTCATTCATACATTAGCACACATTATATAAACAAGATTTAATCACGTACACTTCACATATCATCATTTATCAAACTTTAAGCATTTCATCTGCGTATCCATTTCCTGGTGAGGCTTCAGTAATGTACCTGCATTGCTTTTCATTCTCAAGGTACACCGTTAGTAACATTAACACTCAACGTGTCTACATTATGCATACTTGCGTTCTTATTTTCAAACATACATTCACATCTACATAGATACATATCCTTCCTACAACTTTACATACATGCATACACTCACACATGTCTTTACACATACATACATACACAACTACATACGTACATACCTTCCCTACGTCTTTACATACATGCATACACTCATACATATCTTTATACATCCATACATACACATCTACATACGTACATACCTCTACTACATCTTTACATACATGCGTACACTCATACATATTCTCATACATACGTACATACACATCTACATACGTACATACCCTACCTACATCATTACATACATGCATACACTCGTATATATCTTTATACATACATACATACATATCTACATACGTACATACCTTAACGAACACGTATTAGATCACGTGTAACTCCTACATAATCATACATTATTTACATGGGTCTTAGACTTAGCTTTATAACCCATAAGCATCTAAGGAACCATCAAAATCATGTTTGGAAGGTCCGCTGTAGTCCACGGATAACAAACCGAAGCCTACGATACATAAATCAACTTAGAAACAAGATTTCAGCTTTTTAGACTTGGGGAGGTCGTCGGCGACGGCCCTAGGCCCGTCGGCGACGGCCCGTGGTTCTTCCCGTAGCCAAAAACCCCGTAAACAGGTAAATAACCCGTCAGCAAAAAAATCAACTTTCTAGAGCCCGTCGGCGACTACCCTTGACCCGTCGGCGACTACCTCTAGAAATGGCACTTTTCTGCAGTTCCGTTTCGTCGTCCGTACGCACTAAAACGCGCGTAACTTTTGAACCGTTTACCCGTTTAACCTCCCGTTTCTTCCTACATGCTTGTAAATTCACATTCTATCATATAAACTTAAAATCCCACATCCGGATTAACGAAATTCTTATCTTACGCCTTATCGACTTATTATCACATTCCAATTATTTGACCCATTATGGGTATTTGCGCATTAATTGGTTTATGACATACCAAGACCATACTCTTCACTTCCATACTTGCTCAAAACATTATACTCATCAAATAACTTGTTCCTAAACTACTTGTTAAGATCGTTTGCCCAAAATACCCATCAAGGGCATTTTGGTCAACTTTAAATTCCATCCTTTACGACATGAGATTACGTCACATATTTGACCTCAACCATCAAGTTTAATAAATTAAAACACCATATCACCTATCCAAACATAAGAAGTGATTATAGAAATCACTTACCTTATGCGTCCGCGCTCGTATCCGATTCCTTGCCTCATCTTGACCCGTTAACACCTCCCACTTGAGTCCGTCACGACGTGATTCCTATACTTTCATTTCATCGAAACCACGCTCTTATTAGCATACTCATTTGTACATGTAACATTCATATCATTCGCATAATTCACACTTAACTTGCCTTAGTCATTTCTAACAAGCATTAAAATACATAATCAACTTCATATAATCATATCCGTATACGTTAAACTCATATAACTCATCATGTCATTACATTTAACACGGATTGCTATAACATGTACCATACGACTTCCCATCAACCTACAATTACGACCATGAGTCAAATCATGTTTCTTATACTTAGTTGACTTTCAAAAGTCAACTACCAACCATACATAACTATCGACTTATCAACATATTCCCGCAACATCATAATCGACTATACGGACGACACTATATACATTTTATCATTCACTTGATGTACGTACTACCTTTTAAGCATAACGTACAACTTATTCATACACAATCTTCTAAATTCATACATAGTTCATCAAATGCTTCTACAATCCAACATGGGGTATTTAAATTAAACATCAAACATGTTATCATCACATTTTATTCACTTCATCTAACAACAATTCATCATTTCTTATCCCATATCTTTAAACATTCACACACGTGTATGATTCCAAACATTATTAACATAAGTGAATCATCAATTTACATTACATCATCTAAAACCCACTTCATAACTACTTGTTAATCACTTACAAGTGATCTAATCTTAAGTTCTTCATAATTCATCATTCATTTGATAAATGTACTACATTGTAAGCATAGTGTACAACTAGTTCATGCATATCATTCTAATCTCATACACAATTCATCAATTTCTTCCTTCTAATCAACATGGATCATACATGCATGAACATCAAACATACTAGTATCACATTTCTTTTAATTCCTCTAACAAGAATCCATCATACAAATAAAAATACATCAACATTCAACAAGAATTAGACATGGATGATGATTCAAATCATCATTCTTACCATAACTAATGGGTTTCACCCTTAAACATCAAATTAACCTAATTCATGCATAATCCATGTTCCAAATGATGAATCTAACACATACTCATGCTCAATCTCATACAAATTCGTGATTTACAACATAACCCATTTCGTGCATCATCACCAATATAGAATCTAAGACATACCTTACGATCCCCTTATGAAGGTGATCATTAATCCGTGTTTGGTTATGAATTTGAGCTTCGTTTAGCCTTCCAATTTGAGGGAATAGATGAAGTTAGGGTTCTTGGCTCCATGGAGCTTCCTGCTCTTTCACGAACACACTATGTGTGTTTGTGTGTGTGTTTTGTTATTTAGTAACCTAACTTTCACCTTATTCCATTTAACCCCTCAATGTTTGCCACTTAAACATGTTTGGCACAACTTTCATCTTCTACTTAGTTTTTATCATACACTTTATTAGGTTAAATAACCTAGTCATTTATTTCTTAATGTACCATAGCATAACATTTAACGAATATAAACATTCGGGTTTTGGGGTGTTACAAGTCAACTCCGACATCGGATGCCCGCAATGTTGATTTAAATGAAGCGGTGGACGTTGACGAGGGAATTCAAGAAGAGTTGGTCCGACCCACCGGTAGAAGAAAGGGAACCGGGAAAAAAACGGTCGAGTCGTCTTCCGATCTCGAGTTAAAGGATGATTTCGAGGAGATGAACCGTCGTCTCCAAGACATTCGCGACCTCGGCCACAAACGTTGGGAGATTATGAAAGACCGAGTGGTTGAAACCAAAAAGTTCAACGACTTGCAAGAGGCGAGACAAATGGAAAAGGACATTGAGTTTTTGTCCAAACCGATCGACCACCTCCAAGGCGACGCGTTGATCTTGGCTCAAATGCGTCGCCAAAAAATACGAGAAAAATATGGACTTTAGATCATCTATTTTTTTTTTTAATTTTTTTTTCTGTTTTTTTTCGGTTTTTTAATTTTCGGTTTTTTTTTCTGTTTTTTTTTCGGTTTTTTTAATTTTCTGTTTTTATTTGGTATTTTTTTTTCAAGTATTGTAATTTTTATTTTAAATTAATGAAGACTTTATGTTTTAAATTAAAAAAAATAATTGTCAAATGATTGAATGGGCGTTATTGGAATAATGCCCCACTACGCCTCTTTTGCTATAATGCCCCATGTGTGACTAGGCGCCACGTGTCGTATAATGCCCCATGTTTGGGGCATTATTCTTGTTTACCACCACGGATGGTCTAATGACCCCCAAAACAAAAATTGAGCCCCTAACCACTTCATGATGTTTCAGCACACGACCACCACAAACCGGCGGCTGGAAAAACATCATCACTTCCGACAGCCTTGACGGAGTCACCCATGGTCACCATCCTCCGTACGATCTATTCCGAAATAATCAATCACAACCGATTTTGACTAGAATGAAATGTGTATCCGAGATATATTTATACCAACAATAATCATATCTTACCTTGTTGACCGGAAACATCAGATTCGTGACCCGAACCCTGACACACCACCGTTGCCACCTGTCGAGCACCGCCGCCTCTCTGAGCACCAAACAGACCACCCAACTACCTAATATCGCTTCCCCGGCTGTTCACTGCCCGCCTCTCGTAACATTGTCGCCTCTACCCGACTGCCGTCAGTAAGGTGGTGCGTCGCCTGTTGCCTCGTCACAACCACCACCTCTCGTACTCTTCTCGTCACTCCAGTCACACCCCACAACCTCTCCGCCAGCAAACGCCGCCAGGAACCACCATTGTGGCATTGCTGTGGTCAAGTGGCCAGCCAGTCACCGCCACTCCATCTTGTCTCTCACTCTCTCTTGCCCTTTCGATCTCCTAGTTCTCTCTCTCTAAAAGTGCAGGAGTGTGTGTTTCAGGAGAGAATATAGATGGGGGGCTGGGGTTTAGAACAAAATGATAGGGAAGAGAATAAGATGCTTTTATACCTAGGTTTGGTGTAGGTGGGTTAGGTGTGTTGACTAGAGGGTGTAAACCCTGCATGAGAACCCGCTTCAAGACTCGTGTTTCGTTTATAATCTCTCATTCATAAAAATAAAACATAACGCTTAGATTGTATTTACTAATTTAAATTTAAAACAAATATATACAACATATATATGATATATTCATTTATATAAAAGAATATCCGTAAAGAATTTGTAGTATAAGGTTAACGTGATTGTCAATTAAACAACATGTTTGCTCTGTATAATTTATTATTATTTACTATATAATAATGCATAATATTTCTACAGGTAACTTTCTATAGTTAACCAGGGTCGGAAATACGGGTTGTCACAGATTAGGGATTGGAGTACACCTACTACTCCTACTGAAGTTCGTTCATTTCTCGTTCTTGCTGGCTATTACCGCCGCTTCATTGCAAACTTCTCCAAGATTGCGGTTCCCCTCACTACTTTGAGTCAAAAGAACAAATCTTTTGAGTGGGGACCCAAACAAGAAGAAGCTTTCCAGACCTTGAAACAAAAGCTCTGTGATGCTCATATTTTGTCCTTACCTGATGGAAACGATGACTTTGTCGTATATTGTGATGCCTCAAATCTACGCCTTGGCTGTGTTCTCATGCAAAGGGACAAAGTCATAGCCTATGCATTAAGACAGCTGAAAATCCACGAGAAGAACTACACAACTCATGATCTTGAGTTAGGTGCTATAGTTTTTGCTCTCAAAATTTGGAGACACTACCTCTACGGTACAAAGTGTGTGGTTTTCACTGACCACAAAAGTCTCCAACACATTTTCAATCAAAAGGAGCTAAACATGAGACAATGACGTTGGGTTGAACTTCTGAACGACTACGACTGCGAGATTCGCTACCATCCTAGTAAGGCGAATGTCGAAGCTGATGCACTTAGTCGTAAAGGATGAGTCAAGCTCCATTCTGTTCAAGTTTGATCTGATATTCAAACCCGCATCTTCCAAGCTCAACATACTTGTGTTACACAAGGCATGATGGATAATGAATTACCACATCATCTTGAGCTTCAACTTGAAACAAAAGACAATGAGTTACTTTATTTTATGAACCGATTGTAGGTTCCAAACCAAGACAATCTCCGCACCTTGTTAATGAATGAGGCTCGCAAGTCTTGTTATTTTATCCATCCTGGTGCAGACAAAATGTACAAAGATCTTCGTACACAGTATTGGTGGCCGTGTATGAAAAAGGATATAGCCTTGTACGTGTCCAAATGCCTAACTTGTTTTAAAGTCAAGGCAGAACATCAACGCCCTTCTTGTTTACTTGAACAACCAGAAATTCCGGTTTGGAAATGGGAGAACATTGCTATGGATCTCATCACCAAACTACCACGCACATCTAGAGGTCATGATGCCATTTGGTAGTCATTGATCGTCTAACAAAGTCAGCATTCGTGAGGATCTATTTGCTGACAAACTTGCCAAGATCTACGTTGATGAGATAGTATCTCGTCATGGTGTTCCTTTGAACATCATATCAGATCGTGATGCTCGATTCTCATCTCATTTTTGGAAGACCATGCAATCTTCCATGGGAACCAAACTCAATTTGAGCACTGCTTATCATCCTCAAACAGATGGACAATCCGAAAGGAAAATCTAAACACTTGAGGGTATTCCTAGAGCTTGTGTGATCGACTTTGGTGGTAGTTGGGATTCGTATCTACCACTGATCGAATTCTCCTACAACAATAGTTATCACTCCAGCATCAACATGGCTCCTTTCGAAGCTCTATACGATCGAAAATGTCGTTCACCTGTCTGTTGGAATGAAGTTGGTGAAGCTCAACTCACCGGACCTGGACTCATTTGTCACACCCCGAAATTATCAGAGCTTGGCGTGACTGGACTGGTATCTTCATTGCACAGCGGAAGCAAAATAAGCTAAGTCTTCTAGAAATTGAACGCCCGCTAAGTACTCGAGTCTCCAAGGTTCTCCTATTCCAACCGTGCCTTGTCTTAGAACTGTAACCTGAGAAAGAAACATGCGAAAAAAGTCAACATAAAGTTGAGCGAGTTCATAGTTTGTTCGTAAAAGATTTGAGATAAATCTTTTGAGTTGTGAAAGGTTTGAAATAAATCTTTGGAATAACCGGTTTTTGAAATAGTACTGAGAAAATGAATTTAAAAATCATTTTCTTGCCAAGTTATATGGAAACGTTGTGTTTGTAACACGTTATGTTCATAAAACCATGTATTTGTAAAGCCTTGTATTTGTAATGTTCGCATAACCGTCAATGCCCACCCTGACTTTGGCTCCATACCCGCATAATGCTTTGAATTTGTATAAAACATGGTAGTTAATTTGTATGAACAAGAAGTTTCCGTAAGTATAAAATCCCTGGTATGTAGCAGATAAGGAAAAAGAGATCACCAATGGTTTGCAAGGCCATTGATATGTGTGAAGTGCAAGTAGGAAGACTCAAACCTAGCGGATTTTGCGTTGGGCACAAAGTCACCCCGAGGTCCGTTCTGCTGGGCCTGGGGTTGGGCTCGCTACACCCAGATAGATCTACCGCTTACGTCCCTCGGTCCTACAATGAGGATTAATGGCCTCCAGTTCCCGCCTACCCACTCACATGATCTAAGTAGTAAACCCTCCTTATGCTAATCATACCATGTATAAAATAAATCCCTGGTCACCCTGACCAAATCCCTGGTCACCCTGACCAAATTCCTGGTCACCCTGGCCGAATATCATTCACATTCCAAAAATAAGCATTTGCATCATACTTGGTACTCGTTCTCACCAAGAGTGCTTCTTGTATTTACCCGTAGTTTAGAAAACTAGAATTCGTGGGTATGCATATTTCGAAAGATACGTTTGTTTGAAAACCGGTATGTTTAGTATAAACCTTTCGTAAATCATTCGTGTTCCTCGAAATCCCTTCGTAATATGATTTAGAAATACGAGTTTTGCGTTTGTTCAAAACTTTGTATGTTTTTGCAAAACGTGCATGTCTTTCCACCCCGAAAACATTTACAAAAATGTAAAACCGTAAAAAGTGGGGTTATGAACTCACCTGAATTGTCTTGTGCAAAGCTAGCTAATTACGACTCCGTGATGTCGTTTCCAAAGTGAGACTCGCTAGCGTGCATTCTACAATATTCCTAACACGGAATACCTAATAAGTTTCTAAATAACGCAGTAACTAACTACGTGTCACCGAGCTCTACCGAATCGTTGACCGAACGATTCGACGGTAAGTTGTTAACTTAATAAAAAAAATGATTAAGTTATACTTGTTAAGTTTTGTCTATTGTCGGTTGATGTGTTCAAAATATAACATATAAATTTCATCAATCGAGGCATAAAACTAACCCTTTTTTAGTACTAATGTTGGAAAAAGTGTGCTTTTGCCTTCCTTTTGTATTTTCAGGATTAAATGAGCTCAAATTAACAAAAGAAGCAAAAAGACATCAAAATCTAACATAAATACAAGAAAAGGAACAAGACGTGACATACCCGACCCCTCGACAGCATCTCCCAAAGCAAAAACAAGAAGAAAGCTGAGCATGGGGCTGTGCCCAGCTGAGCATGGGGCTGTGCCCAGCTGAGCATGGGGCTGTGCCCAGCTCGACACGGGGCGTGCCCAGCTCGACACGGGGCGTGTCCAGCTCAACACGGGGCCGTGCTCAGCGAGCACGGGGCAGTGTCCAGGATGGTCAGCCCTGTCACTAAAGACAAACCTGTAGAAGCTTCTATTGCCCACCACGGGGCCGTGTCCAGTGAACACGGGGGCGTGGCGAAAGTACAGCAGGCGCATTAATTGAAATTGCGAATTACAATTAATGAAGAGAGAGAGTGTCTGACAAGCACGGGGCCGTGTCCAGCGGGCACGGGGCCGTGTCCAGGCTTCTGTACAGGCTATAAATAGGAGTGCTTGGCTCAAGCTCAAACCATCCCTTGGCACACCACCTCTCTCACACTTCATCCACCACCCACCACCATCACAACACCATCATCCACCACCATCATCCATTGTCCATCATAGAGTGTGTGAGTCGTCTCGGGATCCAAGATTGATCGTAAGAGTTCTTGACAATCAAGGCCATGTTTGCCTAAGTCTCTTACATCACTTGGTGAAGACAAAGTGTCTAGTATAATACTTTTTATTTCTAATCTTTTGCACTTTTTATTTGGTTTTGTATTAATGACTTTAATAACTAGTTACTTATGTTGAAGGTGATCTTTCCTTATCGTTTGTCCGTGGTGTCTTGGCATTATTTTACTGTCTATATAAAATAAAGGATTTTCACCATTCATATCTCCATGGTCTATATGGAGGTATGTTGGCTACCTGGTAGGGGGTTAAAGGAACGGTTTGGTAAAGGTCTTGCCATTGTTCAGCGTTTAGAGGTCCTGCAATGGACCTGGGTCAAATTTAGTAGGACCTCCTTCAATACTTCACGGTATTGGATGGCGGGGGTCCAAACTTTTTGATCCCCTCATAAGCTAACTACTATTAATACTATAACCCGGCTATTTAGGACTGTATCCCTGCTGACTCAGACTACTTAGCCGAGGGTAACGTCACCGCCAAAAGCGGGGCCTACCACAATACTGCATTAATAACTTAATTCATTATCTTCCAATAATCCACCCCTTTAGGATTGTATCCCTGCTGACTCAAACTACTGGGGTGAGGGTAACGTCACCTTCAAAAGAGGGGCCTACTACAATAACTAAGATAATCTCTTAATCATGTGCAAAAGTGCGGAAATAATCAAAGGTTATACTAGATACGAGTCGGAACCAAGTGATTCATCTTGTCTATCTGTTTTTACTTTTATTTTTATTTTCAGCATTTTAGTTAGTTTTATTTTTCTTAATTTAAAATATTTTTCTAAACTTTTGTTTTGGTTAGACGTTGAGGATAAACCGGTACTAAAAGCTCTTGTGTCCTTGGACGACCTCGGTATCTTACCAACGCTATACTACACTCAACGATGGGTGCACTTGCCCATATGTGTGTTTAGTGTTAGTGAAATATCGTGTTTTATAAATTTAAAACTTGGCTAAAATAAGTGTTAAAAAGGGCTTAAAATATACACCTAAAATATACGACACTTCGCACGCATCAAGTTTTTGGCGCCGTTGCCGGGGACACAAGGATTTTGAGAAAGTTTAAAATCGACGGCCTAATCAGTTTTTCAAAACCTTTTCAAAACGCGCGCACATTTTTCTGCATTTTAGTTTAGTTTGCATTTACAGTAGCCTGAACACGGGGCCGTGCTCATTGAACACGCCCCCGTGCTGCATATTTTTAGTTAGATACCCAGATACAGAGTCTGAACACGGGGTCGTGCTCGCCGAACACGCCCCCGTGCTCAACGTGACCAGTAACTTTAATTAAAACGCCCAGATACAGATCCTGTACACGGGGCCGTGTTAACCGGACACGGGGCCGTGTCCAGCCTTCTGTTTCAATCTTTGTTTCACTTTCTGGTCCCGAGACTCAGTTGTAGTCTGCTGAGTGATTCTTATGGATCAATACTCAGGAGGTTACAACTACACCTATGATGAGGATGATTATAGGGGTAATTATTGCACAAATTGTCGTAATACACGTTCGATTCAAAATAATCACTCGTATCAACCATCCAATTCATACGCTTACTATGAGGAGCCCAGGTACGAACCATCAACTTCATACACATCCTATGAAGACCAAAGGTATGAACCTCCTCCCTCATACTCGTATTTTGATGAACCAAGGTATGAGCCTTCTTACTCATACTTTGAGGAACCAAGATATGAACCACCACCTTCATATGCTTATTATGAGGAACCTTGGCGTGAACAACCCACCTCATATGAGTATTATGAAGAACAAAATTACGAACCTTATCCATCATATGCTTACAATGAAGGACAATGGTGTGAACCATCAACTTCATATGGGTATTATGAGGAACAAAGGGTCGAACAACCGGATTCAAGCTTAGAAAATAATGATTCTTTTTCTATAACCGAAGTGACCGATAGGATATTAGAACACATTAGAGTTATCGATCGATGTATAAAAGAAGCTCGCGCAAGGGAAGAGGAGTCCCGCGCAAGAGAAGAATTAAAAAGGGAAGAGATAACTAAAAATGAAAAAATGGAAGAACAAATAAGTGAAGAACCGACACATGAGTTAAACAACGAAAAAGGTGAGTCCAATAACGTTAAAATCCAAGAAGAGTCTAATTTTGAAGAAATTAATCTCTTGACACCTTCTTTCGAAAATCATTGTTTAGTACCCACTCATGCTAAGTTTTTAAAAGAGTTGAACACTAACACTAAAATTGACGAAACGGTAAGTGTTAAGTTAACTAATGATCAAACCTCACTAATAAAAGAAGACCCATTTGAAATTAACATTACACCGGTTCCATGTTTCTTTCAAAATTCGTTTATTAGTAATGTCACAATCGATAAAGATCTTTGTGTTAACATAATGCCTAACTACATTTTCGAAAAATTAAGTATTAGTGATTTTTCTCCACTTCAAATACCCATTTTTCTATCCAATCGGAAAGTAATAAAATCAATCGGTATAGTTGAAGATGTCTTGGTTCAAACAAATCAGATGGTAATCCCGACCGACTTTGTCATCCTCGATGACGCTCCTCTAGTGTTGGGACGACCATTTGTAAAAACTCATGAAGCTTTGAAAAACCGGAAGTTCAACAATCTACCTCTTCAATTAGGGGCATTTAAAAAGAGTGTCGATCTTGAGCGATCAATGAAATATCCATTCGGCAATGATGACCCCCTAATTGAAGATGAGCCAGAACCACCTGATAAAGTGGGTCTAGCCAAGGACCCTTATAAACGTGGCGCACCACGGAGGCATTCCGCGGAACTATCCGTAGTTTAGTTTAGATTAACCTTTATGTTTTCTAGTTTAGTTTTTAATTTTCAGGAATAAAACACACTCGGGATGGTGAAGGATGATAAGGGAAGCTTGAACCAACACCCCATACACAAAAACAGAGCCTCCCGACGATTTTTCTTCATTACAGCAAGTTCAGCACGGGGCCGTGCTCACCCCAACACGCCCCGTGCCCAAGGTTCTGTAGAAAATGCCCAGTTCAGGTACCTGGACACGGGGCCGTGCTCACTGGACACGCCCCCGTGCCCAGCCTTCTGATTATTTTTGGTACTGGCAGTCTGGACACTGGGCCGTGCTCAGCCAACACCACCCCATGTTCAGCTACCCAGTACCATAAAATCTTGTTTTTAACCCATTTTTACACATTTAATCAGCCTAAAAACTTATTTTTGGGACACATTGAGGACAATGTGTAATTTAAGTGTGGGGGGGATGCTAAAACCTTGAATCTTGCAAGTCCTAAATACAAGCCTTACACAAAACTCTATTGGAACCGCTAATCACCCCAAATTTTTTCAAAAATTTTCTTTTTTTTACTTGTCTAGGTTTAACTCGGGAAATTCAAGTTCTTAAAAAGGTTATATTTTTACAAATTTACAACCGATAGCGTCGTGATAAAAAGAACCAACATAAGAAAATTATGAAAAGGCATGACAAGCTTAGTTAAAATTTAATTATATATACTTGATCACATAAAAACCCATTCCCACAAAAGTGAGTTTTGAGCCTTTATTGAGCATACAATTACATATCATTAGACTAAATGCTCATTTTTCGTTTCTTGTGTGAATAGCCGATTGGTTCTTACGACTCTAGAACTTGCCATGACGATACATTCCCGGTCCTTACCAACTTAAACCCAAGTAAGTAAATGATGGAGGCATTAGAACTAACCCTTTTTATTTCTACACCATTATTTTTCTTTTTTTCTCACCACCTACCCAAAATCCCCCTAGTTAACCCCTTTGAGCCTAAACCTTTTTCATTTCTTAACCCAAACCAAACAGCTTTTAACCCACCTAAACCCTTTTTATTTTTCACCCTTTGTTTTAGTAACAAGCTCGGTTTTTCGTATGACTTTTCAAAAAAAAAAAAAAAAAGTGTTGATGATGAAGCAAAATAAATAAACAAGCAAGTTCATCAAAAATAACTTTGTTTGAATACTGGCTTCATCAAGATAAAAAAAAATTGCAAAAATAAAAAGTCTTTCGAAAACCGACGCTTGTTACGCTTTTTCGCCCTTTCTACTAACCACTAACCACTAACCCAACCACCTACCTTTAACCCAAGCCTAACCCTTCACCCAAAAAAGTCCTCTTGATGTTTACAAAGGTATATAGTTAAAAATGAGGAGGATTGATTGCTTGGCAAGCCTATGGTAGGAGTAAGTTCCATGCCTCTCTCGAGTGATTCACTAAAATACATCTTCGGCCGAGTGTTGAGTGATCCCCGTGAGGTATGTGAACTCGTATATAAATAGAATTTTAAAGAGGCATGTTATGCCCTAATAAGTAATTTATCTTATGAAAAGTTTTAAATAAATCATGACGAATAGGATTGTAAATAAATAAAAATAAAACTAAATAAAGAATCTTGGAAATCCGGACACTCTATGACAAGCCCAAAACCTTCTTTTCTACCAATTCCATTTGGGAGTGTAAATAGCCACATATTAAAGAGTTTTGCTTGAGGACAAGCAAAGATTCAAGTGTGGGGGTATTTGATGTGTTCAAAATATAACATATAAATTTCATCAATCGAGGCATAAAACTAACCCTTTTTTAGTACTAATGTTGGAAAAAGTGTGCTTTTGCCTTCCTTTTGTATTTTCAGGATTAAATGAGCTCAAATTAACAAAAGAAGCAAAAAGACATCAAAATCTAACATAAATACAAGAAAAGGAACAAGACGTGACATACCCGACCCCTCGACAGCATCTCCCAAAGCAAAAACAAGAAGAAAGCTGAGCATGGGGCTGTGCCCAGCTGAGCATGGGGCTGTGCCCAGCTCGACACGGGGCGTGCCCAGCTCGACACGGGGCGTGTCCAGCTCAACACGGGGCCGTGCTCAGCGAGCACGGGGCAGTGTCCAGGATGGTCAGCTCTGTCACTAAAGACAAACCTGTAGAAGCTTCTATTGCCCACCACGGGGCCGTGTCCAGTGAACACGGGGGCGTGGCGAAAGTACAGCAGGCGCATTAATTGTAATTGCGAATTACAATTAATGAAGAGAGAGAGTGTCAGACGAGCACGGGGCCGTGTCCAGGCTTCTGTACAGGCTATAAATAGGAGTGCTTGGCTCAAGCTCAAACCATCCCTTGGCACACCACCTCTCTCACACTTCATCCACCACCCACCACCATCACAACACCATCATCCACCACCATCATCCATTGTCCATCATAGAGTGTGTGAGTCGTCTCGGGATCCAAGATTGATCGTAAGAGTTCTTGACAATCAAGGCCATGTTTGCCTAAGTCTCTTACATCACTTGGTGAAGACAAAGTGTCTAGTATAATACTTTTTATTTCTAATCTTTTGCACTTTTTATTTGGTTTTGTATTAATGACTTTAATAACTAGTTACTTATGTTGAAGGTGATCTTTCCTTATCGTTTGTCCGTGGTGTCTTGGCATTATTTTACTGTCTATATAAAATAAAGGATTTTCACCATTCATATCTCCACGGTCTATATGGAGGTATGTTGGCTACCTGGTAGGGGGTTAAGGGAACGGTTTGGTAAAGGTCTTGCCATTGTTCAGCGTTTAGAGGTCCTGCAATGGACCTGGGTCAAATTTAGTAGGACCTCCTTCAATACTTCACGGTATTGGATGGCGGGGGTCCAAACTCTTTGATCCCCTCATAAGCTAACTACTATTAATACTATAACCCGGCTATTTAGGACTGTATCCCTGCTGACTCAGACTACTTAGCCGAGGGTAACGTCACCGCCAAAAGCGGGGCCTACCACAATACTGCATTAATAACTTAATTCATTATCTTCCAATAATCCACCCCTTTAGGATTGTATCCCTGCTGACTCAAACTACTGGGGTGAGGGTAACGTCACCTTCAAAAGAGGGGCCTACTACAATAACTAAGATAATCTCTTAATTATGTGCAAAAGTGCGGAAATAATCAAAGGTTATACTAGATACGAGTCGGAACCAAGTGATTCATCTTGTCTATCTGTTTTTACTTTTATTTTTATTTTCAGCATTTTAGTTAGTTTTATTTTTCTTAATTTAAAATATTTTTCTAAACTTTTGTTTTGGTTAGACGTTGAGGATAAACCGGTACTAAAAGCTCTTGTGTCCTTGGACGACCTCGGTATCTTACCAACGCTATACTACACTCAACGATGGGTGCACTTGCCCATATGTGTGTTTAGTGTTAGTGAAATATCGTGTTTTATAAATTTAAAACTTGGCTAAAATAAGTGTTAAAAAGGGCTTAAAATATACACCTAAAATATACGACACTTCGCACGCATCATCGGTGATAACCTATGAGTCTTGAAAAGACTTAATTCTCGAGAGCTTTAAAAATAAATAAATATTTATATAAAAATATAAATATATCGTTGTAATTGCATTAGCCGTCTCGAGTAGTCATACGTGTATGTACAAAAGTTTGTATAAAAATAACGTATAACAAATTCGTATCATATATACGTCCCGTATGATATTTATCAAAGTGTATGTCTATGCCATTTAGGCGTTTGACGTGAATATAAAAAGTGATATTCATGAAAGAATCATCGGATTGTCGTGTTTGAAAATAAATATATAACTATATTTATTTTTATAAACGAATGTGTGTTCGGCGTTTGAAACAATATAAATAATTATATTGCCTCTATAAAGGAGTTTGTCGAAATTCCGAGGTTTATAATAAATATAATAATTATATTTATTTGTTGTAAATAGATTTCCGACTCGTTTTATTTTACGGATTTTCTCGAAAAACGGGCAGAGTTTCCTCTGGTTTTGGACGCCCCGGACAACCAAGTTGTCGTTATATTTTCAAAGTTCACAAGATTCAACTAAAGTATATGAAAGTTGCTAAATATTAACATTAATGTGTTCGGTTTGAGCTCGTTTGTCACGTACGATAAATCTATATAAAAACATAAAAATAACATAATAACTTTCATCGTTAAACCTTTACCATTTCTCGTGTTGTTTCGTGAAAAAGTTGCCTGAGTTGATCAACGGACCGAGTCAACTCACCGTGTTGACCTGAGTTGACCGAGTTGACTCGGTTTGACCGAGTCAACCGAATTGCTTCATAATCTGACCCGCACCAAACTGTTTGACCCGCACCCATAATGAATCTGACCTGAGTTGACTCGAACCCGACTGAGTCGCGGAACCCGAAACAAACATAACTCAAACCCGAACCGAAACATCACCCAACTCGAACCAAAACTATCATCTAACTCGAGACTTGAACCGTATCTGACCTGAGACCGAACCGGGTTGGATCGAAGCCGTCTGCAACTGACCCAGACCCCTCACGAGAGTCGAACTAGTCCCGAACCCGTTGAGTCTGACCCGAAACGCTGAGTCGACTCGGTTTGACCGAGTCAACTGAACCGAGCAAAACCCGAAGCTGCTGTTTTTGACCAGGTTGGACCGAACCAAGGCTGAACCAAAACTAACCCGAAGCTTGAACTGAAAGTGGATCGTACCAAATCACGAGCCAAAACATCACCACCACCTTCTGAGCCTCATCGCCGCCGCTACTGCCGCCGGAGACACCCGCCGCCGCTCACGGCGGTGTATCCTCCTCCACCTCGAGTTCTTTCTTCTTGGTCTTTCTCTCCTCGCCGCCTCTCTCTCTCTCTCGATCTTTATCTCTCTGTCTCTTCTCTCTCTCGCTTGAAGTACCGACCGGCACCACCCACCACAGCGCCGCCGCCTGTGGTGGTGCTGCTGCTGCTGCTGAAGTCCGCCACCACCAAAAGATGGTGGTGGTTGGCCAATGAATAGAAAGGGGGGGGGGTAAAACAGGTGGGTGTCACCGAGAAGGGGGTGGGGTTGTGATGTCTACTCACCGGAGAAGACAAGAGGCGCCAGAAATCAGGAATCCGGTGACCGGATTTCTTGGAGAGTGAGGGAAAGGTGTTTGTTTGTGTTGTCTGCAGGAGATCTCGAGAGAGGGAGAGTATGAAGATAAGGCCTAAATGTTTGTGTGTATATTTATAGAAGATGGAGTTTAAGTCTTGTATGTGTAAATAGATCTTAAGAGATCTCATGGAGATCTAGGCAAAATATTTGGGCAAGATTTTGGTAAGATTTGCTATGGATTTGATAAGATTTTCAAGCTGAAAATCTAGTAGAAAAGATCTAATTTATGTGCAGGTTTAGGCTTGTGGGTTTTGGGCTTGGGCCCAGGGCCTACAAGCCCATCTCGTGTGTAAGTGGCCCGTAATTCCTACGAGACCCGTTGTCAAATCCTGAACTCCGTTTTAACGTCAAAAATTAAAATACACAAAAATACGGTCGGTAATCGTTGTTTCCACGCCCGTTCGTCGATCACGGTCATAATCGCGAAAAATAGTATCGTTGCGGTCTTTAATCCGTTTTTTTCGATCCGGTTTCGACTGTAGTCACTAAAATTAATTACGGAGCTAAATATAGCGTAAAAATTTAATATTTGTCGGCGTTGTAAGTATTCTGTTCGGTTTCAATCCGTTGCCGTTTAACGTTTTGCAGGTTTCTCTGTAAACCACCGTTCGCGCATTGTAAAGTCGGATAATCGTTCCTGGGCACTCCAAAGGCCTAATTAGGTTAATTTGCGTTGTAATCACTATTCATTATCGCGTTAAACACCTGTTAATCACGTAATTAAGAGCCGTAAATCACGGGTTGTCACATCATTCTGGAAACAACAGACAAAGTCAAGAAAATTCACGATAACCTATTGACAGCTAGAAGCCGTCAAAAGAGTTATGCGGACAAACGACACAAGCCCTTGGAATTCCAAGTTGGTGATCGCGTCCTTCTCAAGGCATCCCCATGGAAAGGTGTGGTTAGATTTGGAAAGAATGGAAAACTTGCTCCTCGGTATATGGGACCATTTAAGATCGTTGAGAGGATCGAAAAGGCAGCCTACAAACTTTATCTACCTCCTTAGCTTGGGAATGTTCATCCAACTTTTCACATGTCCAACTGGAAAAAGTGTTTAGCCAATGAAAACCTCCACATCCCCCTTGATGAAATTTGCGTTGATAACACAATGCACTTTGTCGAGAAACCTGTGGAAATATTGGACCGTGAAGTCAAGAAACTCAAGCGCAAATGTATACCAATTGTTAAAGTTCGATGGGAATCCAAACATCGCCCAGAGTTTACTTGGGAACGAGAGGATCAAATGAAAGCGAAATACGCATATCTTTTCTCACAAGTTTCCTCTAATTAAATTTTGGGACGAAATTTCCTGAAGTAGGGGAGACTGTGACATTTGCACATTTCCAATCATTGTATAATTCCAAACATTTTCGTATTCAATAAAATCTTATATATTATTTACGAAATGCATATTTTCAATCGTTGCACAATTTCGATCATTTTCGTGTTTAATAAAATGTTATATTTTATTTACGAAACACGTAACCGTATGATCGAACGAAATGATATCCACGACATTTCCGAAACAAAATCCAAGTTACACATGCCTTAACAAAGATATAACCTAAATATTCGGTTAAAAGGGGTTAAAAATGACAAAATGAGATTATACAAGTCTAGAGGCTAAAACTGTGAAAAGTTGAAACTTCTGCCCAGCCAAGGCTTACGAACCGTAAGCAAAGGACTCCATACGGTCCGTATGGAAGCCCCAGCATAGTAGAATATGTTGGATTCTGTATGCCCAAGACACATATTAAATTGATGTGGCTAGTACGTTATGATCCAAGTCGAGTCATATCCAAATACAAGCTAGACAAACACTTATAATATTTATTTATGATATGATCAAACAAATAAATATTAACACTTATAATATTTAGAAATTGGTTTTCTAAATAATTGCACTTGACAAACTAATAAATTATATGGATAATTTATTTTGAGAGAATATTTTATTTTGTTATTTAATGAGTTAAATAACATAATAAAAGTAATATAAGTCTTATAACATGTGATGTTATAATTTTATAAAAGTTATAAAATTATATATATATATATATATATAACAAGACTTAAATTAAAAGAAAAATTTGAATTTCTTTTTATTAAACACATGTGGGCCCCACCCCAACATGGCCTTCCCAAGATCAATTTTGGTCCAATAGGAGGACATGCATTTTGCATGTTTAGATAGCATTTGATTGGGCAAAGAGGGTGGCTACATCTCTCATCCTTTTAAGACATAATTGTTGCAACATTTTAGAGATGACATGATCATTTTTTCAAGTAGAAGACTTGTAAAAATGCTCTAAAATTTCGGCCAACATAGTGTTTGTCCAAGGGTTTTCAAGTTTGTAATTTCAAGTGCAAGAACTCTCTAAAATTGTCTCTCATATTTTCGGCCAAGGTGGTGGTTTTATGAGGGATTTTCAAGTGAGTTTATGAGTGTAAAATCCTAGCTAAACTTAAGTGTTTGTTGGAAGGCTTGGGGTATACAAGCTTGAGGTATTCTACACTTGAAGACAACCATTTAAGAAGCATCATCTTCTTCATGTCTTTTACTCCAAGAAGGTAGTATTCTTGAAACACTCTATGGTTGTGTTTTATTTTTGATAGCATGCATGTTCGTATATGGATCCGGGAATTGGGTTTTACATATAAAATGAGTTTTATATCTTGTAAATAACATGTTTTAAATATATTTTCCGCTGCGTTTTTATTTTATATGGATAAAATACTTTGTTAAACATGTGAAAAAACCCAACAATGGCATCAAGAGCCGCTTATATGAGTGCATGCTTTAATAGACTTAAAATTTTTGGGTTTCGGGTTTGGTGAAAACCCTATGGCCGAAATTTTAAATATGGTTCTCCCTTTGTTTTTCAAGATTATTTTTTTACATGCATAAAAGTATCTTGAAAAATTAAGTCATTTGGATGATTTGTTTGTTTGGACAAAAACCCATTTTTTAGGTTTTTTCATTCTTGGCCGAAAAGTAGGTTGTAAAAAGGAAACCATTTTTGCTTCTTGAATTTTATATATATGTGGATATATATATTTTGGTGTTCATAACCTAGCCATGACCGTGTATGAATATGAATATGTTGAATGTTTGTGTTTGTGATTTATATTTAATTATTTCAAAGGGTTGTAATAATTATTATCTTTGTTCTTCCATTTGTGAAATATGTAATTTATTTATTTTCATTTGGTATGTAATTAAATAGATTAGGTGCATTTTATTTTTACTAGAAAAATGTATTAGGATACCTTTTGTAAAAGAAGATGCACACAAAAATGCGGTTTTGGTTTTGGCTAATTTCGGGCCTAAAGGACTTCATAGTTCTTAACGGGATTTTAGCCCGATAACCAAAACATATTTTGAAGTCCAAAGGAGTTTGGAGCTGAATATAAAAGACATTTGGAAGCCCAAAGAATATGAAGAAATCACAACACAAGAAGAAGACTTGAAGCATTTGGATGCGGGATCAAGTAGGAGTTCAACGACACATAACTTGTGTCAATATTCACCCTTAGGAAGGACCTTTTGGCACACTTGTTTCGGCTAACAAGTGTGGTCAAAAAATAGTTGGCTATGGTTATGCACCTATTATTATGTATGTTGTACTAGTGTGGTTGCTTATTTTAATGTTTGGATGATATATTGATATGCATGCTTAACAAACTAATAATCAACAACAAGCTTAAAAATGGTTCTTTAAAGATCATTAAAAATGGTTAATAAAAGGTTGTTAAAAATTAATGATTTTTATAATAAAATGGGTTTTATTAAAAAGAACCTTGAAAATTTGTTTTCACAAAAGTACCAACGATTTGAATGCATGCAAATGTATGGTACATAAAGTTTTCTAAAACTAGAATTTTGAAAACTCAAAATCCCTTTTATAAAACAAGTCAAACACCATCCTTTTATACAACACTCGAATCACTTGGGAACTTTTATTGTGAAATAAAGGTCACCTAACCACATTTGACAAAACTTGTATATTCGAGGTGGGTTTACCATGTTTGTGGGATAAAGGTCACCTAACCACTTATGTGTACAAACTCACACGTGTGTGTAAGTTGGACGACTTGATTTGGAAACCACGAACTTAGGGTCACCGAAACATGGAAAACAAAAGGTGTTGATGGGATTAAACATGCCAACTAAACATAAAGATGTTTAACCGATCCCATATGGCTAGAAGTTGCAAAGGGTTGCAATTGTCAAACGTTGACTACCTTGTTAATTTAAATAGAGGGATAAAGGTCACCTAACTAATATTTAAGTGTAACGTTGGATTCTAGATTTTAATTATTAATTGTCCAAATATAATAATATCGAAAATACTTGTAGGATCGGGATTCGATCAAACGAGTCGTTCAGAAGAGTTCTTGATCAATACGAAAGGTGGAATCAGACGTATTGATGTTATAGCAGCTAGATTCACACTTAGAATCACTTTAAGAGTCGATTGTATTGATTCGAAACTGATTACAGATCGTTCGACACTTCGGCAGCACTTCGTCTCCGGAATCACAAAGTTACAAATGAAGATCCAAGACCACCTATTTATAGGAATGCCAGACCCCACGAACCATTTCATGCTTTCTGGCCAGACCCCATGAACTTGTCAGGTCGCACGAACTGGCCAGGTCACTTGAACTTGCCACTTCGTGAGGGGTGGCTGGTTCAGGTCTGTTTCCCGTTTCTCTCGTACAACGTGTCCTGGTCTATCTATTCTAGTTACAAGACTCGATACAAGACGAAGTCAACAGACATATGCACTAACAATACTAAAATTGAACCTTGTTAAATTTTGTAGATGGCCGCTAACAATATTACCCAAACCGTCCGTAAATTTTGTAGATGGCCGCTAACAATATTACCCAAACCGTCCGTAACCTATCACTAAAAACAATCCTTGAAAAGGATCGTCTCAATCAAAACACTTTATGGATTAATATCGGAACTTAAGAATCGTTCTCAAGTAAGAAAAGATATCCTATGTGTTGAACGATCCTAATCCCGATGAACATCTTATGGAAGATGAGGATGCCTATAACGATTGGACTAAGTATACCGAGAATACTATGCAAGCCTCTTACCTCATGATTGGGAGCTATGATTCCCCGATTGAAGGAAATGTTCCTATAATATTCAAGGGTAGAATGCTTCGAAACGGTTCGGGCGCTTCATGCATGTCGAAAGGAGGAAACCCAATCGATATCATCTTATATCTTTAAGATGAAAAGCCACATTGATCGCTTTGAAAGGCTCAATATGGGTAAAAGGGCTTTACCCATTCTAACGATCAATGAGGGTGGCAACAAGAAAGGGCATCACCCCGACACCAAAGCCTTTAAGATGAAAAGCCACATTGATCACTTTGAAAGGCTCAATATGGGTAAAAGGGCTTTACCCATTCTAACGATCAATGAGGGTGGCAGCAAGAAAGGGCATCCCGACACCAAAGCAAATGTTGCAAATAGAAACGGGCACATCAAAGGGATAGGAAAAAGAAAGACTAAAGCGGAACCACCGAAACCAAAAGAAGAGAAGGCAAAGGTTGCCACGAACGATCCATACTTTGAATATGATGAGATAGGACATTTAAATAGGAATTGTCCAACCTATCTCAAAGAGTTGAAAACTAAGAGGGATGCAGGGCAAACCTCAGGTACAATCTTAATGATACATATTGACCTTAATGTTATTTCTTCTAACACATGGGTATTAGATACCGGATGTGGAACTCATATTTGCAATTCGTTGCAAGGGTGTGACAACCGTGGCGAAATCAGGTAAACCCTTATTTATACGTACGACTTACACGAATAACGAAATGATACTGATTATGACTCGGATGAATCCGAGGGTACCTTATGAGTAACATATGAATAATAGTACCTAACAGTGTGATATTGATGCCTCGGTGTGCTGAAAACAGGTTAAACGGAGGATTTCCGTTTAACGGTCCCCAAAACCGTACAATAACGATTTTGATGCAAACAGAAGTGCCGTAGACTATTCTAAGAGTACGGAATTACTTTGACATGATATTTAGACCATAATGTAAGATTTGAGCCCTTAACGGGTAGCTGGCATGTTAAACAAAGCAGCTTCCGGTTAGCGGAACGCCTTTGATTTTAACGCAACCGGAAACGACCAAACATGCAACGAACAGTCAGTCAAGCCTAAAAGCACTTATTTAACATAAATATAAGTTTTTCACATTATTAAAACCCAAACTTTGACGAGATTTTGAAAACTTTGAAGGTTCAAAACCTTATAACAAATCATCTAAGAATAGATGATTGATTTTCAAACGGATTCGTAATTCGTGTTCTTGTTGTGGTTGTCACCTAAAGATAGGCGACGGTATTGTTTTAGAATCTAAACACAAGATAACTTGTGTTAGGGTCCTAGAAAGGTTATAGTCTAGGTCAAAGCATTACTAATAACCTAATTCCCTATAACCATGAGCTCTGATACCAACTCTTATGTCACACCCCGACCGCGTTAAAACAACGAAACCGTGGCGGAAACGTCGGGGAGTGGAGCGACAGAATTATTGTTTCACAACACATGGATTAAAAGTTTTGTTTTATTTAAACATTAAACATTTAACATTGTCTTGAAATTAAAGATAAAACACAACCACATCATCTATCATTGTTATTAAGTCACTAAGATCTCGTCAGATCCTAAGTGAGCATGCATCCTAGTCGCAATCAACATCATCAAACAACACCACTTGAAACATATGTGAAAATAAAGTCAGCAAAGAAATGCCGGCGAGCACATAGGTTTTGTGAGTGTGTCAGATTCATGGCTCATATTCATGTTGCAATACCTCGTTTGACTACAAGAGTCGACAATTGAAAACCTTGTTTTGAAAAGTGTTTGTATTGCAATATGAATAAACAACTCATAACAAGTTGGTTATAGTTTATAAAAGCTCGTTACCATGAATCTTAACTCAAACATTTGTTTATGTAAACCAATATTGTAAATCCTTCTCGTAATAAAACTCGTATGGTTTATATCATTTTAGTAAACATCGTTTTGTGTATTGTTTGAAAATCGTTCGTCCAAGTGAACTAAATAACGCCACGGTATATAATATGATAAAAGCACTTATATATAAGAAGTACCAGCGGCGTATCTACCATGCTTTCATCACATTACACCCGTCTTGTTATCTAATCACATACCAAAAACCAATCGTTCAATTCGTTTAACTCGTTTGTGTTATAAACCATTGTTCAATCGTTTAAATCGTTCATATCGTTTAAATCATTCACATCGTTCCAATCGTTCAAATCGTTTAATTCGTTCATGTTTTAATTGTGAAAACTAACTTTTGGCCGTCTCGTTGAATACATTCAAACCTTCGTAACTCGTCCATCGTTCAACTCGTATTAACAAACCACGAAAGGGTAAGTTAACAATCATCAGGTTCAGTCGTTACCCACATAACCCCCATACATAACCATGGCGGCAGTCCGATAACGGGATTTGTCAGATCCTATGGTACCATAACATACTACTGGTCGGCTTGATCATTGTTAATGAATATCATTCTTTATGTAAATACATCCCATACAAGTTCGTTCACATTATTGAAATCATTATGTTTAATATAAACCATAGTATTTTTTTTTTAAATCATTGAAATCGTTTAACACATATGAATCACCCCAAAACAATTGAAAACAGTAAAATAGGGGAACTATGTACTCACTTGAGTTTGCAAGATATCCTCGATTAAATGAACTTAACAAAGCTCGGGCAAACCAAGGAAATCAAGTGGCACCTAGTAATCGGATCACTATGTTAATAAATCGACACCTAAATCGGGAGATCGGGTAGAATGAGGTCTCGTAAAGCAAATGAGTATTGGAACTCATGTGATATGGTTTAACAAAGCCTACATTCTGATTCGGAACCTATCCTAAGTGCTTACGACCCGTTATGACTCGTTAAGGTAGCTTACGCTACGTTAACGCGTCATTCGCGCGAATGCGCATTCGAGACGCCTAACTAGTCCTATGACAAGTATTATATGCGCTAAGATGTTTAAATATGTTGCATAATCAGTTTAAGTGACAAAATTTAGGTTACATATGCTTAAATTCAAATTATGCATGAAAAGGGCATTTTGGTCATTTACCTAAGGCATATAAACTACCTATCATAACAACTAATTAAACTAAGTGACCATAAGGTATAACCTCAGAAGGTTATTCCCTATACAACCATGGTCACAAAATATGTTTGGTCGGATCCTAACGATCGACCAAACGGGCCAGGTTCGAAAGTCTAAGCAGTTGTCAAGACCGCTTGACTTACGACCCTAAACAAGCACTAGACTAAAAGTGACGAGTTAAACATGTTAAAACATGTTTAACTAAGTTAGAAAACAGGTTTGATATCAAAACAAAGTGTTTTGATGCCCGAAAATAGCTTCGTCGCAAAATGCGCATAATCGGCATTTTGACCGAAACTTTGACTCGTCACTTCGACTAATCAACGTGGTAATCGGTAGGTATAGTCACAAGGGACTATAACCATCGTGATTACGCTCACGTTGCAAAGTTCAAATGAACTTTGTCTTGACCAATCATGGTTAAAGCAGAAAGTCAAACACTGTTTGACTTTCATGCTTGAAAAGCATGAACAAGCATGAAAGAAGCTTACAAAGGGTCCAAGCTAGGAAGAATTGAACTAAAATGCTCAGGTATGAAGCGTTCAACAAGTGAGAGCTTCAACTTAGAGCAGATTTGATTCAAATGAGCAATGAGAATGGCAAAAATGATGGGTATTTATAGGAAATCTTGAGTTCATAGGATCATTACATGTGTTTTTGCAAGGATCAAAGCATGATCTTGGCCATACACATGTTGCCATAGTTTAGAATACAAGGGGAGCACAAAAACAAGCCAATGGTATGCTAAATCAATGGTTAAAATCAGTGGAAACAGGCTGTTTAACCAGATTCAATGTTTCTGCTAGCTCCACGCCTCGCGGGCCGCGAAGACAGAAGCTCTGGGCTTTGCCCCAGGCGAGAGCCTTCAGACAGAAACTTTCCCAAAATGATAGAACAGGCCCCTGTGACTCAAAACTTGATTTTTGACACGTTTAAGCCTCGTTAACCCAATTTCAAGGCTCTACAAGGATGTTAAAGCATAGCGAACATGAAATCTGCTTAAAAACATCTCGGATGTCGGTTTGTTTAGCCGTACGGTCACATTATTCGGTTAATTACGACGAAAACTTGAACGGACGCGAAAACGATCCAAATTACGCGACGAGTGGTATTTTTGCATTCCAATCACTAAAATAAAATATTTTAATGATTACAAAAATTTTTGGATGTTCGGATATGTTCAGAACGTAATATATGCGCGTAAATGCAAATTATGCACTTTTTGACGCTTTTAGTCCCTCTTGATCAAATAAGCATATTTTCGCATACCGAACCCCTCAAAGCCTATTTCTAAGCTATGTAAAGGATGTTTAAGGTATGTTTAGCTTATAATCATGTTCCGGAATGTTCGTTACTATACGAATCGGCATACTTTCGCAGTTTATCGCAAATAGTCCCTACGATCGAATAAACTTGTTTTTGGCACACCAAACCCTCCAAAACTTATTTCTAAGTTATGTAAAGGTTATTTAAGGTATGTTAAGCCTATATCACTGTCCCAGAGTGTTTGTCGTGTTAAACTGATTACGTTTACGCATCAGTTTGCGTATAACTTTCCAGAAAGCGATTTAAAGCTTGAAATCGAACTAGAATCAAAACGTAAAATCGTCAAACACAAATACACAAACATTGATACCAAAACACATTGTTTTATTGATAATTGGTATTGTTTTACATCGTACATCGTTTAAAGATCACAAATGTTACACTGACGTTTATTTTCACATATGTTTCAGAAGCTAATGTTTGATTTTGAGCATGCTACACATAGGACGGACACGGGCCTTAGTTATCCTAAAACTTGAAAGACAATTGTTGTGTTTAGTCTGTTTTATTCCATGACAATGTAATTTAACAATTCAATAATATAAAACTTTATGTACCATGTGTTGTGAAACAATTTCTCTGTAACGTGACTCCCCGACGTTTCCGCCGCGGTTTGTTGTTTTATGCGATCGGTGTGTTACAATCCGAACCATAACTAGACATAATATACAAACTAGTTAACATTGTTTTGACAATGTTAAAACTAGTGTAGGCCATTTTACAAGATAACACATCAAATACACATGATAAATATCATATATGACACTTACACTAAATAAACAATCTTAACAACACTTAACAAAATTTGAATGATCAAGACACACCCCCCCCCCCCCAATGTCCAACCGTCCCCACCCTTATAGGGGCCCCACATGGGCTAGTCTTGGTCCACTTTGGTCAAAGATGCTTCCTAGAAGACCCATGGTTAATGGGTTAAAGTTGGTTATATATCCTAAGGACCCTGAACCTTATTTTTCACCACTTATCACCTCCCAAAGATCAAACACACCAAACTCTCTCTTTCACTTCATATTATCGGCCAAGGGAACTCAAGAACACCTCCATCTTCAACTCATCTTCAAGTTAATTAGGGTGTACTTCCAAGTGCAAGATAATGATCAAGAGTGCATGCATGTGAAGAAAGTTTATTAGCCACCACCATTTGCTTTTGTCCAAGACTTGAATCATCATCATCATCTTTATCTTCTTCTCATCCTCATATTTTGTTCTTCCCTAGCCTTGAGCTAGTAGTAAGTTCATCCTACCACATTTTTAAGCTTCATGTCTTATGCAGTTTATAAAAATACAAGAATCCATATTGAAGCTCACTTTAAAAATACATGGTAAACATAACTAACACTAAAAATCTAACTTAGATACTTGTTGTTTGAGTTGATTAGATGTAGTAAGGTTAATGTTATGGACAAAGAGATCTTTTTAACATTATGTTAAAACATAGATCTAACATAAAAATGTTAGATCTAGCAAGATCCACCAACAAAGATGTTATGAACTTGAAAATGGTAGCAAAATGATTTCTAGAAGATGTAACAAGTAAAAATAGATAAAGGTGTTGTTAAAAGTTTTGATCTTGAAAAAGTAAGTTTTTAAAGTTTAACATAAACTAATTAAACATGTTGATGAGCATAAGAAAAGTGTAGATCTAAAAGTTTGATGTGCTTACAAGTTCATAAGTTCATTGTTGAGATTTTATTACTTATAAAGTCTTGATAAATTGTTGGATGAGTTTATTGAGTTGGAAAAATTGATTTTTAAGCATGTTTATAAACATGGGAAAACCCGTAAATCTAGGGAAAACTATGGCAAATTTTTTGTAGAAAATATATTTTTAACAAAGTTCTTATAAACTAAAGTGTTTAAAGACACTAAGCACAATTGTCCCAAGATTTTATACAAAAATATCAATTAAGAAGTTAGAGTTTTCTTAAAAATTAACATGGATATAAATATAAATATAAATATATATATATATATATATATATATATATTTAGGGCAAAATATATATATTTAGTTGTCAAACAAATTGTGTGCTGATTTGTATATCTATGTGTATCATATATTTAGTGTAAGTATAGGGATTTATACTTAACTAAATACTCACAAGAAATATATATACAAAAATAAACCTACAAGATACATTGAAAAGTGACCAAGTATAAAATACATATACTTACCCATACATGGGTGTATGGACAAAATACAAAGAATATATACATATTTATATTTAATCATATAAATATTCCCTTTATCAAGAATCGGACAACTATTGGACATATGAACTTTGGACAAGTATATATCTATAAAGAGCTATATATATATATATATATATATATATATATATATATATATATATATATATATATATATAGGGTTCTAGAGTGAACATTAGGTTGAGAGTGAACTGTGTGAACTAATCTGAGCCATTAATTGTTTAAATCTTGCAAATTCTAATAATGGCAGTTTTGTAATTATTTATATGTAAAAAATAAATGAAAAGGGTATAAAGGTAAATTGTTAACTACTTCTCTCTCTAATTAAATAATTAATTACATTCTCTCTCATTTTTTTCTCTCACCAATTAACTAATTTTTTAATTCTAAAAATATAACCATTATATAATATATTGTTCCATCTAGAACATGATTAAAAACACTGTAGAAGTGAATGTACATATATGTATTATACGTATTCACAATTTAAAAACATATGTACATTAACAAATATTGTTCCACCCGATCATCTTCTTTAAGTGTACATGTCCGATTTGTAATGTGCACATATGTACATTCATAATATACTTCTAAAAAAGAAGTTAATGATATGGTTGTTCAACATGGTACATATGTGTATAGCAAGTATCTGAGATAATTGTTCGGCACTGTACATATGTGTACATAACAGTCTCAACACGTATATACATATATGTACATTAACAAGTCATATTCTTAACACGTATGTACACATACGTACATTATCACACCTATGTTCAAAACAAGCTGACTTTTATACAAAACCGTTTGATAACTCAAGGTTTAAATACCTTTTGAAACTTAATGGTATGAGGCTTTTGTCGTCAGGGGGAGAAATTTTCGAATGTGATGGTGCTTCCAAGGCAGAGGACGTTGAGACGCGATCTACATTGGTTTGTCAAATATTCTTAAAATGTTTTGGATTTTAAGGGGAGAAAATGTAGCGAAAAATACAAAAACATTTAAAAATGCAAAAATGTAAAAAAAACATAGAAAAAGACAAAAAGAGTTAGTGTAAAAAGAGAAAATGATAGTACATCAGTAAGACAGTTACATCATGCTAAAGAAATAGAAAGTCAGATGTGATAAACGGTCTCACTGATGATATGACAGTAGGTTTTACACATTTAGTAGATTGATTTCGAGATATAAACCTAAATCAATAACTTTCTTATCTCGTGGGGAACATCTCTTAGATATATGGACTTAGTACTCTGAAATTTCGTTTGAGAGATTGCCTGATTCTGAGATATTAGGTCTTTATACTTATTGATATCTGGGGTATTATACTTGGTCTTCTGATTTTGCGTCAGCAATAGCCTAGACCTTGTATAATGCTTTTGCGCTTAAAGCTTTCTCTCTACATCAAAATTGAGAAAATATTGAAAGATATATATCAAGTGCAGTTGTAAAGAAGATTCCTAAGTGGAACACACCTTTAAGTCGAGCCTTCATCTCTTTGACTGAATGGAAGTTCTAACCTGAGCTCTCAAGGCCTCGCACTAACCCTGAGACAGATATCATTTAGGTATATTCAACTGTAAGACTGAATCTAGGGAATCTTGATACAGGAGTATATTCTGAGGTGGGATACACGAATAAGTTAAGTTCTTAAGACATTAATCTCGTATCTTGAATCAATTGAACTTTGTGTGAAAATTTTAGTAGATCAGTATACTAACAATCTATGTGAATCGTTTAAAACTTAAAGTTTACTTAGATCAATGGTGCTAATGATTTGTCAAAAAGCTGATATGATCCTCTAACACAACTCACAAAAATATGTTTGTAAATACTTTGTTGTTTCATTTCAAGATTAAACCCAAAAAGATTTTAGTGTGTTTTAGCATAAAGTTTGTAAAAATATAAAAAGATTTTATTTCTGCTTTATTTTTGACAACCGATGTTGGAGAGCAGATCTTCGGAATCTGGATGCAGAGAAAATCTTGTATGATCTGGGTGGGAGCTAATCTTGATGTGATGAGAAACTGAAAAGTTTAACAAGTTCATTAATTTGAAACTTGAAATTTCTTGAAAAACTTGAAAGAAAAAGTCTGATGGTTCGTGAATCGGGTCAACCAAGGTCATTAACTTGGACTTGGTCGACAAATCGAGTAACCAGGGTCATTAACTTGGATCTGGATATTCGAGTGGTTATTAAAATTTGATTAAAATCAAAAAGTTTGAAAAAATTGAAAATGTTTGAAAGTCACATGTGGGTTCGTACGAATCTACTATAGTCGATCCGTTCGAATCAACAAAGTTCACTTAAAGGTCAAATTGTGGATCCGCACGAACCGAGAATAGTGTAATATATATATGTCGATCCGCAATAAGTTGTTCATTTGTAACAGTTGAGTTAAGAGAAAGTTAGACTTTTTCTCTCAAACTTTCAAACTTTTTCATGTCGAAACTCTGCCCAAATTTCAAAGATTGTGATGTTGGCTTGCACAACATCTACAATGGTGAAGGTAAGAGTTCATGTAACATCGATTTAAGTGTTCAATTGCTGATATGTGCACAGTCGGCTAAATATCCTTGGATCTAGGTTGATTTAATGGATAAATGTTGAAATTGGATTTAAAAATCATCAAATTGGCACTGTTAGGATGTTAATCTACCATCAATTTGATGATTTTCAACCAAAAATTGAACTTGGATCTTTGAATGTTCATAACTGTTGAACTGTTGAGTAGTTACGGATGGAGTCGGTTCGAACGGATGCACTTGATCTGTAAATAAGTTGATCCGTAGTTATATGTTCGTCCTTAATTTCATTGTTGATATGTTGTTAATAGTCCATCCGTAATAAACTGGCCATCCGTTATTGATTGTTCATCCGCTATTATGTTGATTCGTTTGAAAGAAAAGAGTTTCAAATGTTAGAATATTTTCAAAGTTCACATTTTTCTCGATAAACGTGCTGTACTTTATGATTGTCTATTGTGTTTATGCAGGAGAAAAGTTCGAACTTTGACGACAAGCACAATATTTTCTACACTCTTGATAAAACACTTCCGAAAATGAAACCGTTCGAATATGTGCTAGAGTTTATTGAAAAGAGTCGAATCAGAAAGTCGTTGACTGATACCCAAAAATGCTATAGATCACATGTCGAGGCTTTCTGGAATGCAGCTTGATATGTTGAAGATGAAAAGACGATCTATTCTCTAGTAAAGATGAAAGACAAGAATGATAAAGACATTGATGTGGAGGTCAAATACAAAGTTGAAGATGTTTGAAGAGTGTTAGAGTTGAAGGACAAAGACGAAGATCCCATTCAAGTTTCTGAACGATTGTGTAAAGGCTTGTGGTTCAGAATGGGATACGCCGGAACTGTGAATGATCCTTCCTTCAACAAATCAAACTTGTCTATGTCGTATAAATTTCTTGTGCACTCTGTGATTCATGCCTTGTGTCACAGAAAAGGAGGCTATGATGTTTCTATTGACTATATCATGTGCATTGACTTTTTATTGATTCTTAACAGGCCGTACAATATTTCTCAAGTGATATTCAATCACATGGTTGATAATGTTAAAGGTGAAAAGTTTTTTCAATATCCGAGGTTCGTTCAAAAATGCTACTGGATGATCAGATCAAGGATTTACCAAAAGAAGCAGATGACGAATTGGTGGTTGAACATATGGATAATGAAACACTGAAGAGACTTCAAGTATATAAAAGCAAAGGCACAGGACCTCCAGCAAGAAAGAAGTTTGCAGCAATCGCTAATCCTGATTACGAAGCTCCAGCTGATGACAAGCGGAGACACGATAATAGTGATTCTGGAACGGAGGATGAGAAAATGAGTCTGTTTGTGAACAAGAGGTCCAAGTGGTGGAAAAAAGATGATGATAAGAAAAAGAAAAAGAAAGCAGCTACACAGAAAACCCCAAAGGTTGTTTCTAAAAGAACAACAAAGAAACCAACAACCAAACCACACCTGGTCGATGAACCTTCAGAGGATGAAGCTCAACCTGGTGGTGACAACGTTGAAGGTGGTGAAGTTAGTTCATCTTAGCAGGGGATTTCTGTTCAAGAGTTAGAAAGTATGATTGCTGCTGATGAAACATAAAATGTTGAGAAGGCTGGTGATGATCAAGTTGAAGGTGTTGTGCGTACTGACAACAGTGAAACTGAAAGCGATATTGATCTGACTTAGATAGCACCAACAACTGGTCACAATGGTAAAAAAGGGGAGGAAAGAAAAGCCGTCAAAGAAGCGAAAGAATAGTAATGAAGAAGATGCTTCGTATGAACCAACTGCAGCTGAGAAACAAAAGTTAAAGAAAGGAAAAGGTAAATTGAAGTGTGTGTCTCACCCTACAGACGATTCTCCAAGGAAACAAAAGGCTCACAAGACTACAGTGAAAACTGTTAAGGTTACATTCGGTGGCAAGCCTATTAAAAGAGCTGTAGAACGAGTTGAAACCTCTGCGGTGGAGACTCCAGTTGTTGAACATGATGAAATTCATATTTCACACCTCCAAGGTCACCAGCTCTTGAGTCTATTCCTATTTAGACTAGAGAGGTTCATGTTACTCCACCTCAGAAATATCAGAGTGTTGAAGAACCTGGATCTATATCAAAGAAAACAACAACTCCTCAACAACAAGGATCTGGTCTTAGCTTTCTAGAGATGCCAACCAATCTTGGTTCAGGACCAACACGTCTGGAAGATATTGGTGATATGCCATTTTTCAACGATGAAAGAGTTGATGATGTGCAGAAAAGGGTTGAAGAGTTAGAGAAAGCTAAAGCTACTGCAGATGAAAAGCTCAGGAATGTTGAAGCAGAGAATGTGGTTCTTAAGAATGAAGTTCTGGTTTTGAATGAAAAAGTGAAGAGCTTCAAGCTGGGAATGTCGCACTGAATGAAGTTGTTATGTTGATTCGTTTTTGGATCGATTCCGTTGTCACACCCTGACTTTTGCGGAAGCGTGATTACGTGTGACTTGCTTAATATCATTGCATTCAGCCATAACAAACAACTATATGATAAAACTCATGATGTTCATCCATTAGATAGTTTCAAACATTACAACCAACATTGTTTAACAACAAACCAAGACTTCATGTTTAAGTACATAACAACCAGAGTTTATAAGTTCCATAACGGACTTCACAAAAGACATTATTAAACATGAGGCTTTGAATCATGTATTCTATCAAAGATAAAACACACGATTCAACCCCTTTAGTACTGGATGACATCATTTATTTGAGGACACAACTTGAAAACTTCAGCGCCCGCCAGATCCATTTCAGTTCCCTGAAATACATGTAGTTTGAAAACATCAACAAAAGTTGAGCGAGTTCATGTGTTTTGTTTGTGTGCACGAATAATCCTTGTAAACATTTGTAAGTATGTATTTGTAAACCGGTATGAAAGCAAATATGAACAGATCATTTAATGATTTGCAAGGTCATTAATGTGTGTGTAACGGTGTAGGAAGGCTCAATCCTTTGCGTATTTCGTACCGGGCCTCCCGGCTGGGACGACATAGTCACCACATGCGGCTAACTTGCGGACCCATGGGTGGGGATCGCAACACCCAAATAGATCTATCACTCATGCCCCTCGGTTCTTATAAAAGGATTAATGGTCTCAAGTTAACGCATACCCATTCACATGATCTAACAGTTAATTCCTTAACATAACATTTGTATTCGTAATCATTTATAACATGTATTTCACCCCAAAGTTATAAAACTGAAAACAGTTAAAAGGAAAGGGAGACATGAACTCACTGTCTTGCGTCTCAAAACTCAGTATAACTCAAAGTGTTTCCCCGGTCGCACGATTACCTACACATGTGTTATGGTTTATTAGACGGATGGATCGTGCCTTGACTTTAGTCTTATTTAGTATCTTTGAGTTACACTTTTTTTGTGTCATAAATTTTATTCCAAAGTATATAATTATTTGTTAAAATAATATATTTTAACTTATTTGTTTTGTAACTCTTCAAAGAATATTCTCCCCAAGGATTGGTATACTTGTACATGTATTCTTAACCTTCTGTATTTTGCCAAGTATTGGTGGCGTATTCCGGTATGTATTTATACGTACGAGAATACGTATTTTTATTGTATTTATTAAGTATTCTTATACTTAATTTTTGTATTTATATTTTCCGGAATAATATTTTCATCCAATAAATATCACCAATATATATATTCTTAAAATATTTAAATATTTTAAGAAAACTTGTTTTAGGAAATCATTTATAATTCTTCCTTGGCAAAAATAATTGTATTTTCATATAAACCTCAAAAATAATATATTTTCAAGATTAACTTAGAAAATATTTATAAATTCATTTTTCACCCCAAAAATAATATATTCTAAATTTGTTGAAGAATATATATATTTTCTCCAAAAATGTTATATTTTCTAATAATTCAAGAAAACATATATATTTTTCCTTTACCCAAAAATAATATATTTTCTTCCTTACAGAAATCATAATTTTCGTTTCCTTGGTTTCCAAAATACCGTTTATCAAAATATACTTACGAATTTATGTGACAACTCACTACAACAAAAATGGCTTTTTAGGACCTTTTCTCTGGGACGCTTGTAAAAGAGGGTCCTAAAAAACTATTAAATAGGACTAATGAACTTTTGGGGTCCTTTTATAATATACTCTACTAAACCGGTGTCCTAAAAAACTATTTAATACAATTGATGATTTTTTGGGGTCCTATTATCATATAATTTAATAGGACACTTAAAATGTAGATCCTAATAAAGTACTTTATAAGACATTTAATTGTTAGTGTCCCATTATGTGGTACTGTATTAGGACACTTGATCATCTGAGGTCCTATTATAACATAACTTAATCAGACACGTTGTAGTTAAGTCATAAATGTTCAGTGTTATAGGACCCTTTCTAGTCGAAGTCATATTAGAACTTAACTTAATAGGACACTTGACACTTGGGTCTTATAACTTTAAACTTTGGGTAAATTACTTTTTGAGTCCTTATGTTTTTGTGGTTTAACCACTTGAGTCAAAAATCAAAATGTTTAACGCCCTGAGTCCCTATAGCCACTTTTCTTAACCATTTGAGTCCAAATTTCTAACACTGTTAGAATTTTTGTGGTTTTATTAGAAAAGTTACATTGTAAAAACTTAAACGCAACTCTTATTTTAAAAGGTTGCGTAATTCAATGGAAATGACAAAAACTTGTTGTAAGATTTGATTTGTAGATAATAAAAAAACTTTCATGATATTTTAGTGATATTTTATATTTAAATTATTAACTCTTATTTTAAAAGATTGCGTAATTCAATGGAAATGACAAAAAATTATTGTAAGTTTGATTTGTAAATAATAAAAAAAAACTTTCATGATTTTTTAGTGATATTTTATATTTATATAATATATTTATAATAAATTAATTGGTAAGATTAATGTAGAAATACCTAAAATTTATATAAATTTGCACAAATGATGACCTAGAATGACCTTTTATAAAAAAACCAATCACCATGTTGCTAACTTTCTTTGGTTCAATTACAAACAGCGTTTGTGATTGTTTTTCTATAACAACCACTACTAGAAAATGAGGTTAATACTTAATACAACTTCTTAGACGTGACGACGTCTGATTACAAATTCCTTTTGCGCTTAATTTGCAATGAAAAAAATGATGATAGATTACAATGCGATAGATATCATTTTTATGTAGATTGACAAAATAAATAATTTTACAACAAATTTGATATATTTGTTTAAGGTTCTTTACACCAAATCAATCCTCACAAAAAGCATATTCACAAAATCTTAGCAATATGCGTACTACATGTCCTAACAAGATAATTTACTGTGAAAAAAAGGAATTGATTAGAAGTCTTAACTCCCATTTTTACACCATTTTCAGAGCTAACCGATATGAATTCAGCCAGTTAGCTATCAGCGTACCACTTGAACTTCCTAAATATGAGTAAAAACCAATCTTTGATCATGGAGTTCGATGTAAATGGTTTCTTTGTGACATTTCTTTAAACAGTTTGTGTGCATCTTCCAAGTTAGCATGAATTTGCCAATCTGGTTCATTTTGTAAAAAAGACCCATAAGCTCATTGCTTTCCATCACTACAGAATTAATATAACTTTGCTTTACGGTTCGAATTATAAAATCAAATTAGAGCACACGGGGTGGTCTGTGATACCACCCCATCACGCGTTAAACTAAAACGTAACACCGCCGCCGCCCAAAACGTAACGCGTTAAACTCATCACGCGTTGAATTTGAAATTGGAACGTTGGTTTTTGACCGTTTGTTATTTTTTTTTTGACCGTTTGAAACAATTTTTTTTATAAATCCTCATTTACTCAATTAAAAAAAAACAACAAATTATCTCACACTCAATACAAAAAATCAACAAACTCTCCAAATAATTTTACAAGAAACATGGAAGATTCAAGCAAGAGAGGTGGGGGTTCGAAAAAAAGAGGTTCGGGTACGAAGAAAAATCCCGTAAGGCCCAAGGTTCGAGCGAATCTTGGCGAGCCGATGCGCTTTAGGTTGCAAGACGAACCCGAGCAAGTCCCACCCTTTCAAACCCAACAATACCCACCCTTTCAAACCCAACAATATCCACCCTTTCATTCGCAAACGTATCAAAACCAACCGTTCGTCCCACCGTTTCAACATCACCAATTTCAACCCCAAACGTATCAAACCCAACCCCACACACTCGACCCACTACTAGAAGACAACACCCTCATCCATCATTTTGCAAACGCGTATCATGAACCACAACAAAGTCTTGACGACGATGAAGATGATGATTACGTTCAAGAACAACAACAAGAAGAAGAGGAAGAGGAAGAAGAAGAAAATGATGCCGTTCAAGAAATCGTCCAAACCGGCCGACAACAATGGACGAGCGAGGAGGAGGTATCCTTGGTGCAGGCGTATTTGCACATCTCGGAGAGCAGGAAACATGCCAACGAGCAAAGAAAGGATGCGTTTTGGAGACAGGTCATTAATCATTTTAGGCAACTTCCCGGTGCAAGGATACGAAACATGGACCAAATGACGTCGAAGTGGACGGATTTGAAGGGGAAAATTAGTAAGTTCAACGCTTGTTTCATTCAAAAGGTATGTTTTTTATTAAAGTTTAAATCTTTTTTCATTGAAAACTATTTTTTATTAAAAAAAACAGAAATAGTTTTTATTTAAAAAAAAACAGAACAGTTTAAAAAAAACCGTTTTTAAAAAAAATACAGAAAACTGTTTTTTTTTATAAAAAACAGAAAACAGTTTAAAAAAAAAACAGAAACAGTTAAAAAAAACAGAACAGTTTAAAAAAAAAAAACAGAAAACAGTTTAAAAAATACAGAAAACTGTTTTTTTTTATACAAAACAGAAAACTGTTTATTTTTTAAAAAAAACATAACCTTTTATATTTTTTGTAGAACCGAAACCCACAAAGTGGAGCGAGCGAGTCGACAATCATGCGACAAGCCACCGAAATGTATTGCGATGTCTACAAAAAGAGGAGTTTTCCACACGTGGCGGCATGGGAAGTTGCGAGAATTCACCCGAAGTGGGTCCCCGTTGAGTTGGTTGACATGCGTGGTCCTATGGCTCCAAAAAAACGAGGAGGTTCGAAAAGATCAAAGACATCCGATTCGGGGAACTACACGACTTCCGCGTCGGATAACTTGCCCCAAATGAACTTAAACGACGACCCCCTTGACGAACCCGATCAACCCGTTGACGACCCCGTTGAAGAAGATACACCTACAAGGCCACGACGCAGGAGAGGTGGTGAATCGTCAAGCAAAGGGAAGGAAGCGGTGGCGGAGTCGATCTTCAGAATCGAAGAGGAGAAAATGACCCAATTCAAGAAGGCCGAACAAAGAAAAGAAACAATTATGTCCCTAAAAGTTGAACACGAGCAGGCGTACAAGGAACACTTGAAGACGATTGAAAGACAAAATGATTTAAAAATCTTGTGTGAAAAGCACAACCATCTCGACGAATCGTTTAAGTCAATTGTCATTCAACATTGCGCAAAGTGGGGTTGGGAGATGCCACCCGTTTAGTTTTTTTTTTCCAATGTTTAGTTGTTTTTTTTTTATTTTGCTATGTAATTTATTTTTTAAGTTTAATGAAATTTATATTTTAGTGTTTTATTGTTAATTTCTAATTTTAAAATGAAAATTAAAAAAAATTTGGGAGTGATAGAATTCCATCACTAGTGATACCACCCCCACTTCAATTCTATCACTAGTGATAGAATATTGGGAGATGACATGGCATGATTTGATTGGATAGTGAGAGTGATAGAAATCTATCACTAGTGACCACCCCTCCTCCCCTTAACACAGTAAACCATAACACTGCTATATATTGGATCGACAATGAAATAATATTCTTGAGCATTTGTAAATAGCCATTAAACATGAATTGGATAAACTATCAGACATGATTTACAACTAACCTACAAATTAATAAAAAATAATCTTGAGTGAGTTGGAATGAAAGCCTTATAATCAATCCTTATATTAATAGCCTTTGTACACACTTCCATCCACGGCAGACGTATTTAGGTATGAATGTGATGAGTGAGGAATCGGAGTTTTTTTTTTCCATGCTTGAGGGGGCGAACCTGATGATTGGGCGGATGCGAAATGGGAGGCCTCTGTACGTAATTGAAAGGAAGCAGGAGAAAGGAAGGAGCTTGAAGTTCACTGTTTTGGGGAGGGGGCGGGAATAAGAATTTTTTTGGGAGGGAAGTAAAGGAGGGAAAATTTTCAACTTTCACTCGACTTAAATACACCAATGTTATATTAAAATATTTTCTAGATATTATACAAGTAGACCTATTTAACTAAGACTATGGGGTATGGGGCGGGGTTGGGGCATGGGTTGGGTACAAACGCCCAAGTCACCACCCCGGGTGGGCTTGGGTTTCGGCGTGGCCCTTGGGCGGGGGTTTCAGCCCGAGCGTTGGGCGGGCCTTGCGGTCTTCCGTGGCCGGCTCTCATTGGCTGGGTTGGCTAGCCTATATGTGGCTCGACTTTTTTTTTTAGTTTTGTGTGTATTTTTATAATAATTGAAAAAAAAATTATAACCCGTGGCCAACCCATGCGGGCTAGCCACGCCCCGCCATACCGACGCAACATGCAACTGACCAGCGGTGCCCCTTGAAGTCCACGTGTCAACCCATGCTCCAAACCCCCGCCCCACCATACCCCACGGTCTAAATGGATTAACAGGTCGACCGGTTTAACTAAACGAGCTAGTAAGTAGATCTATTTAGTTAAACAAGTTTGTCTACCTAGTTAAACTGGTCGACCTGGTAACCAGTTTAGGAAACACGTTACCTACTAATCCGTTTGGTTAAACGAGTTGACCCACTAACTTGTTTAGTTAACCAGGTCTGCCTACCCATTAACCCGTTTAATTAAACCGGTCGACCCGCTAACCTATTTAGTTAAACAAAAATTTACTTACTAATCCGGTTATAGCTCGTTTAGTTAGAAAGTCCGACCTGCTAACTCGTTTAGATAAAAGGTTTACCTACTAACTCGTTGAGTTAAATCGATCGACCTGTTAATCCATTTAGTTAAATAGGTCTACTTACTAGCCCATTTAGTTATACCTGTCAACCCGCTAACCTGTTTAGTTAAGCCTATCGACCCCTTAACTCGTTTGCTTAACAGGTCAACCTACTAACCTGTTTAACACATGTTATTACAACTCACCAACTCAGCTATAACATATTTACCACTTGATTATCACCCGCCAACCTACTTGATATGTCTATATAAATGGCTAAATGAGTGGTGTTCGAGTTACACAATTTTAAGTATGCGGATAAGGGTTGATGTTGTTTACATGAATAAAAAATGAGTTGTGTACATGGTTAGAATTCAACCTATCAACCCATCAACCCATCAACCTGTCAATCAACTAACCAGACATGATAGACAATCCTAAATGAGCGTAAAAACATCAATGACCCATCCTAACCTAAGGGTGGAAGGGGCACCATGCAGTGACCCCTTCGGTGAGCCTCTTTCCCGATCGGCAAGGTGCCGCTAGCACTAAATCGGTGAACATTGAAGGGTTGTTACGGTGAGTAGTCACCGATGAGAGAAGGGGTTAATGTGGGCCCCACTCTATTTCAACCAATCACACATTTATTGATTTTTCTATTTTTTTTAAATAAAAAATTGTTTGGGTAAAGCACCCCTTGTTATTGAGTGCAAAATGAGAAGTAAAGAAGAGTGTTGATATGGCATGAGATTATTCGCTATGAAAAAAGTTTACAACTCCCCATTTGGGGAGTACTCATTCCACCCTTAAAGACGATAATTTTGCTTTTAAATAAGTATATGTTACCCAAGCTCTATCCTGAGTCCACCCGGGTTTTTGTCCCACTGTTTGTTACGCCAGAGAGTTCTGCTCTTGTAGCGGGACAGCGACTGTAAAGTGGCAGCCGGCGGTATGGTTTCCTGAGGGAACGCCCAAGTCAAATTCTGAAGGCAGCGTGGGCCCGATTAAGACAATATAATCTGACCGGAGTGGGACAACATGGCTCTCCAATTTGAGAAGTGCGGTAGCTTAATATAAGAAAGTCGCCGTTCCAAAAAAAAATTAATTGATTTTCAAATATAATATTATATATTAATTATTTTGATTTTGATTTCCCTCATAATATAATAAAATTTGAATTAATGCAACGAGGGGTAACAAGCAGGGTAAGATATATAGATTAAATATCGAGTAAATTACAAGTTTTGTACTTTATGTTTAAATCAAATTAAAGGCGCTGTTATTTTTTTCAAAGTTGTAAACATAAAGGACAAAACTTGTAATTTACTCTTAAATATTATTAATGTATTTGAAATTTCAATAAGAACTGTCGGTTCATACCTCTTCAACCCTAATTAGCCTCTTTGATCAATTGCTTCACCCATGAACGGCGTACAAAGGGCATTGACCATCGAACAACTGCTGGCCGTTTGGTCCTACCGGACTTTTTCAATACGTAATGTTCTGTTTGATTCGCGTGACCAGGTATCAATTGAACCTCCTCCTTCAATTCGTTCAGTTTGATTCGGTAACATTTTCCACTTCCACAATGATGTGGAATTTAGGAGAATAAAAGCCACAACGAGATAACTGGGAGCGAGTTCTATAACTTTGAATTGTTTAACTAGTTTATGAATTATGATACTCCCACAATAAAAAGTACAACTCATTTTATTGAAATCTCTCGCCATTGTTAATGTTTGTTAACTGATGTTTATGAATTGGATAAGTTACCAGTTAACTGATGCAATATCTTTATTATTATAGCACAACAATTTTATAAATTTAGTGTATCTACATAACTGTTCATATTGCTGGGAAGTTAATCCATAACTTTTAAGACGCCCCCTGATTGACTTGGGTTAATTTGAGCCAAATCTTTTGATGAATTCAAGTTGTAAATCTGAACTTGTGGAATTGAGTCAGAGTGATAGAAGCTTTTGATGATTTATTTGTCTGAGGTTTTGTTTATATTCCAATAATTGTTACATTTGGTGTCAAATTGAAAAGTGAGCTAGGCGCGTGCCTAGGCGCTCAGGCGCAGCGAAGCGCGCCAAAAGCGCCTGGTGGAGGGCTAGGCGCAGATCTGTGTCTTTTTTCAAAAAACGCACTCATGCGCTCGCCTAGAGCTAGGCGCAGGCGCAGCAATCCACCGTAAAAAAAATAACAGCCTGAAATGGAACAATATAGAGGGTAGATGGAGAGGAACCTTATTTAGCAACTTCTTGAAGGGGAGAGAAGAACCTGATTTACACTCTAGATCATGGTCGACACCAGCGACGTGGTAGACTGGTGTCGGCTGCCCTTTTTTGACAGAAAACCTAATTTAATAAGACAGACGGACTGCATTTTGTTGATTGTAGACTAGGCTGGGCAGTCTTTAGTTTAAATAACTAAACTATTTCATAAAATAGACGGATGACCCAATTAAATATCTTTAAATTGTTTTAGTTTGTTACAAATACTCATATATTTATAAGTATTAATTATTATTGATATTATTATATATATTTTCAAAAGATATTATGATTTTTTTATATTACATTTGTTTAAATAGTATTATATGTATTTTTTTATTTTTTTTTATTATGGCACCTTACTTAAAAAAGCTCTCGCTTTTTTTGCGCCTTGCGCCTAGGCTCTGGGCAGGCCCTTGCGCCTTGCAACTTTGACAACATAGGTACCAGGGGCTCTTTTCGCTGGCTGTTTCTACCTTCAAAGGATTATTGGATGCCCAATATACTTACATTATTACATACATATATACATGTATATATGTATGTATGTATGCATGCATGTATGTATGTATAGCTTCTTTACTTGTTATATAATACTTTGAACTTTGATGATTTGTTGCGACATAATGCCAAAAATAAATGAGGTAGGGTTCATTTATTGCTGTGGCATATTTTTTTTCCTAATAATTGTTTGTCATAATCAAGCAATTTGATTGTTACCTTTGGATGGGCCAACTCATATCAGAGATGGAAGGGTCGAGGGGTGGTTCCAGTGTTCAACCTCTTGCATCACAACATTTCCCCAATGTAACTAATGGACATCAACGTTTACGGGTATTTTTCTATATAAATCTTTAGTTTTCCACCTATTACAAACTAATTTTCCTTAGTTTTTCTATAAAAATATTAGCCTGCTAGTGTAAAACTTTATTAATTTTTTTGTAAAATGATTTTTTGCACTATTATGACTAGAGTTTAATAAATATTTTTTGAAAACTAAAATATAGGTCGGAGATGAAGTTTTCCTCAAAAGCATTCTAAACTCTACCAAGATTGTAGCAAGAGAAAGGGTCCAAAGCTTGGACCCAAATGATCTAGTTGGTGGTACAGAGATTGGACTAGAATGGTGTGAGGTAAACATTCAAGTACCAATAAAAAAATGAAAACTTGGTAATACCATATGGTTTATTTTCTACAATTCAAGATTGTATTGGTGGATCCATCGCATGGCCCTATCCATTCATCTCGGTATGTATTTGTTAAACTTGTGATACAAATAATTTTAATATCATAGAACTTAATGCTTATACATGGATGGTTTATTTGTAGGTAGTCCATGAGGATTGAGTGTAAGATTAAGTATATTTATTTTATATTTAATCTAGTAGCCATTATAATCATTTACATTATATGGATCAAAATATATAACAATCCTATTAAATAATTAGTTGGTAATTGTTGATGGGCCTAATTACCCTTATTAACTAATTAGGGTTTCCTCCTGGGTGCATATATAAGGAGACTAATGTAGAGGTTTCAAGGTTAGACAACCTAATTACTCTCATAACATCAATCGACCTCCTCTCCATAACCGATTCCCTTTTCGGTGTGACAACTGGCACGAAACCGGTAATTTCCGTACACTTTAACTATTAGTTAATGACTGCAATTATGTGCTTAATTGTCAGCAATGTCTGAACACATACTAAACAAGTGAATTCATGCACGTTGTATACTACAAAATATTGCTTTATGCATAAACGAAAGCGTTGCGACAGAAATACTAGTAAACTCACCGGTAAGACACACTGTGTCAACAGAACTGCAGAAAGCAGTCAGACAATAAAATTGGAGCCTAGGTGTAGGTCCGACAACAAGAATACATTAAAACCCAAGAGTACATACAAAGGTTTAATATATATACTCTCCGGAAGCAAAAATAAGCACTAAAAAGCACCCGAAACGCACATTAAGTGTAGAATTTTATATAATTCAGCTCTAATCAGCATTTAAACATATGAATATTATGCAGAAATTACGTTTTGCTATCCAGAATACTTCCCCAAGTGTTGGGAATTGAAAAGGATACAAAAAGGTACTTAAAAGACACTAAAAAGTGTAATTTAGCACTTTAACGAACCAGTGTCTAACCGAACAACCGGATGATACCCGGAACACCAAAATAATGCTAGAAGCATTGTTTTTATTTTTCTAAGCTAGTTAGGGTCCCCGAACACCCTAACACACTATATATATTACTTAACACCCTATTACACTAACTTGACACTTTAATCTTAACTAAGTTAGTAACTAGTTCCATTGCAACACAACTAAACCAACCCCCCCCCCCCCAACCGGTTATGAAGCATGGGACACCCCCATGATTTTCTTCTAATTGTTTGTTAGATATGGTCTAGTACTTCACAAACATAAAACACATTGGGTAAAAGTATGTTGGAAGTTTATGCTATATAACCACAAGTCCATAATCCATATCATCTTCATCATTCAACACAAAGCATCACTCACCCCCTCCCCATTGAAGCTTCGGCCGAACACCCCCTATATCACATTCACCATTTTCGATTCTTGTCCAAGCATTCCAAGTGTACAACAAGGTGCTACAAGGTGAATCACGAAGCGTGGAGCTCACAGATTGTCAAGGACCTTCTCTACTTGCTATTAACCACCTCATTTATACTCTTGATCTTCCCTAGCTTAAAAGCTAGTAGTAAGTCTCTTGAATCTTCATTTGCTTCATATTTAGAGTGGTTAATAGATTGTAATAAGATGATAACTCAAGAACCCTAAAAGATCATGAACAAAGTCTTGAACTTGATGATGAAATAAGATGAACCCACGATAAAATGAAGTTGTTTTGTTATGTAGTTGATTACTTGTTGCTTACTTGATGTTTGTTAGTAGAAGTAGGATGGATCATCATCTAGACATACTAGTTCATGATTGAGAACATGAACTAGTAAGATGTAAATGTTAGAGTCTTAAAGGATGATGAAACCATCCATACATAAACTTGAACTTGAATAAACATGAGTTTTCTTGCAAAATGAAGTTGTAAACTTGTAGATCTAGAGGTCTACAAGTGGTTCTTCGGAAGAACCAAGTGAAAAATGCGAGTTATGTTAAAACCCGGATATTTTATGAACTAGAAACATTTTTAGTAAATAAACAAGTATGTAAACACTTGTGTAACCAGAAATTTAACAAAGAAGTATTGTTGAAAATCTTGACTAGAAGTTGTAAAACTCCAAGTTCTTTAAAAATAAAGTTTTTGAGAAACTAATTTTATTTTTAAAGGTAACAAGACTTACTAAATGTGCTAGTAAGTTACTACATATTTTTACAAACTCTCAAGTTCATAAGTTTGTGGTATATGCTTGTTTTGACAAGTTTGGTAAATAAAGATTGTGTTGTTGATATTGTTGATGATTTAAAAGAAAATAAACACATGTTTTGAAAACATGGGAAACCTCCATTTTTAGGGGAACCTCTGTCAAAATTTTTAAAAATTTTTATAAATTTTGACACTTAGAAAAATATAAGTATTTGAGAAACTTATTCCCTAAAAATGTATTTAAAAATGTTACCAAGGTTTCCCTAATTTTTGGTGATAAGAAATGATGATTTCTTCAAGATTAAAGTTTATGTTAAGTATGTATATTTTTGAGAGAAAAATATATATTATTTGATCACCAACTTTTGTGCTAAGTGTATATAGAATGTGTTATACGTGTTAGTGTATTAAGACTTAAAAATACACTAAATACTCATGAGAAGTATAAACACAAAAATACACATACAACATACAAGATACATAATTCGGGTGCAAAGTGCAAAACACAAGAAACTTATATTTATTTTTGAGAAAATAATATAAGTAAGATACTTAGTTAAAAATATAAAATATTTTTAACACAACAAAACATATACAAAAGATAGTGACTGTACTTGTGCGATACAAGTCTAGTGACTAACGTTAAGAAAACACGTATAGGTCACGACGTTAATTAAGCAAATCCGGTGAAGTTTACGACGCAAGGAACGCAAAGTTGTGAGTTCATGCTCCCCCTTTTCTTTTAACTGTTTTCAGTTTTATAACTTCGGGGGTGAAATACATGTTACAAATATTACTATATTTACAAATGGTATGATAACAAGAAGCACACTTGGTGAGAACGAGTACCAAGTGTGACGAGATATAAGAATACAAGAAGCGAACTTGGTGAGGACGAGTACCAAGTATGATGCGTTATGAGAAATGATACGAGAAATCGTGTCACGAATAGGGTACATAAGCACCATTAATTAACAATATACCTAGACCGCAGAACAAAAGGTTAGATCTAACGGGTGTCGGGCAGCCACACTCTCGGTGAGGGCGAGAATCGAGTAGTGCTTTTGTGTCTCAGAATATGCCAACTAGAAAAATGCCTAAGGTTTGGTGACTTCCTATGTCGTGTCACATGTTAGTGGCTTTGCACCCCATTAACAATCCTGATACTTACAGGAATACTTTATTTACATAAAATTCATACCATACTAAAACTTGATTAATGCTTGAAGTACGTGGGGTACTCAAGAAAAACTTGAATTATACTTGAGTACGTGGGGTACTCAAGAAAACGGGAATTATACTTGAGTACGTGGGGTACTCAAGAAAAATTTGAATTATACATGAGTACGTGGTGTACACATGGATACTTGATTTATATATGAAAACTTGATTTATACATGACACAGACTATGTTTTCATACAAAGTATACAAACGTGAAATACAAAAACTGCATGAATTCACACCAACATTATGTTGACGTTTTTCCAAAACTCACATGTATTTCAGGTAACTAGGATGGATGTGCGCGCGGTCTTGCTATGCTCTTGGATGTCGCTTATGTTTATCTTTAAATAAAGTTGTAACTTTTTAAGACAATGTTTTATGCTACTTAGCGATGTAAACGCTAAATTTATGTTTTCAAATTATGGTATTTGATGTTATTTTTACGAGCATGTAGCATGTTTACCTTTCGTATGCAATGAGAACCTTTCATGATCACACCTCGTGCTTCCGCCGCAGAAAGGGGTGTGACAGATTGGTATCAGAGCTGCGATTGTAGTGAACCAGGATTCCTTCTCGAGTCTAGTCTACAATCTCTAGGATCCTTTCACGAAAACAATTTTTCAAAGAGTTTTCATTGCATAAAACATCCCGCGACATCCACTACCTGAAACTGTCTACAAGAGTCTAGAAAAGACATTACGAGACTTAGGGTGCACCAAAGTAGCACTTGTCTTTAACTGAGAAATTACTTGCAATTATGTGTGATAATTAGCATATACTAGAAGTAGAATGTCACAAGTATACGTGACTTTATCTGAAAGCGATGGCCCATCTGAAGGAATAAATACGAGGATGAAACGAACTGTGCGGACTGTGCAAGGAGTTACGTAATTATGGATGCATACATAATTATGGGATTCAGTGCACAGAAACCACAGCAAGTCTTGACATGTATAGATTCCCTCAGTGCAAGCCTACTAAGTACTCTGCTAGAGTAATAATTGTTTGATGTTACTTATGTGGTATATACCTGTGAATATATACTACTACTGTCTAGTATGATGATATCAAACAAATGTTTAACCCTGTTGTGTTATGTTCTGTCAGAACATGGCACCCAGGAAATCTGTGAATGCTCGCAATGATGATCAACCTCCTCCTCCCCCACTGCCAAGAACTGCTGAAGAGCTGAATGCTCTATTGGAAGAAAGGATCTCCGCTGCTATCGCCCAGTACGAGGCAAACCGTACTCAAGACAGTGGAGGACCAAGCAATGCTAGACGTAACGGGCATGGAGATTCGTCTGGAGGCAATACAGCTCAAGGCTGCACTTTCAAGCAGTTTCTCGACTGCAAGCCGATGAACTATGACGGCACAGGAGGTGCAGTAGCATTTGTACGCTGGACGGAGAAGACTGAAGCTACTATCCGCATGAGCAAGTGCACCGCGGATCAACAAGTCACCTTTGCTACTGGGTTATTTGTCGATGAAGCCCTGACTTGGTGGAACTTGCAAGCCCAAACTTTGGGTGATGATGCCGCTTATGGCCTAACATGGGATGAACTGAAGGAAAGAATGAGAGAGAAGTATTGCTCTCGTGCTGAACTCCAAAGACTGGAAACGGAGTTCTGGCACTTGACCATGGAAGGTGCTGACATTAATGGTTATACTCGAAGGTTCCATGATCTGTCTAGAGTGCTTCCTTACATGGTGACTCCCGAATTCAAGCGCGTTGAACGCTACATTTGGGGACTGGCCCCAGAGTTTCGTGGCATTGTAACTTCGGCCAAACCTCAAACGATCACCGAGGCTGTAACTCTGGCTGTCAGCCTGACTGAAGATTGTGTTCATATGAAGAAGTTGTCATTGAACCCAACAGAGAAGACCGAGACACATGCTGAGTCGTCCGGTGACAAGAAGAGAAAGCATTCGAATCTGAATCAAGCAACTCGTAACAACAAAGGTTTCAACAACAAGAAGCGTGACGCTAACCCATCTCAGGAGGCGAAGACCCTTGCAACCAAAGCATACCAAGGCTCCATGCCTAAATGCCAAAAATGTAAGTATCATCATGAAGGAGCTTGTCGCATTCCAAGGTGCGAAAAATGTGGTAGATTGGGTCATCAAGCAGAAGACTGTTGGGGAAAAGGAAAGAACCGGAATGGAAATGGTGCTGGTAACAAGAATAGTAATGGGAAAGGGCGGAACCAAGGATGCTTCAGATGTGGAAGCAATGATCATTTCATGAAGGACTGCCCAGAGGGAAACAATGCTCAGGCTCGAGCATTTGTGATTGGAGTAAAGAACGCACGCGAGGACCCTAACGTGGTCACCGATACGTTTCTCATTAACAATCACTTTGCATCCATATTATTTGACACTGGCGCCGATTATAGCTTCATGTATGTGGAATTTAAACGCATGCTTGGAATAGAATCTAGTAGATTAGAAATTCCTTATTCCATAGAACTAGCCAATGGTAAACTTGTTGAATCGGGCGAAGTCGTTAGAGGCTGCTCATTGGAACTTGGTGAACGAAATTTTAGCATCGACCTCTTACCTATTCAATTAGGAAGTTTCGATGTAGTAGTCGGCATGGACTGGTTGTCCAAGAACAAAGCTGAGGTTATTTGTCACGAGAAAATCATTCGCATCCCTTTGGCGAATGATGAAACTCTCATCGTGCATGGAGAAAAACGAGACGCACCTCTTCGAATCATCAGTTGTATGAAGGCACATAAGTGCTTAAGGAAAGGATGTGTTGCCTTCCTAGCACACGTGGTAGACAAGAAGGCTGTGGAGCCAAAACTCGAAGACATTCCTGTGGTGATGGAATTCCCTGATGTTTTTCCCGAAGATCTGCCAGGACTACCTCCGCAACGACAAGTCGAATTTCATATAGACTTGGTTCCAGGAGCCGCTCCTGTGGCCAAGGCTCCCTATCGACTTGCGCCATTCGAAATGCAAGAATTATCTACACAACTCCAGGAGTTATTGGATAAAGGATTCATAAGGCCAAGCTTCTCACCCTGGGGAGCTCCAGTATTATTCGTGAAGAAGAAGGATGGAACACTGCGGATGTGTATCGACTACAGGGAACTGAACAAGCTCACTATCAAGAATCGGTACCCGCTACCGAGGATTGATGACTTATTTGATCAACTGCAAGGATCAAGCTACTATTCCAAGATCGACCTTCGATCTGGATACCATCAGTTAAGAATCCAAGAAGAAAGCGTACCAAAGACTGCATTCAGAACACACTATGGGCACTACGAATTTCTTGTGATGCCATTCGGGCTGACGAATGCACCAGCGGTCTTTATGGATCTGATGAACCGCGTATGCAAACCATATCTCGATAAATTCGTGATTGTATTTATCGATGATATCCTGATTTATTCGCGAACGAAAGAAGAGCACGAGGAACATCTCAGAACCATCTTGGAACTACTGAAGAAAGAGAAGCTTTATGCAAAGTTCTCGAAATGCGAATTCTGGATTCGCGAAGTACAATTTCTTAGTCACGTTGTGAATGAGAAGGGCATTCATGTAGACCCATCCAAGATAGAAGCAATAAAGAATTGGGAAGCCCCCAAAACCCCAACTGAAGTTCGACAATTTTTGGGCTTAGCGGGCTATTATCGGCGATTCATCGAGAATTTCTCAAAGATAGCTCAACCGCTAACGACCCTTACGCAGAAAGACAAGAAATACGACTGGGGTCACAAACAAGAAGAAGCCTTCCAGTTACTTAAAAACAAGCTATGCGATGCACCGATACTATCATTGCCCGAAGGCACTGAAGACTTCGTGGTATACTGCGACGCCTCACGACAAGGCTTGGGTTGCATGCTCATGCAGCCCCAAAAAGTCATCGCTTACGCTTCAAGACAATTGAAGGTTCATGAGAGAAACTATACCACTCACGACCTGGAGCTGGGCGCAGTGGTATTCGCCTTGAAGATCTGGCGACATTATTTATATGGTACTCGATGTACAATTTTCACAGATCACAAAAGCTTACAACACATATTTGATCAGAAGGAATTGAATATGCGCCAGCGGCGATGGGTCGAGCTGCTAAATGATTACGACTGTGAGATCAAGTACCATCCTGGAAAGGCAAACGTTGTAGCAGACGCGTTGAGCCGAAAAGAAAGGGTTAAGACCCTAAGGGTTCGAGCGTTGGAAATGACCATTCGAACGAACCTCACTGCACGCATTCGTGATGCACAACAAGAAGCTCTCAAAGGAGAGAACCGTAAAGCTGAATACATCCGGGGTATGTTGAAATACATGATGCCAAATGAAGAGGGAGCCTTATACTTTAAGAAGCGTATTTGGGTTCCGCTCTATGGTGGCATACGAGAAGTCATTCTTGACGAAGAACACAAATCAAGATACTCGATCCATCCAGGATCAGATAAAATGTATCAAGATTTGAAAGAATATTATTGGTGGCTGAGACTCAAGAGCGACGTTGCTGTTTATGTTGGAAATGCCTAACCTGTGCTATGGTTAAGGCTGAATATCATAAACCGTCCGGCCTACTACAACAACCAGAGATACCCATGTGGAAGTGGGAACAAATCTCGATGGACTTCATAACGAAATTACCCAGGACCCCGAGAGGGCACGATATGATATGGGTGATAGTTGATCGATTGACGAAGTCTGCGCATTTCCTACCGATCCGAGAAAAAGACAACACTGGAAAGCTTGCTGAGATATACTTAAGGGAAATTGTGGTACGTCATGGAGTGCCTATCTCAATCATTTCAGACAGAGATGGACGCTTTGTCTCAAGAATCTGGCAATCCTTTCAGGAAGCCTTTGGATCTCAGCTAGATCTAAGCACGACATTCCACCCACAAACAGACGGCCAGAGCGAACGAACTATACAAACGTTAGAAGATATGCTTCGCGCATGTGTCATGGATCTGGGCGGTAGCTGGGATACTCATCTACCTTTAGTTGAGTTTTCCTACAATAACAACTATCATACGAGCATAAAAGCCGCACCGTTCGAAGCTCTGTATGGCCGCAAGTGCCGATCGCCCTTATGTTGGGCAGATGCTGGAGATAAACGTATGGTTGGTCCTGAACTCGTACAAGAGACAACCAACAAGATTGCGCAGATCCGAGAGCGCATTAAGGCGGCTCGAGATCGACAAAAGAGCTACGCTGATCTGAAAAGAAAACCAGTAGAATTTGAGGTGGGAGACAAAGTGTTGTTAAAGGTCTCACCTTGGAAGGGCGTAGTAAGATTTGGAAAACGTGGAAAGCTGAATCCACGATACATCGGACCATTCAGAATCTTGGAAAGAATTGGTACCGTGGCATACAAATTGTAGTTACCGGAAGAACTTAATGGAGTACATGATACGTTCCATGTATCCAATCTCAAGAAGAGTCCAACACAAGAAAACATGATCACCCCGGTGGATTAAGTGCATATTGATGACGCCCTCCGATTTACAGAACAACCCGTTGAGGTTACCGACTAGAAAGTCAACAAGACCAGGAGGAGCACTGTTAAACTTGTCAAAGTACGTTGGAACTCTAAGCACGGGCCCGAGTACACATGGGAACGCGAAGACCAGTTCAAAGAAAAGTATCCCCACCTATTCAAGAAGACTCCAGCGAGAGTTAGTTCAGCCTGAATTTCGGGACGAAATTCTTTTAACGGGGGGAGACTGTGACAACTGGCACGAAACCGGTAATTTCCGTACACTTTAACTATTAGTTAATGACTGCAATTATGTGCTTAATTGTCAGCAATGTCTGAACACATACTAAACAAGTGAATTCATGCACGTTGCATACTACAAAATATTGCTTTATGCATAAACGAAAGCGTTGCGTCAGAAATACTAGTAAACTCACTGGTAAGACACACTGTGTCAACAGAACTAAAGAAAGCAGCCAGACAATAAAATTGGAGCCTAGGTGTAGGTCCGACAACAAGAATACATTAAAACCCAAGAGTACATACAAGGGTTTAATATATATACTCTCCGGAAGCAAAAATAAGCAATAAAAAGCACCCGAAACGCACATTAAGTGCAGAATTTTATATAATTCAGCTCTAATCAGCATTTAAACATATGAATATTATGCAGAAATTACGTTTTGCTATCCAGAATACTTCCCCAAGTGTTGGGAATTGAAAAGGATACAAAAGGTACTTAAAAGACACTAAAAAGTGTAATTTAGCACTTTAACGAACCAGTGTCTAACCGAACAACCGGATGATACCCGAAACACCAAAATAATGCTAGAAGCATTGTTTTTATTTTTCTAAGCTAGTTAGGGTCCCCGAACACCCTAACACACTATATATATTACTTAACACCCTATTACACTAACTTGACACTTTAATCTTAACTAAGTTAGTAACTAGTTCCATTGCAACACAACTAAACCAACCCCCCCCCCCCCAACCGGTTATGAAGCATGGGACACCCCCATGATTTTCTTCTAATTGTTTGTTAGATATGGTCTAGTACTTCACAAACATAAAACACATTGGGTAAAAGTATGTTGGAAGTTTATGCTATATATCCACAAGTCCATAATCCATATCATCTTCATCATTCAACACAAAGCATCACTCACCCCCTCCCCATTGAAGCTTCGGCCGAACACCCCCTATATCACATTCACCATTTTCGATTCTTGTCCAAGCATTCCAAGTGTACAACAAGGTGCTACAAGGTGAATCACGAAGCGTGGAGCTCACGGATTGTCAAGGACCTTCTCTACTTGCTATTAACCACCTCATTTATACTCTTGATCTTCCCTAGCTTAAAAGCTAGTAGTAAGTCTCTTGAATCTTCATTTGCTTCATATTTAGAGTGGTTAATAGATTGTAATAAGATGATAACTCAAGAACCCTAAAAGATCATGAACAAAGTCTTGAACTTGATGATGAAATAAGATGAACCCATGATAAAATGAAGTTGTTTTGTTATGTAGTTGATTACTTGTTGCTTACTTGATGTTTGTTAGTAGAAGTAGGATGGATCATCATCTAGACATACTAGTTCATGATTGAGAACATGAACTAGTAAGATGTAAATGTTAGAGTCTTAAAGGATGATGAAACCATCCATACATAAACTTGAACTTGAATAAACATGAGTTTTCTTGCAAAATGAAGTTGTAAACTTGTAGATCTAAAGGTCTACAAGTGGTTCTTCGGAAGAACCAAGTGAAAAATGCGAGTTATGTTAAAACCCGGATATTTTATGAACTAGAAACATTTTTAGTAAATAAACAAGTATGTAAACACTTGTGTAACCAGAAATTTAACAAAGAAGTATTGTTGAAAATCTTGACTAGAAGTTGTAAAACTCCAAGTTCTTTAAAAATAAAGTTTTTGAGAAACTAATTTTATTTTTAAAGGTAACAAGACTTACTAAATGTGCTAGTAAGTTACTACATATTTTTACAAACTCTCAAGTTCATAAGTTTGTGGTATATGCTTGTTTTGACAAGTTTGGTAAATAAAGATTGTGTTGTTGATATTGTTGATGATTTAAAAGAAAATAAACACATGTTTTGAAAACATGGGAAACCTCCATTTTTAGGGGAAACTCTGTCAAAATTTTTATAAATTTTGACACTTAGAAAAATATAAGTTTTTGAGAAACTTATTCCCTAAAAATGTATTTAAAAATGTTACCAAGGTTTCCCTAATTTTTGGTGATAAGAAATGATGATTTCTTCAAGATTAAAGTTTATGTTAAGTATGTATATTTTGAGAGAAAAATATATATTATTTGATCACCAACTTTTGTGCTAAGTGTATATAGTATGTGTTATACGCGTTAGTGTATTAAGACTTAAAAATACACTAAATACTCATGAGAAGTATAAACACAAAAATACACATACAACATACAAGATACATAATTCGGGTGCAAAGTGCAAAACACAAGAAACTTATATTTATTTTTGAGAAAATAATATAAGTAAGATACTTAGTTAAAAATATAAAATATTTTTAACACAACAAAACATATACAAAAGATAGTGACTGTACTTGTGCGATACAAGTCTAGTGACTAACGTTAAGAAAACACGTATAGGTCACGACGTTAATTAAGCAAATCCGGTGAAGTTTACGACGCAAGGAACGCAAAGTTGTGAGTTCATGCTCCCCCTTTTCTTTTAACTGTTTTCAGTTTTATAACTTCGGGGGTGAAATACATGTTACAAATATTACTATATTTACAAATGGTATGATAACAAGAAGCACACTTGGTGAGAACGAGTACCAAGTGTGACGAGATATAAGAATACAAGAAGCGAACTTGGTGAGGACGAGTACCAAGTATGATGCGTTATGAGAAATGATACGAGAAATCGTGTCACGAATAGGGTACATAAGCACCATTAATTAACAATATACCTAGACCGCAGAACAAAAGGTTAGATCTAACGGGTGCCGGGCAGCCACACTCTCGGTGAGGGCGAGAATCGAGTAGTGCTTTTGTGTCTCAGAATATGCCAACTAGAAAAATGCCTAAGGTTTGGTGACTTCCTATGTCGTGTCACATGTTAATGGCTTTGCAACCCATTAACAATCCTGATACTTACAGGAATACTTTATTTACATAAAATTCATACCATACTAAAACTTGATTAATGCTTGAAGTACGTGGGGTACTCAAGAAAAACTTGAATTATACTTGAGTACGTGGGGTACTCAAGAAAACGGGAATTATACTTGAGTACGTGGGGTACTCAAGAAAAATTTGAATTATACATGAGTACGTGGTGTACACATGGATACTTGATTTATATATGAAAACTTGATTTATACATGACACAGACTATGTTTTCATACAAAGTATACAAACGTGAAATACAAAAACTGCATGAATTCACACCAACATTATGTTGACGTTTTTCCAAAACTCACATGTATTTCAGGTAACTAGGATGGATGTGCGCGCGGTCTTGCTATGCTCTTGGATGTCGCTTATGTTTATCTTTAAATAAAGTTGTAAACTTTTTAAGACAATGTTTTATGCTACTTAGCGATGTAAACGCTAAACTTATGTTTTCAAATTATGGTATTTGATGTTATTTTTACGAGCATGTAGCATGTTTACCTTTCGTATGCAATGAGAACCTTTCATGATCACACCTCGTGCTTCCGCCGCAGAAAGGGGTGTGACAGTCGGTTTCTCATCATCACCATCATTAGATTGCACCCTAAGGAGGAACCAGATCAAGCTGACAATCATGTCAAATACTGTTGCTGCGTCTCCATCTGGATTCTCTGCTGACTTGTATTGATGCAATCAAAGGTATGTTATTTATTCATGTTTTCCCTTATGTTTAAACAAAACCGATCAACATGTGGTATCAGAGCATATGTTGATTAGTCAGTTCTGTTTTGTATCCGTAAATCTGGAATAAAACTAGAAAACAGTTTTGAAAACCTTAATAAAATTCCGTTTTTGCCATCCAAAATCATCATTACGGATCATTACAGATGATTACGGATCTGGGTTTTGTCATCTCGAATGCATCTCAGATCATTACGGATCATTTCAGATCATTACGGATATGGGGTTTCATCATTACGGATGAAGGTTTAAGTTTTTTACCTTAGGGTTCATCACATATTCATCAGAAAATTCGAAAAAGTTCCCTTATTTTGGAACGATTTCGGATTATGGGGTGTTTTCCTGGTTTTGATCTATTTTACCCACTAAACAATTTTCGAAATCTGTTATTATTATTAATGGATATAATTTTCGAAATAAACAGATAAACATAATTAATATTTAAACAGGAAACTTAATCCTATAATCCCTAAAATTTCGGATTTGAATCTTATCAATTAATAACTGCTTAAATTAAGGATTTGTGGCTTGAGGAACACATTTCGGATGATCATTCCAGATGAACATCTGTTTGTCAATCACGGATCAATAACTGTCTGATCATTTCAGATGAACATTTCGGATGATCATTCCGGATGACCATTCCGGATGAACATCTGTTCGTCCATCACGGATCAATAACTGCCTGATCATTTCGGACCATCTCGGACTTAGTGTCACTGATCATTTCGGACTAAGCATCACCATTTCGGATGAATCCAAGACATAATTCATCCGAAATCATGCGTCTTGGACATATCCGAAATCATCCGAGATCATCCGAAATCATGCGTGTTCATAAAATTTCAAGACTTATTCGAAATCCTATTACTTTATTAAGCAGTTAATATGAACTAAAATTTAGCTCGGGGCTCCGCCCCGAACCCCGTGCTGGGGGCACGCTGTTCCCCTGCAAACCCTAGCGAACTCACCGCGCTAACAGGTGATTTGCTACTAAATAATTGGTTTTTGTAGTTACTTAGTTAATTAATAAGGATCAAATAATGTTTTACAAAACCAAAATGGCTTTACTTGAATGAGCTTCTGATGTATCATTTCTGGCCAAAGCTGATTTGATACATCTACTTATCATCCAAGTATTGCGAAAGCTATGTCAAGTGTGCATCATAAACATGAATGTCTTAATATCTGGCCAAAGCTGATTTAATTCCTTCATAGATGGCATACTTAACAAGTGCATAACTAAAGTGATTGTCTCAATTTCTGGCCAAAGCTGATTTGTTACAACCACTTTGCACACATGCTTAAATGATTACACTTCTGGCCAAAGCTGATTTGTCTTCGTTTACGTAGAACTTTAAATAGTCTATTATTTTGATGTTAGTAATAGACATATCACAACCTCTTCACACAACCTTATATTAATGATCCTTAATTAATTTTTATGATCATTTCGTCTGGCTTATTCTTAGTACCCATAATTTTTACTCACTATAATTTTCTTCTATAAATCTATATCGCATCCACTCTAATTCCCAAATCTGATATGTTTTGCTTAAAGTTTCTATAAGAATTAGCTCTTAAATTAAATCCTTGATTATCTCTTAAGACACGATAATCCTATTGCTCTCTTCTGATAAAAGTACTACAGAAAAAAAATCGAGCATGATGAATAGGATAAGTCGAACATTACGTCTCTTATGACAATCAAGAACTCTCTAACATAAATGCTATCACTAAAGTTATTCCAGATTAAGTCTTTCCTAAGACTAATCTATTATCTGTGGAATAATTATAAAATTCCTAAGATGCATGCCTTCATTTAAAATTCTAAACTATAAAGTTAAGTGGTATATGTGAATACGTTATAATGTATAATACCATGACCCATAAAGTTAAGGGCTTACGCATGGAAATAAGTACATTTTTCCAGTACATTACATACTAAAGATTTTCACTTGTACAATTTGATGCCTTATAAATCAACTATAACACTCAAAATTACCAAAGTATAATGAGTGTGTTGATAAGCAACATATGTACATAGAAATAAATGTTCGAAACTGGAAAATAAGATGTTATTCACCTTACAACCACTGATACTTTAAAAGAGGATTGTTCTAAGGTCCATAGACAAATTACAAGTGCTAATTCCAACTTTAAGGTTCTTCAAGGGAAAATCCCACTGCATAATTATGTCATTAGACTAGACATAAGCAACGAGACTATCCATTATTATAAAGAATAGTTGGGTAAATAAATTAGATAGTCACTTACTAATGATATTTAAGTCTGATAATTCTTTAATATTCCTATTAACACATGATTAGTTGACTCTAGTTTTAAACGTTTCCTTACCAGAAGTCAATAAATAACTAACATGAGAGTTAGTGACAAAATTAAATGTTAAGACTATAAGAACCATAATAAGCAGTCGTCTAACAACGTTTTCGATACCTTATATATTCTGAAGATTAATCAGAATATAGTATCATAATTAAGCAATGTTATGAAGGTTGTGAGGTTTGCATAGTCAACATAAAAGTCACACTTACCTTAAACTCTCATATTATTAGTTCTAAATATCTGGATTGAAACATTACTAAGATAAAACTAGATGATACCTTACATTTTCACAACTTTTGTTATCATGCAAATGAGAATTTGACAAAAGGAAAATGAGACTTATAAATTTCATCCATTATAACCAAAATTCATGAGAAATCATGACATGGTTAATGAGGATGATTTTTTCATCTAATCTCATTCTAAGTGATTTTAAATCATGACGTTAAAGCCCTAAAATATGACTTGGCTTAAGGAATAAGCATGGGTCCATCATAAGTCATTCAATGACATTCGTGGAACTTATTCCAAATGGAATATTCAGACATAATTCATTTCATTTAACAGACTATCAACTTGTATCTAAATTTTGTCGCATATGACCCACGGTCTTAGAAGAAATCTATTTATATATATATACACATATATATGTATATATATATACACTTAATAATATTTCTATTAAATATGTCCCTAAAGTTTCTTATGATATCTGGACATTAAAGAAATCAAATAAAGTCTAACGTATATGTGATAGGTTCCCACGTCACGTAGCTCATTGAAACTTCTCTTGTAGCATTCTAGAGATATTAAAGATCAGTGGGAGCATTAAGTGTCTTAATGATAACTTGCAATAGTTGCAAGAGGTGGGGGAGTGAAAATTTTACATTACCTAAATTTACACCTCTTGTACAAGACACTGCTCCATCTTGACACTGTTCTATCAAAACTTGTCTCCTTAAAATCTAATGCTATTCTTACAAAAGTTTCATTGTTGCTTAATTGTGGGCACACTTAGATTTCTTACCTAAACTAACATAATCCTCAACAAGAGAAATCACAACGACTAACGTCATTAATTTGTTTTCTCTATTAGAATTTGTTGGTCGTTAAATATTGACCCTAAGCATGCTAAGTTCCTAAAGATTTCTAAGGTCAGTGGGAGCAGTCAAAGTCCTTATTATGACTTGCAAGGAATACAAGAGGCGGGGGGAAGAGTGTCATTAAAATTCACTCCAAATTTAACTCCGATTACACCTCTTGTACACCATACTGCACCAACTCTTACAAACTTAGAATCCTGAAAATGATAGCAACCTAACCAAGAGCTAATCCATAAAACTGAAACTTCTAACAAACCCAATAATCAACTCAGGAGGTCATCTAGGTTTAAAAGCCTACTAATTTTGATGATTACATAACCTCCCTAACTGAAGTTGAAATGGATTTTGGAAATGTTTACTAATCCTATCTCTTCGAATTAAGCCATTAGCGTCAATTAATCTTCTAAATGGAATAAAACAGTTTTCTAGTAAAACTGATTTTATGTGTTCGTATAACGTTTGGGATTTGATTGAATTACCTAAGAGTGTTCATAACTAAACCAAATCCTAATATAAGCGTTAAGACACGAAAAGGCATGATTGATTGTCAAAGGTTATACTTAGGAAGAGATAAAATTTGAGGATCGTCACTGTTCTAGTAGCTTATAATAGTTTAAAGCTACATTAGATGAACATTAAAAACAATTTTCCCTAACAAATGGCTGACATATTTACATGTTCATAAAACAACCCGAAAGTTTCAAACTGAAGGTTAAAAGAACACTTTATTTGTAAGCCAATAAAATCCATGTATGGGTTAATGCAAACATCATAATGTGATGAAATCTTAACGTAATTATTTTCATCAAAAATCAAGTGGATTAATGTACCTACCTCAAAATGAGTGGGAGCAACTAAGATAAACTTGTCTATATAGATGATATTCTTTTGACAAGTATATGTTACATAAGTCAAAGCATTGTTAACATAAACTTTGATATAATAGATCTCAGAGATATCTCTTATGTATTAGATATCATAACATGCCGAGATAGACCCAATGGGACATTAGTTCCGTTCCATAAGTTTAACATTAAATGGGTCCTTACATATGTAACAAACAATACTGCTCTCCTTTAGAGAATAATAGAATAAATGAGATTATTTCCTTAGGCTTCATTAATTGGAAGCCTTATGTAAGTTGAAGTCTATACTCGTTTAGATATTACTCACATTGCAACACACTAGATTTGTCTAGATTAATGTGAAGCATCTAATGGAGTATTACAATATCTTTAAAAGAAACAAGAGACTACAATTTAAAGAAGAAGTGAGAATTAAAACCGGTTTATTACTCTAACTTTGTGATGTTCAAAGATAACAAAATGTAATTTCGGGTATATCTTTATGTCAGCAGACAAAACCTATCTCATGGAGGAGTCATAATGCACTGATATTAACAACCTAAGTTATAACGACATAATATAGTCACTAAATGTTGTTGGAAATTTATCAGTGGACTCATAAGTTTATTAACTCCATATAATTAATGTTTTGAAGACTTAGTGTGATAAAGTCAGCTACCATGACTCCTTGAACAGTAACAGTTCAAGAGGTGCTGCATTAAATTTCGATACGCAATTAATTATTTGTTTATGAACGAATTGAGGAAACTAAGTTTTGTATCGAAAACATTCATGATATGCTTAAGGATCCTATGACTAAAGGGCTATTACCCATAAGTCTTATTAAGAGAGCTCATAGACGGGTATTAATTAATGGCCGTGCGCAATTGCATATCGTACTATGAATGACTAAGTATTAGTTAATTTTCCTCATCAGTTTGATTTTGTATGTCTCTAAGAATATGTCAAGTCGACATAATGGCATATAGACAAATAAAGTTACAAATCAAACAAAGGGCTTATGCATATTTTGATCATGACGATTAGGTTTTAAATTAAGGCTATACTATGACTAATGGGGGTCCTGAGTCGCATAATGATTCAACGGTTGTATTTCTCTGCTATAGTACTTGTTTAAGGCTAAAATGAGTGTTAACTCCTGATCAGGCTTACCTAATACTCATAGTAAATGATTACTCGGCTAAGTGGGAGAATGTAAGATTAAGTATATTTATTTTATATTTAATCTAGTAGCCATTATAATCATTTACATTATATGGATCAAAATATATAACAATCCTATTAAATAATTAGTTGGTAATTGTTGATGGGCCTAATTACCCTTATTAACTAATTAGGGTTTCCTCCTGGGTGCATATATAAGGAGACTAATGTAGAGGTTTCAAGGTTAGACAACCTAATTACTCTCATAACATCAATCGACATCCTCTCCATAACCGATTCCCTTGTCGGTTTCTCATCATCACCATCATTAGATTGCACCCTAAGTGTCACACCCCGACCACGTAGAACATACTAAACGTGGCGGAAACATCGGGGAGTGTTGTAACAGAATTAATTGTTTCAAATCCATGGCAATTGAAGTTTCGTTTTATTAATTAAAAGTGTTACAATGTCTAATCAAACAAGGAAAAACAACATAATTAACTAGTCTTGCATCTTTTATTGTCACTAAAGCCCAAGTCTGCCTATATGTATCTTGATCATCTTATGCAACAGCTCCTGAAAAACACATGTGAAAATAGGTACGTCAGCATAAAAATGCCTGTGAGATACATAGGTTTTGTGAAAAGAGGTTCCATGACTTATGTTTGAGAAAATGTTTAGTCATGAACCTTTTAGTTTGCTTTGTTTTGTAAATCATTTGAAAAACAATGAGTTCGGATGATATGTATAAATAAGTAAATAATGTATGGTTAAATGAATAACCATAGTAAAACGGATTTGTATAAGATAAGTTGTTTGTAAAACAATGTCTTGTGAAAAGTATGTTATTTGTATAAAATGTTATATGTATCAAACTGAAATGATTCAAATAACGCTACAATATGTAATACCATACAAACACTTATATATAGGAAGTACCAGCGGCGTATCCACCATGCTTGTATCATATTACACACGCATCGTTACTTAATCACTTAATCAAACCAAGCAAATGTCAAAATGTCTATGTCAAATATCCATGTCAAATGTCTATGTCAAATATCCATGTCAAATGTCTATGTCAAATATCCATGTCAAATGTCTATGTCAAATATCCATGTCAAATGTCTATGTCAAAATATCATGTATGGCAAGTGAAATGTCTCAACTAAACCATATACACAAAAACAAAGTATTGAAGTAAAACTTGTTTTAAATCAAAGTTATGTTTTGTGGGAAATGCATGATCAAATGTCAATCATGTTAAAATGTCTATGCCGAAATGTCTATGTCAAATACGGTTCACACGGTTCACAGATACAAACGGTTCACAGATATAAACGGATCACAGTCAAATGATTACAACGGTTCAATATGTAGTATAATGTGTTCATATGCTGGATAAGCATATGCAACAGAAAAGCAATGAAAAACGATGTACTAAGTACGCACACAATGGGCATACATAGCATAAAATGTAAGGAAATCATGTACTATAATGTACTAATGAACATAGCAAGTATATGATGTCAAAACAGGAAAGCATGAAAGTAACAAGTAGGCACATGTGTTCCACCCCAAAACAGTTTGGAAAACAGTAAAAGAGGGGTCTATGTACTCACTTGAGATTGCTCAGTTGTCAAAAGATAACCACCAAGTAATGCTATAGATCTCGGAATCAAACGACACCTAATATAGGTAACTATGTTAATAAACCGGACCTATATCGGAAGATCGGGTAGAATGAGGGCTCGTAAACCAAATGAGTATGGGTACTCATGTAGTATGGTTTAATAAAGCCTACATACTAAATGAAACCTAACCTAAGTGCTTACGACCCATTACGACCCGTTTAGGTAGCTTATGCTACTTTAACGCGTCGTTCGCTTAAAACGCGTTCGGAACGCCTAACTAGCCCTATGATAAGTAAAATATGCATTAACATGTCTAATATTGTTGCCAAATCAGTTTAGATACCAAAAGTTATGTTACATATGCTTAAAATAAATTTTTGCGTAAAAAGGGCATTTTGGTAATTTACCTAAGGCATATAAACTACCTATCATACAACTACTTAAACGAAGCGACCATAAGGTATAACCTTGGAAGGTTATTCCCTATATACTATGGTCACCTAATGTGTTTGGTCGGATCCTAATGATCGACCAAACTGGGTCGGGTTCGAAGGTATAGGCGATTTATTAGATCGCCTACCCTACGACCCTAGACAACGTGGTAATCAGTAGGCATAGTCCCAAGGGACTATGACCATCGTGATTACAATCACGTTGCGAAGTTCAAACGAACTTCGCATTGACCATTACTGGTCAATGCTGAAAGTCAAACAAAGTTTGACTTTCTGACTCGAAAAGCAGTAAAAATAAGGAAAGAAACGAAAGAATACTTACGAAGGGTCCCCGAATGCTAACCCAGATCGAAATAGCTCAGGTATGAAACGAAGGTTCCAACTTAGAGCTTTCTTAATCAGATTTGTGGGTTTTGGGGTTGTGGGTGGATGGGTATTTATAGAAAAGGTAGAGCCGTTAGGATCGTTTCTTGAATATCGTGCCTTAATCTCGTGCGTACACTTGTCACAAAGATTATGGAGCCACTTATGCTCCTTAACTTTGTGACACATCACCTTAAAACATGTGGTTAAGGATTGATTAGTTGCAACTTGCATTTAAATGCATTTTTTTATATATTTTTTTTTTCTATTTTTTTTTATTATTTTAGCAGTTTTGCAGTTTTGGTTCCTGTGCGCGTATCGTCGTGTTTTGCACTTCTAACACCCGTCAAGCCCATTTTTAAGCTTCACAAGGATGTTAAAGTATAGGAAACATGAAACATGCTCAAAAATATCTCGGATGTCGGTTCGTTTGGTCGTACGAACGCGATGTTCGCTTAATTACGACGGTATGCGCATAAGCGCGAAAAACGATCCAAATGACGCGACGAATGGATTTTTCTTATGCCAAACACTAAAATAAAATATTTTAGTGCTTACATAAATTTTTTGGATGTCCGGATGTATTCAGAACGTAAGATATGCGCGAAAATGCAAACTTGTGCACTTTTTGACACTTTTAGTCCCTGAATGTCCCAAAAGTTTATTTTAGCACACCGAACCTCTCAAAGCCTATTTCTAAGCTATGTAAAGGATATTTAAGGTGTGTTTAACTTATGGTCATGTTCCGGAATGTTCGTTACAGTTCAAATTGACATACTTTCGCAGTTTGTCAAGTTTAGTCCCTGTAAACGAATTAACTTTGATTTCACCACACCAAACCTTCCAAAACTTATATCTAAGTTATGTAAAGATTATTTAAGGTATGTTAAGCCCATTTCACTATTCCGGAGTGTTCGTTGCATTAAACTGGTTATATTTACGCATCAGTGCGTGTATAACCTTCCAGAAAGCGATTTAGAGCTTGAAATCGAACAAGAGTTGATATGTGTAAACGATACACATATTTTTACAAATCCCAAGTATGAAATACAATATTTCACTGGTTGGGCATTTGTTTGATGGTTGAAATGACACAGGTGTTACACTAAGGAGGAACCAGATCAAGCTGACAATCATGTCAAACACTGTTGATGCGTCTCCATCTGGATTCTCTGCTGGCCTGTATTGATGCAATCAAAGGTATGTTATTTATTCATGTTTTCCCTTATGTTTAAACAGAACCGATCAACATTGAGGACGCATGATGACTCAAGATTTTATGCTTCTTATTTCTTTAATTGCTTTTTATTTCTTTGTTAAATGTTAAGACTTTATGTTAGATAATGTTATAACTTATATATGGTTAGTGTTTTTGTTATGAACATGCTTATTTGAAATATAATGAAGCTTTATTTCTTTCATTAGTTGATGTTATACAATAACTATTAGGATGTTATATGTTGATGGTCTGTTTATAAAATTGGTTTTATAATCTTATTTGGGATATTAGGACCATTTTCTTGATATTAAAGTAGCTATAACGTTACATCATAAAGGTCCTATAAATTAATTTTAAGGACGCTTGTATGTGTATTAAAAGATTAAAAGTAGGTAATCACATATTAGAATATTGTAAAAGTGTCCTAATATGTTCTTTTTATGACGCTATTTAAGTTGTCTATAGACATATTATGCGACCATAAAATTGGTTTCAAAATCTTATTTGGTATATTAGGACCCTTTTCTTAGTACTAAATTAGCTATAATGTTACATCATAAAGGTCCTATCAATTAATTTCTAAGGACACTTGTAAGTGTATCAAAAGATTAAAAGTATGTAAGCACATGTTAGAACATCGTAAAAGTGTCCTAATATGTTTTTATTAGGACACTGTTTTGGTTGTTCAAAGACATATTACACGACCATAAAATTGGTTTCATAATCTTATTTGAGATGTTAGGACGCTTTTTTAGTTCCGGGACTTATTACGACCCCTTTACATGAAACGCTTTTACCGTTGGTCCTATTAAATGAAAGGTCCTATAAACGAGCATTTTAGGACGCTTTTACGCGTACTAAAAACCCAGTTTTCTTGTAGTGACTGCCAAATTTGCATGCATCCGTACAATTAATTAAACAATAATTAATGATTAATGACTGTGCTGATTTACAATTTATGACTTGAATTACTTTCTGATTACCACATTATACTTATATGTGCATCACATATTGCAAATGACATATCATTGCCTGCATGCAAACATACCGACATAAATGATGCACAAAGCACCGTTAGCACAATCAACAGACAAACCAGGAAAATGCTGACGGAGTTCAGTACATAGACAGACGTTGTTTTGAGACACAATATGAGCCAAAAACTAAGTATTACACTAGTGTAATGTGTAGGAAAGTAAGGATCACCAAACTGCTTTTCTAGGAGATAGTTTAAGTGCCGGAAAGTGCCTAAAACTTACTTAAAGTGCAGAATTCTGAAGAAAATTCAGCAAATCAGCATTTGAACATAATCAGATCATGCAGAAATATGCTCAAATGGCCCTGAATACTTTCCTAGGTGTTGGAAATTAAAAGTGTCGCAAAAGGGTACACAAAGAACACTAAACAGTATAATTTAGCAGTTTAACGAACCGGTATCTAACCGAACAACCGGACACTACCCGAAACACCAAAATTATACTAGAAGCATTGTTTTAATGTTTCTGAGCTAGTTATGATCCCCGAACACCCTAACACACTATATAACACATGATACACATAACACCTAACTAATACACTTAAGTTCTAACTAGATTGCTTAACTTACCATTAGAAACCAACCAATACCCCCCCCCCCCCTTGTTGGGACGGTCACAAGGTGGCCCCACCACCAAAATCCTTCTTGATTCACTTTGATTTGTTGAAGATTATGTCATGTACTTCGAGAACATATTATACATTGGTTAATACATAAGCATGGGTTATAAGTAAACTTGGAAGATCTAGTGTTCATCATCATCTTTCACACACTTAACTCTCTTTCCCCCTCCTCTTACCCACGGCCTTGAGCCACCACAACACCACCACCATTTGCAATCAATCTTCATACATTCCAAGGTGTACACAAGGTGTAAGGAGCCATACAAGAAAGCTTGGTGGTCTTGGAGATTGAAGGACCTCCTCCATTTTCTATTATCCACCACATTTGTCATCTTCATCTTCAAGAGTTCATCCCTAGCCTTGTGCTAGTAGTAAGGCCCTTATGATCCTTTGTTACCTCTTATTTGATTGGTTAAAAGATTATATGTGATGAAAATCATGAAGAACATCAAGAACCATGAACTTAAACCTCTAACATAAGCTTAATAAAATAAGAATACATATTGATTAGTATTGTTTTGCTTCTTGATGATTGATTGTTGGTGTTTGTGATGTTAGACATCATATGAAACCTACTAGATTGTGATTTAACACATGATCTAGTTAGTTAAGGTGATGATCTTGTGAAAGACCAAGATCATCATGCTTTATGTTTTCATGAACTTGAAGAATGAAAATGATTTTGTGAATAATGAAGTATGTAATATGTTGCTAGTCATAAACTTGGATGATTTCAAAACTAATTTTCTCAAGGAACTAAGTTAAATCACAAGATTTACATAAACATTGTTTTTAAAGAAACTAACCATGTTTCTAGTGGTGAAACAAGTATAAGAATACATTGTTTACAAGAAAAATTCAAAAGAATGATTTTTGGAAAAATCATCTAGTAAGTTGTAAAAGACTAAACTTTACAAGAACGAGATTTACAAACAAGTAACCACTTTTTGAAGGGTAACTAAACCTACTAAACACACTACCAAGTTACTACAAGTTTTTATGAAAGTTCAAGTTCATGATTGTTATGTAAATAGCATTGTTTTGGCACTTGGTAAGTGTAAGTTGTTTAGGGTTGATTGTTGATTGTTGATTGTTTGTGATGATTTTAAAAAGAAAATGATATGCTTTGATAGCATGGACACCTCCATTTTTAGGGGTAACTATGGAAAAATTTTCTAAAAATATAAACACTTAGAAAAATATTTTCTAAACAAATATTTACAAGTGTATTTTAACTATGGTTTTCAATATAAACTTTGCCATAATTTTTGTAACAAAAATACAAGTATTGGAGGTTGGTTTTTATAAATAAAAATGGATAAATGTGTATTTAGAATATTTATTTACATTAAAGACATGATGTGTGTGAATATTTGTATGCTTTGTGTAGTAGTTATATTATTTTAGGGTTAAAATAATATAAATTCACAAAATACCAAGAAATTACAATCCAGAATATTACCAAAAATCATAAGGAATAAATACACAAGTTACACACCAGATATTGGCAAACCGAACAAGAATGTAACTTACAAAATATTCCGGAAAATACATTTATAAGTATATTTTTGGTAAATAATATTTTGGACACCACAAGAATGAAAATGAGATTTTCATGATTACTACAAAATCATATCTTATTTTTGACAAGGAAATATAATATTTTTAGAAGTAAAGAAATGCTTTCTTGGAATTATTAAGAAATATAATATTTTTGGGAAAAATATATATTTTCTTGGATAAACTTGAAATACATTATTCTTGGGATAAAATAAGTTTATAAATATTTTCTAAGTGAGACATGAAAATATATTGTCTTGGAACTACAAATATTTTTGCCAAAAGAAAAATTAGGAATAATTTTTCTAAGAAATACTTCTTCAAATATATATTTTAGAAAGATATATATTGGATACTTGTCAAAGATAATCCACACCGGGATACGACACCGATACATGGCAAAAATATATAAGTACAAGAATACGAATACACATGTATGAGATACCCCCATCCTTGGGAAGGAAGTATGAATATAAATACTTGAGAAGTATGATTACAAAAATATTATTTAGCGATTATTCCAAAATTAAATATAATTTAAAGTTAAGATATTTATTATTTTAACAAATAATTATATATTTGGAATAACATTGATGACACTTTGAAAACATAACCCAAAGACACTTATCATTACTAAGTCAAGGCACGGCCCGCTCGTCTAATGGACCGTAGTACGCATGTAGGTAGTCGTGCGTTCTAGAGGAAGCTTTGAGTTACATCGGATACAAGGAACGCAAAACTGTGAGTTCATGTCCCCCTTTTCTCTTAACTGTTTTCGGTTTTATAACTTCGGGGGTGAAGTACATGTTTCAAACGATTACAAATGCTTACAGACAAATACAATTGGTATGGTTAGCTAAGGAAAGTACAGTAGATCATGTGAATGGGTAGGCGCATACTTAAGGCCATTAATCCTCGAAGTAGGACCGAGGGACAGGAGTGATAGATCTATCTGGGTGTAGCGAGCCCCATCCATGAGTTCGCCGAATGGGCCATGTGGTGACTATGTCTTACAGCCGGAAGCCCGGTACAAAGTCTGCTAGGTTTGAGTCTTCCTGCACCATGTCACGTATATTAATGTATTAGCTACATATTAATTGATCTGTTTCCTTGTTGCTTTCATATCGGGACTTATAAACTTACATACATACTTACAACGATTTCAAAGGTTTATACATACACACAAATAAACACATGAACTCGATCAACTTTTGTTGATGTTTTCAAACTACATGTATTTCAGGGAATTAGTAAGTGGATCTGGCGGGCGTTGGAAGTTTTTATGCCGCGTTAGGAATAAAGATGTCATCCATGGTCTTTGAGTTTGGTCAGTGTGTCTTATTCCTGGACGAGACACGTCTTCTAAACCTTGATATTTTTCAATATCTTTTGATGAGTCCTTAATGAACTCATAAACAATTTGTACGATTGTAAAACTTGGAATTGAAGTCTACGTTTCAAAACAATTTTGTTATATTTTAAACTTATTTAATGGATGACGAATCTATGGTTTTATCATATAGTTGTTGTTATGATTTAATGCAATGGTATTAAGAAGGTCACACCATAAATCACGCATCCGCAAAAGTCAGAGTGTGACAATTTAATTCCGGAATATTATGTAGCTTATATTCCTTATTCGGTTTGTCCAAATTTTGGGTATAAATTATATATTTATTTTCTTGGGGTTTTCGTAATATTTTGTATTATAGTTCTTGGTATTTTGGTGAGTTATATTATTTCAAGTCCTAAAATAATATAACTAATACACATAATATACAAATAATCACACAAATGTGACATCTAAATATATATTTTCCTAAATACATATTTAGTCACTTTTATTTATCAAAATCAACGTCCAATATTTATAATCTTTGTAACAAAAATTATGGCAATTTTTATATGAAAAATTATGGTTAAAATACACTCGTAAACACTTGTTTAAAAATATTTTTCTAAGTGTTTAATTTCTAGAAAAATTTTGCCATAGTTTCCCCTTAAAAATGGAGGTTTCCATGCTTTCAAAGCATATCATTTTCTTTTAAAAATCATCACAAATCATCAATAATTCAAACAATACCTACTAAGTGCCAAAATCAAGCATTTTACACTACTTCATGAACTTGAAATGTATAAAAATTTGTAGTAACTTAGTAGAGTGTTTAGTAAGCTTAGTTACCCTTTAAAGTGTGGTTATTTGTTTAAAAACATCATTCTTGAAGATTTTAGATCTCTACAACTTGTAAAATGATTTTCTAAGAATATTTCTTTTTGAATTCTTCTTGTCATTAACATGTTTCTACATTTGAATAATCACTAAAAATGTGATTAGTTTCGTTAAAAACATGGTTAAGTAAATCTTGTAATTTAACTTAGTTTCTTGAGAAAACTAGTTTTGAAATCATCCATGTTTATGACCAATAACATGTTTCTTACTTCATTATTCAAGAAAAACACTTAATCTTCCAAGTTCATGTTTACATATTAGGATGATCATCTTGATTCATCACATAATCATCCTCTCACTTGCTAGATCATGTGTTTAATCACAATCTAGCAAGTTTCATATGATGTTTAACATCATAAACCCAACCAATCAACAATCAAGAAGCCTAGACACACTTAAACAACATAGATTATCATGATTTAGAGCTTTATGTTAGTGATTATGTTCTTGATCTTTAATGTTCTTCATGATTAGTCTTTTACATACACTTTTAACCAACATAACTGTCACACCCTGGCTTTGCGGAAGCGTGGGTTTATTTGGTGTGACTTCTTAATACCATAGCAACAATCATAACAATGCCATATGATGAAAACATGAGATATTCATCCATTAATAAAGTTTAGAAAACTCCCATTTTCAACAATCTCAAAATAAGTTACAAACCTTAACTTGATTTAATTGAGTTCATAAAGACTTAGCAAAAGACTTTAAACAATACTAGGTTTAGGGATATGTAACCCGTCCAGGAAGAGGTTACACCTTCTAAACCCTGGATGACTTCTTTGTTCAAACGCAGCTTGAAAATACATGCATACCGTGCCAGATCCGTTAGTTTCCTGAAATACATGTAGTTTGAAAAGTCAACATAAAGTTGAGCGAGTTCATGTGTAAGTAAGTAGGTATAAACCTTTGTAAAAATGTCTGTATGTATGAAAATCCCTGGTATGTAGCAATTAAGGAAAAAGAGATCACCATTGGGTTGCAAAGCCAATGATATGTGTGAAGTGCTGTAGGAAGACTCAAACCTAGCGGATTTATGCGTCGGGAAACTCATAGTCACCACCTGGCCCATTCAGCGGACTCAGGAGTGAGGGCTCGCTACACCCAAATAGATCTATCACCAATGTCCCTCGGTCCTACAATGAGGATTAATGGCCTCCAGTTTCCGCCTACCCACTCACATGATCTAAGTAGTAAACCCTCCTTAAGCTAACCATACCATGTATAAAAGTATCTGTAATCATTGTAACATGTATTTCACCCCCGAAGTATAAAAACTGAAAACAGTTAAGAGAAAGGGGGGACATGAACTCACTGTATTGCGTCTTCAGTATGTGTAACCCAAATCTCCGCGGCAAACATGACTACCTACAATGGTCTAACGTCTATTAGACGAACGGGTAGTGCCTTGTCTTAGTATGTATGTTTTTGAGTTACGATTCTGGTATTATTCCAAGTTATAATAATTGTTTTTAGTTTTGGAATAATTGTTTATGCAGTGATTCTGTATTAATATTTCTCAAGCATTTTAGCTTTGTATTTCCTTCCCAAGGATGGGGGTAATCTATACTTGTATACTCGTATTCTTAAAATAACATATGTACCTGTATATCCTGCCAAGTAATGGCGTCGTATTTCGATGTTATTGTTCCAAATAAAAATATGTTAATATATTCCCAACAATAACATATTTCTGTTTCTACAGTTTCCAACATAATATTTTACCAAAATATACGTATACGTTATAATTCCGAAAAATATATTTTTAAGTCTCACTTGTCTAAAATGTTCTGATTCCAAAATATACATATTTTTCCCAAAAATATTATATTTTACTTCATACAATTTCCCAAAATAATACTTTGCCAAAATACACCCTTAAGAGTATTTTCCGAAAATACGCGCGTTACATTTTAGAGTTTGCGTTGTACAAACAATACTGACGTAACTTAAATATTTATTTGTGAGGGCGTTGGTATCGTTTTGGAGTCGTATTTTCATGATATATCAAGTAATATTATTTTTACCCTAAAAATAATATATCTTTAGTTCACAAAATAATCACGTAAGCACACAAGCGTTTTATTATGAAATATATATTCTCAATATATATTTAACAAGTTTCCTTTACAAAAATCCACCTCCGACACTTGGTCATTTTGTAATAAAAATCATGGCGAAATTTATATTTTGAAAACAAGTTAAAAATATATTTATAACACTTGTCACAAAAATATTTATAAGTGTTATATTTCTGGAAAAATTTTGCCAGAGTTTCCTCTGTAACTGGAGGTGGCCACGCTTACTAGCGTATCATTTTCTTTTCATATAACACGTTAGATCGTTCTCAATAACCAACCCGACATTTAGACATGCAAAATACTACTTATATCCTTTCAGTTTTAATGTACGAAACTGGGCTGTTTTCGGTTATTTTATTAAAATAGTTATCTTATTCCAAAAATTCCCAAATTTTTACAGAATGTCTGCTATGACCCAAATATTAATGTGTAAAAATATCATGGTCCAAATCATCACCAATATTTTGTAGAAATTCATTTTCCGGACTGCATTCAGATTTACCTTTTTCTGACTGCAGTTCACGGAATATTTTATTTAAAATTCATCGAGAGTCCGATTTACCAAATTCCAGTTGGAAGATCACGGCGACAACAGTGACCATCTACAGTATAAATTTTATGATCTAACTCTACACAGAATTTAAGTTATGACTGAAAATATGACTCTCATTTACTGCTGTAAAAATGCAGCTTTAGCTGCTGTTACAAATCGACGCTTTAAAAATAGTAAACGAAGTCAAAAAATTATGATTCCGATGCCATTAGAACCGTATTTCATAGTACATAAACCTAGACTTCAGAAAATACATTTTTCGTTAAGTTATGACCTGTTTACAGCCTGTTAAAGTCGGCTGGAAATGCAAACCAGCAAGCTGTTTATAGTATAAGTGCCATTAAAAGTACACATACGATTACCATTCATTCTAATATGATTAACATCAGACCCTAAGTCATTTACAGTAGATTTTTGTTCATTTAATCTAGATTTATCATGTATTATCACCTTTCATCTCGTGACCTTTGTGTAAAGCTTTTATGTTCATGCTTTAAGTTATGATCTTTAGAGTTCTCAAGTTTAACATCATGAATCATACTTTAACCACCTTCATAGCATGTAAAATGAATGGATCTAAGAGACTTACCACTAGCACAAAGCTAGGAGAGTTCGAGTGAAGAAATGTGGTGGTTAAAAGAAAACGAGTGAGGTCCTTGAGCTTCCGAACACACCAAGCTTGCTTGTATGATCTCTAGCACCATTGTGTATGCTTGGAATGTTTGAAGGAGGTTGAATGATGATGGTTGTATGGTGGTTAGGGGTGGGCCGAAAATGGAGGAGGAGGGAGAGAGCTTGGGGTGTTGTTGATGGTGAAGTGAGAGATAATGGATGTCTAACATGTTTACTTATAGACCAATATTCACCAAGATCCATTGTATAATGTGTTGGTTAGATATTAGACAACACTAAATAAAATAATCAAAAGTGGTGGGGTGTGTCCCCTCATCCACAACCGTTTGAACAAGGGGGGGGGGGGTTATGGTTGGATTCCAATGGATAGTTAAGAGATTAGTTAGGTTTAGTTAGAACTTTAAATAGGTTATTAGTGTGTAGTGTATTATAGAGGGTGTTAGGGTGTTCGGGGACCCTAACTAGCTCAGAAAAGTGTAAACAATGTCATTGACAATATTTTTATGTTCTGGGTAAAGTCCGGTTGTTCGGTTGGATACTGATCCGTTAAAGTGCTGAATAAGCATTTAAAGTGTCTTTTGTAGTGTTTTTAGTGACACAATAAATTACCAACACTTTAGAAAGTGTCTAGAATTATTTTACCAAGTTTTTGCACCTTACTAGCATTGTTTAATGCTGAATTTTGTTTATTAAGTGCAGAATTCTGCATTTAAGGTGTGTTTTAGGCACTTCCCGGCACTATAACTATCCCCTAGTGACGCAGTTTAATGATTCTCACTTCCCTACACTCCCTACCAGTGTAGTAATCTATTCCCGGCTCTTACTGGCCTCAGAGACAGTGTCTGTCTAGTGCTGGCAATGTCAGCATGTTTACTGGGTTATCCGCTCACTGTGCTAACTGTGCTTTGTGCATCAAGTTTGTCACTAAAGTTTGTATAAATGGAGTGATAGTATGAATGTGATGCATATGTAAGTATATAATACAGAAATCAGAAAGCAGTTAGCTCAGCAGGTTGTAATCAAGCACAGTCATTAAGCACAAATTAAATATCAATTAATTGTACGGATACCTGTAATTTTTAGGGTTGTCACAATAACAATATGTAAAATGAGATTAGATGAGTCTTACTACTAGCACAAGGCTAGGGATGAACACAAGATGAAGATGAAGATGATGCTAATCTTGGTGGTTAAAATCTTGTGGGAGAGGTCCTTCACTCACTTGGGAATGGAAGGATTAAACTTGAAAGTGATGATGGTGGTGGTGTGGTTCTCGGTCGAGAGTGGGAGGAGAGGAGAGTTTGAGTGTTGTGAAGTTTGTGAGATTATGATCTTGTGGTTATGTTATATAACCTCCAACATATTCTAAATCCATTGGTTCCAATGCTTCTAAAGTTGTCAACACAATCCATTAAACAATTTAGGAAAAATCCAAGGTGGGCCACCTTGTGGTGACCGTAAATGGAGGGGGGGGTATAGGTTAGGTTGTAATGGCTTGTTAAGTTTACACGTTAGATTCTAATGTTTAGTTAGGGTATTTAGTTGTTATGTTGTTATAAGAGGTGTTATGATGTTCGGGGACCATAACTAGCTTGGAAAAAATAAAACAATGCTTCTAGTGAAAATTTGGTGTTTCGGGTAGTGTCCGGTTGTTCGGTTGGTTACCGGTTCATTAAGGTGCTAAACTATGCATTTTAGTGTGCTTTGTGTTACCTTTTGTGACAGTTTTGATTCCCGACACTTAGGAAAGCATTCTGGACCATTAAACCATAATTCTGCATAATATTTAGTTGTTTAAATGCTGATTTTTGTTGAATTATGCAGGTTATGTGAGTTTTAGGCACTTTCCGGCACTTAAACTATCACTAGGAAGGCAGTTTTATGATCCTTACTTTCCTACACACTATACTAGTGTAACACTTGGTTTTCTGGCTCATTCTGTGTCTCAATACCATGTCTGTCTAATTACTGAACTCCCGTCAGTATTTCTGATTTGTCTGATAACTGTGCTAACTTTGTTTCGTGCATCATTTGAATCAATAAAGTGTTGCATGCAATAATGATATGACATTATGCGATATGTGATGCACATGTATGTATTATGACAATAATCAGAAAGCATTCATGACATTAATTTAAATCAGCACAGTCATTAAGTCATAATTACTGTTTAACAATTGTACGGATACATGCAAATTTTGACAGTTGTCACATTCTCCCCCCGTTAAGAAAATTCCGTCCCGAAATTTTAAGCTGCGCTAACAGTTGCAGGGGAGTTAGGGAACAAATGTGGATACTTCGATTTCATTCGGTCTTCACGCTCCCAAGTAAACTCTGGGCCGTGACATGCGTTCCAACGGACCTTGACAAGCTTAACACTACTCCTCCGAGTCTTGTTAACTTTCCAATCCGTAACTTCAACGGGTTCTTCAGTGAAGTGAAGTGGAGTGTGTCATCTATGTGCACTTCATCCGCAGGGATGACAACTATCTCATAAGATGGACTTTTCTTCAGATTAGATACATGAAATGTATCATGAACACCGTGTAGTTCCTCTGGTAGCTCCAACTTGTATGCTACGGTACCAACCCTTTCCAAAATCCTGAATGGCCCGATATAACATGGGTTTAACTTACCAGGCTTCCCAAAGCGTGCTACACCTTTCCAAGGTGAGACTTTTAACAAAACCATATCTCCCACTTCGAATTCCAAGGGTTTTCACCTTTGATCCGCGTAACTCTTCTGTCGATCACGAGCCGCCTTGATGCGCTCTCAGATCTGCATGATCTTATCAGTTGTTTCTTGGACTAGTTCGGGGTCTACCATTTGTCTATCACCTGCATCTGCCCAACACAAAGGCGAATGACACTTACGTCCATAGAGAGCTTTGAACGGTGCGGCTTGAATACTTATGTGGTAGCTGTTGTTATAGGAAAATTCAACCAGAGGTAGATGAGTATCCAAACTGCCACCCAAATCCATCACACAAGCGCGGAGCATATCCTCTAACGTCTGAATAGTCCTTTCGCTCTGACCGCCCGTCTGGCGGTGAAAAGCCGTACTCAGATTTAACTGAGAACCAAAAGCTTCTTGAAAGGATTGCCAAATCCTTGACACGAACCGTCCATCTGTATCAGAAATTATCGAGATAGGCACTCCATGACGTGCCACTATCTCTCTGAGGTAAAGCTTAGCTAGCTTCCCTGTGCTATCCTTCTCTCGAATCGGTAAGAAGTGCGCAAACTTTGTCAATCGATCCACTATTACCCAAATCGTGTCATGACCTCTCGGAGTCCTGGGTAACTATGTGATGAAGTCCATCGAGATATGTTCCCACTTCCACATGGGTATTTCCAGCTGTTGCAAGAGGCCTGAGGGCTTCTGATACTCGGCCTTTACTTTGGCACAAGTTAAGCACTTCCCAACATAAATGGCAACATCACTCTTAAGTCTTGGCCACCAATAGTAATCCTTCAGATCTTGGTACATCTTGTCTGATCCTGGATGGATCGAGTACCTTGATTTATGAGCTACATCGAAAATAACCTCTCTAATGCCACCATAAAGCGGAACCCAAATACATCCCATGAAATACAAGGTTCCTTCCTCGTTAGGCTCCAACTTCTTCTCCATTCCTTGGAGATATTCAGCCTTAATGTTTTCCTTCTTAAGAGCTTCTCTTTGTGTAGCGCGAATACGCAGAGTGAGTCCGTCTGAATAATCATCTCTAAAGCCCTTACTCTTATGGGCTTGATCCTTTCCTTTCGGCTTAAGGCGTCTGCTACCACATTCGCCTTTCCAGGATGATACTTGATCTCGCAGTCATAATCGTTTAACAACTCAACCCATCATCGTTGTCTCATATTAAGCTCTTTCTGATCGAATATGTGCTGAAGACTCTTGTGATCCGTGAAAATAGTACATCGAGTACCATACAGATAATGTCGCCAGATCTTCAAAGCAAATACCACTGTGCCTAGTTCCAAATCATGCGTGGTGTAATTCTTCTCATGGACCTTCAGTTTACGCGAAACATAAGCGATAACCTTTTGTCGTTGCATTAGCACGCAACCCAATCCTTGACGCGAGGTGTCACAATATACCACGAAGTCGTCGGTGCCTTCGGGTAAGGATAGTATAGGTGCATCGCATAGCTTATTCTTGAGCAGCTGAAAAGCTTCTTCTTGCTTATCTCCCCATTCGTACTTCTTATCCTTTTGAGTAAGGGAGGTCAACGGTTGAGCTATCTTGGAGAAATTCTCAATGAACCTGCTGTAATACCCCACTAAACCCAAAAACTGTTGGATCTCGGTCGGTGTCTTCGGAGTTTCCCAGTTCTTGATTGCCTCGATCTTTGTGGGATCCCCATGAATACCATTCTCGTTTACCACGTGACCGAGGAACTGTACTTCACGTATCCAAAACTCGCACTTCGAGAACTTATCGTAGAGCTTTTCCTTCTTGAGCAGCTCTAGAATGGCTCTGAGGTGTTGTACGTGGTCTTCCTTTGTCTGTGAGTAAATCAAAATATCATCGATAAATACGATCACAAATTTATCGAGATATGGCTTGCAAACCCGATTCCTCAAATCCATAAACACGGCCGGTGCATTAGTCAACCCAAACGGCATCACTAGAAACTCGTAATGTCCATAACGAGTTCTGAAAGTAGACTTCGGTATACTTTCCTCTTGAATCCGCAACTAGAAATAACCCGATCGAAGATCAATCTTGGAATAGTAACTTGCTCCTTGAAGTTGGTCGAATAAATCATCAATCCTCGGAAAGGGATACCGATTCTTGATAGTTAGCTTGTTCAGCTCCCGGTAGTCGATACACATTCGAAATCTACCATCCTTCTTCTTGACGAACAGCACTGGAGCTCCCCAAGGCGAGAAGCTCGGCCTTATGAATCCCTTGTACAATAACTCCTGAAGCTGCGTGGATAACTCTTGCATCTCTGAAGGCGCAAGTCGATAAGGTGCCTTGGCTATAGGCGCGGTGCCTGGAACCAAGTCAATGTGGAATTCGACTTATCGTTGAGGTGGTAATCCTGGAAAATCTTCGGGGAAGACTTCAGGATATTCCCTTACCACAGGGATATCTTCTAGCTTTAGTTCTTCGGCGTCCTTATCCACCACATGAGCTAAGAAGGCAACACATCCTTTACGCAGAAACTTTCGTGCCTTCAAACAACTAATATTCCATAGTGGCGTATCATGCTTCTCCCCGTGAATCAAGATCGTCTCTTCATTCGCCATCGGAATGCGGATAATCTTCTCATTGCACACAATCTCTGCACGATTGTTAGACAACCAATCCATCCCAACCACGACATCGAAGCTTCCCAAGTCAACTGGTAGAAGATCTATCGAAAACTCGCGCTCTCCAAGCTCTATAACACAACCTCTAATCACCTCATTAGCTTCTACTAGCTTTCCATTAGCCAGTTCTATTGAGTACGCGACGTCTAACTTACTTGCTACTAAACCAAGTATATTCTTAAACTCTAGAGAAACGAAGCTATAATCGGCACCAGTATCAAACAGCATAGATGCATAATGTTGATTAATAGGGAACGTACCAGTAACCACGTTCGGATCCTGGCGTGCTTCCCTAGCTCCAATGTTAAACACCCTTCCACGTGCCTGATTATTCTTTGGGCAATCCCGCTTAAAGTGCCCTATCTCACCACAACCAAAACAACCTTGACCGCGTCCATTCTCATTTCCGTTTCCTCCCTGATTGTTGTTGTTATTGTTTCCACCTCGGTTTCCGTTACCAGCTTGGTTTCCAAAACCACCACGATTCCCGTTTCCACCAAAATTACCATTTCCTCCTTGGTTTCGATTCCCAGTCTGATTTCCATTACCACCACGGTTTCCATTACCATTACCATTACCACCAGATCCTCCATTTCTTCGTCCAACACCATACCAGCATGCCTCCCTGGCATGCACCACTTTGCCACAGTTCTCACATCTTCCATACCTACATCGTCCAGTGTGATGATGCTGACAAATATCACACTTGGGCAGAGTGCCCATATACCCTTTTCCTTTAGGCTCGGGGTTTGCAGCACCAGTCCTGACCTCGGCTGGTGAGTTAGCATCTCTTCGCTTGTTAGCACTGTTGTTGTTCACTTGAGTACCCTTCTTGAAGTTAGTGAACTTTCTCTTGTTTTCCCCTGATGACTCCACATGAGTCTCCTTCTTCTTTGCTTCAAAAATCGAGAACTTGCCCGATCTAATGGCTTCCTCAGTCAGTGCCACACTCAAGTCGATTGCCTCAGAAATGGTTGGAGGCTTAGAAGCTGTCACCATGCTCAGTATCTGAGGTGCCAATCCCCAGATGAACCATTCGATCCTCTTAAACTCTGGCTCCACCAAGTAAGGAACCACTCTTGAGAAGTCATGAAATCTCTGCACATACTCAGCCACCTTTGGACATTCTATTTTCAAGTTCCAGAATTCAGTTTCCAACTTTTGGATTTCCGCCTGAGAACAATACTTCTTACACATCAATTCCTTCCATTCATTCCATGTCAAAGCATACGCAGCAGCCTCACCCAACGTCTGAACCTAAAGGTTCCACCATGACAGAGCCCCATCTAAAAACAGTCCAGAAATGTACGTGACTTGATGCTCTGGGGCACATTTGCTCATCGTTAAAACAGAATCCGTCTTCTCAACCCAGCGCACAAAGGCTACAGCACCCCTGGTGCCATTGAAATTCAGGGGCTTGCAGTCCAAAAACTACTTATAGGTACAGCCTGCAACGCAAGTAGCATCATTCACAGAAATCATTAGCAAAGCACACTTGGAAATGTCCAAACATATTGTAATGTGTCTTAGGTGACTAAACATTACCATTGGGTGGGTTATTCCCTGAGGTACCTCCGTTGTGTTCGAAGCGAAGGGCCTCATGCTGTGCGATGGCCTGTGAGATGCGCTCTTGCAATTCCGTCTCTGTTGTCGGCAGAGGATTGTTGATATCGGTGTTCCTTCACGGCGGCATCTTTTTTCTAAGAAGAAGGTCGGATAGGTCATGTCTTATTCGTTAAATAAATAAATAATTGTCTAAAGGTCATATATACATATACATATAAGCAATCGTCATAGCAAGCAATCATGCAACAACATAATCATAGCACAACATGTAAATCAACAATGTATTTAATGAGAACATGACTATTGAGCTTTCATTCAAGACCAGCCACAAGTTACATTGTTTCCACATAGTATCGTATCAAAAGGGACATAGGGTCACACCACCCTTGTCAAATAAGTCTGTCAATGTACAAAAGTAATGATCAAAATATGGTCTTCGTATCTTCACTGTCTCAGCTCAATTGTAATGCTCTCACCAAAAGTAATGCATCTGCATAAAACCAAAAACCTATTGTACTGATGGTGGAGGAGGAGGAGGGAAGAAAAGAAAACCGCGAACGTGTGCAAGCTCTAGCTCGAGCTCCAAAACTCTGCGACTAATGATCTCAAACTGTAACTGTAAAGACAAAAGCAACTCATCCCGTGTGTATCCAACGAAATGGGAGGGATGGTAGGGGTCTGAGATCGGCATAGAGTATGGCGGGAACCACCGAAATGGCTCGTCAAGTGGTGTAGATGTGAAGGGATTGAAAGGTGTCGCCTGTGGGATCGGAGGAAAAGCTGCTGAAGCAAAAGGGTCGTAACTCAGGGGCTGGCCCGAAGTACCTTCCCCTGGACGGGGTGCAGGGATGTCCTGGAGGAAAATAATTGGTAAATCAGTACGGTGGACATCAGACTCTACAGGAGGGAGAGGAGCAACATCAGTGGGTGGGGGTGGAGGTATGAATGGCTCAGCAAGGGTAAGATCAACAGGTGCAGGTACCGGGTCTGGAATAGGAGGTGCAATGTCTAGTAATCCAAACGGGACATGGTCAGGGTCAAGAATCGGCTCAGGGTCAATAGGTGCAACATCAGGCTGACCAAAAGGAACAGGAGCTAGCTCGGGGACATGCTCTGGACCGTGTGGAGGTGAGGGGTCTCAAGCAGGGGATGGTGCAGCAGACATAGCGGTGTCGTCATCAGAATCGGTAGCATAGAGCTATAGTCCGGCCGCCCGTAAAGCTGAGGAAGTCACAGACTCAAAGGAGTCTGAAACCGAATGCAAACTAGTGTCAGAGGATAATTCAATGATAGGAACAGCAGGAGGAGGGATAACAACAACATCCTCGTCAATCTCCCCATCGCCCTGGGCGTCAGCTGGGGGCCGTCTACAAACAAATCGACATCGTCATCAAACAAGTCATCGAAAGGCCAATCCTCGGGAGGAATGACCACGAGAGGTACGGCATCGAGGATCGGAGCCACGATGTGCTCAGCATCGGGGTGACCAATGATGAGGTGATCGGGAATAGGAGCAGGAATGTCGAAAGGATCCTCGACAGGGAAACCATCGGCAATAGGTAAATCATCGGCAAAGTCTGGCAATGCGAACGGCTGGAAGTCGTCCTCATCCTCGGATAGCATGTCAGGATCATTCTCAGTGTCTGACGTAAATATCTCCAGCTCGGGCATAATCTCGTCATCCGAAACGACAGCCATCAGGTCGTGGGCGTCCGATAACCCAATCTCGGAAGATGACATGATGCCTGTAACATAACAATCATAATTTTCGTAATAATTCAAGAAAACATATATATTTTTCAAGAAAACATTATATTTTCTAATAATTCAAGAAAACATATATATTTTTCCTTTACCCAAAAATAATATATTTTATTCTTGGCAAAAATATGATATATTTTTGTAATACTTACAGAAATCATAATTTTCGTTTCCTTGGTTTCCAAAATACTGTTTATCAAAATATACTTACGAATTTAATTCCGGAATATTATGTAGCTTATATTCCTTGTTCGGTTTGTCCAAATTTTGGGTATAAGTTGTATATTTATTTTCTTGGGTTTTGGTAATATTTTGTATTATAGTTCTTGGTATTTCGGTGAGTTATATTATTTCAAGTCCTAAAATAATATAACTAATACACATAATATATAAATAATAACACAAATGTGACATCTAAATATATATTTTCCTAAATACATATTTAGTCACTTTTATTTATCAAAATCAACCTCCAATATTTATAATCTTTGTAACAAAAATTATGGCAATTTTTATATGAAAAATTATGATTAAAATACACTTGTAAACACTTGTTTAAAAATATTTTTCTAAGTGTTTAATTTCTAGAAATTTTTTGCCATAGTTTCCCCTTAAAAATGGAGGTTTCCATGCTTTCAAAGCATATCATTTTCTTTTAAAAATCATCACAAACCATCAATAATTCAAACAATACTTACCAAGTGCCAAAATGAAGCATTTTACACTACTTCATGAACTTGAAATTTATAAAAATTTGTAGTAACTTAGTAGAGTGTTTAATAAGCTTAGTTACCCTTTAAAGTGCGGTTATTTGTTTAAAAACATCATTCTTGAAGATTTTAGATCTCTACAACTTGTAAAATGATTTTCTAAGAATATTTCTTTTTGAATTCTTCTTGTCATTAACATGTTTCTACACTTGAATAATCACTAAAAATATTTCTTTAAAAACACGGTTAAGTAAATCTTGTAATTTAACTTAGTTTCTTGAGAAAACTAGTTTTGAAATCATCCATGTTTATGACCAATAACATGTTTCTTACTTCATTATTCAAGAAAAACACTTAATCTTCCAAGTTCATGTTTACATATTAGGATGATCATCTTGATTCATCACATAATCATCCTCTCACTTGCTAGATCATGTGTTTAATCACAATCTAGCAAGTTTCATATGATGTGTAACATCATAAACACAATCAATCAACAATCAAGAAGCATATAAACACTTAAACAACATAGATTATCATGATTTAGAGCTTTATGTTAGTGATTATGCTCTTGATCTTTAATGTTCTTCATGATTAGTCTTTTACATACACTTTTAACAAACATAACAAGATGTAAAATGAGATTAGATGAGTCTTACTACTAGCACAAGGCTAGGGATGAACACAAGATGAAGATGATGCTAATCTTGGTGGTTAAAAGCTTGTGGGAGAGGTCCTTCACTCAACAATGGCTCCTAGCTCTTTAGTTAAGCTCCTAGCACCTTGTGATCACTTGGGATTGGAAGGATTAAACTTGAAAGTGATGATGGTGGTGGTGTGTGTAACGCCCTCCTATTTAATACTTTCCATAAATAGAAAGTCTTGTTTGTATTTCTATTTTTGGAAGTCTTGTGTTCTTGTAATCGTTCTTTCTTTGTAACCGCTGTAAAATCCGAGACTTGGATCATAAATAAAACTCCTATTTTGTGAAATTCATGTTATACATACTTTATACATGCTCACACGTTCAATTTCGTGAAACAATTGATGCTTAATCGTAATTCTTGGAAACTATGTGCTAAACTTGTAAATATGTGAAACTTATGCATAAAACGTGTTTTGATCGTAAAAGAAACTTAAATACGACCTTCATACGCTTAATTATACTTGGTTTATGTTCCTCATACTTAAAATTATCTTATACTATGCTTTTATGGCGAAAATAGTCCCTAGAACACTTAAAAAGCCCTAAATTGCAAAGTTGAGGGGCCAAATTGTAATAAAATGAAACTTCAGCTCACCCCTTGTTGCTAGCCACGTAAACTAACCCCCAGGTCTACACTGGCCGCGAGAAACCTCCCAGATCAGACCCCTCATTTCACTTCACGAATTTGACCGGGATTTGAGTTGTTTTGAGTTTAAACCAGGCTTTGGGCATTAAGTACTCAAGTAAACCAACCCTAATCACTTCCTTATAAATACCAAGTGCCTCCCAAGTCATTTTCACTTTACAAACACTCTCACAACTCTCTTGATCATCCAAAATCGTAGCTGCAAGTCAGAATTCGGATAGAAGCATCAAGCTCCACTAAAGTTAGCATAACTCACTCATTTCTCATCCTTTTTACCTCATTTTTTTCCAGAACACTTGGATCGAACTTAGCTTCGATTCCATGGGTATTTCACAGTGAATAAGTCCCTGGAACTCCGGCAAATAGGCTCCAAAGTTCACTGTTCATTTTGTTTTGAATCAAACTTTGTTATACTTGTTTAAACTTGAGTCTAACTCACTCAAACCCACGTCCTTATGCTTATAACCACTTCTATGGTTAGTTAAGCTTAAAAACGGGGCTGAGACATATAAAATCAGAGGTTAAACCTCATATACTTTCTGTTTTGTTTAGGGTATTTGACCCACAAGTAATGTTCAAGCTTCAAGCTTGATGAAGGTGTGATTATGGACTAACTTGGGTTGTCCAACATAAAATACCCACATTTCTTGATGATTTCTCATATTGTAGTTGTTTATTATTCTTGTATTAATATTAGTTCATGACCCTCCTTGTATGTTTTTACATCAAGTGTAGTGGTGAACACATAAGAGGTGCCTAAATGGAAGCTTGTTCTTCCTACCTCCTACATGATTTCCATGATACTTAGAGGTACCTAAATGAAGATTAAATCTTCTACCTCATGCTTGAACATTGGACATAACAATACATATAATACTTATACATATATACTATTCAATATTCGAACCCTTGATGGTGAACTTCTGTTCATTCGTCAAAGTGTTGGAATAACATCATCTAAGACCTAAGACTTGTACGATTCTAATGAGTTTACCACTCATGAAAACATTAACCCTTGAGGTTTCATAGTGTCAAAACAAGTACTTAGTGTTAATCGATGATTAATTTCGTATACTTATGTTCTTATGCTTCAAACTCCGAATCTTTAATCTTCCGAATTCCCAAAACTCATACACTTTGTTTCTTCGTGCAGAAGGACTTGGTGTTCCAACCTCCTAATCAACAACAACTCACTCGCGGATTCACAAGTAGAAGACTTGCAAAACCGTGAGTATACTCGCAACCCCCTTTTATGTTTACCACTTTTTGGGGTGTAACATGAATGTGACAACTCGAGTTTTCAAGATTTCCATCTTCGCATTTAGTGCACGTTAATTTTTTTTTATTGTTTATGTTGTTTGTTTACACGACTCGTTGTTTCACAACGCTTATATTTGTAATACGTTATATCGTATTTCGATTGATATTTTATACTTGGGATCCATAATATTTATTATATGTGAGTGTGTGTTAATAAGGTTTTGTATTAATTAACATGTTAAATAAAGATGGAACTCTTACTGAAAACACCACCCCCTTATGAAATCACCCACTCATGAAAACACTTTGAGTGTTTTCGTCTAACATGGGCCCAAACGAAAACAGAGACTGGGCCTTGGCCCAGTGGGGTATTATAGATATTTATTTTGTCACAATCTTCTCAGAGAAGTTTCACACTTATCAAACCTTATCTTATCACATTGTCTCTCTCTACCCTTTAAAACCAACAGCAGATTCCCTTATTAGAAACCAAACCTCTGTTTAATTCAAGGTTAGTGATTTACATGATTCAGTTGGTTTAGATGCTTATCGCATGATTTTGGATGTTTAATTGTTATATATGTATATACATATGTGGTTGTTCACAAACTGTTATATATATTAGATGAGCTATTCGATTATATGTGTCTGTATATTGGGTGAATTGATCAACAGTAAGTATCTGTTAATGAAAGATATGCTGATTTAGATATAGTCTTGTTCTCAATGATTTGGTAGTTTATCTGTTACATATCATATCATGATTTGATTTAATGATTTCATTTATAACTAATCATGTAACCGTTATAAGATTAGAGTTGCTGGGTTTTATATGAACTGTGTTGTTGATGATGATAGAACTGGCGAAATCCCAAGACTCACGAAAACACCACTAATATTAAATATATGGACGAAATCACTAAGGGTGATTTCGGCCCAATAGTGATTTCGGCCCATATGGGTTTTCGACCAAATAGTTATTAAATAACAAAGGTTTTCGGCCCAAGAATGTTTTCAGCCCATGATGGTTTTCGGCACTTAAGGGATTTCGGCCAAGGGGTTTTCGGCTCAACATGATTCAGGTCCAACTTGTAAACTGGTTAAATATATTAAGTTGATTAACTTCGTTAAGTTACACTGTTAGGTAAGTAACTATATTTAACCAACTAATTGAGTTAAGATTATTAACTCAGATAACCTTATTATTTTTATTAGACTCATGTATGACACTAGGTTAAGTAAATAATCCTGTTAGTTGATAAACTCTAGTAAACTGTTATATTTGTTAATATTAACTGTGTTATGCCAACTATGTTAACTCTGATTTAACTATTAATTTAGTTAAGAAAAGCATGTGACACAGTAGTTATTAAATGTTAACTTTGTTAACTGTGTACCCCTGTTTGAATATGTTAGTTCAGTTAATTAGCTCAATTAACTGTGTTGTTGGTTAATTTTGTTAGAATTAATTGTGAAAGCTAATATGGGTAAGATGAATTGGCATGAATGGAATTAACTGTTTACATGATACAAGAATGCTAATTGCTAGGCACACTCTGTGATGATACGTTGATGATAGTTACATGTGAAACTTTACAAACATGGACTGATTAAATATACGTGCCTACTATAGGACTTGATTTATTACTTGCGAGCACATAGTTTAGCATACCGAGCAAACTAAGGTGAGTTCACACTTTTACCAAGGCATGGGATTCCCGGTGGGTTGGGAATGGGTTAAGAAACTAAAATGGAACCTACATATCCTCCTTGGGTAGGATATGTACCGCCATCCTCCATGGGTAGGATGCCAATATTAATCCTACGTATTCTCCTTGGGTAGAATACGTACGTTCGTCCTCCTTGGGTAGGACAACAACCTTAACGTACGTAAAACCTACGTACACTCATACTCGCTACGGTCCTTGGATTAAGAAGGGCACGTACAAATACGACTAGTCAACACATGGGAAGTCCCCACTATTCATCGCACGCATGCCTGGACTGGCAGCAAGGACTAACGCGATACAATTACTAAACTTCGCAAGGATGCCTAGAGGGCCGCGATACCATTACATACGATACATGATTACTAAACGAACATACGATTTACGATACGAATATTATAACTAAATAACCAACTGTGAACTCGCTCAACTAGTTGTTGACTCTCTGTTACATGCCTTGCAGGACCTTAGGTACTTTTGGAGCTTGCACGGGAGGCACGGTCGTTGTGGACATGGATCGTGATTGTGTTGTTAAACATTATGACATTTTGTACTTAAACTTATGTTGGGTTTTACATTATTTCTTCCGCTACACACTTGTTTATGTTCGGTTTTGAAAACACCTATCGTATTGATGAATGACTTTTACTATATACTTATGTTCAATATGATTGGTGGCTTGATCCTGGTCATGTCACGCCTCCAAGCGGTGGTACTCCGCGTGTGGATTTTGGGGGTGTGACAGATTGGTATCAGAGCCATTGGTTATAGAGAACTCGGTTTTAATAAGGGGAAAACGTTTTTATTAAAACTAGACTATAACCAGAACAGTGCTCAACGATCCATAACGACGCCTCGCTCCACGTGCAAGACTCAACATCCTAGGTAATATGGTATATGTTTTATTGCCTACTTGATAGAATTGCATAGAACTTTGCTCAGGGTATGCTTAGGTTAACTTAACACTATTGTATGAGAACACTTGTGTACTTACTCTCTTCTGTCACCGCACTATTCGCGAACCTCTCTCACTTATGTTGCATTTGCTATGAAGATCATGGCCGGATGTATCAACTTGACTCAAGCCCAGTTGACGGCTCTCATTAACGAACGAGTTGCTGCGGCACTCACAGCCATACAAGCAGGAGGTATATCCTGCAGTCGTAACTAGGATCTTTAGATCCTACACTCCTAAACCAACTCTTGTGTTTAACCTCGTCCTATTCTTATACAATAGGTCAGCACGCACAGCCACCTGCTTACACCTTCAAAAATCTCAAGGATTGCCGACCTAGTACCTTCAGCGGTACTGAGGGAGTAGTAGGCCTCCTCCATTGGTTCGAGAGGCTTGAAACTGACTTTGAGGTGCGTGATTGCCCTGAGTCTCGTAGAGTAAAGTTTGCTGCTGGAACACTCGAAGGTGCTGCATTAACCTGGTGGGAAGCACAGGTTCAAATGTTAGGGCTGGCAGCTGTTAATGCCACCCCCTGGAACGAGTTCAAGGACCTAGTCAAGGAAGAGTTTTGCAGTCGGGAAGACATCCACAAACTAGAGGTGGAGTTCCTCAACTTACAAATGACGGGGTCTGAAATTGAGGTTTATACGAAGAGATCGAATGAATTAGCCACATTTTGTCCCACTATGGTAGACCCTCCCACCAAACGCATCGAGCTGTATCTCAAGGGTCTGGTGCCCGAAATTCAGAGTCATGTGACCGCAGCTAATCTTGGCACTATCCAGCAAGTCACTCGGCTTGCTCATCGTCTCACAGACCAAGCAGTAGAACAAAACAAACTACCGAAACGTGTTAAAACTGCTACTACATGTGCTTCTAGTGACAACAAACGCAAGTGGGATGGAAACTTGAGCAAGGGATTAATTCCGGTTCAGCCTCTGGCGCAGCAGCAGAAGATAGATGACTACCAGAGTCCCAGTCAGCAATTTTCTGGTAGTCGTGGGCAGAGTGGATATCGAGGAAATCATCCAAAGTGTAACAGATGCAATAGGCACCACAGCGGTCAGTGCAACAAGGGTCGTTGTCAGAGGTGTCTCAAGATAGGTCATGAAGCTAAGGATTGTCGAAACTCGCGTCCTGTAATTCAAGAACAGCAACAACCGCATGATTGGTCAGGGTGACGCAAGGAACGATCTTAACGTAGTTATGGGTAAGTTTCTTCTCGACGACTTTTATGTTACTGTATTATTTGATTCGGGTGCGGATACCAGTTATATGTCTCTGAAAGTTAGTCAAATGCTTAAGCGCGCACCAACTCCCTTGAACACCAAACCTGTCGTAGTGTTAGCTAATGGTAGAAGTCTAGAGGCCACTCATAGTTCAGGGTTGTAATCTTATCCTCGCTGGTCAGACTTTCTCTATCGATCTCATTCCTATAACTCTGAGTAGTTTTGATATTGTCATTGGTATGGATTGGTTATCCCAACAACAAGCAGAGATCCTATGCAAGGAGAAGATCATTCGTATTCCCCGTACTGGAAAAGAACCTCTTGAAGTTCAAGGCGACAAGAGTGGTGTTGTGAGTGGCATCATCTCCTTCTTGAAGGCTCAGAAGTGTCTGCGAAAGGCCACATAGCTATTTTAGCACTCGTTACAGATACATCGACGAAAGAAAAGAAGTTAGAGGATATTCCTGTTGTATGCGACTTTCCTCAAGTGTTTCCTGAAGAGTTACCTGGGCTACCGCCCCATCGCCAGGTCGAATTTCAGATCGAGCTAGCTCCAGGAGCAGCACCCATAGCTCGAGCACCTTACCGCTTAGCTCCAACTGAACTGGAAGAACTGTCTAAGCAATTGCAAGAACTCTTGGAAAAGGGTTTCATATGTCCTAGCTCTTCGCCCTGGGGAGCTCCAGTATTATTTGTGAAGAAGAAAGACGGTACCTTTCGTATGTGCATAGATTACCGCAAACTAAACAAGGTGACCGTAAAGAATCGCTATCCTCTTCCACGCATCGACGACTTATTCGACCAGTTGCAAGGGTCGAGCTATTACTCGAAGATTGATCTGAGGTCAGGTTACCATCAACTGAGAGTCCGGGATGAGGACGTCTCTAAAACAGCATTCAGAACTCGCTACGGCCATTACGAGTTTTTGGTCATGCCATTCGGGCTAACGAACGCACCTGGGGTTTTCATAGATCTTATGAATAGGGTGTGCAAACCTTATCTTGACAAGTTTGTTATTGTTTTCATTGACGACATCCTGATTTATTCAAGGAATCGGGAGGAACACGAGCAGCATTTACGACTTATTCTCGAACTTCTTCGAACGGAACAACTGTACGCCAAGTTTTCAAAATGCGACTTCTGGCTTCGTGAAGTCCACTTTCTAGGCCACGTGGTAAACAAGGATGGGATTCATGTTGATCCATCCAAGGTAGATTCGATCAAGAACTGGCCTGCACCTCGCACACCGACAGAAATACGCCAATTCTTGGGTTTGGCAGGTTATTACAGACGGTTCATCAAAGACTTCTCAAAGATTGCACAGCCGCTTACATTACTGACACAGAAAGGTGTTGCTTACCGTTGGAGTGATACACAGGAAACAGCGTTTCAGCACTTAAAGGATAGACTCTGTAGCGCACCTATCCTCTCATTGCCTGAAGGCACGGATGATTTTGTAGTCTACTGCGACGCATCTATCCAAGGTCTTGGATGTGTGTTGATGCAACGAGATAAAGTCATTGCTTAAGCTTCACGCCAACTTAAGATTCACGAACGGAATTACACTACACATGATTTAGAGCTGGGAGCTGTTGTTTTGCGCTCAAGATATGGCGACATTACTTGTACGGTACCAAGTGCACCATCTACACCGATCACAGGAGTCTTGAGCATATCTTCAAGCAGAAAGAATTGAACATGCGACAACGTCGATGGGTCGAGTTACTGAATGATTATGAATGTGCTATCAAGTACAATCCGGGTAAAGCCAATGTGGTGGTCGATGCTCTCAGTCGAAAGGATACTACACCTAGGCGTGTACGAGCGTTGCAACTCACTATTCAGTCTAGTCTTCCTTCACAGATACGAGATGCTTAGGTAGAAGCATTGAAACCGGAAAACGTCAGGGCTGAAGCCCTACGCGGCTCAAGACAACGGTTAGAACAAAAGGCAGACGGTGCCTACTATGTAACAGGACGCATCTGGGTCCCACTCTATGGTAATTTACGCGAGCTTGTAATGGATGAAGCTCATAAGTCTCGCTACTCAGTACATCTTGGTTCGGATAAGATGTACCACGACCTCAGAACTACATATTGGTGGCCTAGCATGAAGGCCCACATAGCAACTTACGTTAGCAAGTGTTTGACTTGTGCGAGAGTCAAAGCGGAATATCAGAAACCATCAGGCCCACTCCAGCAACCTGAGATACCACAATGGAAATGGGAACAAATTTCCATGGACTGTGTTACTGGCCTACCTAGATCTCAGCGCGGAAATGATACTATTTGGGTGATCGTGGATCGACTCACAAAGTCTGCTCACTTCCTGGCTATCAAGGAAACGGATAAGTTCTCCACTCTAGCAGACGTATACCTTAAGGAAGTTATCTCGAGGCACGGGGTGCCCACCTCTATTATCTCTGATCGTGATGCACGTTTTACTTCAGAACTGTGGCAGGCAATGCACAAATCTTTTGGCTCTCGTTTAGACATGAGCACAGCTTATCATCCTCAGACAGATGGGCAGTCTGAGCGCACTATTCAAAATCTAGAAGACATGCTTCGGGCGTGCGTAATTGACTTTGGCAATGGCTGGGAAAAAAAAAAAAACCATCTGCCACTTGTGGAATTTTCATACAATAACAGCTACCACACCAGCATTAAAGCTGCTCCGTTTGAGGCATTGTACGGGCGTAAATGCCAGTCACCTCTTTGTTGGGTAGAGGTGGGAGACAGTCAGATCACAGGTCCAGAACTTGTAGTTGATATTACAGAAAAGGTTGCTCAGATACGACAACGCATGGCGGCAGCTCGTGACCGTCAGAAAGCATACGCCGATAAAGACAGGAAACTACTCGAGTTCTAGGTTGGGGATCGAGTGCTACTCAAAGTTTCACCCTGGAAGGGTGTGGCTCGTTTTGGAAAACGAGGCGAACTTAATCTGCAATTTGTCAGACCATTTGAAGTCATTGAGAAAATAGGCAAAGTGGCCTACAGACTGAACTTACCAGCTGAACTCAGTGCAGTTCACAACGTCTTTCACGTGTCGAATCTGAAGAAGTGTCTGTCAGATGAGACCTTCATAGTTCCTTTGAAGGAGCTCACTATCGACGAACGGTTGCATTTCGTCGAGGAACCAGTTGAAATCACGGACCGGGATGTTAAGGTCCTCAAGAACACCAGAATACCTCTTGTTCGAGTTCGTTGGAACTCCCGTCGTGGCCCAGAGTTCACCTGGGAACGCGAAGACCAAATGGAACTCAAATATCCCCAGTTTTTCGGAACCAATGCAACCACTACTGAGGCTGAAGCTACTACAGAATTTTGGGAAGAAATTCCAAATCAACGGGGGGATAATGTGACACCCCAGGAAAACCAGTAAACGATAACTTACCTAGCTTCCTCAGTAACCGCATGCTAAATTTCGGGACGAAATTTCTTTCAAGTTGGGGATAATGTGACAACTCGAGTTTTCAAGATTTCCATCTTCGCATTTAGTGCACGTTAATTTTTTTTTATTGTTTATGTTGTTTGTTTACACGACTCGTTGTTTCACAACGCTTACATTTGTAATACGTTATATCGTATTTCGATTGATATTTTATACTTGGGATCCATAATATTTATTATATGTGAGTGTGTGTTAATAAGGTTTTGTATTAATTAACATGTTAAATAAAGATGGAACTCTTACTGAAAACACCACCCCCCTTATGAAATCACCCACTCATGAAAACACTTTGAGTGTTTTCGTCTAACATGGGCCCAAACGAAAACAGAGACTGGGCCTTGGCCCAGTGGGGTATTATAGATATTTATTTTGTCACAATCTTCTCAGAGAAGTTTCACACTTATCAAACCTTATCTTATCACATTGTCTCTCTCTACCCTTTAAAACCAACAGCAGATTCCCTTATTAGAAACCAAACCTCTGTTTAATTCAAGGTTAGTGATTTACATGATTCAGTTGGTTTAGATGCTTATCGCATGATTTTGGATGTTTAATTGTTATATATGTATATACATATGTGGTTGTTCACAAACTGTTATATATATTAGATGAGCTATTCGATTATATGTGTCTGTATATTGGGTGAATTGATCAACAGTAAGTATCTGTTAATGAAAGATATGCTGATTTAGATATAGTCTTGTTCTCAATGATTTGGTAGTTTATCTGTTACATATCATATCATGATTTGATTTAATGATTTCATTTATAACTAATTATGTAACCGTTATAAGATTAGAGTTGCTGGGTTTTATATGAACTGTGTTGTTGATGATGATAGAACTGGCGAAATCCCAAGACTCACGAAAACACCACTAATATTAAATATATGGACGAAATCACTAAGGGTGATTTCGGCCCAATAGTGATTTCGGCCCATATGGGTTTTCGACCAAATAGTTATTAAATAACAAAGGTTTTCGGCCCAAGAATGTTTTCAGCCCATGATGGTTTTCGGCACTTAAGGGATTTCGGCCAAGGGGTTTTCGGCTCAACATGATTCAGGTCCAACTTGTAAACTGGTTAAATATATTAAGTTGATTAACTTCGTTAAGTTACACTGTTAGGTAAGTAACTATATTTAACCAACTAATTCAGTTAAGATTATTAACTCAGTTAACCTTATTAATTTTATTAGACTCATGTATGACACTAGGTTAAGTAAATAATCCTGTTAGTTGATAAACTCTAGTAAACTGTTATATTTGTTAATATTAACTGTGTTATGCCAACTATGTTAACTCTGATTTAACTATTAATTTAGTTAAGAAAAGCATGTGACACAGTAGTTATTAAATGTTAACTTTGTTAACTGTGTACCCCTGTTTGAATATGTTAGTTCAGTTAATTAGCTCAATTAACTGTGTTGTTGGTTAATTTTGTTAGAATTAATTGTGAAAGCTAATATGGGTAAGATGAATTGGCATGAATGGAATAAACTGTTTACATGATACAAGAATGCTAATTGCTAGGCACACTCTGTGATGATACGTTGATGATAGTTACATGTGAAACTTTACAAACATGGACTGATTAAATATACGTGCCTACTATAGGACTTGATTTATTACTTGCGAGCACATAGTTTAGCATACCGAGCAAACTAAGGTGAGTTCACACTTTTACCAAGGCATGGGATTCCCGGTGGGTTGGGAATGGGTTAAGAAACTAAAATGGAACCTACATATCCTCCTTGGGTAGGATATGTACCGCCATCCTCCATGGGTAGGATGCCAATATTAATCCTACGTATTCTCCTTGGGTAGAATACGTACGTTCGTCCTCCTTGGGTAGGACAACAACCTTAACGTACGTAAAACCTACGTACACTCATACTCGCTACGGTCCTTGGATTAAGAAGGGCACGTACAAATACGACTAGTCAACACATGGGAAGTCCCCACTATTCATCGCACGCATGCCTGGACTGGCAGCAAGGACTAACGCGATACAATTACTAAACTTCGCAAGGATGCCTAGAGGGCCGCGATACCATTACATACGATACATGATTACTAAACGAACATACGATTTACGATACGAATATTATAACTAAATAACCAACTGTGAACTCGCTCAACTAGTTGTTGACTCTCTGTTACATGCCTTGCAGGACCTTAGGTACTTTTGGAGCTTGCACGGGAGGCACGGTCGTTGTGGACATGGATCGTGATTGTGTTGTTAAACATTATGACATTTTGTACTTAAACTTATGTTGGGTTTTACATTATTGCTTCCGCTACACACTTGTTTATGTTCGGTTTTGAAAACACCTATCGTATTGATGAATGACTTTTACTATATACTTATGTTCAATATGATTGGTGGCTTGATCCTGGTCATGTCACGCCTCCAAGCGGTGGTACTCCACGTGTGGATTTTGGGGGTGTGACAATGTTACATTATTAAATCACACTTAAACTTATTCTTTATGCAATGCACGGAAACAATCGTTATACATGAATACTATGTTGTGATACTTGTTGCTTATACGTAGACCATACTTATGTGATATGTGTTGGTCATTAGCTTTCACGAGCCTCCATTTGACATGTATAGCGCTATAGGAGTAATTCACCGCCCGTAGACTAGTGGTCATGTTGAATTTTATCATTTTGCGTAAACAGAGGGTTGACTAGAAATATTGCATGCCATGTTATATTGATCTTGTATAAACTAAGTTGCCATGTGGATTCGTTTTAAAATTTTATACTTATACATATTCATAAACTTGTATACTCGCCTTTGCTTTTGCATTGAATTGTATTTTTAACATGTTACAGGTTGATGATTAAGGATTGCTATGAAATGAAGTAGCAACGATGCCTAGATACACATTTAGACGTGTTAGGTTTAAAAGGTTGTATCAAATTTTGTTATTGTTACTTTGAACATGTTGTTATTTGAGTTGATGTAATATTTGACAATTTGAAGTTATGAAATGAAATGGGAATTATTTAAATATTGTCACAAATAGTGTTATGAAGTCTCTTGCAATCTTGAACAAGTCCCGCTCCAATGATTCCGCCATTGGTTGGGGTGTGACAGATTGGTATCAGAGCCATAACTATAGGGAATTAGGTAGAATTGCCATGATTCGACCTAGTCTATAGTAAGAACCATATTTTTGACCATTCTTGTTGCATGCTTAAAATGTTATTCTTCCTACTTTGCTTCTTTCTCTTCTTTTTGGTCTTAATATATAGATATTGTCTTTCCTAAGACATTTTACACAATACACTTGAAGACTTGAAGACACTCGTTATACAAAAGAGACGAGTTTACCAAACTAGGCGTGAAACCCACAATTTGGTGAACGACTCTCATTCCGCTTATTCTTATTTTTGCATGAAATTTCGCCATTAATCTAGGAGTGAAATCCACATCTTAATGGTAAATTTCCAATTCAAACTCCAGTGGACCCTCATCATAGTGTCAAAATTATATTTTGACTCGACGAGTACCAATCACATTAGGGTACGAAATCGTCAAGTTAGGGGTGAAACTCGCACCTTGTCGATTGAGTCCCATTCCTCGATTTTCAATCTCGCCAAAGTTTCGATTGTTTCAATCGATTAGAGACGTGTACTAACTGGAAGGGTAAGATACCGTTAATCGCTTCTCAACGAGAGTATCTTACCTATAGGCCAAAGCACGTTTCTCTAATTTGAAAGGACTTTCGATTCACTTTGGAATAGTCAACGTTTCTCTACCCAAAACAATCCTATGTTTTATGAGCCTCTCTTTTATGTGATTCAATTTATATGTGATTTTATACTTGCTACCTCGTTCATTTCAAAACCGTTACACAATTCGCACGTCTCGCGCAATCAAAAAACTATAATAAATCTCGCGAACAAACTAAATTCATACCCTTTTATGCATTCATATGTGTTTATACTTGTTGAATACTTGTTGAATTCATGTTAATTATGTGAACCATACGTGATACGCCATGCTTGCATACTTAAACTTGCAAAACTTATTTTAAATTTATGAGCAAGTCTCATCCGTTCCTTCTCTTTCAATTCTTAGATGTCGTCCAACGCCGTGTCGAAGACATTGAAAATGAAAAACAAGAAGGAATCCACCTCCGACTCCAAGTCAAAGAAGGGTTCAACCTCCAACACTAACTCTGAATCCATGTCGAAAAAGGATTGTATGAAATTCATGGCCAAGCAAATGGCCAAGGTAATACCCGACATTGTGAGCAAGCTTCAACCTAACCCCGACTCTCCACATGGTTATGTGGATTCAAAGGTGGAAACACCTAAATAGACCTTCCAATTCTAGCAATTTATGGCTTGTAAACCCTTAGAGTTTACTGGAAAAAATGGCGCTACCGCCATGATGAATTGGTTTGACGCGATTGAGCTTACTTTCTTGCAAAGTGGCTGCCCTGTTGAACTAAGAACCTTGAACGCAACTGGGGTTTCCATGAAAAGGCACTCGAATGGTGGACAACCGAACGCAACAAGAGAGGAAACGATGTTGCATATGCCCTGCCTTGGGATGAGCTTAAGCAACTGATGAAAGACCACTTTTGTCCTCCCCACGAACTCCAAAAGTTGGAGAACGAATTTTGGAACCTTACTCGGAAGGGGAGCGACATGGATGGTCTGATCACGCGCTTCAAACAACTAAGTGTCCTCTGTCCTGGACAAGTCGACTCCGTCCCCGATACCATAGCCAAATTCATTCGTTGTGTTGCACCTGCCTTGACTAACCACGTTGCCTCTGCTAATCCCCAAACCATCAAAGATGTTTTTCGTATAGCCACTGAACTTAACAACAATTGCGTCCTTCATGGAACCTATGACAAGGTTTTGACGAAGAGTGCGCACCAAGCTGTTACTGATACCACCGATACCACCACCGCTGTTGAACCTTCATCCTACCAATCCAAAAAGAACAAAGGCAAGAAGCGGAAGGCTTCAAGCCAGAATTGTGCGGTCGTCACTCCGCCAAACCCATAACCTTTACAAGCTTTAGCCGCTGTTGCACCTGCGAACACTGAACCACCGAGACAAGGCTACGTTAGATCTCATCCACTGTGTACTACCTGTTTGTTTCATCATCATACCAACGTACCCTGCCGCAAATGCGCCAACTGTCAGAGGTATAGTCATTTTGCTAACCGATGTCGAAACATCCCTCAAGCTCAAAGCAACCAGAATCAAGCCCTTGTTGTAAACCCTGCCCCTAACTAGGCTCAACCTCAAGCTGCTCCTGTGCGAGCATGCTTCAAGTGCGGCGATCTCAATCACTTAGCCAACGTGTGTCCCCAGCGTTATCAGCCTCAGCAACAGCAGCAGCAGCAGCCGCCACAACAACAGGAACAAGCTCAACAACCTGCTAGAAGCCGAGCTTTTGTCATCACTGCCGCTCAGGCTAAGAATGCGAACGATGTCATTACTGGTACGTTCCTTGTGAACCATGTTTATGCTTCTTGTCTGTTTGATACTGGCGCCGATAAAAGTTTTGTGTCGTTAGAATTTGAACAATTGCTTAAGTGTAAACGCTCTAAGTTGCCAAAATCTTTCGCTGTCGAAGTCGCTAATGGTAAATTCGTCGCTGTCGATTCCGTTCTTTCCAATTGTTCTTTGATTCTTAACGACCATACGTTCTCAATCGATCTTATACCTATGCAAATGGGTAGCTTTGACATCATAGTAGGCATGGACTGGCTTAGGCGAGTTCGTGCTGAAGTTATTTGTTCTAAAAATTTTATCCGCCTTCCTCTTCTAAATGGTGATTCCCTACACGTGTATGGAGAGAAACCTTCTCAAGGTCTCAAGCTTATGTCGTGTATCTAAGCGAACAAGTTCTTACGCAAGGGTACCTTCGCCTTTCTCGCCCATGTTGTGGAAAAGAAGGACAAAGGCCCAAGCATAAGCGACGTTCCCGTTGTACGTGATTTTCCTGATGTATTTCCCGACGATCTTCCTGGTCCGCCTCCTGCTCATTCTGTCAACTTTTGCATCGATTTAGTGCCTGGCGCTACGCCTGTCGCTAAGTCTCCTTACCGTTTAGCACCCTCTGAGATGCAAGAGCTCTCGAGTCAACTCCAAGAGCTTCTTGATAAAGGCTTTATACGCCCTAGTACTTCTCCTTGGGGCGCTCCCGTTTTGTTCGTTAAGAAGAAAGATGGGTCATTCCGAATGTGTATTGACTATCGTGAGCTCAACAAGCTTACTGTGAAGAACCGGTACCCTCTTCCTCGCATCGATGACCTCTTTGATCAGTTGCAAGGCGCGACCTGCTTTTCAAAAATCGATCTTTGTTCTGGGTACCATCAACTTCGAGTCCTCGAAGAAGATGTACCTAAGACCGCCTTTCGTACGCGTAATGGTCATTACGAGTTTGTGGTCATGCCCTTTGGTTTGACCAACGCACCTGCCGTTTTCATGGATTTGATGAACCGCGTGTGCAAAGCATACTTGGACCGTTTCGTGATCGTATTCATCGACGATATTCTTATCTATTCCAAGACACAGGAAGAGAACGGGCGACACTTACGTCTTATCCTTGAACTTCTTCGCACTGAACGTCTATACGCCAAATTCTCCAAGTGCGAATTTTGGTTAAAAGAGGTTCAATTCCTTGGTCATACTGTCAACGAACTTGGTATTCACGTTGACCCCGCTAAAATCGAAGCTGTGAAGAACTGGATCGCACCTAAATCTCCGTCTGAAATTCATTCGTTTCTTGGTCTTGCTGGTTATTATCGTCGTTTTATCTCCAACTTCTCGAAGATCGCTGTTCCTTTGACCTCCCTGACTCAAAAAGAGAAACCTTTTGTTTGGGGTCCCGAACAAGAGAAATCTTTTCAAACGCTCAAGGACATGCTTTGTAATGCTCCTATTCTCACGCTTCCCGATGGTAACGACGACTTCGTCATGTATTGCGATGCTTCAAACCTTGGACTTTGTTGTGTGCTTATGAAATGAGACAAGGTCATCGCTTATGCGTCAAGGCAACTCAAGATACATGAGAAGAACTATACTACTCATGACCTTGAACTTGGCGCAGTTGTTTTTGCGTTGAAAATTTGGCGACACTACCTCTATGGTACTAAGTGTGTGGTCTTCACCGACCATAAGAGCCTTCAACACATCTTCGACCAGAAAGAACTGAACATGAATCAACGTCGTTGGGTGGAACTGTTAAATGACTACGACTACGAAATCAAATACCATCCAGGTAAAGCGAATGTAGTATCCGACGCCCTTAGTCGTAAAACCCATGTGAAGGGTATTCGTTGTCTCCAACTCGTTACGATCTTCAAAACCGTATTCGTGAAACTCAATACGCCTCTATTAACGAAGGTAGTCTCTCTTTTGAGATACGAGGTACTAAGGAACATGAGCTCGTGTCTAAATCCGATGGTATTTTATACTATCTCAATCGTATCTGGATCCCTAATCATGAAAACCTCCGAGACTTTCTTATGAATGAGGCACACAAAACAAGGTATTATGTTCATACTGGTGCTGATAAGATGTACCACGACATGCATACATCCTATTGATGGCCTGGGATGAAGAGAGATATCGCCTCTTACGTTGCGAAATGTCTTACCTGCTCGAAGGTAAAAGCCGAACATCAACGCCCCTCTGGTTTGCTCGAACAACCAGAAATTCCTGTCTGGAAATGGGAGAGCATTGCCATGGATTTTATCACTAAGCTCCCTCCTACTTCTTCTGGTCATGACAGTATTTGGGTGATCGTGGATCGATTGACCAAATCAGCTCATTTTCTTCCCATTCGTGAAGATTTTAAAGTCGAGAAATTGGCTAGAATCTACACCGATGAGATCATTTGTCGTCATGGTACCCCCATTGACATCATTTCCGATCCGGATGCTCGTTTTATGTCTCGTCTTTGGCAGACCTTTCAATCTGCTATGGGTATTGTTCTTAACCTTAGCACCACCTTCCATCCTTAGACAGACGGTCAAACCGAGCGTACTATCCAAACATTAGAGGATATGTTTCGTTCATGCGTAATAGATTTTGGTGGCAATTGGGATTCACACTTGTCGTTGATCGAATTCTCGTATAATAACAGCTATCATGCGAGTATTCAAATGGCACCTTTCGAAGCATTGTATGGTCGCAAGTGTCGTTCACCTATCAGTTGGCACGAGATTGGTGAATCTCAATTCACTGGTCCCGAGCTTATACAAGAAGCGACGGACAAGATTTTACAGGTTCGAGACAATTTACTGAAAGCTAGGAGCCGACAAAAGATTTACGCCGACAAGCGTCGCAAACCTTTGGAATTCGAGACAGGTGACTCCGTACTTCCCAAGATATCCCCTTGGAAGGGCGTGGTTCGATTTGGCAAGAAAGGGAAACTCGCATCCCGCTATGTTGGTCCTTTCAAGATTCTCGAAAGGATTGGCAAGGTTGCGTTTAGACTGGACCTGCCTGAAGAACTCAACAATGTACATCCTGTCTTCCACGTGTCCAACTTAAAGAAGTGTCTAGCTGACGAAGGACTTCAAGTCCCACTCGAGGACCTCCAAGTCAACGAGACCTTGCACTTTGTGGAAAGACCCGTCGAAATCATGGATCAAGGAGTCAAGTTATTGAGGCGCAGTAAAATTCCTATCGTTAAGTTTCGATGGGAAGGAAAACGTGGCGCTGAGTTTACTTGGGAACTCAAGAGGGAAATGAAGACGAAGTATCCACATCTTTTCCCTACTTCTTCCTAAATTTTGGGACGAAATTCCCTAAAGTAGGGGAGACTGTAACGCCCTGCTACTTCATACTTTCCATAAATAGAAAGTCTTGTTTGTATTTCTATTTTTGGAAGTCTTGTGTTCTTGTAATCGTTCTTTCTTTGTAACCGTTGTAAAATACGAGACTTGGATCATAAATAAAACTCATATTTTGTTAAATTCATGTTATACATACTTTATACATGCTCACACGTTCAATTTCGTGAAACAATTGATGCTTAATCGTAATTCTTGGAAACTATGTGCTAAACTTGTAAATATGTGAAACTTACGCATAAAACGTGTTTTGATCGTAAACGAAACTTAAATACAACCTTCATATGCTTAATTATACTTGGTTTATGTTCCTCATACTTAAAATTATCTTATACTATGCTTTTATGGCGAAAATAGTCCCTAGAACACTTAAAAAGACCTAAATTGCAAAGTCGAGGGGCCAAATTGTAATAAAATGAAACTTCAGCTCACCCCTTGTTGCTGGCCGCGTAAACTAACCCCCAGGTCTATGCTGGCCGTGAGAAACCTCCCAGATCAGACCCCTCATTTCACTTCGCGAATTTGAGCGGGATTTAAGTTGTTTTGAGTTTAAACCGGGCTTTGGGCATTAAATACTCATTTAAACCAACCCTAATCACTGCCTTATAAATACCAAATGCCTCCCAAGTCATTTTCATTTTACAAACACTCTCATAACTCTCTCAATCATCCAAAATCGTAGCTGCAAGTCAGAATTCGGACAGAAGCATCAAGCTCCACTAAAGTGAGCATAACTCACTCATTTCTCATCCTTTTTAGCTCATTATTTTTCAAGAACACTTGGATCGACCTTAGCTTCGATTCCATGGGTATTTTACAGTGAATAAGTCCCTGGAACTCCGGTAAATAGGCTCCAAAGTTCACTGTTCATTTTGTTTTGAATCAAACTTTGTTTATACTTGTTTAAACTTGAGTCTAACTCACTCAAACCCATGTCCTTATGCTTATAACCACTTCTATGGTTAGTTAAGATTAAAAACGGGGATGAGACATACAAAATCAGAGGTTAAACCACATATACTTTCTGTTTTGTTTAGGGTATTTGACCCACAAGTAATGTTCAAGCTTCAAGCTTGATGAAGGTGTGATTATGGACTAACTTGGGTTGTCCAACATAAAATCCCCACATTTCTTGATGATTTCTCATAGTGTAGTTGTTTATTATTCTTGTATTAATATTAGTTCATGACCCTCCTTGTATGTTTTTACATCAAGTGTAGTGGTGAACACATAAGAGGTGCCTAAATGGAAGCTTGTTCTTCCTACATCCTACATGATTTCCATGATACTTAGAGGTACCTAAACGAAGATTAAATCTTCTACCTCATTCTTGAACATTGGACATAACAATACATATAATACTTATACATATATACTATTCAATATTCGAACCCTTGATGGTGAACTTCTGTTCATTCGTCAAAGTGTTGGAATAACATCATCTAAGACCTAAGACTTGTACGATTCTAATTAGTTTACCACTCATGAAAACATTAACCCTTGAGGTTTCATAGTGTTAAAACAAGTACTTAGTGTTAATCGATGATTAATTTCGTATACTTATGTTCTTATGCTTCAAACTCCGAATCTTTAATCTTCCGAATTCCCAAAACTCATACACTTTGTTTCTTCGTTTAAAAGGACTTGGTGTTCCAACCTCCTAATCAACAACAACTCACTCGCGGATTCACAAGTAGAAGACTTGCAAAACCGTGAGTATACTCGCAACCCCCTTTTATGTTTACCACTTTTTGGAGTGTACATGTTACATTATTAAATCACACTTAAACTTATTCTTTATGCAATGCACGAAAACAATCGTTATACATGAATACTATGTTGTGATACTTGATGCTTATACGTAGACCATACTTATGTGATATGTTTTGGTCATTAGCTTTCACGAGCCTCCATTTGACATGTATAGCGCTATAGGAGTAACGCACCGCCCGTAGACCAGTGGTCATGTTGAATTATATCATTTTGCATAAACAGAGGGTGGACTAGAAATATTGCATGCCATGTTATATTGATCTTGTATAAACTAAGTTGCCATGTGGATTCGTTTTAAACTTTTATACTTATACATATTCATAAACTTGTATACTCGCCTTTGCTTTTGCATTGAATTATATTTTTAACATGTTACAGGTTGATGATTAAGGATTGCTATGAAATTAAGTAGCAACGATGCCTAGATACACATTTAGAGGTGTTAGGTTTAAAATGTTGTATCAAATTTTGTTATTGTTACTTTGAACATGTTGTTATTTGAGTTGATGTAATATTTGACAATTTGAAGTTATGAAATGAAATGGGAATTATTTAAATATTGTCACAAATAGTGTTATGAAGTCTCTTGCAATCTTGAACAAGTCTCGCTCCAATGATTCCGCCATTGGTTGGGTGTGACAGTGTGGTTCTCAGCCGAGAGTGGGAAGAGAGGAGAAGAGAGTTTGAGTGTTGTGAAGTCTGTGAGATTATGAAAGATTATGATCTTGTGGTTATGTTATATAACCTCTAACATATTCTAAATCCATTAGTTCCAATGCTTCTAAAGTTGTCAACACAATCCATTAAACAATTTAGGAAAAATCCAAGGCGGGCCACCTTGTGGTGACCGTAAATGGAGGGGGGTATAGGTTAGGTTGTAATGGCTTGTTAAGTTTACAAGTTAGATTCTAATGTTTAGTTAGGGTATTTAGTTGTTATGTTGTTATAAGAGGTGTTATGATGTTCGGGGACCATAACTAGCTTGAAATAATAAAACAATGCTTCTAGTGAAAATTTGGTGTTTCGGGTAGTGTCCGGTTATTCGGTTGGTTACCGGTTAGTTAAGGTGCTAAACTATGCAGTTTAGTGTGCTTTATGTTACCTTTTGTGACAGTATTGATTCCTGACACTTAGGAAAGCATTCTGGACCATTAAACCATAATTCTGCATAATATTTAGTTGTTTAAATGCTGATTTTTGCTAAATTCTGCATAATTCTACAGTTTATGTGAGTTTTAGGCACTTTCTGGCACTTAAACTATCACTAGGAAGGCAGTTTTATGATCCTTACTTTCCTACACACTATACTAGTGTAACACTTGGTTTTCTGGCTCATTCTATGTCTCAATACCATGTCTGTCTAAGTACTGAACTCCCGTCAGTATTTTTGATTTGTCTGATAACTGTGCTAACTTTGTTTCGTGTATCATTTGAATCAATAAAGTGTTGCATGCAATAATGATATGACATTATGCAATATGTGATGCACATGTATGTATTACGACAATAATCAGAAATCATTCATGGCATTAATTTAAATCAGCACAATCATTAAGTCATAATTACTGTTTAATAATTGTACGGATACATGCAAATTTTGACATTTGTCACATCCGTAACTCCGATGATTGCGAAAATCACGTATCACGTGCGGAATTTGTATATATGAGTGGATCAGACACAAGAACGTAATTCAATGTTGTTCCTATTTATGTTGTAACAGTGTAAAATACCTTGAAACAGTATGCCTTGAGTTCTCTCTCAATTGGCAAAAGTTCTTAAATGTTCAACACTATTGTCCTATATATAGCCTATGTCCATCCTCACCAACTAGCATCTCCATTCATGAGGATGGACTCCTCGTGAGGATGGACTCCTCTTCGTGAGGATGGACTCCAAATCACGACTGGACATTATTTAACATGTAATAACAGTTCTAAACCATGTCTTGAACATTTCTAAGCTACGATACGTGATTGACGGAAGCGACATACATACTACATTTACAAACTCCCCCTTGGATATTGTTGCAGTTAATCTCGTAGCTTTCTATCTTCTCTCTCTCTAAGTCTTCATGAAGCTTTGACATCTTCAGCACCACATGTGACATTTGTGCCTTTACGACCATTATACAAATACGAATTCAATGAAATCTTGTGTTTCATTCTTGGTATTTGTACAAATTCATGTGACATTTACACATATCAATTCTTGTTCGATTTCGAGCTTTTAAACACTTTTTGGAAAGTTATATGCAAACTGTTACGTAAACGTAATCAGTTTAACGCAACAAACACTCCGGAATAGTGACATAAGCTTAACATACCTTAAATCACCTTTACATAACTTAGAAATAAGTTTTGAAGGGTTTGGTAAGGCAAAAACAAGTTTATTCGATCATAAGGACTATTTGCGACAAACTACAAAAGTCTACCAATTCGCATAGCTACGTACACTCCGGAACAGTGACATAAGCTTAATACATGAAATAACCTTTACATAACTTAGAAATAGGTTTTGAAGGGTTTGGTATGGCAAAAACAAGTTTATTCGATCACAGGGACTATTTGCGACAAACTGCAAAAGTCTGCCAATTCGCATAGCTACGTACACTCCAGAACAAGATCATAAGCTAAACATACCCTAAATACCCTTAACATAGCTTAGAAATAAGTTTTGATGGGTTCGGTATGCGAAAATACGCTTATTTGATCACAGGGACTAAAAGCATCAAAACTCGAAAGTTTGTAGATACGTGCATATCTTGCGTTCTGACCATATTCGGACATCCAAAACTTTTTGTAATCACTAAAATATTATATTTTTGTGATGGGAATGCAAAAATACCGTTCGTCGCGCAATTTGGATCGTTTTCGCGTCCGTTCGAGTTTCGTTGTAATTAACCGAAAAACGGGACCGTATGACCAAATAACCGACATCCATGATATTTCCAAGCATATTTCAAGTCCCCTATGCTTTAACATCCTTGTAGAGCCTTGAAAATGGGTTAACGGGGGTTAAACACGTCAAAAATCAAGTTTTGAGCTGCAGGGGCCTGTTCTGCCAATTTTGAATATTCTGGACAGCAGCCCTCACGGGGCGCGACAGCCTATGGTTGTTATGGTCGCGGGGTGCGAGCCCTGTATCTGGGCAGAACCTTCTTGACAGCATCCCAGCTGTTGCAACCAGTTTTCCAAGCTAGTTTTCTCAATCTTGTGGGCATTTTAAGTGTTCTCCAAGTCTTGCAAGCTGGTTCTAACACTTGTAGGGATGAGAGTATTCCTTGGAGGCCACACAAAACACATGTCAAGATCTTGTTCATCCAAGAATACTATAAATACCCTTCACCATTCACTTCATTCCTTGCTCAATTCTTTTTTTTTTCATCACACCAACTCTAAGTAGAGGCTACCACACTTGTTGGAGGCCTCTTACCTGAGTTTTCTAAGTTATCTTCCGTCCAAGAACACTTGTAAGTGTTCCTCCTTGGCTTGTCTATTTATTTCAAGCTAAAAGTCAAATAGTGTTTGACTTTCAGCTTTGACCATCAATTGGTCAAGTCAAAGTTCAATCGAACTTTGCAACGTGAGCGTAATCACGATGGTTATAATCCCTTGCGATTATACCTACTGATTACCACGTTGACTAGTCGAAGTGATGAGTCAAAGTTTCGGTCAAAATGCATGATTATGTGCATTTTGCGACGGAACTATTTTCGGGTATCAAAACACTTTTTTTTATATCAAATAAGTTTTCTAACTTAGTTAAACATGTTTTAACATGTTTAACTCGTCACTTTTAGTTTAGTGCTTATCTAGGGTCGTCAGTCAAGCGGTCTCGATAACCGCTTAGTAGGGCTGTAAACGAACCGAACGAACACGAACGAGACCTTGTTCGTGTTCATTTGTTAAAAAATATATGTGTTCGCGAACCGTTCACGAACACTTATCGAACGGGATTTTATGTTTGTGTTCGTTTGTTAAGGAAATGAACTTGTTCGTGTTCGTTTGTGTTTGTTTGTTAATTTTAGGCAACGAACGTTGGCGAACACAAATGAGCACAAACTAATGTTCATGAACACAAATGGAAATAAACGAACACAAACAATCGTTCATGAACAGAATATATAATACACTGACACTTATTAAATATTTAATTTGTCAGAATTTTGATATATTTAAATAAATATAAAAGCTAAAAATATTAATGAACTATCAAACATAAACGAACGAACGCGACCTCTGTTCATGTTTGTTCATTTAACTAAACGAACGAAATTTCTTGTTCGTGTTCGTTTGTTTAATAAACGAACGAACACAAACGAACTTCCCGCCGAACGGTTCACGAACTGTTCGCCGAACGTTTGGTTCGTTTACAGCCCTACCGCTTAGACTTTCGAACCCGACCCATTTGTTCGATCATTAGGATCCAACCAAACATATTTTGTGACCATAGTTGAATAGGGAATAACCTTCCGAGGTTATACCTTATGGTCACTTCCTTTGGTTAGTCGTATGATAGGTAGTTTATATGCCTTAGGAAAATGACCAAAAAGCCCTTTTTGCGCATAATTTCAATTTAAGCATATGTAACCAAAATTTTGACACTTAAACTGATTATGCAACAATATTAAACATGTTTAGGCATATAAGACTTATCATAGGGCTAGTTAGACCATCTGAACACGCATTTGCACAAATGACACGTTAAAGTAGCGTAAACTACCTTAACGGGTCATAACAGGTCAAAAGCACTTAGGATAGGTTTCAAATCAGAATGTAGGCTTTGTCAAACCATTTCATATGAGTCCCAACACTCATTTGGTTTACAAGACCTCATTCTATCTGATTCCTCCGATTATGTACCGATGCTATGTAACACCCGTGTCATTTCAACCATCAAACAAATGCCAAACCAATGAAATATTGTATTTCATACTTTGGACTTTTATAAATATGTGTATCTTTTGCACATATCAACTCTTGTTCGATTTCAAGCTCTAAATCGCTTTCTGGAAGGTTATACGCGCACTGATGCGTAAATATAACCAGTTTAATGCAATGAACACTCCGGAATAGTGAAATAGGCTTAACATACCTTAAATAACCTTTACATAGCTTAGATATAAGTTTTGGAAGGTTTGGTGTGGTGAAATCAAAGTTTAATCGCTTACAGGGACTAAAGTTGACAAACTGCGAAAGTATGCCAATTTGAACTGTAACAGACCTTCCGGGACATGAACATAAGTTAAACATACCATAAATATCCTTTACATAGCTTAGAAATAGGCTTTGAGGTGTTCGGTATGCTAAAATAAACTTTTGTGTCATTCAGGGACTAAAAGTGTCAAAAAGTGCACAAGTTTGCATTTTCGAGCATATCTTACGTTCTGGATACATTCGGACATCCAAAAATTTATGTAAGCATGACTACATTATATTTTAGTGTTCGCCTTAAGAAAAATCCATTCGTCGCGTCATTTTGTTCGTTTTTCGCGCTTATGCGCATTCCGTCGTAATTAAGCGAACATCGCGTTCGTACGACCAAACGAACCATCATCCGGCATATTTTTGAGTATGTTTTGAGTTCCCTATACTTTAACTTCATTTTAGAGCCTTGAAATGAGGTTAACGGGGTTCAAACGCATCGAAAATCGCTTAAACGGGCTGCAGGGACTAAACCTGCCATTTTTGAAACTTTTCTGATCAGGTGAGGTGCTAGCGTAGCGCGAGCCCTAAGGCTCTCACCGTCGCGCTACGCGACTGCCTAGTCTGGGGCAGAAACATGCAGAAACTCATTTTTCGCATTTTCGGGACCGGATTCGACGTATCTACAGCTGTTAACAGCTGCAATCCACTCCCTAATCCCTTGCCAAGTGTTGATACCCTATGGTGAGTGGCCATTTAGTCACCACAACCTTGCAACAAGTGTTCGGACGAGATCATTTCCCCTTTCCCAAGAAACGATCTCAACGGTGCACCTAAATCTATAAATACCCACCCCCCATTGCTTCAAAACCCACCAAATCTGATCCCAAAGCTCTAAGTTGGAACCTTCGTTTCATACCTGAGCTATTTCGATCTGGGTTAGCATTCGGGGACCCTTCGTAAGTATTCTTTCGTTCTCTTCTTTATTTTTACTGCTTTTCGAGTCAGAAAGTCAAACTTTGTTTGACTTTCAGCATTGACCAGTAACGGTCAATGCGAAGTTCGTTTGAACTTCGCAACGTGATTGTAATCACGATGGTCATAGTCCCTTGGGACTATGCCTACTGATTACCACGTTGTCTAGGGTCGTAGGGTAAGCGATCTAATAAATCGCTTATACCTCGAACCCGACCCATGTTTGGTCGATCATTAGGATCCGACCAAACACATTAGGTGACCATAGTGTAGGGAATAACCTTCCGAGGTTATACCTTATGGTCACGACGTTTAAGTAGTTGTATGATAGGTAGTTTATATGCCTTAGGTAAATTACCAGAATACCCTTTTCATGTATAATTGGTAATTAAGCATATGTAACCTAAACCTTTTTCACATAACTGATTATGTAATATGTGTAGGCATATAACACTTGTCATAGGGCTAGTTAGGCGGTCCGAACGCGTTAAAGTAGCATAAGCTACCTAAACGGGTCGTAATGGGTCGAAATCACTTAGGTTAAGTTTCATTTAGTATGTAGGCTTTGTTAAACCAAAAGACACGAGTCTTTACACTCGTTTGGTTTACGAACCCTCATTCTATCCAATCTTCCGATCTAGGTCCGGTTTATTAACATAGTTACCTATACTAGGTGCCGTTTGATATCCGTGATCTCTAGTATTGTTTAGTTGTCACTCCAGAACTACTGAGCAATCTCAGGTGAGTACATAGACCCCTCTTTTACTGTTTTTCCAAACTGTTTTGGGGTGGAACACATGTGCCTACTTGTTACTTTCCTGCTTTCCTGTTTTCACATCATATACTGCTATGTTCGTTAGTACATTATAGTACATGATTTCATTACATTTCATGCTATGTATTGCCATTGTGTGCATTACTTAGTACATCGTTTTACATAGACATTTTAACATGATTGACATTTGATCATGCATTTACACGAAACATAGTATTGGTTTAAACCAAGATTTACTTCAATACTTTGTTTTTGTGCATATGGTTTAGTTGAGACATTTCACTTGCTATACATGGATATTTGACATAGACATTTGACATGGATATTTGACATAGACATTTGACATGGATATTTGACATAGACATTTTGACATTGGTTTGGTTTGATTAAGTGATTAAGTAACGATACGTGTGTAATATGATACAAGCATGGTGGATACGCCGCTGGTACTTCCTATATATAAGTGTTTGTATGGTATTACATATTGTAGCGTTATTTGAATCATTTCGGTTTGATACATATAACATTTTATACAAATAACATACTTTTCACAAGACATTGATTTACAAACAACTTATCTTTTACAAACTCATTATATGGTTATTCATTTAACCATACATTATTTACATTTATTTATACATATCATCTGAACTATCGTTTTTCAAATGATTTACAAGACAAAGCAAATTACAAGGTTCATGACTAAACATTTTTCTCAAACATAAGTCATGAATCTTATTTTCACAAAACCTATGTATCTCACAGGCATTTTTATGCTGACGTACCTATTTTCACATGTGTTTTTCAGGAACTGTTGCATAAGATGATCAAGATACATATAGGCAGACTTGGGCTTTAGTGACAATAAAAGATGCAAGACTAGTTAATTATGTTATATTTCCTTGTTTGATTAGACATTGTAACACTTTTAATCAATAAAACGAAACTTCAATTGCCATGGATTTGAAACAATTAATTCTGTTACAACACTCCCCGATGTTTCCGCCACGTTTCGTATGTTCCACGTGGTCGGGGTGTGACAGAAAAGATGGTATCAGAGCCAATGGTTATAGGGAATTAGGTTATTAGTAATGCTTTGACCTAGTCTATAACTTTCTTAGGACCCTAACGCGAGTTTACTTGCGTTTAGTCATAAAACAATACTGTCACCTATCCTTAGGCGACGACCACAACAAGAACATAAATTTCAAAACCGCTTTGAAAACTAATCATCTGTTCTAGGATGATTGATTACTAGGTTTTGAACCCCTTTGAGTTTTCAAAACTTCGTCAAAGTTTTGGGTTTTAAATAATGTGAACACGTGCAAACTGGAAGGGTGAATGCCTGTATTCTGGGTTTTCTGTCTAGGCAAGCACTTCGTATACATCTCATCAGACGCGAGACCAGTTGTGCTTACCTGGGAATTCTTGGGATGAGTGTTCACTTATAGGCGAGCATGTCTTCGCGATACATTATTTTTGACCTATTTACTTTGATTTGTCACCATCTCATTTGTTTGCCTTAGGTAACAAACAAATGATCACAATTTTCATTCGTTACCATTCTGTATTGATTATCTAATAACCTTTCACTCGTTTCTTCCTCTGTCTTTCATTTTCTTCTAGAATGTCTATTCCTCTTGGCACTGGTCAAATGCCCGAGCGAACAGCCAAATTTGTCCAGCAAATTGGCGAAGTGATTCAGAGGACTGTGGATTTAGGTATTGCCATGGCTCGTCTTAACAATGAAGCCTCTCGTCTCGACAATGAAGCCACTCAAGAGACACCAAAGGAAGCAGTAGTCAGGCTTGCAACAACATCAAGGAAGCGTAAGGCTTCAAGGAAACCCGCAGCGGTTACACCTAATCAAGCGGGACCTAGCCATGTGGCAAGGCCACCAGCTAGGAAGCCATACAACGGAACTGCACCCTTGTGCAACCAATGTAGCCTTCATCATCAGGCTAGTGTGAAGTGCCGCAAATGCCAAACTTGTGGACTTATAGGTCATACGGCAAGGGTTTGTCCAACTGCGGCAGTAGCAAATCAAGCAGGACCCATCCGGGTGGCAACACCACCTGCAAAGAAAGCATATGCCGGTACTGCACCTCATTGTGCACGCTGCAACGGTCATCACGCGTTACAACAAGTTTGCTGGCAATGCACGACGTGTGGTAAACTTGGGCACTTGGCCAAAGTTTGTCGTTTGGGACAAAATCAGGCTGCTCAGGTTCAAGCTCCGGTTCAAGGGAATGCTGCGAAATTCCCACTGGGTTCATGTTTCAACTGCGGAGAGATTGGTCACTTCCGCCACAACTGCCCAAAGCTTGCTAATGCAAATCCAACCCTTGGATGAGCATTCGGCTGAACAAAGGATGTTGCTGTCTTATGCCTTTGTTTCTTTTGTTCCCGTGTATTGTGAAACAATATGTCTTGTTCATAAATAAAAGTTGTTGTTCACAATTCTGCTATACAAGTATCATTACATGTGTTTATGGCTTTTCCTTATAATACCTGCACTAAGGAACTATGTTCCTCACAAACTACTCTTGTGATTCTCTCTTTCAAGTGATCGCTCATAATTTCCTCGAAAGTTCTAAATACTCGATTCATTCTAAGAAACGAAGTACAGAAAATAAAGTGAAATTATGAGTAATCGTGCTTTTTGCACATCTGTACTTTTGAATCCTTGGTTGGATAACTAAGGATATTTTCAAATCTCATACCCATTACGTTTTGATTTTTCAACATACACAGTACAAGTATTTCAACACAATCTTCATGATCTCAAAACATTTCATATATTTTGAAAACAATTTTTCTAGATACATTGTCTATGTTATTTCAAAAAACATTGGCCATGTTATCAAAACCAACCTTTCTAATTTCAAAATATTTCATATAGTCTAAAGACAATATTAACACAATACTTTTTCCGATCAAGTGCATGATTTCGAAAAGCATCATTCATGTCTTTCAAAAACCTTATACATAATTTCAAAATTCATCTCGCATGATTTTAAAAACATTTTTGTAAATATATCTACCTAATACACCTACTTTATTTCAAAAGTATTATATATAAGGTTTCAAAAACGTTAAACACCTTTTTCTTAAAAGAACCCCATGCATAGTTTTCAAAAATATTTTCCTCATACATTGACTTAACCTTCAAAATTCTGCTTCATATGTCGCCTTGGCATATCTAGCATCTCAATTTCATACGCATTTTTTTTTTCTTCATGTTTTGACATAAGCACGTCCAGTGCAAGGTGTCAAAACATCTTCAACTTCAAAAAAAATCCATAAGGGATCTTTTTATCTTCACAATTAAATCCTTGTGGATGATCATCATTCAAATCTGAGTCCTTAATTGGATTCCTTATGTACCTGAATTCGAACATTTCGGTTCCTTATAATCGAAATCGAATTTTTCTTTTAAAGATCTTTCTATCTTTATAGTTAGATTCTTGATGATGTTTAAAGTACCAAATGAAATCCACGAGATGGATTCCTAGTGTGCTTTAAATACATGTACTCTGTTAGCAGAACAAACTTCAAGTTAAACAACTATGTGATTATGTGCTTATGTGATTTCTTTTATGTTTTTGTGTAAATCCAAGTTTTGTTATCTAAATCCTCGTAGAATCTTCCATATCTTTGTATAAGGAAATTCATAGTAGGATATCCAAAGGTACTATATTAAATCCTCATTGGGCTTCTACGTTGTAGTTAAGTCCCTCGGATTATATTGTACTATTCCATAATTAGACCCCTGAGTGGTCTAGTTAAACAGATTGATCCAAAAATCTGGTTAGGAATATCATGTGATGATATAGCTGAAAGGACTCCTTGGTGGTCTAATTAAAAAGATCATGTGTTGATCTGATTAAGAGGACCCTAGGGTGGTCTAGTCACACTCATCACAGATTTGATATTTTTCCCCTACACATCATGAAATGCACTGTGCGGACTGTGCAAGGAATTACGTAATTATGGACGCGTACATAATTATAAAATTTAGTGCACAGAAACCACAGCAAGTTTTGTCACGTATCTAGAGTTTATTCCGATCATTTTTGTTTCTGAAGATGTAAAATGACTATTCCGTTCATTTTTGTTTCTGAAGATGTAAAATGACTATTCCGTTCATTTTTGTTTCTGAAGATGTAAAATGACTATTCCGTTCATTTTTGTTTCTGAAGATGTAAAATGGCTATTCCGTTCATTTTTGTTTCTGAAGATGTAAAATGACTATTCCGTTCATTTTTGTTTCTGAAGATGTAAAATGACTATTCCGTTCATTTTTGTTTCTGAAGATGTAAAATGACTATTCCGTTCATTTTTGTTTCTGAAGATGTAAAATGGCTATTCCGTTCATTTTTGTTTCTGAAGATGTAAAATGACTATTCCGTTCATTTTTGTTTCTGAAGATGTAAAATGGCTATTCCATTCATTTTTGTTTCTTAAGATGTAAAATGACTATTCCGTTCATTTTTGTTTCTGAAGATGTAAAATGACTATTCCGTTCATTTTTGTTTCTTAAGATGTAAAATGACTATTCCGTTCATTTTTGTTTCTGAAGATGTAAAATGACTATTCCGTTCATTTTTGTTTCTTAAGATGTAAAATGACTATTCCGTTCATTTTTGTTTCTGAAGATGTAAAATGACTATTCCGTTCATTTTTGTTTCTTAAGATGTAAAATGACTATTCCGTTCATTTTTGTTTCTTAAGATGTAAAATGACTATTCCGTTCATTTTTGTTTCTGAAGATGTAAAATGACTATTCCGTTCATTTTTGTTTCTTAAGATGTAAAATGACTATTCCGTTCATTTTTGTTTCTGAAGATGTAAAATGACTATTCCGTTCATTTTTGTTTCTGAAGATGTAAAATGACTATTCCGTTCATTTTTGTTTCTGAAGATGTAAAATGACTATTCTGTTTTGTTTCTGAAGATGTAAAATGACTATTCTGTTCATTTTTGTTTCTAAAGATGGAAAATGACTATTCTGTTCATTTTCATTTCTAAATAATTCCTGTTGAAAATAACTCTGTTCATTTTTCATTTCTGAAAAATGTTCGTTAAAGAGAAATTACAGGATTACGTCTTGTTTATCTTTGGTGGTTATTTGACACAAAGCCACAAATAGACTCCTACGAATTAATTTCGGGACGAAATTTCCTAAAGTAGGGGAGACTGTAACACCCGTGTCATTTCAACCATCAAACAAATGCCAAACCAATGAAATATTGTATTTCATACTTTGGACTTTTATAAATATGTGTATCTTTTGCACATATCAACTCTTGTTCGATTTCAAGCTCTAAATCGCTTTCTGGAAGGTTATACGCGCACTGATGCGTAAATATAACCAGTTTAATGCAATGAACACTCCGGAATAGTGAAATAGGCTTAACATACCTTAAATAACCTTTACATAGCTTAGATATAAGTTTTGGAAGGTTTGGTGTGGTGAAATCAAAGTTTAATCGCTTACAGGGACTAAAGTTGACAAACTGCGAAAGTATGCCAATTTGAACTGTAACAGACCTTCCGGGACATGAACATAAGTTAAACATACCATAAATATCCTTTACATAGCTTAGAAATAGGCTTTGAGGTGTTCGGTATGCTAAAATAAACTTTTGTGTCATTCAGGGACTAAAAGTGTCAAAAAGTGCACAAGTTTGCATTTTCGAGCATATCTTACGTTCTGGATACATTCGGACATCCAAAAATTTATGTAAGCATGACTACATTATATTTTAGTGTTCGCCTTAAGAAAAATCCATTCGTCGCGTCATTTTGTTCGTTTTTCGCGCTTATGCGCATTCCGTCGTAATTAAGCGAACATCGCGTTCGTACGACCAAACGAACCATCATCCGGCATATTTTTGAGTATGTTTTGAGTTCCCTATACTTTAACTTCATTTTAGAGCCTTGAAATGAGGTTAACGGGGTTCAAACGCATCGAAAATCGCTTAAACGGGCTGCAGGGACTAAACCTGCCATTTTTGAAACTTTTCTGATCAGGTGAGGTGCTAGCGTAGCGCGAGCCCTAAGGCTCTCACCGTCGCGCTACGCGACTGCCTAGTCTGGGGCAGAAACATGCAGAAACTCATTTTTCGCATTTTCGGGACCGGATTCGACGTATCTACAGCTGTTAACAGCTGCAATCCACTCCCTAATCCCTTGCCAAGTGTTGATACCCTATGGTGAGTGGCCATTTAGTCACCACAACCTTGCAACAAGTGTTCGGACGAGATCATTTCCCCTTTCCCAAGAAACGATCTCAACGGTGCACCTAAATCTATAAATACCCACCCCCCATTGCTTCAAAACCCACCAAATCTGATCCCAAAGCTCTAAGTTGGAACCTTCGTTTCATACCTGAGCTATTTCGATCTGGGTTAGCATTCGGGGACCCTTCGTAAGTATTCTTTCGTTCTCTTCTTTATTTTTACTGCTTTTCGAGTCAGAAAGTCAAACTTTGTTTGACTTTCAGCATTGACCAGTAACGGTCAATGCGAAGTTCGTTTGAACTTCGCAACGTGATTGTAATCACGATGGTCATAGTCCCTTGGGACTATGCCTACTGATTACCACGTTGTCTAGGGTCGTAGGGTAAGCGATCTAATAAATCGCTTATACCTCGAACCCGACCCATGTTTGGTCGATCATTAGGATCCGACCAAACACATTAGGTGACCATAGTGTAGGGAATAACCTTCCGAGGTTATACCTTATGGTCACGACGTTTAAGTAGTTGTATGATAGGTAGTTTATATGCCTTAGGTAAATTACCAGAATACCCTTTTCATGTATAATTGGTAATTAAGCATATGTAACCTAAACCTTTTTCACATAACTGATTATGTAATATGTGTAGGCATATAACACTTGTCATAGGGCTAGTTAGGCGGTCCGAACGCGTTAAAGTAGCATAAGCTACCTAAACGGGTCGTAATGGGTCGAAATCACTTAGGTTAAGTTTCATTTAGTATGTAGGCTTTGTTAAACCAAAAGACACGAGTCTTTACACTCGTTTGGTTTACGAACCCTCATTCTATCCAATCTTCCGATCTAGGTCCGGTTTATTAACATAGTTACCTATACTAGGTGCCGTTTGATATCCGTGATCTCTAGTATTGTTTAGTTGTCACTCCAGAACTACTGAGCAATCTCAGGTGAGTACATAGACCCCTCTTTTACTGTTTTTCCAAACTGTTTTGGGGTGGAACACATGTGCCTACTTGTTACTTTCCTGCTTTCCTGTTTTCACATCATATACTGCTATGTTCGTTAGTACATTATAGTACATGATTTCATTACATTTCATGCTATGTATTGCCATTGTGTGCATTACTTAGTACATCGTTTTACATAGACATTTTAACATGATTGACATTTGATCATGCATTTACACGAAACATAGTATTGGTTTAAACCAAGATTTACTTCAATACTTTGTTTTTGTGCATATGGTTTAGTTGAGACATTTCACTTGCTATACATGGATATTTGACATAGACATTTGACATGGATATTTGACATAGACATTTGACATGGATATTTGACATAGACATTTTGACATTGGTTTGGTTTGATTAAGTGATTAAGTAACGATACGTGTGTAATATGATACAAGCATGGTGGATACGCCGCTGGTACTTCCTATATATAAGTGTTTGTATGGTATTACATATTGTAGCGTTATTTGAATCATTTCGGTTTGATACATATAACATTTTATACAAATAACATACTTTTCACAAGACATTGATTTACAAACAACTTATCTTTTACAAACTCATTATATGGTTATTCATTTAACCATACATTATTTACATTTATTTATACATATCATCTGAACTATCGTTTTTCAAATGATTTACAAGACAAAGCAAATTACAAGGTTCATGACTAAACATTTTTCTCAAACATAAGTCATGAATCTTATTTTCACAAAACCTATGTATCTCACAGGCATTTTTATGCTGACGTACCTATTTTCACATGTGTTTTTCAGGAACTGTTGCATAAGATGATCAAGATACATATAGGCAGACTTGGGCTTTAGTGACAATAAAAGATGCAAGACTAGTTAATTATGTTATATTTCCTTGTTTGATTAGACATTGTAACACTTTTAATCAATAAAACGAAACTTCAATTGCCATGGATTTGAAACAATTAATTCTGTTACAACACTCCCCGATGTTTCCGCCACGTTTCGTATGTTCCACGTGGTCGGGGTGTGACATGCTATAACATAGTTACCGATGTTAGGACACGTTAGGACACGTACGAAGCTTGATACTTCACTTGATTCAAGGATACTTAGCAATCACAAGTGAGTACATAGCTCCTCTCTTTTATGCTTTCAATTGTTTTGGGGTGACTCATATGTGCTAAATGCTTTTCAAGTTTTCATAAACAAATGCTATGGTTTATATAAAACATGACGATTTCAATAATGTGAACGAACTTGTTGGGGCGTTAGACGAATGACATTCATTAGCTTTGATCAAGCCGACCAGTAGTATGTTATGGTACCATAGGATCTGACAAATCCCATTATCGGACTATGCCTTTGGTGGGTAATGTGGGTAACGACATTAACTGTTTTCTGGTTAACAAATCATGTGTTGGTTTGTTAGTCTTGTTGAAGAGGTCTTTCAGGGCCTATTAAAGATACCCCATTGGTGGTATAGTCGAGTCACACATGTTTGAATGTATTCATTAAAGAACGACCAAAAGTTGTATTTCATAATTAAAACATGGACGATTGAACGATGTTTTATAACACGGATGATTTGAACGATTTTGGACGAATGTTTTTAAACGATGTCACACAATGAGGTTTACTTAAAGATATAAACCATACAATGTTTACTTTCAAAGATGATTCACTACTTGGTTTTACAAAGACAAATGTTTTCAGTCAAGATTCATGGCTACAATGGTTTTAGTTTACTTATATCATCTTGTAAAGATGATAAAACATATTGCAGTATCAAACACTTTTTGATTTCAAGGTACATGCTCGACAACTTTCGTAGTTGGACGATGTATTGCAATATGGATTCAAAGCCATGAATTTGACATACAAAACCTATGTCCTCGCCGGCATTTTTATGCTGACTGTTTTCACATATGTTTCAGGTTCTATTATGTGGCGATTGTTGATTGTTTGCTTCGTATAGGATGGACGCGGGCTTTAGTGACTTAAAACCTGAAAGACAATTATTGTACTTATTTGGTTTGTATCAAAATAATGTGTCTAATAATGAAATAAAACAAAACTTCAATTACCATGTGTTGTGAAACAATGATTCTGTTACGACACTCCCTGACGTTTCCGCCATGGTTTGTTGTATTACGCGGTCGGGGTGTGACACAACAGACTCCCCATAGCTCTAACAAACTCCACTTGAATATGCGTTCTGCTTCAGTAGCTCCCCCTTTCGTCAGACTCTCTCTCCAGGCTCCCCTTTTCTTCAAGCTTTCGCCTTTTCAGGATCGTCACCTGGTTCTATCACTGCAAGCTCCCCCTTGCTTTGAGCTTTTCTTCACTCCCCTTTAGCTTCAGCTATCAGGATCGTAATCTGACTTTCACAAAGATTTGACAATTAAAGATTATTATATCTTAGTATCAAAACCTGGCTCTATGAAAACCATTTGATAGTTTTAAAACTCCAGGATTTCATACTGACTCTCTCCCCATATCAAATAACTCTATATGTGACAGTTAAGCATCCAAAATCCTCACAGATAATCATCCAAGTCCAAATTAATAACCTTGGAGATTTTACAAACTGTTTTTGAATTAAAACCTCAAGTTTCAAATTAACGAACTTGTTTATTTTCATAAACATGTTCAGCATACTTAGACTTTGAAACTCAGCTTTCAGACATCGGTTGTCGAAAATAAAGTAGAAACAAAATCTTTTTGTATTTTTCTAAAGTTTATGCTAAAACATTTCGAAAATATTTTTGTAATTTTTCTTTAAAGAAATGCAGTAAAAACATATTTACAGACATATTTTTGTTTGAGTTCGCGTCAGTGGATCATATCAGTTTATGACAAACCACGAGCATTGTTGACCTTTTTAGACTTTAAGCTCTAAATGATTCACTTAGGGGCTGTTTGGTAGCCTCTTAATCCATTCAGAAGCTGTCTCTTAATGAAATCATTTGTGGCCCTTATGTCTGAATGAATAAGAGGTAACCTTATGTCTGACTGGATAAGAGGTAACATCTGAATGGTAAACCATCATATGTCACATTCTTCTACATTATCTTTGTTAAACTCTTAAATGATTTCATTAAGAGGTAGCCTCTTAATGTCATTCAGATGCTACCAAACAGCCCCTTAGATTGTCAGTATACTGATCCACATAAATTCTCACACAAAGTTCAACTGATTCAAGATATGAAATTAATGTTTTAAGCACTTAACTTATTTGCGTGTCCCACCTCAGAATATATTCCTGTATCAAGATTCCCTAGATTCAGTCTTACAGGTGAATATTGTGACACAGGTGTCATTTCAACCATCAAACAAATGCCAAACCAATGAAATATTGTAATTCATACTTGGGATTTGTAAAAATATGTGTATCGTTTGCACATATCAACTCTTGATCGATTTCAAGCTTTAAATCGCTTTCTGGAAGGTTATACGCGCTCTGATGCATAAATATAACCAGTTTAATGCCACGAACACTCCGGAATAGTGAAATAGGATTAACATACCTTAAATAACCTCCACATGTCACACCCCGACCACGTAGAACATACAAAACGTGGCGGAAACATCGGGGAGTGTTGTAACAGAATTAATGTTTCACAACCATGGATATTGAAGTTTCGTTTTATTGATTAAAAGTGTTACTATGCCTTAACAAACAAAGAAATACAACATAATTAACTAGTCTTGCATCTTTTATTGTCACTAAAGCCCAAGTCTGTCTATGTGTATCTTGAACATCTTATGCAACAGCTCCTGAAAAACACATGTGAAAATAGGTACGTCAGCATAAAAATGCCTGTGAGATACATAGGTTTTGTGAAAATAAGATTCATGACTTATGTTTGAGAAAATGTTTAGTCATGAACCTTGTTATTTGCTTGGTCTTTTAAATCATTTGAAAAACGATAAGATCAGATGATAAGTATAAATAAATGTAAGGTTAAATGAATAACCAAGTAAAATGTGTTTGCATAAGATAAGTTGTTTATAAATCAATGTCTTGTGAAAAGTATGTTATTTGTATGAAATGTTCTATGTCTCAAACTGAAATGATTCAAATAACGTTACGACATGTAATACCATACAAACACTTATATATAGGAAGTACCAGCGGCGTATCCACCATGCTTGTATCATATTACACACGCATCGTTACTTAATCACTTAATCAAACCAAACCAAACAATGTAAAATGTTCATGTCAAGATGTAAATCATGTCAAAATGTCTATGTCAAATATCCATGTCAAATGTCTATGTCAAATATCCATGTCAAATGTCTATGTCAAATATCCAAGTCAAATGTCTATGTCAAAATGTCATGTATGGCAAGTGAAAGGTCTCAACTAAACCATATGCACAAAAACAAAGTGTTGAAGTAAAACTTGGTTTAAATCAAAGCTATGTTTTGTGTAAATGCATGCAAATATTTAATATGAACATTTATGCGGTATTGTGAATATGCATACATCCAAGCCTGGCGACTGTGGTGATAAACCCTTTAAACAAATTAAAGGTCTATCTGTCTTATATCAACGAATTCGGTCATTCCTTTCATCCCCTTTCCCTGGGACGTCCGGAACGGGAGTTGTCAATTCCTATGGTACCACTACCTACTAACGAACTGCATGATCGGTGTTAATGAATGTATTGTCCCATGTAAACAAACCAAATGTCATACCAAAATGTAAGCATGTGATGAAAACAATGTACTAAGTATGCACGCAATGGACATACATAGCATAAAATGTAAATGTAAAACGATGTACTAAGTATGAACTAAATGGACATACATAGCATAAAACACAATGAGATCATGTACTATAATGTACTAACGAACATAGCAGTATATGATGCGAAAACAGGAAAGCATGAAAGTAACAAGTAGGCACATGTGTTTCACCCCAAAACAGTTTGGAAAACAGTAAAAGAGGGGTCTATGTACTCACTTGAGATTGCTCAGTTGTCTAAAGATAACCACCAAACAGTGCTAGAGATCTCGGAATCAAACGGCACCTAATATAGGTAACTATGTTAAATAACCGGACCTAAATCGGAAGACTGGGTAGCATTAGGGTTTGTAAACCAAACGAGTGTGGAGACTCGTGTGATATGGTTTAACAAAGCCTACATACTAAATGAAACTTAACCTAATTGTTTAAGACCCATTACGACCCGTTTAGGTAGCTTATGCTACTTTAACGCGTCGTGCGCGTGAAACGCGTTTGGACCGCCTAACTAGCCCTATGACAAGTGTTATATGCCTAAACATGTTACATAATCAGTTATGTGACAAGGGTTTAGGTTACATATGCTTAATTACCAATTATACATGAAAAGGGTGTTCTGGTAATTTACCTAAGGCATATAAACTACCTATCATACAACTACTTAAACGATGTGACCATAGGGTATAACCTCGGAAGGTTATTCCCTACCTACTATGGTCACCTAATGTATTTGGTCGGATCCTAATGATCGACCAAACTGGGTCGGGTTCGAGGTATAAGCGATTTATCAGATCGCTTACCCTACGACCCTAGACAACGTGGTAATCAGTAGGCATAGTCCCAAGGGACTATGACCATCGTGATTACAATCACGTTGCGAAGTTCTAACGAACTTCGCATTGACCATTACTGGTCAACGCTGAAAGTCAAACAAAGTTTGACTTTCTGACTCGAAAAGCAGTAAAAAAAATAAGGAAAAGAACGAAAGAATACTTATGAAGGGTCCCCGAATGCTAATCTAGATCAGTATAGTTCAGGTATGAAACAAGGTTTCAACTTAGAACACAACTAATAAGATTCTTGTGCCTTAAAACAATGAAAGGCATGGGGTATATATAGTTTTCGGGTAACCGTTAGGATCGTTTCTTGAATAACGTGATCGAATCTCGTGCGTACACTTGTCGGAATGTTATGGAACCACATATGCTCCTTAACTTAGTGACACAACAACTTAAAACATGTGGTTAAGGATCAATTAGTTGCAACTTGTATTTAGAAACATTGAATCTGATCAGCAAGTCAGTCGCGTAGCGCGACAGGTAGCCCTATAGGCGTCGCGCTACGCGAGCACCTCCCCTGAATCAGAAAGTTTCATTTTTGGCAGCAATGGTCCCTGCACGTGTTTAAGGCCTTTTTTGATGCGTTTGAACCCCGTTAACCTCATTTCAAGGCTCTAAAATGAAGTTAAAGTATAGGGAACTCAAAACATACTCAAAAATATGCCGGATGATGGTTCGTTTGGTCGTACGAACGCGATGTTCGCTTAATTACGACGGAATGCGCATAAGCGCGAAAAACGATCCAAATGACGCGACGAATGGATTTTTCTTATGGCGAACACTAAAATATAATGTAGTCATGCTTACATAAATTTTTGGATGTCCAGATGTATTCGGAACGTAAGTTATGCGCGAAAATGCAAACTTGTGCACTTTTTGACACTTTTAGTCCCTGAATGACACAAAAGTTTATTTTAGCACACCGAACCCCTCAAAGCCTATTTCTAAGCTATGTAAAGGATATTTATGGTATGTTTAACTTATGGTCATGTTCCGGAATGTCTGTTACAGTTCAGATTGGCATACTTTTGCAGTTTGTCAACTTTAGTCCCTGTAAGCGAATTAACTTGTTTTCGGCATACCAAACCTTCCAAAACTTATTTCTAAGTTATGTAAAGGTTATTTAAGGTATGTTAAGCCTAAGTCACTATTCCGGAGTGTTTGTTGCATTAAACTGGTTATATTTACGCATCGGTGCGCGTATAACCTTCCAGAAAGCGATTTAGAGTTTGAAATTGAACAAGAATTGATATGTGCAAATGATACACATATTTTTACAAATCCCAAGTGTGAAATATAATATTTCATTGGTTTGGTATTTGTTTGATGGCCGTGAAGGCACAGGTGTTACAGTCTCCCCTACTTTAGGAAATTTCGTCCCGAAATTTATTTAGAGGAAACTTGTGAGAGTTTAAAACATGAAGTTGAAAAGATCAAATAACATTGGTTAGGGTTCTTGAACTTCTAGTAACCTTAATAACATTATGTTTGCAATGTAAGAGGGACACTTATATACAAGTATATGAAGCGTCATTGGTGCATCCACCATGCCTCCATTACATCGTTCTCATTTTGTTATTGTTGTCACTATCGGTTCCTTCACATAATAAATCTTACTGGATTTCTGTGCACTAAATTTCATAATTATGTGCGCATCCATAATTAGAGAATTCCTTGCACAGTTCACACAGTCTATTTTATAATGTGTAGGGTAAAACCAAATGAAAAATCCTGTGATGAGCGTGACTTAGACCGCCATAGAGTCCTTTAGACTAAATCATTAAATGATTTAAATAGACTTTCAAGGAGTCTGTTCAGCTACATCACTAGATGTCATTTTTTTAACCAAATTGTGAATCAATCCTTTTTGACTAGACCACTAAAGGGTCTCCTATAAAACATGGAGTAGTACTATATAATCCAAGGGTCTTAACTATTACATAGAAGCCCATTGAGGATTGAAGGTAGTACCTTTTGAATATCCTGCTACGATTCCCTCATATGAAGATATGAAAGATTCTGCGAGGATTTGGATAACGAATATCCAGAGTATTAAAAACACAAAAATGCATAAAAGAAAACATAAGATGAATTAACACATAGTCACATAACCACAAAATTGTTTAACTAGAAGTTTGTTCTGCTAACAGAGTACATGTATTTAAAGCACACTAGGAATCCATCTCGTGGATTTCATTTGGTACTTTAAACATTATCAAGAATCTAACTATAAGGATATAAAGATCTTTAAAAGAAAATTTTGATTTCGATTATAAGGAACTGAAATGTTCGAATTCAGGTACATAAGGAATCCAATTAAGGACTCTGATTTGAATGATGATCATCCACAGGGGTCTAAATGTGAAGATAAAAAGATCCCATATGAATTTTAGAGATTGAAGATGTTTTGAAATCTTGCACGGGATGTGCTTATGTCAAAACATGAAGTAAAAATGCTTATGAAGTTGAGATGCCTGATATGCCAAGGCGACATATGAAGCGAAATTTGAAAGTTAAGTCAATGTATGAAGAAAATATTTTTGAAAACTATGCATGGGGTTCCTTTAAGAAAAAAAAATGTTTAACGTTTTTGAAACCTTATATATAATACTTTTTGAAATCATTAAGTAGGTGTATTAGGTAGATATATTTACAAAAATGTTTTAAAATCATGCGAGATGAATTTTGAAATTATGTATAAGGTTTTTGAAAGACATGAATGATGCTTTTCGAAATCATGCACTTGATCAGAAAATGTATTGTGTTAATATTGTCTTCAGACTATATGAAATATTTTGAAATTAGAAAGGTTGGTTTTGATAACATGGCCAATGTTTTTGAAATAACATAGACAATGCATCTAGAAAAATTGTTTCCAAACTATATGAAATATTTTGAGATCATGAAGATGGTTTTGAAATACTTGTACTGTGAATGTTGAAAAAAAATCAAAACGTAATGGGTATGAGATTTGAAAATACCCTTAGTTATTTAACCAAGGATTTCAAAGGCACAGATGTGCAGAAGCATGATTACTCATAATGTCACTTTATTTTCTGTATTTCGTATCTTAGAATGAAACGAGTACTTAAAGTTTTCGAAGGAATCATGAGCGATCACTTGAAAGAGAGAATCACAAGAGTAGTTTGTAAGGAACATAGTTCCTTAATGCAGGTATCATAGGAAAATCATACACACATGTAACTATACTTGTATATCAGATTTTGTGAACAACGATTTATTTATAGACAAAACAGATTGTTTCACATTACAAGGAAACAAAAGAACAAAAGCATAAGACAGCAATATCTTCTAGTCAGCCAACTGTTCATCCGTGGGTTGGATTTGCATTAGCAAGCTTTGGGCATTTGTTCCTGAAATGGCTCGTATCGCCACAGTTGAAACATGAACCCAGTGGGAATCTCGCAGCATTCCCTTGAACCGGAGCTTGAACCTGAGCAGCCTGATTTTGTCCCAAACGACAAATATTGGCCAAATGCCCAAGTTTACCACACGTCGTGCATTGCAAGCAAGCTTGTTGTACCGCGTGATGACCGTTGCAGCGTGCACAATGAGGTGCGGTACCGGCATATGCTTTCTTTACAGGTGGCTGAGCTGGTGGGTTCCGCGGGTTCTGAGCAGTCTGTGATGTTCCCTTGTATTGCTTCTTAGCAGGTTGTGTTGTCACCCGGATGGGTCCTGCTTGTTTTGGTACTGCTGCTACGCAAACCTTTGACGTATGACCTTTAAGTCCACAAATTTGGCATTTGCGGCACTTCACATTAAGGTGATGATGAAGGGTACATTGGTTGCACAAGGGTGCAGTTCCGTTGTATGGCTTCCTAGCTGGTGGCCTTGCCACATGGCTAGGTCCCGCTTGATTAGGTGTAACCGTTGCGGGTTTCCTTGAAGCCTTACGCTTCCTTGACTTTGGTGCAGTCTTGACTTCTGCTTCCTTCAGTGGCTCTTGAATGGCTTCATTGTCGAGACGTGAGGCTTCATTGTTGAGACGAGCCATGGCAATACCTAAATCCACAGTCCTCTGAATCACTTCGCCAATTTGCTGGACAAATTTGGCTGTTCGCTCGGGCATTTGACCAGTGCCAAGAGGAATAGACATTCTAGAAGAAAATGAAAGACAGAGGAAGAAACGAGTGAAAGGTTATTGGATAATTAATGCAGAACGTTAACGAATGAAAATTGTGATCATTTGTTTGTTACCTAAGGCAAACAAATGAGATGGTGACAAATCAAAGTAAATAGGTCAAAAATAATGTATCGCGAAGACATGCTCGCCTATAAGTGAACACTCATTCCAAGAATTCCCAGGTAAGCACAACTGGTCTCGCGTCTGATGAGATGTATACGAAGTGCTTGCCTAGACAGAAAACCCAGAATACAGGCATTCACCCTTCCAGTTTACACGTGTTCACATTATTTAAAACCCAAAACCTTGACGAGATTTTGAAAACTCAAAGGGGTTCAAAACCATATAACAGAGAGTTCAAAACCTTACAATAGAGGGTTCAAAACCTAGTAATCAATCATCCTAGAACAGATGATTAGTTTTCAAAGCGGTTTTGAAATTCATGTTTTTGTTGCGGTTGTCGCCTAAGGATAGGCGAAAGTATTGTTTTATGACTAAACGCAAGTAAACTCGCGTTAGGGTCCTAAGAAGGTTATAGACTAGGTAAAAGCATTACTAATTACTAATAACCTAATTCCCTATAACCATTGGCTCTGATACCATCTTTTCTGTCACACCCCGACCACGTAGAACATACAAAACGTGGCGGAAACATCGGGGAGTGTTGTAACAGAATTAATGTTTCACAACCATGGATATTGAAGTTTCGTTTTATTGATTAAAAGTGTTACTATGCCTTAACAAACAAAGAAATACAACATAATTAACTAGTCTTGCATCTTTTATTGTCACTAAAGCCCAAGTCTGTCTATGTGTATCTTGAACATCTTATGCAACAGCTCCTGAAAAACACATGTGAAAATAGGTACGTCAGCATAAAAATGCCTGTGAGATACATAGGTTTTGTGAAAATAAGATTCATGACTTATGTTTGAGAAAATGTTTAGTCATGAACCTTGTTATTTGCTTGGTCTTTTAAATCATTTGAAAAACGATAAGATCAGATGATAAGTATAAATAAATGTAAGGTTAAATGAATAACCAAGTAAAATGTGTTTGCATAAGATAAGTTGTTTATAAATCAATGTCTTGTGAAAAGTATGTTATTTGTATGAAATGTTCTATGTCTCAAACTGAAATGATTCAAATAACGTTACGACATGTAATACCATACAAACACTTATATATAGGAAGTACCAGCGGCGTATCCACCATGCTTGTATCATATTACACACGCATCGTTACTTAATCACTTAATCAAACCAAACCAAACAATGTAAAATGTTCATGTCAAGATGTAAATCATGTCAAAATGTCTATGTCAAATATCCATGTCAAATGTCTATGTCAAATATCCATGTCAAATGTCTATGTCAAATATCCAAGTCAAATGTCTATGTCAAAATGTCATGTATGGCAAGTGAAAGGTCTCAACTAAACCATATGCACAAAAACAAAGTGTTGAAGTAAAACTTGGTTTAAATCAAAGCTATGTTTTGTGTAAATGCATGCAAATATTTAATATGAACATTTATGCGGTATTGTGAATATGCATACATCCAAGCCTGGCGACTGTGGTGATAAACCCTTTAAACAAATTAAAGGTCTATCTGTCTTATATCAACGAATTCGGTCATTCCTTTCATCCCCTTTCCCTGGGACGTCCGGAACGGGAGTTGTCAATTCCTATGGTACCACTACCTACTAACGAACGGCATGATCGGTGTTAATGAATGTATTGTCCCATGTAAACAAACCAAATGTCATACCAAAATGTAAGCATGTGATGAAAACAATGTACTAAGTATGCACGTAATGGACATACATAGCATAAAATGTAAATGTAAAACGATGTACTAAGTATGAACTAAATGGACATACATAGCATAAAACACAATGAGATCATGTACTATAATGTACTAACGAACATAGCAGTATATGATGCGAAAACAGGAAAGCATGAAAGTAACAAGTAGGCACATGTGTTTCACCCCAAAACAGTTTGGAAAACAGTAAAAGAGGGGTCTATGTACTCACTTGAGATTGCTCAGTTGTCTAAAGATAACCACCAAACAGTGCTAGAGATCTCGGAATCAAACGGCACCTAATATAGGTAACTATGTTAAATAACCGGACCTAAATCGGAAGACTGGGTAGCATTAGGGTTTGTAAACCAAAAGAGTGTGGAGACTCGTGTGATATGGTTTAACAAAGCCTACATACTAAATGAAACTTAACCTAATTGTTTAAGACCCATTACGACCCGTTTAGGTAGCTTATGCTACTTTAACGCGTCGTGCGCGTGAAACGCGTTTGGACCGCCTAACTAGCCCTATGACAAGTTTTATATGCCTAAACATGTTACATAATCAGTTATGTGACAAGGGTTTAGGTTACATATGCTTAATTACCAATTATACATGAAAAGGGTATTCTGGTAATTTACCTAAGGCATATAAACTACCTATCATACAACTACTTAAACGATGTGACCATAGGGTATAACCTCGGAAGGTTATTCCCTACCTACTATGGTCACCTAATGTATTTGGTCGGATCCTAATGATCGACCAAACTGGGTCGGGTTCGAGGTATAAGCGATTTATCAGATCGCTTACCCTACGACCCTAGACAACGTGGTAATCAGTAGGCATAGTCCCAAGGGACTATGACCATCGTGATTACAATCACGTTGCGAAGTTCTAACGAACTTCGCATTGACCATTACTGGTCAACGCTGAAAGTCAAACAAAGTTTGACTTTCTGACTCGAAAAGTAGTAAAAAAATAAGGAAAAGAACGAAAGAATACTTACGAAGGGTCCCCGAATGCTAATCTAGATCAGTATAGTTCAGGTATGAAACAAGGTTTCAACTTAGAACACAACTAATAAGATTCTTGTGCCTTAAAACAATGAAAGGCATGGGGTATATATAGTTTTCGGGTAACCGTTAGGATCGTTTCTTGAATAACGTGATCGAATCTCGTGCGTACACTTGTCGGAATGTTATGGAACCACATATGCTCCTTAACTTAGTGACACAACAACTTAAAACATGTGGTTAAGGATCAATTAGTTGCAACTTGTATTTAGAAACATTGAATCTGATCAGCAAGTCAGTCGCGTAGCGCGACAGGTAGCCCTATAGGCGTCGCGCTACGCGAGCACCTCCCCTGAATCAGAAAGTTTCATTTTTGGCAGCAATGGTCCCTGCACGTGTTTAAGGCCTTTTTCGATGCGTTTGAACCCCGTTAACCTCATTTCAAGGCTCTAAAATGAAGTTAAAGTATAGGGAACTCAAAACATACTCAAAAATATGCCGGATGATGGTTCGTTTGGTCGTTCGAACGCGATGTTCGCTTAATTACGACGGAATGCGCATAAGCGCGAAAAACGATCCAAATGACGCGACGAATGGATTTTTCTTATGGCGAACACTAAAATATAATGTAGTCATGCTTACATAAATTTTTGGATGTCCAGATGTATTCGGAACGTAAGTTATGCGCGAAAATGCAAACTTGTGCACTTTTTGACACTTTTAGTCCCTGAATGACACAAAAGTTTATTTTAGCACACCGAACCCCTCAAAGCCTATTTCTAAGCTATGTAAAGGATATTTATGGTATGTTTAACTTATGGTCATGTTCCGGAATGTCTGTTACAATTCAGATTGGCATACTTTTGCAGTATGTCAACTTTAGTCCCTGTAAGCGAATTAACTTGTTTTCGGCATACCAAACCTTCCAAAACTTATTTCTAAGTTATGTAAAGGTTATTTAAGGTATGTTAAGCCTAAGTCACTATTCCGGAGTGTTTGTTGCATTAAACTGGTTATATTTACGCATCGGTGCGCGTATAACCTTCCAGAAAGCGATTTAGAGTTTGAAATTGAACAAGAATTGATATGTGCAAATGATACACATATTTTTACAAATCCCAAGTGTGAAATATAATATTTCATTGGTTTGGTATTTGTTTGATGGCCGTGAAGGCACAGGTGTTACAGTCTCCCCTACTTTAGGAAATTTCGTCCCGAAATTTATTTAGAGGAAACTTGTGAGAGTTTAAAACATGAAGTTGAAAAGATCAAATAACATTGGTTAGGGTTCTTGAACTTCTAGTAACCTTAATAACATTATGTTTGCAATGTAAGAGGGACACTTATATACAAGTATATGAAGCGTCATTGGTGCATCCACCATGCCTCCATTACATCGTTCTCATTTTGTTATTGTTGTCACTATCGGTTCCTTCACATAATAAATCTTACTGGATTTCTGTGCACTAAATTTCATAATTATGTGCGCATCCATAATTAGAGAATTCCTTGCACAGTTCACACAATCTATTTTATAATGTGTAGGGTAAAACCAAATGAAAAATCCTGTGATGAGCGTGACTTAGACCGCCATAGAGTCCTTTAGACTAAATCATTAAATGATTTAAATAGACTTTCAAGGAGTCTGTTCAGCTACATCACTAGATGTCATTTTTTTAACCAAATTGTGAATCAATCCTTTTTTACTAGACCACTAAAGGGTCTCCTATAAAACATGGAGTAGTACTATATAATCCAAGGGTCTTAACTATTACATAGAAGCCCATTGAGGATTGAAGGTAGTACCTTTTGAATATCCTGCTACGATTCCCTCATATGAAGATATGAAAGATTCTGCGAGGATTGATATGTGCAAATGATACACATATTTTTACAAATCCCAAGTGTGAAATATAATATTTCATTGGTTTGGTATTTGTTTGATGGCCGTGAAGGCACAGGTGTTACACCACATACCTTAGAAATAAGTTTTGGATGGTTTGGTGTGTTGAAATCAAGTTTGTTCGATCGCAGGGACTAATGGTGTCAAACTACGAAACTATACCGATTTATATGGTTTTGAACCCTATAAGTTTTCAAAATCCCGTCAAAGTTTGGTCTAAATAATGTGAACACGTGCAAACTGGAAGGGTGGGTGCCTGTACCCTGAGCTTTCTGTCTAAGGCTAGAGTGTTCGTACAAATCCGCAATATCGGACCAGTCACTCTTACCTGGGAACTCTTGGGGTGAGTGTCCACTTATAGGCGAGCATGTCTTCGCGATACATTATTTTTGACCTATTTACTTTGAATAATCACCGGGGTCGTTTGTTGCTTTGTAGTAACAAACAAATGACCACTATCCTTGCTTTCATCAGATTTGTTTCATCTCATTCTTTTCGTCTAATTCTCTCACTCGTTTCCTTTCATGTTCCTCTTTTAGAATGCCTCCTCGACGCGACAATCAGATGGCGAATGCCGAACTGGCGGAAATCATCGCGCAGCAAATGGCTGCTGCCTTCCCAAATCTTAATGCTAAAACGATTCAAGCCATCAACAACAACAATGCTCCATGCAATTTCAAGGATTTTAACTCGGCTAAACCGCTCAAGTTTAGTGGTTCTGAGGGAGCAACTGGGCTTCTTCAATGGTTCGAGAGCATTGAGAATACTTTCCGTCACGTTCAGTGTCCTGAAAATCGCAAGGTCGAGTTTTTTTCGAGTGTGTTTCAGAAGAGGGCTCTTACGTGGTGGAACGGGGTTATGAGAGACCGCGGTGCTGAGGTTGCATTAGCACAGACTTGGGCCGAGCTTCGGGCTCTTATGATGAAGGAATTCTGTCCTCGTCATGAGCTAAGGGCTCTAGAAAGGGAATTTGATGATTTGAAGCAAGACAGTGGGGAACATCTGTAACAACTGCGCTTGTAATCACTATGAACAGTTCAGTTATCAACAAAACAATGTTATTTGATCACAATGTTTGTTTTGTTATGTTTTACATTTTTCATGTTTTGACTTTTATCCAATTTCAAACTCTACATCGCTTTCTGGAGAATTATACGCAAACTAGTGCGTAAACGTACTCAGTTTAATGCGAGAAATACTCCGGAACATCAACATATACTCAACATACCTTAAATAACCTTTACATAACTTAGAAATAAGTTTTGAAGGCTTTGGTATGGCAAAAACAAGTTAATTCGCTTACAGGGACTAAATATGACAAACTGCGAAAGTATGTCAATTTGAACCGTAACGAACATTCCGGAACATAACCATAAGTTAAACACACCTTAAATATCCTTGACATAGCTTAGAAATAGGCTTTGAGGGGTTCGGTGTGCTAAAATAAACTTTTGGGACATTCAGGGACTAAAAGTGTCAAAAAGTGCACAAGTTTGCATTTTCGCGCATAACTTACGTTCTGAATACATCTGGACATCCAAAAATTTATGTAAGTATGACTACATTATATTTTAGTGTTCGCCTTAAGAAAAATCCATTCGTCGCGTCATTTGGATCGTTTTTCGCGCTTATGCGCATACCGTCGTAATTAAGCGAACATCGCGATCGTACGACCAAACGAACCGACATCCGAGATATTTTTGAGCATTTTTCATGTTTCCTATACTTTAACATCCTTGTGAAGCTTAAAAATGGGCTTGACGGGTGTTAGAAGTGCCAAAACACGACGATACGCGCACAGGAACCAAAACTACAAAACTGCTAAAATAATAAAAAAAAATAGAAAAAAAATATATATAAAAAAATGCATAAACTCTTTTGTTCAGCCCTTAACACCTCCCAAAGGCCAAATGACACTTGTTAAACTCCTATGGTGTCCATTTTTAGCCACCACAACTTTGTGACAAGTGTACGGCTCGGATCATGGCACGATATTCAAGAAACGATCCTAACGGCTCTACTTTTCCTATAAATACCCATCACATTTTCACCTCATTCCTCACAAATCTGATTAAAAGTGCTCTAAGTTGAAGCAAATCACTTCATACCTGAGCTACTCGATCAAGATTTACTAGCGGGGACCCTTTGTAAGTGTTCCTTCGTTCTTTTATCGCTTTTATAGCCCGAAAGTCGAACTATGTTTGACTTTCTGCATTGACCAGTTTATGGTCGATGCGAAGTTCGTTTGAACTTCATAACGTGAGCGTGATCACGATGGTTATAGTCCCTAGTGACTATACCTACTGATTACCACGTTATCTAGGCTCAGTGACGAGCCGTAGTTTCGGGCAGAATACGTATTCTTGCGTATTTTGTAACCAAACTACTCGTGAGCATCAAAACCGTTTGTTTTGATGCCAAACCTGTTTTCTAAACTTAGTTAAGCATGTTCTAACATGCTTAGCTCGTCACTTTTAGTATAGTGCTTAGATAGGGTCGTAAGGTAAGCGATCTAAACGATCGCTTATACTTTCGAACCCGACCCATTTGGTCGATCATTAGGATCCGACCAAACACATTAGGTGACCATAGTTGTAACCTTCCGAGGTTATACCTTGTGGTCACAAATGTTAGGCGTTCCAAACGCGTTTTACGCGAACGACGCGTTAAGGTAGCATAAGCTACCTAAACGGGTCGTAATGGGTCACAAGCACTTAGGTTAAGTTTCGTCTTAGTATGAAGGGTTTGTTAAACCATATCACACGAGTTCCTATACTCGTTTGGTTTACGAAACCTCATTCTATCCGATCTTCCGATTTAGGTCCGGTTTATTAACATAGTTACCTATATTAGGTGCCGTTTGATTCCGTGATCTCTAGCATTGCTTGGTGGTTATCTCAATACATCTGAGCAATCTCAGGTGAGTACATAGAACCCCTCTTTTACTGTTTTTCCAAACTGTTTTGGGGTGGAACACATGTGCCTACTTGTTACTTTCCTGCTTTCCAGTTTTCACATCATATACTGCTATGTTCGATAGTACATTATAGTACATGACTTCATTACATCTTATGCTAGGTATGCCCATTGTGTGCATTACTTAGTACATCGTTTTACATGACATTTCATGCTAGGTGTGCCATTGTGTGCATTACTTAGTACATCGTTTTACATGACAATTTCATGCTAGGTATGCCCATTGTGTGCATTACTTAGTACATTGTTTTACATGACATTTCACGCTATGTATGTTCATTTGATTACATACTTAGTGCATTGTTTTCACATGATCACATTTTGTTATGACATTTGGTTTGTTTACATGGGACAATATATCCATTAACATTAGCTACGCCGTTCGTTAGTAGGTAGTGGTACCATAGGAATTGACAACTCCCGTTCCGGACATCCCAGGGTAAGGGGACAGAAAGGAATGACCGAATTCGTTGACATTAAGACAGATAGACCTTTAATTTGTTTAAAGGGTTTTATCACCACAGTCGCCAGGCTTGGATGTATGCATATTCACAATACCACATAAATGTTCATATTAAATAGTTGCATGCATTTACACAAAACATAGCTTTGATTTAAACCAAGTTTTACTTCAATACTTTGTTTTTGTGCATATGGTTTAGTTGAGACATTTCACTTGCCATACATGGACATTTTGACATAGACATTTGACATGGATAATTGACATAGACATTTGACATGGATATTTGACATAGACATTTGACATGGATATTTGATATATACATTTTGACATGATTTACATTTGACACAAACACTTTTGACATTGGTTTTACATACTACATGATTTACATCTTGACATGAACACTTGGACATATTATTCAATACATTGACAATTGGTTTAAACATAGACTTCTTACATTGGTTGGTTTGGTTTGATTAAGTGATTAAGTAACGATGCATGTGTAATATGATACAAGCATGGTGGATACGCCGCTGGTACTTCCTATATATAAGTGTTTGTATGGTATTACATGGCGTAGCGTTATTTGAATCATTTCAGTTTGATACATATAACATTTTATAAAAATAACATACTTTTCACAAGACATTGATTTACAAACAACTTATCTTATATAAACACATTTTTACATGGTTATTTATTTAACCTGACATTTACTTATACATATCATCTGACCTTATTGTTTTCAAATGATTTACAAGACAAAGCAAATAACAAGGTTCATGACTAAACATTTTCTCAAACATAAGTCATGAAATCTTATTTTCACAAAACCTATGTATCTCACAGGCATTTTTATGCTGACGTACCTATTTTCACATGTGTTTTCAGGTGCTTTTCCATAGGATGTTGATCATGATACTAGGGCGGACCTGTGCCTTAGAGACTTTAAAAGAAGATAGACTATGTTTAATTATGTTCTGAACTCTTAAATTACCTGTTTGAAACAATGAAACACCCTTGTTTAATATATAAATAAAACTTTGTATGCCATGGTTATGAGACAATTAATTCTGTCGCAACACGCCCCGATGTTTCCGCCGCGATTTGTTGTTTTACGCGGTCGGGGTGTGACAGAAGAGTTGGTATCAGAGCCAATGGTTATAGGGAACTAGGTTATTAGTAATGCTTTGACCTAGACTATAACTTTTCTAGGAACCTAACACAAGTTATCTTGTGTTTAGATCTTAAAACATGTACATCACCTATCCTTAGGTGATTAACAAAACAAGGAATCAAAGTTTTTCCGAAACGATTTTTGAAAAACAATCATCTGTTTTTGAATAAATTTTTACAAGGTTTTGAACCCTCTGTTTTATGGTTTTGAACCCTTTTCAGTATTGGTTTTTGGCCTTGTGCCTTCTAATTTTCAAAATCCCGTCAAACGTTTTGGGTTTTAAATAATGTGAACATGTGCAAACTGGAAGGGTGAATGCCTGTATTCTGGGTTTTCTGTCTAGGCAAGCACTTCGTATACATCTCAACCAGACGCGAGACCAGTTGTGCTTACCTGGGAATTCTTGGAGTGAGTGTTCACTTATAGGCGAGCATGTCTTCATTATACATTATTTTTGACCCATTTACTTTGATTAGTCACTGTGAGTCGTTTGTTTGCTTTGTGATACGGACGAATGACCACCATCTATGCTGTTTGCAATTCTTGTTTTTATCATCTCATTCTTTTCATCCAATCATCTCACTCGTTTCTTTTCATGTTTTCCTCTTTCAGAATGCCTCCTCGACGCGAGAATCAGATAGCTACTGCCGAGCTTGCAGAAATTATTGCGCAGCAGATGGCTGCTCAATTTCCAAATCTCTTTGCTCAATGGAACCAGGCCAACAACAACAACAATGTTCCATGCAAATACAAGGATTTGAACCAGGCCAAACCACTCAAGTTTAGTGGTTCTGAGGGAGCGACTGGGCTTCTTCAGTGGTTCGAAAGCATAGAGAATACTTTTCGCCATGTGCAGTGTCCGGATAATCGCAAGGTCGAGTTCTCCTCGAGCGTATTTCAGAAGAGGGCTTTGACATGGTGGAACGGGGTTATGAGAGACCGGGGTGCAGAAGTTGCTCTCGCACAGACATGGGCTGAACTTAGAGCCCTTATGATGAGGGAATTCTGTCCTCGCCATGAACAGCGAGCGTTGGAGAAAGAGTTTGATGTATTGAAGCAAGATAGTGGTGAGCACAGGGCTTATACTGATCGGTTTGAAGAATTGAGTCTGCTTTGCCCAACAAGGGTCACCCCACTCGACAAAGCTATCGAGAGATACATCGATGGCCTACCTGACTCGGTACAAGACATTCTTACTGGTAGTAACCCTGCCACACTTCGTCAGGCGATCGAGCTATCTGCGACATTGACTGAGTCGCAGATTAGAAAGGGAAAGCTACACAGGAAGGGTGACAAGGGCAAGAAGCAGTCGGCTGACAAGGAAGATAGCAAGAAAGGTCAAAACTTGAATGGAAAGAACTCTGGTTCTTCGAAGAGGTCAAAGAAGCGTAAGGCTTCTCAAAATTTTGCTATCACTGCCCAAGCTAATCAGGCAGCTCTCAACCAACCTGCACAGCCTCCAGCGAAGAGACCCTGTTCAGGGAATGCACCTTTGTGCAATAGATGCAACAGTCACCACCAGCCGCAACTTCCATGCCGTTTCTGTACTAACTGTGGGAAATCAGGCCATCTCGCCAATTTTTGTCGATCTGCTCAGAATCCCGCGGTTCAGAACCCGGCTCAACAAGTTGCTCAGCCTCCTGCACCGCAACAGGGTCAAGCTGCACGACCACAATACCCACCAGGTGCTTGTTACAATTGTGGGGATCTGACCCACTACAGGAACCGGTGTCCAAGGCTAGCCAACCAGAACCAGAACCAGAACCAGAACCAGAATCCGGCTCCGGCTCGAGGCCGAGTTTTTAACATGAATGCCCAAGAGGCACAGGCTGACGATAATGTGGTGAACGGTACGTTCTTTATTAATAATCAGCCTGCATCTGTTCTTTTCGATTCTGGTGCCGATAAAAGTTTCGTGTCTTTGTCCTTTGAGCAAATGCTTCGCGTGTCTAGAACGAAACTAGGCAAATCTTTGACAGTAGAGGTTGCTAGTGGTGAACCCATTATTCTTGATTCTGTTCTTCACAACTGCCAGTTGAATCTTAACAACCATCTTTTTCCTATTGACCTCGCGCCTATGCAACTTGGAAGCTTCGACGTTATTGTGGGAATGGATTGGTTATCCAAGCATCACGCAGAGATAGTTTGTTCTAAGAAGATTGTTCGTGTGCCACTTTCGACAGGCGAGATCCTACAGGTTCAAGGTGAGAAGCCTATCGGTGGTCTCAGACTCATGTCTTGTTTTAAAGCTCGGAAGTATCTGCAGAAGAACTATGTGGCTTTCTTAGCACATGTTACAGAAGATAAAGGCAAGGGTAAGTCTATTTCAGATATTCCTGTCGTTCGGGATTATTCTGAAGTGTTCCCTGAAGATTTACCTGGTCTGCCTCCAGCACGCCAAGTCGAATTCCGCATTGATCTCGTACCTGGTGCAAATCCCATAGCCAGAGCTCCATATCGTCTTGCACCGTCCGAGATGCAAGAGTTGTCTAAACAGCTTCAGGAGCTCTCTGACAAAGGCTTTATCCGTCCCAGTTTTTCACCTTGGGGTGCTCCCGTTCTTTTTGTCAAGAAGAAGGATGGATCCTTTAGAATGTGTATCGATTATCGTGAGCTTAACAAGCTTACCATCAAGAATCGATATCCTCTACCTCGCATAGACGATCTCTTTGATCAGTTACAAGGTGCTTCTTATTTTTCGAAGATTGATCTGCGATCTGGATATCATCAACTTCGGGTGCAAGAAGAAGACATTCCGAAGACAGCATTCCGTACTCGTTATGGACATTATGAATTCACAGTCATGCCATTCGGTTTGACTAATGCTCCTGCTGTTTTCATGGACTTAATGAATAGGGTCTGCAAACCTTATTTGGATCAGTTCGTCATTGTTTTTATCGATGACATTTTGATTTACTCTAAGACACGAGCTGATCACGAGCAGCATCTTCGTCTTACTTTGGAACTCCTAAAGAAAGAACAACTTTTCGCCAAATTCTCCAAGTGCGAATTTTGGCTTAAAGAAGTTCAATTTTTGGGACACATTATCAACGAACGAGGTGTTCATGTAGATCCCTCCAAGATCAGTGCGATTAAGGATTGGGATACACCTACTACTCCTACTGAAGTTCGTTCTTTTCTTGGTCTAGCGGGTTATTATCGCCGCTTCATTGAAAACTTCTCTAAGATTGCAGTGCCTCTAACTGCTCTAACTCAGAAGAAAATGCCCTTTTACTGGGGATTCAGACAAGAGGAAGCTTTTCAACACCTGAAGCAGAAGCTTTGCGATGCGCCTGTCCTATCATTGCCTGAGGGTGATGATGATTTTGTTGTGTATTGTGATGCATCGAAATTGGGTCTTGGCTGTGTTCTTATGCAAAGGAACAAAGTCATAGCCTATGCATCAAGACAATTGAAGATACATGAGAAGAACTACACCACTCACGATCTTGAGTTGAGTGCAGTAGTCTTTGCTCTAAAGATCTGGAGACACTATTTGTACGGAACAAAATGTGTGGTTTTCACAGACCACAAAAGTCTTCAGCATATCTTCAACCAGAAAGAACTCAACATGAGACAGCGACGTTGGGTTGAGCTTTTAAACGACTACGACTGCGAAATTCGCTACCATCCTGGTAAGGCGAATGTCGTGGCTGATGCATTGAGTCGTAAGGAACGTACTAAGCTTCATTGTGTACGTGTTCAATCTGTCATTCAAGCTCGATCCGATATTCAAGCACGCATTTCTCAGGCTCAACAATCTTGTGTTGCACAAGGTTTGATGGATAAGGAATTTCCTTATCACATAACGCCTGCTCTGGAACTGAAGGACAATGGATCATATTACTTCATGGACCGTTTGTGGGTCCCAAGCCAGGATGATCTTCGTACCTTGCTTATGGATGAAGCCCATAAGTCTCGTTATTCTATTCATCCGGGCTCAGATAAAATGTATAAGGATCTTCGTATTCACTATTGGTGGCCTGGTATGAAGAAAGACATTGCCTTATACGTATCAAAATGCCTTACTTGTCTTAAGGTTAAGGCTGAACATCAACGTCCTTCTGGTTTATTGGAGCAACCAGAGATCCCAGTTTGGAAATGGGAAAACATTACTATGGATCTTGTTACCAAACTCCCGCGCACAAAGAAAGGTCATGATGCCATCTGGGTAGTCGTTGATCGTCTTACAAAGTCAGCACATTTCTTGCCAATCCGCGAGGATTTTCCTACTGACAGACTTGCTCAAATCTATGTAGATGAAATTGTGGCTCGACATGGTGTTCCTTTGAACATCATTTCTGACAGAGATGCTCGTTTCACTTCTCACTTTTGGAGAACCATGCAATCTGCTATGGGGACCCAACTTAATCTGAGCACAGCTTATCATCCGCAAACGGATGGTCAATCTGAGAGAACAATCCAGACTCTGGAGGATATGCTAAGAGCTTGTGTGATCGATTTTGGTGGTAGCTGGGATTCACATCTTAAATTAATTGAATTCTCCTACAACAACAGTTATCACACTAGCATCAAAATGGCTCCTTTCGAAGCTCTCTATGGTCAAAAATGTCGTTCACCAGTCTGCTGGAATGAGATTGGCGAGGCTCAACTTACTGGACCTGCCCTCATTTTAGAGACAACTGACAAGGTCAAGAAAGTTCGTGATAACCTTCAGGCAGCTAGAAGCCGTCAGAAGATTTACGCGGACCCAAAACGCAAATCCTTGGAATTTCAAGTCGGTGATCGAGTATTACTTAAGGTCTCACCTTGGAAAGGTGTGATCAGATTTGGAAAGAAAGGAAAACTTGCACCTAGATACGTTGGACCATTCAAGATCGTCGAAAGAATCGGAAAGGTAGCCTACAGACTTGAGTTACCTCCTGAACTGGGAAATGTTCATCCAACTGTTCACGTGTCCAATCTCAAGAAGTGTACAGCTGATGAGAACTTCTCCATACCGCTTGACGAAATTCGTGTTGGCAAAACACTGAAATTTGTTGAGAGACCAGTGGAAATCATGGAACGTGAAGTCAAGTGGCTTAAACGCAAGCGCATTCCTTTGGTCAAAGTTCGCTGGGAAGCTAAACGTGGACCTGAGTTTACTTGGGAACGCGAAGATCAAATGAAGGCGAAATATCCACATCTTTTCTCACGAGTTTCCTCTAAATAAATTTCGGGACGAAATTTCCACAAGTAGGGGAGACTGTAACAACTGCGCTTGTAATCACTATGAACAGTTCAGTTATCAACAAAACAATGTTATTTGATCACAATGTTTGTTTTGTTATGTTTTACATTTTTCATGTTTTGACTTTTATCCAATTTCAAACTCTACATCGCTTTCTGGAGAATTATACGCAAACTAGTGCGTAAACGTACTCAGTTTAATGCGAGAAATACTCCGGAACATCAACATATACTCAACATACCTTAAATAACCTTTACATAACTTAGAAATAAGTTTTGAAGGCTTTGGTATGGCAAAAACAAGTTAATTCGCTTACAGGGACTAAATATGACAAACTGCGAAAGTATGTCAATTTGAACCGTAACGAACATTCCGGAACATAACCATAAGTTAAACACACCTTAAATATCCTTGACATAGCTTAGAAATAGGCTTTGAGGGGTTCGGTGTGCTAAAATAAACTTTTGGGACATTCAGGGACTAAAAGTGTCAAAAAGTGCACAAGTTTGCATTTTCGCGCATAACTTACGTTCTGAATACATCTGGACATCCAAAAATTTATGTAAGTATGACTACATTATATTTTAGTGTTCGCCTTAAGAAAAATCCATTCGTCGCGTCATTTGGATCGTTTTTCGCGCTTATGCGCATACCGTCGTAATTAAGCGAACATCGCGATCGTACGACCAAACGAACCGACATCCGAGATATTTTTGAGCATTTTTCATGTTTCCTATACTTTAACATCCTTGTGAAGCTTAAAAATGGGCTTGACGGGTGTTAGAAGTGCCAAAACACGACGATACGCGCACAGGAACCAAAACTACAAAACTGCTAAAATAATAAAAAAAATAGAAAAAAAATATATATAAAAAAATGCATAAACTCTTTTGTTCAGCCCTTAACACCTCCCAAAGGCCAAATGACACTTGTTAAACTCCTATGGTGTCCATTTTTAGCCACCACAACTTTGTGACAAGTGTACGGCTCGGATCGTGGCACGATATTCAAGAAACGATCCTAACGGCTCTACTTTTCCTATAAATACCCATCACATTTTCACCTCATTCCTCACAAATCTGATTAAAAGTGCTCTAAGTTGAAGCAAATCACTTCATACCTGAGCTACTCGATCAAGATTTACTAGCGGGGACCCTTTGTAAGTGTTCCTTCGTTCTTTTATCGCTTTTATAGCCCGAAAGTCGAACTATGTTTGACTTTCTGCATTGACCAGTTTATGGTCGATGCGAAGTTCGTTTGAACTTCATAACGTGAGCGTGATCACGATGGTTATAGTCCCTAGTGACTATACCTACTGATTACCACGTTATCTAGGCTCAGTGACGAGCCGTAGTTTCGGGCAGAATACGTATTCTTGCGTATTTTGTAACCAAACTACTCGTGAGCATCAAAACCGTTTGTTTTGATGCCAAACCTGTTTTCTAAACTTAGTTAAGCATGTTCTAACATGCTTAGCTCGTCACTTTTAGTATAGTGCTTAGATAGGGTCGTAAGGTAAGCGATCTAAACGATCGCTTATACTTTCGAACCCGACCCATTTGGTCGATCATTAGGATCCGACCAAACACATTAGGTGACCATAGTTGTAACCTTCCGAGGTTATACCTTGTGGTCACAAATGTTAGGCGTTCCAAACGCGTTTTACGCGAACGACGCGTTAAGGTAGCATAAGCTACCTAAACGGGTCGTAATGGGTCACAAGCACTTAGGTTAAGTTTCGTCTTAGTATGAAGGGTTTGTTAAACCATATCACACGAGTTCCTATACTCGTTTGGTTTACGAAACCTCATTCTATCCGATCTTCCGATTTAGGTCCGGTTTATTAACATAGTTACCTATATTAGGTGCCGTTTGATTCCGTGATCTCTAGCATTGCTTGGTGGTTATCTCAATACATCTGAGCAATCTCAGGTGAGTACATAGAACCCCTCTTTTACTGTTTTTCCAAACTGTTTTGGGGTGGAACACATGTGCCTACTTGTTACTTTCCTGCTTTCCAGTTTTCACATCATATACTGCTATGTTCGATAGTACATTATAGTACATGATTTCATTACATCTTATGCTAGGTATGCCCATTGTGTGCATTACTTAGTACATCGTTTTACATGACATTTCATGCTAGGTGTGCCATTGTGTGCATTACTTAGTACATCGTTTTACATGACAATTTCATGCTAGGTATGCCCATTGTGTGCATTACTTAGTACATTGTTTTACATGACATTTCACGCTATGTATGTTCATTTGATTACATACTTAGTGCATTGTTTTCACATGATCACATTTTGTTATGACATTTGGTTTGTTTACATGGGACAATATATCCATTAACATTAGCTACGCCGTTCGTTAGTAGGTAGTGGTACCATAGGAATTGACAACTCCCGTTCCGGACATCCCAGGGTAAGGGGACAGAAAGGAATGACCGAATTCGTTGACATTAAGACAGATAGACCTTTAATTTGTTTAAAGGGTTTTATCACCACAGTCGCCAGGCTTGGATGTATGCATATTCACAATACCACATAAATGTTCATATTAAATAGTTGCATGCATTTACACAAAACATAGCTTTGATTTAAACCAAGTTTTACTTCAATACTTTGTTTTTGTGCATATGGTTTAGTTGAGACATTTCACTTGCCATACATGGACATTTTGACATAGACATTTGACATGGATAATTGACATAGACATTTGACATGGATATTTGACATAGACATTTGACATGGATATTTGATATATACATTTTGACATGATTTACATTTGACACAAACACTTTTGACATTGGTTTTACATACTACATGATTTACATCTTGACATGAACACTTGGACATATTATTCAATACATTGACAATTGGTTTAAACATAGACTTCTTACATTGGTTGGTTTGGTTTGATTAAGTGATTAAGTAACGATGCGTGTGTAATATGATACAAGCATGGTGGATACGCCGCTGGTACTTCCTATATATAAGTGTTTGTATGGTATTACATGGCGTAGCGTTATTTGAATCATTTCAGTTTGATACATATAACATTTTATAAAAATAACATACTTTTCACAAGACATTGATTTACAAACAACTTATCTTATATAAACACATTTTTACATGGTTATTTATTTAACCTGACATTTACTTATACATATCATCTGACCTTATTGTTTTCAAATGATTTACAAGACAAAGCAAATAACAAGGTTCATGACTAAACATTTTCTCAAACATAAGTCATGAAATCTTATTTTCACAAAACCTATGTATCTCACAGGCATTTTTATGCTGACGTACCTATTTTCACATGTGTTTTCAGGTGCTTTTCCATAGGATGTTGATCATGATACTAGGGCGGACCTGTGCCTTAGAGACTTTAAAAGAAGATAGACTATGTTTAATTATGTTCTGAACTGTTAAATTACCTGTTTGAAACAATGAAACACCCTTGTTTAATATATAAATAAAACTTTGTATGCCATGGTTATGAGACAATTAATTCTGTCGCAACACGCCCCGATGTTTCCGCCGCGATTTGTTGTTTTACGCGGTCGGGGTGTGACAACATCGAGCCTATACTGACCGTTATGAAGAATTGAGCCTGTTGTGTCCTGCTATGGTTACTCCTGTGGAGAAGGCGATCGAGAAATATATTGATGGTCTTCCTGACCTAGTTCAGGATTTTGTTACTGGCAGCAACCCTACAACTGTCAGACAAGCCATTGAATTGTCTGCCACCCTAACTGAATCCCACATCAGGAAGGGTAAGCTTTTTCGAAAAGGCGACCCAAGACCATCTGACAAGGCTGCTCAAGCTGAGCTAAAGGAAAAACAGACTGAGGAATCCAAGAAGAAGAAGCGCAAAGCCTCTCAAAACTGCGCCATAACTGCTCAAGACAAACAGGTTGCACCAAACTAGCCAGCACAACCTCGCAAAAGGCAAAACTATGTTGGCACCGCACCTTTGTGCAATAAATGCAACCGTCATCATCTGGAGCAAGAGCAATGCCACAAATGTACCCACTGTGGGCGATTGGGACATTTGATCAATGTTTGCCGTTATGCAAATCAAGCTGCTGCAAACCCTGCTGCTGTTCAAGCACGGTTCCCTCCGAGGTCATGTTATAACTGTGGTGACCTTACTCACTACAGAAACAATTGCCCAAGACTCGTTAACATACCTCCAGCTCGTGGACGGGTGTTTAACATCAATGAGGCAAACGTGAACAATGATGCAGCAGTGAACAATTAGTGTTTTGTTATTTCCTTTGGTTGTTATCTTTTGACATTTGAAGACAAGTCAGTTGTTATATAAATAAAAATTCGTCGTTTTTATTTTTGCAAAACTGATACGATTGTGTGAATGTTTGATACAACCTTATGATGCCAACACAAAAACAAACTACTTGTGTGGTTCTGTCATTTTTATGATCACTTGTAATCTCCCCAAGAACCTTAAATACCCGTTTCTTTTAAGAAACAAAGCCAAATTCCTCTTAAGATCTTTCTATCTCCATAGTTAGATTCTTGTGTTTAAAGTGCCAAATGAAATCCGCGGATTGGATTCCTAGTGTGCTTTAAATACCCGTGACCAAAGATAACAAATTAATAATCAAGTTAATCAATTATGTGATTATGTGCTTAAGTATTTTCTTATATGTTTTGTGTTTTTATGTGATCCATCCAAATCCTCATAGAATCTTCCATATCTCATATGTGGGATTCATAGTAGGATATCTAAAGGTACTTTCTTAAATCCTTAATGGACTTCAACGTTGTAGTTAAGTTCCATGGGTTATAAAGTACTATTTTATAATTGGACCCCCTTGAGTGGTCTAGTTAAACAGATTGATTTGAAAATCTGGTTAGAATTATCATGTGATGATATGATTGAAAAGATCCCTTTAAATGGTCTATTTAAGGAAATCGTACGAAGGTCTAGTTAAGAAGATCATGTGTTGATCTAGTTAAAAAGATCGTTCGTTGATCTAGTTAAAAAGATCCTTTGGTGGTCTAGTCAAGTCGCTTCATGTTTATTCAATTGATTTTTCCCCTACGCATTATGAAATGGACTGTGCGGACTGTGCAAGGAATTACGTAATTATGGAGGCCTACATAATTATGGAATTCAGTGCACAGAAACCACAAGAAGTTTTGTCATGTGTTAAGACCTATAGTGACAAGAGTAATGATACGGGAGAAGTCTTGGACCTCGACCAATGTCATCTATTCTTACACTCCTCAATTCTGATTTCAAGCACACACAAGTTTCCTATGATAAGTCTTCACGGGAAACGTATTCCTGTCCGTAGTTTGAAACCCCATGTTTTGCTAACTACAAGGACTTCACTTTGAGGGTTGACAATTTCGCTAAGAACCCTATCATGGCCCAGAGTTCTACTTAGGTTTCAGGGGATTCATTCGAAAGCGAAAACATCACAATTGTCCTCACAAGTTTCTCCAAAAATTAAATTTCGGGACGAAATTTCCTAAAGTAGGGGAGACTGTGACACCTGTGTCATTTCAACCATAAAAAAATGCCAAACCAATGAAATATTGTAATTCATACTTGGGATTTGTAAAAATATGTGTATCGTTTGCACATATCAACTCTTGATCAATTTCAAGCTTTAAATCGCTTTCTGGAAGGTTATACGCGCTCTGATGCATAAATATAACCAGTTTAATGCAACGAACACTCCGGAATAGTGAAATAGGCTTAACATACCTTAAATAACCTCCACATACCTTAGAAATAAGTTTTGGATGGTTTGGTGTGTTGAAATCAAGTTTGTTCGATCGCATGGACTAATGGTGTCAAACTGTGAAACTATACCGATTTGTATAGTAACGAACATTCGGGAACTTGATCATAAGTTAAACATACCCTAAATATCCTTTAAATAGCTTAGAAATAGGCTTTAAGGGGTTCGGTATGCTAAAATAAACTTTATTGATCAATAGGGACTAAAAGCGTCAAAAAGTGCACAAGTTTGCATTTTCACGCACAACTTACGTTCTGAATACATCCGGACATCCAAATATTTATGTAAGCATTAAAATATTTTGTTTTAGTGATTGGCTTGTCAAAAATCCATTCGTCGCGCAATTTGGACCGTTTTTACGTCCGATACGACTTCCGTCGTAATTAACCGAACAACGCAACCGTACGGCCAAACGAACCGACATCCGGCATATTTTTGAACACATTTTAAGTTCCCTATACTTTAACTTCATTTTAGAGCTTTGAAATGGGGTTAACGGGCCTTAAACGTGTCGAAAATGACTTAAATGCATGACAGGGACTAAAATTGTAATTCTGCCAAAGTTGTTACCTTGCGCACCTCAACACTCTGAGTGTTACGGTGCGCAAGCAATCCCCAGAACAGAAGAATGTTGCAAACAGCCTGTTTTCAGCTGTCATACACTCTTTTCTCACTTGCAACTGGTTTCTAGCAATCCTATGGGCTCCCATGGGTTTTTAAATCAGTGGGTATGTGTTGTACGGCTGGGATTAACGCTTGGGAAACAAGAAACGATCCTAACGGCTCAACATTTCCTATAAATACCCCCCCATGTCTTGCTCATTTTCCCTCACATTTGAAATCTGATTCAAAGCTCTCTAAGTGGAAGTTTATATGCTTCCTACCTGAGAGTGAATCGGGTTCAAATCTTGCGGGGACCCTTTGTAAGTGTTCCTTCGTTCTCTTTATGCGTTTTTGGCTTGAAAGTCAAACTGCGTTTGACTTTCTGCATTGACAAGTTTATGGTCAATGCGAAGTTCGTTTGAACTTCATAACGTGAGCGTAATCACGATGGTCATAGTCCCTAGTGACTATACCTACTGATTACCACGTTATCTAGGCTCAGTGACGAGTCGTAGTTTCGGGCAAAATGCGTGTTCTTGCGTATTTTGTAACCAAACTACTCTAGGGTATCAAAACCGTTTGTTTTGATACCAAACCTATTTTCTAACTTAACTAAACATGTTTCGACATGTTTAGCTCGTCACTTTTTAGATTAGTGCTTATGTAGAGTCGTAAGTCAAGCGGTCTAAACAACCGCTTAGACTTACGAACTAGACCCGTTTGGTCGATCTTTAGGATCCGACCAAACACATTAGGTGACCATAGTTGTATAGGGAATAACCTTTTAAGGTTATACCTTATGGTCACCTTGTTTAAGTAGTTGTATGATAGGTAGTTTATATGCCTTAGGTAAATTACCAAAATACCCTTTTCATGTGTAATTGGTAAATAAGCATATGTAACCTAAACTTTTGTCATTTAACTGATTATGTAACATAATTAAGTATGTTAGGGCATATAATACTTGTCATAGGACTAGTTAGGCGGTCTGAACGCGTTATACGCGAACGACGCGTTAAAGTAGCATAAGCTACCTAAACGGGTCGTGACGGGTCGTAAGCACTTAGGTTAGGTTTCCTTTAGTATGTAGGCCTTGTTAAACCATATCATATGAGTTCCCACACTCATTTGGTTAACCAGACCTCATACTATCCAATCCCCCGATTTAGGTCCGGTTATTTATGTAGTTACCTATATTAGGTACCGTTTGATTTCCGGGACTCCTCTAGCTTGCTTGGTAGTTGTTCAAGACTTCTAAGCACTCTCAAGTGAGTACATAGTCCCCTCTTTTACTGTTTTCAAACCGTTTTGGGGTGAAGCATGTGTACCTATCTGTTATTTTCATGTTTTCAAAAGTATAATTGATTATACATATTTGTACTTATCTTTTTACAAACTGAATGATTATTTATGGTTTAAATTCTAATTTTTCTTAAAGATTATAAAATAAATGTTTGGAATGGTACTTATTTGGTTCACCAGGCCGGTTGGTAGTATGATATAGCGCTATAGGATTTGACACCCCATTCCTGTTGTCATGGAATGTCTGAAACCAATTTGTTTCTCCATCCAAATAGGGATTGCCTTTGTGGTATCCCTATAGTCTCAAAGGTGTATTTTGATGCACTAGGTCTGAATGAATTCTTAAGTCTCATTATTTTTGTATATTAAGTTATACTCCCAAAAGTATAGTTTGATATGCTCTCATATGTGACAATCTACAAAACCAACATGTATTTTGTTAATCATTAAAACATAGTTTGATATGTTATTTGTAATCCAAAACATAGTTTAATATGTTATTTATAAATCCAAAAGTATACTTTTGATATACTACTGAAAATTTATTTACTTTAACAACTAAAGTGTATTTAATATACTATTGTTTTGCAATTGGGTTTTAGGGTTAGTGTTTAGATAACGGGACGGGTGTAATATGATGAAAACATGGTAGATACGCCGCTGGTACTTCTTATACATAAGTGTTTTCATTGCATTACATACCGTGGCGTTATTTAGTACACTTGGGTTAACGGTTTTGGGACTGAAATATATTTTAATATATTACTTATTCGACTTTCTTAGAACCAAAGTATATTTTTATATATACTATGAATCTTTTTATCAAAATATTGTTTTTCAAACAATATATTTTTATGACAAACTTATTCTACTTACTTATTAAATTCCTATGTCTTATTACTTTATATCATTCGATTTCTTATAAATGATTTATAAAAGAAAACCTTTTTTTCAAGGATCATAGCTGCTTTTATTAAAACTTTTTCTTTAAACTCATAAGTCATGAATCCTATTTTCACAAAACCTATGTATCTCACAGGCAATTTTTTATGCTGACGTACCTATTTTTACACATGTTTCAGGTGCTGCTTTGTGATGATTGATGATATATGCTACACTTAGGATGGACTCATGCCTTAGCGACTTTAAAACTTGAAAGATAATAGTTGTACTTATTTGATTGTATTAAAACAATGAGTTCATTTAGTCAATAAAACAAAATTATTTATTCCATGGTTGTGAAACAATGATTCTGTTACAACACTCCCCGACGTTTCCGCCACGTTTTGTTGTTTTACGTGGTCGGGGTGTGACAAATATACCTAATTGATATTTGTCTCTGGGTAGTACGAGGCCTTGAGAGCTCAGGTATGAACTACCGTTCAGTCAAAGAGATGAAGGCTCGACTTAAAGGTGTGTTCCACTTAGGAATCTTCTTTACGACTGCACTTGATTTATATCTTTCGATATTGTGACACCTGTGCCTCCACGACCATCAAACAAATACCGAACCAATGAAATATTGTATTTCATACTTGGGACTTGTATAAATATGTGTATCATTTGCACATATCAATTTTTGTTCAATTCCAAACTCTAAATCGCTTTCTGGAGAGTTATACGCAAACTGGTGCGTAAACATAATCAGTTTAATGCGAAAAATACTCCGGAACATCAACATATACTTAACATACCTTAAATAACCTTTACATAACTTAGAAATAAGCTTTGAAGGCTTTGGTATGGCAAAAACAAGTTAATTCGCTTACAGGGACTAAACTTGACAAACTATGAAAGTATGCCAATTTGAACTGTAACGAACATTCCGGAACATGACCATAAGTTAAACATACCATGAATATCCTTTACATAGCTTAGAAATAGGCTTTGAGGGGTTCGGTATGCTAAAATAAACTTTTGGGTCATTCAGGGACTAAAAGCGTCAAAAAGTGCACAAGTTTGCATTTTCGCGCATAACTTACGTTCTGAATACATCCGGACATCCAAAAATTTATGTAAGCACTAAAATATTTTATTTTAGTGTTTGGCATGAGAAAAATCCATTCGTCACGCAATTTGGATCATTTTTCACGCTTATGCGCATTCCGTCGTAATTAAGCGAACATCGCGATCGTACGGCCAAACGAACCGACATCCGGGATATTTTTGAGCATGTTTCATGTCCAAAATGTTTAGGCATCATTTTAGGGCCTTGAAAATGGCTTAACGAGCTTTAAACATGTCGGAAATGGCCTTAATACACAACGGGGACTGAAATGGAAACATTGGAAAGTGTTTGCTGATCAGGGGGACCTTAGCGTGACACCTAGCCCCCTTGGCGTCACGCGAGGCCCCTTCTGATCAGAAAAAGTCATTTTTCAGCTATTAACAGCCCTTAAACACCCCCAAAGGCCAATGCCACTTGTCAATAACTGGTGGTGGGGGCAAAATGAGCTACCATAACATGCCAACAAGTGTAGGGATGTGATCATTCCCTCTTCTCCAAGAAACGATCCTAACGGTGAACCGAAATCTATAAATACCCAACCCCATTCATTGCAAAACCCACTTGAAATCTGAGATTTCTCTAAGTTGGGGTGTTTCATCACCTCATACCTGAGAATACTTGGATTATTAATCTTGCGGGGACCCTTTGTAAGTGTTCCTTCGTTCTTTTATTGCTTTTCGAGTCCGAAAGTCAAACTTTGTTTGACTTTCTGCATTGACCAGTTTATGGTCAATGCGAAGTTCGTTTGAACTTCATAACGTGAGCGTGATCACGATGGCTATAGTCCCTAGTGACTATACCTACTGATTACCACGTTATCTAGGCTCAGTGACGAGTCGTAGTTTCGGCCAAAATGCGTGTTAATGCGTATTTTGTAACCAAACTACTTATAGGTATCAAAACCGTTTGTTTTGATACCAAACCTGTTTTCTAAACTTAGTTAAGCATGTTTTAACATGCTTAGCTCGTCACTTTTAGTTTAGTGCTTATATAGGGTCGTAAGGTAAGCGATCTAACCAAACTACTTATAGGTATCAAAACCGTTTGTTTTGATACCAAACCTGTTTTCTAAACTTAGTTAAGCATGTTTTAACATGCTTAGCTCGTCACTTTTAGTTTAGTGCTTATATAGGGTCGTAAGGTAAGCGATCTAAACAATCGCTTATGCTTTCGAACCCGACCCGTTTGGTCGATCATTAGGATCCGACCAAGCACATTAGGTGACCATAGCATATAGGGCATAACATTCCGAGATTATACCTTATGGTCACGGCGTTTAGTTAGTTGTATGATAGGTAGCTTATATGCCTTAGGTAAATGACCAAAATGCCCTTTTTACGCCAAAATTCATATTAAGCATATGTAACATAACTTTTGATATCTAAACTGATTTGGCAACAATATTAGACATGTTAAGGCATATAATACTTGTCATAGGACTAGTTAAGCGGTTCAAACGCGTTTCACGCAAACGACGCGTTAAAGTAGCATAAGCTACCTAAACGGGTCGTGATGGGTCGTAAGCACTTAGGTTAGGTTTCATTCAGTATGTAGGCTTTGTTAAACCATATTACATGAGTTCTCATACTCATTTGGTTTACAAGACCTCATTCTATCCGATCTTCCGATTTAGGTCCGGTATATTAACTTAGTTACCTATATTAGGTGTCGTTTGATATCCGTGATCTCTATCATTGTTTGGTTGTTACTCAAGGACTACTAAGCAATCTCAAGTGAGTACATAGACCCCTCTTTTACTGTTTTCCAAACTGTTTTGGGGTGAAACACATGTGCCTACTTGTTACTTTCATGCTTTCCATGTTTTCACATCATATACTTGCTATGTTTATTAGTACATTTATAGTACATGATTTCATTGTGTTCATGCGATGTATGCCCATTGTGTGCGTACTTAGTACATTATTTTACATTACATTTTATGCTATGTATGCCCATTGTGTGCGTACTTAGTACATTATTTTACATTACACTTTATGCTATGTATGCCCATTGTGTGCGTACTTAGTACATTATTTTACATTACACTTTATGCTATGTATACCCATTGGGTGCGTACTTAGTACATTATTTTACATTACACTTTATGCTATGTATGCCCATTGTGTGCGTACTTAGTACATTATTTTACATTACACTTTATGCTATGTATGCCCATTGTGTGCGTACTTTGTACATTATTTTACATTACACTTTATGCTATGTATGCCCATTATGTGCGTACTTAGTACATTATTTTACATTACATTTTATGCTATGTATGCCCATTGTGTGCGTACTTAGTACATTATTTTACATTACATTTTATGCTACGTATGCCCATTGTGTGCGTACTTAGTACATTATTTTACATTACATTCTATGCTATGTATGCCCATTGTGTGCATACTTAGTACATTTATTATTCATCACATGCTTACATTTTGATATGATATTTGGTTTGTTTTGATGGATCAATATACATTCATTAACACCGATCACGCCGTTCGTTAGTAGGTAGTGGTACCATAGGAATTAACAACTCCCGTTCCGGACATCCTGGGTAGGTTTGGATGAAAGGAATGACCGAATTCGATATACATAACTTAGATAAACCTTTAATTTGTTTAAGGGTTTATCGCCACAGTCTCAAGGCTTGGATGTATGCATTCTCACAATACCGCATAGATGTTTATATCAGTATAGCATGCATTTGTTCCACAAAACATAGTTTTGATTTAAACCATGTTTTACTTCAATACTTTGTTTTTGTGCATATGGTTTAGTTGATATATTTCACTAGCCATACATATCATTTTGGGTTACACATTACATGATTTACATTTGACACATAAACATTATTGACATTGGTTACACATTACATGATTTACATTTGACACATCAACATTATTGACATTGGTTATACACTACATGACTTACATCTTGACATAAACATTTTGACATATTATTCAATACAATTGGCAATTGGTTTAAACATAAACATCTTACGTTGTTGGTTTGGTTTGAGTAAGTGATTTAAGTAACGAGGCGCGTGTAATATGATACAAGCATGGTGGATACGCCGCTGGTACTTCCTGTATATAAGTGATTGTATGGTATTACATATCGTAGCGTTATTTGAATCATTTCAATTTGGACATATAACATTTTATACAGATAACATACTTTTCACAAGACATTAATTTACAAACAACTTATTTTATACAAACTCATTTTACATGGTTATTCATTTAACCATACATTATTCTCTTATTTATACATATCATCTGATCTTATCGTTTTTCAAATGATTTACAAGACAAAGCAAATTACAGGGTTCATGACTAAACATTTTCTCACACATAAGTCATGAATTCTGTTTTCACAAAACCTATGTATCTCATTGGCATTTTTATGCTGACGTACCTATTTTCACAATTGTTTCAGGATATGATGCATATGATTTATCAAGATACACTTAGGCGGACTTGGGCCTTAGTGACAATAAAAGATGCAAGACTAGTTATTTATGTTATATTTCTTTGATTGTCAAGACATTGTAACTCTTTTAATCAATAAAACAATATTTCAATTTCCATGTGTTATGAAACAATGATTCTGTTACAACACTCCCCGACGTTTCCGCCACGTTTTGTTGTTTTACGTGGTCGGGGTGTGACAGAAAAGTTGGTATCAGAGCTCATGGTTAAAGGGAATTAGGTTAATAGTAATACTTTGACCTAGTCTATAACCTTCCTAGGACCCTAACGCGAGTTTACTTGCGTTTAGTCATAAAACAATACTGTCACCTATCCTTAGGCGACAACCACAACAAGAACACAAATTTCAAAACCGCTTTTAAAACTAATCACCTGTTCTAGGATGATTGATTACTAGGTTTTGAACCCTCTATTATAAGGTTTTGAACCCTCTGTTATAAGGTTTTGAACCCTCTAAGTTTTCAAATCTCGTCAAAGTTTGGGTCGTATAATGTGAACACGTGCAAACTGGAAGAGTGAATGCATGTACCCTGAGTTTTCTGTCGAAGGCTAGAGTGTTCGTACAAATCCGCAGTATCGGACCAGTCACTCTTACCTGGGAACTCTTGGGGTGAGTGTTCACTTATAGGCGAGCATGTCTTCAGTGATACATTAATATGATCCGTTTACTTTGATTTGTCAACGTCTCATCTGCTTGCCTTAGGTAACAAACAAATGATCGCAAATTCTTATGCATTGTCATTCTGTTTTGATTATCCGATAACCTTTCACCTGTTTCTCCCTATGTCTTTCATTTTCTTCTAAGAATGTCTCTTCCTCTCAGCAACGGTCAAATGTCCGAGCGAACAGCCAAATTTGCCCAGCGATTAGGCGAAGTGATTCTGAAGACTGTGGATTTAGGCATTGCCATGTATCGTCTCCAGGATGAAGCCACTCAGGAGTCACCAAAGGAGACAGAGGCCAAGCCTTCACTAAAATCAAGGAAGCGTAAGGCTTCCAGGAAACCCGCAGCAGTTACACCTAATCAAGCGGGACCTAGCCAAGTGACAGCACCACCAGCCAAGAAACCAATCAAGGAATCAAAGACCATGGATGAACAGACTGGATCCCCTAAGAAGTCAAAGAAGCGAAAGGCTTCTCAGAACTTCGCTGTGGTCGCTCACAATGGTCAAGCTGTCACACCCCGACCACGTATAACATACAAAACGTGGCGGAAAACGTCGGGGAGTGTTGTAACAGAATTAATTGTTTCATAACCATGGCATTCAAAGTTGTATTTTATTAATAAACATAAGAGTTACATTGTCTTAAACAGGAATCAAAGAGTTTAGAACATAATTAAACTAAGTCTATCTTCATTTTATGTCTCTAAGGCACATGTCCGCCCTAGTGTCAAGATCATCATCCTATGCAAAAGCTCCTGAAAACACATGTGAAAATAGGTACGTCAGCATAAAAATGCCTGTGAGATACATAGGTTTTGTGAAAATAGGATTCATGACTTAAGTTTAAGAAAAAGTTGTTTAGCAAAAGTCAGTCATGAACCTTGTAAATTGTTTTGTTTTGTAAATTGTTTAAAAAGCTATAAGATCGAATGATATGTATAAATAAAAGAATAATGTGTGGTTAAATGTATAACCAAGTAAAATGAGTTGTATAAAATAAGTTGTTTGTAAAGCAATGTCTTGTGAAAGATATGTTATTTATATAAAATGTTATATGTCTCAAATTGAAATGATTCAAATAACGCTACGATATGTAATACCATACAAACACTTATATATAGGAAGTACCAGCGGCGTATCCACCATGCTTGTATCATATTACACACGCCTCGTTACTTAAATCACTTACTCAAACCAAATCACCAAAGTATAAAGTCCATGTTTAAACCAATTGTCGAAAAGTCCTTGTATAAACCATGTCAAATGTTTATAGTCCAAAAGTAGTCAAGTAATGTGTAACAAATGTTATGTATTATAATTAAAGTATTGTCACATAATCCAATTGTAGAAATGTACAAAACAAAGTATTTTGAATATATCAAAAAGTTATGTTTTGCAAAGTAATGCATGTTACATTGATACAAACATTTATGTGGTAAGTTAACGCATACATTCAAGCCTTGAGACAGTCGGATAACCCTTTTAGTCAAGGTTATCAAAAGAAATGTTTTCGGATTCAGTCATTCCTTACATCCAAACAAACCCGGGATGTCAGGAATGGGATTTGTCAAGTCCTATGGTACCAGTACTTACTACCAAGCGGCGTAGCTAATGTTAATGAACGTATAATAGTCTCGTTTGTGCAAACCAAATGTTATAGCAGTTGTATACATGTCATATGAAAACAATGTACTAAGTATGCTAAGTTAACATACAAAGCAGAAAAGTCATGTAAATCAATGTGCTAGCATGCTATCAGTTAACATACATAGCAGAAATGTAAAGTAAACAATGTACTAAGTAATGCACACAATGGGCATACATAGCATGAAATGTAATGAAATCATGCACTATAATGTACTAACAAACATAGCAGGTATATGATGTGAAAACAGGAAAGCATGAAAGTAACAAGTAGGCACATGTGTTTCACCCCAAAACAGTTTGAAAACAGTAAAAGAGGGGTCTATGTACTCACTTGAGATTGCTCAGAAGTCCTAAGATAACCACCAAGCAATGCAAGAGATCACGGAATCAAACGGCACCTAATATAGGTAACTATGTTAATAAACCGGACCTATATCGGAGGATCGGATAGAATGAGGGCTCGTAAACCAAATGAGTATGGGAACTCATGTAGTATGGTTTAACAAAGCCTACATACTAAATGAAACCTAGCCTAAGTGCTTACAACCCATTACGACCCGTTTAGGTAGTTTATGCTACTTTAACGCGTCGTTCGCGTAAAACGCGTTCGGATCGCCCAACTAGTCCTATGATAAGTAAAATATGCCTTAACATGTCTAATATTGTTGTCAAATCAGTTTAGATGTCAAAAGTTATGTTACACATGTTTAAAATGAATTTTGGCATCAAAGGGGTATTTTGGTAATTTACCTAAGGCATATAAACTACCTATCATACAACTACTTAAACGAAGCGACCATAAGGTATTACCTCGGAAGGTTATTCCCTATATACTATGGTCACCTAATGTGCTTGGTCGGATCCTAATGATCGACCAAACGGGTCGGGTTCGAAAGTATAAGCGATTGTTTAGATCGCTTACCTTACGACCCTATATAAGCACTAAACTAAAAGTGATGAGCTAAGCATGCTAAAACATGCTTAACTAAGTTTAGAAAACAGGTTTGGTATCAAAACAAACAGATTTGATACCCATAAGTAGTTTGGTTACAAAATACGCAAGAATACGTATTCTGACCGAAACTACGGCTCGTCACTGAGCCTAGGTAACGTGGTAATCAGTAGGTATAGTCACTAGGGACTATAACCATCGTGATCACGCTCACGTTATGAAGTTCAAACGAACTTCGCATTGACCATAAACTGGTCAATGCAGAAAGTCAAACAAAGTTTGACTTTCGGACTCGAAAAGCAATAAAAGAACGAAGGAACACTTACAAAGGGTCCCCGAATGCTAATCTTGATTCAAGTAGCTCAGGTATGAAACAAAGGTTTCAACTTAGAGCTTCTTAAATCAGATTCTTGTGAGGAATGAGTGAAAATGTGATGGGTATTTATAGATTTCGGTTCACCGTTAGGATCGTTTCTTGGAGAAGAGGGAATGATCTCGCCCGTACACTTGTCGGAATGTTGTGGTAACTGATTTTGCCCACCACAAGAGATTAACATGTGGCACTTGGCCTTTGGAGGGTGTTTAAGGGTTGTTAACAGCTGGAAAATGACCTTTGCTGATTCTGAAAGGGCCTCGCGTGACGCTAAGGACCCTCGCGTCATGCCTAGCCCTTCTTTTGGCAGAAATGGCAGATTAGGTCCCTGCACATTGTTTCGTTGCGTAACGTCACTTCTAACACCCGTCAATCCCAATTTCAAGCTCCACAATGATGTTAAGACATAGGGAACATGAAATATGCTTGAAAATATCTCGGATGTCAGTTCGTTTGGCCGTACGATCGCGATGTTCGCTTAATTACGACGGAATGCGCATAAGCGCGAAAAACGATCCAAATGATGCGACGAATGGATTTTTATTATGCCAAACACTAAAATAAAATATTTTAGGGCTTACATAAATTTTTGGATGTCCAGATGTATTCAGAACGTAAGTTATGCGCGAAAATGCAAACTTGTGCACTTTTTGACACTTTTAGTCCCTGAATGACCCAAAAGTTTATTTTAGCACACCGAACCCCTCAAAGCCTATTTCTAAGCTATATAAAGGATATTTAAGGTGTGTTTAACTTATGGTCATGTTCCGGAATGTTCGTTACTGTTCAAATTGGCATACTTTTGTAGTTTGTCAAATTTAGTCCCTGTAGGCGATTTAACTTGTTTTTGCCATACCAAAGCCTTCAAAACTTATTTCTAAGTTATGTAAGGGTTATTTAAGGTATGTTAAGTATATGTTGATGTTCCGGAGTATTTGTCGCGTTAAACTAAGTATGTTTACGCACCAGTTTGCGTATAACTCTCTAGAAAGTGGTATAGAGTTTGAAATTGGACAAAAGTCAAAACATGAAAAATGTAAAACACAACCAAACAAACATTGGGATCAAATAACATTGTTTTATTGATAATAGAACTTTTCACAATGATTACAAGCACAGATGTTACAGTCTCCCCTACTTGTGGAAATTTCGTCCCGAAATTTATTTAGAGGAAACTCGTGGAAAAAGATGCGGATATTTCGCCTTCATTTGATCTTCGCGTTCCCAAGTAAACTCGGGTCCACGTTTAGCTTCCCAGCGAACTTTGACCAAAGGAATGCGCTTGCGTTTAAGCCACTTGACTTCACGTTCCATGATTTCCAGTGGCTTCTCAACAAATTTCAGTGTTTTGTCAACACGAATTTCGTCAAGCGGTATGTGGAGGTTCTCATCAGCTAAACACCTCTTGAGATTGGACACGTGAAAGGTTGGATGAACATTTCCAAGTTCAGGAGGTAACTCAAGTCTGTAGGCTACCTTACCGATTCTTTCGACGATCTTGAATGGTCCAACGTATCTAGGTGCATGTTTTCCTTTCTTTCCAAATCTGATCACACCTTTCCAAGGTGAGACCTTAAGTAATACTCGATCACCGACTTGAAATTCCAAGGGTTTGCGTTTTGGGTCCGCGTAACTCTTTTGACGGCTTCTAGCTGTCTGAAGGTTATCACGAACTTTCTTAATCTTGTCAGTTATCTCTAAAATGAGAGCAGGTCCAGTAAGCTGAGCCTCGCCGATCTCATTCCAGCAGACTGGTGAACGACATTTTCGACCATAGAGAGCCTCGAAAGGAGCCATTTTGATGCTGGTGTGATAACTGTTGTTGTAGGAGAATTCAATTAACGGAAGATGTGAATCCCAACTACCACCAAAGTCGATCACACAAGCTCTAAGCATATCCTCCAGAGTCTGGATTATTCTTTCAGATTGACCATCCGTTTGCGGATGATAAGCTGTGCTCAGGTTAAGTTGGGTCCCCATAGCAGATTGCATGGTTCTCCAAAAATGAGAAGTGAAACGAGCATCTCTGTCAGAAATGATGTTCAAAGGAACACCATGTCGAGCTACAATTTCATCCATATAGAGTTTAGCAAGTTTGTCAGCAGAAAAATCCTCACGGATTGGCAAGAAATGTGCTGACTTAGTAAGAGGATCAACGACTACCCAGATGGCATCATGACCTGTCTTTGTGCGCGGAAGTTTGGTAATGAGATCCATAGTAATGTTTTCCCATTTCCAAACTGGGATCTCTGGTTGCACCAATAAACCAGAAGGACGCTGATGTTCAGCCTTAACCTTAAGACAAGTAAGGCATTTTGATACATATAAGGCAATGTCTTTCTTCATACCAGGCCACCAATACAGAATACGAAGATCCTTATACATCTTATCTGAGCCAGGATGAACTGAATAACGAGACTTATGGGCTTCATCCATAAGAAAGGTACGAAGATTATCTTGGCTTGGGACCCACAAATGGTCCATGAAGTAATACGATCCATTGTCCTTTAGTTCCAGATCAGGTGTTATGTGATAGGGAAATTCCTTATCCATCAATCCTTGTGAAACACAAGATTGTTGAGCCTGAGAAATGCGGGCTTGGATATCGGATCGAGCTTGAATAACAGATTGAACACGAACACAATGAAGCTTAGTACGTTCCTTACGACTCAATGCATCGGCTACGACATTCGCCTTACCAGGATGGTAGCGAATTTCGCAGTCATAGTCGTTTAGGAGCTCTACCCAACGTCGTTGCCTAATGTTGAGTTCTTTCTGATTGAAGATATGTTGAAGACTTTTGTGGTCCGTGAAAACCACACATTTTGTACCGTATAAATAGTGTCTCCAGATCGTAAGAGCGAAGACAACTGCACCCAACTCAAGATCATGAGTGGTGTAGTTTTTCTCATGTATCTTCAACTGCCTTGATGCATATGCTATGACTTTGTTCCTTTGCATCAGAACACAGCCAAGACCCAATTTAGATGCATCGCAATAAACGAAGAAATCATCATTGCCCTCAGGCAAAGTCAGAACAGGTGCGTCGCAAAGTTTTTGTTTCAAAGTTAGAAACGCTTCCTCTTGCTTGAATCCTCAATCAAAGGGCTTGTTCTTCTGAGTTAGAGCAGTTAGAGGAATTGCAATCTTCGAGAAATTTTCAATGAAGCGGCGGTAATAACCTGCAAGACCAAGAAAAGAACGAACTTCAGTAGGAGTAGTAGGCGTATCCCAATCCTTAATCGCACTGATCTTGGAGGGATCTACATGAATACCTTGTTCGTTGACAATATGTCCTAAAAATTGAACTTCTTTAAGCCAAAATTCGCACTTGGAGAATTTGGCGAAAAGTTTCTCTTTCTTTAGGAGTTCCAAAGTAAGACGAAGATGTTGCTCATGATCAGCTCACGTCTTAGAGTAAATCAAGATGTCGTCAATAAAAACAATGACGAACTGATCCAAATAAGGCTTGCAGACCCTATTCATTAAGTCCATAAAAACAGCAGGAGCATTAGTCAAACCGAATGGCATGACTGTGAACTCATAATGCCCATAACGAGTGCGGAACGCTGTCTTGGGAATATCTTCTTCATGAACACGAAGTTGGTGATATCCGGATCGCAGATCAATCTTTGAAAAATAAGAAGCGCCCTGTAACTGATCAAAGAGATCGTCTATGCGCGGTAGGGGATATCGATTCTTGATGGTAAGCTTGTTAAGCTCACGATAATCGATACACATCCTAAAGGAACCATCCTTCTTCTTGACAAAAAGAACGGGAGCACCCCAAGGTGAAAAGCTAGGACGTATAAAACCTTTGTCAGAGAGCTCCTGAAGCTTCTTAGACAACTCTTGCATCTCAAATGGAGCAAGACAATATGGAGCTCTGGCAATGGGATTTGCACCAGGTACGAGATCAATACGGAACTCGACTTGGCGTGCTGGGGGTAGACCAGGTAAATCTTCAGGGAATACTTCAGAATAATCCCGAACAACAGGAATATCTTGAATAGACTTACCTTTGCCTTTATCTGCTGTGACATGTGCCAAAAAGGCCACATAGTTCTTTCGCAGATACGTCCGAGCTTTAAAACAAGACATGAGTTTGGGACCACCAGCAGGTTTCTCACCACGAACCTGTAGGATCTCGCCTGTCGAAAGCGGCACATGAACAATCTTCTCAAAACAAACTACCTCTGCGCGATGCTTGGATAGCCAATCCATACCTACTATAACGTCGAAGCTTCCAAGTTGCATAGGCGTGAGGTCAATAGGAAAAAGATGGTCGTTAAGGTTCAACTGGCAGTTGCGAAGAACAGAATCAAGAACAATGGGTTCACCACTAGCAACTTCTACTGTCAAAGGTTTACCTAGTTTCGTTCTAGACACGCGAAGCATTGGCTCAAAAGACAATGACACAAAACTCTTGTCGGCACCCGAATCAAAAAGAACAGATGCAGGCTGATTATTAATAAAGAACGTACCGTTAACCACTTCATTGTCTGCTTGTGCCTCTTGAGCATTCATGTTGAAGACTCGACCTCGAGCCGGAGCCTGATTCTGATTCTGATTCTGGTTGGCTAGCCTTGGGCACCGGTTCCTGTAGTGGGTCAGATCCCCACAATTGTAGCACGAACCAGGAGGAAAATGAGGTCGTGCAGCTTGACCTTGTTGCTGAGCAAGAGGCTGAGCAACTTGTTGGGCTTGGTTCTGAACTGCCTGGTTCTGGTTAACAGGAATGCGACAAGTAGCGGCAAGATGACCAATTCTCCTACAGTTAGTGCAATGACGACATTGGAGATGTGGTAGGTGATGGCCGTTACACCTGTTGCACAAAGGCGCAGTGCCAAGATATGGCTTCTTGGCTAGTGGTTGCGCAGGCTGATTTGGTGCAGCTTGGGCCTGTGCAGTAACGGCATAGTTTTGGGAAGCCTTTCGCTTCCTAGAACCCTTTGAGGAACCAGAATTCTTTCCATTCTTGTTTTGACCTTTCTTGCTATCCCCCTTGTCAGACGCCTGCTTCTTACCCTTGTCACCCTTTTTATGCAGCTTTCCCTTTCGAACCTGTGACTCAGTCAATGTCGCTGCTAACTCGATCGCCTGACGAAGTGTGGCAGGGTTACTACCAGTAATGATGTCTTGCACTGAGTCAGGTAGGCCGTCGATGTACCTTTCGATAACCTTGTCGAGTGGGGTAACCATTGTTGGGCAAAGCAGACTCAACTCCTCAAACCTGTCAGTATACACCCTGTACTCGCCACTGTCTTGTTTCAAGTCATCAAACTCTTTCTCCAATGCTCGCTGTTCATGACGAGGACAGAACTTCCTCATCATAAGGGCCCTAAGTTCAGCCCAAGTTTGTACTAGAGCAACTTCTGCACCACGGTCTCTCATAACCCCGTTCCACCATGTGAGAGCCCTCTTCTGAAACACACTCGAAGAAAACTCGACCTTGCGATTGTCAGGACACTGCACGTGGCGGAAAGTATTCTCAATGCTCTCGAACCATTGAAGAAGCCCAGTCGCTCCCTCAGAACCACTAAACTTGAGTGGTTTAGCCGAGTTAAAATCCTTGTATTTGCATGGAGCATTGTTGTTGTTGTTGGCTTGGTTCCATTGAGCAAAGAGGTTTGGGAATTGAGCAGCCATCTGCTGCGCAATGATTTCTGCCAGTTCGGCAGTTGCTATCTGGTTTTCGCGTCGAGGAGGCATTCTAAAAGAGGAAAACATGAAAGGAAACGAGTGAGATGATTGGATGAAGAGAATGAGATGAAACAAAATCAACAAAAGCAAAGATGGTGGTCATTTGTTCGCATCACAAAGCAAACAAACGACACACAGTGACTAATCAAAGTAACTGGGTCAAAAATAATGTATCGCGAAGACATGCTCGCCTATAAGTGAACACTCACCCCAAGAGTTCCCAGGTAAGAGTGACTGGTCCGATTATGTGGATTTGTACGAACACTCTAGCCTTAGACAGAAAACCCAAGGTACAGGCATTCACTCTTCCAGTTTGCACGTGTTCACATTATTTAAAACCCAAAACCTTGACGAGATTTTGAAAACTCAAAGGGGTTCAAAACCTTATAACAGAGGGTTCAAAACCTTACAATAGAGGGTTCAAAACCTTGTAATAAATTATTCAAAAACAGAAGATTGTTTTTCAAAAATCGTTTCGGAAAATTTGGTTTTTGTACCGATAATCACCTAAGGATAGGTGATGTGCATGTTTTAAAATCTAAACACAAGATAACTTGTGTTAGGGTCCTAGAAAGGTTATAGTCTAGGTCAAAGCATTACTAATAACCTAATTCCCTATAACCATTGGCTCTGATACCAACTCTTCTGTCACACCCCGACCACGTATAACATACAAAACGTGGCGGAAAACGTCGGGGAGTGTTGTAACAGAATTAATTGTTTCATAACCATGGCATTCAAAGTTGTATTTTATTTATAAACATAAGAGTTACATTGTCTTAAACATGAATCAAAGAGTTTAGAACATAATTAAACTAAGTCTATCTTCATTTTATGTCTCTAAGGCACAGGTCCGCCCTAGTGTCACGATCATCATCCTATGCAAAAGCTCCTGAAAACACATGTGAAAATAGGTACGTCAACATAAAAATGCCTGTGAGATACATAGGTTTTGTGAAAATAGGATTCATGACTTAAGTTTAAGAAAAAGTTGTTTAGCAAAAGTCAGTCATGGACCTTGTAAATTGTTTTGTTTTGTAAATTGTTTAAAAAGCGATAAGATCGAATGATATGTATAAATAAAAGAATAATGTGTGGTTAAATGTATAACCAAGTAAAATGAGTTGTATAAAATAAGTTGTTTGTAAAGCAATGTTTTGTGAAAGATATGTTATTTATATAAAATGTTATATGTCTCAAATTGAAATGATTCAAATAACGCTACAATATGTAATACCATACAAACACTTATATATAGGAAGTACCAGCGGCGTATCCACCATGCTTGTATCATATTACACACGCCTCGTTACTTAAATCACTTACTCAAACCAAATCACCAAAGTATAAAGTCCATGTTTAAACCAATTGTCGAAAAGTTCTTGTATAAACCATGTCAAATGTTTATAGTCCAAAAGTAGTCAAGTAATGTGTAACAAATGTTATGTATTGTAAGTAAAGTATTGTCACATAATCCAATTGTAGAAATGTACAAAACAAAGTATTTTGAATATATCAAAAAGTTATGTTTTGCAAAGTAATGCATGTTACATTGATACAAACATTTATGTGGTAAGTTAACGCATACATTCAAGCCTTGAGACAGTCGGATAACCCTTTTAGTCAAGGTTATCAAAAGAAATGTTTTCGGATTCAGTCATTCCTTACATCCAAACAAACCCGGGATGTCAGGAATGGGATTTGTCAAGTCCTATGGTACCAGTACTTACTACCGAGCGGCGTAGCTAATGTTAATGAACGTATAATAGTCTCGTTTGTGCAAACCAAATGTTATAGCAGTTGTATACATGTCATATGAAAACAATGTACTAAGTATGCTAAGTTAACATACAAAGCAGAAAAGTCATGTAAATCAATGTGCTAGCATGCTATCAGTTAACATACATAGCAGAAATGTAAAGTAAACAATGTACTAAGTAATGCACACAATGGGCATACATAGCATGAAATGTAATGAAATCATGCACTATAATGTACTAATAAACATAGCAGGTATATGATGTGAAACAGGAAAGCATGAAAGTAACAAGTAGGCACATGTGTTTCACCCCAAAACAGTTTGAAAACAGTAAAAGAGGGGTCTATGTACTCACTTGAGATTGCTCAGAAGTCCTAAGATAACCACCAAGCAATGCTAGAGATCACGGAATCAAACGGCACCTAATATAGGTAACTATGTTAATAAACCGGACCTATATCGGAGGATCGGATAGAATGAGGGCTCGTAAACCAAATGAGTATGGGAACTCATGTAGTATGGTTTAACAAAGCCTACATACTAAATGAAACCTAGCCTAAGTGCTTACGACCCATTACGACCTGTTTAGGTAGTTTATGCTACTTTAACGCGTCGTTCGCGTAAAACGCGTTCGGATCGCCCAACTAGTCCTATGATAAGTAAAATATGCCTAAACATGTCTAATATTGTTGTCAAATCAGTTTAGATGTCAATAGTTATGTTACACATGTTTAAAATGAATTTTGGCATCAAAGGGGTATTTTGGTAATTTACCTAAGGCATATAAACTACCTATCATACAACTACTTAAACGAAGCGACCATAAGGTATAACCTCGGAAGGTTATTCCCTATATACTATGGTCACCTAATGTGCTTGGTCGGATCCTAATGATCGACCAAACGGGTCGGGTTCGAAAGTATAAGCGATTGTTTAGATCGCTTACCTTACGACCCTATATAAGCACTAAACTAAAAGTGACGAGCTAAGCATGCTAAAACATGCTTAACTAAGTTTAGAAAATAGGTTTGGTATCAAAACAAACGGTTTTGATACCCATAAGTAGTTTGGTTACAAAATACGCAAGAATACGTATTCTGACCGAAACTACGACTCGTCACTGAGCCTAGATAACGTGGTAATCAGTAGGTATAGTCACTAGGGACTATAACCATCGTGATCACGCTCACGTTATGAAGTTCAAACGAACTTCGCATTGACCATAAATTGGTCAATGCAGAAAGTCAAACAAAGTTTGACTTTCGGACTCGAAAAGCAATAAAAGAACGAAGGAACACTTACAAAGGGTCCCCGAATGCTAATCTTGATTCAAGTAGCTCAGGTATGAAACAAAGGTTTCAACTTAGAGCTTCTCAAATCAGATTCTTGTGAGGAATGAGTGAAAATGTGATGGGTATTTATAGATTTCGGTTCACCGTTAGGATCGTTTCTTGGAGAAGAGGGAATGATCTCGCCCGTACACTTGTCGGAATGTTGTGGTAACTGATTTTGCCCACCACAAGAGATTAACATGTGGCACTTGGCCTTTGGAGGGTGTTTAAGGGCTGTTAACAGCTGGAAAATGACCTTTGCTGATTCTGAAAGGGCCTCGCGTGACGCTAAGGACCCTCGCGTCACGCCTAGCCCTTCTTTTGGCAGAAATGGCAGATTAGGTCCCTGCACATTGTTTCGTTGCGTAACGTCACTTCTAACACCCGTCAATCCCAATTTCAAGCTCCACAATGATGTTAAGACATAGGGAACATGAAATATGCTTGAAAATATCTCGGATGTCAGTTCGTTTGGCCGTACGATCGCGATGTTCGCTTAATTACGACGGAATGCGCATAAGCGCGAAAAACGATCCAAATGACGCGACGAATGGATTTTTCTTATGCCAAACACTAAAATAAAATATTTTAGGGCTTACATAAATTTTTGGATGTCCAGATGTATTCAGAACGTAAGTTATGCGCGAAAATGCAAACTCGTGCACTTTTTGACACTTTTAGTCCCTGAATGACCCAAAAGTTTATTTTAGCACACCGAACCCCTCAAAGCCTATTTCTAAGCTATATAAAGGATATTTAAGGTGTGTTTAACTTATGGTCATGTTCCGGAATGTTCGTTACTGTTCAAATTGGCATACTTTCGCAGTTTGTCAAATTTAGTCCCTGTAGGCGATTTAACTTGTTTTTACCATACCAAAGCCTTCAAAACTTATTTCTAAGTTATGTAAGGGTTATTTAAGGTATGTTAAGTATATGTTGATGTTCCGGAGTATTTGTCGCGTTAAACTAAGTACGTTTACGCACCAGTTTGCGTATAACTCTCCAGAAAGTGGTATAGAGTTTGAAATTGGACAAAAGTCAAAACATGAAAAATGTAAAACACAACCAAACAAACATTGGGTCAAATAACATTGTTTTATTGATAATAGAACTGTTCACAATGATTACAAGCACAGATGTTACACAAGCCTTCCCCAACCAACCAGCTCAACCCCCTGCTAGGAAGCCATACAAGGGAACGGCACCAATATGCGACAAATGTAATGGGCATCACCAAGCTCACTTACCGTGTCGTCTGTGTGTATCATGTGGGCGAGTTGGTCACCTGGCAAGTGCTTGTCGATGTAACCCGAACCTGCTCAAGCTCGCTTTCAGCCGGGATCGTGCTACAACTGTGGCAAGATGGGTCATTTCGTGAATAAATGCCCGAAGCTTGCTAAGGCAAATCCAACCCACGGATGAGCAGTTGGCTGATTAGAAGATGTTGTTGTCTTATGCTTTTGTTTCTTCTATTTCTTGTAATGTGAAACAATTTGTTTTGATTATAAATAAATTGTTGTTCACAATTCTGATATACAAGTGTAGTTACATGAGTAAATGGAAATTCTCTATGATACCTATATTAAGGAACTATGTTCCTTACAAACTACTCTTGTGATTCTCTATTTCAAATGATCACTCATGATTCCCTCGAAAATTTTAAGTACTCGTTTCACTCTAAGAAACAAAGTACAGAAAATAAAGTGACATTATGAGTAATCATGCTTCTGCACATCTGTGCCTTTGAATCTTTGGTTAGATAACTAAGGGTATTTTCAAATCTCATACCCATTACGTTTTGATTTTTCAACATACACAGTACAAGTAATTCAAAAACAATCTTCATGATCTCAAAACACTTCATATAGTTTGAAAACAATTTTTTTTAAATGCATTGTCTATGTTATTTCAAAAACATTGGCTATGTTTTCAAAAACAACCTTCATAATTTCAAAATGTTTCATATAGTCTGAAGACAATATTAACACAGTACATTTTCTTATCAAGTGCATGATTTCGAAAAGCATCATTCATGTTTTCCAAAAACCTTATACATAATTTCAAAATTTATCTCGCATGATTTTAAAACAATTTTTAAATATATACCTACCTAATACACCTACTCTATGATTTCAAAGGTATTATATATAAGGTTTCAAAAACATTGAACACATTTTTAGAACCCCATGCATAGTTTCCAAAAATATTTTCCTCATACATTGACTTAATTTTCAAATTCTGTTTCATATGTCGCCTTGGCATATCTGGCATCTCAACTTCATAAGCATTTTACTTCATGTTTTGATCTAAGCACATCAAGTGCAAGGTTTCAAAACATCTTCAACTTCTAAAATCCATATGGGATCTTTTTATCTTCACATTTAGACCCCTGTGGATGATTATCATTCAAATCAGAGTCCTTAATTGGATTCCTTATGTACCTAAATTCGAACATTTCGGTTCCTTATAATCGAAATAGAATTTTTCTTTTAAAAATCTTTCTATCTTTATAGTTAGATTCTTGATAATGTTTAAAGTACCAAATGAAATCCACGAGATGGATTCCTAGTGTGCTTTAAATACATGTGCTCTGTTAGCAAAACAAATTAGCAAACTAAAGATCAAGATAAACAATCTTTGTGGTTATATGACTATGTGTTTATGCATCTTGTGTTTTCCTTTATGCATTTTGTGTTTTTGTATACTCTGGATATTCATTATCTAAATCCTCGTAGAATCTTTCATATCTTCATATGAGGGATTCGTAGTAGGATATTCAAAAAGGTACTACCATAAATCCTTAATGGGCTTCTATGTAATGGTTAAGACCCTTGGATTATATAGTACCACTCCATAATTCATAAGAGACCCTTTTAGGGGTCTAGTAAAAAAGATTGATTCAAAAATCTGGTTAAGAATGACATGTGATGATATAAGCTGAAAAGACTCCTTGGTTGTCTATTAAAATCATTTATTGATTTAATAAAAGGGACCCTATGGTGGTCTAGTCACACTCATCACAGGTTTGTTCATTTGGTTTCCTCCTACACATTATAAAATAGACTGTGTGAACTATGCAAGAAATTGTCTAATTATGGACGCGTACATAATTATGAAGTTTAGTGCACAGAAACCCAGTAAGATTTCTTATGTGTAAGAACCGATAGTGACAACAATAACAAAATGAGAACGATGTAATGGAGGTACGGTGGACGCACCAATGACACTTCATATACTTGTATATAAGTATCCCTCTTACATTGCAAGCATGATGTTATTAAAGTTACTAGAAGTTCAGAACCCTAACCAATGTTGTTCGATCTTTTCAACTTCATGTTTTAAAATCTCGCAAGTTTCCTCTAAATAAAATTTCGGGACGAAATTTCCTAAAGTAGGGGAGACTGTGACACCTGTGCCTCCATGGCCATCAAACAAATACCGAACCAATGAAATATTGTATTTCATACTTGGGACTTGTATAAATATGTGTATCATTTGCACATATCAATTTTTGTTCAATTCCAAACTATAAATCGCTTTCTGGAGAGTTATACGCATACTGGTGCGTAAACATAATCAGTTTAATGCGACAAATACTCCGGAACATCAACATATACTAAACTTGACAAACTACGAAAGTATGCCAATTTGAACTGTAACGAACATTCCGGAACATGACCATAAGTTAAACATACCATGAATATCCTTTACATAGCTTAGAAATAGGCTTTGAGGGGTTCGGTATGCTAAAATAAACTTTTGGGTCATTCAGGGACTAAAAGCGTCAAAAAGTGCACAAGTTTGCATTTTCGCGCATAACTTACGTTCTGAATACATCCGGACATCCAAAAATTTATGTAAGCACTAAAATATTTTATTTTAGTGTTTGGCATGAGAAAAATCCATTCGTCACGCAATTTGGATCATTTTTCGCGCTTATGCGCATTCCGTCGTAATTAAGCGAACATCGCGATCGTACGGCCAAACGAACCGACATCCGGGATATTTTTTAGCATGTTTCATGTCCAAAATGTTTAGGCATCATTTTTGGGCTTTGAAAATGGCTTAACGAGCTTTAAACATGTCGGAAATGGCCTTAATACACAACGGGGACTGAAATGGAAACATTGGAAAGTGTTTGCTGATCAGGGGGACCTTAGCGTGACACCTAGCCCCCTTGGCGTCACGCGAGGCCCCTTCTGATCAGCAAAAGTCATTTTTCAGCTATTAACAGCCCTTAAACACCCCCAAAGGCCAATGCCACTTGTCAATAACTGGTGGTGGGGGCAAAATGAGCTACCATAACATGCCAACAAGTGTAGGGATGTGATCATTCCCTCTTCTCCAAGAAACGATCCTAACGGTGAACCGAAATCTATAAATACCCAACCCCATTCATTGCAAAACCCACTTGAAATCTGAGATTTCTCTAAGTTGGGGTGTTTCATCACCTCATACCTGAGAATACTTGGATTATCAATCTTGCGGGGACCCTTTGTAAGTGTTCCTTCGTTCTTTTATTGCTTTTCGAGTCCGAAAGTCAAACTTTGTTTAACTTTCTGCATTGACCAGTTTATGGTCAATGCGAAGTTCGTTTGAACTTCATAACGTGAGCGTGATCACGATGGCTATAGTCCCTAGTGACTATACCTACTGATTACCACGTTATCTAGGCTCAGTGACGAGTCGTAGTTTCGGCCAAAATGCGTGTTAATGCGTATTTTGTAACCAAACTACTTATAGGTATCAAAACCGTTTGTTTTGATACCAAACCTGTTTTCTAAACTTAGTAAAGCATGTTTTAACATGCTTAGCTCGTCACTTTTAGTTTAGTGCTTATATAGGGTCGTAAGGTAAGCGATCTAAACAATCGCTTATGCTTTCGAACCCGACCCGTTTGGTCGATCATTAGGATTCGACCAAGCACATTAGGTGACCATAGTATATAGGGCATAACATTCCGAGATTATACCTTATGGTCACGGCGTTTAGTTAGTTGTATGATAGGTAGCTTATATGCCTTAGGTAAATGACCAAAATGCCCTTTTTACGCCAAAATTCATATTAAGCATATGTAACATAACTTTTGATATCTAAACTGATTTGGCAACAATATTAGACATGTTAAGGCATATAATACTTGTCATAGGACTAGTTATGCGGTCCGAACGCGTTTCACGCAAACGACGCGTTAAAGTAGCATAAGCTACCTAAACGGGTCATGATGGGTCGTAAGCACTTAGGTTAGGTTTCATTCAGTATGTAGGCTTTGTTAAACCATATTACATGAGTTCTCATACTCATTTGGTTTACAAGCCCTCATTCTATCCGATCTTCCGATTTAGGTCTGGTATATTAACATAGTTACCTATATTAGGTGTCGTTTGATATCCGTGATCTCTAGCATTGTTTGGTTGTTACTCAAGGACTACTAAGCAATCTCAAGTGAGTACAAAGACCCCTCTTTTACTGTTTTCCAAACTGTTTTGGGGTGAAACACATGTGCCTACTTGTTACTTTCATGCTTTCCATGTTTTCACATCATATACTTGCTATGTTTATTAGTACATTTATAGTACATGATTTCATTGTGTTCATGCTATGTATACCCATTGTGTGCGTACTTAGTACATTATTTTACATTACAGTACATTTTATGCTATGTATGCCCATTGTGTGCGTACTTAGTACATTATTTTACATTACACTTTATGCTATGTATGCCCATTGTGTGCGTACTTAGTACATTATTTTACATTACACTTTATGCTATGTATGCCCATTGTGTGCGTACTTAGTACATTATTTTACATTACACTTTATGCTATGTATGCCCATTGTGTGCGTACTTAGTACATTATTTTACATTACATTTTATGCTATGTATGCCCATTGTGTGCGTACTTAGTACATTATTTTACATTACATTTTATGCTACGTATGCCCATTGTGTGCGTACTTAGTACATTATTTTACATTACATTCTATGCTATGTATGCCCATTGTGTGCATACTTAGTACATTTATTATTCATCACATGCTTACATTTTGATATGATATTTGGTTTGTTTTGATGGATCAATATACATTCATTAACACCGATCACGCCGTTCGTTAGTAGGTAGTGGTACCATAGGAATTGACAACTCCCGTTCCGGACATCCTGGGTAGGTTTGGATGAAAGGAATGACCGAATTCGATATACATAACTTAGATAAACCTTTAATTTGTTTAAGGGTTTATCGCCACAGTCTCAAGGCTTGGATGTATGCATTCTCACAATACCGCATAGATGTTTATATCAGTATAGCATGCATTTCTTCCACAAAACATAGTTTTGATTTAAACCATGTTTTACTTCAATACTTTGTTTTTGTGCATATGGTTTAGTTGATATATTTCACTAGCCATACATATCATTTTGGGTTACACATTACATGATTTACATTTGCCACATAAACATTATTGACATTGGTTACACATTACATGATTTACATTTGACACATAAACATTATTGACATTGGTTATACACTACATGACTTGCATCTTGACATAAACATTTTGACATATTATTCAATACAATTGGCAATTGGTTTAAACATAAACATCTTACGTTGTTGGTTTGGTTTTTGTAAGTGATTTAAGTAACGAGGCGTGTGTAATATGATACAAGCATGGTGGATACGCCGCTGGTACTTCCTATATATAAGTGATTGTATGGTATTACATATCGTAGCGTTATTTGAATCATTTCAATTTGGACATATAACATTTTATACAGATAACATACTTTTCACAAGACATTAATTTACAAACAACTTATTTTATACAAACTCATTTTACATGGTTATTCATTTAACCATACATTATTCTCTTATTTATACATATCATCTGATCTTATCGTTTTTCAAATGATTTACAAGACAAAGCAAATTACAGGGTTCATGACTAAACATTTTCTTAAACATAAGTCATGAATTCTGTTTTCACAAAACCTATGTATCTCACAGGCATTTTTATGCTGACGTACCTATTTTCACATGTGTTTCAGGATATGATGCATAGGATTTATCAAGATACACTTAGGCGGACTTGGGCCTTAGTGACAATAAAAGATGCAAGACTAGTTATTTATGTTATATTTCTTTGATTGTCAAGACATTGTAACTCTTTTAATCAATAAAACAATATTTCAATTTCCATGTGTTATGAAACAATGATTCTGTTACAACACTCCCCGACGTTTCCGCCACGTTTTGTTGTTTTACGTGGTCGGGGTGTGACAGATATTTTTCAATTTTATGCAGAGGGAAAGCTTTAAGTGCAAAAGCATTATACGAGGTCTAGGCCATTGCTGACGCAAAATCAGAAGACCAGGTATAATACCCCAGATATCAAAAAGTATAAAGACCTGATATCTCAGAATCAGGCAATCTCTCAAACGAAATTTCGGAGTACTAAGTCCATATATCCGAGAGATGTTCCCCACGAGATAAGTAATCTATTGATATTTAGGTTTATATCTCGAAATCAATTTACGGAGTGTGTAAAAACCTACTGGAATATTATTAGTGAGACCGTTTATCACATTTTACTTTCCAATTCTTTAGCATGTTGTGATTGTCTTACCGATGTACTATCATTTCCTCTTTTTACACAACAACTCTTTTTAAATTTTCTCATGTTTTTGACTTTTTCAAATCTTCAAATGTTTTTGTATTTTTCAAAATTCTTACTCCCCCTAAAATCCAAAACATTTTAAGAAATTTTGATACCGATGTAGATAGCTTCATCTCGCCATCCAATTTCTGCAATAACATGCTCTGTTTTGCATAAAGCACTCCCTTGATTTACAACATATTGATTTTTAACTAGTTAAAACCATTTTCAACCACTTGTGAGTTTAATCATGTTTGTTCACCCGTGAGGGTTTCAGCGTATTCAATCAACAATTTTTTTTTTCAAAAATTTTTGATTTTAACAAATTAAAAAAAAACAAACATATTTTTTCATTTTTCAATTTTTGACAAAATAAAAACATATATTTTTTTTTTTTTTAAATTTTTATATTTTTAGGATTTTTGATTTATGGTTTATTTATTTACAAAAACAAACACTCCCTGATTTTAACCAGAGGAATCCTCATCCTGTGCTTGGCTGCTGCACTCTCCAAGTTAACTTTTTGTTGTCTTCAGGAGCACCTGCACATTTACACAACTCAATCACTTGAATAATGCAACCCAGGCCTGTTTGACCTTGGGTATTGCGACACAATAAGAACTGTTCAACTTCAGAAAATCTTTTTCATTTTTAACAAACACTTTTTCGTTCTTATTTTCAACCTTCTTGGTTGAATCGATTTTCCATATATCGTCACTCACAGAAGTCTGTTTCTTTACCAACCAAATTTGTCCTTCTGAAACATTTCTTTGATAAAATCTTGAATCAGTTTGAATGTTTCATTTTGATAAATCATTTTTAGGTTTCCAGATTTGTTTTGATTCAAACTTGGACGTTTTTAGCTTCCAAGTTTGTTTTGACTTTGAAATATCAACTTTCTGTTTCCAAATATGTTTTTCCTCAAATTCGGGTGTCTTTGATTTCGACTTCCAAGTTTGATTTGATTCAAACTTGGTTAACTTCTGATTCACAACCTCAACTTTCTTTTTCTCAACATCAACAGGCTTCAGATTTGAACATTTGCGACCAACATGTCCAATTTGATCACACTTAAAGCATGTTTTCTTTGAAACATCTTTGGACTGTTTTTGTTGCTTTTTATGTGCATAGAATTCTGCATTAGTCTGTCGACTAAATTTGAGTTCTTTCTCTTCCTTAGAACTTGTTCTGTGAACAAAGTACGTCTTTTTTTGATAATTTGACTTTTCAGCCATTTTTCTTTGATTTTGGTTCTTTTTATAACCCAACTCAGCCTTCATGTTTTTCTTCTTGTAACTAGGTTTGTTATAAAAAGTTTTCTTGCTCTTACTAGCAAATTTTGCAATTTCAGATTCTTGATTTCTACCAGTTTGAAAAATTTGTCAATCATTTCCGAAATCACATTTTGAATTGGAACTTCAATATCTGAGAATAATTTATCCAATCCAATCATGGTATAAGCCAATCCTATTGAATCATCATTCGCATTTTTCTTAGATTTTGAATTTTAAGATAACTTTCATGAAAACTTTCCTCATTTTCATCCTGTGATTCGGACTTACCATCTTTGGTAGAATCATCTTGCAAAACACTTTCAACGACCTTACCTACCACCCCTGAATCACCAGTATCATCAGATTTGGAATAGGTTATGTCAATATATTTCTGGCAATTGATCAACCATGTTGAAAGCTTTTTCCACCTTCTCGTCATCATAGAATGTAAACTTTTTCTCAAACGGTGGTGGAACCTGATGATATTCTGAACCAATTCCTTTCTTGTTTCTTTCAGAATCTTTATCATCCGGTTTTTTGTTGAAAATACGTTCAAGGACATATGATGAAGCATGATAACTGTGTAATTTGTTATTATCTTGTTCTAATTCAGCCATTTTACGTTTAAGCTCAACAACGTCATCAATATACTGATTAACAACTTGTTGTTTTATTTCATATTCCTTGTTTTTAAGCATCTATGATGTTTCAGAACATTGTGAAAGTCTAGATTGAACAAGTTTCATTTGGCTTTTCACAGCTTCATATGATTCTTTTGTAACTTGATATGCAATTTTTATTGAATCGTATTCTTTTTTTATTTCTTGAACCGCATTTTCTTTTTGTAAACATTCTTCAGTCATTGCTGAACACTTTTGTTTTAAAATCTCATTTTCTTTTTCAAGAACCTTACATTATTGTGTCAGCTTTTCATCTTTTTCTTTCAAACATTTCTTTACATTTATCTTTGAATACTCTTTAAATTCTAGAAAATTCTATACCTCTGGTTTTAAATTTTTCATCCTTTTCAGTACAAGCACTGCATGTTTCCACGCATTTCTTGCACTAATCATCAATTTTATTATTAATTTTATTTGACAATTCATAAGATTCAATTTGAGTTATTACCTCAGCATTTTTTGGCACCTTGGCTTCTTTTGCCATCTGCTTTTGATCTTCTTCAATCACCTTTTGTTTCTCATCAACATCTTCCTCTGCTGGTTTCTTCTGCTTCTCATCATTCTTTTCCTGACTTTTCTCACCAGTTTTTTCTTTGGTCTTCTCCAACTCTTCAACCTTCCGTTCACTTTCATCAATAGTCATCTTCTTCAACTCCTCAACCATCTTCTCAACATTCTTCTCAAGTTTTTCTTCTTCTTTCTTCTTCAAACTTGCCAACATCACCTCTCTGATTCTCTTCTCCATGTTTGGGATGTAACTTTTATCCACAAATTTCTTAGAATAAAGTTCTTGAGAAGTAGGAATGACCTCAAGTAGATCTTTAAACACCACTTTACTTGAATCTACTGCAGGATTTCCTTTATGATCTGTGTAACACTCTCTCTTCTTATCCCATTTACCCATTCTTCTAGCTTCGTCATAAGCTGCTTGCATTTCATCCAACCTGATACAAGCTATGTTTCTTTCTCGCAAAGTTTTCTCTTAAGCAGGTTTCACCTCAGCAACCAACGCAAACTTTTCTTTTGAAAGATATTTGTTCCAATTGAACCCTTCGTCATCTTGAATCGACACCAAAGCTTGTTTCTTTTCTCTCGACGATCCTTCACCAATCTGTTTTTGAATCGGCTTTGACGATTGTTCATTGTTTTGATGGTAGATAGCCTTCCTGTAGTAGTCGTAATGGAATGGATTGATGTGATCATTCACGTCCCGGTTGACACACTCTCTTTTGAAATGACCCTTCTGTTTACATCGGAAGCATGTGACTTTCGACTTGTCAAACCCCAGTTTAGTATTCGAACCTTCCAGACACTACCTGTCGGTAATCTCCATAAAGCGTTGTTCCCTCCTAATACCACTAGCCAAACACCATCTGATGTCGATAAGTTCCATCTCTTCCAGGTCTATCTGGTCATAATCTTCCTTTGTCATTTCAGGGTTTCCGATTCTACCCGTCACCAGACTTTCATATGACTCCAGAATCGATGCTAAGAAACTCATCTGTTGTTTAGCAGCATTGATACTCATGGTTGGAAAATTTTTCAGTTTTAAGGCAATGTTGCATTGAATTTCATCGGGTTCTGTTGTGTTTAATGTCGAAGAAGAATGATAACTAGGATTATAATCTGAAGAACTTTTTGGTGAATCCTTTGACTTTTCAACACTAAAAGTTGTACCAATCATTGATGATTGATTGGTTGAGGGCAAACTTCCTCTATAGTAAAGACTTACATTCTGCTGATAGGTTGAACAACTTGTTTTGTTCTGTTTTTTGCAATTCCTAATCATGTCCCTCTAGCTTTTCAATCAATGTATCCAGAGTGATCTCATTGAACTGTGAATCATTTTTCAGTATCATGACAAATGTCTGCCAGTCACTACACGTGGTAAAGCTTCGATCATTTTGTCAACAATTTCTTCTCTGGTCTTTGTGATTCCAAACCTTTCAAGTTCAATTATAAGATGACAGAACCTTTCGATCATTTGTCTCACATTCTCACCCTTTATACACTCGAACAAATCGAATTCTTTCTTTAGCAATGAAGTTTCGTTCTTTTTAATTTGCTTTCCTCCTTCAGCTTTCACACGTAATGTTTCCCACACAGATTTTAATGAACCATCATGTTGAAGTAATGCAAAGATATCATCCCTAATTGACTATTGAATTAAAGCGATCATTCTTTGTTCATAAGAAAATGTCTTTCTATCTTCACTTTCTAAACTTGCAAGTGGAATTTCTTCATTTTTTTCATTTATCGGTCTTTTGTACCCGAATTCCAAACAAAACCAAATCTCATGGGCATAAGCTTTCGTCCAGTAAAGAAACCTCTCTTTCCACAAGTTATAATCTTCAATAGTATTAAGTTTTGGTGGTTTTGTGTGAGTTTCGTAAAAATTATCATGTTTCAAATTCTCAGTAATAGCTTTTGAAATGTTTTTCGGTGCAATGGTTGTGATTTCAGATGATTTAGAAGTAAACGCGTTGTAAAACTCGTTGTAAAATTCCTCTGCCATGATCTTGATCTTTGTAAATCACCTGCAATCAAACAAACAAACAACTATAATTATTTTTGGAAAACAAAAAACTCGTCAAATATTCGTGAATGTGAAATAATAAATTCATGCGGATGAATAAGAATTTCTGATTTAACTATCTTTGACTCGTAGGATAGAAAATTCGAACGAATGAATAGTGCGAATCAAGTTCGAGCGGATGGACAATTATCAAAACGGGCGAATGTGGGATTAAAGTAGCTACAGATGCACTTTGCTGATTCGGCGGATGAACACTACTTGTATGCAGCGAATGGACTGATTATTCAGATGAACAGTTGATTCGTTGATAGTCAATCTGCTGATTTGATGCTAAGTCCTGGATCCGCTTGAAGTTCAAACAACAGATCAAATCCTGCGAATGTATAACTTTGTTCAGCGAATTAACATGTTTTCAACGAATGACCCTGTTCAACGGATGAACTGATTCCAGCAGATGGATCTGTTAGCGGATGAACCTTTTAACGGATGAACCTTTTAGTGAATGGACCTGTTGATTCATTACTGCACAACAATCAACCAGAATCAGTGGATGAGCAGAAATATCAGCGGATGAAGAATTCTGCAGAAAACGGATGAACGGGTTTATAAATGCAGCGGATGGACAAATCTGAGTTCAAACAACGGATGCACTTGTTTTCTGATCCGTAACAGATGTTCAAACCTCAAAATCAAATGGATCAACACGTATCTCGATCAATGACAATATTCAAACCTGAAATCAACTTGGATCCGCGAATTATAAGCAAAATCTCAGTAAAAAATGTCGAATCGTGCGGATCTAGTAGATCTGTTCGAATATGGCAACACGAAAACAGTCACAAAACTCATAGTTTTTCATCAATTTTATCATGTTTTACTTTGAATTTGATTATGAAACTTTGTAGGATTGTTCAAAAATATTTTTCGCACATTATATAAAAATTTAGCTGATTTTAACCGTTAAATCAGTGTAAATCTGATATTAAAGTTCAAAAAATGAAGAATATGAGTAGAAGAAGAAAGTATGAAGAATTTGATGCAATTCAGCTCCGATTTTGATGAGATTTCTAGAATACTTGTATCTTGAATCCGTGCAATCGATTTGAACAATTATTGTCTACTAATGCTTCTTTAGGTGTAGAGAATGAGCTTGTAAAGAAGGTGATGGAAGATTGATATTCGCTAATTTACACATATTTTAGTCCCCCGTTTTACCCCTATTTTATGCGTTTTTGGCCGTAAAACCGTCATTCGGATACTTAATTATCTACACTTTTGTTTACAGGCCTAAAACAGCATACCAGACAAGATGATACCAAAAACGAGGACTTTCCGGACAAAACGACGAAGCTGCGAACCTTCTGTTAGAAAACTGACCTGGGCGTGCGGAACGGTCGTGCGACCAGATGCACGACCGTGCATCTCCGACAAAACCAACTTGGTCCGGCAATGAACGACCAGTGCGACTAGGCGTGCAAGGCACACAAGGCCAGCCCGGTGACGCACGGTCGTGCCATGATCTGCACCCCGTGCGGATCCGATGATCAGCCATAACCTCGGAACTGAACGATCGGTGTGACCAAGCGTGCAACAAGAACCCGGTGAAGAACGGTCGTGCCATATGAAGAACGGTCGTGCGATATCGAATCTGGTCAAAGATCTGATGACGTATGCAGTATGGTGCACCATACTCCAATAATTGCTTAAAGTGCACGGTCGTGCCACAGGAAGAACGACCGTGCGACATCGAAAAAATATAAAAACAGAACAGAAACATTCTGTTCGAAATTCTGGAATTTTGGAGAGCAATTCAGGCGATTTTCAGGCTCCGGAGGCGTTAGCTTTCACCCGGATTCAAGCCACATTGTCCCGTTTAGCTCGATTACTATCCGGATTCTTAATCTTATGCTTGTTTATGGTTTGGTTTTCTAATCTTTCCATGATTTTGTTAATCTTTCAAGCATTTAGATTAATGTTTATGTATTATTGTAGCCTTTGGGCAAAAACACAACAATTCCTTGCTTGATTATAACCATTAGTGTGTTAATCTTTGTTTGTAATGACATTTGGAAGTATTTTCTATGTTAATCTTTGATGATTAGTTTGCAACCTTGTTATTGATATTGATTTCTTGATTATAAGTAATTGTGTTGGATGATTGGTATTTGGTTAGTTAAGATAGTTGAAAAATGAAGCTTAATTAATCTTGTATTAGTAAACTTTGAACTTGGTTAACTAGTTTAGCTTGGTTTAAATGTGTGCATCATGATACTAGAAATGGTTAGTGATTTAATAAAATGTAATTATTGTTAATCAAGAGAGCTTGCCGTCACGTAAGGACCTTAACGGGTTAGATGGTGTCGTTATAAATTCTTGCCATGATTTGTTAGCTTAGGCCAAAATTGCTATCTTGGTGAATTATTGTGCAAGATTTGTAAAATGAACTCGGTTGTGATTTAATCTAGTTTATGCTTGTCTCGGTGGTTGCATTGTGTTTATCGGTGTCGCTTTCCTTGATTAAGTGCGGTTAGAAAACTCCTAACGGATGACTAACTTATTTTTAAGAGATTTTCATAGACATTTATCAATTGCACGTTAAAGAACAATTTTAGGTGGTTAAAGTGTGTTTATCGTTTTAACTTTCCGAATGATTGTCATGTTAGGATTCCCGAAAGGGATACTAATTGTCTTAAAATGGAAAATTGACCGAATGCTTCTAGTGCCAAAACGGACTTAGTTGACATGCTTTGGTTGTGTATTAAGCAAGGCTATTTATCTATTATTTTACTATGTTTTATAAGTATTTGTTTATGCTTACTTTAGTTTAATTAAAACCAAATCAACTTATGTTTTTACCGGTAGTTTAGTGACAAAGGTCTAGTATTATTTCTCCGCCCATTTCCTTGGATCGATACTTGGTTCTTACCGATACTTTACTACATATATGACGGGGTACAGTTGCCTCTTTCGTGTGTGTTTTGATGTAAAAGTAATAATCACTTTTATAAATTTAAAACCAAATCGTGTGTAATTTCATTGCAATATTATGTATATATACGCACACGTCAAGTTTTTGGCGCCGTTGCCGGGGAAATGGCGAGTTTTAGGAACGACCCGAGTCATTATGTTATCGGTGTATATACTTGTTAATATTTGTGTATAATTTCTTGATTATTTATTTGTTTATTTATTTGTTAATATTTCTTGCTTTTATTTTATTTATTCATTTTTCAAGTCATTTTTTGTACACTTGTAAATTTTTATTCCATTTATTTATTCGATCCGGATTTATTTATTCATTTATTCATTGGGTTTTCGGCACCTTTAAATCAATTTTTATACTAGCCGAATCGATTATTTTTATTATATTGATTTTTATAAAATTTCGGGCCCAATTTCGGATTTTTATAAAATTTTCAGCGCATTTTAAATAATATTCTGTTTCTTTTCAGCAAAAAAAAAACCTTTATTATAATAATATTATATGCATGTGTGTCAATTTCTCGTTTGCAGGTTATTGTCCTCAACCCCCCCGCTCCCGACGCTGTTGAGCCTTCAGACGAACCCGAGCGTGATCTGAGGAGACGTCTTCGTGAGAGATCCCGCGCGGTTGCGCTGCAACTCGCAGCAGCTGCGGACGAGCCGGTGGTACCCGCTGAAGCCGAGGGCTCAGGGGACGTAGGAAACATAATCATGGCGGACGACGAACGACCACTGAACGAGTCAAATCAGCCGGAGGTGAAGCCCGGTTCCTACAGATTCGTGAGCTGGAAGAGCTGAGACAACACGCGTATGAAAGCTCCAGGTAAACTTCATTCACGTTGGACAGGACCATACACAGTAAAGGAAGTATTTCCGTATGGGACTGTTGCAATAGAGAACGCAGATGGCGTTATATTCAAGGTGAATGGTCACCGTTTGAAGTTGTACGTTGCCGAGCCCATCGAGTCGGCGGTGGAGGTTATCGAACTCCACGCCCCGCACACATCACAAGTGTGGGGACATGAGTCTTGCTATCGACTCGCCGACAAAAATTTTGCATGAGTCTTGCTATCGACTCGCCGACAAAAATTTAGCATGGAGTCTTGCTATCGACTCGCCGACAAAAATTTAGCATGAGTCTTGCTATCGACTCGCCGACAAAAATTTAGCATGAGTCTACGCTACTAACTCGCCGACAAAAATGTAGCAGGAGCGTCTTTGGCGCTATAAAGGTAAAATAGTCCACTTTTATGTTTTTGTAGTTTTAGCGTAATTTAGGTTAGTTAGGTAGTTTCCGTTAGTTTGTTTTAGTTTCGTACATGCCGAGCGAAGGTTCTGTGTTGAAATATTGTTTAAACAGTTGGTGTGTCGAAAAAAAGGCGAAAAACGGTCGAAACAGTTGCTGGAAATAGCTTCTGCGGAAAATTCTGTATCTGCAGCTGTTGCACGGTCGTTCCTCGGGTCACACGACCATGCGTTTCCGAGGGCCGGCACGGTGGATCGCACCCCCGGTGCATTTCCGAGCACAGTTGTCTGGGTTTGAGCGATATCGGTGACGCACGACCGTGCGACAGGTCGAACGACCGTGCGACAGGTCGAACGACCGTGCGTCAGGCTGAGGGCATTTTTGTCATTTGGTACTATAAATACCCTCATCTGCAGCCCCCATTCACAATTCGCGAAACCCTAGTCGCTGCAGGCCATTCCAGACCGTTTTTACTTCAAATCGCACGGTTCTTCGCACGATCTCACACCCTACTTCGCACGATATGTTCCTAGTTGTAGATTATCTGTTTCTTTGCTTTCTAGGTTAGATTTCCTCCGATTCTTCAAGGCCTTTTAGGGTTCTCTTCATAAACAAATCGAAACCCTAACCCTTGTTTGAATCTTGCATATCGTGAACATCCGGTGCATTTTCTGACCCCAGTTTGTGTAAAAACTTGTTGATTTATGAAAAAATCGGGTTACTAAGAGCCTGGGTCAGATTCTACAAAAAACGCAGTCGCACGGACGTTCCTTGTATGGAACGGTCGTGCCTCGCCGTTGTTTCACGATGGTTTGTTTGTTGGTCGTGTTGCACGGTGGCGGTTGGTCGCACGCCGTGCAGTTCCGGCATATTTGGGCATTTGGTACTCGTCATCGGTGACGCACGACCGTGCCATATGCCCAGATCAGAATTCACAGCTTCTTCATAATGGGCTGCTCGCCTGTTTTTTATTCAAATTTCTCCTGTTTCCGTTTTTCTAACGTTATTTCCCATACAGATGGACCATCCCTTCCTTCAATTCGACCCCAACGATGAGCGAGAGGCTTTGTGCATCCCGAAACGAGACGCATTCTGGGCAAGGCGGGGGCAGTTCGGAGTCCCCCGATGGTTGGATTGGGAAGTGATGCGGGAACTCAATCAGTATGACAGACTAGACGACATGATGAGTCGCCCGCTTGCAAATCTGGTCGGTTGCAACCGACCCGTTTACCGGGAGCTGACCATTGAGTTCTTCGCATCTTATGCCTATGAAAAGCCGGTTGCACATAGAAAACCCAAATTCCGCCACAAGGAGCGGGTAGCTTTCAGGTTATGTGGACGATGGCATTCGTGGTCGGTTGGTCGTTTGGGAAGAAGGCTCGGGATTTATACTAGGGACGACATGGATGATACCGATGTCTTCAACGATCAGTTCACTTTCCCTTCTGATGCAGCACGGGATGCATTTTGGGCTGAAAATGCCATTGGGGACCCCTACAACCCGAGGATGTCGAAGGCTTCACGACTGCGAGACCCTTTGGTGCGAGTGATGCACCATGTATTTAGCCATACGATATGCGGTCGCATGGACAGTCTTGGTAACTGTCCCACGCCTGATTTGATCTCTCTATATGCGTTGGTTGAGAAAGCACCGATCAACCTAGCCGCACGAATGGCTGAGTACTTCGTCAAGTGCTCGGGGCGGACTCCGAACAGTGAGATACATGGCGGTCAGTATGTGACCGAAATAGCGTACAACGAGCGCTATATGACTGAGGAGGTGCTTCAGGGTCTCCATCTGATAACCGAGGGGGTTCATGTTGATATCAGGTCGCTGAAAGCTATGGGGTTGATCGTAGATCTAGATAGGGGGGACAGGTTGAGGGGGTTGAACAACGAGGTCTGGGACCCGTTGCCTCCAGGTGTTGGGGAAGATGAGGATGAAGAAATGGGGGAGCAGCACGAGCAGCACCAACCACCACATACGCCACCACAATCACCGCAGCACCATGCATTCCACCAGCATCAGGAGTGGCCTGAGTTCTACCAGCAGTTCCAGCAGATGCGAGTGACTCAGGAGCAGCATGGTACCTACATCGACCAGATTAGATCTAGCCAGGACGAGAGTCGGGCCAATCAGGATCAGCTTCGGGCCACACAGGACCAGCTTCGGCAAAGCCAGGACACTCTATACCAGGGGGTGAGTGCGGGATTTTCATATCTTTTCGGGGAGATGCATCACGCATACCCCGACTACTTTCAGCACCCTCCACAGTTCCCACCGTGGAACCCCCCTGGTTATGGCGATTTAGGCCCGTCCTTTACTAGAGACGATGATGGTGATGACGCTTAGGAGCGGTGGAGTGATAGTTGGTGGTTGTTTTTAGTATTTCAGTACTTTGTTTTGGGTGTTTATTTTGACTGTTATTTCAAACACCCCGGTTATGTATGCTTTATTTTTCAGACTCTTTACTTTAGTTTTTATGTTATGTCTTTGTTGGGATTGCTAGTATTTCTATTTCTGTAAATTATGGTTTATTTGTGATTTTTCTGTTTCTGTTTTGTTTTGGTGCACATGCGACATACTTGCAGGTCTTGGCTATCGGATCTTGGACCGGAGCACGTACCAGATACAGCTTCGGAAGTCTCGTGGCATCATCATCATCTTGAGGGGAGTATTATTATCCCTTTCTCTATATTTCGGGTCTCGCATTAGGGACAATGCGAAGTTCAAGTGTGGGGAGGGGGTTAACTTTGTTTGTCCTCATTTGTAAAAAAAAAAAAAATCAGAAAATCAGAAAAATCATTCAAAAATACATGTTTTATGTATATATTTTAGTAAATAAACCGGTTGGTTGTGTTTTAGAAAGCTTCGGACTTGATAAAAACTCGACAAGCAAAATATTTTTGAAAAAGGAAACCGGAAAGCGTGACAAACAAAGAAAGACTTACATGATAGTTTTCACACTTTTACCCATTCCTTCCGTTACGTGAGCATATTTGAGCCTATTGTTATATATTTGTTCATTTCGGATATAGGAGTGAGCCGGATGTTTTGTGTAATTTAGAACTTGTCACTAGTATGCTTGTTAAGACCATGAACTTGTGGATTTGTGTAAAAGTGATAGAGGCACTTAGATTACCCCTTTGTTGTGTACTTGTTCTTTGTGTTGTGCTTCCCGTTCACCTTATATTACCCTTTAGGATTAACCATGTCGAGCCTTCCCGTTTACCTTTGTTTACCCACATTATCGCCCACTTAGCCAAATTTAGCCTTTTTATGTTTTAAACCTTTTTAGTGTTGAAACTCGGTCAAAATAATCGTTTAACTAGCGCCTGTTATTGTTTATGTTTCATTGTATAAATTAGTAAGTGTGTTAAAAAAAATAGAAAATAAAACACCCTAAAATAGGGTGAAGTTGATAAAAATCGAGCAATTTTGAATGCTTAAATGTTAAAATTTCGTTGATAAGCTCGATTGCGCAATACTCGCCTTTTTAAGGCGTTTGTATGTATAGTTGTATTGTTTGTTGCTAGTTAAACGCTACTACCGAGTTTTAACCATTTTCGCCACTTTAAAATGTCCACTTACATACCCTTCGCCCAAGCCTAACGTTACAACCCATAAAGACCTCTTGATTTACACTTGTTTGCATGTTAGTTGGTGGAGACGAGATCTTATGACAAGCTTATGTTATTGCACATTTCATTGACGAGGCATTGAGTGTTTGCACGTACACATTTTATGTATGTTTCATAAATAAAACCGAGTGTGTGTGAACATTGTGAGTTGTGTGTAGATTATCATGTGAGTCAATTAAATGTGATGTCACGGCTTTTTGGTTGTCACTTTATAATTGCATATGCTTGTTGGGTTTGAGTCTTTTGATGTTGTTCTTCGAAAAACCGGCTAACCGTTTATAGTAGTTTTCAATAAAATAGTATGTAAATTATCGTTCTTGTTTGTTTCTATCTTTTATTGCTTTTTAGTTTAGCTTGCTTGAGGACAAGCAAGGTTCAAGTGTGGGGAGATTTGATATTCGCTAATTTACACATATTTTAGTCCCCCGTTTTACCCCTATTTTATGCGTTTTTGGCCGTAAAACCGTCATTCGGATACTTAATTATCTACACTTTTGTTTACAGGCCTAAAACAGCATACCAGACAAGATGATAGCAAAAACGAGGACTTTCCGGACAAAACGACGAAGCTGCGAACCTTCTGTTAGAAAACTGACCTGGGCGTGCGGAACGGTCGTGCGACCAGATGCACGACCGTGCATCTCCGACAAAACCAACTTGGTCCGGCAATGAACGACCAGTGCGACTAGGCGTGCAAGGCACACAAGGCCAGCCCGGTGACGCACGGTCGTGCCATGATCTGCACCCCATGCGGATCCGATGATCAGCCATAACCTCGGAACTGAACGATCGGTGCGACCAAGCGTGCAACAAGAACCCGGCGAAGAACGGTCGTGCCATATGAAGAACGGTCGTGCGATATCAAATCTGGTCAAAGATCTGATGACGTATGCAGTATGGTGCACCATACTCCAATAATTGCTTAAAGTGCACGGTTGTGCCACAGGAAGAACGACCGTGCGACATCGAAAAAATATAAAAACAGAACAGAAACATTCTGTTCGAAACTCTGGAATTTTGGAGAGCAATTCATGCGATTTCAGGCTCCGGAGGCTTCTGCTTTCACCCGGATTCAAGCCACGTTGTCCCGTTTAGCTCGATTACTATCCCGATTCTTAATCTTATGCTTGTTTATGGTTTGGTTTTCTAATCTTTCCTTGATTTTGTTAATCTTTCAAGCATTTAGATTAATGTTTATATATTATTGTAGCCTTTGGGCAAAAACACAACAATCCCTTGCTTGATTATAATCATTAGTATGTTAATCTTTGTTTGTAATGACATTTGGAAGTATTTTCTATGATTATCTTTGATGATTAGTTTGCAACCTTGTTATAGATATTGATTTCTTGATTATAAGTAATTGTGTTGGATGATTGGTGCTTGGTTAGTTAAGATAGTTGAAAAATGAAGCTTAATTAATCTTGTATTAGTAAACTTTGAACTTGGTTAACTAGTTTAGCTTGGTTTAAATGTGTGCATCATGATACTAGAAATGGTTAGTGATTTAATAAAATGTAATTATTGTTAATCAAGAGAGCTTGCCGTCACGTAAGGACCTTAACGGGTTAGATGGTGTCGTTATAAATTCTTGCCATGATTTGTTAGCTTAGTTAGTAGTTTAGGCCAAAATTGCTATCTTGGTGAATTATTGTACAAGATTTGTAAAATGAACTCGGTTGTGATTTAATCTAGTTTATGCTTGTCTCGGTGGTTGCATTGTGTTTATCGGTGTCGCTTTCCTTGATTAAGTGCGGTTAGAAAACTCCTAACGGATGACTAACTTATTTTTAAGAGATTTTCATAGACATTTATCAATTGCACGTTAAAGAACAATTTTAGGTGGTTAAAGTGTGTTTATCGTTTTAACTTTCCGAATGATTGTCATGTTAGGATTCCCGAAAGGGATACTAATTGTCTTAAAATGGAAAATTGACCGAATGCTTCTAGTGCCAAAACCGACTTAGTTGACATACTTTGGTTGTGTATTAAGCAAGGCTATTTATCTATTTTTCTACTATGTTTTATAAGTATTTGTTTACGCTTACTTTAGTTTAATTAAAATCACAACACTTATGTTTTTACCGGTAGTTTCGTGACAAAAGGTCTAGTATTATTTCTCCGCCCATTTCCTTGGATCGATACTTGGTTCTTACCGATACTTTACTACATATATGACGGGGTACACTTGCCTCTTTCGTGTGTGTTTTGATGTTAAAGTATAATCACTTTTATAAATTTAAAACCGATTCGTGTGTAATTTCATTGCAAAATTATGTATATATACGCACACGTCAAAGATCTTCAAGCAGATAAAGACATCAAGTCCAAGCAACTTGAAAAACTATACGTTGTGATTGAAGATAGGCTTGGATTGAATGTTGATGTCGAATATGATCAGATAGGAATTCGAAGAGCTAAGGCTCGGAGGATTGAACGTGAAAGAAGATATGCTAAAGAAGCTGCTGAAGCTTCCAAAGACAAAGGAAAGGGCAAAGCTGCTGAAGATGTTGTAGAATCCTCAAGTGATAAAGAAAAGGGCAAAGCTAATGATAATGTTCTTGATATCTCTCAATTCAACCTCGTTGGTACGCTGGTTAATGTGTCGTATAGTAAAGAAGAAACATCAAGGTTGTAAGTCCCCAAACCAAGATCACAATGATATCGCACAACTCGTAAGGTGGCGGAATCACACAAACAAGTTGCAAGAAATAAAGAGATGAAGAAGAAGGATGATTATATCATTCAAATGATTCAAATATTGCATACAAGGCTTTGTCTATTACAATATTATCTCCATAATCACCAACCATGCACCTATGACAACACTTGCTATTTATAGAAAAGGATTAGGGAGGATGCTCCCTAAACCCTAGGCCCATGACTACCCAAAAAGCCCAAAACCAACAATTAATCAAACACTCCTACTAATCCACTTGATCCACTTATCCATAAACCTAATAGGGTCTAACAATCTCCCCCTAGGTTTATTGGATCAGTGACTGCATCACACCTCAGGACCGCCTTCGCCTTGATCTGGAGCGAACAGATGATGATTTAGAATATTCAAAGCAGCACTTGTCCAGGATTTGGCACATTCTTCATATTTTTCATTTGTTCTGATCTGATGTGCGCTGAAAATCAGGATATCTTCCTTATGAAAGCTCATTAAATCATATGAAATTGGGATCCGGATGGATTGTTCTTCAGTTACTATAACCGCTTCTGCCATCCTTGGATCATAAGCTCAGAACTTAAAGTTCTTCAGAATTCCTTTCTCAAACTTCCTGGTGAGTGGAATGATCTTCTCTTTGTTAGTGGGAGGCCAGATAACTGATTTGATGGTGTGTTTTGTGTGAGGATCACACACTCCGGGGTTTCTTCGTATGGTTGGCTCAACAGTCTTCATAGTGGCAAAATTTGTTCTCACTTCTCTTTCAAGACGTGAGTGGAATGCCCAACCCCTGCCTCTCTTGCTTAGATCTGGATCAAAGTAAGGAGCATGTAGCAGACTTTTCAAATCAATTGGGGTCCATGATTCAAATTGGCTTTCCTTGCCGTAATACTCCCTATGCCCACTCTTTCGAGTAATCAGCCACATTTGTTTGTCTGGCTCATACCTCCAACATGCCACTTCTGACTTGTTTCCAACTTCATCATAATGAGAAGATCCTAATTCTATCAACAATCTGTCTGGCCTTTGCGAGGGATCCTTTAGTTGGAAGTTTTCATCAAGAGGATTCATATCTTGATTTTTCATCACCAGCAACTGTTTCTTTCTTTGCTTCTCTTTTTCTTTCTCTTTCTCTTTCTCCTCTCGCCTCTTCTTGGATTTTCTGCTTAACTTCTTTGGTTTAGCAGCTAAATAAGCTTATAATGCTGCTGCACGCTCAGCTTCAGCTGCTGCATGAGCTGCTGCTCTTTGCTCTGGAGTTTGTTCGGTTCTGCCCACATAGAATTGCTCATCTTATTTATCCACGAATTCATTCCCAAATTTTTTCTCAAGTTTTGCCTTCAGATCATAGACAGTTGACATTAACATCCCTACATCTCCTTGCAGTTGATCTATGGTGAGATCTCTGTTCATGATTTGTGATTGTAGTGATGAGATATGGGCTTCTTTCAGTTCAGCATCTTGTTGGAGAGAGATAATCTGAGCGTTCTTCAGCTCTGCATCCTGTTCTAACACAACCACACGTCTTTTCAATCTTTTAACATATTCATCTTCATCACTGTCGCTTTCACTTTCAAAGATCTGTCGTTTTTCAGTTGTGTAATGGAAAGCTGCTTCATCATGCTCAATTGTTCGAGCACCACTTGAACTCCCTGCCTCAAATTGAACACCACCACTAGAACTGCCTGGCTGTGAGGGGGTGGCTACAAAATCGAAGTTGAAATCATACAAGTCTGTGTCCTCTAGGTTTGTTTTCTTCGTTGCATCAGTTGTTGGTAGATCAGGTTGAGGATCAGCAGTAGGAGTGGACTCAGGGGCAGTCGAAGGCCTAGAAAGTGTGTTGTCTGGTGCAGAGTCAGTTCTTTGTTTCTTTGGAGCTGATTCTTTAGTAATATCAGTTGTTTCTTGAATACCAGCAGTGGAGATGGATGGAGGGTCTCCATCGCCACCCTGTAAACTTCCAATCAAAGCTGCAAGATTATCAGAAGTCATCGGCACAGGCTGTCGAACGGCATCTTCTTCCTTATCAGACATTACTATCTCTATCTCGCTTCCAGAATCTGTTTCTTCACTCGAGTCTGTTTCTGATCCAGAATCAACTAAAAGAACTTCTTCTTCATCAGCCGCCTGTTGTACTTGCTGCATGAGCTGTACATCATGCTCTTCCACTATTTGTGCATTGATTGGAGGCGGAACTGGAGCAACAGGGATGACTGGAGGAGCTGGTGCAGCAGGAGCTCCTTGCACAACATCGGCAAACCTCCCATGCTTCTCAAGTGGAAACCTCGCCTCAAAATTATGATGCTTGGCTCTCTTGTTTCTACATGCATTCTCAAAGCATCCTGGCCCCATTAGATTTAAATTGATGTAGTTCGGCCCCTTGACTAATGTTGGGTATCGTTCGTCGAGAATCATCTGGATGAACCTTGGGTATAGCATGAAAATCTTCTTCTTTCGATCATCCAACATTTTCTTCATGTTATCAAAGATGAAGGCTGAAAAGTTGTAATTCCATTCGTTCACTAACGCCACGATTGCTGATATTTGCATTTTGTTTAGCTGATCCCATCCACCCTTGTTTTCAGCAATACATTGAAGGAAAAAGTGAACTAAGAGCCTCCAATATGGTGGGAATAGTTTCTTCAGGACAGTTGGATAACCACCTTCATAGCTCATCCTTCTTAATGCAGCTTAAACTCTAGCTTGATCATATAATGTAGGATGATGCGGCTGATCTCCCAGTCTTAACACTTCTCGTATTGTTGTCTCAGTCACGACAATCTTCATCTTTTGCACTGTAGCTTCAATCGATCCTGCTCCTTGCGTGTTTATCTTTGCGGTATTCCAAAACGTATTAATGCAGCTATTGCACATGACAGGATTTGCTCTTAAAGCATGCATGAGAGGACAATTGTTCAATCCCCTTATTAGAGATCCAAATAGCTCTATTTGATCTGCTGGAGGGTCGGACAAGTATCCCTCTTGATTATGAAACTCGTTCACTTCCAATTGCCGTTGATTTCCTTCTTTCATTATTGCACCGGCCATTTTCTGCACTAAGATGTCGTCGTTAGATCATTTTAACATTAAATTCAACTTGTACTTAGATTAACGACGAGTCAATAAAATCAACACGTCGAAAATTCGAACACAAGTAGACATGTCATTAAAGCAGTCCAAAAGTTATTTGAAAAGGTTCAAATCAAGGATCAGGTCAAAGGTCAAGTCAGAACAGGTTAAGGTCCGGAATGATGGGGTTCATCTCGAATGAACCTCTTCATCCGGAATGACATTCCGTCCGAAATCATCCGTGTGAAAAATCTCCCAGTCCGGAATCATCCGTGATGATGATATCTGGTTCGAGATCATTCGTAATGCTTCTTTGTGATCCGGAATGGTATACCTTCAGTCCGAAATGTATCCGAGATCGTCCAAAATGAGAGAAGTTAAGAGAGAATCTTAGTCCGAGATGATTCCAAATGTGTTTTGGACCTTTGTCCTTTCTTGAAACCTGTTTATTTTTAAAAGATTTTGGTTTTCCTGTTTAACAAGATTCCAGTCTCTGTCAGAAGGCCTTGCTTTGGGAGGTCGATTTTTTATAGAATGAGATTGCATGGCCTTCTGGTGGTACATATTCCTAGAGTAGTAGGGACGATGAACACAATTTCTTGCGATGCGTCCCGGAATTCCACAATTAAAACATGTCTGCCTTTTTGAGAAAAAGACATCTAGTTCTGCTTGCGTTATTCTCGAGAACTGATCACGTCTTTTCCATTCACTTGACGCTGAGTGCTTTCGAAGATGCTTGTTCTTGGATGAACCCGGCTCACAGCTGTCAGCACAAAAGTAAGTATCCGCGACCTTACCCTTGAGCTTGGGTTCTGTTTGCTTAAGATTTGGGTTTTCCCTTTTTGCATTCTTTCTCTTTGGCCTTCTGTTTCTACGTGACCGCTTTCTTTTAGGGGGAACAGATCCAGTTGACTCTGTTTTGTTAAGGTCACTTTTGGGATAGATAGATGAACTGCCTATGGAAGTGACTTTCAACTGTGGAATTGATTTCCATGGTTTCCTTCTCCATAGTTTTCATGTTCCCATGGGTTTCTGCAGAACTGGACTCTATGGATGTCTCTTCTTTAGTCAGATCAACCTCTGAACTCTCGACATTAGATGATTCTGGTAACTCAGACGATGAGCAGTCTTTGTCTAAGACAGTTTGACTGTCTTCTTTCGCAATGCTGCTAGATTCTGATTGCTCATCACAATCGGAACCGTTTGAAGATTTGAGCTCATATTCCGATATTCCTAAATCCTCTGTTTGGCTGCCAAGATCGTTAGATGATCCCTGTTCAACAACACTTTCTTCATTATTACAAGCAAAAGCATCAAGTTTTTCATTATTGCAGGGAGCTTCTGATGCGTCATTAGAAGTCTCAGCCATATAGGTATAGTTTTCTGAATCATCAGAATTGTTTTCTGAGCTCTCCTGTCAAAACATTTTCAACATTCACAACATTCTCAACACAGTCATTTTTATCACATGCATAATCTAGGATAATAGCACCAGTTTCATCAGTCTTAGTGGGAACACCCCAAGTCTCAGCAAACCAAGAAAAAACACAATTCCAAGCATAAAGGTCATTTTTATCAGAAATAACATTATCAGCAGCAGGTTCATCATCCTCTTTAGACTTCTCTTCAGTTCTTACTGATTCTGCACACAAACTAGAACAGTTAGTATTTTCATCAGAATCAGAATTTGGTAAACCTTCCTTCATCTCCTCTGCGGGTGCGTTAACTGGTTCCGTTTTTGTTTCAGTTTCGGCTTCTGTATTTGTTACTGTTTCATTTATATGATCGGACTTAGCAGCTGATTCATTTTGAACATTTTCATTTTTGACAAAATTCATTGGTTTTTTGAAATCAGCTTGTGGATCATTTTTAAACTTAGATGGATCATATGCAACATAATCACTAGGCTTGCCATACATCATTTTGTCATAATTTTCCATTTTCTGCTCAGTGATTGGCAATCTGGAATAATTATGATTGTATGGTAGCGGAACCTGTGTGTATCCCAATCCCTTACCCTTGTTTTCTTTATAAGCAAGTTGCACATTACACAAATTACGAACTGTGTCACTGGAAGTGTCAAACTTTTTGCTGTTTAACTCGTTCTGTTTGTACTTTCCAGTGAGGAGCTCTAGCTCACCCTTCACAGAGTCACATTCAAGAGTTTTGACTGTGAGTCTATGCTTATAATCATGAACCCAACATTGCTGTTGATTCACGTCTCTTTGAAGTTGAGCTATGTCCTTTTTAAGTGCTTCAATCTTTTCATAGAGAATTTTATTATTCTCTCGAAGATTGATGTACTTTCCCATCACAGTGTTGTAATCGGTGATTAAAGCTGAATTTTGGGATCTCAGCAAAGCAACTTTCTTCCTACAATGTTCAGTACATAAAAGGGAATTTACCGTCTCGGCGAGTGACTTTGGTTCCTCGGTCATAGCCATCAAGCACTGATGAACCTTGTCCACAGCAACAGATTCAGACAGCTTCATTGATTCCACTTGAGCAACAACATCATCCCAGTTGAAACCATTCTGCTCCTGAGCGATCAAAGCCCTTCCAGCTCCAGAATTTCCCTGTCCACTTGAAGTTGTAGTCTCAGCAGGTGTGACGGGAACCATGGACCTTTCCTTATTCCTTGCTGCAGCTGCCTGAGTAACTTCATACCCTGTAAGAACCTTCTTGCAATCCCTAGCAAAATGTCCTGGTTCATAGCACATGTAGCACCTTAGCCTGTCTTTCAGCACTCCAGGACGAGCATACATAGGACGATATCCATATCTTTTCGCAAACTTGTCAGCCTTAAATGCTAACATAGCCATGTTCCAAGCCACATCCAGCTCATCCAAGTCTTCTTCCACAACTTGATTAACATCTGGTGTTATTTCCCCTGAGGGCATGAGATCTCTTGCCTGGAAAGCATTGAAACTGGAGATCATGGAGGCTGCAAGAGCACGTTTTTCTTCATTTTGTTTGGTTAAGAAAGCCATGTGATCCACTGATTGGGTGTTCTGAGGAGCAGTCTGAGTGTTTGAGCTGAAAGTAGCATTAGTATGTTGAGGTTGAGGCTGAGGATGAGGTTGAGGCTGAGATTGTGACTGCACATTTGTGGCATTGACAGTAGGTTCTTGAGAAGTAGGAACAGTCATCCCATACACATAGTTTGACTTTGGTGCTGCAATAGGACTGAAAACAATGTTTGGGTTGTGATTCATAACTCCATGAACAGGACTGAAAACCAGATTTGGATGAGCTTGAGACATCAGTGCAGCATTGTTGGAACTAGTTACTCCAGCAGCCATCAGTGAGTTCTTGTGATTAATTTCTCTTTGTTGATTGTCGATCTCATAAGACTTAATAGTAGCAATCAGTTTCGTCAGTGTCATTTCATTCAGATCCTTGGTACACTTGATCATAGAAACCTCGGCATCCCATCCTTTAGGCAGAGAGTTAAGAAGCTGACGATTCATTCCACTGTTTGATATGCTAATTCCAGCACTCACCATTTGTGACACCAGTTTGACAAGCCTTCTAATATGATTTTCAACAGTTTCTCCATAGATGTGATTGAATGAACTGAACTTTTGATTTATCATGTTGACCCTGCTAGCTTTCATGTCAGCATTTCCTTCAAACAGGTGTGTTAGTTGATCCCAAATTTCTTTTGCACTTTTGCAGTTTCTAACTCCAATCGAAATGTCTGGACCAAGTGCCATTGACAAAGTTCCATAAGCAGCTTCATCTTCAGCAATGACCTTTCTGTCATCATCAGTGTAAATGTTTTCGGGTTTCGGAATTTGAGTTTGAGGGTCATCTTCAGTAGCGTACATGATAGTACGTGGTCCATTCTTGATGCTTCTCTAAACATGAGGCTCTTTTGCCTTGCAGTACTGTTCAAACCGAAACTTCCACTCGTAGTATTCGTCCCCATACAAGAACCTTGGAACCTTGGTGGACGTGCCGATAACTTGGTCAAGTTCTTGATGAAATGCCAAAGACTGAGTCTGGATTGCAGCAAGGGTAGCATTAACGAGATCAGCTGCAGTCACAACACCGTTCATAACACCGGTTTGATTCAACATGATGTACGTAATGACTGAAATGAGGTCCGAAATGAGATCCAAAATGAAGAGTCCGAAATGGTCACAGATCCGAGATGAAATAGGTCCGAAATGAACAGTGGTCTGAAATGGGCTTTATCCGAAATGGGTCCTTATCCGTGATGATGAGTCCGAAATGAAACAAACAATCTTCAAACACTGTGATCCGAAATGACTAACTATAGTCCAAAATCTGATGACTTTTTTCCGAGATCTGATGATTGTGATTCGAAATCTGATGATCACAATCCGGAATCTGATGATGATGATCCGGAATCTGATGATGACATTCCGGAATCTGATGATGATGGTCCGAAATTAAGCAATCTTCAAGTCCGAGATGACTAATGACGATCCGAAATGGTCCGAAATCCTCTGAATACAGTCCGAAATCAGCAGAAGACAATCCGAAATGCACAGAACAATCCAGAACACAGAACAGTAACAAATGCGGAACAGTAACAGCGAAACAACCAACACGATATCAGATCCAAGCCTGGAAATCAGGTTCAACAGGCTCTGATACCAATTGTAAGTCCCCAAACCGAAATCACAATGATATCGCACAACTCGTAAGGTGGCGGAATCACACAAACAAGTTGCAAGAAATAAAGAGATGAAGAAGAAGGATGATTAGATCATTCAAATGATTCAAATCTTGCATACAAGGCTTTGTCTAATACAAGATTATCTCCAAAATCACCGGCCATGCACCTATGACAACACTTGCTATTTATAGAAAAGGATTAGGGAGGATGCTCCCTAAACCCTAGGCCCATGACTACCCAAAAAGCCCAAAACCAACAATTAATCCAACACTCCTACTAATCCACTTGATCCACTTATCCATAAACCTAATAGGGTCTAACAAAGGCGTATAGAAGTTGAATGTCGACGTATGAAATCAAAGAAAGATGAGAAAGACGACGAAGGGGTTGAGGATGAAGAGGATGATGATGATGATGATGATGATGATGATGATGTGTTTCAAGATATTGATGATTATCATTACAGTGGTGATGACAATGATGATGATGATGATGACGATCAGGGTGGTAATAGTGGAGCATTGATTGTAAAGCAAGCTGGTGGTCATCAAGTTCATGATTATCTTGATGATTCACGAAATGAAGAACATGAGGATGTTCATCCTCAAGGGGAGTCTACATCAGGTGCTACACACGATGATCCGGTTAACGTATTCTCAAATACCCCCAATGTTATCTACTTGAATCATGATGTTGAAGAAGGGGAGTTAGTTGAAAACTGGACGAGAGAAAGTATGATGGAAGCGTTGGGGATTAACGATGAAAACTTCAAGTTTGATATTGAAGATGATATTGCAAAGGCAACTCCTGATAGTGAGTACGTCTTCAAGATGGTAGATGGAGCTGATAACTTCAATGATGTTGTCGTGGAAGATGATTCAGAGTCAGATCAAGATGTGTCGTTTCACTACTCAAGCAAAGAGTCTGAGGATTTCCCAACATTTGCTGAGTTATTCAGAACTCACAACGAAGACGAGTTAAAAAGAAAAGTTGCTGAAAAGATAAGTGAAGATGGTGTCCCGAGAACGTTATCTAAAGAAGAACTCCAAGAAGAAAGAAAGAAGTGGTTCAAACCGAGGGTTGAAGAAAGAAAGTTCAAGCGACCATTGAAATTCTTTACAAGACATCCAGATCAATCACTGGGAGACATTCTTTCTTGGGGATACCTTGAAGATTTAAAAGTTTATGCTATAAAGAGGGAGTACGGGGTTCAATACTTCGAATTTATCAGTGACCTGAAGACATTGCCGTGGTGGGATGTAGAAGAGTGGGTAAAAACCAAGAACCTTCAGCAATGTATTTGGGGACCTCAAGTAAGATTTCATGAGCAAAAGCTTTGGGCGTACATCCGTGATCAAGCTGAGGAAAATTTCCCTGTGTGGAAACCTCACTACCTTTTAAAGATTAAGAGATTCAGCTGAAGTGGTAACTGAAAAACCAAACGCAGATGTGGTTAAAGAAGAAACGAGGGATCACATTGTGTTAATTCAAGTTGGTCATTATTCATGAAGATGGTCGTATAGCAAATCAGAGGAGGTCGGGAACCGTGCAAACAAAGACCTGAAGATTCATTTCAGGGGGAATTTGTATATATTGACGATAATGCAAGCCCGGATCATCAATCAAGGGGGAATTAATTGAAAAATTCAAGATGCCTGATTGAAGTTGCAGAATATTCAAAACATGACTCTCGTTTTCATAGATTAAGATTCGACAATGACTCTTGTATATATTGACGATAATGCAAGCCCGGATCATCAATCAAGGGGGAATTAATTGAAAAATTCAAGATGCCTGATTGAAGTTGCAGAATATTCAAAACATGACTCTCGTTTTCATAGATTAAGATTCGACAATGACGGCCAATGGGGAATTTGTTGATGCATATTTTGTATGTCCGTCACTGATCGAATAGGCTATATAGAGCGTGTGTTGAATATTGAATAGATTAGTGTGAAAATGGAACGGAACTTAATGTTTGAAGGCCTTTCGCACGAAAGAGTGTTTCGTGCGAAAGGACCTTAATACTCCTTCCGTGCGAGAGAGCCTTTCGTCCCTGATCCTTGACTCTCATTTCATTTTTTTGAATAAGATATTTAGTATATATTATTAAAAAAGATGAAAAATATTTAGGCCTCCGGGAAAAGCGGCCTCGGCCGGTATATATATACTAAATATCTTATCTAAAAAGATGAAAAATATTTAGGCCCCAGGAAAAATGGCCTCGGCCGGGCGTGTGAGACTCTTGGGCTAAATAAAGTGGAACAAATGAGGGGTGTTTTAGAGTTCTTGTAGTTGGATAAATTGTCTGAAAACAACGTTAAAGTCTCTAGTTCGAGACTCTGCAGCGCCGTATTGGATTTTTTATATCCTAATCTTTCTTTAAGTTGTTTCTAGATTCTACAAATGACGTTCTACTTTTTAAAAGAGCTGTAAAACACCCCTCATTTGTTCCAATTTATTCAGCCCAAGAATACCTACATGTTAACTAAATTGGCCCATAAACTTTTTTAATTGAATGGGAGCTTATTGCAAAGACACATAAATTCATATACATATTCATCTGTAAGGTTTTTTTTCACTTGATTTGATTCCATTACTTTTAACTGCTTTGCTTATATTAAAATGTTTGTTTAAGTTATTTTTTTGCTTATATTATATTGTTTAAATGTTTGTCTGTGTTAATACTTATTATTTGTTACTGAAGTTAACATTTAATTACTTGAAAATTTAGGGACCTGTTCTTTTATTTGCACAAGGCCCTCGAGTTCTCAAGGACGGCCCTGCGTGTTATCAAAGTTATCTTATGATTTGTTTATCTCAAATCAGATCTAAACAATGAAATTCGAATCGAAACCCGATGTATACCCTCAAAGTCATTACACGAAGGTCCGAGCAACATCAATCAACCAAAACACAAAGCAATCGATCACACAAACGTATGAAATCGTTATGAAAACAAGAAGGTAAGTAACTATGGTGATTGTATTCACTATGAAGATTTTGTGTACAATTTGCATTCACCGATGAACAAGACACATAAAACAATTATATATAGACCCCGAATACATCAATCACTAAAATACTTATCACATGAACTAATCAAGAGAGAAGTTCATTTCATACAAGAACTAATCGTGCACTTGATTTTGGAACTGAACCGATATCAACCGAACAACATCAGTACTTGCATTGTTATTATCGAAACCTATATTCGTATATTATGGTTTCCAATGGATTTACAATATCCTTTTGGCATGTTACAACTTTATTTTTTGAGTTACGTGATTTGTACCGAAGCGGTACCGTACTCCACCATAACTTTATCACTCGCAACCTATGTTTTTAAACATGTAAATATTATTTTATCCAAAACTTCCACCGAAAATATAGTGATTCTTAACATTGAGGGAATATTATGAAAGATATTGGCAAATAACTTTGATATCAAGCATGTCAAAAAGCTTAAAAATTCATTTATTAAAACAAAAGGCAACGTACAACTAACATTATTTAAACATAAAAAAACCAAAATCACAATTATTCATTTACAAATGAACAAATATATTATGTTTTTTTTTTCATCACGTGTCTTTTATAATATTGCACATTAAGTTTGATGCAATAAAAAATAAATTTACATGGTCACCCCTTAACAAATATCCATCCTACATATTAGCTCCTTTTAATTTTCTACATGTTAAACATGAAAACTGTGTCATTTGCACGTTGTCCTAGAAGTGAAGATTATCGTTTTTATTATTTCCATGGGAATGTTGTCATATTTATATCCTTCATGTAAAGTTTTGACACAAAATCTTATATGAGAAGTGAATGTGTACAACATTTAGAAAACAACTGCCAATGAAATCATATGAAAGATTTCGGTCTATCTTAGATGATGTAAAAGGCTTAATTCTTCCACTTATATACTGTTATTGAGTTATATTTGATGATATGGATTGGAGAGGTTGAATCAAGTAAATAATCTGGTTCGTGTTACATCGATTTGTTTATGAAATATATAAATATCACTATCTCGATTGTTTTCAGGTGTCCAATCCTAGTTTTTAGAATAATGTTAAAAAAAAATAAGAAATCACGTATCTTTGGTAAGCCAATTAAAATTACTTAACTTTTTGTTTTGGTTCATCACTTCATTTGCAGTTGTATGTAACATGATTTTGCGGATTCATTAACCACATGGTGCAATATATTTGGAATGAAGGTTCTAACAAGTAGATTTAAGAAGCTGATTTCTCAAATCATGATTAAGGGCTTTACGAAAGTCATGTTTTTATGATTTTTTTTTTTTGTTTTGTTTGGGTGTTGGTTTCCTTTGTGTGTTCAAAATATGTCAATTTATAATCATGAATCCGTGGAAAGATAGATCTCAAAGCCCGATTGTACAAGTCGTTTATTAATCTTTACCTCAGATAAGCATCATACAAAAAATACCTCTAGAAGATGACATTGATTACCTTATATACAATGTAAAACCCGTATCATTTATTCATCAAAGTGATCGACAAATAAGTTGTTCCTAAAGTTACACTATTTGAAACATGAAATAAGTTGGTTGTCTATGAGACTATGACCTAGTTGCATCAGTTCAGTTGTGGCCTTATTTATGATAAAACATTCGAGAGGAACCTATCTTACACAACTTAAACATATGAAGGACTTATATTGTAAATTGATATTAAAAAACTAATTTACATCTGGCTCTATGAGTTTCCCCCCACTATATGTTACCGGTCCCAAAATGCAAAGCAGCATCATATCACAACAATTCATCTTCATCATTATCATCTTCAACCTAAAGTTGATTCAGCAATGGACATGAAGGACGAATTATCCGCATTCGATTTCATCAGGCAACACCTATTCGATGAAATCGAAACCACGTCTCCTCCACCTCTATTTCTAGATCAAACAGATCGCAGTTTCATATCCAGTTTCGACTTTATAAACTGGCCGGAAACAGCTCATAGTGATCGTTCTAGCTCCTTCTTCGATTCCGTTTCCAACGATAACACTTCCTCCTGTTTCTCTCGATTCGAATCCACCCCTGACGTAACAGTACCAGAATCACTTCAGTCAATGAAGAATAACTCTCACAGGTCTTCCGGTTCAGTACTGGAATCGGATCGACGTTACTGTAGGAACCGTTCGTATAAATAAATAAAAATAAAACAAATTTTATTAATACGATTACAATACAGAAATGAGAAAGCTAAAATACTAGTACGAATACAACTGAAATAAAACAAATACAAGAATGGAGTAGAAGACAGATTTGACTGAGGCACGTGTAAACACGCTTCCCTTAAAACAAATTCCGAGTCTCCCAAGAGTACTCGTTTTGTTTCCCAGGGTACAACAGCCGGAGCAGTAGTACTGCCGGAGTTCGCCTACAACCCGAAGGTTACCTTGAAACTTGCAGGTAAAAGATCAGAAAACTTGTAGAGAGAAAGTGTTGTTTGCTGTTGTGTAGCTGGTTATCTCTTCTGCTGGGTATGGAGCTGTATTTATACAGCTCCTAAGTCGAAACAGTCAAAACGAATTAAAGAGAGGTTTAAATTGCATTAAACGTCTTCAATGCAATTTAATACGTCATTTAATTCTCAGTCAAAGCCAGTTAACTCGTCAGTTACGAAGCTGGACTGAAACTGCTCTGTTATTCAATGCTGGAAGCTTTCTGCGCGCGCGCGCGCGCCCATGCGCGGTGCGGCCTCTTGGCTCACAGCCGTGCGCCGCGCGCCCATGCACGGTGCGGCCTCTAGGCTCACAGCCGTGCGCCGCGCGCCCATGCGCGGTGCGGCCTTTTGGCTCACAGCCGTGCGCGCATGCGCCACGTCACCATGCGGTGCGTCCTCTTGGCTCAAGTCCATGCGCGCGTGCGCCACGTCACCTGTGCGGCTATACGAGCGCGCCACACAGTCGCGCCGTATTGGCTCACTCTGGTGCGCCGCGCACGACACAGCAGGACCCATGCACCATGCGTGCACCCGCGCGCGCATGCGCATGACTGCCACGTCATGCGCCGCATCACCTACCACTTGGTCCTTGCAACCCTTGTGCTCCACCACACGCACGTGGTCAAAAATACAAAGGCGGCTCTCAAGCGGCTCGCGGCGATGCGAGCGTGCGAAGTGCAAAGTGCGCCATCAAAGCGCCACATTGCGCCTCATCGCCCACGCCACGCGCGCGCGCGAGCGTGTGCGAGTGCGAGTGCGAGTTAGGGTGCTCCACACCCTTCGCGAGGACACTAGTGTGTGCTTCCATGAAACAATAAGGATGGAGAGTTCCACCTTAAATACCCATTTAAGTTCCATCTCTCATCCGATGTGGGACAAGGTGCTACTTTCCCTTTTGGTTTCAGCATTGAATGTTCCAAACACCCAACTTTGAGCATCGATATCTCATTCATCTTAGCTCGGTTTTGGACGTGGTTTAGTTCGTTGCGAAGGTCTTCCAACATAGAACACAAACCCACAAATAAATATATAAAACCCGCTCATTTTATTATATTTATTTCTAGTCCAAAATAGGAAAAAATCATTTTCCTATATTTGTGAAAAATGCTATTTTCACCTATTTTTCCAACAATCCCCCACATGAAAAATGCTATTTTCATCAAATTTCCAACAATCCCCCACATGTATGGAAATGGATCTTTTCCTTACACTTTTCAACGATAAACTTCGACAGTTGAGTATTGCAAGATAGGTAGGTTGAAGCCTTTGAACCTTCTTTTGTGAAGCGCACTTAGCTTACTAGCGGTGTGTAGACGCGATGTCCTTGAACATACCCCCATTTATGTAAACGACAATACACTTCACACAATACTCTCCCTGGTTTGGCCAACTCCTCATTGTCGTGTCCTATTATGGTCCTGGAACACTAGCCTGGTTCTGCGAGAGCTTTAGGATTTGCGCACCCCACAAATCCATTTGAAGCGACCCTACTTCTCTCTAACATAGGTGATTCCCTGAATCATTAAAAGCATCATGGTTATTTGATTTCCCGAAATCGTTAACCTTAATATGCTTAGCCTCACATCAATGTCACTGATTGGAATGGACTAGGAAGTATAAATAACTCCCTTTTTATTTAGTTTGGGGTACTCCCCCACAGTGACTCCGTTTGGTAATATGATTAAGTTGTCCTATTGAACTTAGATCTTGGGATCTCCAGTCAACTAAGTTAGGTTTCCCTCATATTCCCATTTACCACGGGCTTTAGTCCCATTCCTCTTGACGACGTTTCTACTAACTCTCTGCTTAAGCCTTTTGTAAACGGGTCCGCAATGTTATCCGCTGATCTCACATAATCAATTGTGATAACACCCGTTGAGAGTAGTTGTCGTATCGTGTTATGTCTACGTCGCATATGCCTTGATCTGCCATTGTACATCAAGCTTTGAGCTCTACCAATCGCTGATTGGCTATCACAATGTACACATATGGCTGGCAAAGGCTTTGGCCATCTTGGAATATCTTCCACGAATTGACGTAGCCATTCCGCCTCCTCGCCTGACTTGTCCAAGGCGATAAATTCAGATTCCATTGTGGATCTTGCTATGACCGTTTGCTTAGAAGACTTCCAAGCAATAGCAGCTCCTCCAAGTGTAAACACGTAACCACTTGTTGATTTGGAATCTTTATTATCCGATATCCAGTTTGCATCAGTGTATCCTTCGATCACTGCTGGTTGTCGGGTATAATGCAATCCATAATCTCTTGTGTATCTTATGTATTTAAGCACCCTCGTGATAGCTTTCCAATGATCCGCGCACGGATTACTGGTGTATCTACTTAGCCTACTCACCGCGTAAGCCAAGTCGGGTCTAGTACATGTCATTAGATACATTAGACTGCCAATAATTCTTGAATACTCTAACTGAGCAACTCCCTCTCCTTTATTCTTCTTGAGATGTTGAGAGGTATCAACTGGAGTTCGAGCTACACTCGTATCTTCCGAGTTGAATTTTTCAAGAATCTTATCCACATAGTGAGATTGACTTAAAACAAGACCATCTTGGGTTCTTATGATCTTTACTCCAAGAATCACATCCGCTAAACCCATGTCTTTCATATCAAATCTCGCTTTCAACATGTTTTTAGTAGCCTTGATAATTTTATCATTACTCCCAATGATAAGCATATCGTCTACGTAAAGACATAAGATTACATAACCTTCATTTGTGTCTTTGAAATAAACACATTTGTCGCACTCATTTATTTTGAATCCATTGTCAAGCATGACATGATCAAACTTTTGGTGCCATTGTTTTGGTGCTTGCTTCAAGCCATACAAAGACTTGACGAGTTTACATACTTTACCCTCTTGACCTGGGGCGGAAAAACCTTCAGGTTGCTCCATGTAAATCTCTTCTTCTAAATCGCCATTTAGAAATGCGGTTTTAACGTCCATTTGGTGAACTTCCAAATTTCTTAAAGCCGCTATAGCAAGAACCAATCTAATCGAGGTTATGCGCGTCACAGGCGAGTAGGTATCAAAGTAATCTAGACCTTCCTTTTGTCTAAATCCTTTAATCACCAACCTAGCCTTGTACTTATCAATACTTCCATCAGTTTTCATCTTCCTCTTGAATATCCAACGATATCCAAGTGGTTTGCAACCAGGTGGAAGATCTACTAACTCCCAAGTATGATTTTGCAATATAGAATCAATCTCGTTCTTTATTGCTTCTTTCCATTGAGGTCCTTCCGAAGAAGAAACTGCTTCGCGATATGTATTGGGCTCGCCCTCAACCATATAGCTAACGAAGTCAGGACCGAAGGATTTTTCAACCCTTGGCCTTTTGCTTCGCCTACGATCACCCTGGTCAACCTCAGGTTGATCGTGTGTTTCATCTATCCGCGTAGATGAACTTGGACCCGCTTCATCTAACCATGTAGATGAACTTGGACCCGGTTCATCAAGTGCTGTTGATGAAGTTGTATGTGTTTGTCTTCTCAAAGGAAACACATTTTCAAAATAAGACACAACGTTAGGATTCACCTCCATGATAGTGTTTACATGTACATCAGGATTCTTGGACTCATGTACAAGAAATCGATGTGCACTACTGTTATGCGCATATCCAATAAATATGCAATCAACAGTTTTGGGTCCTATCCTAAGAGCCTTAGGAGGTGGCACAATCACCTTTGCTAGGCACCCCCACACTTTCAAGTATTTATATGAAGGCTTTTTCTTTTTCCATAACTCATATGGAGTCTCGTCTCTCTTTTTCAATGGTATCTTGTTCAAAAGATAATTGGCCGAGAGAATGGCCTCCCCCCACATTTCCTGGCTCACCCCAGAACTTATCAACATGGCGTTCATCATTTCTTTCAATGTGCGGTTCTTTCGTTCCGCCACGCCATTTGATTGTGGAGAATAAGGAGGTGTATACTCATGTACAATGCCACTTTTTGCGCATAAATCGGCAAAAGGTGCAACATATTCGCCTCCTCGGTCGCTTCGCAAAGCTTTTATCTTCTTTTGAAGTTGATTCTCAACTTCATTTTTATACAAGATAAATTTACTTATTGCTTCATCTTTACTTTTTAGTAAATATACATAGCAATATTTAGTACTATCATCAATAAACGTGATGAAGTACTTATTTCCACCTCTTGTGGGTACCGCTTTTAAATCACAAATATCAGTGTGAATTAAATCAAGGGGTTCGGTTATTCGTTCAACCGATTTGGATGATGTTCTTGTAAGTTTGGATTCAACGCATGTTTCACATTTATAGTGTGAATCAATATGGAATGTTGGTATGCAATTTAAATTGATTAAACGGCGTATAGAATTAAAATTAACGTGACCTAATCTACCATGCCATTTATTCGAATCAGAAAACTCAAGCATATAAGTAGAAGTAGTAGCAATTTTATTCATGTTTTTCTTGACTGCCATTACATTCAATTTAAACATACCATTTTGGGCATAGCCCTTGCCTACATACATTCCTCGTTTAGTTAGTACAAATTGATCGCTCTCAAAAACTAAACGAAAGCCAAACTTATTAAGCAACCAACCCGAGACTAGGCTCTTGCGCAAGTCTGGGACATATAACACGTTGCTTAAAGTGAGCTCCTTCCCTGAAGTCCACTTCAAAATCACCGTTCCTTCACCCTTGATGTCCGCGGTGGCTGCATTTCCCATGTACAGCTTCTCATCTCCCGCAAGCTCCTTGAAGGTGGTAAAAAGGCTCCTATCTGGGCACACATGACGGGTCGCTCCCGTATCAATCCACCATCCTTTTGGAGTGTTGGTCACAGCATTGACCTCATCCAACATTGCGGTTTTGTCGGAAATCATTGCCACCAAAGGCATTCCGTCTTCATCCACCATGTGCGCGCGCTCACGCTTTGGTTTCTTGCATTGGTTAGCCCGATGCCCCGGCTCGTCACAGTTGTAACAAGTCCCTTGGAACGTTGGAGGTTTCTTTTTCGCAACCCCTTTCTTCGGTCCAAGTTTGCTAGCCTTTGCTTTCTCTTTGTCCTTTTTCCCCTTACCCTTCACGGCCTTAGAGGATTGCCCAAGCTCAACCACGTTTGCGCTCGCAGAAGGTTGCGCTTGGTTGGCTTTTAGGGCAATTCTATTGCCCTCTTCAATCCGAAGACGAACAATAAGGTCCTCTAAAGTCATCTCCTTTCGTTTGTGTTTAAGATAATTCTTAAAATCCACCCAACCAGGAGGTAACTTTTCAATCAACGCTGCCACTTGGAATGTCTCGCTAAGTGTCATGCCTTCCGCAAAGATGTCATGTAGTATAATTTGGAATTCTTGGACTTGATTCATAACACTTTTAGAATCAACCATTTTGAAATCCAAAAAACGGGCTACCACAAATTTCTTTGTGCCAGCATCCTCCGTTTTGTACTTCTTGTCCAAGGCATCCCAAAGATCTTTGGAAGTCTTGACATTGTAGTACACATTATACAATGCATCCGAAAGGCCGTTTAACACATAGCCTCGACAAATGAAATCCGAGTGCTTCCAAGCCTCTACCGCGCTCAGGGCCTGAGCGCTGGTCTCCCCTTCCGCAGGTTGGGGAGCGGTTTCACTTAAGAACCTCGCAAGGTTCATGGTGGTCAAGTAGAAGAACATCTTCTGCTGCCACCGCTTGAAGTGTAGACCCGAGAACTTCTCGGGTCGTTCAGCGTGATTAGCCACTGTGGACGCTCCCACAGTGGTGGCGTTAAGAGGGGTTCCCGTCACAACATTTGTGGTGTTGTTAACGTTGACATTTTCGTTCGACATGCTGGAAAAAAAAAATTAAAATTTTTAGTCAAAAATTCTGATTTACGCACAAACCAGAAGGAAACTACTAAATTTTAATTTTACCACAATTTACTGTTTCGGCTTCTAAGTCCAACTTTGAAGACCAAAAACAGAAAATTTATAATATTTAAAACTTACTGACTGGCTTCTAAGTCCAACTTTGAAGACCAAGGCAGAAAGTTTATTAGCAAGTTTTTAGGACAACTGAATGTAATCAATTGTTTTCAACCAAAGTCGCTCCTTTGAAGAAGAAAACAAAAAAAAATCTGTTTTTAAAACACAAACTGAGTGAAAACAAAACTGGTTTGAATCACAAACAGAATGGTTTTGTTACACGAACGGTTTTAAAAATTTGTTTTAAGATTGTAGGAACCGTTCGTATAAATAAATAAAAATAAAACAAATTTTATTAATACGATTACAATACAGAAATGAGAAAGCTAAAATACTAGTACGAATACAACTGAAATAAAACAAATACAAGAATGGAGTAGAAGACAGATTTGACTGAGGCACGTGTAAACACGCTTCCCTTAAAACAAATTCCGAGTCTCCCAAGAGTACTCGTTTTGTTTCCCAGGGTACAACAGCCGGAGCAGTAGTACTGCCGGAGTTCGCCTACAACCCGAAGGTTACCTTGAAACTTGCAGGTAAAAGATCAGAAAACTTGTAGAGAGAAAGTGTTGTTTGCTGTTGTGTAGCTGGTTATCTCTTCTGCTGGGTATGGAGCTGTATTTATACAGCTCCTAAGTCGAAACAGTCAAAACGAATTAAAGAGAGGTTTAAATTGCATTAAACGTCTTCAATGCAATTTAATACGTCATTTAATTCTCAGTCAAAGCCAGTTAACTCGTCAGTTACGAAGCTGGACTGAAACTGCTCTGTTATTCAATGCTGGAAGCTTTCTGCGCGCGCGCGCGCGCCCATGCGCGGTGCGGCCTCTTGGCTCACAGCCGTGCGCCGCGCGCCCATGCACGGTGCGGCCTCTAGGCTCACAGCCGTGCGCCGCGCGCCCATGCGCGGTGCGGCCTTTTGGCTCACAGCCGTGCGCGCATGCGCCACGTCACCATGCGGTGCGTCCTCTTGGCTCAAGTCCATGCGCGCGTGTGCCACGTCACCTGTGCGGCTATACGAGCGCGCCACACAGTCGCGCCGTATTGGCTCACTCTGGTGCGCCGCGCACGACACAGCAGGACCCATGCACCATGCGTGCACCCGCGCGCGCATGACTGCCACGTCATGCGCCGCATCACCTACCACTTGGTCCTTGCAACCCTTGTGCTCCACCACACGCACGTGGTCAAAAATACAAAGGCGGCTCTCAAGCGGCTCGCGGCGATGCGAGCGTGCGAAGTGCAAAGTGCGCCACATTGCGCCTCATCGCCCACGCCACGCGCGCGAGCGTGTGCGAGTGCGAGTGCGAGTTAGGGTGCTCCGCACCCTTCGCGAGGACACTAGTGTGTGCTTCCATGAAACAATAAGGATGGAGAGTTCCACCTTAAATACCCATTTAAGTTCCATCTCTCATCCGATGTGGGACAAGGTGCTACTTTCCCTTTTGGTTTCAGCATTGAATGTTCCAAACACCCAACTTTGAGCATCGATATCTCATTCATCTTAGCTCGGTTTTGGACGTGGTTTAGTTCGTTGCGAAGGTCTTCCAACATAGAACACAAACCCACAAATAAATATATAAAACCCGCTCATTTTATTATATTTATTTCTAGTCCAAAATAGGAAAAAATCATTTTCCTATATTTGTGAAAAATGCTATTTTCACCTATTTTTCCAACAGTTACAGAGGTATACGGCGGCGGCCATGGGGAAAATACGCAGCGGAGATTCGAGATCCAAAACAGAAAGGATCTAGAGTGTGGTTAGGAACGTTCGACACTGCAATTGAAGCTGCAAAGGCGTACGATAGAGCAGCCTTTAATATGCGCGGTAGAAAAGCGATTCTCAACTTTCCGTTAGAAATTTGTAACAACTTAACGGAAAATGGAGACGCCAGAGGCTCCCGGAAGCGATCGGCGGAGATGGAGTTAGGGCAGAGTGTGGTGGTTAAGAAGGAAAGAATGAACAATGCCCCGTGATTAATTAATTTATTAAATAATATTCCTCATAGATATATTATTTAATGTGGTGAACTCAAGATAGATAGACGGATCGATCCTCTGCAATTTTCTGTTATTTTAATATTTCGGACACCAAAACCAGTTTGTCTTTGTTTTAGGATATTTCGTAATAATTTATTAAATAATATTCCTCATAGATATATTATTTAATATTCAATTATTTGAGCTAACACCTTTAGGATGATTGTTAACTTAAATTATTATTAGTATTACCTGGTTTCGAACTCTTTGTTTTTTCCTTTGTCTCTTCATTACAACAAGCTAATAACCAGATTCTATGATTAACAAATATGTGTCAACTTTTCAAGTTAAATGTAAATGAAACCGAGTTCATTATTTTGAAATCGATGTCTCAACTTTTCAAGTTATATGTAAATGAAACCAAGTTCATTATTATGAGACTGATTCACTAAAAGTTTGAATCAATCCAAGTTTAAACAAGCTAGAGCATGAATCTGAGTTCATGTAGGGTGAGGGGACCCTCCTAACCCAACTCACAAGTATTCACACTATCATCCAATAATAGTGTGTCATCTCATTACAACCCACATTTCAACTCAATTTAACCCATGATGCCACACCGATGAGGACGTTATCCCGGTGTTTAACATCGCCTCAAGGGGTGTTATGGGCAGCGTGCGGGGGAGGGGTGTGGGTTGCATCACCGCTGTGAAGGAGAAGGACGTAGTGGGCCCCATGGAACCAACCAATCACGTTCACTCTTTTTTTATTTTTTATGTCATTTAAATACAATTTTAATCGGTGATAGATGGTGAAAACTTGTGAAACCATTACACAATAAAGTTGTAAAAAAATGAGTGAGCGCAAGTGCTTATATGGCAGTTGTGACACCCGACTATTTTAAATTTCGTCCGTACTAATGTAACACGTGTTTAAATGAATAAAAGTGTTAGTTGGATTAATTTGGGGTTAATTAATGTTCTTTGATGTTCTAAGTTTGAATTTTATATATGGTTGTTGGTAAATAGAATCAAAAGATTATCACGTAACGAACAAAACTACAAAACGAACATTGTAACGACCCGGTTAATGTTAAAATTCAAAAATTTTCCAGTATGATTGAAATGCTATTTCTAAATATATACGAGGGGAAAATTTAATTAAAACGCCTAAAAACACTAGTTTGTGGTTTTAGTTGCATATCGTCCGTTACCGTGTATATCCTATATAATTAGACCTTCTTATTAACCGAGGCACATAATTTAACTCACAATAACATCATAATGGACTAATGTAGGCGTGTATACCGTGTATACCATGTATATCCTATATGTAGGCGTAACTCGAGTGGTTCGCCCACGTTAGTCACACACATACTTAAATACTGTGACATCCGACAATTTCATATTATAAACTACTCTCGTAAACTCTTTTTTCATGATCATTCATTCACACATTACACTTAATTGGAATTAATTAAGGGCATTGAACATTTCACAAGTACAAACGTAATCATTCATGTAGCAGTAATTCGGGGAACTACTGGACGTGGCAGTAATTCAGGGAATTACTGGACCACACACGAGTTTGTCCATTACCCTACATTAGTAAATTTTCAGGACGAAAATTCTATTAACTTGGAGATGATATGACAACTGAGATTCTTAGGTTAACACCGTTAACTTTTCTCAGTTAAACCTTTGTGATTTATAGAACATTCATACAAGCATTGTGTCACACGTATAAATTATAACAAACGGAACTAATACAAACTAGTGGGCTAGTCTTGTACATGCACCCAAGTTACTTGGTAACTTTCTATACAAGTTTCAAAGTTTAGAAACTTGGAGGGACTTGATGTGTGAAGTACCAAACTAGAAATAATTACTTTCTATCTAAGTTTCAGAAAGTAGATAATTGAGGGACTAGATGCGACATCTGACAAACTTAAAATAAAAACCTTTTTAATAAAATCCCAACCCTAAGCAGCCCCCATAACCCCATACGAACACATATACTCTCTGCCTCTCCTCTGATCGACGAAGAACAAGGCAATGATGCTTTATCTTTTTCGATTCTTCAAGCTTTCGTGATCTTAATCTCTCCCGGTAACGTGTTTTGATTTTTGTGTATTGTTCTTATTCACACAGACATGATTCTTGGCTGTAAACTTTATGAAATCATGATTCTTGAATGTTAGGGTTTAAGTAATTAACAAGTTATTGATCATCTATGAAGCTCACTAGTTTATGTGTTCGATAGTCATGCACGTATGCTAGGGTTTCAATTATAACTTGATATTAGTGGTAGATTATTGTTGAATCTGATGTACTTGATGTTATACATGGAGTAAGGGTCGAAATTAGGTCAAATAACATCAGGAAAACGCTTTTGTGAAAAGTTGTAAGGAAATACAACCTGTCTGAAATTTTCAGCCAACTTTCAACGACTATAACTGGGTCACATAAAAAGATCGTAATTTTTTCAATCTAGTAAGTACGGTAAACGGACACCCCAAAACAGCCTATTTTCAGTGAATTGAGTTATGCATGCTTGTAAGTTTATAAAGTGTCGAATCTGCTATTTTTGGTACTCGTACATGCTTAATGATTGTATAAATGGTGTATCGCGCGTCGTAGTGTATATTACGAACATGTGCCTAAAAACTACTCGGTAACATAGTTGTGACAACTTGTATGCATGTTAATTGTTAGATACGTGTAAGATTTGCGTGAATTACATAAACGACCCCTAATGTTCTTGGTAACCATAATAGGACGTGGTTGACCATACTAGCTTGCATAACTTAATCTGTCGAGCTAATCTAAGGTGAGTTCACACTTTTACTAAAAGCATGTATTCCCGGTGGTTGGGAACTTCACTTTCCCTGGTATGGGATTGCCTAGTATTCCTGGTTTGGAATACTGTTAACTTCACTTTCTCTGGTTTGGGATTGCCTAGTATTCCTAGGTTGGAATACTGTTAATTTACTATTTATACTTCATGTCTATAGCGGACTAAACGAACTCTATCTGAAAGTCCCCACACTTATACCGATTAATCATCGGGGCCTGGCGAACGAGATATTAGTTGATAGCGCTATTAGGTTTGACAAACCTCACACCATGCCTAGGAGGACAGGCTTGAACTTTTATGCCTTGGCAACTGGTCAATGATGATAGACGTTGACCTGGGGCACAAACAACATAAACAATCAAAGTTTTGGTACCACACAGTTTAGTAGCTTAAAGATAGGGTAGCTCCCGATGACATGTTTTATAAACTGAGTAATTTAACAACCTATGTTTTTGGAAACAATACTAAAAAACCGTGAACTCGCCAACTTTGTGTTGACACCCTACTGCATGCTTTGCAGGTTGTTAGGTACAGCTATGGACAGATGTTGCAATCTGCTGGAGTGTGTGGTTCATAAAGACTTACGTTTTGTACTTTTATTAAACTTGTGGTTTCAAGTTTATGATGGGTTTACTTTATGTGTTCTGCTGCTAACTTAAACTGAGTTTTGGACTGTTAAACTTCCATCACTAATCGTGTTGGATTGTAATGATCTTAAAACTTAAGTAATTAGTTCAACGTGATTAGTGGCTGGGTACTTGTCAGTCGCACGCCTCGTGGTAAAACCCCGCATGTGGAATTTGAGGGTGTGACAAATACAATCAGGCTTATACGCTAAATTTTTATATGCTATCACACACGCACATTCTAATTTGTAATGATAAAACGTACCCTGACTCATGCACTACTAGTACAAACTATGTGAATCATGCAATGACCAATATAATCGTGGGTGCACACGGGATTAAAGTGGTAGGCGCATGAAAACCATAGGGGGTGTTCTTGTGACAACCGGCATAAATAATGGTAATTCCGTACAACTTAACAACTTAATTATACATTTAATTGTGTTCGTTACGACTTAATAAATGCGTGATTAGGTCGCGTAAAGTCTAGCAATCATAAGACATGGTTAAACATGTCAAACAATATTGATACATTTTCCACGTCGCGAGAAAACAACAAACTATGTCCAAATATGTTGGCGAAATACTGAAAACACTATTCCCCGGAACAAACTATTCATGCCAGGTAGTTCTGAAAATTGTCCGAACGAGCAACGAATGGCATTAAAGCATATTACAGTTGGAATACAAATAAAAACCCCTAATTAGGGGCACAAAATGATTAAACAAATAAACTTTCCGAAAAATTCACATAAACATAAAATGTCCGTTCCGCACCAAACTGTAACAAAAATAAATTGTCCGCAACACTAAAATACATCATTTTAATATCCGTATGACTCGTAAATAATATTTTACACCCTAAATAAGCTTGGGGATATCAATGGGATATCCGAAACAAAAGCTACCGGTACTACGTCGCTACTTGCACACCATGTTCAATTTCGAGCCGACAAGCTAGTAAACGATATTTTTATCACCCTAACGCCTAAACGAATCATCTAGCGAACTAGTTAGTGATATTTTGGTCTCGTAAATGCCTTAAATAAACACCCTAGCATCGATGGTAAATTAAAACCATAGTTCCCGGTATTACGCTATAACTTTCGTATATCACCCGATATCGAAACGACGAGCGAACTAGTGGTATTTTTTTGTGAACGCGATTTAGGATCGATTTCTGTTGGTGCATATTGGTGACAACAGCTTAGATTTGGTCTTTGGATATCTTGTAATTAGTTAAACGATAAACAGTTAGCGGGTTTAACTTTATATTAGTGGAATAATAGAGTTTGGGCTAAACAAAACCCAGTTTGGGTCTAGGGGGACGAATTGGGCTTTGCCCATGTAGGAAACCTTAGCCCAAATTGCAAACCTTGTGTTATATAAACAAGGTTATGCATTAGGGTTTAGGTTAATCAGCCAAAACAGTTGCTAGAGAGAATTCGTGAGAGCTTTAAGTCTTGGACGAAATTTGAGTGGGTTAGGGTTTGATTGATTGTAATTAAGTTTGATTGATAATCAATAAAAACCCAGGTTGATTGTGAATTGTTGTTCCTACACGTTTTCTGCTATATTCTGATCAAGTGGATTCCGCACTCTTGATTAGATTGACAATTCTGTGAAAGATCCATACGAATAGGGGACCTACAATTGGTATCAAAGCATTAGGCTCTTGAAGGCTCAGTTCAGAATTGTTGGCTGCAGAAACAAGGAGTTTTTCGAATTTTTTTTAAATCTGACAATTAGGGATTCGAAATTGTTGGCTGGTTTGATAAAATTTTCGAAATTTTTGGCTTTTTGATCTTCTGTTTTGTTTGGTTGCTGTTTTGCAGGATTTCAGGAAAGAATTGGTTGATTCTGGACGAATTTTTGGCTGAAAAACTTGAAGATTCGAAGACTGTCTTCGTGTTCTTCATTAAGTTTATCAGAAATTTGTCAAAAGTTTGCTGATTTGCTTGTTTGATTTTGCAGGAACTGTTTGAAGAATCCAGAAAATCATCAAAATTCGAAAAAGATTAAGTTTCCAAAGTTACTGGACCAGCGAATTTAGCTATAGGCGATTTTAACAAATTCGTAGACAGGACCAGCATAATTAACTGATCAGCGAATTTGGGGCTAAATATCTCGGTGTTCGGCGAAGTTAAATCCAAAGGCGACTTTGGTAACCGTGTGATTGTCCACAGCGAAATTATCATGGTTTCGGCGACTTTACCAATCGTCGTAATAGCAAAATTGACCAGCGATTTTGGAAGCGAACTTGGTAGCGAAATTGACCTTTAAGCGAACTAGACCAGCGAATTTGGACAATTAAGTGACCAGCGAAATTAATTGACTTAACCCAGTGAAATTAACAGCATATTTAAAGTGGTGGAATATTTTCTGGCAAGCGTAAGAAATAATTCACTGTTTTGCAAATAGAATTTGATTCGTAGCTCGTTTGACAGAACCGTTTGCACCGTTGAGTTCCTTGCATTTTTAGAAAAAAAAACTCTGGAAATTCTCGAATTCGGTTTTCGATATTTTATATCATTGGATTTGTCTTTTCGAGACGATTCTAACGGTGTAATTTGGTAACCACTGTTTTCGGAGATATTTTGTACGGTTTTACCAGTCTGTTACGTTAAAATGTCGAACATGAACAATTTGAATGCACCTAAGATGATGAAGGTGGAAAATTATCTTACATGGAAGGACAGGTTCCAATCCATCATTGAATCTCAGGATGCACGCATGTGGATCTGTATTGAAGATGGGTACACAAACCCAACACACGATTATGAGGGCAGACCACGTAGAACAGACTATGTGAACATGCAAGAGGATGTTAAAAAAATGTATGAGGCTGAAAAGATAGCCTTGGCTGCAATAAAGATGTCCTTACCTGATAGCATGAGCATACCTTCAAAAAGTGCACAAATTCAAAGGATATGTGGGATGCATTAGAAAAGAGGTATCAAGGAAATGAAGATGTCAAAAGGAATAAAGCTGCGAGTTCTACACGACGAGAAGGGTCAAATGATTGGAGTGTTCATTTGGAAGATAATGAGCATTCCACTCAGGCATTCATGGCAGAGATAGTGCAAGTTGATGAGGCTGAAACTACTGTGAGTGATGCTGAAGCTCAAGTGGAGAATGCTGAAGCAAAAGTGGATGCTGAAGTAGAGAAAGAGAGTGAAACTAAAAAGGTTATTGCTGATCAAACTACAGAAGTTCATGAGGAAGAGGTAAAATCTAATTCTGTGTGTTTAAGATGTCGTGAATTACAGGGTGAGGTTGACAGGTTGTTAACACAAAACCAAAGTCTGGTAAGCGAGATGTCTAGCATAAAAGAGTCAAACTTTTTTACTAAAATAAATGAATCTCTATACTTGAAGAAGATAAAAGGTTATGAAAGTGAAATAGAAGCTTTAACATGCAAATTAAATGAAAAACTTCAAGTCATAGACTTAGCTCATGACATGATGGCTAAGAAAACAAAAGTAGTTTCTGAAAATGCAAAGAGTTGTCAGATGCACAACTCAAAATTGTTGAACTTGAAAAGAAATTAAGTCAATTCAGAGATTCATCTTTTGTTATGAAACACATGATGGGTGGGTTAAAGAAGAGTAATGACAAGACCAGTGTGGGCTTCCAGGGATTTAATGAAGTCCCACCTCCTCTTAGTCATGATTATTCATTCCTACCTGATGAAGATGAGCTAACAGCCTTTATGTCAACTGCACCAAGTAGCTTAGATTTGGTCTTTGGATATCTTGTAATTAGTTAAACAATAAACAGTTAGCGGGTTTAGCTTTGTATTAGTGGAATAATAGAGTTTGGGCTAAACAAAACCCAGTTTGAGTCTAGGGGGACGAATTGGGCTTTGCCCATATAGGAAACCTTAGCCCAAGTTGCAAACCTTGTGTTATATAAACAAGGTTATGCATTAGGGTTTAGGTTAATCAGCCAAAACAGTTGCTAGAGAGAATTCATGAGAGCTTTAAGTCTTGGACGAAATTTGAGTGGGTTAGGGTTTGATTGATTGTAATTCAGTTTGATTGATAATCAATAGAAACCCAGGTTGATTGTGAATTGCTGTTCCTACACGTTTTCTGCTATATTCTGATTAAGTGGATTCCGCACTCTTGATTAGATTGACAATTCTGTGAAATATCCATACGAATAGGGGACCTACAATTTCGACTCTCGAACGATTGCGAATAACACGTACGACGTGCGGAATCCGTGCACGTGTGTGGACCAAACACAAGAACGTAATTAACAATGATTCTTTTTCAAAGATTTAACAATGTTTACACCTTGAATCACCTCGTTTGCTACTTTCTCTCTCTAGAAGCTCTAGTCTCTAAAGATAGCAAATGGCAAAAGTTTTGAAATGAAACTATCATGTCCTATTTGTAGGGTTCTAGGAAATAAGAGCTCCATCATTTAAAGCCTCCCATCCGTCCGGATGGACTATGCTCCATCCGTCCGGATGGACACTCCCCTATATCTAATCTTGTAAACACCTTGTCTTGTTCCATTTCTTGCTATGATGTGCGATCGACAGAAGTGATAGACATCATGCACTCACAGACTCCCCCTTGGATATTAATGTAGTCAATCTTGTAGCTTTCTGTTTCTCTCTGAGTCTTCTTGAAGTGTTGACATTCTTAGCACCACAGACTCCCTCTTCAAGCTCATCTTGATTCTGCTATCTAAATCAGCTCCCCCTTTTAGTTGACTCTTTCTCCAGGCTCCCCCTTTCATTAAGCTTCCGAGCTTTTCAGGATCGACACCTGGTTCTTCGAATACAAGCTCCCCTTTGCGTTGAGGCTCGTCTTCAGACTCCCCCTTAGCTTCAGCTATCGGTATCGTAATCTGGCTTAATATCTGCAAATCTCAAACTGTGTGTAAAATATTTGACAATTTAAGTTCAGGATAAAAAATCTAGCTCTAAACATAAGCTGGAGCATTTCAAATATGTGACAGTGAAAGCTTTTTGAATAAACCAGAATCGGAAACCTGACTCTAAACATAAATGTTACAATTTCTAATCATCCAGGATTTCCCGACTCTACTCCCCCTATTAAATGACTTTATAAATTTGACAGTTTAAGCATCCAAAACCTCACAGATAATCATCCAAGTCCAAATTAATGACCTTGGAGATTTTCACAAAGTGTTTGTGATTTTCATGTAAAATTTCAAGTTCCAATTAATGAACTTGTTTATTTTTCAGAAACACGTTCAGCATACTTAGATTTTGAAACTCAGCTTTCAAACATCGGTTGTCGAAAATAAAGTAGAATCAAAATCTTTTTGTATTTTTTCTGAAACATAAAGCAGTAAAGAAATATTTCCAGATAATATTTTTGATTTTTGCATCAGAGGATCATATCAGTTTATGACAAATCACTAGCACCGTTGAGCTATAAACACTTTAAGTGTTAAACGATTCACTTAGATTGTTAGCATACTAATCCATTTAAATTCTCTAACAAACTTCAACTGATTCGAGATACGAGTTTAATGTTTTAAGACCTTAACTTATTCGCGTGTCCCGTCTCAGAATATACTCTCGTATCAAGTTTCCCTAGATTTAGTCTTACAGGTGAATATACTATATTGATATATGTACTCTGGGTCAGTGCGAGTCCTTGAGAGCTCAGGTATGAACTATCGTTCAGTCAAAAAGATGAAGGCTCGACTTAATTGTCTTTCAATATTCCGACCCATTGGGATTGTATCCCTGCTGACTCAAACCACTGGGTTGAGGGTAACGTCACCTTCAAAAGAGGGGCCTACTACTATAACTAAGATAATCTCTTAAAAAGTCCGAAAGTGCAAAAATCATCAAAGGGTACATTAAAGATGAGTTGGATCCAAGTGATTCTATCTTGTCTATTTGTTTTTCATTTATTTATCTTTTACTTCTTAGATTTATTTTCATGTTTAAAAACTATTTTCAAAAATTTAGATCGATTAGACGTTGACGATAAACTGGTACTAAAAGCTCTTGTGTCCTTGGATGACCTCGGTATCTTACCAACACTATACTACACTCGCGATGGGTGCACTTGCCCAAGTGTGTGTTTAGTGTTAGTATAATATCATGTTTTATAAATTTAAAACTTGACTAATGCGTAAAACGGGCTTAAAATATTAATAAAATCATATCACACTATACGCACACCAGTGATTGATATACTTCTATTTGAAAATCCAATGGTATCTAGGTATGCGATTCAAGAAGGCGTTCGAGACTGAAGATTCGTCCATAATTAGCTTGGTTTATCTGCATGGTTTTGCCGGTTCGTGTCGATGATCAAACCCGTTTGCCTAATTCACCATGGCGGCTTCTTTAGGTATGAATTTCTATTTAACTATGGCTTGGAAGCAAGATTAACCCTACTTTTTAGGCTTTCAAAGCAGCAGATTCCCTAAATTCAAGGTCAATTGATCCTGAATCCGTCGGGAAAGTTTGATGTGAAGTATGGTAACTACGCTGGTATATTCGGGCTGTTATATGTAGGTATTGAATGTGGGATGATTGATGATTGCCGTTGATCATTAGAGCTCATGGTAGGTTTCATTTAACTTTCTATACTTTCTATTTCTTTAATTTTTTTCACTTAAAAACATTTGGTTTGTATATGATCGTCAGTATTGCAAGTGTTAAGAGGTTTGCATCAGATTCTTTAACCTTTTAAAGACTTCTAATTTTGTGTGATGGGATTTGGTTACATGTTGTAATTCATGAAATTTTATATTAGTTTTCTCTAAAGGGAACTCAAAAAGAGAAGATCAAATGATTAGAAGTTCTGTTTTTAGTTCAATACATAGATAAAAGTCAAATTTTTAATGATGAGACTATAGCCGAGCAATTAAATATTTCTTTTTGTTATAAGGATTTAGCATTCTAAGTTTTTATGATTTTTTAGGAAACGAATATCATTGGATGGCACAAAAAGCGAATAAAAGCTTGCAGTGCTTTGGAGTTGCTAAGGACCTGGTGATAGTAGATGACCGAGACCGAGACCTAGACGTAAGCAAGTTACTACAAATGTTTCAAATATTCTACATTTATAACTAATTTAACCATTATGTAACTGCAACTGATTTGTGGTGTTATTATTCTACTAGCTTGTAGCGATGTTTATCATTGTAATGATATTGAATGACGACAGTAGTACTGTACCGTACCGGGTATTTTCGGTGTCGGTTCTCATTTTTGGGAATTTTCGGCACCGGTATCGGTTGGTATCGAGCTCATCCCTACATAAAAATGCATATGAACACAACAGTTTCCAAAATAAAATATCTAATAAGGTTTATGTCCTTTAAGCATAACTCGTGTGTTTTTATTACTTCCCTAGGTACCAATCAACGTTTTGAGATTAGTCTTTTACGATCTACCCACACACAAGGCCGAAAAAGGTGTTGATTAATTTATCTTGATTATTTAACAAATTATTTGTTTAATCATTATTATCATATACCCGACTAAGCCAGCCGGTTAGGTGGGCAGGGTTATGGGTCAGAACATGTTGGGTAAGATGGGTTGCTTTGAAAAACAGTTGGTCATTTTGGTTTAGGTCAGAACATGTATGGACAAAAATGGCTACGAATGAAATGGGTCATTTTGGAATCATGCCGAATTGTCACACTCTAAGACAAATGTTGATTATTTATTAAAGTTTTTAAATATTACTAGGTTTAAAGAAGTTCGCCGCGTTGCGGCGAATTTCTTTTGTTATTTAGTCTGTGTTTACATGTATTTTGAAATCACTACGAGCGTGTTGCGAACGGAACTGCTGACAAGAATAAAAAGAAAATGTAGAAAAAACACTAAAAGATAACCGAAAGAAAATCAACCAAAAAAGTTGTATGGTAACGATGTTGTTCGTATGAAACCCGTGGTCAAAGATGAAAAAATTGTTTTGGGTACCGGTACCGACTTTTGGCGTTCCTGGTACCGGTTCACTACCATTTTTTACCTTCATATACCGGTACCGTAACCGGTATTTTTAGTATCAATACCGATTCTGTATCGGTTGGCACCGAGCTCATCCCTACCCCTTAAACTAAAAAAAGAAAAAAAATTATAAGTTGAAGAAAATCAACAAAAAAAAGTTGTACGATACCGTTGTTCGTACGGTAACCGTGATCAGGGATGAGCAAATGGTACCGGGTAGTAGCACTGAATTTCCTGAACTAAAAGATTTCCAATATCAATTTGGCACCAACTTTTGGCGTTTTCTGTATTAGTGTCGGTTTTTACGTTCATGTACTGATACCGAACAGGAACGTCCTGGTATTTTCGATACCAGTACTGGTTTGATACGTGTTGACACCATCCCAACCCCTGATATTAAAAAAAGGATTAAAGTTAAAAAGTAAAGAAAATAATAATTATTATTATAGTATTAAAATAATAAAAATATAAAAAAACTATGTATTATTATGATATTAAAATCACTATTCATTTCAATTCGTTTATTAATATATAGTAATAGTAATAATTATCATTTACCGGAGAAAATGAGCATGTTGGGTGGGCAGGGTAACAAGTTTTAAATGTGTTTGGTCAGGTCGGGTTGTTTTGAAGAAAATGGCCATTTTGTTTGAGGTAGGAACGGGCTCGGACAAAAATAGTTACAGGTCGAAATGGGTTATTTTTGAAACAATCACTAATAATATTTGTCGTAGATCAGGTGTAGTGGGTTATTCCTTCAAAACAAGTAGATCAGGTGTAGTGGGTTATTCCTTTAAAACAAGTATAGTGGGATAGAAGACACTTGAATTGGAGAGAATTCAAAGCTCAAAGAGAAGACAATATTAAAAGAACTATATATGTTTCCGAAATATATCATAATGTGAGTATGAATTCTCATTTTGTAAGTGCACGAATGTCTATCACCTCCGTCAATCCAAATCGTAGTAGAAAACTGATTAAGACAAGGTTTTATATTGAAAAAATATAAAGGAAAGTCTTTTTGGTAGGAAGGTGGCAAACTTGTAAATAAGGAGACAATCCTTATACCTTGCCTATAAATAGAGAGCTTATGTAGCTCATTTAGGACTTTTGCCATTTTGAAGACTAGAGACTTCTAGAGAGAGAAACTAGTGTTCAAGGTGATTCGTGGTGTAATCTTTGTCAAATCATTGAATAGAATCACGGTTAATTACGTTCTTGTGTTCGGTCCACACACGTGCACGGATTCTGCACGTCGTGTCACACCCCGACCACGTGTAACATACAAAACGTGGCGGAAACGTCGGGGAGTGTTGTAACAGAATTAATTGTCTCATAACCATGGCATACAAAGTTTTATTTATTTATTAAACAGGAGTGTTACATTGTCTTAAACAGGAATTAAGGAGTTCAGAATATAATTAAACATAGTCTATCTTCTTTTAAAGTCTCTAAGGCACAGGTCCGCCCTAGTATCATGATCAACATCCTACGGAAAAGCTCCTGAAAACACATGTGAAAATAGGTACGTCAGCATAAAAATGCCTGTGAGATACATAGGTTTGTAAAAATAGGATTCATGACTTATGTTTAAGAAAAATGTTTAGTCATGAACCTTGTAATTTGCTTTGTCTTGTAAATCATTTGAAAACAATAAGATCAGATGATATGTATAAGTAAATGTCAGGTTAAATAAATGACCGTGTAAAAGTGTGTTTGTATAAGATAAGTTGTTTGTAAATTAATGTCTTGTGAAAAATATGTTATTTATATAAAATGTTCTATGTCTCAATATTGAAATGATTCAAATAACGTTACGACATGTAATACCATACAAACACTTATATATAGGAAGTACCAGCGGCGTATCCACCATGCTTGTATCATATTACACACGCATCGTTAACTTAATCAAACCAAACCAACCAATGTAAGAAGTCTATGTTTAACCAAATTGTCAAATGTATTGAATAATATGTCAAAGTGTTTATGTCAAGATGTAAATCATGTCAAATGTCTATGTCAAATATCCATGTCAAATGTCTATGTCAAATATCCATGTCAAATGTCTATGTCAAAATATCCATGTCAAATGTCTATGTCAAAATGTCATGTATGGCAAGTGAAATGTCTCAACTAAACCATATGCACAAAAACAAAGTATTGAGGTAAAACTTGGTTTAAATCAAAGCTATGTTTTGTGTAGATGCATGCAACTATTTAATATGAACATTTATGCGGTATTGTGAAAATGCATACATCCAAGCCTTGCGACTGTGGTGATAAACCCTTTAAACAAATTAAAGGTCTATCTGTCTTATGTCAACGAATTCGGTCATTCCTTTCTGTCCCCTTTCCCTGGGATGTCCGGAACGGGAGTTGTCAATTCCTATGGTACCACTACGTACTAACGAACGGCGTAGCTAATGTTAATGAATGTATTGTCCCATGTAAACAAACCAAATGTCATACCAAAATGTAAACATGTGAAAACAATGCACTAAGTATGTAATCAAATGAACATACATAGCGTGAAATGTCATGTAAAACAATGTACTAAGTAATGCACACAATGGGCACACCTAGCAGGAAATGTCATGTAAAACAATGTACTAAGTAATGCACACAATGGGCACACCTAGCAGGAAATGTCATGTAAAACAATGTACTAAGTAATGCACACAATGGGTACACCTAGCAGGAAATGTCATGTAAAACAATGTACTAAGTAATGCACACAATGGGCACACCTAGCATAAGATGATATGAAATCATGTACTATAATGTACTAACGAACATAGCATGTATATGATGTGAAAACAGGAAAGCATGAAAGTAACAAGTAGGCACATGTGTTCCACCCCAAAACAGTTTGGAAAACAGTAAAAGAGGGGTCTATGTACTCACTTGAGATTGCTCAGTTGTATAAAGATAACCACCAAGTAATGCTATAGATCTCTGAATCAAACGGCACCTAATATAGGTAACTATGTTAATAAACCGGACCTATCTCGGAAGACTGGGTAGCATTAGGGTTTGTAAACCAAATGAGTGTCGGAACTCACGTGATATGGTTTAACAAAGCCTACATGCTAAATGAAACTTAACCTAAGTCTTATTGACCCATTATGATCCGTTTAGGTAGCTTATGCTACTTTAACGCATCGTGCGCGTGAAACGCGTTCGGACCGCCTAACTAGTCCTATGACAAGTATTATATGCCTAAACATGTTACATAATCAGTTACGTGACAAAAGTTTAGGTTACATATGCTTAATTACCAATTATACATGAAAAGGGTATTCTGGTAATTTACCTAAGGCATATAAACTACCTATCATACAACTACTTAAACGATGTGACCATAAGGTATAACCTCGGAAGGTTATTCCCTACCTACTATGGTCACCTAATGTATTTGGTCGGATCCTAATGATCGACCAAACTGGGTCGGGTTCGAGGTATAAGCGATTTATTAGATCGCTTACCCTACGACCCTAGACAACGTGGTAATCAGTAGGCATAGTCCCAAGGGACTATGACCATCGTGATTACAATCACGTTGCGAAGTTCAAACGAACTTCGCATTGACCATTACTGGTCAACGCTGAAAGTCAAACAAAGTTTGACTTTCTGACTCGAAAAGCAGTAAAAATAAGGAAAAGAACGAAAGAATACTTACGAAGGGTCCCCGAATGCTAATCTAGATCAATATAGTTCAGGTATGAAACAAGGTTTCAACTTAGAACACAATCAATCAGATTCTAGTGCTTTAAAACAATGAAAGGCATGGGGTATATATAGTTTTCGGTGAACCGTTGAGATCGTTTCATGGAAACCGTGATTCGATCACATCCGTACACTTGTTGAAAGGTTATGGAAGCCACATATGCTGTCACACCCCGACCACGTAGAACATACGAAACGTGGCGAAAACATCGGGGAGTGTTGTAACAGAATTAATTGTTTCAAATCCATGGCAATTGAAGTTTCGTTTTATTGATTAAAAGTGTTACGATGTCTTAATAAACAAAGAAATACAACATAATTAACTAGTCTTGCATCTTTTATTGTCACTAAAGCCCAAGTCTGCCTATATGTATCTTGATCATCTTATGCAACAGCTCCTGAAAAACACATGTGAAAATAGGTACGTCAGCATAAAAATGCCTGTGAGATACATAGGTTTTGTGAAAATAGGTTCCATGACTTATGTTTGAGAAAATGTTTAGTCATGAACCTTGTAATTTGCTTTGTTTTGTAAATCATTTGAAAACCGATAAGATCAGATGATATGTATAAATAAGTAAATAATGTATGGTTAAATAAATAACCATAGAAAAATGGATTTGTATAAGATAAGTTGTTTGTAAAACAATGTCTTGTGAAAAATATGTTATATGTATAAAAATGTTATATGTATCAAACTGAAATGATTCAAATAACGCTACAATATGTAATACCATACAAACACTTATATATAGGAAGTACCAGCGGCGTATCCACCATGCTTGTATCATATTACACACGCATCGTTACTTAATCACTTAATCAAACCAAACAAATGTCAAAATGTCTATGTCAAATATCCATGTCAAATGTCTATGTCAAATATCCATGTCAAATGTCTATGTCAAAATATCATGTATGGCAAGTGAAATGTCTCAACTAAACCATATACACAAAAACAAAGTATTAAAGTAAAACTTGGTTTAAATCAAAGTTATGTTTTGTGGGAAATGCATGATCAAATGTCAATCATGTTAAAATGTCTATGCCGAAATGTCTATGTCAAATACGGTTCACACGGTTCACAGATACAACGGTTCACAGATATCAACGGGTCACAGTCAAATGATTACAACGGTTCAATATGTAGTATAATGTATTCATATGCTAGATAAGCATATGCAATAGAAAAGCAATGTAAAACAATGTACTAAGTACGCACAAAATGGGCATACATAGCATAAAATGCAATGAAATCATGTACTATAATGTACTAACGAACATAGCAGTATATGATGTCAAAACAGGAAAGCAGGAAAGTAACAAGTAGGCACATGTGTTCCACCCCAAAACAGTTTGGAAAACAGTAAAAGAGGGGTCTATGTACTCACTTGAGATTGCTCAGTTGTCTAAAGATAACCACCAAGCAGTGCTAGAGATCTCGGAATCAAACGGCACCTAATATAGGTAACTATGTTAAATAACCGGACCTAAATCGGAAGACTGGGTAGCATTAGGGTTTGTAAACCAAACGAGTGTGGAGACTCGTGTGATATGGTTTAACAAAGCCTACATACTAAATGAAACTTAACATAACTGTCTACGACCCATTACGACCCGTTTAGGTAGCTTATGCTACTTTAACGCGTCGTTCGCGTGAAACGCGTTCGGACCGCCTAACTAGTCCTATGACAAGTGTTATATGCCTAAACATGTTACATAATCAGTTATGTGACAAAAGTTTAGGTTACATATGCTTAATTACCAATTATACATGAAAAGGGTATTCTGGTAATTTACCTAAGGCATATAAACTACCTATCATACAACTACTTAAACGATGCGACCATAGGGTATAACCTCGGAAGGTTATTCCCTACCTACTATGGTCACCTAATGTGTTTGGTCGGATCCTAATGATCGACCAAACTGGGTCGGGTTCGAAGGTATAGGCGATTTATTAGATCGCCTACCCTACGACCCTAGACAACGTGGTAATCAGTGGGCATAGTCCCAAGGGACTATGACCAACGTGATTACACTCACGTTGCGAAGTTCAAACGAACTTCGCATTGACCATTACTGGTCAACGCTGAAAGTCAAACAAAGTTTGACTTTCTGACTCGAAAAGCAGTAAAAATAAGGAAAAGAACGAAAGAATACTTACGAAGGGTCCCCGAATGCTAATCCCGATCCAAGAACTCAGGTATGAAACAATGGTTTCAACTTAGAGCTCTCAAATCAGAATTCTTGTGCAAAAATGAGGTTGTGTGGGTTGGGTATTTATAGGAATACCCGAACCGTTAGGATCGTTCCATGGAAAACGTGCCATGAATCCAACCCGTACACTTGTCGGAACCTTATGGTGGCTAAATGCCATCCTTATCTTCATGACTAAGCATTTTAGAACATGTGGTGGAGGATCAAACATGTGCAAACAGGCTGTTAGAAACTCTGCATCTGGTCTGGACTTGGCTAGCGCACCGCTACACTAAAAGTGTAGCGCACCGCTAGCCAAAGTTTGGCAGAATTACACATTTGGTCCCTGAACTGTATTTAGGCCATTTTTGACACGTTTAAGGCCCGTTAACCCCATTTCAAAGCTCTAAAATGAAGTTAAAGTATAGGGAACTTAAAATGTGTTCAAAAATATCTCGGATGTCGGTTCGTTTAGCCGTACGAACGCGATGTTCGCTTAATTACGACGGAATGCGCATAAGCGCGAAAAACGATCCAAATGACGCGACGAATGGATTTTTCTTAAGGCGAACACTAAAATATAATGTAGTCATGCTTACATAAATTTTTGGATGTCCGGATGTATTCAGAACGTAAGTTACGCGTAAAAATGCAAACTTGTGCACTTTTTGACGCTTTTAGTCCCTGAATGACACAAAAGTTTATTTTAGCATACCGAACACCTCAAAGCTTATTTCTAAGCTATGTAAAGGATATTTATGGTATGTTTAACTTATGTTCATGTCCCGGAAGGTCTGTTACAGTTCAAATTGGCATACTTTCGCAGTTTGTCAACTTTAGTCCCTGTAAGCGATTAAACTTTGATTTCACCACACCAAACCTTCCAAAACTTATATCTAAGTTATGTAAAGGTTATTTAAGGTATGTTAAGCCTATTTCACTTATTCCGGAGTGTTCGTTGGATTAAACTGGTTATATCTACACATCAGTGCGCGTATAACCTTCCAGAAAGCGATTTAGAGCTTGAAATCGAACATGAATTGATATGTGTAAACTATACACATATTTTTACAAATCCCAAGTATGAAATACTATATTTCATTGGTTTGGCATTTGTTTGATGGTTGAAATGACACAGGTGTTACAGTCTCCCCTACTTTAGGAAATTTCGTCCCGAAATTAATTCGTAGGAGTCTATTTGTGACGTTGTGTCAGATAACCACCAGAGGTATGTGAAGCATAATCCTGTCATTTCCTTAACGGACATTCTTCAGAATGAAAATGAACAAACGGAGTCATTTTCCTCAACGAGTATTCTTCAGAGGCGGAAATGAAGGAATAAACAAACGGGGATTCACTTCCTTAACGGAAAATCTTCAGAAACGAAAATGATCAAACGGAGTCATTTTCAACGGTTTGTTCCCTCAGAAATGGAAATGAAAATGATAGACAAACGGATATTCATTTCCTTTACGGAAAATCTTCAGAAACGAAAATGAACAAACGAAGTCATTTTCTACGGTTGCTTCCTCAGAGACGGAAATGAAAAGGATGGACAAACGGATATTCATTTCCTTAACGGAAAATCTTCAGAAACGAAAATGAACAAACGGAGTCATTTTCTACGGTTACTTCCTCAGAAACGGAAATGAAAAGGATGGACAAACGGATATTCATTTCCTAAACGGAAAATCTTCAGAAACGAAAATGAACAAACGGAGTCATTTTCTACGGTTGTTTCCTCAGAAACGGAAATGAATGGATGGACAAACGGATATTCATTTCCTTAACGGAAAATCTTCAGAAACGAAAATGAACAAACGGAGTCATTTTCTACGGTTGTTTCCTCAGAAACGGAAATGAATGGAGTTAACTCCTAGGCACATTACAAAGCTTACTGTGGTTTCTGTGCACTAAATTCCATAATTATGTATGCATCCATAATTACGTAATTCCTTGCATAGTCCGCACAGTTTGTCTTGTAATGTTCATAAGCACATAATCACATAGTTGTTTAACTTGGTTATTAATTTGTTATTAATTTTTATCGATTGAGAACGGATATGGAAACCAGTCAATGGACTTCGATGTCCTCTGGGATCTATCTGAAGAGATAGGAAGATCTCTCAAAAATTCGATTTTGTTTTCAAAGAAACATAATAGTCGAATTAAGGAACACAACAATTTAAGACATATGGAAATACCTTTGGGTACTCTATTAAGAATTTATAGTGGTACTTGAGGTATTCGTACAGAATTATATCTTTTATCTTGTACTTCGTTTCTTTGCAAGAGACGGGTACTTAGGATCTTTGTGGAAAACGCAAGAGATTGTAAAATGGAAGAATTTTGGGGGTAGTTTGCCCTTCAAGGAATACGGTTCCTTGATTGTCGGTATTGTATGGGATATGTTTATACATGCAACCACATAAACATATTGAAATGTAAATGAAAGATTTATTTATACACAACGATCACAACTGTTTCTTGGACCTTGACAACTAAAGAAAATAATACATAAGGATTGATTATTCCTAAACAGCGTTGTCTTCCATTCGGTCCGATGCTCATCCCTGTGCTGGATTTGCATTAGCAAGCTTTGGGCAATTTCTTCGGAAATGACCCATCTCGCCACAGTTGAAACAAGAACCTGGTAGAAAACGACCTTGAGCGGTATTGTTGTTAACTTGATTTGGTGCAGCTGCAGCTGGGCAGACTCTTGCTGTATGGCCTATGAGTCCGCAAGTTTGGCATTTGCGGCACTTCACAGCAGCATGATGATGTAGGCCACATTGGTTGCACAAGGGTGCAGTTCCATTGTAGGGTTTCCTGGCAGGGGGTTGAGCTGGTTGATTGAGGACGGCTTGATCATTGTGAGCGACCACAGCGTAGTTCTGAGAAGCCTTTCGCTTCTTTGACCTCTTAGGGGATCCAGTCTGTTCATCCATGATCTTTGATTCCTCGATTGGTTCCGATTCTTCGACCGGCTTCTTGTCACCTTTTCGGAAAAGTTTACCTTTCCTGATCTTCGATTCAGTCAAGGTTGCAGATAGCTCAATGGCCTGTCTAACTGTAGTAGGGTTGCTGCCGGTCACGATGTCTTGTATTGAGTCAGGGAGGCCATCAATGTACTTTTCGATTGCCTTATCCAAAGGCGTGACCATGTTTGGGCATAACAGACTTAACTCTTCATAACGGTCCGTGTAGGCTCGATGCTCACCGCTGTCTTGCTCAAGATTGTCGAATTCCCTTTCCAAGGCCCTGATCTCGTGACGAGGACAGAATTCCTTCATCATAAGGGCCCTAAGTTCAGCCCATGTCTGTGCTAGAGCAACTTCTGCACCACGATCCCTCATAATCCCATTCCACCACGTAAGGGCTCTCTTCTGGAACACACTCGAAGCAAACTCGACCTTGCGATTGTCAGGACACTGCACATGGCGGAAAGTATTCTCAATGCTCTCGAACCATTGAAGAAGCCCAGTCGCTCCCTCAGAACCACTAAACTTGAGTGGTTTCGCCGAGTTAAAACTCTTGAAATTGCATGGACCATTGTTGTTGTTGTTGGCTTGATTCCATAGAGCAAAGAGGTTTGGGAATTGAGCAGCTATTTGCTGCGCAATGATTTCTGCCAACTCGGCAGTCTCTATCTGATTTTCGCGTCGAGGAGGCATTCTAAAAGAGAAAACATGAAAGGAAACGAGTGAGAGAATTTGACGAAAAGAATGAGATGAAACAAATCTGATGAAAGCAAGGATAGTGGTCATTTGTTTGTTACTACAAAGCAACAAACGACACACAGTGATTGAATTAAAGTAAATGGGTCAAAAATAATGTATCGCGAAGACATGCTCGCCTATAAGTGAACACTCATCCCAAGAATTCCCAGGTAAGCACAACTGGTCTCGCGTCTGATGAGATGTATACGAAGTGCTTGCCTAGACAGAAAACCCAGAATACAGGCATTCACCCTTCCAGTTTGCACGTGTTCACATTATTTAAAACCCAAAACCTTGACGAGATTTTTTTTTTTTTTTGAAAACTCAAAGGGGTTCAAAACCTTACAATAGAGGGTTCAAAACCTTGTAATAAATCATCCTAGAACAGATGATTAGTTTTCAAAGCGGTTTTGACATTTATGTTCTCGTTGTGGTCGTCGCCTAAGGATAGGTGACAGTATTGTTTTATGACTAAACGCAAGTAAACTCGCGTTAGGGTCCTAAGAAAGTTATAGACTAGGTCAAAGCATTACTAATAACCTAATTCCCTATAACCATTGGCTCTGATACCATCTTTTCTGTCACACCCCGACCACGTAGAACATACGAAACGTGGCGGAAACATCGGGGAGTGTTGTAACAGAATTAATTGTTTCAAATCCATGGCAATTGAAGTTTCGTTTTATTGATTAAAAGTGTTACGATGTCTTAATAAACAAAGAAATACAACATAATTAACTAGTCTTGCATCTTTTATTGTCACTAAAGCCCAAGTCTGCCTATATGTATCTTGATCATCTTATGCAACAGCTCCTGAAAAACACATGTGAAAATAGGTACGTCAGCATAAAAATGCCTGTGAGATACATAGGTTTTGTGAAAATAGGTTCCATGACTTATGTTTGAGAAAATGTTTAGTCATGAACCTTGTAATTTGCTTTGTTTTGTAAATCATTTGAAAACCGATAAGATCAGATGATATGTATAAATAAGTATATAATGTATGGTTAAATAAATAACCATAGAAAAATGGATTTGTATAAGATAAGTTGTTTGTAAAACAATGTCTTGTGAAAAATATGTTATATGTATAAAAATGTTATATGTATCAAACTGAAATGATTCAAATAACGCTACAATATGTAATACCATACAAACACTTATATATAGGAAGTACCAGCGGCGTGTCCACCATGCTTGTATCATATTACACACGCATCGTTACTTAATCACTTAATCAAACCAAACAAATGTCAAAATGTCTATGTCAAATATCCATGTCAAATGTCTATGTCAAATATCCATGTCAAATGTCTATGTCAAAATATCATGTATGGCAAGTGAAATGTCTCAACTAAACCATATACACAAAAACAAAGTATTAAAGTAAAACTTGGTTTAAATCAAAGTTATGTTTTGTGGGAAATGCATGATCAAATGTCAATCATGTTAAAATGTCTATGCCGAAATGTCTATGTCAAATACGGTTCACACGGTTCACAGATACAACGGTTCACAGATATCAACGGGTCACAGTCAAATGATTACAACGGTTCAATATGTAGTATAATGTATTCATATGCTAGATAAGCATATGCAATAGAAAAGCAATGTAAAACAATGTACTAAGTACGCACAAAATGGGCATACATAGCATAAAATGCAATGAAATCATGTACTATAATGTACTAACGAACATAGCAGTATATGATGTCAAAACAGGAAAGCAGGAAAGTAACAAGTAGGCACATGTGTTCCACCCCAAAACAGTTTGGAAAACAGTAAAAGAGGGGTCTATGTACTCACTTGAGATTGCTCAGTTGTCTAAAGATAACCACCAAGCAGTGCTAGAGATCTCGGAATCAAACGGCACCTAATATAGGTAACTATGTTAAATAACCGGACCTAAATCGGAAGACTGGGTAGCATTAGGGTTTGTAAACCAAACGAGTGTGGAGACTCGTGTGATATGGTTTAACAAAGCCTACATACTAAATGAAACTTAACATAACTGTCTACGACCCATTACGACCCGTTTAGGTAGCTTATGCTACTTTAACGCGTCGTTCGCGTGAAACGCGTTCGGACCGCCTAACTAGTCCTATGACAAGTGTTATATGCCTAAACATGTTACATAATCAGTTATGTGACAAAAGTTTAGGTTACATATGCTTAATTACCAATTATACATGAAAAGGGTATTCTGGTAATTTACCTAAGGCATATAAACTACCTATCATACAACTACTTAAACGATGCGACCATAGGGTATAACCTCGGAAGGTTATTCCCTACCTACTATGGTCACCTAATGTGTTTGGTCGGATCCTAATGATCGACCAAACTGGGTCGGGTTCGAAGGTATAGGCGATTTATTAGATCGCCTACCCTACGACCCTAGACAACGTGGTAATCAGTGGGCATAGTCCCAAGGGACTATGACCAACGTGATTACACTCACGTTGCGAAGTTCAAACGAACTTCGCATTGACCATTACTGGTCAACGCTGAAAGTCAAACAAAGTTTGACTTTCTGACTCGAAAAGCAGTAAAAATAAGGAAAAGAACGAAAGAATACTTACGAAGGGTCCCCGAATGCTAATCCCGATCCAAGAACTCAGGTATGAAACAATGGTTTCAACTTAGAGCTCTCAAATCAGAATTCTTGTGCAAAAATGAGGTTGTGTGGGTTGGGTATTTAAAGGAATACCCGAACCGTTAGGATCGTTCCATGGAAAACGTGCCATGAATCCAACCCGTACACTTGTCGGAACCTTATGGTGGCTAAATGCCATCCTTATCTTCATGACTAAGCATTTTAGAACATGTGGTGGAGGATCAAACATGTGCAAACAGGCTGTTAGAAACTCTGCATCTGGTCTGGACTTGGCTAGCGCACCGCTACACTAAAAGTGTAGCGCACCGCTAGCCAAAGTTTGGCAGAATTACACATTTGGTCCCTGAACTGTATTTAGGCCATTTTTGACACGTTTAAGGCCCGTTAACCCCATTTCAAAGCTCTAAAATGAAGTTAAAGTATAGGGAACTTAAAATGTGTTCAAAAATATCTCGGATGTCGGTTCGTTTAGCCGTACGAACGCGATGTTCGCTTAATTACGACGGAATGCGCATAAGCGCGAAAAACGATCCAAATGACGCGACGAATGGATTTTTCTTAAGGCGAACACTAAAATATAATGTAGTCATGCTTACATAAATTTTTGGATGTCCGGATGTATTCAGAACGTAAGTTACGCGTAAAAATGCAAACTTGTGCACTTTTTGACGCTTTTAGTCCCTGAATGACACAAAAGTTTATTTTAGCATACCGAACACCTCAAAGCTTATTTCTAAGCTATGTAAAGGATATTTATGGTATGTTTAACTTATGTTCATGTCCCGGAAGGTCTGTTACAGTTCAAATTGGCATACTTTCGCAGTTTGTCAACTTTAGTCCCTGTAAGCGATTAAACTTTGATTTCACCACACCAAACCTTCCAAAACTTATATCTAAGTTATGTAAAGGTTATTTAAGGTATGTTAAGCCTATTTCACTTATTCCGGAGTGTTCGTTGGATTAAACTGGTTATATCTACACATCAGTGCGCGTATAACCTTCCAGAAAGCGATTTAGAGCTTGAAATCGAACATGAATTGATATGTGTAAACTATACACATATTTTTACAAATCCCAAGTATGAAATACTATATTTCATTGGTTTGGCATTTGTTTGATGGTTGAAATGACACAGGTGTTACAGTCTCCCCTACTTTAGGAAATTTCGTCCCGAAATTAATTCGTAGGAGTCTATTTGTGACGTTGTGTCAGATAACCACCAGAGGTATGTGAAGCATAATCCTGTCATTTCCTTAACGGACATTCTTCAGAATGAAAATGAACAAACGGAGTCATTTTCCTCAACGAGTATTCTTCAGAGGCGGAAATGAAGGAATAAACAAACGGGGATTCACTTCCTTAACGGAAAATCTTCAGAAACGAAAATGATCAAACGGAGTCATTTTCAACGGTTTGTTCCCTCAGAAATGGAAATGAAAATGATAGACAAACGGATATTCATTTCCTTTACGGAAAATCTTCAGAAACGAAAATGAACAAACGGAGTCATTTTCTACGGTTGCTTCCTCAGAGACGGAAATGAAAAGGATGGACAAACGGATATTCATTTCCTTAACGGAAAATCTTCAGAAACGAAAATGAACAAACGGAGTCATTTTCTACGGTTACTTCCTCAGAAACGGAAATGAAAAGGATGGACAAACGGATATTCATTTCCTAAACGGAAAATCTTCAGAAACGAAAATGAACAAACGGAGTCATTTTCTACGGTTGTTTCCTCAGAAACGGAAATGAATGGATGGACAAACGGATATTCATTTCCTTAACGGAAAATCTTCAGAAACGAAAATGAACAAACGGAGTCATTTTCTACGGTTGTTTCCTCAGAAACGGAAATGAATGGAGTTAACTCCTAGGCACATTACAAAGCTTACTGTGGTTTCTGTGCACTAAATTCCATAATTATGTATGCATCCATAATTACGTAATTCCTTGCATAGTCCGCACAGTTTGTCTTGTAATGTTCATAAGCACATAATCACATAGTTGTTTAACTTGGTTATTAATTTGTTATTAATTTTTATCGATTGAGAACGGATATGGAAACCAGTCAATGGACTTCGATGTCCTCTGGGATCTATCTGAAGAGATAGGAAGATCTCTCAAAAATTCGATTTTGTTTTCAAAGAAACATAATAGTCGAATTAAGGAACACAACAATTTAAGACATACGGAAATACCTTTGGGTACTCTATTAAGAATTTATAGTGGTACTTGAGGTATTCGTACAGAATTATATCTTTTATCTTGTACTTCGTTTCTTTGCAAGAGACGGGTACTTAGGATCTTTGTGGAAAACGCAAGAGATTGTAAAATGGAAGAATTTTGGGGGTAGTTTGCCCTTCAAGGAATACGGTTCCTTGATTGTCGGTATTGTATGGGATATGTTTATACATGCAACCACATAAACATATTGAAATGTAAATGAAAGATTTATTTATACACAACGATCACAACTGTTTCTTGGACCTTGACAACTAAAGAAAATAATACATAAGGATTGATTATTCCTAAACAGCGTTGTCTTCCATTCGGTCCGATGCTCATCCCTGTGCTGGATTTGCATTAGCAAGCTTTGGGCAATTTCTTCGGAAATGACCCATCTCGCCACAGTTGAAACAAGAACCTGGTAGAAAACGACCTTGAGCGGTATTGTTGTTAACTTGATTTGGTGCAGCTGCAGCTGGGCAGACTCTTGCTGTATGGCTTATGAGTCCGCAAGTTTGGCATTTGCGGCACTTCACAGCAGCATGATGATGTAGGCCACATTGGTTGCACAAGGGTGCAGTTCCATTGTAGGGTTTCCTGGCAGGGGGTTGAGCTGGTTGATTGAGGACGGCTTGATCATTGTGAGCGACCACAGCGTAGTTCTGAGAAGCCTTTCGCTTCTTTGACCTCTTAGGGGATCCAGTCTGTTCATCCATGATCTTTGATTCCTCGATTGGTTCCGATTCTTCGACCGGCTTCTTGTCACCTTTTCGGAAAAGTTTACCTTTCCTGATCTTCGATTCAGTCAAGGTTGCAGATAGCTCAATGGCCTGTCTAACTGTAGTAGGGTTGCTGCCGGTCACGATGTCTTGTATTGAGTCAGGGAGGCCATCAATGTACTTTTCGATTGCCTTATCCAAAGGCGTGACCATGTTTGGGCATAACAGACTTAACTCTTCATAACGGTCCGTGTAGGCTCGATGCTCACCGCTGTCTTGCTCAAGATTGTCGAATTCCCTTTCCAAGGCCCTGATCTCGTGACGAGGACAGAATTCCTTCATCATAAGGGCCCTAAGTTCAGCCCATGTCTGTGCTAGAGCAACTTCTGCACCACGATCCCTCATAATCCCATTCCACCACGTAAGGGCTCTCTTCTGGAACACACTCGAAGCAAACTCGACCTTGCGATTGTCAGGACACTGCACATGGCGGAAAGTATTCTCAATGCTCTCGAACCATTGAAGAAGCCCAGTCGCTCCCTCAGAACCACTAAACTTGAGTGGTTTCGCCGAGTTAAAACTCTTGAAATTGCATGGACCATTGTTGTTGTTGTTGGCTTGATTCCATAGAGCAAAGAGGTTTGGGAATTGAGCAGCCATTTGCTGCGCAATGATTTCTGCCAACTCGGCAGTCTCTATCTGATTTTCGCGTCGAGGAGGCATTCTAAAAGAGAAAACATGAAAGGAAACGAGTGAGAGAATTTGACGAAAAGAATGAGATGAAACAAATCTGATGAAAGCAAGGATAGTGGTCATTTGTTTGTTACTACAAAGCAACAAACGACACACAGTGATTGAATTAAAGTAAATGGGTCAAAAATAATGTATCGCGAAGACATGCTCGCCTATAAGTGAACACTCATCCCAAGAATTCCCAGGTAAGCACAACTGGTCTCGCGTCTGATGAGATGTATACGAAGTGCTTGCCTAGACAGAAAACCCAGAATACAGGCATTCACCCTTCCAGTTTGCACGTGTTCACATTATTTAAAACCCAAAACCTTGACGAGATTTTTTTTTTTTTTTGAAAACTCAAAGGGGTTCAAAACCTTACAATAGAGGGTTCAAAACCTTGTAATAAATCATCCTAGAACAGATGATTAGTTTTCAAAGCGGTTTTGAAATTTATGTTCTCGTTGTGGTCGTCGCCTAAGGATAGGTGACAGTATTGTTTTATGACTAAACGCAAGTAAACTCGCGTTAGGGTCCTAAGAAAGTTATAGACTAGGTCAAAGCATTACTAATAACCTAATTCCCTATAACCATTGGCTCTGATACCATCTTTTCTGTCACACCCCGACCACGTAGAACATACGAAACGTGGCGGAAACATCGGGGAGTGTTGTAACAGAATTAATTGTTTCAAATCCATGGCAATTGAAGTTTCGTTTTATTGATTAAAAGTGTTACGATGTCTTAATAAACAAAGAAATACAACATAATTAACTAGTCTTGCATCTTTTATTGTCACTAAAGCCCAAGTCTGCCTATATGTATCTTGATCATCTTATGCAACAGCTCCTGAAAAACACATGTGAAAATAGGTACGTCAGCATAAAAATGCCTGTGAGATACATAGGTTTTGTGAAAATAGGTTCCATGACTTATGTTTGAGAAAATGTTTAGTCATGAACCTTGTAATTTGCTTTGTTTTGTAAATCATTTGAAAACCGATAAGATCAGATGATATGTATAAATAAGTAAATAATGTATGGTTAAATAAATAACCATAGAAAAATGGATTTGTATAAGATAAGTTGTTTGTAAAACAATGTCTTGTGAAAAATATGTTATATGTATAAAAATGTTATATGTATCAAACTGAAATGATTCAAATAACGCTACAATATGTAATACCATACAAACACTTATATATAGGAAGTACCAGCGGCGTATCCACCATGCTTGTATCATATTACACACGCATCGTTACTTAATCACTTAATCAAACCAAACAAATGTCAAAATGTCTATGTCAAATATCCATGTCAAATGTCTATGTCAAATATCCATGTCAAATGTCTATGTCAAAATATCATGTATGGCAAGTGAAATGTCTCAACTAAACCATATACACAAAAACAAAGTATTAAAGTAAAACTTGGTTTAAATCAAAGTTATGTTTTGTGGGAAATGCATGATCAAATGTCAATCATGTTAAAATGTCTATGCCGAAATGTCTATGTCAAATACGGTTCACACGGTTCACAGATACAACGGTTCACAGATATCAACGGGTCACAGTCAAATGATTACAACGGTTCAATATGTAGTATAATGTATTCATATGCTAGATAAGCATATGCAATAGAAAAGCAATGTAAAACAATGTACTAAGTACGCACAAAATGGGCATACATAGCATAAAATGCAATGAAATCATGTACTATAATGTACTAACGAACATAGCAGTATATGATGTCAAAACAGGAAAGCAGGAAAGTAACAAGTAGGCACATGTGTTCCACCCCAAAACAGTTTGGAAAACAGTAAAAGAGGGGTCTATGTACTCACTTGAGATTGCTCAGTTGTCTAAAGATAACCACCAAGCAGTGCTAGAGATCTCGGAATCAAACGGCACCTAATATAGGTAACTATGTTAAATAACCGGACCTAAATCGGAAGACTGGGTAGCATTAGGGTTTGTAAACCAAACGAGTGTGGAGACTCGTGTGATATGGTTTAACAAAGCCTACATACTAAATGAAACTTAACATAACTGTCTACGACCCATTACGACCCGTTTAGGTAGCTTATGCTACTTTAACGCGTCGTTCGCGTGAAACGCGTTCGGACCGCCTAACTAGTCCTATGACAAGTGTTATATGCCTAAACATGTTACATAATCAGTTATGTGACAAAAGTTTAGGTTACATATGCTTAATTACCAATTATACATGAAAAGGGTATTCTGGTAATTTACCTAAGGCATATAAACTACCTATCATACAACTACTTAAACGATGCGACCATAGGGTATAACCTCGGAAGGTTATTCCCTACCTACTATGGTCACCTAATGTGTTTGGTCGGATCCTAATGATCGACCAAACTGGGTCGGGTTCGAAGGTATAGGCGATTTATTAGATCGCCTACCCTACGACCCTAGACAACGTGGTAATCAGTGGGCATAGTCCCAAGGGACTATGACCAACGTGATTACACTCACGTTGCGAAGTTCAAACGAACTTCGCATTGACCATTACTGGTCAACGCTGAAAGTCAAACAAAGTTTGACTTTCTGACTCGAAAAGCAGTAAAAATAAGGAAAAGAACGAAAGAATACTTACGAAGGGTCCCCGAATGCTAATCCCGATCCAAGAACTCAGGTATGAAACAATGGTTTCAACTTAGAGCTCTCAAATCAGAATTCTTGTGCAAAAATGAGGTTGTGTGGGTTGGGTATTTATAGGAATACCCGAACCGTTAGGATCGTTGTATGGAAAACGTGCCATGAATCCAACCCGTACACTTGTCGGAACCTTATGGTGGCTAAATGCCATCCTTATCTTCATGACTAAGCATTTTAGAACATGTGGTGGAGGATCAAACATGTGCAAACAGGCTGTTAGAAACTCTGCATCTGGTCTGGACTTGGCTAGCGCACCGCTACACTAAAAGTGTAGCGCACCGCTAGCCAAAGTTTGGCAGAATTACACATTTGGTCCCTGAACTGTATTTAGGCCATTTTTGACACGTTTAAGGCCCGTTAACCCCATTTCAAAGCTCTAAAATGAAGTTAAAGTATAGGGAACTTAAAATGTGTTCAAAAATATCTCGGATGTCGGTTCGTTTAGCCGTACGAACGCGATGTTCGCTTAATTACGACGGAATGCGCATAAGCGCGAAAAACGATCCAAATGACGCGACGAATGGATTTTTCTTAAGGCGAACACTAAAATATAATGTAGTCATGCTTACATAAATTTTTGGATGTCCGGATGTATTCAGAACGTAAGTTACGCGTAAAAATGCAAACTTGTGCACTTTTTGACGCTTTTAGTCCCTGAATGACACAAAAGTTTATTTTAGCATACCGAACACCTCAAAGCTTATTTCTAAGCTATGTAAAGGATATTTATGGTATGTTTAACTTATGTTCATGTCCCGGAAGGTCTGTTACAGTTCAAATTGGCATACTTTCGCAGTTTGTCAACTTTAGTCCCTGTAAGCGATTAAACTTTGATTTCACCACACCAAACCTTCCAAAACTTATATCTAAGTTATGTAAAGGTTATTTAAGGTATGTTAAGCCTATTTCACTTATTCCGGAGTGTTCGTTGGATTAAACTGGTTATATCTACACATCAGTGCGCGTATAACCTTCCAGAAAGCGATTTAGAGCTTGAAATCGAACATGAATTGATATGTGTAAACTATACACATATTTTTACAAATCCCAAGTATGAAATACTATATTTCATTGGTTTGGCATTTGTTTGATGGTTGAAATGACACAGGTGTTACATATGCTCCTTATCTTAGTGACTAAGCAACTTAAAACATGTGGTTAAGGATCAACCAGCTGCAACTTGTGTTTAAAACATTGAATCTGGTCTGGTTAGGCAGTCGCGTAGCGCGACAGGTAGCCCCATAGGCGTCGCGCTACGCTAGCACTCCCCCTGAAACAGAAAGTTTCAAAATTGGCAGCAATGGTCCCTGCACGTGTTTAAGGCCTTTTTCGATGCGTTTGAACCCCGTTAACCTCATTTCAAGGCTCTAAAATGAAGTTAAAGTATAGGGAACTCAAAACATACTCAAAAATATGCCGGATGATGGTTCGTTTGGTCGTACGAACGCGATGTTCGCTTAATTACGACGGAATGCGCATAAGCGCGAAAAACGATCCAAATGACGCGACGAATGGATTTTTCTTAAGGCGAACACTAAAATATAATGTAGTCATGCTTTCATAAATTTTTGGATGTCCAGATGTATTCAGAACGTAAGTTATGCGCGAAAATGCAAACTTGTGCACTTTTTGACACTTTTAGTCCCTGAATGACCCAAAAGTTTATTTTAGCACACCGAACCCCTCAAAGCCTATTTCTAAGCTATGTCAAGGATATTTAAGGTGTGTTTAACTTATGGTTATGTTCCGGAATGTTCGTTACAGTTCAAATTGACATACTTTCGCAGTTTGTCATATTTAGTCCCTGTAAGCGAATTAACTTATTTTTGCCATACCAAAGCCTTCAAAACTTATTTCTAAGTTATGTAAAGGTTATTTAAGGTATGTTGAGTATATGTTGATGTTCCGGAGTATTTTTCGCGTTAAACTGAGTACGTTTTCGCACCAGTTTGCGTAAAACTCTCCAGAAATTGATATAGAGTTTGGAATTGGATAAAAGTCAAAACATGAAAAATGTAAAACATAACAAAACAAACATTGGGATCAAATAACATTGTTTTATTGATAATAGAACTGTTCATAGTGATTACAAGCACAGTTGTTACAGTCTCCCCTACTTGTGGAAATTTCGTCCCAAAATTTATTTAGAGGAAACTCGTGGAAAAAGATGTGGATATTTCGCTTTCATTTGATCTTCGCGTTCCCAAGTAAACTCGGGTCCATGTTTAGCTTCCCAGCGAACTTTGACCAAAGGAATGCGCTTGCGTTTAAGCCACTTGACTTCACGTTCCATGATTTCCACTGGTTTCTCAACAAATTTCAGTGTTGTGCCAACACGAATTTCGTCAAGCGGTATGGAGAAATTCTCATCAGCTGTACACTTCTTAAGATTGGACACGTGAAAAGTTGGATGAACATTTCCCAGTTCAGGAGGTAACTCAAGTCTGTAGGCTACCTTTCCGATTCTTTCGACGATCTTGAATGGTCCAACGTACCTAGGTGCAAGTTTTCCTTTCTTTCCAAATCTGATCACACCTTTCCAATGTGAGACCTTAAGTAATACTCGATCACCGACTTGAAATTCCAAGGGTTTGCATTTTGGATCCGCGTAAATCTTCTGACGGCTCTGAGCTGCCCGAAGATTATCACGAACTTTCTTGACCTTGTCAGTTGTCTCTAAAATGAGGGTAGGTCCAGTAAGTTGAGCCTCGCCAATCTCATTCCAGCAGACTGGTGAACGGCATTTTCGACCATAGAGAGCCTCAAAAGGAGCCATTTTGATGCTGGTGTGATAACTGTTGTTGTAGGAGAATTCAATCAATTTAAGATGTGAATCCCAGCTACCACCAAAATCGATCACACAAGCTCTTAGCATATCCTCCAGAGTCTGGATTGTTCTCACAGATTGACCATCCGTTTGCGGATGATAAGCTGTGCTCAGATTAAGTTGGGTCCCCATAGCAGATTGCATGGTTCTCCAAAAGTGTGAAGTGAAACGAGCATCTCTGTCAGAAATGATGTTCAACGGAACACCATGTCGAGCTACAATTTCATCCACATTGATTTGTGCAAGTCTGTCAGCAGGAAAATCCTCACGGATTGGCAAGAAATGTGCTGACTTTGTAAGACGATCAACGACTACCCAGATGGCATCATGACCCTTCTTTGTGCGTGGAAGTTTGGTAACAAGATCCATAGTAATGTTCTCCCATTTCCAAACTGGGATCTCTGGTTGCACCAATAAACCAGAAGGACGTTGATGTTCAGCCTTAACCTTAAGACAAGTAAGGCATTTTGACACGTATAAGGCAATGTCTTTCTTCATACCAGGCCACCAATAGCGAATACGAAGATCCTTATACATTTTATCTGAGCCCGGATGAATAGAATAACGAGACTTATGGGCTTCATCCATGAGCAAGGTACGAATATCATCCTGGCTTGGGACCCACAAACGGTCCATGAAGTAATATGATCCATTGTCCTTCAATTCAAGAGCAGGTGTTATGTGATAAGGGAATTCCTTATCCATCAAACCTTGTGAAACACAAGATTGTTGAGACTGAGAAGTGCGTGCTTGGATATCGGATCGAGCTTGAATAACAGATTGAACACGTACACAATGAAGCTTAGTACGTTCCTTACGACTCAATGCATCAGCTACGACATTCGCCTTACCAGGATGGTAGCGAATTTCGCAATCATAGTCGTTTAAAAGCTCAACCCAACGTCGTTGCCTCATGTTGAGTTCTTTCTGGTTGAAGATATGCTGAAGACTTTTGTGGTCAGTGAAAACCACACATTTTGTATCGTACAAATAGTGTCTCCAGATCTTGAGAGCAAAGACAACTGCACCCAACTCAAGATCATGAGTGGTGTAGTTCTTCTCATGTATCTTCAATTGTCTTGATGCATAGGCTATGACTTTGTTCCTTTGCATCAGAACACAGCCAAGACCCAATTTAGATGCATCACAATACACGACAAAATCATCATCACCCTCAGGCAATGATAGAACAGGCGCATCGCAAAGCTTCTGCTTCAGGTGTTGAAAAGCTTCCTCTTGTTTATACCCCCAATAAAAGGGCATTTTCTTCTGAGTTAGAGCAGTTAGAGGAACTGCAATCTTTGAGAAGTTTTCTATGAAGTGGCGATAATAACCCGCTAGACCAAGAAAAGAACGAACTTCAGTAGGAGTAGTAGGCGCATCCCAATCCTTAATCGCACTGATCTTGGAGGGATCTACATGAATACCTCGTTCGTTGATAATATATCCTAAGAATTGAACTTCTTTAAGCCAAAATTCACACTTGGAGAATTTGGCGAAAAGTTGCTCTTTCTTTAGGAGTTCCAAAGTAAGACGAAGATGTTGCTCGTGGTCAGCTTGCGTCTTAGAGTATATCAAGATGTCATCTATAAAAACAATGACGAACTGATCCAAATAAGGTTTGCAGACCCTATTCATTAAGTCCATGAAAACAGCAGGAGCATTAGTCAAACCGAATGGCATGACTGTGAATTCATAATGCCCATAACGAGTACGGAACGCTGTCTTCGGAATGTCTTCTTCTTGCACCCGAAGTTGATGATATCCAGATCGCAGATCAATCTTCGAAAAATAAGAAGCGCCTTGTAACTGATCAAAGAGATCATCGATGCGAGGTAGGGGATATCGATTCTTGATGGTAAGCTTGTTAAGCTCACGATAATCGATACACATCCTAAAGGATCCATCCTTCTTCTTGACAAAGAGAACGGGAGCACCCCAAGGTGAAAAGCTGGGACGGATAAAACCTTTGTCAGAGAGCTCCTGAAGTTGTTTGGACAACTCTTGCATCTTAGATGGTGCAAGACGATATGGAGCTCTGGCAATGGGATTTGCACCAGGTACGAGATCAATGCGGAACTCGACTTGGCGTGCTGGAGGTAGACCAGGTAAATCTTCAGGGAACACTTCAGAATAATCCCGAACGACAGGAATATCTGAAATAGACTTACCCTTGCCTTTATCTTCTGTAACATATGCTAACAAAGCCACATAGTTCTTCCGCAAATACTTCCGAGCTTTAAAACAAGACATGAGTTTGAGACCACCGATAGGCTTCTCACCTTGAACCTGCAGAATCTCGCCTGACGAAAGCGGCACACGAACAATCTTCTCAGAACAAACTATCTTTGCGTGATGCTTGGATAACCAATCCATTCCCACAATAACGTCGAAGCTTCCAAGTTGCATAGGCGTGAGATCGATAGGGAAAAGATGATCATTCAGGTTCAACTGGCAGTTGCGTAGAACAGAATCAAGAATAATGGGTTCACCACTAGCAACTTCTACTGTCAAAGGTTTTCCTAGTTTCGTTCTAGACACTCGAAGCATAGGCTCAAAAGACAAAGACACGAAACTCTTATCGGCACCGGAATCGAAAAGAACATATGCAGGCTGATTTTTAATAAAGAACGTACCGTTCACCACATTATCGTCAGCCTGTGCCTCTTGGGCATTCATGTTAAAAACTCGGCCTCGAGCCGGAGCCTGATTCTGGTTCTGGTTCGCCAGTCTTGGGCACCGATTCCTATAGTGGGTCAGATCCCCACAATTGTAACAAGCACCTGGTGGGTATTGTGGTCGTGCAGCTGGACCCTGTTGCGGAGCAGGAGGCTGAGCAACTTGTTGAGCCGGGTTCTGAACCGCGGGATTCTGAGCAGACCGACAAACATTGGCAAGATGGCCTGATTTCCCACAGTTAGTACAGAAACGGCATGGAAGTTGCGGCTGGTGGTGACTGTTGCATCTATTGCACAAAGGTGCATTCCCTGAATAGGGTTTCTTTGCTGGAAGCTGTGCGGGTTGGTTGGGAGCTGCCTGGTTAGCTTGGGCAGTGACAGCATAGTTTTGGGAAGCCTTACGCTTCTTTGCCCTCTTCGAAGAACCAGAGTTCTTTCCATTCCCGTTTTGACCTTTCTTGTTATCCCCCTTATCTGCCGACTGTTCCTTGCCCTTGTCACCCTTCCGGTGTAACTTGTTCTTCCGGATCTGCGACTCAGTCAATGTCGCAGATAACTCGATCGCCTGACGAAGTGTGGCAGGGTTACTACCACTAAGAATGTCTTGTACCGAGTCAGGTAGGCCATCGATGTATCTCTCGATAGCCTTGTCGAGTGGGGTGACCATTGTTGGGCAAAGCAGACTCAATTCTTCAAACCGATCAGTATAAGCCCTGTGCTCACCACTATCTTGCTTCAAAACATCAAACTCTTTCTCCAACGCTCGCTGCTCATGGCGAGGACAGAATTCCCTCATCATAAGGGCTCTAAGTTCAGCCCAGGTCTGTGCGAGAGCAACTTCTGCACCTCTGTCTCTCATAACCCCGTTCCACCATGTCAAAGCCCTCTTCTGAAATACGCTCGAAGCAAACTCGACTTTGCGATTTTCCGGACACTGCACATGGCGAAAAGTATTCTCTATGCTCTCGAACCACTGAAGAAGCCCAGTCGCTCCCTCAGAACCACTAAACTTGAGTGGTTTAGCCGAGTTAAAATCCTTGTATTTGCACAGACCATTGTTGTTGTTGTTGGCCTGGTTCCATTGAGCAAAGAGATTTGGGAATTGAGCAGCCATCTGCTGTGCAATAATTTCTGCCAGCTCGGCAGTAGCTATCTGGTTCTCGCGTCGAGGAGGCATTCTAAAAGAGGAAAACATGAAAAGAAACGAGTGAGATGATTGGATGAAAAGAATGAGATGATAAAAACAAGAATTGCCAACAGCATAGATGGTGGTCATTCGTCCGTATCACAAAGCAAACAAACGACTCACAGTGACTAATCAAAGTAAATGGATCAAAAATAATGTATAATGAAGACATGCTCGCCTATAAGTGAACACTCATCCCAAGAATTCCCAGGTAAGCACAACTGGTCTCGCGTCTGATGAGATATATACGAAGTGCTTGCCTAGACAGAAAACCCAGAATACAGGCATTCACCCTTCCAGTTTGCACATGTTCACATTATTTAAAACCCAAAACGTTTGACGGGATTTTGAAAATTTGAAGGCACAAGGCCAAAAACCAATACTGAAAAGGGTTCAAAACCATATAACAGAGGGTTCAAAACCTTACAATTGAGGGTTCAAAACCTTGTAAAAATTTATTCAAAAACAGATGATTGTTTTTCAAAAATCGATTCGGAAAAATTTTGGTTCCTTGTTTTGTTAATCACCTAAGGATAGGTGATGTACATGTTTTAAGATCTAAACACAAGATAGCTTGTGTTAGGTTCCTAGAAAAGTTATAGTCTAGGTCAAAGCATTACTAATAACCTAATTCCCTATAACCATTGGCTCTGATACCAACTCTTCTGTCACACCCCGACCACGTGTAACATACAAAACGTGGCGGAAACGTCGGGGAGTGTTGTAACAGAATTAATTGTCTCATAACCATGGCATACAAAGTTTTATTTATTTATTAAACAGGAGTGTTACATTGTCTTAAACAGGAATTAAGGAGTTCAGAATATAATTAAACATAGTCTATCTTCTTTTAAAGTCTCTAAGGCACAGGTCCGCCCTAGTATCATGATCAACATCCTACGGAAAAGCTCCTGAAAACACATGTGAAAATAGGTACGTCAGCATAAAAATGCCTGTGAGATACATAGGTTTGTAAAAATAGGATTCATGACTTATGTTTAAGAAAAATGTTTAGTCATGAACCTTGTAATTTGCTTTGTCTTGTAAATCATTTGAAAACAATAAGATCAGATGATATGTATAAGTAAATGTCAGGTTAAATAAATGACCGTGTAAAAGTGTGTTTGTATAAGATAAGTTGTTTGTAAATTAATGTCTTGTGAAAAATATGTTATTTATATAAAATGTTCTATGTCTCAGTATTGAAATGATTCAAATAACGTTATGACATGTAATACCATACAAACACTTATATATAGGAAGTACCAGCGGCGTATCCACCATGCTTGTATCATATTACACACGCATCGTTAACTTAATCACTTAATCAAACCAAACCAACCAATGTAAGAAGTCTATGTTTAACCAAATTGTCAAATGTATTGAATAATATGTCAAAGTGTTTATGTCAAGATGTAAATCATGTCAAATGTCTATGTCAAATATCCATGTCAAATGTCTATGTCAAATATCCATGTCAAATGTCTATGTCAAAATATCCATGTCAAATGTCTATGTCAAAATGTCATGTATGGCAAGTGAAATGTCTCAACTAAACCATATGCACAAAAACAAAGTATTGAGGTAAAACTTGGTTTAAATCAAAGCTATGTTTTGTGTAGATGCATGCAACTATTTAATATGAACATTTATGCGGTATTGTGAAAATGCATACATCCAAGCCTTGCGACTGTGGTGATAAACCCTTTAAACAAATTAAAGGTCTATCTGTCTTATGTCAACGAATTCGGTCATTCCTTTCTGTCCCCTTTCCCTGGGATGTCCGGAACGGGAGTTGTCAATTCCTATGGTACCACTACCTACTAACGAACGGCGTAGCTAATGTTAATGAATGTATTGTCCCATGTAAACAAACCAAATGTCATACCAAAATGTAAACATGTGAAAACAATGCACTAAGTATGTAATCAAATGAACATACATAGCGTGAAATGTCATGTAAAACAATGTACTAAGTAATGCACACAATGGGCACACCTAGCAGGAAATGTCATGTAAAACAATGTACTAAGTAATGCACACAATGGGCACACCTAGCAGGAAATGTCATGTAAAACAATGTACTAAGTAATGCACACAATGGGCACACCTAGCAGGAAATGTCATGTAAAACAATGTACTAAGTAATGCACACAATGGGCACACCTAGCATAAGATGATATGAAATCATGTACTATAATGTACTAACGAACATAGCATGTATATGATGTGAAAACAGGAAAGCATGAAAGTAACAAGTAGGCACATGTGTTCCACCCCAAAACAGTTTGGAAAACAGTAAAAGAGGGGTCTATGTACTCACTTGAGATTGCTCAGTTGTATAAAGATAACCACCAAGTAATGCTATAGATCTCGGAATCAAACGGCACCTAATATAGGTAACTATGTTAATAAACCGGACCTATCTCGGAAGACTGGGTAGCATTAGGGTTTGTAAACCAAATGAGTGTCGGAACTCACGTGATATGGTTTAACAAAGCCTACATGCTAAATGAAACTTAACCTAAGTCTTATTGACCCATTATGATCCGTTTAGGTAGCTTATGCTACTTTAACGCATCGTGCGCGTGAAACGCGTTCGGACCGCCTAACTAGTCCTATGACAAGTATTATATGCCTAAACATGTTACATAATCAGTTACGTGACAAAAGTTTAGGTTACATATGCTTAATTACCAATTATACATGAAAAGGGTATTCTGGTAATTTACCTAAGGCATATAAACTACCTATCATACAACTACTTAAACGATGTGACCATAAGGTATAACCTCGGAAGGTTATTCCCTACCTACTATGGTCACCTAATGTATTTGGTCGGATCCTAATGATCGACCAAACTGGGTCGGGTTCGAGGTATAAGCGATTTATTAGATCGCTTACCCTACGACCCTAGACAACGTGGTAATCAGTAGGCATAGTCCCAAGGGACTATGACCATCGTGATTACAATCACGTTGCGAAGTTCAAACGAACTTCGCATTGACCATTACTGGTCAACGCTGAAAGTCAAACAAAGTTTGACTTTCTGACTCGAAAAGCAGTAAAAATAAGGAAAAGAACGAAAGAATACTTACGAAGGGTCCCCGAATGCTAATCTAGATCAATATAGTTCAGGTATGAAACAAGGTTTCAACTTAGAACACAATCAATCAGATTCTAGTGCTTTAAAACAATGAAAGGCATGGGGTATATATAGTTTTCGGTGAACCGTTGAGATCGTTTCATGGAAACCGTGATTCGATCACATCCGTACACTTGTTGAAAGGTTATGGAAGCCACATATGCTCCTTATCTTAGTGACTAAGCAACTTAAAACATGTGGTTAAGGATCAACCAGCTGCAACTTGTGTTTAAAACATTGAATCTGGTCTGGTTAGGCAGTCGCGTAGCGCGACAGGTAGCCCCATAGGCGTCGCGCTACGCTAGCACTCCCCCTGAAACAGAAAGTTTCAAAATTGGCAGCAATGGTCCCTGCACGTGTTTAAGGCCTTTTTCGATGCGTTTGAACCCCGTTAACCTCATTTCAAGGCTCTAAAATGAAGTTAAAGTATAGGGAACTCAAAACATACTCAAAAATATGCCGGATGATGGTTCGTTTGGTCGTACGAACGCGATGTTCGCTTAATTACGACGGAATGCGCATAAGCGCGAAAAACGATCCAAATGACGCGACGAATGGATTTTTCTTAAGGCGAACACTAAAATATAATGTAGTCATGCTTTCATAAATTTTTGGATGTCCAGATGTATTCAGAACGTAAGTTATGCGCGAAAATGCAAACTTGTGCACTTTTTGACACTTTTAGTCCCTGAATGACTCAAAAGTTTATTTTAGCACACCGAACCCCTCAAAGCCTATTTCTAAGCTATGTCAAGGATATTTAAGGTGTGTTTAACTTATGGTTATGTTCCGGAATGTTCGTTACAGTTCAAATTGACATACTTTCGCAGTTTGTCATATTTAGTCCCTGTAAGCGAATTAACTTATTTTTGCCATACCAAAGCCTTCAAAACTTATTTCTAAGTTATGTAAAGGTTATTTAAGGTATGTTGAGTATATGTTGATTTTCCGGAGTATTTGTCGCGTTAAACTGAGTACGTTTTCGCACCAGTTTGCGTAAAACTCTCCAGAAATTGATATAGAGTTTGGAATTGGATAAAAGTCAAAACATGAAAAATGTAAAACATAACAAAACAAACATTGGGATCAAATAACATTGTTTTATTGATAATAGAACTGTTCATAGTGATTACAAGCACAGTTGTTACACGTCGTACGTGTCGTGTCGTTTCGCAATCGTTCGGGAGTGAAAACCGATCCTACAAGTGGTATCAGAGTAGGAGATCGATTGCTCGGATCAGATACGCAAGGATTCTACACAATTTCATCAAATTCAGAGTGAAGTTTGGATCAAATTTGTCACATTTCTTCTTCATCTCGTTTTCTCATTTTTTTTAACTCAAAACTCAAATTCAAACTGATTTCATGGTTAAAAGTGCTTGAATTTTTTGATATGTTATGTGAAAATATATTCTAAACAACCCTACAAATTTTCAAATTATGACTCAAAGGATTTGTTAGTGAATTGTTGAATAAACTGACAAAAAAACAAAGTCTTTCGTCTCTGTAGCAGGTCCCATTCGGAGATACTGGCCCATCCAGACCAAAAAGAGTTGCCATCTACTCGGATGGCATAAAAAATCCATCCGGAAGACATTCTTTGGCCATCCGCTCGATTGATAACAAACAAAGTCATCCGGACTTCAGCAAGTTCAGTGGCCCAATAATTGTTAATGGTGATACGGTCCAATTGCAATCTAATATATTCACGTGATATCGATATTGGATTTACATTTATTGTCCAGCTGTCCACCTATAATGCTTATTCAAATAGTCAAATATTATGTCACACCCTGACTTTTGCGGAAGCGTGATTATGGTGTGACTTTCTTAATACCATAGCATTCAATCATAACAATAGTATATGATAAAACCATAAGATGTTCATCCATAAATTAAGTTTGGAAAATACCACAACATACTTGTCTGAAACGTAGACTCCAAATTTAAATTACAAACCACAACATGTTTAAATGAGTTCACGAAGACTCGACAAAAGACCTTAAATAAAACCGAGTTTAGAACCATGTATCTCGTCCAGGATTAAGATACATCTCCTAAACCCTAGTGACTTCGGATGACATCTTTTATTCATGACGTAGCTTGAAACATGCAAACACCCGCCAGATCCACTTAATTCCCTGAAATACATGTAATTTGAAAACATCAACAAAAGTTGAGCGAGTTCATGTGTTTGTCTGTGTATATGAATAACCTTTAAAGTATGTCTGTACGTATGTAAGTCCTGGTATGAGAGCATTAAGGAAAAACAGATCACCAATGGTTTGCAAGGCCAATGGTATGTGTGAAGTGATACAGGAAAACTCAAACCTAGCGGATTTTGCCACGGCTTCAGTATGTGGACATAGTCACCACATGGGCCACCCTGGTCCTCATGGGTGTGGGCTCGCTACACCCAAATAGATCTATCACTCATGTCCCTCGGTCCTACGACGAGGATTAATGGCCTTAAGTGTTGTACCCACCACTCACATGATCAAGTAGTAACCTTCCTTAGCTAACCATACCATGTATAAAACGTTCGTAAACAATTGTAACATGTATTTCACCCCCGAAGTTATAAAACTGAAAACAGTTAAAAGAAAAGGGGGACATGAACTCACTGTCTTGCGTCTTCGATAAGCGTAACTCAAGTTCCTTCAGCAAACACGACTACCTACAATGTACTAAGGTCTATTAGACGAACGGGTCGTGCCTTGTCTTAGTATTAATGTTTTTTAGTTACATTTCTGATATCATTCCAATTTATATAATTATTGTCAAAATAATTAATACTTCAACTTAAATTATATTTATAAATTTTGGAATAATTGTCAAACAATATTTTCGTAATAATACTTCTCAAGTATTTATACTTGTATTTCCTTCCCAAGGATGGGGGTATCTTATACATGTGTATTTTGTCATATTTTGGGGTCGTATTCCGGTGTGTGTTTATACGTACGAAATTACATATTTTCCTGTAATTGTTAAGTGTTTTTATACTTAATTTTGTGTTAAACTTTCCGGAATATTACTTTTTTAATAAAAGTCCACTAATATATATATTTCCCAAAATATATATATATTTAAGAATTATTACTTAGAAAAATTATTTATAATTTTTCCTTTTAGCAAGAATATTTGTAGTTCCAAAATAATATATTTTCAAGTCTAACTTTAGAAAATATATATAAACTTATTTTTATCCAAAAATAATGTATTTCAAGTTTATCCAAGAAAATATATATTTTTCCCAAAAATAGTATATTTTCTAGTAATTCCAAGAAAGCATATATATTTTTAATCATAAAAAAATATACATTTCCTTCTTGTGAAAATACGATTTAACTTTGTGATAGTCATAAAAATCATATTTTCATTTCTTGTGTCCAAAATTTTATTTACCAAAAATATATTTATAAATGTATTTTCCGGAATATTTTGTAAGTTACATTCTTTCGTTCGGTTTCCAAATATTATGTGTGTAGCTTATATATTTATTCCTTGAGATTTTTAGTAATATTTTGGATTGTAATTTCTTGGTATTTTGTTAAGTTATATTATTTCAAGTCCTAAATAATATAACTAATACACAAAGTATACAAATAATCACACACATGTGTCTTTATTGTATATATATATATTCTAAATATATACTAGTCATTTACCTGCGCGATGCGGCGGGGGTGGCGATTTACAATAGGATATTCGTTTATGGTTAGTTTATCAGTCGTCTCGTGATATATTGTATAGTACTTAAGTTAGTTTTCTTATTCGTGATATGTTGGCACTCGTTTTTCTGTTAGTTTATCGATTCTTTGGTGATATACTTTTGTTAATTTTTTTAGATGTTAGTTTATCAATCTTTCCATCCAATCAATCATATGTACATAATGCTTTAACCATAATTCATTAATCGATACAAATACGAAATGCAATATGCTGAACATTATAAATTTGCTAACAAATTTACAACGATAAACATTAGTCGATAAAAAAATAAACAATATAAATTTGCTAACAATAATTATAACATCATCTTGTCCGGTTCTACGTAGAAACGTATAGGACAAGAAACCAACGCTTTGGGTTGCTCGTCTACAAGATAATAATAACAAATAACATCATCCTGTCTGATTTTGCGTCGAAGAATCAAACAACATTAAAACAACACCCATTCCGAGATGAACGGCTGAAAACAATCGCTGATGTTGCGGCAACGACCACTTGCAATGCCATACTCGTTTAACAGGCAGCAGCGGTGATGGTTTTGGGGGGTGGGGGCACGTGTCAAAATTACACAAAACACCAAGTAAGGGCGTGCAATGTCTGTTCATTGTTGAGGGTTAACTATACTAAGTTTACTTAACCAGAACTGATGGTCAGATAATTAGCATGGGTGAGTTTAGTGTCGGTTTCAACTAAGTTTTCTTTTAGGGCTTTGTTTCCGATTGAAAATTCTAAAAAGGAATGGCTTTTAAGAAAGGGCTATATGTTGGCTTTTAGAAAAAAATAATAATAATAACTAAAGATGGGGAAGCTAACGGGCTTAAAACAAAATTGGAACCAGCTCAGTAATTGTTTTATTCCACTATATGTCTCTTTATATAGCAATGTTCTCAAGGTTTTTTATGTAACCACCGTCCACCGATGTGGGATTTATTTTATAAGAAAGTAAGTGCTAGGAAAACTTTGCTTAAAAGTCCTAGTGGGATAATTAACTTTAACAATAAATTATTACAGTTTCTTCACGATAGACATTTAAATTTTAATTGGTTTTGCATTGTATTCAGTAATATTGGAGTTGGAACTTAGTTGTTTCTTCACATAATAAAATTAGGTAAGTATGGTTGGTGCCCACATTTCTTGATCACATAGACTTCACATGGATAAGAATTCAGATCAGCATGTAAAATTTTGAGGATGACATTGACATCTCAACAACTACTAGTTAAAATCAATAGACAAGCATTTCTCATGCGTGTGATTAACAGTGTTTTTAGGACGAACACACAAAAGCGCCTCCCCAAGTTCAATATTTAAAATGTAACTGTGTATCGCTACTCGGGCTTACAACGATGCACAAGGTGCACTGTTAAAAAAAACCATCACTACCGTCATTTTGGAGTAAAATCTACAAATTCAAAGCTAATTATGACGCTTCTCCAGGGATATAACGAGCCCCCAATACTATGAAAACCACACCCAAGCTGCTACCGCCACCGTTCGTCACCACTGCCGCCTCTATCACGTTAAAGAGCCTGTAGTCCTGCACATAAGTTGACAAACTATATATATTAGTTAATTATTTATCCTCGCTACTTAACTGAACATCAGTTCTTCATTCTAAACAGCAAATGCTTGTTCACTGCAACAAATTCACCACTGCAGAAGAAAATTACTGGTCATATACAGCAAATACTCTTTACAATTGAATATCATTAAACCATAGAACCACTTGCCTCAAAACTCTACGACGGTAGATACTCGAAGTGTATGGCTCAAATAACCCATTACAACAAATCCATTCTTTCATACCATGATTGCCAGCCTACATTTCAAAGACCAAAAGTTCCTAGTTATTGGCTGGTCAAAGTAACTACAAAAAACAGAAGTTTAGTAACTTTTTTTAAATACCTCGGCAGAGTGATCTGGATAGAAAGTTCAAATTAACAAATGGCTCGTTTTGTTGTCTGTTCTCCCAGCATTCATTAAATGTTGGTATTCTGTAGATTTTTGCACCAATCTCATTCAGTTTGTCATTGTCGATCACCACCAACTCCCAACACTTCGCCTTCATTGGATGAAATCTATATAATGAAGGGCTCCATTCTTGAAATGAGTACCACCACCAGAACATGTACGCCCCGTATTTGACCAAATTTTGATGTCCTTTTACTGCACCAACCTTGACGTGCGGGCCATTATTTTACCAAATCTGAGAACAAAAACAAAGAAAAGTTTCCGTAGCAAAAAAGCTCGTACATCTTTAATAACTCACTTGTTCTCTACTTCTAGGCCACTTGATGGGTTTTATATAGCCAACAGGAAGAGAGACAATGCATGTAGGGGGTCGGTCAAACTAACTTCATTTGTCCCATTTGGTTCATGAACTGTAGTTAAAAGAAATCCAAACATTAAAGTAAAACCCTAGATCTGCAAGTTTAGAACAAAGACAAACATCGGATTCGAGAACTAAAGCACGTGACCTAAACAAATCAAAAGGAGGTTGCCGGACATACCTCGGTTTGTCGGACCTATCGCAACCACCATCTACAGCCTGGAACTCGTCTCCGTTACCACCAATCTTTGTAGTTAATTTGCATACTTGATTCACTCTAAACTACAAACCATAGCCCCATATTTGCACATGGTGTCAGAATTTACAAAAAAAAAAACAACTCAACTCTTTGATAGGTGCCTATCTTCTGCCTTTTCTCTTTTCTGAAAAAAGCTACAAGTATAAGAGATGTGTCTACCCAGGATATTGACATTGAAAAAAACAAATTCACCCAGAAAAGTTGAAATACATCTCTCAAATGAATAAGGTAGAACTATTCTAAGTGCAAGTATTATGGCATATAAAACAAATAGGTAAGTAGGCTAATAGGTCACAAGGTAGCAAGCATGCAACCCTTCTAGTTTATCAAACTTTTCGTTTTATGTTATGTTAGAATAATAATTTACACCATTGTACTCGTTTTCCTTTAGTTGATCTCTAAAATTGCAAATAGATGAGATACGACACTTATGTGATAATTAAAACGAATACTATCATTTTACAAAGTTGTAAAGGTGAGTAACGTATCAAAATGAGCTAATGATTGTCTCGCCATGTTGAACTCAAAAAAGCCGGAAAAAGGATTTGAGTAGAATACAAGACCAGACCCAGAGGCTTCTTCACAACTACTGATGCCAGCCACCAATGGCAAGGGAGCGCTGATTTCAAACGCCTTTTCAACCATATCTAGGACACCAATGACCATACTAGTCACCACCTTCGCCTATACCTCAAAATTTTGGTTAAGACATAACTATTCTTTGTGATCCATATATTTTTTTATTCATCTAAATACAGAACAAAATCTATGTCTCAACAATGCAACTAAAGATAGAAAACTTATTGTTGACTAATAGCTATAGTTCAACATTGTATCCTGCATATTAACTACCTGTATAATTATAAATAAAACTGAAACAAATGCACATAAAAGTCTAGCAAAACCAACAAATAAAATCATGGAAACCAAAGATACTCGTATAAAAGTTTAAAAGTCATTTCTCACCTACTAAGACAATATTTTGAGATGGTTCAGGAGATTGTTTATCTTCTCCAAACGAATCAGGCGTATTCCCATTTTCAATCTTGAGGTTTCCCTCTGCATCCAGAAGCAAACTTTTTGCCTATGATAAAAAATGTTGACTATCTTTAGATCTCTATGATAAAAACCTACTATGGCATTAATCAATAGCATTAATGAGCCGTTGAAAATACTTTCTGGCTTCATTTTCATGTATTCATCCATATTCCAGCATCATAATCGAACTGTAACGTTAATGTATAATCTTTGTACGATGTATTAGCATACAAATTATTAAATAAACTAATAAAGAAAATATATATAAAGATAAAAAAAATTCTTGGTTTTAAAAAGCGTGATGCGCACAAAAGCGACGGGATCTAAAATCAAGGCGCAAAGCATAGAGCGCAAAAACGGTGGGCTTTTCGTATGCGAGGCGCAGGAGAATATATAATTCTTTGTATATTATATAGGTTTTTAGGATCATTTATTTGATATTTACACACAAATAAGCTGTATACATGTTTTAATATTGAAATTACATACATGTACAGCCTGAAATGCATGATGTACAACAATCTGCTGCACAAAAATGGGTCACGTCACGTACATGAGGTGCGTGCCTCAGAGTGGATTTCTTAGCAAAAAAGTGCGTCTCAGCTGCGCTTTCAATATAACCTGCGCCTCAAGCCACATAAGGCGCTAAGGTTTACGCCTCGCACCTAGGCGTGCCTTTTTAAACCAAGAGAAATTTACAATATTATCGAAAAGTTGTCCTCCGTGAACAAACTCGAGTACACCGTACATGTCTACGTTGATCTTGTTTCCCAAAACCTAAAGAAACTTACCTTTTCAAAAATAAACATAGAGCATTCATTAAAACAACGCGTGGACATCTTTCAACACCAAGTGCACCATACCCAGATCACGTGGATACACCAAACCCATGTCATGTGGCATCTTCCAGCAAAATACACCAGCGGCCCGTCTTCCAATGACCTACGCCAGTGATCAAGAAAATAATCATTTTTCAAATAAAAAAATATATACTTTGTAATGTCTCTACAACAGGAGAAGGCAGAAGCTGTTAGTAACACTACCATATGTTGTACTGCCACATACAACACCTTGGTTGTTGCACATTCTTGACCTTCAATTAAGGCTATTTGATCCTGAATAGAATGAGATAAGCCAGCATATATCCAGGTGTCATTACAAATAATTCTCAAATAGCTCATGTTTCCAACCATTTGTTATCATCAAGATGCTTTGATCTTTTAAATGGAAGGATTATGCTAGGAATCTCACCATATATGAGTGGCATTATTATATATTTGTTTGATTATGCTAGGAATCGCACTTATCATAGTTATTAAAGGCGTGAGGCGCACTCAGGACTATTTGTTGGGCCCGGGGCTTTATTTACGCCTAGGCGCTCGCTTTAATAACTATGACATGAACCATAGTTATTAAAGTCGCGAGGCGCATTCAGAGCGATTTGTTGGGCCCGGGGCTTTATTTGCGCCTAGGAGCTCGCTTTAATAACTATGGCACCTATCAATGTGCAACTCTTTCACTAAACTTCAAAATATAGGACTATTTATCTCAACAAAATAACCTAATTTTAAAATAGGTTAACCAGATTGAATACCGGTTCGGAGAATGTTGTCCGGGAACTGTTGCCAAGGGTATTGTAAATGCTAACAACGGAGTCAGAATAATCCTTTTTGTCGAATTTGGTTTCGAGAAGGAGGCTAGCGAGATGTTGTTCATCTCATTCACATTTTCACAGCCTTAAATAGGCCTCAATTGAAGGACCTTCCAGTTCCTGTACATACAATACAACAATCATCAGCCAAAAATTCAGACCTTAAAGCTGGTATCCCACTACATGAATATAGGGTGAGCAAATATCGGGTCGGTCCGAAATTACCCGAAAACCAAACCCAAAAAGAACCGAAACCGAGCCCAATATAATACTTAGGGTCAGCTCTCGGTTCCTATTAATTTAGAATCTCGGTTTGGATGTGTGATTCCAAAACGACTATGGTGACTTTAAAAAATCAGAATCAAAGCAATTAATTATATAACCATATGACTAAGTCCGGATTAATCTGGAACTTTTACACTTACCCTATGGCCTATACTCAATTTTCTTCAGCAACAGTTCTAAGAAGTCATTATTTGTTTTACCAAACACTTTAAAACTGATTAATGATTGATCCCAATAGAAATAAATAATACATATGATCTTTTAGATGTAATTTTTGGAATAATCTCGCTCAAAGGGTTCAAGAGTCACCTATTCCACAGGCTTGAACTACTCTGCATGTAGCTTCTTTACATCTCAGCATGAACAGTTGAACCTATATAGTTAGCCAGCACAAAGTTTCAACACAAAAAGATTCCACAACCAACATAATACAAGGGCTAACATATTAATTAAATAGCAACCAACATAATACAAGGGCTAACACATCCAAACACCCCCTAGGCCCTAACACAATAATCTTTCTTTTGGCAAATAAACAGACATTGAAAAGAATGGCCATACCTCACTCCAGCTATAAGCTTGATCGACAGTGTTTAGGCCTGGGTTTATTCGATTAGTTAGTTGCGTTGCTTTTTATTTCTCTATTACAATGTCACTTTAGGGGAAAAACATTAAATTGGATTCTAGTCAGAATTTTCCTTCAGTTGTTTAATCCACATGCCACATATCAAACTCACCAGCAACAAACGACAGATATATACAAATCAAAATAATTTCAGCACACCCTAAAATCTATCAGAATAAACCTACCTCTACAAAGCAAAAAAAAAGACCTGAAAACCTCCTTCTAACATCATCGAACCACAACAAAACAGTAACAACTTCTACAAATAAAAAAAAAGAAAAACTAAATCGATTCAGATCCAGATCTAGATCCAGATAAACCTTCTACCACAAAGCAGACTGTAGAAGCAGTCAGATGAAACGTGAAATAGTAGAAGCAGTCAGATCTGAACGCCAACCCATCAGATTTAAATGTAAAAGACTCAGATCTGAATGTAAAACTACTGAATGTAGCTAGAAAACTCAGATCTGCAAAGTATTGTCAGCTTCATCTTCCTCACTCCATCTTCATCTACACCAAACCAACTGAAAATGTCAAAAAATGACCTTGAGCTGACGAAAGCAAGAACCGGAACAGGAACAGGGAAGAAAATGAACCAACAAAGGAGAAGTACCTGGTTAACTCGTTCTGAGATTTGTGTACACGGTTTGAGTCCTCTTCCCTGTTTGCGAGAGAGGGTGAGAAGAAGAATGAAGGAAGATGAGGGTTGAAGATGGGGGTTGAACCCTAGATCAGCAAATGGAATGATGTTCTTCTTCATTGATTTCAGGGTGAATACAGAAAGACATAGAGAAAGAGAAAATCTAGATCTAGGTTCTTGGGAATTTGAGAGAGGGAGAAATGGGTATGAAATTTGAAAGCTGATTTTTATCCCGCCTGCTTGTGTTGAAAAGGTGTTAAAAGGACTTTCAACACATTTGTGCTTAAAATGCTTGTATAATGTGTTTGAAATGCTTGTACAATGGCAAATGACCATTTATGCCCTTCGAATATGCTTTTATATATAGTATAGATATCTAGCCATTTTTATTTATAAAAATCCAACCTCCAATATTTGTATTTTTATAACAAAAATTATGGCAATGTTTATATGGAAACTCATGGTTAAAATATACCTGTAAATATTTGTTTGAAAATGTTTTTCTAAGTGTTTATATTTTTAGAAAATTTTGCCATAGTTTCCCCTAAAAATGGAGGTTCCCATGTTTTCAAAGCATATCATTTTTTTCTAAAATCATCACAAACAATCAACAACTCAATCAACACTTACCAAGTGCCAAAATCATGCGATTTATACAACAACATGAACTTGAACTTTTATAAAAACTTGTAGTAACTTACTAGTGAGTTTAGTAAGCTTAGTTACCCTTTAAAGTGTTGTTATTTATTTGTAAATCCCTTTCTTACAAGATTTAGTCCTTTACAACTTACAAGATGATTTTTCTAAAAATCATTCTTTTGAATTTTTCTTGTTAACAATGTATTTTTATACTTGTTTTACCACTAAAAACATGGTTAGTTTCTTTAAAATTCATGATTATGTAAATCTTGTGATTTAACTTAGTTTCTTGAGAAAACTAGTTTTGAAATCATCCAAGTTTATGACTAGTAACATGTTACATACTTCATCATTCACAAAATCATTTTCATTTTCAAGTTCATGAGAAACATAAAGTATGATCATCTTGGTCTTTCACAAGATCATCACCTCAACTTGCTAGATCATGTGTTCAATCACAATCTAGTAAGTTTCATATGATGTCTAACACCATAAACACAAATAATCAATCATCAAGAAGCAAAACAACACTAAACAATATGTATTCTTATGGTTTTGAGCTTTATTTTAGAGATTAACATCTTGTTCATTAGTGTTCTTCATGATTAGTAACATGTATCATCTTTTAACCAACTAAATGAGAAGTAAATTCAAGTTACAAGAGACTTACTACTAGCACAAGGGCTAGGGATGAACTCAAGAAGATGAAGGTGATGGATAAAAGCAAATGGAGGAGGTCCTTCAATCTCCAATGCCACCAAGCCTCCTTATCTTGCTTCTAACACCTTGTGATGTCTTGAGAATGGATGGATGTGAGATGAAGATGATGGTGGTGTGGCCCCTTGTTCTCGGCCGAGAATGGAGGAGAGGGAGAGAGTATTTTGTGTATGTTTTAGTGTATGTGAGATATGAGCATAAGATCTTCCAAGCATTACTTATAACCATAGTTAGAGGTTAACCATTGGATAATATGTTTCCAAAGTACAAAGCAAATCTTATTAAGCAAATCAAATGAAATCAAGGGTGGGGGCCACCCTTGAAGCCATAAACATGAGGGGGGGGGGGGGTTCTAGTTGTGCGGTGATGGTAAGTTAAGATATTTAGTTGAAATCTAAAGGTCTTAGTTAGGTGTTATGTATATTATGTGTTATATAGTGTGTTAGGGTGATCGGGGCCCATAACTAGCTTGGAAACATTAAAACAATGCTTCTAGTGTAATTTTGGTGTTTCGGGTAGTGTCCGGTTGTATACTGGTTCGTTAAAGTGCTAAACTATACCGTTTAGTGTTCTTTATGTACCCTTTTGTGACACTTTTAATTCCCGACTCTTAGGAAAGCATTCAGGACCATTTAGTCATATTTTTGCATGATACTAGCTTGTTAAAATGCTGATTTTTGATGATTTATGCTGAATTCAGCACTTTGGGTGAGTTTTAGGCACTTTCCGGCACTTGAACTATCACTTAGGAATACAGTTTTGTGGTCCTTACTTCCCTACACTATATTCTAGTGTAGTACTTAGTCTTTGGCCTATACGGGGTCTCAAAACACTGTCTATCTATGTGCTGAGTTCTGTCAGCATTTTTCTGAGTTATCCGCTAACTGTGCTTTGTGCATCATTTGTGTCAATATGGTTTGCATGTACTAATGATATGACATTATGCAATATGTGATGCACATGTAAGTATGATGCAATAATCAGAAAGCAGTTAATTGTAATTCAGCACAGTCATTAGGCACTAATCATGATTAATTAATTGTACGGATACCTGGATTTTTTTACGGTTGTCACATTCTCCCCCTATTAAGAAAATTTCGTCTCAAAATTTATACTACCCTAACTCCTTAGGGTTACATTATGCATGTATGTATATGAATAATACTGGGGTAGATAACCACAAAACCGAATCAAATCTTATTCACATCAGGTGAATCCAGGGATATATTTCAACAACAAGAACCCAATGGTTAAAAGGTATGTGTTCTAGCATTTGGTGTCAAAGGACACGAGATGTATAATCTAGCGTAACTTAGTTAACAGGGGTGCAACAAAGGAGTTTTGACCAATGGATTCTCAAACAATCGGTCACAATATGCAAACGGGTTTTCACGAACCATAGCATCCGCTATATGAACTCAAAATCAATAACTTGAATATGAAAATGATCTGTCAACTTTCGAATAAATAAATGGTACAGATTAGAGTGTTGACATTCTTGAATTACGAAAATACACCGAATGAAATACAAGCGAATCTGGTGTATCATTGTCATAATTCGTAGTTGCATTAGGAATGTTTAAATGACAAGTCAAACAAAAGTATGTGTGGTTTTGTGTGAAACGATTGACCATTATTAGCACAAGCTACAAATTTGTAATGAAACCACAAGGTGTCGTAATTGACATATTTCAACAATTGCGGTGACCGAACAAGTTCACCGTGCTTGAAATTAAAGGAAAGTGTACTGAAACAACTCTGAAAATTTGATTTAAACAGCGACATGGGGTTTTCAATCGGATATGGAACATCAAAGAACTACTGTTTCTGATTGAAGATGGAAAGCAATAAACACTGCAAGGTATTCAATTTATAACAAAAGAATCGTTAGGAGGTACACCGTGATATGAAATGAATCTAGGTACCATTGTCTTAACACACAACTGTGTTGAGACCGCTTTAATCGTGATAAACAAAACGGATTTAGAACAATTAAATAGACAATTAAGTCCATGTATAAGGTGCGTAACCAAATTAGCGCAAGCTTCAATCCTGTGAAAGTATTACCGCAAGGTATCGAAACCAACAAACGATTTAGTGGAGTCGTAGATCAATCAAGTCTACTACGACTCGAAACAAAAGAACCTTAGCAAAAATATTGGAATATAATGCTCTCAATACATCATATGGCATCTTAAATTGAATATGCGCAATGGATAAGTCCAAGTAATTGAACCTGGTTTCAGCGTAACCCTACAATAAACATATGTATCAACAAGGGAATCTCAGCATGGTTACGAAGATAAACCATGAATGTAACTTGAAAGAAAAGAAGTTTCAAGAAAGTGTGTTGACTTGATAGCAAAGGAGCCAACAATTACAATAATGTAGGTTATTCGAATCATAAACCAATAGTTAGCTTTAGCAAAATAATATTTGAACTTCAATGATGCGTTTATTAGAAACGAAACCACATGCGTAGCAAATGGTGCATGCGTGACATATAAGTTTCCAAGTAATGAAACAATGAGTATTTGCTAAAATGAAGAAATGACCAAGTATCGGAGCAAATGTGTGTTCGCTCTCAGCGAAGAAAATTAACGCGATGCAACTACCATTAAGGGGAGTAGAGATGCAAACATCTATTCGCTAGAAGAAAAAGTGGAGATTTTAACAAAAGAAATTTGAGTACTTTCTGTTTGGTTAACTGAAATAGCATATATGTCAGGATAATGGGGTTTCCTTGAGTTAACAGGTGTGGTTCCTAAGTGACAACCTTTACGAGTTTTGACCTGGATTTCCAAAGGTCCTAAGTACTTGTTTTCTAGATTCTCAAAGTTTTGCATTCTGTGTAAAACTGTTTTGTGCATTGCGCAAGAAACACAATTTTTGTGTATGTTTAAAACAAGTTATTGTCCCATAATTCCCCGGTATACTTTCTTCCTGAATTCACAGATAATGACACTCAATCATCGATCAGTCTTAAAATAGTAGTTGGATCCTCACAGTTAGTTAAATAAATAATTCGTTAATCCTCAACAAGAGTTACCGACCCTTGTTGATTAGCTCGTTCGTCTCCTGGTAGTTGATGCTCATTTGAAAATCATCGTCCTTCTCCTTGACGAACAGTACTGAAACTCCTTAGGGCAAAAAGCTTGCCTTAAAAATCCCTTATCCGGCAACTTCTGGAGTTGCGTTGACAAATCTTGTGCCTCAGGAAGTGCAAGTCGATGGGGTGCCTTGGCTACATACGCGTCACCTAGAACCAAATCTATGCAAAATTCGACTTGTGGTTGAGGAGGTAATCCCGGTAAGTCTTCGGGGAAAGCCTTAGGATATTCCCGTACCACAGGGGTATCTTCGAGCTTAGGTTCTTCGGCTTCCTCGTCCTCGACAGGAGTCAAGAAGGCAACACATCCTTTACGAAAACTTCCGTGTCTTCAACACCGGATAATTTGTAGGGGCGTATCCTGCTTCATGAACCATGATCGTTTCGTCGTTCGTCATCGGGATGCGGATAACAATCTCCGCTTGATTGCTCGACAACTGGTCCATCCCAATTACCACGTCGAGGCTTCCCTTTAGCTATTTCTATCGAGTACGGGTTATCTAACTTACCCCTTTACTAAAACAAGTATATTCTTAAACTCATGTGATACGAAGCTATGATCGGCACTGGTATCAAACAACATAGATGCAAAATTTTTTGTTGATAGAGAACGTACCAGCAACCACATCTGGATCCTGGCATGCTTCACGAGCTCCGATGTTGGATGCCCCTTCACGGTCTTGGTTAATCCTCCTTGGGCAATCTTTTCTAAAGTGCCCCACGTTCCCACATTTGTAGCAGCCCGGAATTTTATCATTATTATTTCCGCCTTGGTTGTTGTCATCATTTCCTCCCTGCTGGGACTCTTTGCCCAACAGGCATCCTTGTTGTGTCCTTTCTTTCCGCACCTACCGCACTTAGGCCTCAGACATTGACATTCGTGGTGATACTTGCACTCATCACTTCTCGGCTTAGCTCCCAAGTAAATCTTAACATTGGCCTGATTGTTGTTAGGGCAATCTTTCTTGAAATGCCTTTTGTCCCCACAGTCAAAACAACCTCGAGCAAGTTTTTGTTCATCATTGGTCCGACTTTGATAGTCGTTGTTGCCGTTGCTTCCTCCATGATTTCCGCTACCATCTTGACCTTCGTTTCCATGTCCCGTTCTGATCCGACACATCTCCTTGACATGCCCCACTTTGTCGCAGACATTACTTCTTCCATACCTGCATGGCCTAGCATGATGAAATAGGCAGTCATCGCACTTAGGTAGGATGCCCATGTACTCCTTTCCCTTTTTGGCTTTGTTCTTGTTATTCGTTCGGGTATCCTCCTGGAAGTCAGTGAGCTTCCTTTTGTTCTTTCCGGATGACTCCACCTGAGTTTCCTTCTTCTCGTCAGGGTTTGAAAGCTTTTCCAGTCTAACCGCTTCTTTAATGAGTGCCATACTTAAATCGACCGCATTGATAGTTGTTGGCGGAGCTGATACCGTCATTAAGCGCAGGATCTGAGGCGCCAGTCCCTAGATGAATGGCTCCATCCTTTTCAATTCTGGTTCCACCAGATACGGAACAACTCGTGACAAATCATGAAGTCTCTGCACGTACTCCGCCACCTTTGGGACTTCCATCTTTAGCTTCCAGAATTCGAATTCCAGCTTCTGGATCTCTATGTGAGAACAATACTCCGTGTTTCGGAAGTCAAAGTTAAAGTCAAGATTGAAGTCAAAGGAAGAAAAGATTGCTAATTGCGATCTATCTCTCCTTGCTCAATTCCTGTTTTGACTTCTTTGACTTGTAATTAGTCTATTTTGTTATCGCTTTAGTTGTATTATGTGGAGTATCTATTAATAATCGCATAGTAATCGCTATTTATCGCTTGTTTAATCGCTTTATCGCTATTGCAATCGCACTCGCAGCTCGAATTACGCATTTTGGTTATTGTTATACGTGTGTGTGTGCTTTATGTGTTACTTGTGCATGCTTATTTATGACATGTGTGGGAGTCAATCGAAACGCAATCAAACTCAATCGCAGTCGAATTGCAAACGCTAAACGAATACGAAATAAGGATGCTTGTATGTTGATATAGTAGTTGGGATTAAAAGTAATTTGACTAGGAAACTCTATCGCATCGAAACGTTCGCAATCGAAATCGAAACGGCAAAACTTGTCGCACCGAACACTCAAACGAGGTGACTGATCTACCAGGCAACCAGCCGATCGACCAGCTGTTCGACCGGACTGCCATCCCATCGGACAAGCTGTTCGATCGACCTGCCTAACTGATCGACCAGCTCCTTTTCACTTTGGGTAACCCTATAAATACCCCTTGTCACTTTCATTCTTTCTGCTTTTGGCAACTGACGTCCGACCAGTGCTCTTGCTCGCTTTTTCCTTCGATTCCTCGCAATCCCAGTAAGATCTCGTCCTAAATCTTGTACTTCATTAATCTACACGCACTCCTACACCTTTCTATCTTTTGAATCTTAACTTTTAACCGTAAAATCATCAAGATTCAAGGTGTTCTAGGATGACATCATCATGTGTTCTTGAAGAACTTCATGTTCTGGCCTCAATCCACCAAGAACAACTTAGATCTAACCGATTTCCACATAAACAAACAAAGATCTTTCATAGATCTAAACATATTCACAATAAAAAGGATTGAAAGATGGTTTTCCAACTTTCTTTCAACTCTTTTACACTCAATGCACTCAAAACTGATAGAATCGGAGCTTGTGCCGACTTACTACTCATTCTTGTGGTTGTGTTGGTTCAAGATCCGTATTCTATCCACAAGATTATTGATTTTGGGTTAACCAAGAACAATCGTCCTAAACCGGTGGACTGACTGAACTTGGGTGGTTCCTGTTCAATCGGGTCACTAGAGCTTAGGATGGGGTTCTGTTGGTTAGCACGATATCAACACATCTCGATAAAACGACAAACAATTAAAACAACCAAGTGTAAGACGAACAGGTCGACCAGGATGGAGTGCCGTCCGATCGGACTGCTGTCCGATCGAACAGCCAATCCGAACAACTGGCCAATCCGAACTACTTGCACCTTGGTCCCACCTTAATTTTCAAATCAACTCTCAAGAGATTTGGAACACCGAACGGATTGCCGTCCGAGCGAGCTACCACTCGATCGACCGACCATCCGAATATGTGATGTTTCGAAACTTCAACAATTAAACAATTTTCAACATGTTCAATGCACAAAGGATGCCACCCGATCGAACGACCGTCCGATCAAGTGACAACCTGCTGTGAACTTGTTCTCACTGAAGTGCCCAACCAATCGGGTTGTCGTCCGATCGACCGACCTGAAAGGTAGAGATACTTCTGTGTTTTCAAAATACTACAACGAAAACTTTAAAAGTCAAGCCATCATACACAAACACATCCTTCTCAAAGGAAGAAACAATCCGCTCAAACAGTCATCCGACCGGACGTCCATCCGAACGGACTACCACTCGCACGACTGGCTGTCCGATCGGACTACCATCCGATCGAACTGCTGTCCGACTCACTTGTACTTTGCATCGTTTTGCGCGTCACTTATCATTATGCTATCAACCTGTTCAGGCAAACCCTACTCTCTAGCGCTCCCTTCAATCCATCAACCGCTGTGAGTATACTCGATCCGTTTTTGCTTTACGTGTTGGTGCATGCGTCTGTCGACTTCGTCTTGTATCGAGTCTTGTATATGTATAGATAAATCAGAGCACGCAAAACGAGAAAATAGGTTTTCTGGCAAGTTCAAACGAAATTACATGGGTAATTCCGTTTGAAATGGTTCAGGGATTTCAAACGAAATTAGCTTGTTAATTCCGCTTGAGATTGGTAATTTCGTTTGAAGTCTGATTCCGCATGAGATGAGATTACGTTTGAGTCTGTTCAAACGGAATTAGATTGTCTATATATAGGTCTAGGTTCGTGTCATTTGAAACGAAATTAGGTTAAGGTTTTCCGACGGCGAAGCTCTGTCGAAGTGTCTACAGATTTGTAATTGTTACCAGATCAATAGAAAGACAGTTAAAAGTGATATTCTAGCTGAATCACACACAATATGTCTGTTTCCGCCTTTCATATTGTGTAGAACACCTCTGATCGACTCATTTCGGGTCCGTACACAATCCTACAAGTGGTATCAGAGCTCAGGAGGAGGAGTTCTGCAGATTTCAGCTTGATTTCATCGTGTTTTCTTACTTCTACACATTCTTTTCTCAATTGAAAAACTTTTTACGGTTAAAATCGGCTAATTTTCTCACATAACTTGCGAAATATAGTTTTAACAAACCCTTGAAAGTTTGAGACCTAAATTCAGTCTAAAAGTGACAAAATTGGACCAAAATGGTAATTTCGTTTGAACAAGTACCTTAATTCCGTTTGAAAGTTGGTGTTAATTCCGTTTGAAAACATAATCTCGTTTGAATTTGCACCTAATTTCGCTTGAAAGTTGATATTCCATTTGAAAGTTTGAAACGGAATTAGTGATTCCGCTTCAGTGTGCTATTTCGCTTGAAATTTCAAATGAAATCAGGTAATCTCGTTTGAAATTTTAATCCCGCTTGAATCTTGATTCCGTTTGAAGTTTGTGTGCAGGTTAATCTCGTTTGAAGGGGTGATTTCGCTTGAGTTGTTATCTCGTTTGAAAGACCTAATCTCGTTTGAAAGTATCTATTTGTTAAACTTTTTACCGAATTATGGAAGAAGAATTCTACAACGCATTTGCCACATCCCCGACTACTCCAGCTGACATTGCTAAGAACATGAACTTGGAAAACGAAACTGGAACTTTGCAAAAACCCCCGAAACTCATGGGAATTGAAGAATATCATGGCTGGAAAAATCGTTTTGAGAATTGGGTTCAGGCAAACCATCTAAGAGCTTGGGAAAGCATTGAAACAAAATATGTTAGACCACAGAACGCTTTGAAAGTTGATAAAATCATCTCAGAATTTACAGACAAAGAGAGAGATAGTTATAAAGGAGAGAAAATGATGATTAGTCTTCTACATCAAGTTGTCAAAGAGGATATATTTGTGTTGCTTCAGCATGATGGTAGTGCTTTTTCAATATGGGAAGCACTTGAGAAGAAATTTGAAGGAAGTTCGGAAATGATAAATAGCAAAAAATCATTATTGAAGAAAGAATTTGAGTTGTTTACAAGTATGCCAGGTGAATCTACAAAGACTCTCATTGAGAGATATTGTCATCTTGTGCGTACCATGTCTCAGTTGAAAATTACTAAAACTCCAGCAGAATGGGTTGAGAAGTTAGCTGATGCTTTACCTCAGAAAGAATGGGGTACATATCTCATGATTTTAAAGAATACAGGAGAGTTTAGTAGATTATCAATTGCACAATTCATTGAGAAACTTGAGGGACAAGATCTTGAACAGCAAAAAATTGCAAGAATGAATAATTCAAATGTTCAACAAGAGATCAAGTTATATTACAAAGGAAATGTTGAGCAATTTGAAGCAAGTCCAAAGATCCAAACTGCTTTTAGTGCAGGAAATCCATCTGGATCAGTTAGTCAAAGTTCAATCAACACTAGCGGATTTTCAAATGTTAATCCTCCAAGTGTTCAAAGTGCAAATGTTGGTAATGGACATATGATTCAGTGCAATGTTGCATTGCATCTTCAAAATGGTCAGAATTTTTCTGAAGAAGTTGTTAAAAGTCATATGGCATTACTGGTTACTGCTTTGGAATCGTATGAAGGATTGATTGCTGGAAAAATTGGTAATCCTGTGCTAACCAAGGAAGATTATGACCAGATTGATGCAGAGGAATTGGAGCTTATGGATATTAAATGGTGTTTAGCAAGTGTTCTGAGGAGAGCTGAGAAATTCAAAATGATTACAGGAAGAAATGATTTCTTAGATGCAAATGTCTCTACTTTAGGTTTTGATAAATCTAAAGTTACTTGTTTTTGATGCAGGGAGAAAGGACATTTTAAGCGAGAATGTAAAAATCAAGAAGCAAATGGAGCAAAGAATCCGTTTGGTGGTCATGATTACTATCGGAAAGCCATATATCAACAAGTTGCTCATCAATAGCATCAACAAAAAGATTCACAAACTGCTCATGGGAAAATGATCGAAGATGCAAACAAGAAAGCTTATTATGGTATCATTGATCAAGATGATGAGAAAATGGCTCCAGGATTTAGCTGGGATAGGTTTGTGGATGAGAATAGAGAGTTTAAAGCTTTCATTGCTCAAATTGTTCAAAAGCCAGAATTGTTGAAAGAATGGATTGCAGTGTTATCTGATGAAGAGAAAAGTCAAGATAAAGAATCTGTTTCTTCTGAAAACAGTTCAACAGATACTAGTGATGATGATGAAGAAATTGAACAGATAAACATTGGAAAAACTCATTTATCTTCTGACAGTTTTGAATTTTATTTTGCAGATAAATTGAAGAAACTTAAAGAGAAAAAAGCTGCAAAAGAAATGAAAGAAGTTAAGGTTGTTGAGAAGATAGTTGAAGTGGAAAAGGTAGTTGAAGTCGAGAAGATTGTTGAGATTGAAAAAATTGTTGAAATCACAAAACCTTGTCTTACATGTTTGGAACCTTGCAAACAATGTGAAGATAAAGATGAAAGGTTTAGTGAGCTTGAAAAGTTGAAAGAGAAGTTGTTGTTTGATGTCAAGAATATGAAAGAGTCGTACGATGTATTGAACAAAACTGTAAATAGTTTGCAGAAAACAAATTCTGAAAGAGAAGATGCGTTGACAATGATGAATGCAACAATGATGTCCAAACAAAAAGAGATCAATTATTACATTGAAGAGTGTGCTAAGTTGAAGAAGGAGTTGGAAATTGAAAAAGTTGAAAATGAAAGAATCAGAAGATTATTGAAAAGTTATTCAAGTTCTGATTACTTAATTGACAGAATTTATCCAACTGTTGCAGGTTTTGAAGTGTTTAAAGACAAAAAGCCAAAGAAAAAGGATACTGGTAAGAAACAGAGTGTCAGTTATAACAAGTGTCCACCTCCGATTTGGGAAGGGTATTCGCCTAGAAAACCAAATGAAGAACAAGTAAAAAAGGCAGTCAATATAAAGTTAGAATCCGAGATAACCGACGTGTTACCAGACAATATTGACATCACATTCACAGCATCCGTCACAGATCATGAGTCTGAGTTAATAAAAAAGATGGTCGATCAGGTGTTGGATAAGAATGAGGAGTCAGAGTCACAGTCTGAGTCCGGGAGTTCGAGTTCGTCTGTCAAGAGTTCAAAGTCGTCAGGAAAACGGGTTTATAGTAAAGAATTTTTGTTGTCAAAATCCAATTTGAATGACGAAACATTTGAAGTGGCATACACTTTGAATGATTCTGACAAATTATATTTTGATAAAGAATTTCCAATAAGAGGTGTTAAAACTGAAATGATCAAAAAGGTTTTCGAATTTACAGAAATTAATATTTCTGAAATAAAAGATTTAAATCTTAATGAAAAACTTAAGCCTTACACCTCAAGAATTAAACAAAAATTAAACAAGAAAATGGGTTACAGTTCTGGTTCAGGTTATCGAAAGAAACCAAACCATAACGGTAATTTCAAAAAGAAAGGTCTTGGCTTTATTCCACCAGAAATTTATAAACATGAGAAAATTTCTAAAAATACAAAATTTGTGTCAGGAACTTCTGCTGAGGATGAAAAGAAGAACGCATTCTGGAGACAGTCAAATCAGGAATTTCTTGCAGAAAAGAAGAAAACTGAAGCTCATCAGAGAAAAGAGAAAAGAGACTAGAACCTGTTACAGATGTCAAGAAGTTGGTCACATCGCCTGGAATTGTCCTAAGGCAACCAACACAAAACAGGGAGTTTCAGAAAAACTCAAAGAAATAGTTGTTGATAAAACTGAACCACCAACTGAAAAATTTAAAGTGTTTAAAAACTCTACATATGAAGTTGGTGAGTGTTCAAAAAGATTTTACAAGAAGAAGGGAAATCTTGACAACCAAGCTTGGGTTGTTAAGAAATCAGATGTAAAATTTGGCGATGAATCTGATTCCACAAAATCAGAAGAGCCACAAGTTGTTAAAAATGATGAAAACTCAGTTCCTCCGATGGATGATGTTAATTTTCCACCATTGAAGGCTGAGAAGTTTAAATCAAAAGTTGGAAAGGTTGAGATCTCAAATCAATTCTATTCTGACAAGAAAGAATTTGATGTTGAGAAAGCGTTTAATGGGAATGTTAAAAAGATTTTTGGGAAAATGGTCGAGGGAAAGGCCAAAGGGGTTAAAGAATTTTACAAAACAAAGAAGGCAACTTACAACCCAACCCCGAGTGAAGTTGAGAAGGAAACATCCAAGTTTGGTGAAGCTTGGATGTCTGTTTTTCATATGTAATAAGTATGACTTGTCGGAGCTTCCAGGTTGGTAAGGGTGGAGTAGGTATCGGCATCTTTCTTGAGAAATTCATGTTTGTGATATTTCGACTTACAAGTGGTAAATCAGGGACATTAAGTTGTACTTGATTTTCTACAAGTGATATTGTTGATAAAATCTAAGATTGTAAAATTTTTCAAGTGATATTGAGAAAAACAATGTGATGAACCCCTAACCTCCAAGTGGTAAAATCAACAAAATTTATTTTCCGGAAAAATCATTTTGGTTAAAACAAACTTAAGTGTTTTGAAATCATAATGAGAAAATAGTTTGTTGTAAGGGGGAGTTCTAATTGTTTATGCCAAATGAATGGCGATTTGAAGTGATTCGATATCAGTTGTCACTTTACTTGTACAGTTTGTTTTCAAATTTTCTTTAAATGTGTTTGCATTTTAGGGGGAGTAAGAATTTTTCAGAAAATCCAAAAACATTTTGAAAATTTGAAAAAGACAAAAACATGATAAAATTCAAAATGAGTTTTGTTGTCAGAAAAGAGGAAATGATAGTACATCAGTAGACAGTTACAGTATGCTAAAGAAATGTAATGATTAAATAGTGTTAAACGGTCTCACTGATGATATGCCGATAGGTTTTTACACATTTAGTAAGCTTTTTCGGGATATAAACTTAAATTCAAACTTGCTTATTTCATGGGGAACACTACTTGCATATATAGGTAACCCCTGAAATTTCATTTGAAGGATCCCTCTTTCTGAGATACTAGGTCTTTATGCTCAGTGATATCTGGGGTATTATCCCGGGACTTCTGATTTTGCGGAAGCAATGGCCTAGTCCCCGGAGAATACTTTACGCTTGCTTGAAATAAAAGCCTGCCGTCAGCATAAAAAATGATGACACATTGAAAAATGCAAATCATGTGCTGTTGTAAAAAAGATCCTCTAAAGGGGACCCACCAAAAGTCGAAGCCGTCATCTCTCTGCTGAACGGAAGTTCTGACCTGAGCTCTCACGGTTCTTTGCATCTAACCCCTTACAGATATCATCTGTGGTATACTCACCTGTAAGATTGAATATTGGGATCTGGATACGGGAGTATATTCAAGAGGTGGGACACATGAATGAGTTTAAGTTCTTAATACACTTAATTCATATCCTGGATCAGTTGAAATTTGTGTGAGAATTTAAGTGGATCAGTATATCGACAATCTAAGTGAATTGTTTAATTCTTAATGTGTAACTAAGCTCAACTGTACTTGTGACTTGTCAAAAACTGATATGATCCTCTTACACAAACTCATAAAAATATATTGTCTGTAAATATTTCTTTATTGCATTTCATTCTATTCAAAAATACAAAAAGAATTTTAGTGTGTTTTAGCATAAATTTTTGAAAAATTTAAAAAGATTTTTGACAACTGATGTTGGAGAGCTGATTTTCAAAATTCTAAGTGCTAAACATGATGAGCATTTCTTGAGGGGGAGTTTGTGTTTAAACGAGAAAAGTTTTTGAATATTTGTTTACAAGTGGTTCATCAGAAATTATCATTGATAAATCATTCTGGTTGAATTTGAGGGGGAGTTTGGATATATAAATTTTGTAAAATGTTAAATTTGTGAAATTTATTGTGAGGTAGAGGATGTGCAGGATAGCCTGGATTCTGAGTCTGAGTATAGAGCCAGGTCACGATCCTGATCCTGTGAAAGCCAGATTGCGATCAACATCCGAGGAAAGATTTTTGTTCGAGAGGAGCATGTTGGTGCTGATGAAAAGAAGACAGAGATTGAGGAAGTTTTACACTGTCAGATACTTCAGAGAGAGATCAGACTGATAAAGACTGAAGACGTTGAAGACTCGACACTTAAGACTCGTCAACATCCGAGGGGGAGTCTGTTGGTGCATGCGTCTGTCGACTTCGTCTTGTATCGAGTCTTGTATATGTATAGATAAATCAGAGCACGCAAAACGAGAAAATAAGTTATCTGGCAAGTTCAAACGAAATTACATGAATAATTCCGTTTGAAATGGTTCAGGGATTTCAAACGGAATTAGCTTGTTAATTCCGCTTGAGATTGGTAATTTCGTTTGAAGTCTGATTCCGCATGAGATGTGATTCCGTTTGAGTTTGTTCAAATGGAATTAGATTGTCTATATATAGGTCTAGGTTCGTGTCATTTGAAACGGAATTAGGTTGAGGTTTTCCGACGGCGAAGCTCTGTCGAAGTGTCTACAGATTTGTAATTGTTACCAGATCAATAGAAAGACAGTTAAAAGTGATATTCTAGCTGAATCACACACAATATGTCTGTTTCTGCCTTTCATACTGTGTAGAACACCTCTGATCGACTCATTTCGGGTCCGTACACGATCCTACATTACGCACTTTTGGGTGTTACATACGTTACATATACTAAATCACATCGAACACACTACGCAATACTTTAAACGCTAACCGTTACCGCATGTTATACGTGACTTAATGACTGCTTGTTTGTTATGTTTATACATGGAATGCTGTCTACCTGCCTTAGCAACGATAGTACTATTAGTTTGGACTCAGCACCCGTTCACTCGGGGGTTGTTAAGGACAATTACCTACATGGCTCACAGTGGTGAGAATGTATCGCGAACTGCCTTGGGCAGTCAACCCGCAGTCATTGGTATCGATAGGTTCATGTCGATAACTAACATGCCTCATTTTACACTGTGTACGTGCTGGTTATGCGTAACGCTTTCGAACTCTATATGCTATTATCAAACTTGTATGCTCACATTTACACTATGTGTATTGACTTTTACTTTAACATATGTGACAGGTGCCTAGGATGTTTACATGCTTTGTGTGCTGGTGATGAAATTGAGGCTAGGGACGGAGTCCTAGAAACCAATAAATAAACAATTGTCTGTAATAAAATCTGAGTTGTCGGAACAGAACAATTTGACTGGATCTTTTTTGTAATAATTGTATTATCATTTATGACATGGTATGGGACGTGTTGCTTTAAAATATTTGGTAAATATAGTTGTTATGGAAACTTCTGGACAATCTGTTTCACTCAGTGCCATGCCCCGATGTTTCCGCCATCGGTTGGGGTGTGACAGATTGGTATCAGAGCCATAACTATAGGGAATTAGGCAAGACTCGATCTAGTCCGGATCGATGTCTTAGATACCTAGTCTATAGTTAGGCACCAACAGACCGACTCATGCATATCCAGTAGGGATTATGTATGATAGAAATAGTAAGTATGCTTGCACAAACCGGAGGAATTGCTGCCATGATAACTAAGCAAATGGCAAAGGTTGTACCCCATATCGTCAGCGAGCTGTACGAAAATATGAGCAAATCGTCTGAATCCAGAACTGAGACTCCCAAAGCTGCTTTCAGCTTCAAACAGTTCAAGGCATGCGGACCGAAGGAGTTCACCGGAGAAGAAGGCCCTATGGCTTTGTTTCAATGGTTTGACTCGATTGAAGTTACCCTGCGATAGAGTGGATGTCCTGATAATCTCCGCACTTTGAATGCTACCGGCGTCTTCCAGTCCCGCGCTCTAGACTGGTGGACGGTTGAAAGGAACAAGCGCGGAAATGATGCAGCCTATGGTCTGTCATGGGACGAGTTGAAGAACATCATGCTTGAAGAGTTCTGCCCTCCCCATGAGTGCCAAAAGCTGGAGGATGAGTTCTGGCATATTAAGCAAAAGGAGGGTGACAACGCTGCCCTGACTGCTCGCTTCAAGCAGCTCAGCATCATATGTCCCGATCAAGTGAAGACGCCCGACATGACGATCAAGAAGTACATCCGAGCTCTACCCGACTGTGTTGCGGATTTTGTGCATGCCGCAAAGCCAGCAACGATCTAAGAAACTTACTTGCTTGCCGCCGAGATCAACGACAAGCGAGTAAAAGCTGGTTTTTGGGATAAAACTCCGAAGAACCTGCATCAAGTCACCGCCGCACCAACCGCTGAAACCGCCACCGCTCAATCGTCAAATTCCTCACGCCGCAAGAAGAAGAACAACAACAGCAGCTCCAGCAACAAGAACTGTGCTGTCACTACCACTGCTGCTCCACTTCAAGCCGTACCGGCTCAGCAGCAATCTCACCACCGACCAGCACCAGTTACTTATGCACCACCTGCAAAGCGTGCATACACAGGCCCCCACCCGGCTTGCCCAACTTGTTCTTACCATCACCCGGTGGGTCTCGCCAGTCGTTTATGCGCTCACTGCAATATGTACGGCCACTTCACTGCTAACTGCCGTACTGGTCCCCGTCAAGCCCCAGCTCAAGCCACTGCTCATCAAGCTCTACTCCCAGCCCCACAAGGCCAACAAGCAGCTCAGGCACCCGCGGTCAACGCCCGAGTCTGCTTCGCATGTGGTGATCCCAACCACTTTGCGAACATGTGCCCGAACATGGTGGTGAAACAAGAGCCTCAGCAGTAGCAGCAGCAGCAGCCTCAGCAGTAACAGCAAGCCGCACACGCCAGAACTTTCAACATCAATGTGCGCCAAGCCCAGGCTGACAACAACTTGGTCAATGGTACGTTCCTTGTGAATGGTATTTATGCTTCATGTTTGTTTGATACTGGAGCCGATAACTGCTTTGTGCCGTTTGAATTCGAGATGCTTCTTAGTCGTAAGCGCTCCCATCTTCCCTCGACGTTCGATGTTGAAGTCGCTACTGGAAGAACTGTCGCCGTTAATTCTGTTCTTCGTGATTGTACTCTTGAGCTCAACAATCACATCTTCCCAATCGACCTTATTCCAATGCAGCTCGGAAGTTTTGATGTCATAGTAGGCATGGACTTTCTTCACGAAAACCATGCTGAAGTTGTGTGCTTCGATAAAATGATTTGATTCTCGCTCGCGAATGGTGATTTATTGTGTGTTTATGGCGAAATTGCTTCGAAAGGTCTCAAGCTCATGTCGTGTGTCCAAGCTAGCAAGTATCTCCGCAAGGAATACAGAGCTTTCTTGGTTAACATTGTAGTAGCGGAGAAGGAAAAGAAAGGAAAGACAGAAGTGAAAGACGTCCATGTGGTTCGTGAATTTCCTAATGTGTTCCCTGACGATCTTCCCGGTCTTCCGCCAAGTCGTTATATCGACTTTCGTATCGACCTTGTTCCTGGAGCCAACCCTGTTGCCAAAGCTCCTTACCGACTCGCTCCATCCGAGATGCGTGAACTTTCGAACCAACTCCAGGAATTACTTGAGAAAGGCTTTATTCTCCCGAGCACCTCTCCTTGGGGCGCGCCAGTCCTTTTCGTCAAAAAGAAGGATGGAACGTTCCGGATGTGCATCGACTATCGGGAACTGAATAAGTTGACTATCAAGAACCGCTATCCCCTGCCTCGCATCGATGATTTGTTTGATCAGCTACAAGGCGCTACATGTTTCTCGAAGATCGATCTACGCTATCACCAGTTACGCATACAGGAAGAGGATATACCCAAAACCGCTTTTCGCACTCGATACGGCCACTATGAGTTCGTTGTTATGCCTTTTGGTTTAACCAACGCACCCACGGTCTTCATGGATCTGATGAATCACGTGTGTAAACCTTATCTAGACCGTTTCGTCATCGTGTTCATCGATGTCTTGATCTATTCCAAGTCGAAGGCCGAACACGCGCAACATCTACATTTGGTTCTCGAGCTACTCCAAGGGAATCAAATCTATGCCAAGTTCTCCAAGTGCGAATTCTGGCTAGTGGAGGTTCAATTCCTTGGTCACATTGTAAATAGTTAAGGTATCCACGTCGATCCCACGAAGATTGAAGCTGTTAAGAGTTGGATTACACCTAAGAACCCGTCTGAAGTCCGTTCTTTTCTCGGACTAGCGGGCTATTATCGTCGATTTATTGAAGGATTCTCAAAGATCGCTGTGCCGCTTACCACTCTCACGCATAAAGACAAGCCTTTTGTTTGGGGAACTGAACAAGAGTCTGCTTTCCAAAACCTCAAGCGCATGCTTTGCAATGCTCCTGTTCTCACATTGCCAGACGGAAACGACGACTTCATTGTCTATTGTGATGCTTCCAACCTTGGTCTTGGCTGTGTCCTCATGCAATGGGACAAGGTTATAGCTTACGCATCTCGTCAGCTCAAAATCCACGAAAGGAACTATACAACCCATGATCTCGAGCTAGGCGCAGTTGTTTTTGCGTTAAAGATTTGGCGACACTACCTGTATGGAACAAAGTGTACGATCTTCACCGATCATAGGAGCCTACAACATATCTTTGACCAGAAGGAATTTAATATGCGTCAATGCCGATGGGTAGAACTTCTCAACGATTATGACTGTGAGATTCGTTATCATCCAGGCAAAGTGAATGTCGTCGCCGACGCTCTCAGCAGACGGAGTTACTTGCTCAGCATTCGTAAAACCCAAGCCCTGTACGATCTCGAAACCCTCATCCGCAAAGCCCAGCATGCTTGTTTTAACGAGCGCACTTTGGATAAGGAAAGAATTTACCACGATGGAACTCATCTTGTGAATAAGCCGAATGGGATATTCCATTATCTGGACCGGATTTGGATCCCTAAACGGACCGATTTGCGAAAGATTTTGATGGACGAAGCCCACAAATCCCGGTATTCTATTCATCCCGGTGCCGACAAAATGTACCAGGACCTTCGCTACAAGTACTGGTGGACGGGCATGAAAAGGGATATTGCTCTCTATGTTGGGAAGTGCCTGACTTGTGCAAAAGTCAAGGCTGAACACCAAAGACCCTCTGGCTTACTCTAATAACCGCCGATCCCTATATAGAAGTGGGAGAGTATAGCTATGGACTTCATAACAAAGCTTCCGCACACGTCATCAGGTCACGACAGCATCTGGGTTATTGTTGACTGTTTGACCAAATCAGCTCACTTTTTGCCAATACGGGAAGACTACAAGGTTGAACGATTAGCCCGAATCTGTATCAATGAGATCATTTGTCGACATGGGATGCCTCATGAAATCATCTCTGACCGTGATGCTCGGTTTACCTCGCGATTGTGGGAAATGTTTCAAGCTGCTCTCGGTACAACGCTTAATCTAAGTACCGCATTCCACCCTCAAATCGACGGTCAGACTGAGAGAATGATCCGTACTCTTGAAGACATGCTCCGTTCGTGTGTCATAGATTTCGGTGGTAATTGGGATGCATACATGCCGTTAGTCGAATTCTCGTATAACAACAGTTATCATTCCAGCATTCAGATGGCACCATTCGAGGCTTTATACGGAAGAAGATGTCGATCGCCTATTGTGTGGCACGAGATTGGTCACTCGCAACTAACCGGTCCCGAGCTATTGCAAGAAACGACTGACAAAGTCCTCCAAATTCGAGACAACTTGTTGAAAGCTCGAAGTCGACATAAAAGTTATGCCGATAGACGACGCAAGCCCCTTGAATTTGACGTTGGCGACTACGTACTCCTAAAGGTATCACCTTGGAAGGGTGTGGTCAGATTCGGCAAGAAAGGGAAACTAGCGCCTCGATATGTTAGACCTTTTAAGATTCTTGAAAGGATCGGAAAAGTCGCCTACAGACTCGAACTACCGGAGGAACTTAGTAATGTCCACCCGACTTTCCATGTGTCAAACCTCCGAAAGTGCCTGGCTGAGCATGATTTAATTGTACCTCTTGATGACCTCCAAGTAAATGAAACGCTACACTTCGTGGAGAAGCCTGTCGAAATCATGGATCGCCAAACCAAGCAGCTCCGACGCTCAAGCATTCCTATTGTGAAAGTCCGATGGGAAGGCAAACGAGGCGCAGAGTTCACTTGGGAACTTGAAAGCGACATGAAGGCGAAGTACCCGCAGTTGTTTGTTACGGCTTCGGCCTAATTTCGGGACGAAATTCCCTCAACTAGGGGAGGCTGTAACACCCCGTGTTTCAGAAGTCAAAGTCAAGATTGAAGTCAAAAGAAGAAAAGATTGCTAATTGCGATCTGTCTCTCCTTGCTCAATTCCAGTTTTGACTTCTTTGACTTGTAATTAGCCTATTTTGTTATCGCTTTAGTTGTATTATGTGGAGTATCTATTAATAATCGCATAGTAATCGCTATTTATCGCTTGTTTAATCACTTTATCGCTATCGCAATCGCACTCGCGGCTCGAATTACGCATTTTGGTTATTGTTATACGTGTGTGTGTGCTTTATGTGTTACTTGTGCATGCTTATTTATGATATGTGTGGGAATCAATCGAAACGCAATCGAACTCAATCGCAATCGAATCGCAAACGCTAAATGAATACGAAATAAGGATGCTTCTATGTTGATATAGTAGTTGGGATTAAAAGTAATTTGACTAGGAAACTCTATCGCATCGAAACGTTCGCAATCGAAATCGAAACGGCAAAACTCATCGCACCGAACACTCAAACGAGGTGACTGATCGACCAAGCAACCAGCCGTTCGACCAGACTGCCGTCCCATCGGACAAGCTGTTCGATCGAGCTGCCTAACCGATTGACCAGCTCCTTTCCACTTTGGGTAACCCTATAAATACCCCTTGTCACTTTCATTCTTTCTGATTTTGGCAACTGACGTCCGACCAGTGCTCTTGCTCGCTTTTTCCTTCGATTCCTCGCAATTCCGGTAAGATCTCGTCCTAAATCTTGTACTTCCTTAATCTACACGCACTCCTACACCTTTCTATCTTTTGAATCTTAACTTTTAACCGTGAAATCACCAAGATTCAAGATGTTCTAGGATGACGTCATCATGTGTTCTTGAAGAACTTCATGTTCTGGCCTCAATCCACCAAGAACAACTTAGATCTAACCGATTTCCACATAAACAAACAAAGATCTTTCATAGATCTAAACATATTCACAATAAAAAGGATTGAAAGATGGTTTTCCAACTTTCTTTCAACTCTTTTACACTCAATGCACTCAAAACTGATAGAATCGGAGCTTGTGCCGACTTACTACTCATTCTTGTGGTTGTGTTGGTTCAAGATCCGTATTCTATCCACAAGATTATCAATTTCGGGTAACCAAGAACAATCGTCCTAAACCGGTGGACTGACTGAACTTGGGTGGTTCCTGTTCAATCGGGTCACTAGAGCTTAGGATGGGGTTCTGTTGGTTAGCACGATATCAACACATCTCGATAAAAAGACAAACAATTAAAACAACCAAGTGTAAGACGAATAGGTCGACCAGGATGGAGTGCCGTCCGATCGGACTGTTGTCCGATCGAACAGCCAATCCGAACAACTGGCCAATCCGAACGACTTGCACCTTGGTCCCACCTTAATTTTCAAATCAACTCTCAAGAGTGTTGGAACACCGAACGGATTGCCGTCTGAGCGAGCTACCACTCGGTCGACCGACCATCCTAATATGTGATGTTTCGAAACTTCAACAATTAAACAATTTTCAACAAGTTCAATGCACAAAGGATGCCACCCGATCGAACGACCGTCCGATCGAGTGACAACCTGCTGTGAACTTGTTCTCACTGAAGTGCCCAACCAATCGGGTTGCCGTCCGATCAACCGACCTGAAAGGTAGAGATACCTCTGTGTGTTCAAAATACTACAACGAAAACTTCAAAAGTCAAGCCATCATACACAAACACATCCTTCTCAAAGGAAGAAACAATCCGCTCGAACAGTCATCCGACCGGACGAGCGTCCAAACGGACTACCACTCGCACGACTGGCTGTCCGATCGGACTACCATCCGATCGAACTATTGTCCGACTCACTTGTACTTTGCATCGTTTTGCGCGTCACTTATCATTATGCTATCAACCTGTTCAGGCTAACCCTACTCTCTAGCGCTCCCTTTAATCCATCAACCGCTGTGAGTATACTCGATCCCTTTTTGCTTTACGCACTTTTGGGTGTTACATATGTTACATATACTAAATCACATCGAACACACTACGCAATACTTTAAACGCTAACCGTTACCGCATGTTATACGTACCTTAATGACTGCTTGTTTGTTGTGTTTACACATGGAATGTTGTCTACCTGCCTTAGCAACGATAGTACTATTAGTTTGGACTCAGCACCCGTTCACTCGGGGGTTGTTAAGGACAATTACCTACATGGCTCACAGTGGTGAGAATGTATCGCGAACTGCCTTGGGCAGTCAACCCGCAGTCATTGGTATCGATAGGTTCATGTCGATAACTAACATGCCTCATTTTACACTGTGTACGTGCTGGTTATGCGTAACGCTTTTGAACTCTATATGCTATTATCAAACTTGTATGCTCACCTTTACACTATGTGTATTGACTTTTACTTTAACGTATGTGACAGGTGCCTAGGATGTTTACATGCTTTGTGTGCTGGTGATGAAATTGAGGCTAGGGACGGAGTCCTAGAAACCAATAAATAAACAATTGTCTGTAATAAAATCTGAGCTGTCGGAACAGAACAATTTGACTGGATCTTTTCTGTAATAATTGTATTATCATTTATGACATGGTATGGGACGTGTTGCTTTAAAATATTTGGTAAATATAGTTGTTATGGAAACTTCTGGACAATCTGTTTCGCTCAGTGCCATGCCCCGATGTTTCCGCCATCGGTTGAGGTGTGACACCACCCCATGCTAAAGCATTCGTAGCAGCTTCGCCCATTATTCGAACCCGAAGTTTCCACCATAACAGGGCCTCATCTTGAAACGATTCTGACACATATTGGACTTGTTGCTCTGGCGTACATCCGCTCATTCGCAAAACAGAATCCATATTTTCGGCCCATTTCACAAAAAGCTATGGCACCTCCAGTGCCATCAAAGTTCAGGGGCCTACAGTCTAAGAATTGTTTGTAGGTACAACCTGTACCTGAGCAATCATCATCACAGAAAGCATTAGCAAAGCACACTTGGAATTGTCCAAACGTATTGTAATGTGTCTTAGTTGACTTAAACATTACCGTTAGGTGGGTTATTCCCTAAGGTGCTTTCGCTGTGTCTGTAGCGAAGAACCTCGTGCTGTGCTATTACTTGTGAAATCCGTTCTTGTAGTTCAGCCTCTGCTGTGGGCAACTGATTGTTTCTCCGAGGAGGCATCTTCTAAACGAAGATTGTATAGGTCGGGTCTTATGTATATAAGCATGTAGTACGTGTATGTAATAGCATTTATCAACGCAAGTAAGCACATAACATCACATTCATATCACCAATGTATAATTCAACAATGTATAAAATGAGAATATTGTGATTGAGCTTTCATAAATCATCGACCACAATTACAGTTACATGTTCTACAAATGTATCATATCACATCAAAAGGGACTACAGGGTCACACCACCCTTGTCCAAAATGTCTATCAATCTACAATAGTCACAAAATCAAAAAGTGGTCTCCAAAAGGGTTTTGCAAGCTAAACTCAATAGCGATACTCTCATCAAAAGCAGGCTACCTGCTTAAAACCAAAAACCGGCTATGCTGATGGTGGGGGAAGAGGAGGTGGAGGAACGAAAAGTAAATTGCGCACATGCGCTAACTCCTCCTCATGAGCATGAACGCGACGCAACAGATAATTAATCTGCTGCTCCATGGTAAGGCAGAAGAGGAGCAGGTGGTGTCGCAAAAGGTGACTGACATGCACAAGGTGGAGGACGTGGAATCCTCTCAAGCTCCATGACTCTACGACACAAAATCTCCTGCTGAAGCTGCAAGGACAGGAGTAGCTCATCCCTCGTGTAGCCAATAAAGTGGGAGGGATGGTATGGATCAGAAGCTTGCATAGTGTTAGGCGGAAACCATATGAGTGGCTCGCCTGGTGGTGCAGAAGTAAAATGAGTAGCAGGTGTATACTGTGGCATGAAAGGAAATGCGGCTGACGCGTGTGGAACAGGGCCAGGCTGCTGGCTGGACGGACCTTCCCCTGGATGGGGTGGAGGGATATCCTGCAAGAATGTGATCGGCAGGTCAGTGCGGTGAACATCGGATATAATCGGGTGAAATGGGGGCAACATCAACACGTGCATGTGTATGAGGGGGAGTAACAGGCTCAACAAAAGAGGGCATATCATCATCGTCCTCTATCCACCCATTACTGGTGAATGCGTATCTAGGGTCTATCTGATCAGCAAAAGCAGCATGGTCAGCGGGTGCAGGGATCTGATCGGGTACAAGTGGTGCAACAACAGGTATGCCAACAGGTACAGGTACAGGGTCATGGTCAGGGAGAGGATCAGGAGCAGGTATAGGCTCAAGATCAGCGGGTGCATCAAAAGGCTGATCATCGGGAACAAAGTCAATCTCATGTCCAGGCTCAACGTCATGATCAAAGTCGTGTGGAATAACAGGTGCAACAGACAGGGCCGTGTCAGTATCAGAACCAGTGGGGTAACGCTGCAATCCCAGTGCATGCAAAGTGGAAGAAGACACAGACTCGAAAGAGTCTGGAGCAGAACGATCAGATGAAACCTCAACGATAGGAATCTCAATGAGTGGAACAACAACGACATCATCAGCTAGAACTCCATCACCTTGGGCAGCATCAGGAGGACCATCAATGAAAAGATCGACATCATCATCTGACAGCTCATAAAAAGGCAAATCCTCGAGAGGAAAAGCCGCAAGAGGAAAAGGGGCGAGGATCGGAACCACGGCATGCTCATCATCGAGATGTCCGAGGATGAGATGGTCCTGGTCAGGAATAGGAACAAGAAAGGGATCCTCGTCGGGTAAACCATTAGCATGCGGTACATCGTCGCCAAAGTCAAGTAATGCAAAAGGCTGGAAATCATCGTCATCGTCAGTCTCAGTGTCAGAGGTAAAATCTCAGGGTTTGGGACATATCATCGTCCAAAACAATGGCCATGGGGTCGACAGTATCTGACAGTCCACTCTCAGATGAGGACATAGTGTCTGTAACAAAACAATCACAACATATGCACATATATCAACAATCATCATCAAGCATGTAAGTATTAACAATGTAAGCATGTATTCATCCTAGTCTTCCCAGACTATCCCACCCAGCCTCTCAGACTGAACTACCTAGTCACTCAGACTAAACCTCCCAGTTTCTCAAACTGAACTACTCAGTCTCTCAGACTGAACCTCCCAGTTTCTCAAACTGAACTACCCAGCCTCTCAAACTGAACCTCCCAGTCTCTTAGACTGAATTATGAACATAAATTTTGAAAGGTGTTACGTGTCTTTTTGTTTGTAGAAATGTTTGTTTCTTCGATCTGGGTGTTTTGTGTATGCAATGAGAATATGTCATGAAAACATTTTTGTGAGAGCCCTAATGATCGTAGTCTAGACTCGAGAAAGAATCCTAGTTCGCTACGATCGAAGCTCTGATACCAAGCTGTTACACCCTGACTTTTGCGGAAGCGTGATTATGGTGTGAGTTTCTAAATACCATAGCATTCAATCATAACAATAGTATATGATAAAACCATAAGATGTTCATCCATAAATTATGTTTGGAAAATATCACAACATACTTGTCTGAAACGTAGACGCCAAATTTAAATTACAAACCACAACATGTTTAAATGAGTTCACGAAGACTCGACAAAAGGCCTTAAATAAAACCGAGTTTAGAACCATGCATCTCGTCCAGGATTAAGATACATGTCCTAAACCCTAGTAACTTCGGATGACATCTTTTATTCATGACGCAGCTTGAAACATGCAAACACCCGCCAGATCCACTTAATTCCCTAAAATACATGTAATTTGAAAACATCAACAAAAGTTGAGCGAGTTCATGTGTTTGTCTGTGCATATGAATAACCTTTATAGTATGTCTGTACGTATGTAAGTCCTGGTATGAGAGCATTAAGGAAAAATAGATCACCAATGGTTTGCAAGGCCTATGGTATGTGTGAAGTGATGCAGGAAAACTCAAACCTAGCGGATTTTGCCACGGCTTCAGTATGTGGACATAGTCACCACATGAGCCACCCTGGTCCTCATGGGTGTGGGCTCGCTACACCCAAATAGATCTATCACTCATGTCCCTCGGTCCTACGACGAGGATTAATGGCCTTAAGTGTTGTACCCACCCACCACTCACATGATCAAGTAGTAACCTTCCTTAGCTAACCATACCATGTATAAAACGTTCGTAAACAATTGTAACATGTATTTCACCCCCGAAGTTATAAAACTAAAAACAGTTAAAAGAAAAGGGGGACATGAACTCACTGTCTTGTGTCGACTACCTACAATGTACTAAGGTCTATTAGACGAACTGTCACACCCCGACCACGTGGAACATACAAAACGTGGCGGAAATATCGGGGAGTGTTGTAACAGAATTAATTGTTTCAAATCCATGGCAATTGAAGTTTCGTTTTATTGATTAAAAGTGTTACAATGTCTTAACAAACAAAGAAATACAACATAATTAACTAGTCTTGCATCTTTTATTGTCACTAAAGCCCAAGTCTGCCTATGTGTATCTTGATCATCTTATGCAACAGTTCCTGAAAAACACATGTGAAAATAGGTACGTCAGCATAAAAATGCCTGTGAGATACATAGGTTTTGTGAAAATAGGTTTCATGACTTATGTTTGAGAAAATGTTTAGTCATGAACCTTGTTATTTGCTTTGTTTTGTAAATCATTTGAAAAACAATGAGTTCAGATGATATGTATAAATAAATGAATAATGTATGGTTAAATGAATAACCATGTAAACTGAGTTTGTATAAGATAAGTTGCTTGTAAAACAATGTATTGTGAAAAGTATGTTATTTGTATAAAATGTTATATGTATCAAACTGAAATGATTCAAATAACGCTACGCTATGTAATACCATACAAACACTTATATATAGGAAGTACCAGCGGCGTATCCACCATGCTTGTATCATATTACACACACATCGTTACTTAATCACTTAATCAAACCAAACCAAACAATGTAAAATGTCTATGTTTAAATCAATTGTCAAATGTATTGAATAATATGTCAAAGTATTCATGTCAAGATGTAAATCATGTCAAAATGTCTATGTCAAATATCCATGTCAAATGTCTATGTCAAATATCCATGTCAATCGTCTATGTCAAGATGTCATGTATGGCAAGTGAAATGTCTCAACTAAACCATATGCACAAAAACAAAGTATTGAAGTAAATCTTGGTTTAAATCAAAGTTATGTTTTGTGGGAAATGCATGATCAAATGTCAATCATGTTAAAATGTCTATGTCGAAATGTCTATGTCAAAATGTCATGTAAAACAATGTACTAAGTAATGCACACAATGGCAATACATAGCATGAAATGTAATGAAATCATGTACTATAATGTACTAACGAACATAGCAGTATATGATGTGAAAACAGGAAAGCAGGAAAGTAACAAGTAGGCACATGTGTTCCACCCCAAAATAGTTTGGAAAACAGTAAAAGAGGGGTCTATGTACTCACTTGAGATTGCTCAGTAGTCCTTGAGTGACAACCAAACAATGCTAGAGATCACGGAAATCAAACGGCACCTAATATAGGTAACTATGTTAATAAACCGGACCTAAATCGGAAGATCGGATAGAATGAGGTTTCGTAAACCAAACGAGTGTAGAGACTCGTGTCATTTGGTTTAACAAAGCCTACATACTAAATGAAACTTAACATAATTGTTTACGACCCATTACGACCCGTTTAGGTAGCTTATGCTACTTTAACGCGTCGTTCGCGTGAAACGCGTTCGGACCGCCTAACTAGCCCTATGACAAGTGTTATATGCCTAAACATATTACATAATCAGTTATGTGACAAAGGTTTAGGTTACATATGCTTAATTACCAATTATACATGAAAAGGGTATTCTGGTAATTTACCTAAGGCATATAAACTACCTATCATACAACTACTTAAACGATGTGACCATAGGGTATAACCTCGGAAGGTTATTCCCTACCTACTATGGTCACCTAATGTGTTTGGTCGGATCCTAATGATCGACCAAACTGGGTCGGGTTCGAAGGTATAGGCGATTTATTAGATCGCTTACCCTACGACCCTAGACAACGTGGTAATCAGTAGGCATAGTCCCAAGGGACTATGACCATCGTGATTACAATCACGTTGCGAAGTTCAAACGAACTTCGCATTGACCGATACTGGTCAATGCTGAAAGTCAAACAAAGTTTGACTTTCTGACTCGAAAAACAGTAAAAATAAGGAAGAGAACGAAAGAATACTTACGAAGGGTCCCCGAATGCTAACCCAGATCGAAATAGCTCAGGTATGAAACGAAGGTTCCAACTTAGAGCTTTCTTGATCAGATTTGTGGGTTTTGAATGGAAGGGGGGTTGGGTATTTATAGGATATGCACCACCGTTAGGATCGTTTCTCGTAGTACGTGATCGAATCCAAGGCGTACACTTGTCGGGATGTTATGGTGGCTAAAATGTTGTTCTTATCCGCTGACTAGACGATAAGAAACGTGTGGTTGAGAATCGAACAGATGGGACCCGCTTGTTAAAACATTGAATCTGCCCAGAACAGTCAGTCGCATAGCGCGACGGATAGGCCTCATGGGCTCGCGCTACGCGAGCACCTCTCCTGAATCAGCAAGTTTTGAAAGTTGGCAGCAATGGTCCCTGTTGTGTTTTAAGGCATTTCCGACACTTCCAAGGCCCGTAAAGCCAACTTTAAGGCCCTAAAATGTTGCCTAAACATTGTGGACATGAAACATGTTCAAAAATATGTTGGATGATGGTTCGTTTGGTCGTACGAACGCGATGTTCGCTTAATTACGACGGAATGCGCACAAGCGCGAAAAACGATCCAAATGACGAAACGACTGGATTTTTCTTAAGGCGAACACTAAAATATAATGTAGTCATGCTTACATAAATTTTTGGATGTCCGGATGTATTCAGAACGTAAGTTATGCGCGAAAATGCAAACTTGTGCACTTTTTGACACTTTTAGTCCCTGAATGACACAAAAGTTTATTTTAGCACACCGAACCACTCAAAGCCTATTTCTAAGCTATGTAAAGGATATTTATGGTATGTTTAACTTATGGTCATGTTCCGGAACGTCTGTTACAGTTCAAATTGGCATACTTTCGCAGTTTGTCAAATTTAGTCCCTGTAAGCGATTAAACTTTGATTTCACCACACCAAACCTTCCAAAACTTATATCTAAGTTATGTAAAGGTTATTTAAGGTATGTTAAGCCTATTTCGCTATTCCGGAGTGTTCGTTGCATTAAACTGGTTATATTTACGCATCAGTGCGTGTATAACCTTCCAGAAAGCGATTTAGAGCTTGAAATCGAAACAAGAGTTGATATGTGCAATCGATACACATATTTTTACAATTCCAAAGTATGAAATACATTATTTCATTGGTTTGGCATTTGTCTGATGGTTGAAATGGCACAGGTGTTACATTCTCCCCTACTTTAGGAAATTTCGTCCCGAAATTAATTCGTAGGAGTCGATTTGTGACTTTGTGTTAAATAACCATCAAAGATGAACAAGACGTAATCCTGTAATTTCTCTTTAACGAACATTTTTCAGAAATGAAAAATGAACAGAGTTATTTTCAACAGGCATTCTTTAGAAACAAAAATGAACAGAATAGTCATTTTCCACAACATCTTCAGAAACAAAACAGAATAGTCATTTTACATCTTCAGAAACAAAAATGAACGGAATGGTCATTTTACATCTTCAGAAACAAAAATGAACGGAATAGTCATTTTACATCTTCAGAAACAAAAATGAACGGAATAGTCATTTTACATCTTCAGAAACAAAAATGATCGGAATAGTCATTTTACATCTTCAGAAACAAAAATGAACGGAATAGTCATTTTACATCTTCAGAAACAAAAATGAACGGAATAGTCATTTTACATCTTCAGAAACAAAAATGAACGGAATAGTCATTTTACATCTTCAGAAACAAAAATGAACGGAATAGTCATTTTACATCTTCAGAAACAAAAATGAACGGAATAGTCATTTTACATCTTCAGAAACAAAAATGAACGGAGTTAACTCTAGATACATGACAAAACTTGCTGTGGTTTCTGTGCACTAAATTTTATAATTATGTACGCGTCCATAATTACGTAATTCCTTGCACAGTCCGCACAGTGCATTTCATGATGTGTCGGGGAAGAAAAATATCAAATCTGTGATGAGTGTGACTAGACTACCCTAGGGTCCTTTTAATCAGATCAACACATGATCTTTTTAATTAGACCACCAAGGAGTCCTTTCAGCTATATCATCACATGATTTTACTAACCAGATTTTTGGATCAATCTGTTTAACTAGACCACTCAGGGGTCTAATTATGGAGTAGTACTATATAATCCGAGGGACTTAACTACTACGTAGAAGCCCATTGAGGATTTAATATAGTACCTTTGGATATCCTACTATGAATTTCCTTATACAAAGATATGGAAGATTCTACGAGGATTTGGATAACAAAACTTGGATTTACACAAAAACATAAAAGAAAACACATAAGCACATAATCACATAGTTGTTTAACTTGTTTATTAATTTGTTATCTTCGGATGCGGATACTTAAAGTACACCAGGAATCCAATTCGTGGATTTCATTCGGCACTTTAATCATTTCAAGAATCCATTCATGAAGATAGGATGATCAACCAAAAATTCGATTTCCGTTTTTCAGGAAAAACGCAATATTCGACTTAAGGTACACAATAATTTAGGACATACGGAAATACCCTTGGGTACCCTATTAAGAATTTATAGTGGTACTTGGGGTATTCGTACCGAATTATAACTTGTACCTTGTACTTCGTTTCTTTGCAAGAGACGGGTACTTAGGATCTTTGTGGAAAACGCAAGAGATTGTAACATGGAAGAATTTTGGGGATAGTTTGCTTTTCAAGGAATACGATTCCTCGATTGTCGGTATTATAGGGGATATGTTGTTTATGCATACGACCACATAAATACATTGTAATGTAAATAAAAAGATTTATTTATTAACAATGATAACAACTGTTTCATGAACCTTGACAACAAAAGAAAATAATACATAAGATATGATTATTTCTAAAGAGTGTTGTCTCCTAGTCGATCAGATGCTCATCTCTGTGCTGGATTAGCATTTGCAAGCTTTGGGCAATTTCTTCGGAAATGTCCCATCTCACCACACTTGTTGCAAGAACCTGGTGGAAAACGAGCTCGAGCGGGTTTGTTGTCGGCTTGATTCGGTGCAACTGCTGCAACGCAAACTTTTGCCACATGACCTTTAAGTCCACAAATTTGGCATTCGCGGCACTTCACATTAGCATGATGATGTAGGCCACATCGGTTACACAAGGGTGAAGTTCCATTGTATGGCTTCCTAGTACGGGGTTGAGCTGGTTGGTTGGGGATAGCTTGATTACTGTAAGTAACCATGGCGAAGTTCTGAGAAGCCTTTTGCTTCTTTGACTGCTCAAGGGATCCAGTCTGCACATCCATGGTCTTTGATTCCTCAACTGGTTTCTTGTCACCCTTTCGAAAAAGCTTACGTTTCCTGATCTGAGATTCAGTCAACGTTGCAGATAGCTCAATGGCCTGCCTAACCGTAGTGGGGTTACTACCGGTAACAATGTCCTGAACTAAGTCAGGGAGACCATCAATGTATTTTTCGATCGCCTTATCCAAAGGCGTAACCATGGTAGGACACAACAGGCTCAGCTCCTCATATCGATCAGTGTATGCTCGATGTTCACCGCTGTCTTGCTTAAGATCGTCGAATTCCCTTTCCAGTGCCCTGATCTCGTGACGAGGACAGAATTCCTTCATCATCAGTGCTCGAAGTTCTTCCCAAGTTTGGGCCAGTGCCACTTCGGCACCCCTATCTCTCACCACACCGTTCCACCACGTCAAAGCTCGTTTCTCAAAGACACTAGATGCAAAATCTACCTTTCGCTCATTTGGACATTGTACATGCCTGAAGGTGCTCTCTAGACTCTCGAACCATTGCAGAAGTGCAGTCGCTCCTTGAGACCCAGAAAACTTTGATGGCTTAGCCGAGTTGAACGTCTTGAAGTTGCATGGGGCATTATTGTTGTTGATAGCTTGGTGACATTGGGCAACGATGATCGGTATTGCAGCAGTCATTTGCTGTGTAATGACAACTGCCAGCTCGTCAACAGATACTGGATTTTCACGTCGTGGAGGCATTCTAAAAGAGAAGGACATGAAAGGAAACGAGTGAGAGAATTAGACGAAATGAATGAGATAAAACAAATCTGACGAAAGCAGGGATAGTGGTCATTTGTTTGTTACTACAAAGCAACAAACGACACACAGTGATTAATCAAAGTAAATGGGTAAAAAAATAATGTATCGCGAAGACATGCTCGCCTATAAGTGAACACTCATCCCAAGAATTCCCAGGTAAGCACAACTGGTCTCGCGTCTGATGAGATGTATACGAAGTGCTTGCCTAGACAGAAAAACCCAGAATACAGGCATTCACCCTTCCAGTTTGCACGTGTTCACATTATTTAAAACCCAAAACCTTGACGAAGTTTTGAAAACTCAAAGGGGTTCAAAACCATATAATAGAGAGTTCAAAAGCTTATAATAGAGGGTTCAAAACCTAGTAATCAATCATCCTAGAACAGATGATTAGTTTTCAAAGCGGTTTTGAAATTTATGTTCTTGTTGTGGTCGTCGCCTAAGGATAGGTGACGGTATTGTTTTATGACTAAACGCAAGTAGACTCGCGTTAGGGTCCTAAGAAAGTTATAGACTAGGTCAAAGCATTACTAATAACCTAATTCCCTATAACCATTGGCTCTGATACCATCTTTTCTGTCACACCCCGACCACGTGGAACATACAAAACGTGGCGGAAATATCGGGGAGTGTTGTAACAGAATTAATTGTTTCAAATCCATGGCAATTGAAGTTTCGTTTTATTGATTAAAAGTGTTACAATGTCTTAACAAACAAAGAAATACAACATAATTAACTAGTCTTGCATCTTTTATTGTCACTAAAGCCCAAGTCTGCCTATGTGTATCTTGATCATCTTATGCAACAGTTCCTGAAAAACACATGTGAAAATAGGTACGTCAGCATAAAAATGCCTGTGAGATACATAGGTTTTGTGAAAATAGGTTTCATGACTTATGTTTGAGAAAATGTTTAGTCATGAACCTTGTTATTTGCTTTGTTTTGTAAATCATTTGAAAAACAATGAGTTCAGATGATATGTATAAATAAATGAATAATGTATGGTTAAATGAATAACCATGTAAACTGAGTTTGTATAAGATAAGTTGCTTGTAAAACAATGTATTGTGAAAAGTATGTTATTTGTATAAAATGTTATATGTATCAAACTGAAATGATTCAAATAACGCTACGCTATGTAATACCATACAAACACTTATATATAGGAAGTACCAGCGGCGTATCCACCATGCTTGTATCATATTACACACACATCGTTACTTAATCACTTAATCAAACCAAACCAAACAATGTAAAATGTCTATGTTTAAATCAATTGTCAAATGTATTGAATAATATGTCAAAGTATTCATGTCAAGATGTAAATCATGTCAAAATGTCTATGTCAAATATCCATGTCAAATGTCTATGTCAAATATCCATGTCAATCGTCTATGTCAAGATGTCATGTATGGCAAGTGAAATGTCTCAACTAAACCATATGCACAAAAACAAAGTATTGAAGTAAATCTTGGTTTAAATCAAAGTTATGTTTTGTGGGAAATGCATGATCAAATGTCAATCATGTTAAAATGTCTATGTCGAAATGTCTATGTCAAAATGTCATGTAAAACAATGTACTAAGTAATGCACACAATGGCAATACATAGCATGAAATGTAATGAAATCATGTACTATAATGTACTAACGAACATAGCAGTATATGATGTGAAAACAGGAAAGCAGGAAAGTAACAAGTAGGCACATGTGTTCCACCCCAAAATAGTTTGGAAAACAGTAAAAGAGGGGTCTATGTACTCACTTGAGATTGCTCAGTAGTCCTTGAGTGACAACCAAACAATGCTAGAGATCACGGAAATCAAACGGCACCTAATATAGGTAACTATGTTAATAAACCGGACCTAAATCGGAAGATCGGATAGAATGAGGTTTCGTAAACCAAACGAGTGTAGAGACTCGTGTCATTTGGTTTAACAAAGCCTACATACTAAATGAAACTTAACATAATTGTTTACGACCCATTACGACCCGTTTAGGTAGCTTATGCTACTTTAACGCGTCGTTCGCGTGAAACGCGTTCGGACCGCCTAACTAGCCCTATGACAAGTGTTATATGCCTAAACATATTACATAATCAGTTATGTGACAAAGGTTTAGGTTACATATGCTTAATTACCAATTATACATGAAAAGGGTATTCTGGTAATTTACCTAAGGCATATAAACTACCTATCATACAACTACTTAAACGATGTGACCATAGGGTATAACCTCGGAAGGTTATTCCCTACCTACTATGGTCACCTAATGTGTTTGGTCGGATTCTAATGATCGACCAAACTGGGTCGGGTTCGAAGGTATAGGCGATTTATTAGATCGCTTACCCTACGACCCTAGACAACGTGGTAATCAGTAGGCATAGTCCCAAGGGACTATGACCATCGTGATTACAATCACGTTGCGAAGTTCAAACGAACTTCGCATTGACCGATACTGGTCAATGCTGAAAGTCAAACAAAGTTTGACTTTCTGACTCGAAAAACAGTAAAAATAAGGAAGAGAACGAAAGAATACTTACGAAGGGTCCCCGAATGCTAACCCAGATCGAAATAGCTCAGGTATGAAACGAAGGTTCCAACTTAGAGCTTTCTTGATCAGATTTGTGGGTTTTGAATGGAAGGGGGTTGGGTATTTATAGGATATGCACCACCGTTAGGATCGTTTCTCGTAGTACGTGATCGAATCCAAGGCGTACACTTGTCGGGATGTTATGGTGGCTAAAATGTTGTTCTTATCCGCTGACTAGACGATAAGAAACGTGTGGTTGAGAATCGAACAGATGGGACCCGCTTGTTAAAACATTGAATCTGCCCAGAACAGTCAGTCGCGTAGCGCGACGGATAGGCCTCATGGGCTCGCGCTACGCGAGCACCTCTCCTGAATCAGCAAGTTTTGAAAGTTGGCAGCAATGGTCCCTGTTGTGTTTTAAGGCATTTCCGACACTTCCAAGGCCCGTAAAGCCAACTTTAAGGCCCTAAAATGTTGCCTAAACATTGTGGACATGAAACATGTTCAAAAATATGTTGGATGATGGTTCGTTTGGTCGTACGAACGCGATGTTCGCTTAATTACGACGGAATGCGCACAAGCGCGAAAAACGATCCAAATGACGAAACGACTGGATTTTTCTTAAGGCGAACACTAAAATATAATGTAGTCATGCTTACATAAATTTTTGGATGTCCGGATGTATTCAGAACGTAAGTTATGCGCGAAAATGCAAACTTGTGCACTTTTTGACACTTTTAGTCCCTGAATGACACAAAAGTTTATTTTAGCACACCGAACCCCTCAAAGCCTATTTCTAAGCTATGTAAAGGATATTTATGGTATGTTTAACTTATGGTCATGTTCCGGAACGTCTGTTACAGTTCAAATTGGCATACTTTCGCAGTTTGTCAAATTTAGTCCCTGTAAGCGATTAAACTATGATTTCACCACACCAAACCTTCCAAAACTTATATCTAAGTTATGTAAAGGTTATTTAAGGTATGTTAAGCCTATTTCGCTATTCCGGAGTGTTCGTTGCATTAAACTGGTTATATTTACGCATCAGTGCGTGTATAACCTTCCAGAAAGCGATTTAGAGCTTGAAATCGAAACAAGAGTTGATATGTGCAATCGATACACATATTTTTACAATTCCAAAGTATGAAATACATTATTTCATTGGTTTGGAATTTGTTTGATGGTTGAAATGGCACAGGTGTTACACGAACGGGTTGTGCCTTGTCTTAGTATTAATGTTTTTGAGTTATGTTTCTGATATCATTCCAATTTATATAAATATTGTCAAAATAATTAATATTTCAACTTAAATTATATTTATAAATTTTGGAATAACTGTCAAACAATATTTTCGTAATAATACTTCTCAAGTATTTATACTTGTATTTCCTTCCCAAGGATGGGGGTATCTTATACATGTGTATTTTGTCATATTTTGGGGTCGTATTCCGGTGTGTGTTTATACGTATGAAAATACGTATTTTCTTGTAATTGTTAAGTGTTTTTATACTTAATTTTGTGTTAAACTTTCCGGAATATTACTTTTTTAATAAAAGTCCACTAATATATATATTTCCTAATATATATATATATATATATATATATATATATATATTTAAGAATTATTACTTAGAAAAATTATTTATAATTTTTCCTTTTAGCAAGAATATTTGTAGTTCCAAAATAATATATTTTCAAGTCTAACTTTAGAAAATATATATAAACTTATTTTTATCCAAAAATAATGTATTTCAAGTTTATCCAAGAAAATATATATTTTTTCCCAAAAATAGTATATTTTCTAGTAATTCCAAGAAAACATATATATTTTTAATCATAAAAAATTATACATTTCCTTCTTGTCAAAATACGATTTAACTTTGCATTTTTGTTTTTTTTTTTGGAAGGTGACTTTCTATGTACAGGACATATTGGTCACCGGGTTCATGTCGAAGACAATCCCCCGTCAGCCCCGTACTCTCGGACGCGATGTTCGATAGGGCCCCGGCCGCCGCGCAAGCTGACTTCCGCCCGGAAACCATACTGCCCCCACACGAGAGACTCGCTGGGGTAACACCTGGGTAAAACCGGGTTGCCCTCAAGACCGCACCATGCCTCGGTAGGATACGATCCATCATTGGGACGTCGCACCCCCCGTATGCAACACCCGGGAGTCGAACCGGCGACCTCCAAGGAGGAAGCCGGCCCAACCCAAACCACATGGGGATTGCCAAGTGAGCTAAGGGGCTAAAAATCATATTTTCATTTCTTGTGTCCAAAATATTATTTACTAAAAATATATTTATAAATGTATTTTCCGGAATATTTTGTAAGTTACATTCTTTCGTTCGGTTTCCAAATATTATGTGTGTAACTTATATATTTATTCCTTGAGATTTTTGGTAATATTTTGGATTGTAATTTCTTGGTATTTTGTTAAGTTATATTATTTCAAGTCCTAAATAATATAACTAATACACAAAGTATACAAATAATCACACTCATGTGTCTTTATTGTATATATATATATATATATATATATATATATATATATATATATATATATATATATATTCTAAATATATATATCTAGCCATTTTTATTTATAAAAATCCAACCTCCAATATTTGTATTTTTGTAACAAAAATTATGGCAATGTTTATATGGAAACTCATGGTTAAAATATACATGTAAATATTTGTTTGAAAATGTTTTTCTAAGTGTTTATATTTTTAGAAAATTTTGCCATAGTTTCCCCTAAAAATGGAGGTTCCTATGCTTTCAAAGCATATCATTTTCTTTTAAAATCATCACAAACAATCAACAACTCAATCAACACTTACCAAGTGCCAAAATCATGCAATTTATACAACAATATGAACTTGAACTTTTATAAAAACTTGTAGTAACTTACTAGTGAGTTTAGTAAGATTAGTTACCCTTTAAAGTGTGGTTATTTATTTGTAAATCTCTTTCCTATAAGATTTAGTCCTTTACAACTTACAAGATGATTTTTCTAAAAGTCATTCTTTTGAATCTTTCTTGTTAACAATGTATTTTTATACTTGTTTCACCACTAAAAACATGGTTAGTTTCTTTAAAATTCATGATTATGTAAATTTTGTGATTTAACTTAGTTTCTTGAGAAAACTAGTTTTGAAATCATCTAAGTTTATGACTGGTAACATGTTACATACTTCATCATTCACAAAATCATTTTCATTTTCAAGTTCATGAGAAACATAAAGTATGATCATCTTGGTCTTTCACAAGATCATCACCTCAACTTGCTAGATCATGTGTTCAATCACAATATAGTAAGTTTCATATGATGTCTAACACCATAAACACAAATAATCAATCATCAAGAAGCAAAACAACACTAAACAATATGTATTCTTATGGTTTTTGAGCTTTATGTTAGAGATTAACATCTAGTTCATTAGTGTTCTTCATGATTAGTAACATGTATCATCTTTTAACCAACTAAATGAGAAGTAAATTCAAGTTACAAGAGGCTTACTACTAGCACAAGGGCTAGGGATGAACTCAAGAAGATGAAGGCGATGAATGTGATGGATAAAAGCAAATGGAAGAGGTCCTTCAATCTCCAATGCCACCAAGCCTCCTTATCTTGCTTCTAAAACCTTGTGATGTCTTGAGAATGGATGAATGTGAGATGAAGATGATGGTGGTGTGGCCCCTTGTTCTCGGCCGAGAATGGAGTTGAGGGAGAGAGGATTTTGTGTGTGTTTTAGTGTGTGTGAGATATGAGCATAAGATCTTCCAAGCATTTCTTCTAACCATATTTAGAGGTTAACCGTTGGATAATATGTTTCCAAAGTACAAAGCAAATCTTATTAAGCAAATCAAATGAAATCAAGGGTGGGGGCCACCCTTGAAGCCATAAACATGAGGAGGGGGGTTCTAGTTGTGTGGTGATGGTAAGTTAAGATATTTAGTTGAAATCTAAAGGTCTTAGTTAGGTGTTATGTATATTATGTGTTATATAGTGTGTTAGGGTGATCGGGGCCCATAACTAGCTTGGAAACATTAAAACAATGCTTCTAGTGTAATTTTGGTGTTTTGGGTAGTGTCCGGTTGTTCGGTTCTATACTGGTTCGTTATAGTGCTAAACTATACCGTTTAGTGTTCTTTATTTACCCTTTTGTGACACTTTTAATTCCCGACTCTTAGGAAAGCATTCGGGACCATTTAGTCATATTTTTGCATGATACTAGCTTGCTAAAATGCTGATTTTTGCTGATTTATGCTGAATTCTGCACTTTGGGTGAGTTTTAGGCACTTTCTGGCACTTGAACTATCACTTAGGAATACAGTTATGGTCCTTACTTCCCTACACTCTATTCTAGTGTAGTACTTAGTCTCTGGCCCTTACGGGGTCTCAAAACACTGTCTGTCTATGTGCTGAGTTCTGTCAGCATTTTTCTGAGTTATCCGCTAACTGTGCTAACTGTGCTTTGTGCATCATTTGTGTCAATATGATTTGCATGTACTAATGATATGACATTATGCAATATGTGATGCACATGTAAGTATGATGCAATAATCAGAAAGCAGTTAATTGTAATTCAGCACAGTCATTCGGCACTAATCATGATTAATTAATTGTACGGATACCTGGATTTTTTTGACGGTTGTCACATTCTCCCCATGTTAAGAAAATTTCATCCCTAAATTTATACTACCTTAACTCCTTAGGGTTACATTATGCGTGTATGTATATGAATAATACTAGGGTAGATAACCACAAAACCGAATCAAATCTTATTCACATAAGGTGAATCCAGGGATATATTTCAACAACAAGAACCCAATGGTTAAAAGGTATGTGTTCTAGCATTTGGTGTCAAAGGACACGAGATGTATAGATGTATAATCTAGCGTAACTTAGTTAACAGGGGTGCAACAAAGGAGTTTTGACCAATGGATTCTCAAACAATCGGTCACAATATGCAAACGAGTTTTCACGAACCATAGCATCTGCTATATGAACTCAAAATCAACAACTTGAATATGAAAATGATCTGTCAACTTTCGAATAAATAAATGGTAAGGATTAGTGTGTTGACATTCTTGAATTGCGAAAATACACCGAATGAAATACAAGCGAAGCTGGTGTATCATTGTCTTAATTCGTAGTTGCATTAGGAATGTTTAAATGACAAGTCAAACAAAAGTATGTGTGGTTTTGTGTGAAACGCTTGACCATGATTAGCACAAGCTACAAATTTGTAATGACACCACAAGGTGTCGTAATTGACACATTTCAACAATAGCGGTGACCGAACAAGTTCACCGTGCTTGAAATCAAAGGAAAGTGTACTGAAACAACTCTGAAAATTTGATTTAAACAGCGTCATGGGGTTTTCAATCGGATATGGAGCATCAAAGAACTACTGTTTCTGATTGAAGATGGAAAGCAATAAACACTGCAAGGTATTCAATTTATAACGAAAGAATCGTTAGGAGGTACACCGTGATATGAAATGAATCTAGGTACCATTGTCTTAACACACAACTGTGTTGAGACCGCTTTTATCGTGATAAACAAAACGGATTTAGAACAATTAAATAGACAATTAAGTCCGTGTATGAGGTGCGTAACCAAATTAGCACAAGCTTCAATCCTGTGAAAGTATTACCGCAAGGTATCGAAACCAACAAACGATTTAGTGGAGTCGTAGATCAATCAAGTCTACTACAACTCGAAACAAAAGAACCTTTGCAAAAATATTGGAATATGATGCTCTCAATACATCATATGGCGTCTTAAATTGAATATGCGCAATGGATAAGTCCAAGTAATTGAACCTGGTTTCAGCGTAACCCGACAATAAACGTATGTATCACCAAGGGAATCTCAGCATGGTTACGAAGATAAACCATGAATGTAACTTGAAAGAAAAGAAGTTTCAAGAAAGTGTGTTGACTTGATAGCAAAGGAGCTAAAAATTACAATAATGTAGGTTATTCGAATCATAAACCAATAGTTAGCTTTAGCAAAATAATATTTGAACTTCAATGATGCGTTTATTCGAAACGAAACCACATGCGTAGCAAATGGTGCATGCGTGACATATAAGTTTCCAAGTAATGAAACAATGAGTATTTGCTAAAATGAAGAAATGACCAAGTATCGGAGCAAATGTGTGTTTTCTCTCAGTGAAGAAAATTAACGCGATGCAACTACCATTAAGGGGAGTAGAGATGCAAATATCTATTCGCTAGAAGCAAAAGTGGAGATTTTAACAAAAGAAATTTGAGTACTTTCTGTTTGGTTAACTGAAATAGCATATATGTCAGGATAATGGGGTTTCCTTGAGTTAACAGGTGTGGTTCCTAAGTGACAACCTTTACGAGTTTTGACCTGGGTTTCCAAAGGTCCTAAGTACTTGTTTTCTAGATTCTCAAAGTTTTGCATTCTGTGTAAAACTATTTTGTGCATTGCGCATGAAACACAATTTTTGTGTATGTTTAAAACAAGTTATTGTCCCACAATTCCCCGGTATACTTTCTTCCTGAATTCACAGATAATGACACTCAATCATCGATCAGTTTTAAAATAGTAGTTGGATCCTCACAGTTAGTTAAATAAATAATTTGTTAATCCTCAGCAAGAGTTACCGACTCTTGTTGATTAGCTCATTCATCTCCTGGTAGTTGATGCTCATTTGAAAATCATCGTCCTTCTCCTTGACGAACAGTACTGAAACTCCTTAGGGCAAAAAGCTTGCCTTAAAAATCCCTTATCCGGCAACTTCTGGAGTTGCGTTGACAAATCTTGTGCCTCAGGAAGTGCAAGTCGATGGGGTGCCTTGGCTACAGACGCGGAGCCTGGAACCAAATCTATGCAAAATTCGACTTGTGGTTGAGGAGGTAATCCTGGTAAGTCTTCGGGGAAAGCCTTAGGATATTCCCGTACCATAGGGGTATCTTCGAGCTTAGGTTCTTCGGCTTCCTCGTCCTCGACAGGAGTCAAGAAGGCAACACATCCTTTATGAAAACTTCCATGTCTTCAACAACGGATAATTCGTAGGGGCGTATCTTGCTTCATGAACCATGATCGTTTCGTCGTTCGTCATCAGGATGCGGATAACAATCTCCGCTTGATTGCTCGACAACTGGTCCATCCCAATTACCACGTCGAGGCTTCCCTTTAGCTAGTTCTATTGAGTACGGGTTATCTAACTTACCCCTTTACTAAACCAAGTATATTCTTAAACTCATGTGATACGAAGCTATGGTCGGCACTGGTATCAAACAACATAGATGCAAAATTTTTAGTTGATAGAGAACCTACCAGCAACCACATCTGGATCCTGGCATGCTTCACGAGCTCCGATGTTGGATGCCCCTTCACGGTCTTGGTTAATCCTCCTTGGGAAATCTTTCCTAAAGTGCCCCACGTTCCCACATTTGTAGCAGCCCGGAATTTTATCATTATTATTTCCGCCTTGGTTATTGTCATCATTTCCTCCTTGTCTGGGACTCTTCGCCCAATAGGCATCCTTGTTGTGTCCTTTCTTTCCGCACCTACCACACTTAGGTCTCAGACATCGACATTCGTGGTGATACTTGCACTCATCACTTCTCGGCTTAGCTCCCAAGTAAATCTTAACATTGGCCCGATTGTTGTTAGGGCAATCTTTCTTGAAATGCCTTTTGTCCCCACAGTCAAAACAACATCGAGCAAGTTTTTGTTCATCATTGGTCCTACTTTGATAGTTGTTGCCATTGCTTCCTCCGTGATTTCCGCTACCATCTTGACCTTCGTTTCCATGTCCCGTTCCGATCCGACACGTCTCCTCGACATGCCCCACTTTGTCACAGACATTTACTTCTTCCATACCTACATGGCCCAGCATGATGAAGTAGGCAGTCATCGCACTTAGGTAGGATGCCCATGTACTCCTTTCCCTTTTTTGCTTTGTTCTTGTTATTCGTTCGGGTATCCTCCTGGAAGTCAGTGAGCTTCCTTTTGTTCTTTCCGGATGACTCCACCTGAGTTTCCTTCTTCTCGTCAGGGTTTGAAAGCTTTTCCAGTCTAACCGCTTCTTTAATGAGTGCCATACTTAAATCGACCGCATCGATAGTTGTTGGCGGAGCTGATACCGTCATTAAGCGCAGGATCTGAGGCGCCAGTCCCCAGATGAATGGCTCCATCCTTTTCAATTCTGGTTCCACCAGATACGGAACAACTCGCGACAAATCATGAAGTCTCTGCACGTACTCCGCCACCTTTGGACCTTCCATCTTTAGCTTCCAGAATTCGAATTCCAGCTTCTAGATCTCTATCTGAGAACAATACTCCCTACGCATCATTTCCTTCAGCCCACCCCATGCTAAAGCATTCGTAGCAGCTTCGCCCATTATTTGAACCCGAAGGTTCCACCATAACATGGCCTCATCTTGAAACGATCCTGACACATATGGGACTTGTTGCTCTGGCGTACATCCGCTCATTCGCAAAACAGAATCCATATTTTTGGCCCATTTCACAAAAGCTATGGAACCTCCAATGCCGTCAAAGTTTAGGGGCCTGCAGTCTAAGAATTGTTTGTAGGTACAACCTGTACCCGAGCAATCATCATCACAGAAAGCATTAGCAAAGCACACTTGGAATTGTCCAAATGTATTGTAATGTGTCTTAGGTGACTTAAACATTACCGTTAGGTGGGTTATTCCCTGAGGTGCTTTCGCTGTGTCTGTAGCGAAGAACCTCGTGCTGTGCTATTTCTTGTGAAATCTGTTCTTGTAGTTCAGCCTCTGTTGTGGGCAACTGATTGTTTCTCCGAGGAGGCATCTTCTAAAAGAAGATTGTATAGGTCAGGTCTTATGTATATAAGCATGTAGTACGTGTATGTAATAGCATTTATCAACGCAAGTAAGCACATAACATCACATTCATATCACCAATGTATAATTCAACAATGTATAAAATGAGAATATTGCAATTGAGCTTTCATAAATCATCGACCACAATTACAGTTACATGTTCTACAAATGTATCATATCACATCAAAAGGGACTACAGGGTCACACCACCCTTATCCAAAATGTCTATCAATCTACAATAGTCACAAAATCAAAAAGTGGTATCCAAAAGGGTTTTGCAAGCTAAACTCAATAGCGATACTCTCATCAAAAGCAGGCTACCTGCATAAAACCAAAAACCGGCTATGCTGATGGTGGGGGAGGAGGAGGTGGAGGAACGAAAAGTAAACTGCGCACATGTGCTAACTCCTCCTCAAGAGCATGAACGCGACGCAACAGATAACTAATCTGCTTCTCCATGGTAAGAAATCGAACGTCAAAATCTAGATAAGGCAGAAGAGGAGCAGGTGGAGTCGCAAAAGGTGACTGACATGCACAAGGTGGAGGACGTGGAATCCTCTCAAGCTCCATGACTCTACGACACAAAATCTCCTGCTAAAGCTGCAAGGACAAGAATAGCTCATCCCTCGTGTAGCCAATAAAGTGGGAGGGATGGTATGGATCAGAAGCTGGCATAGTGTTAGGCGGAAACCATATGAGTGGCTCACCTGGCGGTGCAGAAGTAAAATGAGTAGCAGGTGTATACTGTGGTATGAAAGGAAATGCGGCTGACGCGTGTGGAACATGGCCAGGCTGCTGGCTGGACGGACCTTCCCATGGACGGGGTGGAGGGATATCCTGCAAGAATGTGATTGGCAGGTCAGTGCGGTGAACATCGGATATAATCGGGTGAAATGGGGCAACATCAACAGGTGCATGTGTATGAGGGGGAGTAACAGGCTCAACAAAATGGGGCATATCATCATCGTCCTCTATCCACCCATTGCTGGTGAATGCGTATCTTGGGTCTATCTGATCAGCAAAAGCAGCATGGTTAGCGGGTGCAGGGATCGGATCGGGTACAAGTGGTGCAACAACAGGTATGCCAATAGGTACAGGGTCATGGTCAGGCAGAAGATCAGGAGCAGGTATAGGCTCAAGATCAGCGGGTGCATCAAAAGGCTGATCGTCGGGAACAAAGTCAATCTCATGTCCAGGCTCAACGTCATGATCAAAGTCGTGTGGAATAATAGGTGCAACAGACAGGGCCGTGTCAGTATCAGAATCAGTGGGGTAACGCTGCAATCCCAGTGCATGCAAAGTGGAAGAAGACACAGACTCGAAAGATTCTGGAGCAGAACGATCAGATGAAACCTCAACGATAGGAATCTCAACGAGTGGAACAACAACGACATCATCAGCTGGAACTCCATCACCCTGGGCAGCATTAGGAGGACCATCAATGAAAAGATCGACATCATCATCTGACAGCTCATCAAAAGGCAAATCCTCGAGAGGAAAAGCTGCAAGAGGCAAAGGGGCGAGGATCGGAACCACGGCATGCTCATCATCGGGATGTCCGAGGATGAGATGGTCCTGGTCAGGAATAGGAACAAGAAGGGATCCTCGTCAGGTAAAACATCAGCATGCGGTACATCATCGCCAAAGTCAGGTAATGCAAAAGGCTGGAAATCATCGTCATCGTCACTCTCAGTGTCGGAGGTAAAAATCTCAGGGTCTGGGATAATTTTATCGTCCGAAACAATGGCCATGGGGTCGAAAGTATCTGACAGTCCACTCTCAGATGAGGACATAGTGTCTGTAACAAAACAATCACAACTTATGCACATATATCAACAATCATCATCAAGCATGTAAGTATTAACAATGTAAGCATGTATTCATCCTAGTCTTCCCAGACTATCCCACCCAGCCTCTCAGACTGAACTACCTAGTCTCTCAGACTAAACTTCCCAGTTTCTCAAACTGAACTACCCAGTCTCTCAGACTGAACCTCCCAGTTTCTCAAACTGAACTACCCAGCCTCTCAGACTGAACCTCCCAGTCTCTTAGACTGAATTATGAACATAAATTTTGAAAGGTGTTTCGTGTCTTTTGTTTGTAGAAATGTTTGTTTCCTGGATCTGGGCGTTTTGTGTATGCAATGAGAATATGTTATGAAAACATTTTCGTGAGAGCCCTAATGATCGTAGTCTAGACTCGAGAAAGAATCCTAGTTCGCTACGATCGAAGCTCCGATACCAAGCTGTCACACCCTGACTTTTGCGGAAGCATGATTATGGTGTGACTTTCTTAATACCATAGCATTCAATCATAACAATACTATATGATAAAACCATAAGATGTTCATCCATAAATTAAGTTTGGAAAATACCACAACATGCTTGTCTGAAACGTAGACTCCAAATTTAAATTACAAACCACAACATATTTAAATGAGTTCACGAAGACTCGACACAAGACCTTAAATAAAACCGAGTTTAGAACCATGTATCTCGTCCAGGATTAAGATACATCTCCTAAACCCTAGTGACTTCGGATGACATCTTTTATTCATTACGCAGCTTGAAACATGCAAACACCCGCCAGATCCGCTTAATTCCCTGAAATACATGTAATTTGAAAACATCAACAAAAGTTGAAGGAGTTCATGTGTTTGTCTGTGTATATGAATAACCTTTAAAGTATGTATGTACGTATGTAAGTCCTGGTATGAGAGCATTAAGGGAAAACAGATCACCAATGGTTTGCAAGGCCAATGGTATGTGTGAAGTGATGCAGGAAAACTCAAACCTAGCGGATTTTGCCACGACTTCAGTATGTGGACATAGTTACCACATGGGCCACCCTGGTCCTCATGGGTGTGGGCTCGCTACACCCAAATAGATCTATCATTCATGTCCCTCGGTCCTACGACGAAGATTAATGGCCTTAAGTGTTGTACCCACCCACCACTCACATGATCAAGTAGTAACCTTCCTTAGCTAACAATACCATGTATAAAACGTTCGTAAACAATTGTAACATGTATTTCACCCCCGAAGTTATAAAACTAAAAACAGTTAAAAGAAAATGGGGACATGAACTCACCGTCTTGCGTCTTCGATAAGCGTAACTCAAGTTCCTTCAGCAAACACGACTACCTACAATGTACTAAGGTCTATTAGACGAACGGGTCGTGCCTTGTCTTAGTATTAATGTTTTTGAGTTATGTTTCTGATATCATTCCAATTTATATAAATATTGTCAAAATAATTAATTTTTCAACTTAAATTATAGTTATAAATTTTGAATAACTGTCAAACAATATTTTCGTAATAATACTTCTCAAGTATTTATACTTGTATTTCCTTCCCAAGGATGGGGGTATCTTATACATGTGTATTTTGTCATATTTTGGGGTCGTATTCCGGTGTGTGTTTATACGTACGAAAATACGTATTTTCTTGTAATTGTTAAGTGTTTTTATACTTAATTTTGTGTTAAACTTTCCGGAATATTACTTTTTTAATAAAAGTCCACTAATATATATATTTCCTAAAATATATATATATATATATATATATTTAAGAATTATTACTTAGAAAAATTATTTATAATTTTTCCTTTTAGCAAGAATATTTGTAGATCCAAAATAACATATTTTCAAGTCTAACTTTAGAAAATATATATAAACTTATTTTTATCCAAAAATAATGTATTTTAAGTTTATCCAAGAAAATATATATTTTTTCCCAAAAATAGTATATTTTCTAGTAATTCCAAGAAAACATATATATTTTTAATTATAAAAAAATATACATTTCCTTCTTGTCAAAATACGATTTAACTTTGTGATAGTCATAAAAATCATATTTTCATTTCTTGTGTCCAAAATATTATTTACCAAAAATATATTTATAAATGTATTTTCCGGAATATTTTGTAAGTTACATTCTTTCGTTCGGTTTCCCAATATTATGTGTGTAACTTATATATTTATTCCTTGAGATTTTTGGTAATATTTTGGATTGTAATTTCTTGGTATTTTGTTAAGTTATATTATTTCAAGTCCTAAATAATATAACTAATACACAAAGTATACAAATAATCACACACGTGTGTCTTTATTGTATATATATATATATTCTAAATATATATATCTAGCCATTTTTATTTATAAAAATCCAACCTCCAATATTTGTATTTTTGTAACAAAAATTATGGCAATGTTTATATGGAAACTCATGGTTAAAATATACCTGTAAATATTTGTTTGAAAATGTTTTTCTAAGTGTTTATATTTTTAGAAAATTTTGCCATAGTTTCCCCTAAAAATGAAGGTTTCCATGCTTTCAAAACATATAATTTTCTTTTAAAATCATCACAAACAATCAACAACTCAATCAACACTTACCAAGTGCCAAAATCATGCAATTTATACAACAACATGAACTTGAACTTTTATAAAAACTTATAGTAACTTACTAGTGAGTTTAGTAAACTTAGTTACCCTTTAAAGTGTGGGGGTTATTTATTTGTAAATCCCTTTCTTACAAGATTTAGTCCTTTACAACTTACAAGATGATTTTTCTAAAAATCATCCTTTTGAATTTTTCTTGTTAACAATGTATTTTTATACTTGTTTCACCACTAAAAACATGGTTAGTTTCTTTAAAATTCATGATTATGTAAATCTTGTGATTTAACTTAGTTTCTTGAGAAAACTAGTTTTGAAATCATCCAAGTTTATGACTAGTAACATGTTACATACTTCATCATTCATAAAATCATTTTCATTTTCAAGTTCATGAGAAACATAAAGTTTGATCATCTTGGTCTTTCACAAGATCATCACCTCAACTTGCTAGATCATGTGTTCAATCATAATCTAGTAAGTTTCATATGATGTCTAACACCATAAACACAAATAATCAATCATCAAGAAGCAAAACAACACTAAACAATATGTATGCTTATGGTTTTGAGCTTTTTGTTAGAGATTAACATCTTGTTCATTAGTGTTCTTCATGATTAGTAACATGTATCATCTTTTAACCAACTAAATGAGAAGTAAATTCAAGTTACAAGAGACTTACTACTAGCACAAGGGCTAGGGATGAACTCAAGAAGATGAAGGTGATGAATGTGATGGATAAAAGCAAATGGAAGAGGTCCTTCAATCTCCAATGCCACCAAGCCTCCTTATCTTGCTTCTAACACCTTGTGATGTCTTGAGAATGGATGAATGTGAGATGAAGATGATGGTGGTGTGGCCCCTTGTTCTCGGCCGAGAATGGAGGAGAGGGAGAGAGGATTTTGTGTGTGTTTTAGTGTGTGTGAGATATGAGCATAAGATCTTCCAAGCATTACTTATAACCATAGTTAGAGGTTAACCATTGGATAATATGTTTCCAAAGTGCAAAGCAAATCTTATTAAGCAAATCAAATGAAATCAAGGGTGGGGGCCACCCTTGAAGCCGTAAACATGAGGGGGGGGGGGGGGTTTCTAGTTGTGTGGTGTTGGTAAGTTAAGATATTTAGTTGAAATCTAAAGGTTTTAGTTAGGTGTAATGTATATTATGTGTTATATAGTGTGTTAGGGTGATCGGGGCCCATAACTAGCTTGGAAACATTAAAACAATGCTTCTAGTGTATTTTTGGTGTTTCGGGTAGTGTCCGGTTGTTTGGTTGTATACTGGTTCGTTAAAGTGCTAAACTATACCGTTTAGTGTTCTTTATGTACCATTTCGTGACACTTTTAATTCCCGACTCTTAGGAAAGCATTCGGGACCATTTAGTCATATTTTTGCATGATACTAGCTTGTTAAAATGCTGATTTTTGCTGATTTATGCTAAATTCAGCACTTTGGGTGAGTTTTAGGCACTTTCCGGCACTTGAACTATCACTTAGGAATACAGTTGTGGTCCTTACTTCCCTACACTCTATTCTAGTGTAGTACTTAGTCTCTGGCCCATACGGGTTCTCAAAACACTGTCTGTCTATGTGCTGAGTTCTGTCAGCATTTTTCTGAGTTATCCGCTAACTGTGCTAACTGTGCTTTGTGCATCATTTGTGTCAATATGATTTGCATGTACTAATGATATGACATTATGCAATATGTGATGCACATGTAACTATGATGCAATAATCAGAAAGCAGTTAATTATAATTCAGCACAGTCATTAGGCACTCATCATGATTAATTAATTGTACGGATACCTGGATTTTTTTTACGGTTGTCACATATTAATCATTTTCACAAGTTATCCATTCGACCTAATCATATTAAGGTTTGGTGGAGTGTTTCATCTGATTACATTTTTAAAACTCAAGTGTGCATAGCGGTCCAATTAAACATTTCTGTGATTAATGGTGGCGAACACAAGGCTCAATAATCTGACATACATTTAATGAAATTCAGTCGATGATATTAAATGATGATCAATGTCACGTGAAAGTATAAAGTTTGAGAATTAGTTTGATAATTTGCAACTTGTGTCAGAGACAATCAAGTGTTTGTTCGGCCCAATATAACGGTCCAATAATAACAAGTCTTTTGTGGTCCAATGAAGTTCAATGATACAGTGATTATTCGGTGATTAAGATGTGTTGTCAGACTATTAATTGAATCGGTGGTGCATGATATGAATTGAATTCATTTGGAAGGTTATGGAATATTGGTGTTAAATTCAAATTGTGGTCCAATCAGAAGTGATTTTAGTGGGATATTGTAAACTGTTTGTTTGTCATAAAAAAGGGGTCCATCCCAAGATCCTATTGTACATCCGCTACTTTTACTCATCCAGAGCTCACGTTATATTTGCCATCCGAAGCTAAGTACAATAATCTCATCCGAACAGTGTATTATATTGCTCATCCGGAGCTGGTTTTCATACTTTGAGCCCATCCATGAATCAGTTAACATAGTCCATCCGCTTGGAACTGTTAGCTCATCCGCTAGATAGTCATATTATAGCTCATCCGAACATCTTTGATATTACAAGACCATCCGCTACTGAAGAACCAAAGAATCGTGTTTAGGCCGGAGCCTGTAAACGAGGGTTTGGATCTTGTAAAAGAGCTTGAGGAACAATCCTGCAAAACAGAAAACCGTTAGGCTCGCCGCAGAGATGTGAGGGCCCCTCTGCGACCACCCTCCGGCGTGAGGATAAGTATTGGTAGAGAGAGAAAGTAGAGAGAGAAAGTAGGACGAAGGTTCCGAAAATCGTACTTGGCTTTGTACTTGATGGGGTATTTATAGTAGTCAACTGAGATGACATCATCCGTCCAAACGCACTTGAATGGAGGTTCGTCTTCGGAGGTTCTTGATGTAGAACGGACATTGTTCGGATGTTCGTCCAAGTGGAGTCTTGTTCGTCCTAGGAATTATGTCCGGTCTCGGACACGTATCTTCAAGTCCCCCAGTTTGGTAAGTCTTTGTAAAAACTTAGCAAACTATTATTTCAAGTTTTTTGTCCTATTTAGATGACGTGTCGCCTGCTGGAGTGGTCTTTGAATTGATGACGTGGCATTATTTGAATGGTGTGGGTGACCTTCATTGTTTCGACCGTCAGTCACCTACTGGTGACCGTAGTGAACCCTGCGTTGGGAATCGTGGGAAGTGACAGTTGACATGATGGCCCCCCAAACCGACTTACTTTTTCTATAAATTGGGTTTTTACCACTTCATTTTTACCCTTTCTTCCTCTCTTTTTTCATCTTCTCTGCTGTTATCCTCTTTACTCTCCTCTTCTTCTTCACAGAAAGGTGCGTTCCTTTTCTTTTTACTTTTTTCTTAAAAGATATGGCTCCTGGTAAGGACAATCTATCGTAGAGCATGAGCGTGCTTACCCAGCGTCAGTTGGATAAGTTTATTAGAGATTATAAGATTCCCTCAGATCTTCACCCGGTTCTTCCTTCCGAAAGGGAAGCCATATATCCATTCCGTCAAGGGAAGTTTCCCTTTTATACTCGCGTCTGCAATTTCGCGAATTATAGGGTTCCTTTCTCCCGTTTTTTGATTAGGGTTTTACAGTATTTTAGGGTTCATATTTGTCAGGTTAACCCGTTCGGTCTTAGCCGTATCAATCACTTTGAAATTTCTTGTCGAGCCCTAGATCAGAAACCGGACCTAAACGTTTTTCTATATTTTTACGAATTTATCTCAGCCGGAGACTGGTATACATTTGCACACCGGAAGAACGTCCCTTCCCCGTCCTCCAATGAGCGGTCTAGTTTAAAAAATTGGAAGGACAATTTTTTCTGGCTAGATGACCGCTGTCTGCCGGAGGACATGAGCTGGCGCTTCAAAGATCAGACGATGTCCTTTGATCTTGGTGAAGACTTTGTTTTTAACGAGCGTTTAGTCTGTGCCTTATTTGAGCATCAATCCCCCATTCGTCCTCTTCCCGAGCATTTTCTTTGGTTAGGTCGAGTTAGTTTTTCCTGGGCCCGAGGGGATAGGGATTGGCCGATTATTCGCCGAAAGCGTGATCGTAAGTTGCGGCCCTTTACGTCCCCTTCGGCACCATAACTTAATATTTTTTGCTAACTCTCCTTTTGTTTTTGGAATGCAGGTGTTGCGATGTCTCTTCTTGATGCTTTAAAGGTTCCGAACACGGATGTTTTAGATTTTGACTTTGAGGTACAAGGGGAGGAGGATGTTCCGTTTATGAAGCAGGTGGCATCTTCGGCTCTTCCGATCCGTCCACCGGTGGATCCGAACGTGACCGGGCCATCTGCTGCCGAAGCAACTTCTTCCATTCCTCAAGACATGCCTGACCAGATTGCTGCGGAGACTGCTTCTTCTACTCCGAAATCAACGAAAGAAGCTGTTGGTTCGTCCGGATCTCAGTCCGACAAGAGATCGTTTCTTGATGACATGGATAGCGATCCGGAGGTCCGTGAATTAGATAAGTCCCTCCAATACCGACCTTCTTCTTTAAAAAGCAAAGGCATTGAACTAGGTGCGGACCTGAAGGTTCGATCTCGTAAAAGGAAGAATGAGCCGCTACAGATACGTTCCACCGATCCTCTTCCATTGCCAAAATCGAAGAAAACAAAGAAGGATTCTCATTCCGAAGGTAACATAATAGAAGAGCTGGATGAGCATCTTACTGGAGGTAAGTTTTCTAGGGAGGAGGCCGCATTGGCTCGTAATAAACCGACTCCTGTCTATTCAGGTGGCTTTGTACCTGATAGTGAAGTGGAGAGCATGGAAGTGGAGAATCCGGTGGATACGGATAAGGGTAAAGCTCACGGTGAGCCGAAGGTGGTGACTTTTTCAGGTACGCGTTTAAGCTCATCCTTGGGTCCGGACTGTTTTATAGATGATGAGGAAGATCAAGTGTCTTCGCTTCCCTCATCTTGGTTCGGACCTGAGTTGATGTCCTTTTTTCGAAATGCAGATTTGTTTTCGGATGATATGGAGATTGACCCAGCAACTGCTGAGGAGAAATTTATTCCTGATTGGGACATCCGGAACAAAGACTCAGTGATGGATACTTTGGTTGCTAGGACTATGCTTTTCAACATAAACACTCCGATTGATCATGCTAGGAGCCGGAAGATGAAGAACCCAGATCTAGGGGCTGCGGTTTTGACTAACCAAGCCCAATCAAACATCTTTGTAACGGAGCTCTATCGTCGGTGGGTGGAAGCGGAATCAGTAAGGGAGAATTTGGAGAAGGAAGCTCGCTCTCTGAAGCGTAAAGTTCAGAGGAGTCCGGAGGCGGTGAAGAAGATAGCTAAGTTGACCCAAGATCTTCAAACTCAGCAAGATAAGGTTAACTCTTTGATTGCTCAGAATCAATCGTCCCAAGCGGCTGCTGCTGCTGCTGCGGAAGACAGAGATAAAATTTCTTCGGAGTTTAAGGCGTTCTCCGAATCAATGAAGCAGAAGGATGAAGAGCATAAGTTGGTTTTGACGAAGATGGAGGAATCTCTTAATAAGGCTCGTCTTGCTTATGAGAGCATGATGGCCGGTACGTCCTTTTTCTGGTTTACTTGTTTCTTATTTCTCCTGTTTTTCTAACACTTTTTCCAGAGCGGGATGCGCTTAAATCAGGTGAGGCTGATTTAAAGGACCGGATTGAGGAAATTGAGGCGGAGAATGTTTCTCTGAAAGCTAAGGAAGAGGATCTTCAAGCAACAAAGGTTTGGATGCTTTCGGAAGGGGCGAAGCTTCTGGCAAAGAATATTCATAAAGGGAAGGAAATGACTGCTGCGGTGGCCGCAGTTAACAACGCGATGAGTGCTGTGGGTATCAACTCCGGTCTGCATGTTGGTTATGTGCATGCTTTGCAGAAGAGAACCCCCTACAAGGAGGTGCCGTTGCTAAATCGTAATGCTACGGAGGATCTAAAAACAGCGGTTGCTTGTTTTGACACTCTCACATTTCCGGTGGTAGAAGATCTGCCGAAGCTTGTCAACGCGCCTCTTTCTGAAATTAAGAAAGCTCTTCGTTTTGCAAGTGAATGACTCTCTGGAGAAGTAAGGTGGACATGCCCGGCTCTTTGGGGTATGCACCATGGAAGTTTAAAATTGATTCAGTTTTTTGGAAGGTGGACATGTCCAGTAACTTGAGGCATGCACCTTATTTGGGATGAATGTAATGATGCTTTTACCAATGTTTGAACAATTATCCTTTGTAAATGACTTTGTAGCTCCCGGTTTATACAAATCCGGCAGTTTTTGATGTAATCACTTGTCTATGCATGCGTCCATGTTTTGTGTTTTACATTTTCTTTTTTTCTTGAATGTTCATTTTAAAGGTACGGATCCGATTTATTTTATTTAGGATAATTTTTAAGTGAAGGAAAGGTACGAACGGAGCCAGTTCGCTCTTTCCTTTTAGGGTTAGGATCCCTAACTCGGCCGAAGGTTATACTTGTGTTGCAACACTGTTAATGATAGAAAATTTTACCATTTTATTTTACTTAATCGGAGTTATATTTCTCCGGTTAATCACATAGTAAAAACATTTTGTGCAATCCGTGGGTAAAACCCTCCACGGTCTTTTGAATTTATAATTCGTTCAGCGCGGGCATAACCATCCGCATTACAGGAAAATAGAAAAGGTGACGGAAGCCGTAGCTTCCGTATTACAATCTTATTTTAAAATAAGAAACTTTTTCAAAGGAAACACTTCTTCAAGTGAGCTCCGTTCCATGTGCGTGGAATGATGGTTCCGTCCATTTTCTTGAGTGTGTATGCACCGTCCTTTCCCGCGGTGTTAATCAGGTAAGGACCTTCCCACTTTGGTGCCATTTTTCCGGTGCCTTCCACTAAACTTGCTTCGTTACTCCGCATGACATAGTCCCCGACTTTGAACCGGACCTCCTTCACTTTTGAGTTGTAATGTTTTTCTAACTCTTTTTTATATTTCGCCTCTCGGATCGCCGCGAGCTCCCTCCTTTCTTCGGCTAGATCCAGGTTCAGAAGGAGTTCCTGTTCGTTTTCTTCTTGACTCAGCTGCATGCGGGGAGTAGGTATCCCTACTTCAGCGGGAATAACTGCTTCGGTACCGTATGTTAAGCTGAAGGGAGTTTCCCTGTTGCTCGTCTTCGGCATCGTTCGGTGGGCCCATAGGGCGTGCGGGAGTTCATCCGCCCATGAGACGCCTTCCTTCCCCAAGCATTTTTTGATGCCTTCCACAATGCTGCGGTTGGCTCTTTCTACTTGCCCGTTGGCTTGGGGATGGGAAACCGAAGCAAAACTTTGTTCAATACACATTCTTTCACACCATGTCTTGAATGGTTTCTCGGTGAACTGTTTTCCGTTATCACTGACTATGCACATCGGCATTCCGTATCTGCACACTATGTTTTCCCAGACAAACCTCAGCACTTGCTCCCCTGTGATGGTCCGGAGGGGTTTGGCCTCGACCCATTTTGTGAAATAATCAATGGCAACCAACAGGAACCTTACCCCTCCGGTGGAAACAGGGAAATGACCCACAATGTCAATCCCCCATTTCTGGAAAGGCCATGCCGATGTTACCGGAACGAGGTTGTTCTTAGCTCGATGGCTAACGGGAGCGTGCCGCTGGCAGTCTTCACATGATTGAAGTTCGTTCACTACGCTTTGATGCATACCCAGCCAGAAATATCCGGCATTCATCACTTTAGCTATAACCATCCTTGGTCCGGCATGAATGCCGCATATTCCCTAGTGGATTTCTCTTATGACGTAGCTGGCTTCTTCAGGCGTTAAACATTTTAAGAGCGGACCCAAAAAGGTCTTTCGGTAAAGTTGCCCGTCATGGATCTGATATTGCAGCGCTTTGACCTTTAACTTCCGAGCCTGAGCTTTGTCTTCTGGGAGCGTTCCCTCTTTCAAGTAATCCACAATCGGAGTCATCCAGGATTTTTCTGTTACGGAGACTGACATGACCGACTCCGTTTGTTGGATTGCTGGGGCTTGCAAGGTTTCGACTAAGACTTCTTTGGATAGATGACAAAATGCTACGGATGCGAGTTTACTCAAGGCATCGGCCTTTTTGTTTTTGCTCCGCGGTATGTGTACTATCTTGCAAGAGTCAAAAGAGGAGATTAAACTATTTACCTGCTGGAGATACCGAACCATGTTATCCTCTCGGGCTTCGTACTCTCCGCTGACTTGATTGGCTACCAACAATGAATCAACATGCGCTAACACGGAGGTTGCGCCAGCTTTGGCCGCGGTTTGGAGACCTGCAAGGAGAGCCTCGTATTCTGCTTCATTGTTTGAAGTTTTAAACTCGAATCGTAAGGCGTAAGTGTACTCTATTGTCACACCCCGACCACGTAGAACATACAAAACGTGGCGGAAACATCGGGGAGTGTTGTAACAGAATTAATGTTTCACAACCATGGATATTAAAGTTTCGTTTTATTGATTAAAAGTGTTACAATGTCTTAACAAACAAGGAAATACAACATAATTAACTAGTCTTGCGTCTTTTATTGTCACTAAGGCCCATGTCCGCCTAAGTGTATCTTGATCAATCCTATGCTTCATTTCCTGAAACACATGTGAAAATAGGTACGTCAGCATAAAAATGCCGGCGAGTACATAGGTTTTGTGAAAATAAGATTCATGACTTCTGTTTAAGAAAATGTTTAGTCATGAACCTTGTAATTTGCTTTGTCTTTGTAAATCATTTGAAAAACAATAAATTCAGATGATACGTATAAGTAAGAGAATAATGCATGGTTAAATGAATAACCATGTAAAAAATGAGTTTGTATAAGTTAAGTTGTTTGTAAATCAATGTCTTGTGAAAAATATGTTATTTGTATAAAATGTTCTATGTCTCAAATTGAAATGATTCAAATAACGCTACAATATGTAATATCCTACAAACACTTATATATAGGAAGTACCAGCGGCGTATCCACCATGCTTGTATCATATTACACACGCCTCGTTACTTAAATCACTTACCCAACAAACTACCAATGTAAATTGTCCATGTATAAATGAATTTGTCAAATGTATTGAATAATATGTCAAAATGTTTATGTGTCAAATGTAAACCTATGTAAAATGCATGATCAATGTAAATCATGTAATGTGTAACCAAAATGATATGTATGGCTAGTGAAAACGCATCAACTAAACCATAGGTGAAGTGCACAAAAACAAAGTATTGAAGTAAAACTTGGTTTAAATCAAAGTTATGTTTTGTGTAAATGCATGATCAATGTAAGTCATGTAATGTGTAAATGCATGATCAATGTAAATCATGTAATGTGTAAATGCATGATCAATGTAAATCATGTAATGTGTAAATGCATGATCAATGTAAATCATGTAATGTGTAAATGCATGATCAATGTAAATCATGTAATGTGTAACCAAACTGATCTGTATGGCTAGTGATAAATATCACTAAACCATATGCACAAGAACATAGTATTGAAGTAAAACTTGGTTTAAATCAAAGCTATGTTTTGTGTAAATGCATGCTATACTGATACGAACATCTATGCGGTATTGTTATAATGCATACATCCAAGCCTTGAGACTGTGGCGATAAACCCTTATCCAACTTAAAGGTCTATCTGTGCTTATGTATATCGAATTCGGTCATTCCTTTCATCCCCTTTCCCTAGGATGTCCGGAACGGGAGTTGTCAATTCCTATGGTACCACTACCTACTAACGAACGGCGTAGCTAATGTTAATGAATGTATTGTTCCATTGTAAACAACCCAAATGTCATAACAAAATGTAAGCATGTGATGAAAACGATGTACTAAGTATGCACGCAATGGACATACATAGCATAAAATGTAAATGTAAAACGATGTACTAAGTATGCACGCAATGGACATACATAGCATAAAATGTAATGTAAAACATGTACTATAAATGTACTATTGAACATAGCATGTATATGATGTGAAAACAGGAAAGCATGAAAGTAACAAGTAGGCACATGTGTTCCACCCCAAAACAGTTTGGAAAACAGTAAAAGAGGGGTCTATATACTCACTTGAGATTGCTCAGTAGTCCTTGATGTCACACCCCGACCACGTGGAACATACAAAACGTGGCGGAAATATCGGGGAGTGTTGTAACAGAATTAATTGTTTCAAATCCATGGCAATTGAAGTTTCGTTTTATTGATCAATTATGAGAGTTTACATTGTTTAAACAAGAAACAAAGGGTACATAACATAAGTTAACTAGTTATTGTCTCGTTTTAAGTCGCTAAGGCACGAGCCAATCCTAAATGTAGCATGTATCAACAATCATTGCAAAGCAGTACCTGAAACATGTGTAAAAACGAGGTCAGCAAAGAAATGCTGGCGAATACATTGGTTTTGTAGGAGTGTCGAAATCATGGCTAATTTAGACGTTGCAATACTTTATTTAAAAACCTTGTTTTGAAAAGAGTACAATATTGCAACTTAATTAACCAACTCAAATCAAGCGGGTTATAATTTGTAAACCTCGTAGCCATGACTCTTAACCCAAAAACATTTGTTTTAGTAAATTATTTGAAAAACAATAAATGAGTTCAGATGATATGTATAATAAGAAAATAATGCATGATTAAATGAATAACCATGTAATATGAGTTTGTATAAGATAAGTTGTTTGTAAATAAATGTCTTGTGAAAAGTATGTTATTTGTATAAAATGTTTATATGTATCAAACTGAAATGATTCAAATAAACGCTGCGATATATGTAATACCATACAAACACTTATATATAGGAAGTACCAGCGGCGTATCCACCATGCTTGTATCATATTACACACGCATCGTTACTTAATCACTTATTCAAACCAAACCATCAAGATGTAAAATGTTCATGTCTAATGTAAATCATGTAATAAGTATTCAATGTGATTTGTATAAATAAATGTAAGATTAAACAAATAACCTTATAGTAGCATATTAACAGTATACTTTGGATTTGTAAGTAACATATTAAACTATGTTTTGGTTTCATATATAACATATCAAGATATGCTTTAGATGTGATAAATAACATATTTAACTATGTTTTGGTTTCATAAATATATGTTGGTTTTGTACAATACCACACATGAGAGTATATTCAATTATACTTTAATAGTGTGATTTAAGAATTCATTCAGACCTAGTGCATCAAAATACACCTTTGAGACTATAGGAATACCACAAAGGAAATTCCTATTTGGATGGAGCAACAAATTGGTTTCAGACATTCCATGACAACAGGAATGGGGTGTCAAATCCTATAGCGCTATATCATACTAACAATCGGTCTGGTGAACATAAAATAAGTACAATTCAACAATTTATTTTATGTTCTTTGAGAAATCAATGTTTAAACTCTAATTAATCATTCAGTTTGTCATATGATAAGTAATAACATGTATAATCAATTATACTTTTGGAATCATGAAAATAACAGATAGGTACACATGCTTCACCCCAAAACAGTTTAGAAAACAGTAAAAGAGGGGAATAATGTACTCGCCTGATAATGCTTGGAGGTCTTGAACAACAACCAAACAAAGCTAGAGGTCACAGAATCAAACGGCACCTACTATAGGTAACTACATTAATAAACCGGACCTAAATCGGAGGATTTAGATAGAATGAGGGTTCGTAAACCAAACGAGTATAGAGACTCGTGTCATATGGTTTAACAAAGCCTACATACTAAATGAAACCTAACCTAATTGTTTTCGACCCATTACGACCCGTTTAGGTAGCTTATGCTACTTTAACGCGTCGTGCGCGTGAAACGCGTTCGGACCGTCTAACTAGTCCTATGACAAGTGTTATATGCCTAAACATGTTACATAATCAGTTATGTGACAAAAGTTTAGGTTACATATGCTTAATTACCAATTATACATGAAAAGGGTATTCTGGTAATTTACCTAAGGCATATAAACTACCTATCATACAACTACTTAAACGATGTGACCATAGGGTATAACCTCGGAAGGTTATTCCCTACCTACTAAGGTCACCTAAAGTATTTGGTCGGATCCTAATGATCGACCAAATGGGTCGGGTTCGAGGTATAAGCGATTTATTAGATCGCTTACCCTACGACCCTAGACAACGTGGTAATCAGTAGGCTTAGTCCCAAGGGACTATAACCAACGTGATTACACTCACGTTGCGAAGTTCAAACGAACTTCGCATTGACCATAAGCTGGTCAACGCTGAAAGTCAAACAAAGTTTGACTTTCTGACTCGAAAAGCAGTAAAATAAGGAAAAGAACGAAAGAATACTTACCCAGGGTCCCCGAATGCTAATCCCGATTCAAGAATCTCAGGTATGAAACAATGGTTTCAACTTAGAGCTCCTCAAATCAGAATTCTAGTGATTTTTAAGCAATGGGGGGGTGGGGTATTTATAGTATTCGGTCCACCGTTAAGATCGTTCGTCGAATATCGTGCCTTAATCGAATCCGTACAAGTGTCGGAAAGTTGTGGTGCCTAAAAATGATGTTTATCAGCTGAATATGCAAGTTGCAAGTGTGTGGTTGTGGTTAAAACAGCTGGTACACGCTGACTGTTCGTTCTGATCTGTTCTGGGAGTCTGACGCGGGCCGCCTAAGAATGTTAAGAAACTGAGGCGGGCCGCCTGGCTGTCTGATCACCAAACTTCTTGCAGAATTGACAGTTTTGGTCCCTGCACGTGTTTAAGGCCATTTCCGACACTTCTAAGGCCCGTAAAGCCAACTTTAAGGCCCTAAAATGATGCCTAAACATTGTGGACATGAAACATGCTCAAAAATATGTCTGATGTCAGTTCGCTTGGTCGTACGAACGCGATGTTCGCTTAATTACGACGGAATGCGCATAAGCGCGAAAAACGATCCAAATGACGCGACGAATGGATTTTTGGCAAGCCAAACTCTAAAGCATAATATAGTCATGCTTACATAAATTTTTGGATGTCCGAATGTATTCAGAACGTAAGTTATGCGCGAAAGTGCAAACTTGTGCACTTTTTGACACTTTTAGTCCCTGAATGACCCAAAAGTTTATTTTAGCATACTGAACCCCTCAAAGCCTATTTCTAAGCTATGTAAAGGATATTTAAGGTATGTTTAACTTATGGTCATGTTCCGGAATGTCTGTTACAGTTCAAATTGGCATACTTTCGCAGTTTGTCAAGTTTAGTCCCTGTAAGCGAATTAACTTGTTTTTGCCATACCAAAGCCTTTAAAACTTATTTCTAAGTTATGTAAAGGATATTTAAGGTATGTTAAGCCTATTTCACTATTCCGTAGTGTTCGTTGGATTAAACTGGTTATATTTACGCTTCAGAGCGCGTATAACCCTCCAGAAAGCGATTTAAAGCTTAAAATCAAACAAGATTTGATATGTGTAAAAGATACACAAAATTTTACAAATCCCAAGTATGAAATACAATATTTCATTGGTTTGGAATTTGTTTGACGGTTGAAGTGACACAGTTGTTACAGTCTCCCCTACTTTAGGAAATTTCGTCCCGAAATTTAATTCTAGAGGAAACTTGTGAAGACAGCTGTGACGGTTTCGTCTTCAAGTAGAACCATTGAACCCTTAAGTAAAACTCTGGGCCATGTTAGGAATCTTAGCGAATTTGTTAACCCTCAGAGTGAATTCCTTGTGGTAGTAAAACATGAAATTTTTGAACTATGGACAGAAGAACGTTTCTTATGAAAACTTATCATAGGAAACTTGTGTGTGCTTGAAATCAGAATTGGGGAGCGTAAAATAAAATGACATCGGTCAAGGTCCAAGACTTCTCCCGTATCATTATTCTCGTCACTATGGGTCTTAACACATGACAAAATTCCCTGTGGTTTCTGTGCACTGCATTCCATAATTATGTAGGCCTCCATAATTACTTAATTCCTTGCACAGTCCGCACAGTTCATTTCAGAATGCGTAGAGGAAAAATCAATTGAATATACATGAAATGACTCGACTAGACCACCAAAGGGTCCTTTTAATTTGATCAACGAATGATCTTTTTAACTAGATCAACATATGATCTTATTAACTAAACCGTCGTACGATCTCCTTAAATAGACCACTTAAGGGATCTAATTATAGAATAGTACTTTAAAATCCAAGGGACTTGACTACAACGTAGAAGTCCATTAAGGATTTAAGATAGTAACTTTGGATATCCTATTATGAATCTCTCGTATGAGATATGAAAGATTTTACGAGGATTTGGATGGATCACATACAACCACAAACATGTAAGAAAACACATAAGCACAAAAATTAGTTAACTTGATTCTTTAATTTGTTGTCTTTGAGGATGGATAATTAAAGCACACTAAAAATCCAATCCATGAATTTCATTCGGTACTTTAATCATTAGAATCTAACTATGAAGATAGGAAGATCTTAATAAGAATTCGGCTTTGTCCTTATTGAATCGTAATGTACGTATTTAGGCATACAGATAATTCAATTAAGGGCTCCGATTTGAGTGATATTCATCCACAAGGATCTGATTATGAGGATAGAAAGATCCTTTATGGATTTTGGAATTTGTGTAACGAGAGGTGCTTCGACACCTTGCACTAGGCGTGCTTAAGTCGATACACAAGGTAGAAAGTTCATGAGGTTGAGGCGCTAGATATGCCAGGGCGACATATGGAGCAGAACTTGAAGGTTAAGCAGCAACAGGGTTTGCAACTGCCTTGCTTTAAACAGCAAAGCGACACATGTTAACCAAATGTCTCCATCGTCCACCGGGGGTACATTTGTAACATGGTATTTGATTTGGATGATGACGGTTTCACTGACTTCTCCAAGGAGCGGTTCCCTTGCACGGCTTCATCCCTGAGATGAGTCATGGTGATAGCTAATTCAACGGTCTTCTGGAGTACGACGCCTATTTGTTGGGCAATTGTAGCACCTGGTCCGGACACTCGAGTCTTGTTGCGGTGAAGAGGCATAATGAAGAAAATGGAAGACATCGGAGGAAACAAGGGAAATGAACACAGAATGCATAAAAATCGCGATCATTTGTTTGTTACCTAAAGCAAACAAATGAGACAATGACTAATCAAAGTAAATAGGTCAAAAATAATGTATCGCGAAGACATGCTCGCCTATAAGTGAACACTCATCCCAAGAATTCCCAGGTAAGCACAACTGGTCTCGCGTCTGATGAGATGTATACGAAGTGCTTGCCTAAACAGAAAACCCAGAATACAGGCATTCACCCTTCCAGTTTGCACGTGTTCACATTATTTAAAACCCAAAACCTTGACGAGATTTTGAAACTCAAAGGGATTCAAAACCTTATAACATAGAGTTCAAAACCTTACAATAGAGGGTTCAAAACCTTGTAATCAATCATCCTAGAACAGATGATTAGTTTTCAAAGCGGTTTTGAAATATATGTTCTTATTGTGGTAGTCGCCTAAGGATAGGTGACAGTATTGTTTTATGACTAAACGCAAGTAAATTCGCGTTAGGGTCCTAAGAAGGTTATAGACTAGGTCAAAGCATTACTAATAACCTAATTCCCTATAACCATTGGCTCTGATACCATCTTTTCTGTCACACCCCGACCACGTGGAACATACAAAACGTGGCGGAAATATCGGGGAGTGTTGTAACAGAATTAATTGTTTCAAATCCATGGCAATTGAAGTTTCGTTTTATTGATCAATTATGAGAGTTTACATTGTTTAAACAAGAAACAAAGGGTACATAACATAAGTTAACTAGTTATTGTCTCGTTTTAAGTCGCTAAGGCACGAGCCAATCCTAAATGTAGCATGTATCAACAATCATTGCAAAGCAGTACCTGAAACATGTGTAAAAACGAGGTCAGCAAAGAAATGCTGGCGAATACATTGGTTTTGTAGGAGTGTCGAAATCATGGCTAATTTAGACGTTGCAATACTTTATTTAAAAACCTTGTTTTGAAAAGAGTACAATATTGCAACTTAATTAACCAACTCAAATCAAGCGGGTTATAATTTGTAAACCTCGTAGCCATGACTCTTAACCCAAAAACATTTGTTTTAGTAAATTATTTGAAAAACAATAAATGAGTTCAGATGATATGTATAATAAGAAAATAATGCATGATTAAATGAATAACCATGTAATATGAGTTTGTATAAGATAAGTTGTTTGTAAATAAATGTCTTGTGAAAAGTATGTTATTTGTATAAAATGTTTATATGTATCAAACTGAAATGATTCAAATAAACGCTGCGATATATGTAATACCATACAAACACTTATATATAGGAAGTACCAGCGGCGTATCCACCATGCTTGTATCATATTACACACGCATCGTTACTTAATCACTTATTCAAACCAAACCATCAAGATGTAAAATGTTCATGTCTAATGTAAATCATGTAATAAGTATTCAATGTGATTTGTATAAATAAATGTAAGATTAAACAAATAACCTTATAGTAGCATATTAACAGTATACTTTGGATTTGTAAGTAACATATTAAACTATGTTTTGGTTTCATATATAACATATCAAGATATGCTTTAGATGTGATAAATAACATATTTAACTATGTTTTGGTTTCATAAATATATGTTGGTTTTGTACAATACCACACATGAGAGTATATTCAACTATACTTTAATAGTGTGATTTAAGAATTCATTCAGACCTAGTGCATCAAAATACACCTTTGAGACTATAGGAATACCACAAAGGAAATTCCTATTTGGATGGAGCAACAAATTGGTTTCAGACATTCCATGACAACAGGAATGGGGTGTCAAATCCTATAGCGCTATATCATACTAACAATCGGTCTGGTGAACATAAAATAAGTACAATTCAACAATTTATTTTATGTTCTTTGAGAAATCAATGTTTAAACTCTAATTAATCATTCAGTTTGTCATATGATAAGTAATAACATGTATAATCAATTATACTTTTGGAATCATGAAAATAACAGATAGGTACACATGTTTCACCCCAAAACAGTTTAGAAAACAGTAAAAGAGGGGAATAATGTACTCGCCTGATAATGCTTGGAGGTCTTGAACAACAACCAAACAAAGCTAGAGGTCACGGAATCAAACGGCACCTACTATAGGTAACTACATTAATAAACCGGACCTAAATCGGAGGATTTAGATAGAATGAGGGTTCGTAAACCAAACGAGTATAGAGACTCGTGTCATATGGTTTAACAAAGCCTACATACTAAATGAAACCTAACCTAATTGTTTTCGACCCATTACGACCCGTTTAGGTAGTTTATGCTACTTTAACGCGTCGTGCGCGTGAAACGCGTTCGGACCGTCTAACTAGTCCTATGACAAGTGTTATATGCCTAAACATGTTACATAATCAGTTATGTGACAAAAGTTTAGGTTACATATGCTTAATTACCAATTATACATGAAAAGGGTATTCTGGTAATTTACCTAAGGCATATAAACTACCTATCATACAACTACTTAAACGATGTGACCATAGGGTATAACCTCGGAAGGTTATTCCCTACCTACTATGGTCACCTAAAGTATTTGGTCGGATCCTAATGATCGACCAAATGGGTCGGGTTCGAGGTATAAGCGATTTATTAGATCGCTTACCCTACGACCCTAGACAACGTGGTAATCAGTAGGCTTAGTCCCAAGGGACTATAACCAACGTGATTACACTCACGTTGCGAAGTTCAAACGAACTTCGCATTGACCTTAAGCTGGTCAACGCTGAAAGTCAAACAAAGTTTGACTTTCGGACTCGAAAAGCAGTAAAATAAGGAAAAGAATGAAAGAATACTTACCCAGGGTCCCCGAATGCTAATCCCGATTCAAGAATCTCAGGTATGAAACAATGGTTTCAACTTAGAGCTCCTCAAATCAGAATTCTAGTGATTTTTAAGCAATGGGGGGGGGGTGGGGTATTTATAGTATTCGGTCCACCGTTAAGATCGTTCGTCGAATATCGTGCCTTAATCGAATCCGTACAAGTGTCGGAAAGTTGTGGTGCCTAAAAATGATGTTTATCAGCTGAATATGCAAGTTGCAAGTGTGTGGTTGTGGTTAAAACAGCTGGTACACGCTGACTGTTCGTTCTGATCTGTTCTGGGAGTCTGACGCGGGCCACCTAAGAATGTTAAGAAACTGAGGCGGGCCGCCTGGCTGTCTGATCACCAAACTTCTTGCAGAATTGACAGTTTTGGTCCCTGCACGTGTTTAAGGCCATTTCCGACACTTCTAAGGCCCGTAAAGCCAACTTTAAGGCCCTAAAATGATGCCTAAACATTGTGGACATGAAACATGCTCAAAAATATGTCTGATGTCAGTTCGCTTGGTCGTACGAACGCGATGTTCGCTTAATTACGACGGAATGCGCATAAGCGCGAAAAACGATCCAAATGACGCGACGAATGGATTTTTGGCAAGCCAAACACTAAAGCATAATATAGTCATGCTTACATAAATTTTTGGATGTCCGAATGTATTCAGAACGTAAGTTATGCGCGAAAGTGCAAACTTGTGCACTTTTTGACACTTTTAGTCCCTGAATGACCCAAAAGTTTATTTTAGCATACTGAACCCATCAAAGCCTATTTCTAAGCTATGTAAAGGATATTTAAGGTATGTTTAACTTATGGTCATGTTCCGGAATGTCTGTTACAGTTCAAATTGGCATACTTTCGCAGTTTGTCAAGTTTAGTCCTTGTAAGCGAATTAACTTGTTTTTGCCATACCAAAGCCTTTAAAACTTATTTCTAAGTTATGTAAAGGATATTTAAGGTATGTTAAGCCTATTTCACTATTCCGGAGTGTTCGTTGGATTAAACTGGTTATATTTACGCTTCAGAGCGCGTATAACCCTCCAGAAAGCGATTTAAAGCTTAAAATCAAACAAGATTTGATATGTGTAAAAGATACACAAAATTTTACAAATCCCAAGTATGAAATACAATATTTCATTGGTTTGGCATTTGTTTGACGGTTGAAGTGACACAGTTGTTACACTTGAGTAACAACCAAACAATGCTAGAGATCGAGGATATCAAACGGCACCTAATATAGGTAACTATGTTAATAAACCGGACCTAAATCGGAAGATCTGATAGAATGAGGGTTCGTAAACCAAACGAGTTTAGAGACTCGTGTCATATGGTTTAACAAAGCCTACATACTAAATGAAACCTAACCTAAGTGTTTACGACCCATTACGACCCGTTTAGGAAGCTTATGCTACTTTAACGCGTCGTGCGCGTGAAACGCGTTCGGACCGCCTAACTAGCCCTATGACAAGTGTTATATGCCTAAACATGTTACATAATCAGTTATGTGACAAAAGTTTAGGTTACATATGCTTAATTACCGATTATACATGAAAAGGGTATTCTGGTAATTTACCTAAGGCATATAAACTACCTATCATACAACTACTTAAACGATGTGACCATAAGGTATAACCTCGGAAGGTTATTCCCTATACACTATGGTCACCTAATGTATTTGGTCGGATCCTAATGATCGACCAAACTGGGTCGGGTTCGAGGTATAAGCGATTTATTAGATCGCTTACCCTACGACCCTAGACAACGTGGTAATCAGTAGGCATAGTCCCAAGGACTATAACCATCGTGATTACAATCACGTTGCGAAGTTCAGACGAACTTCGCATTGACCATAAGCTGGTCAACGCTGAAAGTCAAACAAAGTTTGACTTTCTGACTCGAAAAGCAATAAAATAAGGAAAAGAACGAAAGAATACTTACGAAGGGTCCCCGAATGCTAACCTCGATTCAAAAATCTCAGGTATGAAACAATAGTTTCAACTTAGAGTTTCTCAAATCAAAGTTCTTGTAATTTGGAAGCATGGGGGGTGGGGTATTTATAGTAAAAGGTCCACCGTTAAGATCGTTTCATGGAAAACGTGCCTTAATCCCACCCGTACAAGTGTCGGGACCTTATGGTGACTAAAATTTGATCCTTATCAGCTGACTAGACAATTTAGAACATGTGGTGGTGGATCAAACAGCTGCAATCTGCTGTTAGAAACATTTAACCTGGTCAGAAGGACTGGCGCGGGCCGCCTAAGGATGTTAAGAAACTGAGGCGGGCTGCCTAGCAGTCACAGATCAGAACAAAGTTTCAGAAATGACAGTTTCAGTCCCTGCACGTGTTTAAGGCCATTTCCGACACTTCTAAGGCCCGTAAAGCCAACTTTAAGGCCCTAAAATGTTGCCTAAACATTGTGGACATGAAACATGCTCAAAAATATGCCGGATGTTGGTTCGTTTGGCCGTACGAACGCGATGTTCGCTTAATTACGACGGAATGCGCATAAGCGCGAAAAACGATCCAAATGACGCGACGAATGGATTTTTGGCAAGCCAAACACTAAAGCATAATATAGTCATGCTTTTCATAAATTTTTGGATGTCCGGATGTATTCAGAACGTGAGTTATGCGCAAAAGTGCAAACTTGTGCACTTTTTGACACTTTTAGTCCCTGAATGACCCAAAAGTTTATTTTAGCACACCGAACACCTCAAAGCCTATTTCTAAGCTATGGAAAGGATATTTATGGTATGTTTAACTTATGGTCATGTTCCGGAATGTCTGTTACAGTTCTAATTGGCATACTTTCGCAGTTTGTCAAGTTTAGTCCCTGTAAGCGAATTAGCTTGTTTTTGCCATACCAAAGCCTTCAAAACTTATTTCTAAGTTATGTAAAGGTTATTTAAGGTATGTTAAGCCTATGTCACTATTCCGGAGTGTTTTTTGCATTAAACTGGTTATATTTACGCATCGGTGCGCGTATAACCTTCCAGAAAGCGATTTAGAGTTTGAAATCGAACAAGAGTTGATATGTGTAAATGATACACATATTTTTACAAATCCCAAGTATGAAATACAATATTTCATTGGTTTGGCATTTGTTTGATGGCCGTGGAGGCACAGGTGTTACAGTCTCCCCTACTTTAGGAAATTTCGTCCCGAAATTTATTTAGAGGAAACTTGTGAGAGCTTGAAAACATGAAGTTGAAAAGATCGAACAATATTGGTTAGGGTTCTGAACTTCTAGTAACCTTAATAACATTATGTTTGCAATGTAAGAGGGATACTTATATACAAGTATATGAAGCGTCATTGGTGCGCCCACCGTACCTCCATTACATTGTTGTCATTTTGTTATTGTTGTCGCTATCGGTTCTTACACATAATAAATCTTACTGGGTTTCTGTGCACTAAATTTCATAATTATGTACGCGTCCATAATTAGACAATTCCTTGCATAGTTCACACAGTCTATTTTATAATGTGTAGGGGAAAACCAAATGAACAATCATGTGATGAGTGTGACTAGACCGCCATAGAATCCTTTTAATTAAATCAATAAATGATCTAAATAGACTATCAAGGAGTCTGTTCAGCTACATCACTAGATGTCATTCTTTAACCAAATTGTGAATCAATCTTTTTGACTAGACCACTAAAGGTCTCTTATGAATCATGGAGTGGTACTATATAATCCAAGGGTCTTAACTATTACATAGAAGCCCATTAAGGATTTAAGGTAATACCTTTTTGAATATCCTACTACGAATCCCTTATATGAAGATATGAAAGATTCTACGAGGATTTGGATAACGAATATCCAGAGTATACAAAAACACAAAATGCATAAAAGAAAACATAAAATGAATAAACACATAGTCACATAACCACGAAATTGTTTAACTAGAAGTTTGTTCTGCTAACAGAGCACATGTATTTAAAGCACACTAGGAATCCATCTCGTGGATTCCATTTGGTACTTTAAACATTATCAAGAATCTAACTATAAAGATAGAAAGATTTTTAAAAGAAAAATTCGATTTCGATTATAAGGAACCGAAATGTTCGAATTTAGGTACATAAGGAATCCAACTAAGGACTCTGATCTGTATGACAATTATCCACAAGGATCTAATTGTGAAAATAAAAAGATCCCATATGGATTTAAAAGTTGAAGATGTTTTGAAACCTTGAACTGGGTGTGCTTAGGTCAAAACATGATGTAAAATGCTTATGAAGTTGAGATGCTTGATATGTCAAGGCGACATATGAAGTAGAATTTGAAGGTTAAGTCAATGTATGAGGAAAATATTTTTGAAAATTATGCATGGGGTTCTTTTAAGAGAAATGTGTTTAACGTTTTTGAAACCTTATATATAATACTTTTGAAATTATAAAGTAGTTGTAAGTATATTTATAAAAATGTTTTAAAATCATGCGAGATGAATTTTGAAATTATGTATAAGGTTTTTGAAAGACATGAATGATGCTTTTCTAAATCATGCACTTGATAAGAAGATGTATTGTGTTAATATTGTCTTCAGACTATATGAAATATTTTGAAATTTGAAAGGTTGGTTTTGATAACATGGCCAATGTTTTTGAAATAACATAGACAATGTATCTAGAAAAATTGTTTTCAAACTATATGAAATGTTTTGAGATCATGAAGATTGGGTTGAAATACTTGTACTGTGTATGTTGAAAAAAATCAAAACGTAATGGGTATGAGATTTGAAAATACCCTTAGTTATCCAACCAAGGATTCAAAGATACAGATGTGTAAAAAGCCTGATTGCTCATAATTTCACTTTATTTCATGTACTTCGTTTCTTTGAATGAAACGAGTACTTAATTTTTTTTTTTTTTGAGGGACTCATGAGCGATCATTTGAAAGAGAGAAATCACAAGAGTAGTTTGTAAGCTACATAGTTTCTTGATGTAGGTATCATAGGAAAAGTCATACACACATGTAACTACACTTGTATATCAGAGTTGTGAACAACAATTTATTTATAAACAAAACAGATTGTTTCACATTACAAGAAAACGAAAGAAACAAAAGCATAAGACAGCAACATCTTCTAATCAGCCAACTGCTCATCCTTAGGTTGGATTTGCATTAGCAAGCTTTGGGCATTTGTTCCTGAAATGGCTCGTATTGCCACAGTTGTAGCAAGTACCACGCGGAAAACGAGCTTGAGTTGGGTTGACTTGGGGTTGATTTGGACCACCTTGGTTCGGGTTATAACGACAAACATTTGCCAGGTGACCGAGTCGCCCGCACGATGCACATAGATGACACTGTAAGTGAGCTTGGTGATGCCCATTACATTTTTCGCAAAATGGCGCCGTTCCCTTGTATTGCTTCTTAGCAGGTGGTGTTGCCACCCGGATGGGTCCAGTTTGATTTGGTACTGCTGCAACACAAACTTTTGCTGTATGACCTTTACGTCCACAAATTTGGCATTCACGGCACTTCACCATAGCATGATGATAAAGGTTACATTTGTTGCACAAGGGTGAAGTTCCATTGTATGGCTTCCTAGCTGGTGGCCTTGCCACATGGCTAGGTCCCGCTTGATTAGGTGTAACTACTGCGGGTTTCCTTGAAGCATTACGCTTCCTTGATTTTGGTGCAGGCCTGACTTCTGCTTCCTTCGGTGACTCTTGAGTGGCTTCATTGTCGAGATGAGAGGCTTCATTGTTGAGACGAGCCATGGCAATGCCTAAATCCACCGTCCTCTGAATCACTTCGCCAATTTGCTGGACAAATTTGGCTGTTCGCTCGGGCATTTGACCAGTGCTGAGAGGAATAGACATTCTAGAAGGAAATGAAAGTCAAAGGAAGAAACAGGTGAAAGGTTATTGGATAATCAATACCAAATGGTAACGAATGAAAATTGTGATCATTTGTTTGTTACCTAAGGCAAACAAATGAGATGGTGACAAATCAAAGTAAATGGGCCAAAAATAATGTATCGCGAAGACATGCTCGCCTATAAGTGAACACTCATCCCAAGAATTCCCAGGTAAGCACAACTGGTCTCGCGTCTGATGAGATGTATACGAAGTGCTTGCCTAGACAGAAAACCCAGAATACAGGCCTTCACCCTTCCAGTTTGCACGTGTTCACATTATTTAAAACCCAAAACCTTGACGAGATTTTGAAAACTCAAAGGGGTTCAAAACCATATAACAGAGAGTTCAAAACCTTACAATAGAGGGTTCAAAACCTAGAAATCAATCATCCTAGAACAGATGATTAGTTTTCAAAGCGGTTTGGAAATTTATGTTCTTGTTTTGATCGTCGCCTAAGGATAGGTGACGGTATTTTTTTATGACTAAACGCAAGTAAACTCGCGTTAGGGTCCTAAGAAGGTTATAGACTAGGTCAAAGCATTACTAATAACCTAATTCCCTATAACCATTGGCTCTGATACCATCTTTTCTGTCACACCCCGACCACGTAGAACATACAAAACGTGGCGGAAACATCGGGGAGTGTTGTAACAAAATTAATGTTTCACAACCATGGATATTAAAGTTTCGTTTTATTGATTAAAAGTGTTACAATGTCTTAACAAACAAGGAAATACAACATAATTAACTAGTCTTGCGTCTTTTATTGTCACTAAGGCCCATGTCCGCCTAAGTGTATCTTGATCAATCCTATGCTTCATTTCCTGAAACACATGTGAAAATAGGTACGTCAGCATAAAAATGCCGGCGAGTACATAGGTTTTGTGAAAATACGATTCATGACTTCTGTTTAAGAAAATGTTTAGTCATGAACCTTGTAATTTGCTTTGTCTTTGTAAATCATTTGAAAAACAATAAATTCAGATGATACGTATAAGTAAGAGAATAATGCATGGTTAAATGAATAACCATGTAAAAAATGAGTTTGTATAAGTTAAGTTGTTTGTAAATCAATGTCTTGTGAAAAATATGTTATTTGTATAAAATGTTCTATGTATCAAATTGAAATGATTCAAATAACGCTACAATATGTAATATCCTACAAACACTTATATATAGGAAGTACCAGCGGCGTATCCACCATGCTTGTATCATATTACACACGCCTCGTTACTTAAATCACTTACCCAACAAACTACCAATGTAAATTGTCCATGTATAAATGAATTTGTCAAATGTATTGAATAATATGTCAAAATGTTTATGTGTCAAATGTAAACCTATGTAAAATGCATGATCAATGTAAATCATGTAATGTGTAACCAAAATGATATGTATGGCTAGTGAAAACGCATCAACTAAACCATAGGTGAAGTGCACAAAAACAAAGTATTGAAGTAAAACTTGGTTTAAATCAAAGTTATGTTTTGTGTAAATGCATGATCAATGTAAGTCATGTAATGTGTAAATGCATGATCAATGTAAATCATGTAATGTGTAAATGCATGATCAATGTAAATCATGTAATGTGTAAATGCATGATCAATGTAAATCATGTAATGTGTAAATGCATGATCAATGTAAATCATGTAATGTGTAACCAAACTGATCTGTATGGCTAGTGATAAATATCACTAAACCATATGCACAAGAACATAGTATTGAAGTAAAACTTGGTTTAAATCAAAGCTATGTTTTGTGTAAATGCATGCTATACTGATACGAACATCTATGCGGTATTGTTATAATGCATACATCCAAGCCTTGAGACTGTGGCGATAAACCCTTATCCAACTTAAAGGTCTATCTGTGCTTATGTATATCGAATTCGGTCATTCCTTTCATCCCCTTTCCCTGGGATGTCCGGAACGGGAGTTGTCAATTCCTATGGTACCACTACCTACTAACGAACGGCGTAGCTAATGTTAATGAATGTATTGTTCCATTGTAAACAACCCAAATGTCATAACAAAATGTAAGCATGTGATGAAAACGATGTACTAAGTATGCACGCAATGGACATACATAGCATAAAATGTAAATGTAAAACGATGTACTAAGTATGCACGCAATGGACATACATAGCATAAAATGTAATGTAAAACATGTACTATAAATGTACTATTGAACATAGCATGTATATGATGTGAAAACAGGAAAGCATGAAAGTAACAAGTAGGCACATGTGTTCCACCCCAAAACAGTTTGGAAAACAGTAAAAGAGGGGTCTATGTACTCACTTGAGATTGCTCAGTAGTCCTTGAGTAACAACCAAACAATGCTAGAGATCGAGGATATCAAACGACACCTAATATAGGTAACTATGTTAATAAACCGGACCTAAATCGGAAGATCTGATAGAATGAGGGTTCGTAAACCAAACGAGTATAGAGACTCGTGTCATATGGTTTAACAAAGCCTACATACTAAATGAAACCTAACCTAAGTGTTTACGACCCATTACGACCCGTTTAGGAAGCTTATGCTACTTTAACGCGTCGTGCGCGTGAAACGCGTTCGGACCGCCTAACTAGCCCTATGACAAGTGTTATATGCCTAAACATGTTACATAATCAGTTATGTGACAAAAGTTTAGGTTACATATGCTTAATTACCGATTATACATGAAAAGGGTATTCTGGTAATTTACCTAAGGCATATAAACTACCTATCATACAACTACTTAAACGATGTGACCATAAGGTATAACCTCGGAAGGTTATTCCCTATACACTATGGTCACCTAATGTATTTGGTCGGATCCTAATGATCGACCAAACTGGGTCGGGTTCGAGGTATAAGCGATTTATTAGATCGCTTACCCTACGACCCTAGACAACGTGGTAATCAGTAGGCATAGTCCCAAGGACTATAACCATCGTGATTACAATCACGTTGCGAAGTTCAGACGAACTTCGCATTGACCATAAGCTGGTCAACGCTGAAAGTCAAACAAAGTTTGACTTTCTGACTCGAAAAGCAATAAAATAAGGAAAAGAACGAAAGAATACTTACGAAGGGTCCCCGAATGCTAACCTCGATTCAAAAATCTCAGGTATGAAACAATAGTTTCAACTTAGAGTTTCTCAAATCAAAGTTCTTGTAATTTGGAAGCATGGGGGTGGGGTATTTATAGTAAACGGTCCACCGTTAAGATCGTTTCATGGAAAACGTGCCTTAATCCCACCCGTACAAGTGTCGGGACCTTATGGTGACTAAAATTTGATCCTTATCAGCTGACTAGACAATTTAGAACATGTGGTGGTGGATCAAACAGCTGCAATCTGCTGTTAGAAACATTTAACCTGGTCAGAAGGACTGACGCGGGCCGCCTAAGGATGTTAAGAAACTGAGGCGGGCCGCCTAGCAGTCACAGATCAGAACAAAGTTTCAGAAATGACAGTTTCAGTCCCTGCACGTGTTTAAGGCCATTTCCGACACTTCTAAGGCCCGTAAAGCCAACTTTAAGGCCCTAAAATGTTGCCTAAACATTGTGGACATGAAACATGCTCAAAAATATGCCGGATGTTGGTTCGTTTGGCCGTACGAACGCGATGTTCGCTTAATTACGACGGAATGCGCATAAGCGCGAAAAACGATCCAAATGACGCGACGAATGGATTTTTGGCAAGCCAAACACTAAAGCATAATATAGTCATGCTTTTCATAAATTTTTGGATGTCCGGATGTATTCAGAACGTGAGTTATGCGCAAAAGTGCAAACTTGTGCACTTTTTGACACTTTTAGTCCCTGAATGACCCAAAAGTTTATTTTAGCACACCGAATACCTCAAAGCCTATTTCTAAGCTATGGAAAGGATATTTATGGTATGTTTAACTTATGGTCATGTTCCGGAATGTCTGTTACAGTTCTAATTGGCATACTTTCGCAGTTTGTCAAGTTTAGTCCCTGTAAGCGAATTAGCTTGTTTTTGCCATACCAAAGCCTTCAAAACTTATTTCTAAGTTATGTAAAGGTTATTTAAGGTATGTTAAGCCTATGTCACTATTCCGGAGTGTTTGTTGCATTAAACTGGTTATATTTACGCATCGGTGCGCGTATAACCTTCCAGAAAGCGATTTAGAGTTTGAAATCGAACAAGAGTTGATATGTGTAAATGATACACATATTTTTACAAATCCCAAGTATGAAATACAATATTTCATTGGTTTGGCATTTGTTTGATGGCCGTGGAGGCACAGGTGTTACATCTATCCCTTCTGGATCTATAAGGATTAACCCTGCCCCGACCCTTCTTTACTGGAGGCTCCATCCGTATATAAGTTCCATACCCTTGGTAGGGCGGATTTTTCTTTGGTGCTCTCCCTGGTTGGGACCTCCGTGAGGAAATCTGCCACCGCCTGGCCTTTCACCGGTCCTCTGGTACGATAGGTGATGTCGAAAGCGCTGAGTTCAATTGCCCATTTAGTGAGACGTCCGGAGACCTCTGGCTTTCTAAGAATTTGTTGGATCTGGAGATCAGTCTGTACTTCTATATTGAAAGCTTGGAAATATCTTCAGAGGCGTCTAGAGGCATGTACCAAAGCAAGTGCCAACTTTTCGATCATCGGGTACCGGGTTTCATAATCTTTCAAGATGCGGCTTACATAGTAGACCGGAATTTGTGCTTGATTCCGATGCACTATGAGCACTGCACTTATGGAAAAATGAGAAGCGGAGAGATACACCGTGACAGTTTCTCCGGTAATTGGAGCGGTTAAGGTGGGCAAGGATCCAAGACAGACTTTCAGCTCCTGAAATGCCGAATCGGCTTCCGGTGTCCACTCTATTTGGCCTTTTCCCGTTCGTTTTTTCAACACATTCATGAAAGGAATAGAGCGATCAGCCGCTTTTGAAACAAAACGATGAAGAGCAACGAGCTTTCCATTTAATGACTGAATTTCTTTGACCGTTTTGGGGGGTTGCATGGAGACTACCGCTTTAATTTTATCCGGATGTGCTTTGATTCCGGACTGGGTTATCCATACACCAAGAAACTTCCCTTCTTCTAAACCGAAAGAGCATTTTTTGGGATTAAGTTTAAGATTGATACTCCGAAGCCTGGTGAAGGTTTCGAGTATGTCGTCAATCATGTTATCTTCGGCTTGACTTTTTATGACCAGATCGTCCACATAAATTTCTAAGTTCCTTCCGATCTGGTCCTTGAATGCCTTATCCATCAACCTCTGATATGTGGCTCCGGCGTTTTTCAATCAAAACGACATTTTGGTATAACAAAAAAGCCCTTCATTGGTTACGAACGCTGTCTTGTCTTCGTCTTCCAAAGCCATCTGTATCTGATGATAACCTTTGTATGCATCCAAGAAGCATTTAAGACGGAAGCTGGAAAGGGAATCAATCTTTAGATCGATCTCTGGCAAGGGATAACAATCCTTCGGACATGCGTTGTTTAAATCGGAAAAATCTACGCACATTCTCCAGGTTTTATCTTTCTTGGTTACCATCACTGGGTTAGAAACCCAGGTCTGGTAGCGTACTTCTCGGATGATTCCGGCACTTAACAACTTTCGCACGTCTTCGGAGATTGCTTTGTTTCGAGCTGGAGCCATGTTTCTTTTTCTTTGAGCTACTGGCTTTGCCGAATCCGATACTTTTAGCTTATGTTCAGCCAAACACCGAGGAACTCCCACCATATCGGAGGTTTGCCAGGCAAATACATCGAGAGAATTAGATAAAAGTTTCCACAACTTCTTTTTAGTACGCTCAGGAAGTTGAGCTCCGACTGCAATTTTTTGCTCTGGGAAGTGCGGATGGATGGCCCATTCTTCGGTGAGAAGATTCAGAGGCTTGTCAGTACCCTTGCTTTGTCGTATTTCGGCTACGCAGATCGTTGATTCGGAGTGCAGAGTTGCCACTCCTGCTTCGGTGGGGAATTTTAACGATCCGTGAATGGTAGAACTGATGATACCAAAGGCACACATACCGGGCCTCCCTAGAATAACATTATGGACGGACCTTGCTTCTACTACCAGATACGTCAAGCTGACTGTTCGGACCAAACGTCCATCTCCTAACGTTGTTGGCAAAGTAATTTGCCCTATGGGCTGTACCACCTCTCCGGAGAAACTTACCAATGGCATTGAAACTTGAATCAATTTTGCCTTGGTCTGTGGAGCTAGCTGCTGAAAACACTGCTTATACATGATTTCGGTGGCACTTCCGCTGTCAACATAAATCCTCCGGACCTTGTGACCTGCTATGATTGCAGACACTATGATTGGTCCATCCTTGATTTCTTCCGGATTGATAGGAGGAAAAGCGATGGGTTGCTGCATCCAAGTGGCCATGTGGTGACTGGATCGCTTGATGCCTTGATTATCTGCTCTTCTGATCATACAGATCGCCGGCTGGTTGTTCGAATTATCTCCCGAATTTCCCGAAGATTTCCCTTCCTTTACTTCCTTCACTAGATGCGACAACTTTCAGGATCGCACTGCTTTTTCTATTTCTTGTTTCAAGGACCAGCAATCATCTGTATTATGACCTCGAGCGTGATGGTAATCACAGTACTTCTTGGAATTCTTATCACCCGGGTTTCGGAGTTTTGGTGGAGCAGGGAAGTTTGCCCCTTCCGCACTAAGAATTTCACTGGGAGTTTTGGAAAGATCTGATAAGTTGTAAAACCTTGACCCAGAACTTCTTCCGCGTGGAGGTCTGTCATTCCTGCTGTAGGGATGCGATCGTCCCCTATTTCCGGATGGGGTTTTATCGAACACCGACCCACCGTTTTTCTTCCAAGAAGACATCTTGTGATCTGATTCCGGAGCTGGGTTACATGCATTTTTGCCTCGAGCAAAAGCTCTGGCTCGCTCCATGAGTACCTCCATTGTTTTTGGGAGATTTTCGTGTAGTTTTTCAACCAACTGATTGTTCCGGACTCCGTGACAGAATCCGGAGATCCTCAGCTGATCAACTACTCCACTGATCTGCATACTCTCCCGGTTAAACCGGTCAATGAAACTATCCAAAGACTCCCCGTCCTTTCTACGAATGTTGTGAACTTCGGTGATTTCTTTGGAGTAGTGCCTTTGCTGGCTAAAATTTTGGAGAAATAATCTTCGGAACTCTTCAAAATCGTTGATCTCACCCTCATTCAGCGCATCGAACCACACCTGAGCAGCTCCGGTTAATGTTTGCGCGAACATGAAGCACCACGCTGGCATCGGCCACTGTTCTACTCGTGCGGCTCCGTAGAAATCGAACATATGATCATCTGGATCAGTTGTACCATCATACTTTTTTACTGTAGTCGGCATTTTGAGTTTCGGAGGAAGCTTGGCATGTGTGATGCGAGCGCTAAACTTTGACTTGGCAGTCATGGAAACTGGGTGATACGGTTTGGTGAGTTCCGGATCATTAACTACGTCCATCTGTGCTTCATTTCGTATTGCCATTGCTGGCGAGGGTCCAGACTAACCCTGAACGTACCCAGTGTAAATTTCCGAGGTGACAACTGTGGAAAAAGTAGGGGGGGTAAACATTGTAGGACCCATGGTCCTTACCGGAGCTTCTTCTTGAAACAACCTGGTTCGTAAAACGAGGATTTGTTCATCTCTAGCCTGTTGTGCTTTCAATCGTCGCAGAAGGCTTGCATTTTTGGAGAGAAACTCCGCATCAAACTCAAATGTTTGCGAAGTAGGAATTAGAACAAATGGCAAGGTTGTTCCCGGCCCTGAGCTTAAAGCAGCTGACGTTATGGAAACGTTACTTGCTGGTGCTGTAGTTTGTGTACTAACAGTTGTAGATCCCAGATTCACAGAACCTGAGGCCGCCATTTGTCAGTTCTTTGCTCAAGAAATTCACCAGAGTGAAGGACTAAGAGCTTTGAGATCGGATGGCGCCAATTGAAGAACCAAAGAATCGTGTTTAGGCCGGAGCATGTAAACGAGGGTTTGGATCTTGTAAAAGAGCTTGAGGAACAATCCTGCAAAACAGAAAACCGTTAGGCTCGCCGCAGAGATTGGAGGGCCCCTCTGTGACCACCCTCCGGCGTTAGGATAAGTATTGGTAGAGAGAGAAAGTAGAGAGAGAAAGTCGGACGAAGGTTCCGAAAATCGTACTTGGCTTTGTACTTGATGGGGTATTTATAGTAGTCAACTGAGATGACATCATCCGTCCAGACGCACTTGAATGGAGGTTCGTCTTCGGAGGTTCTTGATGTAGAACGGACATTGTTCGGATGTTCGTCCAAGTGGAGTCTTGTTCGTCCTAGGAATTATGTCCGGTCTCGGACATGTATCTTCATATTATAGCTCATTCGAACATCTTTGATATTACAAGACCATCCGCTACTGAATCTCATCCGGAGTTGTGTGCTTTAGATTGTCCACCCGTTCAATTTACCATCCGGACCATCAGATAATAGGCCCATTCGCTTAATTCACTAGCTCATCCGGAGAAGAGTTAATAAATTGTTTGGTGTCCATTCGAACAAGTTAAATAGACATCCGCTATAGTCTATCCAGACTTGATTGGTTGAAGCCCAATTAGTTGCTGGTCAAAGGTGTTACGACCCAATCAAATGAAAAATATCAAAAGCCCATTCGGATTGTTATTGTTCATTTGTTTGAGAAAGCACATTCGGAAAATAAACTCAGTTGGAGTCCGTTCATATTCTCGGGAGTTCACTTTTGTCCATCATTATACACGCTCCAAGAGGTTTAAGTGTTCGTTTTTTTTTAAATTCTCGCTTAAACGTTTGTTTTGTCTGATTGCAGGTGAAAAATCAAGGTGCAATAAATCAAGGTGTGAATAAAAAATGTCAATCATGAACAAAAGGGTGTTGGCTATTGAGAGCTGAGAGGAAAAAGAGGCACGAGGTTATTTGGAACATATGTATGATGCTTACAAAGAAGCAAGGCGGGCAAGCAGATGGGATTCTGAGTATGAATGTTACGTTGATCCGAAAGGAAATCCGACAGTGGATCCAGATGAGGTTGATTTTGAAGCACTAGTTGCTTTATACCAACTGAAAGTGTTTGGCTTCGAGGGCTTAAAGAAAATCGAAATTACAGAGAAAAAGTTGAAGAAAAAATCTACAAAGTTATGTATGCATACCTGGAGAAAAAGAAGAAGAAGACGGTTGAAGAGATTGTGATTGAGAGTGAGAAGTTAGAGAAGGATGTGAAGAAAGAGATAGCTGGTGAAGAGAAATCAGAGGAAGCTGTTGCAGAGAAACAGCAGAAGAATGAGGAAGATCAGAAGGCAGAAGAAGTCATGGTGCCTAATGCTGAGGTAAACATTCAATCTAAATCTTCTGAAATGTTAGATAAATCTGTGCTTAAAACTGATGATAAGTGCAAGAAATGCATGGAAACGTGCAGAGCTTGTACTGAAAAGGATAACAGTCTAAGATCCTGAGATACATAATTTATTAAAACTGAGAAGATTTTCAAAGATAAATTTAATGAAATGATTGAGAAAGAAAAGTTTTTGAAACAAGAAAATGAAAAGTTGAAACAAAAATGTGATGATCTTGAAAAAGAAAACAAAATTTTGAAAGAAAAATGTTCAGAAGTTTGTAATGAATGTATTCCAAAAGATAAAACTATTCAAGGGTTGCAAAAAGAATATGAAGTAATGAAGTTGTCATATCAAACGGCATGAAATTGTGGAAAGTAATGTCACAAGTCTGGATAATAGATTATCTGCATGTCAAAAATCAAATAGTTTTCTTGAAGCCAGATTTACTTGAAAACAACAAGTGTTAAATAACTATATTGATGAAAATGCTAAACTTAAACAAGAATTAGCGGAAAAAGAAAAATTGGTTAATAAACTTCAAAGTTATCATGCTTCGTCATATATTTTGGAACGTATTTTCAACATCACACCCGATGGTAAAGATTCAGAAAAGAACAAAAAGGGAATTGGGTTAGAATACCATCAAGTTCCACCACTGTCAGAGGATAATTATACATTCTATGATGGCGAAAAGGTGGAAAAAGCAAGAAACATGGTTAGCCAATTACCCGACAACATCGATGTGACTTACACCAAATCTGATGACATTAGTGATTCAGATGTGGTAGGTAAGGTTGTTGAAAGTGTTTTGTCAGAGGATTCTACCAAACTAGATAAGTCTGAGTCACATGATGAAAATGACGGAAGTTTTCATGACAGTTATCTTAAACATTCAAAATCTGAGAAAGTTGTGAATGATGATTCAAAAGGATTGGTTTATACCATGATTGGATTGGACAAACTATTCTTGGATGATGAATTCCCAATTCAAAATGTGATTTCAAATAAAATCAACAAAGTTTTCAAACTGGTAGAGATTGAAAAGTCTGAAATTTCAAAATTCGCTGGAAAGAGCAAGAAAACTTTTTATAACAAACCTAGTTACAAAAAGAAAAACATGAAGGCTGGGTTGGGTTATAAAAAGAAACAAAATCAGAAACAATTTGAAAAGCCAAACTATCAGAAAAATATGAACTTTGTTCACGGAACAAGTTCTGAGGAAGAGAAAGAACTCCAATTTAGTCGACAGACTAATGAAGAGTTCTATGTTCAAAAGAAATGGCAACAACAACAGGTTAAAGATGTTTCCAAGAGAACATGCTTTAAGTGTGACCAAATTGGACATATTAGTCGCAAGTGTCCAAATCTTAAATCTGTTGATGTTGAGAAAAGAAAGTTTGATGGTGTGAATCAGAGTTCAACTAAGTTTGAATCAAAACAAACTTGGAAACAGAAAAGTTCAAATGCTGAATCACAACAAACTAGGAAACCAGTGACACCCAGATTTCGGACAACACAAAGTTGGAAAACAACTGTTGATATGACAAAACCAAACCAATTTTGGAAACCAAAAGTTGTTGTTCGAAATCAAAACATTCAAAATGAATCAAGATTCTATAAAAGGAATGTTTCGAAAGGACAAATCTGGGCTGTTAAGCAACAAAAGGTTTCAGTTGATGAGGAAATTAAAGAAAATGTTTTTGAAAAGAACGAACGAAACTATCCAGTTCTACCTAGAAAGATACATGTTCAATTACCTGAGTCCAAACAGGCTTGGGTTGATTTGTTCAAATGATCGAATTATTTGAATGTGCAGGTGCTCCCGAAGTCAACTGAATGTCAACAAGAGGAGTATCGGAGCAGCCTGGCACGAGAGGAGGAGGCTGTTGGTCCCTGTTTCTGAAAACAGGGAGTGTTTGTTTCTGTACATAAATAAACCATATTAAAAATCCTAAAAATAGAAAAATTTAAAAACCAAAAATATGTTTTTATTCTGTCAAAAATTGAAAAATGAAAAAATATGTTTGTTTTTAAATTTGTCAAAAATTCAAAAATTTCAAAAAGATGTTTTGATTGAATATGCGGAAACCCTCACGGCGGAACAAACGTGATTATTTCACAACTGAAAATGGTTTTAACATTGTTAAAAATCAGTGTGTTGTAAATCATGGGGGTACTTTATTCTAAACAGAGCATGTGACGCAGAAAGTTGATGGCGAGACAAAGCTATCAGTATCAGGTTGTCAAATTTTCTTAAATGTTTTGAATTTTAAGGGGAGTAAGAAAATTTCAGAAAATACAAAAACATTTAAAAATTTGAAAAAGCCAAAAACAATAGAAAATCAAAAAGAGTTTTGTGTAAAAAGAGGAAATGATAGTACATCAGTAGACAATCACAGTATGCTAAAGAAATGGAAAGTCAAAATGTGATAAACGGTCTCACTAATGATATGCCAGTAGGTTTTTACACGCTTAGTAGATTGATTTCGAGATATAAACCTAAATATCAATATCTTACTTATCTCATGGGGAATATCTCTCGGATATATGGGTAACCCCGAAATCTTGTTTAAGAGATTGCCAGATTCTGAGATACTAGGTCTTTATACTGTTTGATATTTGGGGTATTATACTTGGTCTTCTGACATTGCGGAAGCAATGGCCTAGACTTTGTATAATACTTTATGCGCTTTAATACTTACCCTCTGCATAAGAATTGAAAAATATCGAAAGATATGAATCAAGTGCAGCTGTAAAGAAGATCCCTAAGTGGGATGTCACACCCCGACCGCGTAAAACAACAAATCGCGGCGGAAATATCGGGGCGTGTCGTAACAGAATAAATTGTTTCATAACCATGGCATACAAAGTTTTATTTATTTATTAAACAAGGGTGTTATATTGTCTTGAACAGTAAACAAAAGAGTTTATAACATAATTAAACATAGTCTAGCTTCATTTTAAGTCTCTAAGGCACAGGTCCGCCCTAGTGTCATGATCATCATCCTACGGAAAAACTCCTGAAAACACATGTGAAAATAGGTACGTCAGCATAAAAATGCCTGTGAGATACATAGGTTTGAAAAAATAGGATTCATGACTTATGTTTAAGAAAAATGTTTAGTCATGAACCTTGTAATTTGCTTTGTCTTGTAAATCATTTAAAAACAATAAGATCAGATGATATGTATAAGTAAATGTAAGGTTAAATGAATAACCATGTAAAATGAGTTTGTATAAGATAAGTTGGTTGTAAAACAATGTCTTATGAAAAGTATGTTATTTGTATAAAATGTTATATGTATCAAACTGAAATGATTCAAATAACGCTATGATATGTAATACCATACAAACACTTATATATAGGAAGTACCAGCGGCGTATCCACCATGTTTGTATCATATTACACACGTATCGTTACTTAATCACTTAATCAAACCAAACCATCAAGATGTAAAATATTCATGTACAAACCAATTGTCAAGTGTTATTGTGTAAACCATATCCAAATGTCTATGTCCAATGTAAACCACCAAATGTGTATATAAATGTCAAAATGTTTATGTTCAATGTAGATCATGTAATGTGTAACCAAAATGTCATGTATGGTAAGTGAAATGTATCAACTAAACCATATGTAAAATGCACAACAACAAGGTATTGAAGTAAAACATAGTTTAAATCAAAGTTAGGTTTTGTGTAACAAATGCATGCTATACTGATACAAACATTTATGCGGTATTGTTAATATGCATACATCCAAGCCTTGAGACTGTGGCGATAAACCCTTAAACAAATTAAAGGTTTATCTAAGTTATGTATATCGAATTCGGTCATTCCTTTCATCCCCTTTCCCTGGGATATCCGGAACGGGAGTTGTCAATTCCTATGGTACCACTACCTACTAACGAACGGCGTAGCTAATGTTAATGAATGTATTGTCCCATGTAAACAAACCAAATGTCATACCAAAATGTAAACATGTGAAAACAATGCACTAAGTATGTAATCAAATGAACATACATAGCGTGAAATGTCATGTAAAACAATGTACTAAGTAATGCACACAATGGGCACACCTAGCAGGAAATGTCATGTAAAACAATGTACTAAGTAATGCACACAATGGGCACACCTAGCAGGAAATGTCATGTAAAACAATGTACTAAGTAATGCACACAATGGGCACACCTAGCATAAGATGATATGAAATCATGTACTATAATGTACTAACGAACATAGCATGTATATGATGTGAAAACAGGAAAGCATGAAAGTAACAAGTAGGCACATGTGTTCCACCCCAAAACAGTTTGGAAAACAGTAAAAGAGGGGTCTATGTACTCACTTGAGATTGCTCAGTTGTCAAAAGATAACCACCAAGTAATGCTATAGATCTCGGAATCAAACGGCACCTAATATAGGTAACTATGTTAATAAACCGGACCTAAATCGGAAGATCGGGTAGCATGAGGGTTTGTAAACCAAACGAGTGTAGAGACTCGTGTCATTTGGTTTAACAAAGCCTACATACTAAATGAAACCTAACATAAATGTTTACGACTCATTACGACCCGTTTAGGAAGCTTATGCTACTTTAACGCGTCGTGCGCGTGAAACGCGTTCGGACCGCCTAACTAGCCCTATGACAAGTGTTATATGCCTAAACATGTTATATAATCAGTTATGTGACAAAAGTTTAGGTTACATATGCTTAATTACCAATTATACATGAAAAGGGTATTCTGGTAATTTACCTAAGGCATAATAACTACCTATCATACAACTACTTAAACGATGTGACCATAAGGTATAACCTCGGAAGGTTATTCCCTACACTATGGTCACCTAATGTATTTGGTCGGATCCTAATGATCGACCAAACTGGGTCGGGTTCGAAGGTATAAGCGATGGATCAGATCGCTTACCCTACGACCCTAGACAACGTGGTAATCAGTAGGCATAGTCCCAAGGGACTATGACCATCGTGATTACAATCACGTTGCGAAGTTCAACCGAACTTCGCATTGACCATTACTGGTCAACGCTGAAAGTCAAACAAAGTTTGACTTTCTGACTCGAAAAGCAGTAAAATAAGGAAAAGAACGAAAGAATACTTACGAAGGGTCCCCGAATGCTAAACTCGATTCAAAAATCTCAGGTATGAAACTAATGTTTCAACTTAGAGTTTCTCAAATCAAGTTTCTAGTGCTTTAAAACAATGAAAGGCATGGGGTATATATAGTTTTCGGTGAACCGTTGAGATCGTTTCATGGAAACCGTGATTCGATCACATCCGTACACTTGTTGAAAGGTTATGGAAGCCACATATCATCCTTATCTTAGTGACTAAGTAACTTAGAACATGTGGTGAAGGATCAATCAGCTGCAACTTGTGTTTAAAAACATTGAATCTGACCAGATAGGCAGTCGCGTAGCGCGACAGGTAGCCCCATATGCGTCGCGCTACGCTAGCACCCCCCCTGAATCAGAAAGTTTCAAAATTGGCAGCAATGGTCCCTGCACGTGTTTAAGCCCTTTTTCGATGCGTTTGAACCCTGTTAACCTCATTTCAAGGTTCTAAAATGAAGTTAAAGTATAGGGAACTCAAAACATGCTCAAAAATGTGCCGGAGGTTGGTTCGTTTGGCCGTACGAACGCGATGTTCGCTTATTTACGGCGGAATGCGCACAAGCGCGAAAAACGATCCAAATGACGCGACGAATGGATTTTTCTTATGGCGAACACTAAAATATAATGTAGTCATGCTTACATAAATTTTTGGATGTCCGGATGTATTCAGAACGTAAGTTATGCGCGAAAATGCAAACTTGTGCACTTATTGACACTTTTAGTCCCTGCATGATCCAAAAGTTTATTTTAGCACACCGAACCCCTCAAAGCCTATTTCTAAGCTATGTAAAGGATATTTAAGGTGTGTTTAACTTATGGTCATGTTCCGGAATGTTCGTTACAGTTCAGATTGGCATACTTTCGCAGTTTGTCAAGTTTAGTCCCTGTAAACGAATTAACTTGTTTTTGCCATACCAAAGCCTTCAAAACTTATTTCTAAGTTATGTAAAGGTTATATAAGGTATGTTGAGTATATGTTGATGTTCCAGAGTATTTCTCGCATTAAACTGAGTACGTTTACGCACTAGTTTGCGTATAACTCTCCAGAAAGTGATGTAGAGTTTGGAATTGAACAAAAATCAAAACATGAAAAATGTAAAACACAATTAAACAAACATTGGGATCAAATAACATTGTTTTATTGATAATAGAACTGTTCACAATGATTACAAGCACAGTTGTTACAGTCTCCCCTACTTGTGGAAATTTCGTCCCGAAATTTATTTAGAGGAAACTCGTGGAAACAGATGTGGATATTTCGCCTTCATTTGATCTTCGCGTTCCCAAGTAAACTCAGGTCAACGTTTAGCTTCCCAGCGAACTTTGACCAAAGGAATGCGCTTGCGTTTAAGTCACTTGACTTCACGTTCCATGATTTCCACTGGTTTCTCAACAAATTTCAGTGTTTTGCCAACACGAATTTCGTCAAGCGGTATGGAGAAGTTCTCATCGGCTGAACACTTCTTGAGATTGGACACGTGAAAAGTTGGATGAACATTTCCAAGTTCAGGAGGTAACTCAAGTCTGTAGGCTACCTTTCCGATTCTTTCGACGATCTTGAATGGTCCAACGTATCTAGGTGCAAGTTTTCCTTTCTTTCCAAATCTGATCACACCTTTCCAAGGTGAGACCTTAAGTAATACACGATCACCGACTTGAAATTCCAAGGCTTTGCGTTTTGGGTCCGCGTAAATCTTCTGACGGTTTCTAGCTGCCTGAAGGTTATCACGAACTTTCTTGACCTTGTCAGTTGTCTCTAAAATGAGGGCAGGTCCAGTAATTTGAGCCTCGCCAATCTCATTCCAGCAGACTGGTGAACGACATTTTCGACCATAGAGAGCCTCGAAAGGAGCCATTTTGATGCTAGTGTGATAACTGTTGTTGTAGGAGAATTCAATCAATTTAAGATGTGAATCCCAGCTACCACCAAAATCGATCACACAAGCTCTTAGCATATCCTCCAGAGTCTGGATTGTTCTCTCAGATTGACCATCCGTTTGCGGATGATAAGCTGTGCTCAGATTAAGTTGGGTCCCCATGGCAGATTGCATGGTTCTCCAAAAATGAGAAGTGAAACGAGCATCTCTGTCAGAAATGATGTTCAACGGAACACCATGTCGAGCTACAATTTCATCCACATAGATTTGAGCAAGTCTGTCAGCAGGAAAATCCTCACGGATTGGCAAGAAATGTGCTGACTTTGTAAGACGATCAATGACTACCCAGATGGCATCATGACCTTTCTTTGTGCGCGGGAGTTTGGTAACAAGATCCATAGTAATGTTTTCCCATTTCCAAACTGGGATCTCTGGTTGCTCCAATAAACCAGAAGGACGCTGATGTTCAGCCTTAACCTTAAGACAAGTAAGGCATTTGGATACGTATAAGGCAATGTCTTTCTTCATACCAGGCCACCAATAGTGAATACGAAGATCCTTATACATTTTATCTGAGCCCGGATGAATAGAATAGCGAGACTTATGGGCTTCATCCATAAGCAAGGTACGAAGATCATCCTGGCTTGGGACCCACAAACGGTCCATGAAGTAATATGATCCATTGTCCTTCAATTCAAGAGCAGGTGTTATGTGATAGGGAAATTCCTTATCCATCAAACCTTGTGAAACACAAGATTGCTGAGCTTGAGAAATGCGTGCTTGAATATCGGATCGAGCTTGAATAACAGATTGAACACGTACACAATGAAGCTTAGTACGTTCCTTACGACTCAATGCATCAGCTACGACATTCTCCTTACCAGGATGGTAGCGAATTTCGCAGTCATAGTCGTTTAAAAGCTCAACCCAGCGTCGCTGTCTCATGTTGAGTTCTTTCTGGTTGAAGATATGCTGAAGACTTTTGTGGTCTGTGAAAACCACACATTTTGTACCATACAAATAGTGTCTCCAGATCTTTAGAGCGAAAACAACTGCACCCAATTCAAGATCATGAGTGGTGTAGTTCTTCTCATGTATCTTCAACTGCCTCGATGCATAGGCTATGACTTTGTTCCTTTGCATAAGAACACAGCCAAGACCCAATTTCGATGCATCACAATACACAACAAAATCATCATCACCCTCAGGCAATGATAGAACGGGCGCATCGCAAAGCTTCTGCTTCAAATGTTGAAAAGCTTCCTCTTGTTTGTTTCCCCAATAAAAGGGCATTTTCTTCTGAGTTAGAGCAGTTAGAGGAACTGCAATCTTCGAGAAGTTTTCTATGAAGCGGCGATAATAACCCGCTAGACCAAGAAAAGAACGAACTTCAGTAGGAGTAGAAGGTGTATCCCAATCCTTAATCGCACTGATCTTGGAGGGATCTACATGAATACCCCGTTCGTTGATAACATGCCCCAAAAATTGAACTTCTTTAAGCCAAAATTCGCACTTGGAGAATTTGGCGAAAAGTTGCTCTTTCTTTAGGAGTTCTAGGGTAAGACGAAGATGTTGCTCGTGGTCAGCTTGCGTCTTAAAGTATATCAAGATGTCATCAATAAAAACAATGACGAACTGATCCAAATAAGGTTTGCAGACCCTATTCATTAAGTCCATGAAAACAGCAGGAGCATTAGTCACACCGAATGGCATGACTGTGAACTCATAATGCCCATATCGAGTACGGAACGCTGTCTTCGGAATGTCTTCTTCTTGCACACGAAGTTGATGATATCCTGAACGTAGATCAATCTTCGAAAAATAAGAAGCACCTTGTAACTGATCAAAGAGGTCGTCTATGCGAGGTAGAGGATATCGATTTTTGATGGTAAGCTTGTTAAGCTCACGATAATCGATACACATTCTAAAGGATCCATCCTTCTTCTTTACAAAAAGAACGGGAGCACCCCAGGGTGAAAAACTAGGACGTATAAAACCTTTGTCAGAGAGCTTCTGAAGCTGTTTAGACAACTCTTGCATCTCAGATGGTGCAAGATGATATGGAGCTCTGGCAATGGGATTTGCACCAGGTACGAGATCAATGCGGAACTCGACTTGGCGTGCTGGAGGTAGACCAGGTAAATCTTCAGGGAACACTTCAGAATAATCCCGAAAGACAGGAATATCTGAAATAGACTTACCCTTGCCTTTATCTTCTGTAACATGTGCTAAGAAAGCCACATAGTTCTTCTGCAGATACTTCCGAGCTTTAAAACAAGACATGAGTTTGAGACCACCGATAGGCTTCTCACCTTGAACCTGCAGGATCTCGCCTGTCGAAAGCGGCACACGAACAATCTTCTCGGAACAAACTATCTCTGCGTGATGCTTGGATAACCAATCCATTCCCACAATAACGTCGAAGCTTCCAAGTTGCATAGGCGCGAGGTCAATAGGAAAAAGATGGTCGTTAAGATTCAACTGGCAGTTGCGAAGAACAGAATCAAGAATAATGGGTTCACCACTAGCAACCTCTACTGTCAAAGATTTGCCTAGTTTCGTTCTAGACACTCGAAGCATTTGCTCAAAAGACAAGGACACGAAACTCTTATCGGCACCAGAATCGAAAAGAACAGATGCAGGCTGATTATTAATAAAGAACGTACCATTCACCACATTATCATCCGCCTGCGCCTCTTGGGCATTCATGTTAAAGACTCGGCCTAGAGCCGGAGCCGGAGCCTGATTCTGGTTCTGGTTCTGGTTCGCCAGTCTTGGGCACCGATTCCTGTAGTGGGTCAGATCCCCACAATTGTAACAAGCACCCGGTGGGTATTGTGGTCGTGCAGCTTGACCCTGTTGCTGAGCAGGAGGCTGTGCAACTTGTTGAGCCGGGTTTTGAACTGCGCGATTCTGAGCAAACCGACAAACATCGGCAAGATGACCTGACTTCCCACAGCTAGTACAGAAACGGCACTGATGTTGCGGCTGATGGTGACTGTTGCATCTATTGCACAAAGGTGCATTCCCTGTATAGGGTTTCTTTGCTGGCGGCTGTGCGGGTTGGTTGGGAGCTGCCTGATTAGCTTGGGCAGTGATAGCAAAATTTTGGGAAGCCTTACGCTTCCTTGACCTTTTCGAAGAACCAGAGTTCTTTCCATTCAAGTTTTGACCTTTCTTGCTATCACCCTTGTCAGCCGACTGTTTCTTGCCCTTGTCACCCTTCCTGTGTAACTTGTTCTTCCGGATCTGCGACTCAGTCAGCGTCGCTGATAACTCGATTGCCTGACGGAGTGTGGCAGGGTTACTACCAGTAAGAATATCTTGTACCGAGTCAGGTAGGCCGTCGATGTATCTCTCGATAGCCTTGTCGAGTGGGGTAACCATAGTCGGGCAAAGCAAACTCAACTCTTCAAACCGATCCGTATAAGCCCTGTGCTCAGCACTATCTTGCTTCAAATCGTCAAATTCCTTCTCCAAAGCTCGCTGCTCATGACGAGGACAGAATTCCCTCATCATAAGGGCTCTAAGTTCAGCCCATGTCTGTGCAAGAGCAATTTCTGCACCCCTGTCCCTCATAATCCCGTTCCACCATGTCAAGGCCCTCTTCTGAAATACGCTCGAAGCAAACTCGACTTTGCGATTATCCGGACATTGCACGTGGCGGAAAGTATTCTCACTGCTCTTGAACCACTGAAGAAGCCCAGTCGCTCCTTCAGAACCACTAAACTTGAGTGGTTTAGCCTGATTAAAATCCTTGTATTTGCATGGAACATTGTTGTTGTTGTTATTGTTGGCTTGGTTCCATTGAGCAAAGAGATTTGGAAATTGAGCAGCCATCTGCTGCGCAATAATTTCTACCAGCTCGGCAGTTGCTATCAGATTGTCGCGTCGAGGAGGCATTCTAAAAGAGGAAAACATGAAAGGAAACGAGTGAGATAATTGGATGAAAAGAATGAGATGATAAAACAAGAATTGCAAACAACATAGATGGTGGTCATCCGTCCGTATCACAAAGCAAACAAACGACTCACAGTGACTAATCAAAGTAAATGGGTCAAAAATAATGTATAATGAAGACATGCTCGCCTATAAGTGAACACTCATCCCAAGAATTCCCAGGTAAGCACAACTGGTCTCGCGTCTGATGAGATATATACGAAGTGCTTGCCTAGACAGAAAACCCAGAATACAGGCATTCACCCTTCCAGTTTGCACATGTTCACATTATTTAAAACCCAAAACGTTTGACGGGATTTTGAAAATTTGAAGGCACAAGGCCAAAAACCAAACTGAAAAGGGTTCAAAACCATATAACAGAGGGTTCAAAACCTCACAATTGAGGGTTCAAAACCTTGTAATAAAACATTCAAAAACAGATGATTGTTTTTCAAAAATCGAATCGGAAAATTTGGTTCTTGTTTTGATAATCACCTAAGGATAGGTGATGTGCATGTTTTAAGATCTAAACACAAGATAACTTGTGTTAGGGTCCTAGAAAAGTTATAGTCTAGGTCAAAGCATTACTAATAACCTAATTCCCTATAACCATTGGCTCTGATACCAACTCTTCTATCACACCCCGACCGCGTAAAACAACAAATCGCGGCGGAAATATCGGGGCGTGTCGTAACAGAATAAATTGTTTCATAACCATGGCATACAAAGTTTTATTTATTTATTAAACAAGGGTGTTATATTGTCTTGAACAGTAAACAAAAGAGTTTATAACATAATTAAACATAGTCTAGCTTCATTTTAAGTCTCTAAGGCACAGGTCCGCCCTAGTGTCATGATCATCATCCTACGGAAAAACTCCTGAAAACACATGTGAAAATAGGTACGTCAGCATAAAAATGCCTGTGAGATACATAGGTTTGAAAAAATAGGATTCATGACTTATGTTTAAGAAAAATGTTTAGTCATGAACCTTGTAATTTGCTTTGTCTTGTAAATCATTTGAAAACAATAAGATCAGATGATATGTATAAGTAAATGTAAGGTTAAATGAATAACCATGTAAAATGAGTTTGTATAAGATAAGTTGGTTGTAAAACAATGTCTTATGAAAAGTATGTTATTTGTATAAAATGTTATATGTATCAAACTGAAATGATTCAAATAACGCTATGATATGTAATACCATACAAACACTTATATATAGGAAGTACCAGCGGCGTATCCACCATGTTTGTATCATATTACACACGTATCGTTACTTAATCACTTAATCAAACCAAACCATCAAGATGTAAAATATTCATGTACAAACCAATTGTCAAGTGTTATTGTGTAAACCATATCCAAATGTCTATGTCCAATGTAAACCACCAAATGTGTATATAAATGTCAAAATGTTTATGTTCAATGTAGATCATGTAATGTGTAACCAAAATGTCATGTATGGTAAGTGAAATGTATCAACTAAACCATATGTAAAATGCACAACAACAAGGTATTGAAGTAAAACATAGTTTAAATCAAAGTTAGGTTTTGTGTAACAAATGCATGCTATACTGATACAAACATTTATGCGGTATTGTTAATATGCATACATCCAAGCCTTGAGACTGTGGCGATAAACCCTTAAACAAATTAAAGGTTTATCTAAGTTATGTATATCGAATTCGGTCATTCCTTTCATCCCCTTTCCCTGGGATGTCCGGAACGGGAGTTGTCAATTCCTTTGGTACCACTACCTACTAACGAACGGCGTAGCTAATGTTAATGAATGTATTGTCCCATGTAAACAAACCAAATGTCATACCAAAATGTAAACATGTGAAAACAATGCACTAAGTATGTAATCAAATGAACATACATAGCGTGAAATGTCATGTAAAACAATGTACTAAGTAATGCACACAATGGGCACACCTAGCAGGAAATGTCATGTAAAACAATGTACTAAGTAATGCACACAATGGGCACACCTAGCATAAGATGATATGAAATCATGTACTATAATGTACTAACGAACATAGCATGTATATGATGTGAAAACAGGAAAGCATGAAAGTAACAAGTAGGCACATGTGTTCCACCCCAAAACAGTTTGGAAAACAGTAAAAGAGGGGTCTATGTACTCACTTGAGATTGCTCAGTTGTCAAAAGATAACCACCAAGTAATGCTATAGATCTCGGAATCAAACGGCACCTAATATAGGTAACTATGTTAATAAACCGGACCTAAATCGGAAGATCGGGTAGCATGAGGGTTTGTAAACCAAACGAGTGTAGAGACTCGTGTCATTTGGTTTAACAAAGCCTACATACTAAATGAAACCTAACATAAATGTTTACGACTCATTACGACCCGTTTAGGAAGCTTATGCTACTTTAACGCGTCGTGCGCGTGAAACGCGTTCGGACCGCCTAACTAGCCCTATGACAAGTGTTATATGCCTAAACATGTTATATAATCAGTTATGTGACAAAAGTTTAGGTTACATATGCTTAATTACCAATTATACATGAAAAGGGTATTCTGGTAATTTACCTAAGGCATAATAACTACCTATCATACAACTACTTAAACGATGTGACCATAAGGTATAACCTCGGAAGGTTATTCCCTACACTATGGTCACCTAATGTATTTGGTCGGATCCTAATGATCGACCAAACTGGGTCGGGTTCGAAGGTATAAGCGATGGATCAGATCGCTTACCCTACGACCCTAGACAACGTGGTAATCAGTAGGCATAGTCCCAAGGGACTATGACCATCGTGATTACAATCACGTTGCGAAGTTCAACCGAACTTCGCATTGACCATTACTGGTCAACGCTGAAAGTCAAACAAAGTTTGACTTTCTGACTCGAAAAGCAGTAAAATAAGGAAAAGAACGAAAGAATACTTACGAAGGGTCCCCGAATGCTAAACTCGATTCAAAAATCTCAGGTATGAAACTAATGTTTCAACTTAGAGTTTCTCAAATCAAGTTTCTAGTGCTTTAAAACAATGAAAGGCATGGGGTATATATAGTTTTCGGTGAACCGTTGAGATCGTTTCATGGAAACCGTGATTCGATCACATCCGTACACTTGTTGAAAGGTTATGGAAGCCACATATCATCCTTATCTTAGTGACTAAGTAACTTAGAACATGTGGTGAAGGATCAATCAGCTGCAACTTGTGTTTAAAAACATTGAATCTGACCAGATAGGCAGTCGCGTAGCGCGACAGGTAGCCCCATATGCGTCGCGCTACGCTAGCACCCCCCCTGAATCAGAAAGTTTCAAAATTGGCAGCAATGGTCCCTGCACGTGTTTAAGCCCTTTTTCGATGCGTTTGAACCCCGTTAACCTCATTTCAAGGCTCTAAAATGAAGTTAAAGTATAGGGAACTCAAAACATGCTCAAAAATGTGCCGGAGGTTGGTTCGTTTGGCCGTACGAACGCGATGTTCGCTTATTTACGGCGGAATGCGCACAAGCGCGAAAAACGATCCAAATGACGCGACGAATGGATTTTTCTTATGGAGAACACTAAAATATAATGTAGTCATGCTTACATAAATTTTTGGATGTCCGGATGTATTCAGAACGTAAGTTATGCGCGAAAATGCAAACTTGTGCACTTATTGACACTTTTAGTCCCTGAATGATCCAAAAGTTTATTTTAGCACACCGAACCCCTCAAATCCTATTTCTAAGCTATGTAAAGGATATTTAAGGTGTGTTTAACTTATGGTCATGTTCCGGAATGTTCGTTACAGTTCAGATTGGCATACTTTCGCAGTTTGTCAAGTTTAGTCCCTGTAAACGAATTAACTTGTTTTTGCCATACCAAAGCCTTCAAAACTTATTTCTAAGTTATGTAAAGGTTATTTAAGGTATGTTGAGTATATGTTGATGTTCCAGAGTATTTCTCGCATTAAACTGAGTACGTTTACGCACTAGTTTGCGTATAACTCCCAGAAAGTGATGTAGAGTTTGGAATTGAACAAAAATCAAAACATGAAAAATGTAAAACACAATTAAACAAACATTGGGATCAAATAACATTGTTTTATTGATAATAGAACTGTTCACAATGATTACAAGCACAGTTGTTACATGGGACACACCTCAAGTCGAGCCTTCATCTCTTTGATTGAACGGTAGTTCATACCTGAGTTCTCATGGTCTCGCACTAACCCAGAGTACATATATCAATATAGTATATTCACCTATAAGACTGAATCTAGGGAATTCTGATACGAGAGTATATTCTGAGGTGGGACACGCGAATAAGTTTAAGTTCTTAAAACACTAAATCTCGTATCTCGAATCAGTTGAACTTCGTGTGAAAATTTAAGTGGATCAGTATACTGACAATCTAAGTGAATCGTTTAAAACTTAAAGTGTTTATAGCTCAACGGTGCTAGTGATTTCTCATAAACTGATATGATCCTCTAACACAACTCAAACAAAAATATTGTCTCTAAATATTTGTTTACTGCTTTATGTTTCAGAAAAATACAAAAAGATTTTGAGACTACTTTAGTTTCGACAACCGATGTCTGAAAGCTGAGTTTCAAAATCTAAGTATGCTGAACGTGTTTCTGAAAATAAACAAGTTCACATTTTGTGAATCTCCAAGGTCATTAATTTGGACTTGGATGATAATTTGTAAAGTTTTGGATGCTTAAAATTTTCAAATCTATAAAGTCAGTTGATAAGGGAAGTGGAGTCGAGTAACCCTGGATAAATTCATATTGTTACATTTGTGCAATAGAGCCAGATTCTCGATCCAAAGATATTTTTGGAACCAGGTCATCAAGTCTGGAAAACCAAAAGCTTTCACTGTCACATTTTTGAAATGCTCCAGCATATGTTTAGAGCTAGGTTTTCGATCTTAAAATTGTCAAATTTCTTATAAAGTGTTTGAGATATTGCAGATGTTAAGCCAGATTACGATCCTGATAGATGAGACTAAGGGGGAGTTTGAAGACAAGCTCATTGCAAGGGAGAGCTTGTAACCGAAAAACCAGGTGTCGATCCTAAAACACGGAAGCTTTACGAAAGGGGGAGCCTGAAGAAAGAGTCGATCGAAAGGGGGAGCTGATTTAGAACGTATAATCAAGAAAAGCTTGAAGAGGGAGTCTGTGTTTGCTGAAGATGTAAGTTTCATAAAGACTCAGAGAGAGAGAGAAAGACAGATGCTACGAGATTGATTGCGGCAATATCCAAGGGGGAGTCTGTGAGTGCACGAATGTCTATCACCTCCGTCAATCCAAATCGTAGCAGAAAACTTATTAAGACAAGGTTTTATATTGAAAAATATAAAGGAAAGTCTTCTTGGTAGGAAGGTGGCAAACTTGTAAATAAGGAGACAATCCTTATACCTTGCCTATAAATAGAGAGCTTATGTAGCTCATTTAGGACTTTTTCCATTTTAAGACTAGAGACTTCTAGAGAGATAAACTAGTGTTCAAGGTGATTCATGGTGTAATCTTTGTCAACCATTGAATAGAATCATGGTTAATTATGTTTTTGTGTTCGGTCCACACACGTGCACGGATTCCGCACGTCGTACGTGTCGTGTCGTTTCGCAATCGTTCGGGAGTCAAAACCGATCCTACACATTTTCATTTACTTCTTTTGGTGAATGAAAATATTTCAAATAGTTTTTCTTAAGAGTATTGATTTTTTTTCTTTCCCTATTCGCTAATATTCAAACATTTTTGTTTTACAAATGATTAAATAATTATGATTATAGGTTATTCAAACTGTAACAACCCGACTTTTGAAGTCAAAGTACAAGTCAAAGTCAAAGTCAAAGTCAAAGGAAGAAAATATTGCTAATCAAATCTGTTATCCCTGACTTAATTAATTGCTTGTACTCTTTGAATTGATAATCGATACTTTGCTTGACGCTAACTTGTTTTACTATTTATTAATATGTAAAGTAACAATGCGATACACGTAATTAAACGCTAATCTACTAAACGCTATCACATCGCTACCACGTCGAAATTCGAATCACAGGTTATGGATATTGTTTTACGTGTGTATGTTATTATGTGTTACTTGTGTGTGTGATTTAAATATGTTTTGAGGTGATTATTCGTAAACGCAATCGTAACTCGATCACATCGCATCGCAACTCGAAATACAAGTTACTTTTAGGATTGTTAGGTTGGTTATGTTCTTTGTGTAACTAATGTGTAATACTATCGCATCGCTTACTCGCAACACAACGCAACGCTCACCACACGAAACGAAAGTCGGAAACCAACTCGCACTCGCCATCCGATCGAATGACCCTTCAACAGAATGGTCATCCGACCGGATGACCATTCGATCAGATGGCCATCCGATCGAAAGGCCATCCGACCCCTTTACTCTGCACCGCCTTCTCCTCCTTTCCCTATAAATACCCCTCTTGTCACATCACTGTTCACTTGATGTGACAGCTCCCTCCTACCCAGTGCATTCTCAGGCTATTTTCTCTCGACTCGCGATTCTTGTAAGTTTTCATCTCAAATCTTGTAATTCCTTGATCTTTACACACTTTCTCATCAATTTCACCATCAAATCACAACTCTTAACCGTGAAATCTTCGGATTTGGGCTGTTCTAGGGTGATGTCATCATGGAGTTCTTATGAACATTGAAGTGAGACCTCATCTCATCAAGAATGGTTCGGATCTGATGGATTTCTACACGTTTTTACATCATTTTCAACTAAATCTAAACATCTTTCAAATGTTTCAAACTTTTCTTCAACATTCTTAACTTTTCACTAAAAAACCGTTAGAATCTAGACTCGTTCGGGTTTACTAATCATTCCGCAGTGGAGACCCGGACTGAGAATGGATTTCTAATCGAAGAGACAACCGATTCATGGGTTGAACATGAAACACCGTCAAGGACAGTTGGTTCAGATCGAACGGGGTGATTCCCATCCGAGCGGATGAGTTGGACTTGATGAGATTTCCATTGTTCAACACGTCGTCAAACCGTCTCGGTCAAACCGCAAACTTTTAACTTAACAAATTTCACAAGTTCTTCAAACGAAACAGGTTAATCCAATCGGATAGCCGTCCGATCCGACCACCATCCGATCGAACGACTATTTGATCAGGTGCCTTGGTTTTATAAGTTAAACACTTGAAGTTTTGGAAAGTTTCAAAGGAAATCAGTCTCCACTCGGATCACCATCCAAGCGGACGACTATCTGTCCGGATGACCGTCCGTCCAGATGGCCTGATATGTAGAGATATTTCAAACCTTTTAAAATGCTACATCGAAAACCTCAAAGTTCATACATAAACACATCCTTCCCAAACGGACAACCCTTCGACCGAATGGTCATCCGTCCGGATGACCATCCGACCGGACGGTCATCCGACCGGGTCACTGTTCGTCACTCAAACTCTCTGACGCACTGTTCAACGCTTACACTATCATTCTCTGATCAGGCTAACTCTCCAGCGCTCCCTTCAATCCAAGACTGTGTTTAGTTATTAAACACGATATGTGAGTATGCTCGATCCCTTTTTGCTTTATGCACTTTTGGGTGTTATATAGGTTACTTATATCAAATCACATCGATCACACAACGCAAACACTTTTTATATGCTAACCGCTCTTGCATGTTATACGTGTTATTCGATGAATGCTAGTATGTTATGTTTACACAGTGATTGTTGCCTGACACCTTAGCAACGATAGTACTATAGTTTGGACTCAGCACCTGTCATGGACAGGGGTTGTTAAGGGCCTTTCTTCATGTATCACAGTGGTGATATGTGTTGCGCATTCTACAACTCGCAGTCACGTCTGTGCATATTTCATTGTCGATAGCTTACTTGCTTCACATTTCTACGTGTTACATGCTGGTTATGCGTAAATCGCTTTCGCTACTATATACTATTAAACTTGTATGCTCACCTTTACACTATGTGTATTGACTTTATTTTAACGTATGTGACAGGTGTTTAGGATGCTGTGTTTTACTGAACTCTGTGGAATCAAGCTAGGAGAGTCTAGAAACCAACTAAATAAAATCTGAGTTGTCGGAACAATTAATTGTCTTTGAGAACTATGTCTGTAATAATTGTCTTACTTTATATGTTATGGTGTGGGATATGACGTTAAATATTTGGTAATTATAGTTGTTATGGATTCTCCTAGACAATCTGTTTCGCTCAGTGTCGCGCCCCGATGTTCCCGCCATCGGTTGGGGTGTGACAGATTGGTATCAGAGCCATAACTGTAGGGAATTAGGCAAGACTTGTCCTAGTCCGGGTTGACGTCTAAGAATTGACCTAGTCTATAGTCTAAGTACCAACAGACCGCCTTGTGCGAACCCGGTAGGGGTTCTACGCGAGCTTATTCTCTATACTCTTGTTTGTACGCTCTAAATTCACAACTTTGCACGAGCATTGCATACTACAGCTTCGTGCAAGCACTCAGCCTTTCCTAAGGCTGACGACACACGATTTTCGAAAACATTCGAGTAATTCGGTCGAGACTAGGTGTGAACACCATAAACTCTCGATAGAATCACTCACTCGACACGCATTTTTATTAATAAAACACAAGAATTTACATTGAGTCAGGTGTGAAAACCATACCTCAACGCGATTCTCCCTATCTATTTTGTGATCATATCACACAAACCGGAATGAAGTTGTTAAGTTAGGGGTGAAACCCGCATCTTAATAACTTATCCCGCTCTATATCTTGGTTTTACAAAACTCTCACCAAAGTCTCGATGGGTTCCAATGACTAGAGTCGCGTAATGGCCGAAAGGATGCGTGCCAATCACCCGGATTGAGGCGAGAGCACAGTCCATTAAGCCAACGCGTGTACTCAAAGTCCTTGAGAATAGTCGAATAACCTTGGGTAGTCAAATTCTAGCACACCCGAGACATTCTATTTTCAAGTTACGATCGCTGATTTTACGCTTTGTCACTTTTATGTGTTTCGATTCTGAGATCGCAATCGCTGACTCGGTGGGTTGTCAATTTTATGTGTTTTTATGTGATTTTATATGTTTATTTTGTTAGCGTTTTGAGATAAAGAGTGTTGTGCTCTATACTGATGATTTCGATTTAACGCTTCCTGCTCTGCAACACACACCCAACTCATGACACCACACTAACAAAACGTAGACACACTACAAACTATTCGCATCGCTAATCGATGTTTATGCTACTCGCTATCGCTACGCGCCTTCGCAACTCTCGATCGCTTTACGCAGCTATGAAAGATAGGTGAATATGTGCAACATATGTACGTGAATACGTGCAAAATATAGTGGAATATGTGCTTACATGGACTACGTGTTTCTGTGCTCTACATACTTATGTGCCTCTGTGTTTACGTTCTTAAGTGGACTATGTGCTTATGTGCCTTTGTGATTATATGTCGTGTATGGTTGTGTTCCTGAGCTTTATAAGTATGTTATTGTGTGGCGAGATTGAGTGTATCGCCTAAATCCTGTGACGATGTCTGTTGCAGACAATGTCGTCATTCGGATCTCATACCTCTCGCTCTGCTCGCCGCAATCACGCTGACAAGCACATCGCCTCGCTAGTCGCTAAGAAAATGGCTAAGGTCATTCCGAAAATCGTCAGCGAAATTAATGAAATCGCTAGCAAGTCATCTGAGGAATCTAAGACTGACTCTCCGAAAGCGACCTTCAGCTTCAAGCAGTTCAAAGGTTGTGGACCCAAAGACTACACTGGGGAATATGGGCCAAGCGCAATGTTTCAATGGTTAGACTTGATTGAAGTCACTCTACGCCAAAGCGGATGTCCTGACAACCTCCGCACTGTTAATGCAACTGGTGTCTTCCAGTCTAGGGCACTGGAATGGCGGACAGCGGATTGAAACAGGCGTGGGAACGACGCAGCCTATGGACTTTCTTGGGAGGAATTGAAGGAAATCACGATGAAAGAATTATGTCCCCCGCATGAACTCTAGAAGCTGGAAGACGAGTTCTAGCACATCAAGCAAGAGGGTGGCGACAATGCTGGTCTTACTGCAAACTTTAAACAGCTTAGCATCATCTGCCCTGGTCAAGTCACGACTCCCGACATCACAATCAAGAAATATATTCGCGCTTTACCTGATTGTGTTGCCGATTTTGTCCAAGCAGCCAAGACTACTATCATTGAGGAGACCTTCCTGCTCGCTGCCGAGATTAATGACAATTGAGTTCGGGCTGGTTACTTCAAGAACTACACCATGGGTCTTCATCAAGTCACCGCTACTTCTGCTACTCCCGCCGGTGAAACCGCTTCACCTCAAGCTTCAAAGTCATCACGCCATAAGCGCAAGAACAACAACAACAAGAACTGTGCTGTTACTACTGCTCCTCTTAATGCTGTTCATGTCCAACAGCAGAACCAGAACCGCCAAGTCACTGCACCCGTGACCAACGCACCTCCTACAAAATGTGCGTACATTGGTCCTCACCCACTGTGCCCTACTTGTACTTACCATCATCCAGTTGGGATCGCTTGTCGATTTTGTGTTCACTGCAACCTTTACGACCACTTTACTGCGAACTGCCGTACTGGTCCCCGTGAAGCTTAAGTTCAAGCTCCTCCTGCTCTGCCAGCTCCACTTCCCACTCCTTAGGGATAACAAGTAGCTCCTGCCCTCGCTGCTCACGCAAGAGGCTGCTATGCGTGTGGTGATCCTAACCACTTCGCAAATGTTTGCCCGAACCGAGTGGTGAAGCAAGAGCCACAGCAGCAACCAGTGCAGCAACAACATCAACAGCAGCAGCAGTAGCAACAGCCAGCTCAACAAACAGCCCGTGGACGAGTATTCAACATCAACGCTCGCCAGGCCCAAGGTGACAACAACGTCGCCAATGGTACATTTCTCGTAAATGGTATATATGTTTCGTGTTTGTTTGATACTGGAGCTGATAACTGTTTTGTATCATTCGAATTCGAAAGGCTCCTAAACCGTAAACGCGCCAACCTCCCAACGACATTCGACGTAGAAGTTGCCACTGGAAGAACCGTCACTGTTAGTTCCGTTCTACGTGATTGTACTCTTGAGCTCAACAATCACGTTTTCCCGATCAATTTTATCCCGATGCAGCTTGGTAGTTTTGACGTCATAGTAGGCATAGATTTTCTTAGTGAAAATCATGCTGAAATTGTTTGTTTTGAAAAGATGATCCGTTTTTCTATTTCAAACGGTGATCAATTGTGTGTCTATGGCGAAGTCACTTCAAAGGAATTGAAACTTATGTCATCTGTCCATGCAAGCAAGTATCTCCGCAAGGAATACAAAGCTTTCTTGGCACACATCGTAGTAGCGGAGAAGGAAAAGAAAGAGAAGACAATCACTACAAGAAAACGGGGTTTTTAGTACGCGTAAAAGCGTCCTAAAATGCTCGTTTATAGGACCTTTCATTTAATAGGACCAACGGTAAAAGCGTTTCATGTAAAGGGGTCGTAATAAGTCCCGGAACTAAAAAAGCGTCCTAACATCTCAAATAAGATTATGAAACCAATTTTATGGTCGCGTAATATGTCTTTGAACAACCAAAATAGTGTCCTAATAAAAACATATTAGGACACTTTTACGATGTTCTAACATGTGCTTACATACTTTTAATCTTTTGATACACTTACAAGTGTCCTTAGAAATTAATTGATAGGACCTTTATGATGTAACATTATAGCTAATTTAGTACTAAGAAAAGGGTCCTAATATACCAAATAAGATTTTGAAACCAATTTTATGGTCGCATAATATGTCTATAGACAACTTAAATAGCGTCATAAAAAGAACATATTAGGACACTTTTACAATATTCTAATATGTGATTACCTACTTTTAATCTTTTAATACACATACAAGCGTCCTTAAAATTAATTTATAGGACCTTTATGATGTAACGTTATAGCTACTTTAATATCAAGAAAATGGTCCTAATATCCCAAATAAGATTATAAAACCAATTTTATAAACAGACCATCAACATATAACATCCTAATAGTTATTGTATAACATCAACTAATGAAAGAAATAAAGCTTCATTATATTTCAAATAAGCATTTTCATAACAAAAACACTAACCATAAATAAGTTATAACATTATCTAACATAAAGTCTTAACATTTAACAAAGAAATAAAAAGCAATTAAACAAATAAGAAGCATAAAATCTTGAGTCATCATGCGTCCTCAATGTTGATCGGTTCTGTTTAAACATAAGGGAAAACATGAATAAATAACATACCTTTGATTACAGCAATACAGGCCAGCAGAGAATCCAGATGGAGACGCAGCAACAGTGTTTGACATGATTGTCAGCTTGATATGGTTCCTCCTTAGAGTGCAATCTAATGATGGTGATGATGAGAAACCGACAAGGGAATCGGTTATGGAGAGGATGTCGATTGATGTTATGAGAGTAATTAGGTTGTCTAACCTTAAAACCTCTACATTAGTCTCCTTATATATGCACCCAGGAGGAAACCCTAATTAGTTAATAAGGGTAATTAGGCCCATCAACAATTACCAACTAATTATTTAATAGGATTGTTATATATTTTGATCCATATAATGTAAATGATTATAATGGCTACTAGATTAAATATAAAATAAATATACTTAATCTTACATTCTCCCACTTAGCCGAGTAATCATTTACTATGAGTATTAGGTAAGCCTGATCAGGAGTTAACACTCATTTCAGCCTTAAACAAGTACTATAGCAGAGAAATACAACCGTTGAATCATTATGCGACTCAGGACCCCCATTAGTCATACTATAGCCTTAATTTAAAACCTAATCGTCATGATCAAAATATGCATAAGCCCTTTGTTTGATTTGTAACTTTATTTGTCTATATGCCATTATGTCGATTTGACATATTCTTAGAGACATACAAAATCAAACTGATGAGGAAAATTAACTAATACTTAGTCATTCATAGTACAATATGCAATTGCGCACGGCCATTAATTAATACCCGTCTATGAGCTCTCTTAATAAGACTTATGGGTAATAGCCCTTTAGTCATAGGATCCTTAAGCATATCATGAATGTTTTCGATACAAAACTTAGTTTCCTCAATTCGTTCATAAACAAATAATTAATTGCGTATCGAAATTTAATGCAGCACCTCTTGAACTGTTACTGTTCAAGGAGTCATGGTAGCTGACTTTATCATACTAAGTCTTTAAAACATTAATTATATGGAGTTAATAAACTTATGAGTCCACTGATAAATTTCCAACAACATTTAGTGACTATATTATGTCGTTATAACTTAGGTTGTTAATATCAGTGCATTATGACTCCTCCATGAGATAGGTTTTGTCTGCTGACATAAAGATATACCCAAAATTACATTTTGTTATCTTTGAACATCACAAAGTTAGAGTAATAAACCGGTTTTAATTCTCACTTCTTCTTTAAATTGTAGTCTCTCGTTTCTTTTAAAGATATTGTAATACTCCATTAGATGCTTCACATTAATCTAGACAAATCTAGTGTGTTGCAATGTGAGTAATATCTAAACGAGTATAGACTTAAACTTACATAAGGCTTCCAATTAATGAAGCGTAAGGAAATAATCTCATTTATTCTATTATTCTCTAAAGGAGAGCAGTATTGTTTGCTACATATGTAAGGACCCATTTAATGTTAAACTTATGGAACGGAACTAATGTCCCATTGGGTCTATCTCGGCATGTTATGATATCTAATACATAAGAGATATCTCTGAGATCTATTATATCAAAGTTTGTGTTAACAATGCTTTGACTTATGTAACATATACTTGTCAAAAGAATATCATCTATATAGACAAGTTTATCTTAGTTGCTCCCACTCATTTTGAGGTAGGTACATTAATCCACTTGATTTTTGATGAAAATAATTACGTTAAGATTTCATCACATTATGATGTTTTCATTAACCCATACATGGATTTTATTGGCTTACAAATAAAGTGTTCTTTTAACCTTCAGTTTGAAACTTTCGGGTTGTTTTATGAACATGTAAATATGTCAGCCATTTGTTAGGAAAAATTGTTTTTAATGTTCATCTAATGTAGCTTTAAACTATTATAAGCTACTAGAACAGTGACGATCCTCAAATTTTATCTCTTCCTAAGTATAACCTTTGACAATCAATCATGCCTTTTCGTGTCTTAACGTTTATATTAGGATTTGGTTTAGTTATGAACACTCTTAGGTAATTCAATCAAATCCCAAACGTTATACGAACACATAAAATCAGTTTTACTAGAAAACTGTTTTATTCCATTTAGAAGATTAATTGACGCTAATGGCTTAATTCGAAGAGATAGGATTAGTAAACATTTCCAAAATCCATTTCAACTTCAGTTAGGGAGGTTATGTAATCATCAAAATTAGTAGGCTTTTAAACCTAGATGACATCCTGAGTTGATTATTGGGTTTGCTAGAAGTTTCAGTTTTATGGATTAGCTCTTGGTTAGGTTTCTATCATTTTCAGGATTCTAAGTTTGTAAGAGTTGGTGCAGTATGGTGTACAAGAGGTGTAATCGGAGTTAAATTTGTAGTGAATTTTAATGACACTCTTCCCCCCACCTCTTGTATTCCTTGCAAGTCATAATAAGGACTTTGACTGCTCCCACTTGTAACATCTGTGCTTGTAATCATTTTGAACAGTTCTATTATCAATAAAACAATGTTATTTGATCCCAATGTTTGTTTGGTTGTGTTTTACATTTTTCATGTTTTGACTTTTGCTCAATTTCAAACTCTATATCGCTTTCTGGAGAGTTATACGCAAACTGATGCGTAAACGTAATCAGTTTAATGCGACAAAATACTCTGGAACATCAACATATACTTAACATACCTTAAATAACCTTTACATAACTTAGAAATAAGTTTTGAAGGCTTTGGTATGGCAAAGACAAGTTAATTCGCTTACAGGGACTAAACTTGACAAACCCAAAACTTTGTAACGGTTAATTACGCTCACTAGAATGCATGATAAAAATTTTATAAAGTTTCGTTATCATACGAGAAAGTTATGATCAAATCCGTGTACAAGGGGTTAAAGCGTCAACGTTGAAATTTAGGACTTTTCGGGTTAACCAGAAGTGTCCAGGGGCTTGGCAAAGTGGGTATAATAAGTCTTGAAGCCCTTGTATGTAAATATGAAGGGGTCAAATTGCAAGAAATAAGCTTAGTTGGCCTTTCGAAGGGCCAAGGGACAAGTTGCAACAACTTGAAACCTTTTAACCTGAAAACAAGACTGACGCGGGCCGCGTCAAGTTTAACTTGATCTTACGCGGGCCGCGTTAACCGCCCAGATGCAGAAACATTTGACAGCAGCCTGCAGATGCGCATATTCGACCTTTAAACGATTTTCCTCATCTTGGTTGGCCCCTAAACACCCCCTAAACACTTAAGGACACTTGTTAGTAAGTTGTGGTCACTTGTAGACTTGTGTGTCAACAAATTGTGGTGTTGAAATCACTATAAAAGGCCAAAGAGTTGCAAGCTTTCTTCACACTTCACTTCTGCATTTCTGGAGCATTTCTGGAGCACAAGTCTTCTCTCAAGTGATCCCTAATCAAGCTTAGGACTTCAGTAAGTTTGCCTAACCTTCGTTAGTTTAAGTTTTAGCTTAGTTTAGCTTAAAAGTCAACCGTCGTAATTAACGGTTGACTTAACGGTTAATCACTAATGGTCCAGTGATTAGTCGGATCAAAAGTAGTTATAAGTTGGTAATTATGTGGGTAATAAACCCTTAAAAGGGTTCCCCCTGATTCCCATTCTAACTAGGTCAAAAGTCGGGTCAAACTTGCTTATAAAAAGTCAACAGAATTGTTAATTTCTAATTTATGCATAATTAGCAATGTAGAACATATACAACCTGTTTGATCATTAATATAACTTAGTAATTAGTGTAAAAACATGTCCAAACCTGTTCAACCCGACAATTTCCTGTTTAGACCCGGTTCAGAACCGAAAGTCGCATAGTTTGACTTTTACTTTTACTTTGACTTTCAGTTTTGACCCGTTTAGGCATGTTTTAGAAATACCTCAAAGCTTTAATTGGACTAGGTTACATACTAGTATAACCCTCTGTGATTATACACCTTGGTTCATTAGTTATCCAATTAATATGCATATTTCCGTTAATTGCTCATATGTTGACCATTATGCCCTTTTTACCTTAAAACGTGATTTTTGAAAATATAAAAGAGTAGAAACCTTTGTTACTGATATATAAACTTGTACCCAAAATTTTAGATCAATTGGTGGTGTAGATTGAGAGTTATGCTCATAAGCGCAAAATGAAAGCTTTATGTTAATTAAATGGCGTAATTAGCGTATAGCCTAGTTTAGCCTACTTTTTGATATCAAAATTATTACCCACTGATGTAATATATTCTTTTGGGATTTTTGAAGATTTTTAATTAATTTTAGGCCGAGCATAACTCATAGTCATAGGCTTAATCCGGTAATTGTCGGTTTTGCCCTTACGGGCCATAAAAGGAGTTTTACATATCTAAACGACTCCAAACCTTTTGCTACTGATTCTAAATGATAAATAAATTATTTTAAGCCTTCTGGAATAATAAAAATATCAGCTTTATGTATATAACCCGGAAACGGCTCCTAATCGCCTTTCTAAGCGTTTTTAACGTATAGTATGTACTAGAACTATTTTAGACATACAAGGGTTGATACCTAATGATATTTTAGGTAAACTATAATGTTTTAACACTAAGCAAAATTTGTTTAACTCAGACTTTAGTTTTGAGCTTTACGGCTCATGTGAAATTACCAAAATGCCCCTACGGTGCATAGTTTGGTTATAATTGATAAATTTCACATATATACTTTACCCTACTGATATAACTTAGCAAATTGAGTACATTTGCTGATTACATCAGACCTGTAACTCAGGTTAACACTTAAACTCTTTTATAACCTTTTAAATGACCGAACTACCCTTACGGGGCATAATTTGTGTTTAAATACGTTTCGGGCATAATGAAAGACATATTGCTGATGTCACAACATATTTGAAGCATATTAACTTAGGAAACATGTATATGGCTCTTACGAATACCCGTCACGCTTATTACGCGTTCGGTTCGGTTTATATAACTAGTTTACATAAATTAGCCGAAGCGGGTCAAACCTTATCGGTTTTATCTCAAATTCAGAGTGCGTATGAAATACCCATATTAAACAAGTCTTCAAACTTGTCGGGTCTAAATCACATTCTATCCGATCTTCCGACTTAGGTCCGGTTTATTAATGTAGTTACCTATATTAGGTGCCGTTTGATATTCCGTGATCTCTAGCATTGCTTGGTGGTTATCTTAGGACTTCTTAGCAATCTCAAGTGAGTACATAGACCCCTCTTTTACTGTTTTCTAAACATTTTGGGGTGGAACACATCTGCCTACTTGTTACTTTCGTGCTTTCCTGTTTTCACATCATATACTTGTTATGTTCATTAGTACACTATTAGTACATGATTTACATTACATTTATGCTATGTATGTTGACTGATAGCATGCTAGCACATTGATTTACATGACTTTTCTGCTTTGTATGTTAACTTAGCATACTTAGTACATCACTTTACAATACATTTTATGCTATGTATGCCCATTGTGTGCGTACTCAGTACATTATTTTACATTACATTCTATGCTATGTATGCCCATTGTGTGCGTACTTAGTACATTATTTTACATTACATTCTATGCTATGTATGCCCATTGTGTGCGTACCTAGTACATTATTTTACATACATTCTATGCTATGTATGCCCATTGTGTGCATACTTAGTACATTTATTATTCATCACATGCTTACATTTTGGTATGACATTTGGTTTGTTTAAATGAGACAATGTACATTCATTAACACCGATCATGCCGCTCGGTAGTAGGTAGTGCTACCATAGGACTTGACAAATCCCATTCCTGAAATCTCGGGTTTGTTTGGATGGAAGGAATGACCGAATCCGAATACATTTTTTTTTTGATAACCTTGACTAAAATGGTTATCCGACTGTCGCAAGGCTTGGATGTATGAATTTTCACAATACCGCATAAATGTCTATATCAGTATAGCATGCATTTATTACACAAAACATAACTTTGATTTAAACCATGTTTTACTTTAATACCTTGTTTTTGTGCATTTTACATATGGTTTAGTTGATATATTTCACTTACCATACATAAACATTTTGACATTTACATACACAATTCATGACTTACATTTGACATAAACATTAGATATAGAAATTAGACATTTGATTATACATAAACATTTTACTTTGGTGGTTTGGTTTGAGTAAGTGATTTAAGTAACGAGGCGTGTGTAAAATGATACAAGCATGGTGGATACGCCGCTGGTACTTCCTATATATAAGTGTTTGTATGGTATTACATATCGTAGCGTTATTTGAATCATTTCAATTTGAGACATATAACAGTTTATACAAATAACATACTTTTCACAAGACATTGTTTTACAAACAACTTATCTTATACAAACTCATTTTACTTGGTTATTCATTTAACCATACATTATTCTCTTATTTATACATATCATCTGAACTTATTGTTTTTCAAACGATTTACAAAACAAATCAATTTACAAGGTTCATGACTAAACGTTTTTCTAAACTTACAAGTCATGAATTCTATTTTCACAAAACCTATGTATCTCACAGGCATTTTTATGCTGACGTACCTATTTTCACATGTGTTTCAGGATATGATGCATAGGATTTATCAAGATACATTTAGGCGGACTTGGGCCTTAGTGACAATAAAAGATGCAAGACTAGTTATTTATGTTATGTTTCTTTGATTGTCAAGACAATGTAACTCTTTTATTTAATAAAACAATATTTCAATTTCCATGTGTTATGAAACAATGATTCTGTTACAACACTCCCCGACGTTTCCGCCACGTTTTATTGTTTTACGTGGTCGGGGTGTGACAGAAAAGTTGGTATCAGAGCTCATGGTTATAGGGAATTAGGTTATTAGTAATACTTTGACCTAGTCTATAACCTTTCTAGGACCCTAACACGAGTTTACTTGCGTTTAGTCATAAAACAATACCGTCACCTATCCTTAGGCGACGACCACAACAAGAACACAAACTTCAAAACCACTTTGAAAACTAATCATATTTTCTAGGATGATTGATTACTAGGTTTTGAACCCTCTATTGTAAGGTTTTGAACCCTCTAAGTTTTCAAATCTCGTCAAAGTTTGGGTCGTATAATGTGAACACGTGCAAACTGGAAGAGTGAATGCCTGTACCCTGAGTTTTCTGTCGAAGGCTAGAGTGTTCGTACAAATCCGCAGTATTGGACCAGTCACTCTTACCTGGGAACTCTTGGGGTGAGTGTTCACTTATAGGCGAGCATGTCTTCAGTGATACATTAATATGATCCGCTTACTTTGATTTGTCACCGTCTCATTTGTTTGGCTTAGGTAACAAACAAATGATCGCAAATTCTTATGCATTGCCATTCTGTTTTGTTTAGCCGATGACGTTTCACTTGTTTCTTCCTATGTCTTTCATTTTTCTAGAATGCCTCTTCATCACGATGACGCCCAGATATCCGAGCAGACTGCCAAATTCGCTCAGCGAATAGGCGAAGTAGTCCTGAAGACTGTTGAATTAGCTACTGCCATGTATCGTCTCCATGATGAAGCCACTCAAGAGTCACGAAGACAGGCAGGACCTAGTCAGGTGATAGCACCACCAGCCAAGAAACCAATCGAGGAATCAAAGACCATGGATGAACGATCCCCTAAGAAGTCAAAGAAGCGAAAGGCTTCTCAGAACTTCGCCGTGGTCGCTCACAATGGTAAAGCCGTCCCCAACCAACCAGCTCAACCCCCTGCTAGGAAGCCATACAACGGAACTGCACCCTTGTGCAACCAATGTAGCCTTCATCATCACCCGAGTGTGAAGTGCCGCAAATGCCAAATTTGTGGACTTAAAGGTCATACAGCAAGAGTTTGCCGAGCTGCAGTTGCTCCAAAGCACGCTGGCGACTATGCTCAAGCTCGTTTCTCACCAGGGTCTTGCTACAACTGTGGCGAGATGGGCCATTTCCTAAGGGATTACCCAAAGCTTGCTAATGCAAATCCAACCCACGGATGAGCAGTTGGCTGACTAGAAGATGTTGCTGTCTTATGCTTTTGTTTCTTCTATTTCTTGTAATGTGAAACAATCCGTTTTGATTATAAATAAAGTGTTGTTCACAATTCTGATATACAAGTGTAGATACATAAGTAAATGGAAATTATCTATGATACCTGTATTAAGGACTATGTTCCTTACGAACTACTCTTGTGATTCTCGCTTTCAAATGATCGCTCATGATTCCCTCGAAAATTTTAAGTACTCGTTTCACTCTAAGAAACAAAGTACAGAAAATAAAGTGACATTATGAGTAATCATGCTTCTGCACATCTGTGTCTTTGAATCCTTGGTTAGATAACTAAGGATATTTTCAATCTCATACCCATTACGTTTTGATTTTTTTTCAACATACACAGTACAAGTATTTCAAAAACAATCTTCATGATCTCAAAACATTTCATATAGTTTGAAAACCATTTTTTTAAATGCATTGTCTATGTTATTTCAAAAACATTGGCTATGCTTTCAAAAACAACCTTCATAATTTCTAAATGTTTCATATAGTCTGAAAACAATATTAACACAGTACATTTTCCTATCAAGTGCATGATTTCGAAAAGCATCATTCATGTTTTCAAAAACCTTATACATAATTTCAAAATTCATCTCGCATGATTTTACAACAATTTTTTTTTATAAATATATACCTACCTAATACACCTACTTTATGATTTCAAAGGTATTATATATAAGGTTTCAAAAACATTGAACACATTTTCTTAAGAACCCCATGCATAGTTTTCCAAAAATATTCTCCTCATACATTGACTTAACTTTCAAATTTTGCTTCATATGTCGCCTTGACATATCTAGCATCTCAACTTCATAAGCATTTTTACTTCATGTTTTGACTTAAGCACGTCCAGTGCAAGGTTTCAAAACATCTTCAACTTCTAAAATCCATATGGGATTTTTTTTATCTTCACATTTAGACCCTTGTGGATGATTATCATTCAAATCAGAGTCCTTGATTGGATTCCTTATGTACCTAAATTCGAACATTTCGGTCCCTTATACTCAAAATCGAATTTTTTCTTTTAAAAATCTTTCTATCTTTATAGTTAGATTCTTGATAATGTTTAAAGTTCCAAATGAAATCCAAGGAATGGATTCCTAGTGTGCTTTAAATACACGTGCTCTGTTAGCAGAACAAATTTCTAGTTAAACAATTTTGTGGTTATGTGACTATGTGTTTATGCGTCTTATGTTTTCTTTTATGCATTTTGTGTTTTTATACTCTGGGTATTCGTTATCCAAATCCTCGCAGAATCTTTCATATCTTCATATGAGGGATTCGTAGCAGGATATTCAAAAGGTACTACCTTAATTACTTAATGGGCTTCTATGTAATAGTTAAGACCCTTGGATTATATAGTACCACTCCATGATTCATAAGAGGCCCTTTTAAGGGTCTAGTCTAAAAGATTGATTCAAAAATCTGGTTAAGAATGACATGTGATGATATAAGCTGAAAAGACTCCTTGGTTGTCTATTAAAATCATTTATTGATTTAATAAAAGGGACCCTATGGTGGTCTAGTCACACTCATCACAGGTTTGTTCATTTGGTTTCCCCCTACACATTATAAAATAGACTGTGTGAACTATGCAAGGAATTGCCTAATTATGGACGCGTACATAATTATGAAATTTAGTGCACAGAAACCCAGTACGATTTATTATGTGTAAGAACCGATAGTGACAACAATAACAAAATGAGAACGATGTAATGGAGGTACGGTGGACGCACCAATGATGCTTCATATACTTGTATATAAGTATCCCTCTTACATTGCAAGCATGATGTTATTAAAGTTACTAGAAGTTCAGAACCCTAACCAATGTTGTTCGATCTTTTCAACTTCATGTTTCAAGACCTCACAAGTTTCCTCTAAATAAAATTTCGGGACGAAATTTCCACAAGTAGGGGAGACTGTAACATCTGTGCTTGTAATCATTGTGAACAGTTCTATTATCAATAAAACAATGTTATTTGATCCCAGTGTTTGTTTGGTTGTGTTTTACATTTTTCATCTTTTGACTTTTGCTCAATTTCAAACTCTATATCGCTTTTTGGAGAGTTATACGCAAACTGATGCATAAACGTAATCAGTTTAATGCGACAAAATACTCTGGAACATCAACATATACTTAACATACCTTAAATAACCTTTACATAACTTAGAAATAAGTTTTGAAGGCTTTGGTATGGCAAAGACAAGTTAATTCGCTTACAGGGACTAAACTTGACAAACCCGAAACTTTGTAACGGTTAATTACGCTCACTAGAATGCACGATAAAAATTTCATAAAGTTTCGTTATCATACGAGAAAGTTATGATCAAATCCGTGTACAAGGGGTTAAAGCGTCAACGTTGAAATTTAGGACTTTTCGGGTTAACCAGAAGTGTCCAGGGGCTTGGCAAAGTGGGTATAAGTCTTGAAGCCCTTGTATGTAAATATGAAGGGGTCAAATTGTAAGAAATAAGCTTAGTTGGCTTTCGAAGGGCCAAGGGACAAGTTGCAACAACTTGAAACCTTTTAACCTGAAAACAAGACTGACGCGGGCCGCGTCAAGTTTAACTTGATCTTACGCGGGCCGCGTTAAGCGCCCAGATGCAGAAACATTTGACAGCAGCCTGCAGACACGCATATTCGACCTTTAAACGATTTTCCTCATCTTGGTTGGCCCCTAAACACCCCCTAAACACTTAGGGACACTTGTTAGTAAGTTGTGGTCACTTGTAGACTTGTGTGTCAACAAATTGTGGTGTTGAAATCACTATAAAAGGCCAAAGAGTTGCAAGCTTTCTTCACACTTCACTTCTGCATTTCTGGAGCGTTTCTGGAGCACAAGTCTTCTCTCAAGTGATCCCTAATCAAGCTTAGGACTTCAGTAAGTTTTCCTAACCTTCCTTAGTTTAAGTTTTAGCTTAGTTTAGCTTAAAAGTCAACCGTCGTAATTAACGGTTGGCATAACGGTTAATCACTAATGGTCCAGTGATTAGTCGGATCAAAAGTAGTTATAAGTTGGTAATTATGTGGGTAATAAACCCTTAAAAGGGTTCCCCCTGATTCCCATTCTAACTAGGTCAAAAGTCGGGTCAAACTTGCTTATAAAAAGTCAACAGAATTGTTAATTTCTAATTTATGCATAATTAGCAATGTAGAACATATACAACCTGTTTGATCATTAATATAACTTAGTAATTAGTGTAAAAACATGTCCAAACCTGTTCAACCCGACAATTTCCTGTTTAGACCCGGTTCGGAACCGAAAGTCGCATAGTTTGACTTTTACTTTGACTTTCAGTTCTGACACGTTTAGGCATGTTTTAGAAATTCCTTAGAGCTTTAATTGGACTAGGTTACATACTAGTATAACCCTCTGTGATTATACACCTTGGTTCATTAGTTATCCAATTAATATGCATATTTCCGTTAATTGCTCATATGTTGACCATTATGCCCTTTTTACCTTAAAACGTGATTTTTGAAAATATAAAAGAGTAGAAACCTTTGTTACTGATATATAAACTTGTACCCAAAATTTTAGATCAATTGGTGGTGTAGATTGAGAGTTATGCTCATAAGCGCAAAATGAAAGCTTTATGTTAATTAAATGGCGTAATTAGCGTATAGCCTAGTTTAGCCTACTTTTTGATATCAAACTTATTACCCACTGATGTAATATATTATTTTGGGATTTTTGAATATTTTTAATTAATTGTAGGCCGAGCATAACTCATAGTCATAGGTTTAATCCGGTAATTGTCGGTTTTGCCTTTACGGGCCATAAAAGGAGTTTTACATATCTAAACGAATACAAACCTTTTGCTACTGATTCTAAATGATAAATAAATTATTTTAAGCCTTCTGGAATAATAAAAATATCAGCTTTATGTATATAACCCGGAAACGGCTCCTAATCGCCTTTCTAAGTGTTTTTAACGCATAGTATGTACTAGAACTATTTTAGACATACAAGGGTTGATACCTAATGATATTTTAGGTAAATTATAATGTTTTAACAGTAAGCAAAAGTTGTTTAACTCAGACTTTAGTTTTGAGCTTTACGGCTTATGTGAAATTACCAAAATGCCCCTACGGTGCATAGTTTGGTTATAATTGATAAATTTCACATATATACTTTACCCTACTGATATAACTTAGCAAATTGAGTATATTTGCTGATTACATCAGACCTGTAACTCAGGTTAACACTTAAACTCTTTTATAACCTTTTAAATGACCGAACTACCCTTACGGGGCATAATTTGTGTTTAAATACGCTTCGGGCATAATGAAAGACATATTGCTGATATCACAACATATTTGAAGCATATTAACTTAGGAAACATGTATATGGCTCTTACGAATACCCGTCACGCTTATTACGCGTTCGGTTTAGTTTATATAACTAGTTTACATAAATTAGCCGAAGCGGGTCAAACCTTATCGGTTTTATCTCAAATTCAGAGTGCGTATGAAATACCCATATTAAACAAGTCTTCAAACTTGTCGGGTCTAAATCACATTCTATCCGATCTTCCGACTTAGGTCCGGTTTATTAATGTAGTTACCTATATTAGGTGCCGTTTGATATTCCGTGATCTCTAGCATTGCTTGGTGGTTATCTTAGGACTTCTGAGCAATCTCAAGTGAGTACATAGACCCCTCTTTTACTGTTTTCCAAACATTTTGGGGTGGAACACATCTGCCTACTTGTTACTTTCGTGCTTTCCTGTTTTCACATCATATACTTGTTATGTTCATTAGTACACTATTAGTACATGATTTACATTACATTTCTGCTATGTATGTTGACTGATAGCATGCTAGCACATTGATTTACATGACTTTTCTGCTTTGTATGTTAACTTAGCATACTTAGTACATCACTTTACAATACATTTTATGCTATGTATGCCCATTGTGTGCGTACTCAGTACATTATTTTACATTACATTCTATGCTATGTATGCCCATTGTGTGCGTACCTAGTACATTATTTTACATATATTCTATGCTATGTATGCCCATTGTGTGCATACTTAGTACATTTATTATTCATCACATGCTTACATTTTGGTATGACATTTGGTTTGTTTAAATGAGACAATGTACATTCATTAACACCGATCATGCCGCTCGGTAGTAGGTAGTGCTACCAAAGGACTTGACAAATCCCATTCCTGAAATCTCGGGTTTGTTTGGATGGAAGGAATAACCGAATCCGAATACATTTTTTTGATAACCTTGACTAAAAGGGTTATCCGACTGTCGCAAGGCTTGGATGTATGAATTTTCATAATACCGCATAAATGTCTATATCAGTATAGCATGCATTTATTACACAAAACATAACTTTGATTTAAACCATGTTTTACTTCAATACCTTGTTTTTGTGCATTTTACATATGGTTTAGTTGCTATATTTCACTTACCATACATAAACATTTTGACATTTACATACACAATTCATGACTTACATTTGACATAAACATTAGATATAGACATTAGACATTTGATTATACATAAACATTTTACTTTGGTGGTTTGGTTTGAGTAAGTGATTTAAGTAACGAGGCGTGTGTAAAATGCTACAAGCATGGTGGATACGCCGCTGGTACTTCCTATATATAAGTGTTTGTATGGTATTACATATCGTAGCGTTATTTGAATCATTTCAATTTGAGACATATAACAGTTTATACAAATAACATACTTTTCACAAGACATTGTTTTACAAACAACTTATCTTATACAAACTCATTTTACTTGGTTATTCATTTAACCATACATTATTCTCTTATTTATACATATCATCTGAACTTATTGTTTTTCAAACGATTTACAAAACAAATCAATTTACAAGGTTCATGACTAAACGTTTTTCTAAACTTACAAGTCATGAATTCTATTTTCACAAAACCTATGTATCTCACAGGCATTTTTATGCTGACGTACCTATTTTCACATGTGTTTCAGGATATGATGCATAGGATTTATCAAGATACACTTAGGCGGACTTGGGCCTTAGTGACAATAAAAGATGCAAGACTAGTTATTTATGTTATGTTTCTTTGATTGTCAAGACAATGTAACTCTTTTATTTAATAAAACAATATTTCAATTTCCATGTGTTATGAAACAATGATTCTGTTACAACACTCCCCGACGTTTCTGCCACGTTTTATTGTTTTACGTGGTCGGGGTGTGACACCACTGACCTTAGAAATCTTTAGGAACTTAGCATGCTTAGGGTCAATATTTAACGACCAACAAATTCTAATAGAGAAAACAAATTAATGACGTTAGTCGTTGTGATTTCTCTTGTTGAGGATTATGTTAGTTTAGGTAAGAAATCTAAGTGTGCCCACAATTAAGCAACAATGAAACTTTTGTAAGAGTAGCATTAGATTTTAAGGAGACAAGTTATGATAGAACAGTGTCAAGATGGAGCAGTGTCTTGTACAAGAGGTGTAAATTTAGGTAATGTAAAATTTTCACTCCCCCACCTCTTGTAACTATTGCAAGTTATCATTAAGACACTTAATGCTCCCACTGATCTTTAATATCTCTAGAATGCTACAAGAGAAGTTTCAATGAGCTACATGACGTGGGAACCTATCACATATACGTTAGACTTTATTTGATTTCTTTAATGTCCAGATATCATAAGAAACTTTAGGGACATATTTAATAGAAATCTTATTAAGTGTATATATATATATATATATATATATATATATATATATATATATTTCTTCTAAGACCGTGGGCCATATGCGACAAAATTTAGATACAAGTTGATAGTCTGTTAAATGAAATGAATTATGTCTGAATAATCCATTTGGAATAAGTTCCACGAATGTCATTGAATGACTTATGATGGACCCATGCTTATTCCTTAAGCCAAGTCATATTTTAGGGCTTTAACGTCATGATTTAAAATCACTTAGAATGAGATTAGATGAAAAAATCATCCTCATTAACCATGTCATGATTTCTCATGAATTTTGATTATAATGGATGAAATTTATAAGTCTCATTTTCCTTTTGTCAAATTCTCATTTGCATGATAACAAAAGTTGTGAAAATGTAAGGTATCATCTAGTTTTTTCTTAGTAATGTTTCAATCCAGATATTTAGAACTAATAATATGAGAGTTTAAGGTAAGTGTGACTTTTATGTTGACTATGCAAACCTCACAACCTTCATAACATTGCTTAATTATGATACTATATTCTGATTAATCTTCAGAATATATAAGGTATCGAAAAGCGTTGTTAGAAGACTGCTTATTATGGTTCTTATAGTCTTAACATTAAATTTTGTCACTAACTCTCATGTTAGTTATTTATTGACTTCTGGTAAGGAAACGTTTAAAACTAGAGTCAACTAATCATGTGTTAATAGGAATATTAAAGAATTATCAGACTTAAATATCATTAGTAAGTGACTATCTAATTTATTTACCCAACTATTCTTTATAATAATGGATAGTCTCGTTGCTTATGTCTAGTCTAATGACATAATTATGCCGTGAGATTTTCCCTTGAAGAACCTTAAAGTTGGAATTAGCACTTGTAATTTGTCTATGGACCTTAGAACAATCCTCTTTTAAAGTATCAGTGGTTGTAAGGTGAATAACATCTTATTTTCCAGTTTCAAACATTTATTTCTATGTACATATGTTGCTTATCAACACACTCATTATACTTTGGTAATTTTGAGTGTTATAGTTGATTTATAAGGCATCAAATTGTACAAGTGAAAATCTTTAGTATGTAATGTACTGGAAAAATGTACTTATTTCCATGCGTAAGCCCTTAACTTTATGGGTCATGGTATTATACATTATAACGTATTCACATATACCACTTAACTTTATAGTTTAGAATTATAAATGAAGGCATGCATCTTAGGAATTTTGTAATTATTCCACAAATAATAGATTAGTCTTAGGAAAGACTTAATCTGGAATAACTTTAGTGATAGCATTTATGTTAGAGAGTTCTTGATTGTCATAAGAGACGTAATGTTCGACTTATCCTATTCATCATGCTCGATTTTTTTTCTGTAGTACTTTTATCAGAAGAGAGCAATAGGATTATCGTGTCTTAAGAGATAATCAAGGATTTAATTTAAGAGCTAATTCTTATAGAAACTTTAAGCAAAACATATCAGATTTGGGAATTAGAGTGGATGAGATATAGATTTATAGAAGAAAATTATAGTGAGTAAAAATTATGGGTACTAAGAATAAGCCAGACGAAATGATCATAAAAATTAATTAAGGATCATTAATATAAGGATCATTGTGTGAAGAGGTTGTGAAATGTCTATTACTAACATCAAAATAATAGACTATTTAAAGTTCTACTTAAACGAAGACAAATCAGCTTTGGCCAGAAGTGTAATCATTTAAGCATGTGTGCAAAGTGGTTGTAACAAATCAGCTTTGGCCAGAAATTGAGACAATCACTTTAGTTATGCACTTGTTAAGTATGCCATCTATGAAGGAATTAAATCAGCTTTGGCCAGATATTAAGACATTCATGTTTATGATGCACACTTGACATAGCTTTCGTAATACTTGGATGATAAGTAGATGTATCAAATCAGCTTTGGCCAGAAATGATACATCAGAAGCTCATTCAAGTAAAGCCATTTTGGTTTTGTAAAATATTATTTGATCCTTATTAATTAACTAAGTAATTACAAAAACCAATTATTTAGTAGCAAATCACCTGTTAGCGCGGTGAGTTCGCTGGGGTTTGCAGGGGAACAGCGTGCCCCCAGCACGGGGTTCGGGGCGGAGCCCCGAGCTAAATTTTAGTTCATATTAACTGCTTAATAAAGTAATAGGATTTCGAATAAGTCTTGAAATTTTATGAACACTCATGATTTCGGATGATCTCGGATGATTTCGGATGTGTCCAAGACGCATGATTTCGGATGAATTATGTCTAGGATTCATCCGAAATGGTGATGCTTAGTCCGAAATGATCAGTGACACTAAGTCCGAGATGGTCCGAAATGATCAGGCAGTTATTGATCCGTGATGGACGAACAGATGTTCATCCGGAATGATCATCCGAAATGTTCATCCGAAATGATCAGACAGTTATTGATCCGTGATGGACGAACAGATGTTCATCCGGAATGGTCATCCGGAATGATCATCCTAAATGTGTTCCTCAAGCCACAAATCCTTAATTTAAGCAGTTATTAATTGATAAGATTCAAATCCGAAATTTTAGGGATTATGGGATTAAGTTTCCTGTTTAAATATTAATTATGTTTATCTGTTTATTTCGAAAATTATATCCATTAATAATAATAACAGATTTCGAAAATTGTTTAGTGGGTAAAATAGATCAAAACCAGGAAAACACCCCATAATCCGAAATCGTTCCAAAATAAGGGAACTTTTTCGAATTTTCTGATGAATATGTGATGAACCCTAAGGTAAAAAACTTAAACCTTCATCCGTAATGATCCGTAATGATGAAACCCCATATCCGTAATGATCTGAAATGACCCGTAATGATCTAAGATGCATTCGAGATGACAAAACCCAGATCCGTAATCATCCGTAATGATCCGTAATGATGATTTCGGATGGCAAAAACGGAATTTTATTAAGGTTTTCAAAACTGTTTTCCAGTTTTATTCCAGATTTATGGATACAAAACAGAACCGACTAATCAACATATGCTCTGATACCACATGTTGATCGGTTCTGTTTAAACATAAGGGAAAACATGAATAAATAACATACCTTTGATTGCATCAATACAGGCCAGCAGAGAATCCAGATGGAGACGCAGCAACAGTGTTTGACATGATGGTCAGCTTGATCTGGTTCCTCCTTAGGGTGCAATCTAATGATGGTGATGATGAGAAACCGACTGTCACACCCCTTTCTGCGGCGGAAGCACGAGGTGTGATCATGAAAGGTTCTCATTGCATACGAAAGGTAAACATTCTACATGCTCGTAAAAATAACATCAAATACCATAATTTGAAAACATAAGTTTAGCGTTTACATCGCTAAGTAGCATAAAACATTGTCTTAAAAAGTTTACAACTTTATTTAAAGATAAACATAAGCGACATCCAAGAGCATAGCAAGACCGTGCGCACATCCATCCTAGTTACCTGAAATACATGTGAGTTTTGGAAAAACGTCAACATAATGTTGGTGTGAATTCATGCAGTTTTTTTATTTCACGTTTGTATACTTTGTATGAAAACATAGTTTGTGTCATGTATAAATCAAGTTTTCATATATAAATCAAGTATCCATGTGTACACCACGTACTCATGTATAATTCAATTTTTTCTTGAGTACCCCACGTACTCAAGTATAATTCCCGTTTTCTTGAGTACCCCACGTACTCAAGTATAATTCAAGTTTTTCTTGAGTACCCCACGTACTTCAAGTATTAATCAAGTTTTAGTATGGTATGAATTTTATGTAAATAAAGTATTCCTGTAAGTATCAGGATTGTTAATGGGTTGCAAAGCCATTAACATGTGACACGCCATAGGAAGTCACCAAACCTTAGGCATTTTTCTAGTTGGCATATTCTGAGACACAAAAGCAATAGTCGATTCTCGCCCTCGCCGAGAGTGTGGCTATCCGGCACCCGTTAGATCTAACCTTTTGTTCTGCGGTCTAGGTATATTGTTGATTAATGGTGCTTATGTACCCTATTCGTGACACGATTTCTCGTATCATTTCTCATAACGCATCATACTTTGTACTCGTCCTCACCAAGTTCGCTTCTTGTATTCTTATATCTCGTCACACTTGGTACTCGTTCTCACCATGTGTGCTTCTTGTTATCATACCATTTGTAAATATAGTAATATTTGTAACATGTATTTCACCCCCGAAGTTATAAAACTGAAAACAGTTAAAAGAAAAGGGGGAGCACGAACTCACAACTTTGCGTTCCTTGCGTCGTAAACTTCACCGGATTTGCTTAATTAACGTCGTGACCTATACGTGTTTTCTTAACGTTAGTCACTAGACTTGTATCGCACAAGTACAGTCACTATCTTTTGTATATGTTTTGTTGTGTTAAAAATATTTTATATTTTTAACTAAGTATCTTACTTATATTATTTTCTCACAAATAAATATAAGTTTCTTGTGTTTTGCACTTTGCACCCGAATTATGTATCTTGTATGTTGTATGTGTATTTTTGTGTTTATACTTCTCATGAGTATTTAGTGTATTTTTAAGTCTTAATACACTAGCACGTATAACACATACTATATACACTTAGCACAAAAGTTGGTGATCAAATAATATATATTTTTCTCTCAAAAATATACATACTTAACATAAACTTTAATCTTGAAGAAATCATCATTTCTTATCACCAAAAATTAGGGAAACCTTGGTAACATTTTTAAATACATTTTTAGGGAATAAGTTTCTCAAAAACTTATATTTTTCTAAGTGTCAAAATTTATAAAAATTTTGGCAGAGTTTCCCCTAAAAATGGAGGTTTCCCATGTTTTCAAAACATGTGTTTATTTTCTTTTAAATCATCAACAATATCAACAACACAATCTTTATTTACCAAACTTGTCAAAACAAGCATATACCACAAACTTATGAACTTGAGAGTTTGTAAAAATATGTAGTAACTTACTAGCACATTTAGTAAGTCTTGTTACCTTTAAAAATAAAATTAGTTTCTCAAAAACTTTATTTTTAAAGAACTTGGAGTTTTACAACTTCTAGTCAAGATTTTCAACAATACTTCTTTGTTAAATTTCTGGTTACACAAGTGTTTACATACTTGTTTATTTACTAAAAATGTTTCTAGTTCATAAAATATCCGGGTTTTAACATGACTCGCCTTTTTCACATGGTTCTTCCGAAGAACCACTTGTAGATCTTTAGATCTACAAGTTTACAACTTCATTTTGCAAGAAAATTCATGTTTATTCAAGTTCAAGTTTATGTATGGATGGTTTCATCATCCTTTAAGACTCTAACATTTACATCTTACTAGTTCATGTTCTCAATCATGAACTAGTATGTCTAGATGATGATCCATCCTACTTCTACTAACAAACATCAAGTAATCAACTACATAACAAAACAACTTCATTTTATCATGGGTTCATCTTATTTCATCATCAAGTTCAAGACTTTGTTCATGATCTTTTAGGGTTCTTGAGTTATCATCTTATTACAATCTATTAACCACTCTAAATATGAAGCAAATGAAGATTCAAGAGACTTACTAAGCTTTTAAGCTAGGGAAGATCAAGAGTATAAATGAGGTGGTTAATAGCAAGTAGAGAAGGTCCTTGACAATCCGTGAGCTCCACGCTTCGTGATTCACCTTGTAGCACCTTGTTGTACACTTGGAATGCTTGGACAAGAATCGAAAATGGTGAATGTGATATAGGGGGTGTTCGGCCGAAGCTTCAATGGGGAGGGGGTGAGTGATGCTTTGTGTTGAATGATGAAGATGATATGGATTATGGACTTGTGGATATATAGCATAAACTTCCAACATACTTTTACCCAATGTGTTTTATGTTTGTGAAGTACTAGACCATATCTAATAAACAATTAGAAGAAAATCATAGGGGTGTCCCATGCTTCATAACCGGTTGGGGGGGGGGGTTGGTTTATGTGACACCCCAGGAAAACCAGGAAAACCATACAACTTAACTAGCTTCCTCAGTGAGTGCTTACCAAATTTCGGGACGAAATTTCTTTCAACTTGGGGATGATGTGACAACTCGAAATTTAGAACCTTTCATTTGTATCTCGATGTCACATGCTTAAACGTGTGACTAGTTAACTTGTTGGTTTAATAATATAAGTGAACATTCTATGCGATTATGTGTTATGTTTATATGTATGCTTATATGTATAGTATGTGTATATGTTTAAGTGAGCCGAGAACTAAGGACCCGACTCGAGAACAATGAAACAGTGGGCCGGATGGGCCACGCACCTCATTTAACCCAACCGAAAGCCCATTAGGGTGCACTACTTGGAACGGATATATAACCTTGGTGGATAGCCATGTTTGCCATTTCTTTGGACAACACACTCACTCTCACACACACCTTCTCCTACACACTCTCTCTCTAGAAAAAAAAAAACCTTAAACCCTAGAGAATCAAGCATCACCTCCCCTCCTCTTTACTCTCGGATCAAACCGGAAACATTAGGAGCTCTCGGATCGGCTCACACACACACATTTAGAAGCTTCATCCATTACTACTTCACACCTTCGAACCCACACTTGAACCGGTTAGTGATTTCTTTGCAAATACATGTTTATACATGATTAAAGGTGTTGATGTGTAATGATATAGGTTAGTGATGCATGCTAGGTATTTATTTTGTATGATGATGTTATATACAATGATGTTATTCGGCTAACATGTTTTGATTTCGGATATATTGCACAATGAGCTCGTGATATCTTGTGTCTAAATGTGATTCAAACCATTAAATGTGGGTGTTCATGAAACCGGCTTGCATATGTATTAATCGGATTAGTGTAGAGTCGAGTTGAGGTGTTATGTGATGATTTGAAACCATTAGATGAGTATGTTCAAGTGTTGTGATGGTTGTTCATGTTATGACTATGACTAATGCTAAAAACCCAAAAATATGATGAACAAGTTTGATGATCAACATGAACATGACTTGAATATATGAAGAACTTGTTGAATATGATATGAATGTGTTATGAATATTTGAAATCTGATTGTTTGATCCATTTTGGTTAATAACTAGACAAGAAAACATGTTTAGTGGATAGTACACAATTGTTGCATGAAATCAAAACCTCATTGGTTTAGTACAATGTCGGAAGTCAGCAGGTGTTCCTGTCGAGACCTCCTGTCTCGACTCGAGACCACATGGATGACAACTCGAGATCACGGTTTCGACACAAGGTTGCGAGTCGAGAACCTCCAGTCTCGACTCGAGACCACACTTGATCAGCACACAAACCTCATGACTCGAGACCATGCCTGCGAGTCCAGTTGCGACTCGAGACCACTACATGCATGACCCGAGACCACCTTAGTCGCGACTCGAGATCTTGTGGGCTACAACTCGAGACCGCACAGTCTCGACTCGAGACCATATGCATGTACACGCTGTTTAGACTTTCACACTGTTGCGGGCCTAAGCAATTGGGCCGAACATATGGGCCGTATGTACTACTGTTAATTGAGTATGTTGTGCACTGTTGTTGATTTGCCATGATAGACGAGTATGTCAAGATCGTTACTTGTGTATGAATACGTGTAGAAAATACGTGCACTACTTGGTATGAACCTGACTTGAATAATATCTATGTTAGGACGTAGTTGACCACTTACAACTTGATTGACTTTTCTGTGTATCTGCCGAGCAAACCAAGGTGAGTTCACACCCTCTACAAAGCATGGGATTCCCTGGGTTAGGAATGGGGTTAAGGAACGTGGATTCCTCGTCCTCCTTGGGTAGGACAGTATTGGTTCAGGAATGTAATTCCTCGTCCTCACGGACAGATAACTCGTACTAGACCAAAACTCTATCACGAAGTCCCTCCTTTTTATATCGACTTAATCGCCGGGCCAATGGCGAGCGGGTCATTAGTTAGATAGCGCTATTTAGGTCTGACAAACCTCACACCGTGCCGCAGAGGACGGGCGTGAACTAATGGATCTGGGGCACGTCAATGATGATAGACATTGACAGTTCAGGGCACTTAAACATGACTACAGTCAGCAGTCGATATGGTAACGAGTCTAGTGTATAGATGGGGTAGCCCCCACGGCCGAAATGCCAGATAACTAACACGGGGTAGCCCCCACGGCTGGATTGCCAGAGTAACCGGGAATAAACAAGTCACGTTTTTAACTATGGGGTAACCCCCACGGCAGGACGCCAGATAATGGAAACTGTTTTCGAAACAACTTAAAACGAACACCCAACCGTGAACTCACTCAACTTGTTGTTGACTCGTTACTACATGCTTTGCAGGTCTTTAGGTACTTAGCTGGAGCTTGCATGGAGGAGGGTCGTTGTGGGACATGGACGGCTGTGTGCCATGTTAAACTTTGAAACAATTAAACTTATGTTTTGGATTTAAGACTTATGCTTCCGCTTGCAACTTAAACTACGTTTTGTTCTAACACCAATTGTATTGGTTGGATTTTAAAACTGTTTATATGCTTGTTCAATATGATTGGTGGCTGGATCCTGGTCAGTCGCGCCTCCAAGCGGTAGTACTCCGCAGGTGGATTTTGGGGGTGTGACAGATTGGTATCAGAGCCATTGGTTATAGTGAACTTGGTTTTAATAAGGGAAAAGGTTTTATTAAAATCAGACTATAACATGTACGGTGCTCTACGATCCACAACGACGCTTCACTCCACATGAAAGGCTCGACATTCTAGGTGATATGATCCATGTATATATTGCCTACTTGTTAGTTACATAGTACATTGCTCATGGTATGCTTGGTTAGTATAACTACTGTTGCTTGAACACGTGTGTGCTTACTCCCTTCTGTCATCGCATTTTCGCGAACCCCTCTCACACACGTTCCTCTTGATATGAAGATCATGTCTGGACGCGTTAACCTGACACAAGCCCAGTTGACGGCTCTGATTAACGAACGAGTTGCTGCGGCACTTGCAGCTGCACACGCAGGAGGTATATCCTGCAGTCCTAACTCATTCTAGGATCTGTAGATCCTACTCTCGTGAACCAACCTTTGTGTTAAACTCTGTCTTTCTTTCGCCCACAATAGGTCAGCATGCTCAGCCACCCGTGTGCACTTTTAAGACTTTCATGGACTGCCGACCAACTACTTTTAGCGGCACTGAAGGAGCAGTAGGTCTCCTCCACTGGTTTGAGAAACTAGAATCTGTGTTCGAAATGTGTGAATGCCCTGAGGCGCGCAGGGTGAAGTATGCTACCGGTACTCTCGAGGGTTTAGCCCTCACATGGTGGAACGCTCAGGTCCAAATGCTGGGGTTGGTTGCTGCCAACGCCACCCCATGGGAAACTTTTAAGGAGATGATCAAGGAGGAATACTGCAGTCGTGATGGCATTCATAAGCTGGAAGTCGAGTTCTTCAACCTCAAGATGACGGGGTCAGAAATTGAGGCGTACACTAAGAGATCGAATGAGCTTGCCTTACTGTGTCCCACTATGGTGGACCCTCCATTTAAGCGAATTGAACTCTTTCTCAAGGGCTTGGTGCCAGAGATCCAAAGTCATGTGACTTCGGAAAACCTCACTACTATCCAGCAAGTTGTTCAGTTGGCTCACCGTCTTACTGACCAGGCGGTGGAGCAGAACAAGTTGCCAAAGCGCATAGGTGCGGCAACTACTTCAGGTGCTCTTAGCGACAACAAACGGAAATGGGATGGAACTTCAAGCAAGGGTTCAACTTCCGTTCAGTCTCAGTCTCAGCAGAGAAAGACTGAAGACTACAAGGGCCCTAGTCAGCATTCGTCTGGTGGTCAAAGTCATGGTGGGTACAAAGGGAATCATCCCAAATGCAATCGCTGCAGCCTGCACCACAGTGGGCCATGCACCAGGGGTAACTATCATCGGTGCAACAAGCCAGGTCACGCTGCAAAGGATTGCAGGAGCTTATACCCCGCCAATCAGAATCGTCAACAAGCTCAATAGAACCAGCGCCAGCAGCAGCAGCAAGGTGATAACAAAGGGTGCTTTCAGTGTGGAGCTGAGGGTCACTTCAAGAGAGATTGTCCCCAACTGAACAGGAACCAGAACAACAACAACAATAACAACAACCAGGGGAATGGTAACAATGGGAACAACAACAACAACAATGGAGCCAGGGGGCGGGCGTTCGTGATTGGCCAAGGTGAAGCAAGGAATGACCCCAATGTTGTGGCGGGTAAGTTCATTCTCGACGACTTTTATGTTTCAGTATTATTTGATTCGGGTGCCGATACTAGCTACATGTCACTAAAAGTTAGTCAAATGCTTAAGCGTATTCCAACACCTTTGAACGACAAGCACACTGTAGAGCTAGCAAATGGTAAGAGTTTAGAGGCCACACACGTAGTCAAGGGTTGTAAACTTATTCTCGCTGACCAGACCTTCTCTATCGACCTTATTCCTATCGTCTTGGGTAGTTTCGACGTTGTCATTGGGATGGATTGGTTATCCCAACACCGAGCAGAGATTCTTTGCAACGAGAAGATTGTTCGTATTCCTGGTTCCAGTGGTGAGCCTCTCATGATTCGTGGCGACAAGAGAAGTGCCGTTGAGAACGTCATCTCTCTCCTTAAGGCCCAAAAGTGCTTGCGAAAAGGCCACACTGCCATTTTGGCTCTCATTACTGACACCTCGGAAAAAGAGAAGAAGATAGAAGATTTTCCAGTTGTACGTGACTATCCGGAGGTATTTCCTGAGGAATTACCCGGCCTTACGCCACATCGCCAAGTCGAATTCTAGATTGAACTTGCTTCTGGAGCTGCGCCTATAGCTCGTGCACCTTATCGTTTAGCTCCATCAGAGTTGGAAGAACTCTCTACGCAACTACAAGAACTCTTAGATAAGGGTTTCATTCGTCCTAGCTCATCGCCTTGGGGAGCTCCAGTACTATTTGTGAAGAAGAAGGACGGTACCTTCAGAATGTGCATCGACTACCGGGAACTCAACAAGGTGACAGTGAAGAACCGCTACCCTCTACCGCGTATTGACGACTTGTTCGACCAGCTGCAAGGGTCGAGCTACTATTCAAAGATTGATTTGAGATCGGGATATCACCAGCTGAGAGTCCGAGAAGAGGACGTCTCCAAAACAGCTTTTAGAACTCGCTATGGGCACTATGAGTTTTTGGTCATGCCTTTTGGGCTGACGAACGCACCAGCGGTCTTCATGGACTTGATGAATCGAGTGTGCAAGCCTTATCTGGACAAATTCGTTATAGTCTTCATCGACGACATCCTGATCTACTCTAAGAGTCAGGAGGAACACGAGCAACATTTACGACTTATCCTGGAACTCCTTCGAACAGAACAGCTTTACGCAAAGTTCTCGAAATGTGACTTCTGGCTTCGAGAAGTCCATTTCCTAGGCCACGTGGTAAACAAGGATGGGATTCACGTTGATCCATCCAAGGTAGACTCGATTAAGAACTGGCCTGCACCTCGCACACCAAAGGAAATTCGCCAATTCTTGGGTTTGGCAGGTTACTACAGGCGATTCATAAAGGATTTTTCTAAGATTGCACAGCCTCTCACCTCACTAACGCAGAAAGGCGTTGTTTATCACTGGGGAAATGCACAGGAATCAGCATTTCAGCATTTAAAGGATAGACTTTGCAGCGCACCTATCCTTTCCTTGCCAGCGGGCACAGACGACTTCGTGGTCTACTGCGACGCATCAATTCAGGGTCTTGGTTGTGTATTGATGCAATGAGATAAAGTTATAGCCTACGCCTCACGCCAACTTAAAGTTCATGAAAGAAACTACACTACTCACGACTTAGAGCTGGGAGCTGTTGTTTTTGCACTTAAGTTATGGCGACATTACCTGTACGGTACCAAGTGCGCCATCTACACCGACCACAGGAGCCTCGAGCACATCTTCAAACAGAAAGAACTGAATATGCGACAGCGACGGTGGGTCGAGCTACTGAATGACTGCGAGTGCTCAATCAGGTATCACCCGGGCAAGGCCAATGTTGTGGCTGACGCCCTCAGTCGAAAGGACACTGCGCCTAAGCGCGTGCGAGCTTTACAACTCATGATCCATTCTAGTCTTCCTTCCCAGATACGAGCTGCTCAGATAGAAGCACTGAAGCCAGAAAACGTCAGGGCTGAAGCCCTACGCGGCTCAAGACAACGCTTAGAACAAAAGGAAGACGGTGCCTACTACGTAACGGGACGCGTTTGGGTCCCACTCTATGGCAACCTACGAGAGCTTGTGATGGATGAGGCACACAAGTCTCGCTACTCGGTACATCCTGGTTCGGATAAAATGTACCATGACATCAAAACTACGTATTGGTGGCCTAGCATGAAGGCCCACATAGCAACTTACGTCAGCAAGTGTTTGACTTGTGTGAGAGTCAAGTCTGAATACCAGAAACCCTCAGGCCTACTCCAACAACCAGAGATACCACAATGGAAATGGGAGCAAATTTCCATGGATTTTGTTACTAGCCTACCTAGATCTCAGCGCGGAAATGATACTATTTGGGTGATCATGGATCGACTCACAAAGTCTGCTCACTTCTTGGCTATCAAGGAAACGGATAAGTTCTCCACTCTAGCAGACATATACCTCAAAGAAGTTGTTTCGAGGCACGGGGTGCCCACCTCTATTATCTCAGATCGTGATGCACGATTTACTTCATAACTGTGGCAAGCAATGCACAAATCCTTTGGCTCACGATTAGACATGAGCACAACATATCACCCTCAGACGGATGGGCAGTCCGAGCGCACTATTCAAACCTTAGAAGACATGCTTCGTGCATGTGTAATCGACTTTGGCAACAGCTGGGAAAAGCATCTGCCACTTGTGGAATTCTCGTACAATAACAGCTACCACACCAGCATTAAAGCTGCTCCGTTTGAGGCATTGTACGGACGTAAATGCCGGTCACCTCTTTGTTGGGCAGAGGTGGGGGATAGTCAGATCACTGGTCCAGAACATGTGGTGGACACAACCGAACAAATTGCTCAAATACGAAAACGCATGGCGGCAGCTCGTGACCGTTAGAAAGTCTACGCCGATAAGGGCAGTTACGATTCGTCGAGGAACGCATGTCGAATCTGAAGAAGTGTCTGTCAGATGAGACCCACATAGTTCCTCTGAAGGAACTCACTATCGACGAGCAGTTACGATTCGTCGAGGAACCAGTTGAAATCACGGACCGGGATGTTAAGGTCCTCAAGAGCACTAGAATACCTCTCGTTCGAGTTCGTTGGAACTCACGTCGCGGCCCAGAGTTCACCTGCGAACGCGAAGATCGGATGAAACAAAAGTATCCCCAACTGTTCGCAAACAGTACAACCACTACTGAGGCTGAAGCTACGGAATTTCGGGACGAAATTCCAGATCAACGGGGGGTGGATGTGACACCCCAGGAAAACCATACAACTTAACTAGCTTCCTCAGTGAGTGCTTACCAAATTTCGGGACGAAATTTCTTTCAACTTGGGGATGATGTGACAACTCGAAATTTAGAACCTTTCATTTGTATCTCGATGTCACATGCTTAAACGTGTGACTAGTTAACTTGTTGGTTTAATAATATAAGTGAACATTCTATGCGATTATGTGTTATGTTTATATGTATGCTTATATGTATAGTATGTGTATATGTTTAAGTGAGCCGAGAACCTAGGACCCGACTCGAGACCATGCGGTCTCGAGTGAACAATGAAACAGTGGGCCGGATGGGCCACACACCTCATTTAACCCAACCGAAAGCCCATTAGGGTGCACTACTTGGAACAGATATATAACCTTGGTGGATAGCCATGTTTGCCATTTCTTTGGACAACACACTCACTCTCACACACACCTTCTCCTACACACTCTCTCTCTAGAAAAAAAAAAACCTTAAACCCTAGAGAATCAAGCATCACCTCCCCTCCTCTTTACTCTCGGATCAAACCGGCAACAATAGGAGCTTTCGAACCCACACATTTAGAAGCTTCATCCATTACAACTTCACACCTTCGAACCCACACTTGAACCGGTTAGTGATTTCTTTGCAAATACATGTTTATACATGATTAAAGGTGTTGATGTGTAATGATATAGGTTAGTGATGCATGCTAGGTATTTATTTTGTATGATGATGTTATATACAATGATGTTATTCGGCTAACATGTTTTGATTTCGGATATATTGCACAATGAGCTCGTGATATCTTGTGTCTAAATGTGATTCAAACCATTAAATGTGGGTGTTCATGAAACCGGCTTGCATATGTGTTAATCGGATTAGTGTAGAGTCGAGTTGAGGTGTTATGTGATGATTTAAACCATTAGATGAGTATGTTCAAATGTTGTGATGGTTGTTCATGTTATGACTATGACTAATGCTAAAAACCCAAAAATATGATGAACAAGTTTGATGATCAACATGAACATGACTTGAATATATGAAGAACTTGTTGAATATGATATGAATGTGTTATGAATATTTGAAATCTGATTGTTTGATCCATTTTGGTTAATAACTAGACAAGAAAACATGTTTAGTGGATAGTACACAATTGTTGCATGAAATCAAAACCTCATTGGTTTAGTACAATGTCGGAAGTCAGCAGGTGTTCCTGTCGAGACCTCCTGTCTCGTCTCGACTCGAGACCACATGGATGACAACTCGAGATCACGGTTTCGACACAAGGTTGCGAGTCGAGAACCTCCAGTCTCGACTCGAGACCACACTTGATCAGCACACAAACCTCATGACTCGAGACCATGCCTGCGAGTCCAGTTGCGACTCAAGACCACTACATGCATGACCCGAGACCACCTTAGTCGCGACTCGAGATCTTGTGGGCTACAACTCGAGACCGCACAGTCTCGACTAGAGACCGCACAGTCTCGACTCGAGACCATATGCATGTACACGCTGTTTAGACTTTCACACTGTTGCGGGCCTAAGCAATTGGGCCGAACATATGGGCCGTATGTACTACTGTTAATTGAGTATGTTGTGCACTGTTGTTGATTTGCCATGATAGACGAGTATGTCAAGATCGTTACTTGTGTATGAATACGTGTAGAAAATACGTGCACTACTTGGTATGAACCTGACTTGAATAATATCTATGTTAGGACGTAGTTGACCACTTACAACTTGATTGACTTTTCTGTGTATCTGCCGAGCAAACCAAGGTGAGTTCACACCCTCTACAAAGCATGGGATTCCCTGGGTTAGGAATGGGGTTAAGGAACGTGGATTCCTCGTCCTCCTTGGGTAGGACAGTATTGGTTCAGGAATGTAATTCCTCGTCCTCACGGACAGATAACTCGTACTAGACCAAAACTCTATCACGAAGTCCCTCCTTTTTATATCGACTTAATCGCCGGGCCAATGGCGAGCGGGTCATTAGTTAGATAGCGCTATTTAGGTCTGACAAACCTCACACCGTGCCGCAGAGGACGGGCGTGAACTAATGGATCTGGGGCACGTCAATGATGATAGACATTGACAGTTTCAGGGCACTTAAACATGACTACAGTCAGCAGTCGATATGGTAACGGTTCTAGTGTATACATGGGGTAGCCCCCACGGCCGAAATGCCAGATAACTAACACGGGGTAGCCTCCACGGCTGGATTGCCAGAGTAACCGGGAATAAACAAGTCACGTTTTTAACTATGGGGTAACCCCCACGGCAGGACGCCAGATAATGGAAACTGTTTTCGAAACAACTTAAAACGAACACCCAACCGTGAACTCACTCAACTTGTTGTTGACTCGTTACTACATGCTTTGCAGGTCTTTAGGTACTTAGCTGGAGCTTGCATGGAGGAGGGTCGTTGTGGGACATGGACGGCTGTGTGCCATGTTAAACTTTGAAACAATTAAACTTATGTTTTGGATTTAAGACTTATGCTTCCGCTTGCAACTTAAACTACGTTTTGTTCGAACACCAATTGTATTGGTTGGATTTTAAAACTGTTTATATGCTTGTTCAATATGATTGGTGGCTGGATCCTGGTCAGTCGCGCCTCCAAGCGGTAGTACTCCGCAGGTGGATTTTGGGGGTGTGACAGTTTAGTTGTGTTGCAATGGAACTAGTTACTAATTTAGTTAAGATTAAAGTGTCAAGTTAGTGTAATAGGGTGTTAAGTAATATATATAGTGTGTTAGGGTGTTCGGGACCCTAACTAGCTTAGAAAAATAAAAACAAATGCTTCTAGCATTATTTTGGTGTTCCGGGTATCATCCGGTTGTTCGGTTAGACACTGGTTCGTTAAAGTGCTAAATTACACTTTTTAGTGCCTTTTAAGTACCTTTTTGTATCCTTTTCAATTCCCAACACTTGGGGAAGTATTCTGGATAGTAAAACATAATTTCTGCATAATATTCATATGTTTAAATGCTGATTAGAGCTGAATTATATAAAATTCTGCACTTAATGTGCGTTTCGGGTGCTTTTTGGTGCTTATTTTTGCTTCCGGAGAGTATATATATTAAACCCTTGTATGTACTCTTGGGTTTTAATGTATTCTTGTTGTCGGACCTACACCTAGGCTCCAATTTTATTGTCTGACTGCTTTCTGCAGTTCTGTTGACACAGTGTGTCTTACCGGTGAGTTTACTAGTATTTCTGACGCAACGCTTTCGTTTATGCATAAAGCAATATTTTGTAGTATACAACGTGCATGAATTCACTTGTTTAGTATGTGTTCAGACATTGCTGACAATTAAGCACATAATTGCAGTCATTAACTAATAGTTAAAGTGTACGGAAATTACCGGTTTCGTGCCAGTTGTCACAGTCTCCCCCCGTTAAAAGAATTTCGTCCCGAAATTCAGGCTGAACTAACCCTCGCTGGAGTCTTCTTGAATAGGTGGGGATACTTTTCTTTGAACTGGTCTTCGCGTTCCCTTGTGTACTCGGGCCCGTGCTTAGAGTTCCAACGTACTTTGACAAGTTTAACAGTGCTCCTCCTGGTCTTGTTGACTTTCCAGTCGGTAACCTCAACGGGTTGTTCTGTAAATCGGAGGGCGTCATCAATATGCACTTCATCCACCGGGATGATCACGTTTTCTTGTGTTGGACTCTTCTTGAGATTGGATACATGGAACGTATAATGTACTCCATTAAGTTCTTCCGGTAACTCCAATTTGTATGCCACGGTACCAATTCTTTCCAAGATTCTGAATGGTCCGATGTATCGTGGATTCAGCTTTCCACGTTTTCCAAATCTTACTACGCCCTTCCAAGGTGAGACCTTTAACAACACTTTGTCTCCCACCTCGAATTATACTGGTTTTCTTTTCAGATCAGTGTAGCTCTTTTGTCTATCTCGAGCCGCCTTAATGCGCTCTCGGAACTGCGCAATCTTGTCGGTTGTCTCTTGTACAAGTTCAGGACCAACCATACATTTATCTCCAGCATCTGCCCAACATAAGGGCGATCGGCACTTGCGGCCATACAGAGCTTCGAACGATGCGGCTTTTATGCTCGTATGATAGCTGTTATTGTAGGAAAACTCAACTAAAGGTAGATGAGTATCCCAGCTGCCGCCCAGATCCATGACACATGCACGAAGCATATCTTCTAACGTTTGTATAGTCCGTTCGCTCTGGCCGTCTGTTTGTGGGTGGAATGCCGTGCTTAGATCTAGCTGAGATCCAAAGGCTTCCTGAAAGGATTGCCAGATTCTTGAGACAAAGCGTCCATCTCTGTCTGAAATGATTGAGATAGGCACTCCATGACGTGCCACAATTTCCCTTAAGTATATCTCAGCAAGCTTTCCAGTGCTGTCTTTTTCTCGGATCGGTAGGAAATGTGCAGACTTCGTCAATCGATCAACTATCACCCATATCATATCGTGCCCTCTCGGGGTCCTGGGTAATTTTGTTATGAAGTCCATCGAGATTTGTTCCCACTTCCACATGGGTATCTCTGGTTGTTGTAGTAGGCCGGACGGTTTCTGATATTCAGCCATAACCTTAGCACAGGTTAGGCATTTTCCAACATAAACAGCAACGTCGCTCTTGAGTCTCGGCCACCAATAATATTCTTTCAAATCTTGATACATTTTATCTGATCCTGGATGGATCGAGTATCTTGATTTGTGCGCTTCGTCAAGAATGACTTCTCGTATGCCACCATAGAGCGGAACCCAAATACGCTTCTTAAAGTATAAGGCTCCCTCTTCATTTGGCATCATGTATTTCAACATACCCCGGAGGTATTCAGCTTTACGGTTCTCTCCTTTGAGAGCTTCTTGTTGTGCATCACGAATGCGTGCAGTGAGGTTCGTTCGAATGGTCATTTCCAACGCTCGAACCCTTAGGGTCTTAACCCTTTCTTTTCGGCTCAACGCGTCTGCTACAACGTTTGCCTTTCCAGGATGGTACTTGATCTCACAGTCGTAATCATTTAGCAGCTCGACCCATCGCCGCTGGCGCATATTCAATTTCTTCTGTTCAAGTGTTGTAAGCTTTTGTGATCTGTGAAAATTGTACATCGAGTACCATATAAATAATGTCGCCAGATCTTCAAGGCGAATACCACTGCGCCCAGCTCCAGGTCGTGAGTGGTATAGTTTCTCTCATGAACCTTCAATTGTCTTGAAGCGTAAGCGATGACTTTTTGGCGCTGCATGAGCACGCAACCCAAGCCTTGTCGTGAGGCGTCGCAGTATACCACGAAGTCTTCGGTGCCTTCGGGCAATGATAGTATCGGTGCATCGCATAGCTTGTTTTTAAGTAACTGGAAGGCTTCTTCTTGTTTGTGACCCCAGTCGTATTTCTTGTCTTTCTGCGTAAGGGTCGTTAGCGGTTGAGCTATCTTTGAGAAATTCTCGATGAATCGCCGATAATAGCCCGCTAAGCCCAAAAATTGTCGAACTTCAGTTGGGGTTTTGGGGGCTTCCCAATTCTTTATTGCTTCTATCTTACGTGACCAAGAAATTGTACTTCGCGAATCCAGAATTCGCATTTCGAGAACTTTGCATAAAGCTTCTCTTTCTTCAGTAGTTCCAAGATGGTTCTGAGATGTTGCTCGTGCTCTTCTTTCGTTCGCGAATAAATCAGGATATCATCGATAAATACAATCACGAATTTATCGAGATATGGTTTGCATACGCGGTTCATCAGATCCATAAAGACCACTGGTGCATTCGTCAGCCCGAATGGCATCACAAGAAATTCGTAGTGCCCATAGCGTATTCTGAATGCAGTCTTTGGTACGCTTTCTTCTTGGATTCTTAACTAATGGTATCCAGATCGAAGGTCGATCTTGGAATAGTAGCTTGATCCTTGCAGTTGATCAAATAAGTCATCAATCCTCGGTAGTGGGTACCGATTCTTGATAGTGAGCTTGTTCAGTTCCCTGTAGTCGATACACATCCGCAGTGTTCCATCCTTCTTCTTCACGAATAATACTGGAGCTCCCCAGGGTGAGAAGCTTGGCCTTATGAATCCTTTATCCAATAACTCCTGGAGTTGTGTAGATAATTCTTGCATTTCGGATGGCGCAAGTCGATAGGGAGCCTTGGCCACAGGAGCGGCTCCTGGAACCAAGTCTATATGAAATTCGACTTGTCGTTGCGGAGGTAGTCCTGGCAGATCTTCGGGAAAAACATCAGGGAATTCCTTCACCACAGGAATGTCTTCGAGTTTTGGCTCCACAGCCTTCTTGTCTATCACGTGTGCTAGGAAGGCAACACATCCTTTCCTTAAGCACTTCTGTGCCTTCATACAACTGATGATTCGAAGAGGTGCGTCTCGTTTTTCTCCATGCACGATGAGAGTTTCATCATTCGCCAAAGGGATGCGAATGATTTTCTCGTGACAAATAACCTCATCTTTGTTCTTGGACAACCAGTCCATGCCGACTACTACATCGAAACTACCCAATTGAATAGGTAAGAGGTCGATGCTAAAATTTCGTTCACCAAGTTCCAATGAGCAGCCTCTAACGACTTCGCCCGATTCAACAAGTTTACCGTTGGCTAGTTCTATGGAATAAGGAATTTCTAATCTACTAGATTCTATTCCAAGCATGCGTTTAAATTCCACAGACATGAAGCTATAATCGGCGCCAGTGTCAAATAATATGGATGCAAAGTGATTGTTAATGAGAAACGTACCGGTGACCACGTTAGGGTCCTCGCGTGCGTTCTTTACTCCAATCATAAATGCTCGAGCCTGAGCATTGTTTCCCTCTGGGCAGTCCTTCATGAAATGATCATTGCTTCCACATCTGAATCATCCTTGGTTCCGCCCTTTCCCGTTACTATTCTTGTTACCAGCACCATTTCCATTTCCATTCCGGTTCTTTCCTTTTCCCCAACAGTCTTCTGCTTGATGACCCAATCTACCACATTTGTCGCACCTTGGAATGCGACAAGCTCCTTCATGATGATACTTACATTTTTGGCATTTAGGCATGGAGCCTTGGTATGCTTTGGTTGCAAGGGTCTTCGCCTCCTGAGACGGGTTAGCGTCACGCTTCTTGTTGTTGAAACCTTTGTTGTTACGAGTTGCTTGATTCAAATTCGAATGCTTTCTCTTCTTGTCACCGGATGACTCAGCATGTGTCTCGGTCTTCTCTGTTGGGTTCAATGACAACTTCTTCATACGAACACAATCTTCAGTCAGGCTGACAGCCAGAGTTACAGCCTCGGTGATCATTTGAGGTTTGGCCGAAGTTACAATGCCACGAAACTCTGGGGCCAGTCCCCAAATGTAGCGTTCAACGCGCTTGAATTCGGGAGTCACCATGTAAGGAAGCACTCTAGACAGATCATGGAACCTTCAAGTATAACCATTAATGTCAGCACCTTCCATGGTCAAGTGCCAGAACTCCGTTTCCAGTCTTTGGAGTTCAGCATGAGAGCAATACTTCTCTCTCATTCTTTCCTTCAGTTCATCCCACGTTAGGCCATAAGCGGCATCATCACCCAAAGTTTGGGCTTGCAAGTTCCACCAAGTCAGGGCTTCATCGATAAATAACCCAGTAGCAAAGGTGACTTGTTGATCCGCGGTGCACTTGCTCATGCGGATAGTAGCTTCAGTCTTCTCCGTCCAGCGTACAAATGCTACTGCACCTCCTATGCCATCATAGTTCATCGGCTTGCAGTCGAGAAACTGCTTGAAAGTGCAGCCTTGAGCTGTATTGCCTCCAGACGAATCTCCATGCCCGTTACGTCTAGCATTGCTTGGTCATCCACTGTCTTGAGTACGGTTTGCCTCGTACTGGACGATAGCAGCGGAGATCCTTTCTTTCAATAGAGCATTCAGCTCTTCAGCAGTTCTCGGCAGTGGGGGAGGAGGAGGTTGATCATCATTGCGAGCATTCACAGATTTCCTGGGTGCCATGTTCTAACAGAACATAACACAACAGGGTTAAACATCTGCTTGATATCATCATACTAGACAGTAGTAGTATATATTCACAGGTATATACCACATAAGTGACATCAAACAATTATTACTCTAGCAGAGTACTTAGTAGGCTTGCACTGAGGGAATCTATACGTGACAAGAGTTGCTGTGGTTTCTGTGCACTGAATCCCATAATTATGTATGCATCCATAATTACGTAACTCCTTGCACAGTCCGCACAGTTCGTTTCATCCTCGTATTTCTTCCTTCAGATGGGCCATCGCTTTCAGATAAAGTCACGTATACTTGTGACATTCTACTTCTAGTATATGCTAATTATCACACATAATTGCAAGTAATTTCCCAGTTAAAGACAAGTGCTACTTTGGTGCACCCTAAGTATCGTAGTGTCTTTTCTAGACTCTTGTAGACAGTTTCAGGTAGTGGATGTCACGGGACGTTTTATGCAATGAAAACTCTTTGAAAAATTGTTTTCGTGAAAGGATCCTAGAGATTGTAGACTAGACTCGAGAAGGAATCCTGGTTCACTACAATCGCAGCTCTGATACCAATCTGTCACACCCCTTTCTGCGGCGGAAGCACGAGGTGTGATCATGAAAGGTTCTCATTGCATACGAAAGGTAAACATGCTACATGCTCGTAAAAATAACATCAAATACCATAATTTGAAAACATAAGTTTAGCGTTTACATCGCTAAGTAGCATAAAACATTGTCTTAAAAAGTTTACAACTTTATTTAAAGATAAACATAAGCGACATCCAAGAGCATAGCAAGACCGCGCGCACATCCATCCTAGTTACCTGAAATACATGTGAGTTTTGGAAAAACGTCAACATAATGTTGGTGTGAATTCATGCAGTTTTTGTATTTCACGTTTGTATACTTTGTATGAAAACATAGTCTGTGTCATGTATAAATCAAGTTTTCATATATAAATCAAGTATCCATGTGTACACCACGTACTCATGTATAATTCAAATTTTTCTTGAGTACCCCACGTACTCAAGTATAATTCCCGTTTTCTTGAGTACCCCACGTACTCAAGTATAATTCAAGTTTTTCTTGAGTACCCCACGTACTTCAAGTATTAATCAAGTTTTAGTATGGTATGAATTTTATGTAAATAAAGTATTCCTGTAAGTATCAGGATTGTTAATGGGTTGCAAAGCCATTAACATGTGACACGCCATAGGAAGTCACCAAACCTTAGGCATTTTTCTAGTTGGCATATTCTGAGACACAAAAGCACTACTCGATTCTCGCCCTCACCGAGAGTGTGGCTGCCCGGCACCCGTTAGATCTAACCTTTTGTTCTGCGGTCTAGGTATATTGTTGATTAATGGTGCTTATGTACCCTATTCGTGACACGATTTCTCGTATCATTTCTCATAACGCATCATACTTGGTACTCGTCTTCACCAAGTTCGCTTCTTGTATTCTTATATCTCGTCACACTTGGTACTCGTTCTCACCAAGTGTGCTTCTTGTTATCATACCATTTGTAAATATAGTAATATTTGTAACATGTATTTCACCCCCGAAGTTATAAAACTGAAAACAGTTAAAAGAAAAGGGGAGCATGAACTCACAACTTTGCGTTCCTTGCGTCGTAAACTTCACCGGATTTGCTTAATTAACGTCGTGACCTATACGTGTTTTCTTAACGTTAGTCACTAGACTTGTATCGCACAAGTACAGTCACTATCTTTTGTATATGTTTTGTTGTGTTAAAAATATTTTATATTTTTAACTAAGTATCTTACTTATATTATTTTCTCACAAATAAATATAAGTTTCTTGTGTTTTGCACTTTGCACCCGAATTATGTATCTTGTATGTTGTATGTGTATTTTTGTGTTTATACTTCTCATGAGTATTTAGTGTATTTTTAAGTCTTAATACACTAGCACGTATAACACATACTATATACACTTAGCACAAAAGTTGGTGATCAAATAATATATATTTTTCTCTCAAAAATATACATACTTAACATAAACTTTAATCTTGAAGAAATCATCATTTCTTATCACCAAAAATTAGGGAAACCTTGGTAACATTTTTAAATACATTTTTAGGGAATAAGTTTCTCAAAAACTTATATTTTTCTAAGTGTCAAAATTTATAAAAATTTTGGCAGAGTTTCCCCTAAAAATGGAGGTTTCCCATGTTTTCAAAACATGTGTTTATTTTCTTTTAAATCATCAACAATATCAACAACACAATCTTTATTTACCAAACTTGTCAAAACAAGCATATACCACAAACTTATGAACTTGAGAGTTTGTAAAAATATGTAGTAACTTACTAGCACATTTAGTAAGTCTTGTTACCTTTAAAAATAAAATTAGTTTCTCAAAAACTTTATTTTTAAAGAACTTGGAGTTTTACAACTTCTAGTCAAGATTTTCAACAATACTTCTTTGTTAAATTTCTGGTTACACAAGTGTTTACATACTTGTTTATTTACTAAAAATGTTTCTAGTTCATAAAATATCCGGGTTTTAACATGACTCGCATTTTTCACTTGGTTCTTCCGAAGAACCACTTGTAGATCTTTAGATCTACAAGTTTACAACTTCATTTTGCAAGAAAACTCATGTTTATTCAAGTTCAAGTTTATGTATGGATGGTTTCATCATCCTTTAAGACTCTAACATTTACATCTTACTAGTTCATGTTCTCAATCATGAACTAGTATGTCTAGATGATGATCCATCCTACTTCTACTAACAAACATCAAGTAATCAACTACATAACAAAACAACTTCATTTTATCATGGGTTCATCTTATTTCATCATCAAGTTCAAGACTTTGTTCATGATCTTTTAGGGTTCTTGAGTTATCATCTTATTACAATCTATTAACCACTCTAAATATGAAGCAAATGAAGATTCAAGAGACTTACTACTAGCTTTTAAGCTAGGGAAGATCAAGAGTATAAATGAGGTGGTTAATAGCAAGTAGAGAAGGTCCTTGACAATCCGTGAGCTCCACGCTTCGTGATTCACCTTGTAGCACCTTGTTGTACACTTGGAATGCTTGGACAAGAATCGAAAATGGTGAATGTGATATAGGGGGTGTTTGGCCGAAGCTTCAATGGGGATGGGGTGAGTGATGCTTTGTGTTGAATGATGAAGATGATATGGATTATGGACTTGTGGATATATAGCATAAACTTCCAACATACTTTTACCCAATGTGTTTTATGTTTGTGAAGTACTAGACCATATCTAATAAACAATTAGAAGAAAATCATAGGGGTGTCCCATGCTTCATAACCGGTTGGGGGGGGGGGGGGGGGAGGTTGGTTTAGTTGTGTTGCAATGGAACTAGTTACTAACTTAGTTAAGATTAAAGTGTCAAGTTAGTGTAATAGGGTGTTAAGTAATATATATAGTGTGTTAGGGTGTTCGGGGACCCTAACTAGCTTAGAAAAATAAAAACAATGCTTCTAGCATTATTTTGGTGTTCCGGGTATCATCCGGTTGTTCGGTTAGACACTGGTTCGTTAAAGTGCTAAATTACACTTTTTAGTGTCTTTTAAGTACCTTTTTGTATCCTTTTCAATTCCCAACACTTGGGGAAGTATTCTGGACAGTAAAACGTAATTTCTGCATAATATTCATATGTTTAAATGCTGATTAGAGCTGAATTATATAAAATTATGCACTTAATGTGCGTTACGGGTGCTTTTTAGTGCTTATTTTTGCTTCCGGAGAGTATATATATTAAACCCTTGTATGTACTCTTGGGTTTTAATGTATTCTTGTTGTCGGACCTACACCTAGGCTCCAATTTTATTGTCTGACTGCTTTCTGCAGTTCTGTTGACACAGTGTGTCTTACCGGTGAGTTTACTAGTATTTCTGACGCAACGCTTTCGTTTATGCATAAAGCAATATTTTGTAGTATACAACGTGCATGAATTCACTTGTTTAGTATGTGTTCAGACATTGCTGACAATTAAGCACATAATTGCAGTCATTAACTAATAGTTAAAGTGTACGGAAATTACCGGTTTCGTGCCAGTTGTCACACCGACAAGGGAATCGGTTATGGAGAGGAGGTCGATTGATGTTATGAGAGTAATTAGGTTGTCTAACCTTGAAACCTCTACATTAGTCTCCTTATATATGCATCCAAGAGGAAACCCTAATTAGTTAATAAGGGTAATTAGGCCCATCAACAATTAACAACTAATTATTTAATAGGATTGTTATATATTTTGATCCATATAATGTAAATGATTATAATGGCTACTAGATTAAATATAAAATAAATATACTTAATCTTACACTCAATCCTCATGGACTACCTACAAATAAACCATCCATGTATAAGCATTAAGTTCTATGATATTAAAATTATTTGTATCACAAGTTTAACAAATACATACCGAGATGAATGGATAGGGCCATGCGATGGATGCACCAATACAATCTTGAATTGTAGAAAATAAACCATATGGTATTACCAAGTTTTCATTTTTTTATTGGTACTTGAATGTTTACCTCACACCATTCTAGTCCAATCTCTGTACCACCAACTAGATCATTTGGGTCCAAGCTTTGGACCCTTTCTCTTGCTACAATCTTGGTAGAGTTTAGAATGCTTTTGAGGAAAACTTCATCTCCGACCTAGATTTTAGTTTTCAAAAAATATTTATTAAACTCTAGTCATAATAGTGCAAAATATCATTTTACAAAAAAATTAATAAAGTTTTACACTAGCAGGCTAATATTTTTATAGAAAAACTAAGGAAAATTAGTTTGTAATAGGTGGAACACTAAAGATTTATATAGAAAAATACCCGTAAACGTTGATGTCCATTAGTTACATTGGGGAAATGTTGTGATGCAAGAGGTTGAACACTGGAACCACCCCTCGACCCTTCCATCTCTGATATGAGTTGGCCCATCCAAATGTAACAATCAAATTGCTTGATTATGACAAACAATTATTAGGAAAAAAAATATGCCACAACAATAAATGAACCCTACCTCATTTATTTTTGGCATTATGTCGCAACAAATCATCAAAGTTCAAAGTATTATATAACAAGTAAAGAAGCTATACATACATACATGCATGCATACATACATACATATATGCATGTATATATGTATGTAATAATGTAAGTATATTAGGCATCCAATAATCCTTTGAAGGTAGAAACAGCCAGCGAAAAGAGCCCCTGGTACCTATGCTGTCAAAGTCGCAAGGCGCAAGGGCCTGCCCAGAGCCTAGGCGTAAGGCGCAAAAAAAGCGAGAGCTTTTTTAAGTAAGGTGCCATAATAAAAAAAAATAAAAAAATACATATAATACTGTTTAAACAAATTTAATAGAAAAAAATCATAATATCTTTTGAAAATATATATAATAATATCAATAATAATTAATACTTCTAAATATATGAGTATTTGTAACAAACTAAAACAATTTAAAGATATTTAATTGGGTCATCCGTCTATTTTATGAAATAGTTTAGTTATTTAAACTAAAGACTGCCCAACCCAGTCTACAATAAAAAAAATGCAGTCCGTCTGTCTTATTAAATTAGGTTTTCTGTCAAAAAAGGGCAGCCGACACCAGTCTACCACGTCGCTGGTGTCGACCATGATCTAGAGTGTAAATCAGGTTCTTCTCTCCCCTTCAAGAAGTTGCTAAACAAGGTTCCTCTCCATCTACCCTCTATATTGTTCCATTTCAGGCTGTTATTTTTTTTCGGTGGATTGCTGCGCCTGCGCCTAGCTCTAGGCGAGCGCATGAGTGCGTTTTTTGAAAAAAGACACAGATCTGCGCCTAGCCCTCCACCAGGCGCTTTAGGCGCGCTTCGCTGCGCCTGAGCGCCTAGGCACGCGCCTAGCTCACTTTTCAATTTGACACCAAATGTAACAATTATTGGAATATAAACAAAACCTCATACAAATATATCATCAAAAGCTTCTATCACTCTGACTCAATTCCACAAGTTCAGATTTACAACTTGAATTCATCAAAAGATTTGGCTCAAATTAACCCAAGTCAATCAAGGGGCGTCTTAAAAGTTATGGATTAACTTCCCAGCAAGATGGACAGTTATGTAGATACACTAAATTTATAAAATTGTTGTGCTATAATAATAAAGATATTCCATCAGTTAACTGGTAACATATCCAATTCATAAACATCAGTTAACAAACATTAACAATGGCGAGAGATTTCAATAAAATGAGTTGTACTTTTTATTGTGGGAGTATCATAATTCATAAACTAGTTAAACAATTCAAAGTTATAGAACTCGCTCCCTGTTATCTCGTTGTGGCTTTTATTCTCCTAAATTCCACATCATTGTGGAAGTGGAAAATGTTACCGAATCAAACTGAACGAATTGAAGGAGGAGGTTCAATTGATACCTGGTCACGCGAATCAAACAGAACATTACGTATTGAAAAAGTCCGGTAGGACCAAACGGCCAGCAGTTGTTCGATGGTCAATGCCCTTTGTACGCCGTTCATGGGTGAAGCAATTGATCAAAGAGGCTAATTAGGGTTGAAGAGGTATGAACCGACAGTTCTTATTGAAATTTCAAATACATTAATAATATTTAAGAGTAAATTACAAGTTTTGTCCTTTATGTTTACAACTTTGAAAAAAATAACAGCGCCTTTAATTTTATTTAAACATAAAGTACAAAACTTGTAATTTACTCGATATTTAATCTATATATCTTACCCTGCTTGTTACCCCTCGTTGCATTAATTCAAATTTTATTATATTATGAGGGAAATCAAAATCAAAATAATTAATATATAATATTATATTTGAAAATCAATTAATTTTTTTTGGAACGACGACTTTCTTATATTAAGCTACCGCACTTCTCAAATTGGAGAGCCATGTTGTCCCACTCCGGTCAGATTATATTGTCTTAATCGGGCCCACGTTGGCTTCAGAATTTGACTTGGGCGTTCCCTCAGGAAACCATACCGCCGGCTGCCACTTTACAGTCGCTGTCCCGCTACAAGAGCAGAACTCTCTGGCGTAACAAACGGTGGGACGAAAACCCGGGTGGACTCAGGATAGAGCTTGGGTAACATATACTTATTTAAAAGCAAAATTATCGTCTTTAAGGGTGGAATGAGTGCTCCCCAAATGGGGAGTGGTAAACTTTTTTCATAGCGAATAATCTCATGCCATATCAACACTCTTCTTCACTTCTCATTTTGCACTCAATAACAAGGGGTGCTTTACCCAAACAATATTTTATTTAAAAAAATAGAAAAATCAATAAATGTGTGATTGGTTGAAATAGAGTGGGGCCCACATTAACCCCCTCTCTCATCGGTGACTACTCACCGTAACAACCCTTCAATGTTCACCGATTTAGTGCTAGCGGCACCTTGCCGATCGGGAAAGAGGCTCACCGAAGGGGTCACTGCATGGTGCCCCTTCCACCCTTAGGTTAGGATGGTTCATTGATGTTTTTACGCTCATTTAGGGTTGTCTATCATGTCTGGTTAGTTGATTGACAGGTTGATGGGTTGATAGGTTGAATTCTAACCATGTACACAACTCATTTTTTATTCATGTAAACAACATCAACCCTTATCCGCATACTTAAAATTGTGTAACTCGAACACCACTCATTTAGCCATTTATATAGACATATCAAGCAGGTTGGCGGGTGATAATCAAGTGGTAAATATGTTATAGCTGAGTTGGTGAGTTGTAATAACATGTGTTAAACAAGTTAGTAGGTTGACCTGTTAAGCAAACGAGTTAGGGGGTCGATGGGCTTAACTAAACAGGTTAGCGGGTCGACAGGTATAACTAAATGGGCTAGTAAGTAGACCTATTTAACTAAATGGATTAACAGGTCGATCGATTTAACTCAACGAGTTAGTAGGCAAACCTTTTATCTAAACGAGTTAGCAGGTCGGACTTTCTAACTAAACGAGCTATAACCGGATTAGTAAGTAAATTTTTGTTTAACTAAATAGGTTAGCGGGTCGACCGGTTTAATTAAACGGGTTAATGGGTAGGTAGACCTGGTTAACTAAACAAGTTAGTGGGTCGACTCGTTTAACCAAACGGATTAGTAGGTAACGTGTTTCCTAAACTGGTTACCAGGTCGACCAGTTTAACTAGGTAGACAAACTTGTTTAACTAAATAGATCTACTTACTAGCTCGTTTAGTTAAACCGGTCGACCTGTTAATCCATTTAGACCATGGGGTATGGTGGGGCGGGGGTTTGGAGCATGGGTTGACACGTGGACTTCAAGGGGCACCGCTGGTCAGTTGCATGTTGCGTCGGTATGGCGGGGTGTGGCTAGCCCGCATGGGTTGGCCACGTGTTATAATTTTTTTTTTCAATTATTATAAAAATACACACAAAACTAAAAAAAAAAAGTCGAGCCACATATAGGCTAGCCAACCCAGCCAATGAGAGCCGGCCACGGAAGACCGCAAGGCCCGCCCAACGCTCGGGCTGAAACCCCCGCCCAAGGGCCACGCCGAAACCCAAGCCCACCCGGGGTGGTGACTTGGGCGTTTGTACCCAACCCATGCCCCAACCCCGCCCCATACCCCATAGTCTTAGTTAAATAGGTCTACTTGTATAATATCTAGAAAATATTTTAATATAACATTGGTGTATTTAAGTCAAGTGAAAGTTGAAAATTCTCCCTCCTTTACTTCCCTCCCAAAAAAATTCTTATTCCCGCCCCCTAGGGGTGTAAACAAGCCCAGAGGCTCGAGAGCTACTCGTGATCGGCTCGGTTAAAAGCTCGAACAAGCCGAGCCTTAACGAGCCCAAGCCCGAGCTCGAGCCTGAAATAGAGCTCGTTTTGTTATCGAGCCCGAGCTCGAGCCTGAAATACAAAGCTTGTTTAGGCTCGCGAGCCTAAACGAGCCCATACAAAATTTTAATTTTTTTATATATAATATATTAATAATGATGATAACATTGATACGCCGGGCTCGAGCTGAGCTTTGCCTTGTTTAAGCGATGTTGAAGTGAGCTCGAGTCGAGCTTTTAGCTCATTTAAGGTTGTTCTCAAAATAGTTCGAGCCGATTCGAGCCGAGCTCGAGCTTTGTGTTTTACTAGCGAGCCGAGCTCGAGCTCAAAGAAGTAGGCTCGAACCGAGCCGAGCTCGAGCTCGAGCTTCATAAAAAACTAACGAGCCGAGCTCGAGCCTGGTCAAGCTCGGGTTCGGCTCGGCTCGTTTACACGCCCCCTCCCCAAAACAGCGAACTTCAAGCTCCTTCCTTTCTCCTGCTTCCTTTCAATTACGTACAGAGGCCTCCCATTTCGCATCCGCCCAATCATCAGGTTCGCCCCCTCAAGCATGGAAAAAAAAAACTCCGATTCCTCACTCATCACATTCATACCTAAATACGTCTCCCGTGGATGGAAGTGTGTACAAAGGCTATTAATGTAAGGATTGATTATAAGGCTTTCATTCCAACTCACTCAAGATTATTTTTTATTAATTTGTAGGTTAGCTGTAAATCATGTCTGATAGTTTATCCAATTCATGTTTAATGGCTATTTACAATTGCTCAAGAATATTATTTCATTGTCGATCCAATATATAGAAGTGTTATGGTTTACTGTGTAGGGGAGGAGGGGTGGTCACTAGTGATAGATTTCTATCACTCTCAAAATCCAATCAAATCATGCCATGTCATCTCCCAATATTCTATCACTAGTGATAGAATTGAAGTGGGGGTGGTATCACTAGTGATGGAATTCTATCACTCCCAAATTTTTTTTAATTTTCATTTTAAAATTAGAAATTAACAATACAACACTAAAATATAAATTTCATTAAACTTAAAAAATAAATAACATAGCAAAATAAAAAAACAACTAAACATTGGAAAAAAAAAACTAAACGGGTGGCATCTCCCAACCCCACTTTGCGCAATGTTGAATGACAATTGACTTAAACGGTTCGTCGAGATGGTTGTGCTTTTCACACAAGATTTTTAAATCATTTTGTCTTTCAATCGTCTTCAAGTGTTCCTTGTATGTCTGCTCGTGTTCAACTTTTAGGGACATAATTGTTTCTTTTCTTTGTTCGGCCTTCTTGAATTGGGTCATTTTCTCCTCTTCGATTCTGAAGATCGACTCCGCCACCGCTTCCTTCCCTTTGCTTGACGATTCACCACCTCTCCTGCGTCGTGGCCTTGTAGGTGTATCTTCTTCAACGGGGTCGTCAACAGGTTGATCGGGTTCGTCAAGGGGGTCGTCGTTTAAGTTCATTTGGGGCAAGTTATCCGACGCGGAAGTCGTGTAGTTCCCCGAATCGGATGTCTTTCATCTTTTCGAACCTCCTCGTTTTTTGGAGCCATAGGACCACGCATGTCAACCAACTCAACGGGGACCCACTTCGGGTGAATTCTCGCAACTTCCCATGCCGCCACGTGTGGAAAACTCCTCTTTTTGTAGACATCGCAATACATTTCGGTGGCTTGTCGCATGATTGTCGCCTCGCTCGCTCCACTTTGTGGGTTTCGGTTCTACAAAAAATATAAAAGGTTATGTTTTTTAAAAAAAAATCTGTTTTTAAAAAAATAAACAGTTTTCTGTTTTGTATAAAAAAACAGTTTTCTGTATTTTTTAAACTGTTTTCTGTTTTTTTTTTTTTAAATGTTCTGTTTTTTTTAAACTATTTCTGTTTTTTTTTTAAAACTGTTCTGTATTTTTTAAACTGTTTTTTCTGTTTTTTTTTTAAAACTGTTCTGTTTTTTTTAAACAGTTTTCTGTATTTAAAAAAAAAACGGTTTTTTTTTAACTGTTTTGTTTTTTTTTTAAAATAAAAAATGTTTCTGTTTTTTTTAATAAAAAATAGTTTTCAATGAAAAAAGATTTAAACTTTAATAAAAAACATACCTTTTGAATGAAACAAGCGTTGAACTTACTAATTTTCCCGTTCAAATCCGTCCACTTCGACGTCATTTGGTCCATGTTTCGTATCCTTGCACCGGGAAGTTGCCAAAAATGATTAATGACCCGTCTCCAAAACGCATCCTTTCTTTGCTCGTTGGCATGTTTCCTGCTCTCCGGGATGTGCAAATACGCCTGCACCAAGGACACCTCCTCCTCGCTCGTCCATTGTTGTCGGCCGGTTTGGACGATTTCTTGAACGGCATCATTTTCTTCTTCTTCCTCTTCCTCTTCTTCTTGTTGTTGTTCTTGAACGTAATCATCATCTTCATCGTCGTCAAGACTTTGTTGTGGTTCACGATACGCGTTTGCAAAATGATGGATGAGGGTGTTGTCTTCTAGTAGTGGGTCGAGTGTGTGGGGTTGGGTTTGATACGTTTGGGGTTGAAATTGGTGAGGTTGAAACGGTGGGAAGAACAGTTGGTTTTGATACGTTTGCGATTGAAAGGGTGGATATTGTTGGGTTTGAAAGGGTGGGTATTGTTGGGTTTGAAAGGGTGGGACTTGCTCGGGTTCGTCTTGCAACCTAAAGCGCATCGGCTCGCCAAGATTCGCTCGAACCTTGGGTCTTACGGGATTTTTCTTCGTACCCGAACCTCTTTTTTTCGAACCCCCACCTCTCTTGCTTGAATCTTCCATGTTTCTTGTAAAATTATTTGGAGAGTTTGTTGATTTTTTGTATTGAGTGTGAGATAATTTGTTGTTTTTTTGAATTGAGTAAATGAGGATTTATAAAAAAAAATGTTTCAAACGGTCAAAAAAAAAAAAAATAACAAACGGTCAAAAACCAACGTTCCAATTTCAAATTCAACGCGTGATGAGTTTAACGCGTTATGTTTTGGGCGGCGGCGGTGTTACGTTTTAGTTTAACGTGTGATGGGGTGGTATCACAAACCACCCCGTGTGCTCTAATTTGATTTTATAATTCGAACCGTAAAGCAAAGTTATATTAATTCTGTAGTGATGGAAAGCAATGAGCTTATGGGTCTTTTTTACAAAATGAACCAGATTGGCAAATTCATGCTAACTTGGAAGATGCACACAAACTTTTTAAAGAAATGTCACAAAGAAACCATTTACATCGAACTCCATGATCAAAGATTGGTTTTTACTCATATTTAGGAAGTTCAAGTGGTACGCTGATAGCTAACTAGCTGAATTCATATCGGTTAGCTCTGAAAATGGTGTAAAAATGGGAGTTAAGACTTCTAATTAATTCCTTTTTTCACAGTAAATTATCTTGTTAGGACATGTAGTACGCATATTGCTAAGATTTTGTGAATATGCTTTTCGTGAGGATTGATTTGGTGTAAAGAACCTTAAACAAATATATCAAATTTGTTGTAAAATTATTTATTTTGTCAATCTACATAAAAATGATATCTATCGCATTGTAATCTATCATCATTTTTTTCATTGCAAATTAAGCGCAAAAGGAATTTGTAATCAGACGTCGTCGCGTCTAAGAAGTTGTATTAAGTATTAACCTCATTTTCTAGTAGTGGTTGTTATAGAAAAACAATCACAAACGCTGTTTGTAATTGAACCAAAGAAAGTTAGCAACATGGTGATTGGTTTTGTATAAAAGGTCATTCTAGGTCATCATTTGTGCAAATTTATATAAATTTTAGGTATTTCTACATTAATCTTACCAATTAATTTATAATAAATATATTATATAAATATAAAATATCACTAAAAAATCATGAAAGTTTTTTTTTATTATTTACAAATCAAACTTAAAATAATTTTTTGTCATTTCCATTGAATTACGCAACCTTTTAAAATAAGAGTTAATAATTTAAATATAAAATATCACTAAAATATCATGAAAGTTTTTTTATTGTCTACAAATCAAATCTTACAACAAGTTTTTGTCATTTCCATTGAATTACGCAACCTTTTAAAATAAGAGTTGCGTTTAAGTTTTTACAATGTAACTTATCTAATAAAACCACAAAAATTCTAACAGTGTTAGAAATTTGGACTCAAATGGTTAAGAAAAGTGGCTATAGGGACTCAGGGCGTTAAACATTTTGATTTTTGACTCAAGTGGTTAAAACCACAAAAACATAAGGACTCAAAAAGTAATTTACCCAAAGTTTAAAGTTATAAGACCCAAGTGTCAAGTGTCCTATTAAGTTAAGTTCTAATATGACTTCGACTAGAAAGGGTCCTATAACACTGAACATTTATGACTTAACTACAACGTGTCTGATTAAGTTATGTTATAATAGGACCTCAGATGATCAAGTGTCCTAATACAGTACCACATAATGGGACACTAACAATTAAATGTCTTATAAAGTACTTTATTAGGATCTACATTTTAAGTGTCCTATTAAATTATATGATAATAGGACCCCAAAAAATCATCCATTGTATTAAATAGTTTTTTAGGACACCGGTTTAGTAGAGTATATTATAAAAGGACCCCAAAAGTTCATTAGTCCTATTTAATAGTTTTTTAGGACCCTCTTTTACAAGCGTCCCAGAGAAAAGGTCCTAAAAAGCCATTTTTGTTGTAGTGAATGGAAAAGGTGCCTATGGTTCGTGATTTTCCTGCTGTCTTTCCTGATGATTTACCTGGTTTACCGCCATCTCGTGATATCGATTTTCGAATTGACCTCATTCCTGGAGCTAATCATGTCGCTAAAGCGCCTTATCATCTCGCTCCATCCGAAATGCGCGAACTTTCCAGTCAACTCCAGGAATTTCTTGAAAAAGGATTTGTCCGCCCTAGCACATCTCCTTGGGGCGCACCTGTCCTTTTTGTCAAAAAGAAGGACGGATTGTTTCGCATGTGCATCGATTATAGGGAACTCAATAAGCTGACTATCAAGAATCGCTATCCCTTACCTCGTATCGATGATTTGTTTGATCAATTGCAAGGTGCTACATGGTTTTCCAAGATCGATCTACGCTTTGGCTATCACCAGTTACGAATTCAAGAGGAAGATATACCCAAAACCGCTTTTCGAACCCGCTATGGCCACTACGAGTTTGTTGTTATGCCCTTTGGTCTAACTAACGCCCCCGCAGTCTTTATGGATCTAATGAATCGCGTGTGTAAACCCTTTCTCGACCGCTTCGTCATCGTGTTTATCGACGATATCCAGATCTATTCTAAGTAAAAAACCAAACATGCGCAACACCTCCGTTTGGTTCTTGAACTACTTCATGGAAATCGCCTCTATGTTATGTGACAACTGTCAAAAATTCAGGTATCCATACAACTATTAAACCACAATTAGTGCTTAATGACTGTGTTGAATTGCAATTTACTGTTTTCTGATTACTGCCATATACAAACATGTGCATCACATATTGCTTGATGTCATATCATTATTGTATGATAGCTTATTGACTCAAATGATGCACTAGACACAGTTAGCACAGTTATCTGATGAATCAGGAAAATGCTGACAGAACTCAGCACATAGACAGACAGTGTATTAAGACACGGAATGAGCCGGAAACTAAGTACTACACTAGTATAGTGTGTAGGAAAGTGAGGATCACAAAACTGCCCTTCTAAGTGATAGTTTAAGTGCCGGAAAGTGCCTAAAACTCACATAGAGTGTTGAATTCAGCAAAATTCAGCATTTCAACACACTAATATTATGCAGAAACATGGTTAAATTGTCCTGAATGCTTTCCTAAGTGTCGGGAATCAAAAGTGTCACAAAAGGGTACATAAAGCATACTAAACTGCAAGTTTAGCACCTTAACAAACCGGTAACCAACCGGACACTACCCGGAACATCAAATTTACACTAGAAGCACTGTTTTAACATTACCAAGCTAGTTATGGTCCCCGAACATCATAACACCCTATAAAATGTCAAGTAACTAAGTAACTAACTATATACTTGAATTTTTACCCTAAAACTAACTATATGATTAAACCTACTCTACATACCCCCCCCCCCACCTAGTAATTGGCCATGCTCACCCCCATACCTCAAGATTTTATTTCAATTTAGTAATGGATATGGTTCCCTCTTTAATGACATATTACACACAAGTTAATACTTGAATTTGGTTTATAAAAGAACATGCAAGACCATATGCTCATTTCTCACACACATTAACACACACAAGCTTTCCTTCTTCCCCCTTGGAGCTCTCGGCCGAACTCAAGCACACACACATCCACCTTCATTCAATCATTCTCATATAATCCAAGTATATACAAAGGTGTTAGAGGTTACATAAAGAAGCTAGGAGCTTGTGGAAAATCAAGGACCTCTCTCATTTTCTTTTATCCATCTCATTTCTTCACTTGATCATCCCTAGCATTGTGCTAGTGGTAAGAATCTTGATGTTGCTAGTTTACTTCCATTTAAAGTGGTTGAAATGTGACAACCCTCAAAATTCCATGTATTCCGTACAATTTATTAATGATAATTAAAGTGCTTGACGACTGTGTGGAATTACTTAACTGCTCTCTGATTACTGTGTTATGCTTCCATGTATTTGTTAACATACTAGTAGTATACAGAAAAGTTACTAAATAGTCCGGTATGCCTTCCTGAGTGTTAAAAATTAAAAACGTTGCAAAAATATACATGTAGGACACTTTACGGATTAATTAAGCACTTTAACGGAACAGTGTCAAACCGAACAACCGGACTTTACCCGGAACATAAAAATATTGTCAAAGACATTGTTTATACTTTTCTGAGCTAGTTAGGGTCCCCGAACACCCTAACACACCTTATATTAATTAACACACTATTATATCCTAACTAAACACTTAGAACTTAACTAAGTCCTAACTATATCATTGAAACTCAACCAATACCCCCCCCCTCAAAACCGGTTAGGAACAAGGACCCCACCTTGTGATTTCTTTCATTATTCTAATAGATTGTGTCATGTCCTTTAGAAACACATTATACATTAGGCAATACTATGTTGGATGGTTATAATATAAACCCACAAGTCCATCAATTCCTTCACATTTCTCACAACTCAACACACTTCACTCTTTCTTCTCTTCTTGATCTCGGCCGCCCCTAGTGGCACCACCACCACCATCACTTGGTCACTTGCAAGATTTCCAAGGCCATACATAGGTGATACAAGGTGCACAACGAAGCTCGGTGCTCTCGGAAGTGGAAGGACCTTCTCCATTCGCTATTAACCACCACATTTCTTCACTCGAACTTCCCTAGCCTTGAGCTAGTGGTAAGAACTTAGATCCGTTCATTCTTTATGTTATTTAAGTGGTTAATAGATATTTGATGATGAAAATCCATAAACGCTAAAGAACTATGAACAAAGTCTTGCATATAAACTAACTTGTAATGAAATATTGATGAAACATGATGAAGTGATGATAAACTGAAGTTGTCTTGATTATGTTACTAATTTACTTGTTGATCTACTTGTAATATTGATGCTTGACGTTGTTGTGATCACTAAACATGATTAACGGAATCAATCGAACACAAACTAGAAAGCTAAAAACTAAAAACAGAATCTGTCCAAGCTTTACAGCCAACTTCAGTTGGCTGTAACAGGACCGTAACTTAACAAAAAATATAATTTCTGAAGCTTAGGTTTATGTATTATGAAATATGGTTCTAATGGCACCAGAATCATAATTTTTGGACTTCGTTTGCTATTTTTAAAGCGTCATTTTGTAACAGCAGCTAGAGCTGCATTTTTCGGCTGAAAATATGCGTTTTGTTTTCTGTCATAACTTGAGTTCTGTGTAGAGTTAGATCATTAAAATTGTACTGTAGATGAAAACTGAAGTATTTGTAATTACCCCATTGGAATTTCGTAAATCAGACTTACGATGAATTTTTAATAAATTGTTCCGTGGACTGTGGTCAGAAAAAGATAAATCTGAGTTCAGTCCGGAAAATGAATTTTTATAAAATATTAGTAATAAACTGGACCCCGATATTTTTACACAATGAAATTTGGAACGTTTAAGACATTCTGTAAAAATTTGGGAATTTTTGGAATAAGTTAACGATTTTATTAAAATGTCCGAAAACAGCCGGTTTTGAATATTAATGCTGAAATGACATAAGTTGTAATTTGCATGTCTAAATGTCGGGTATGTTATCTGTGAATGATATAACATGTTATATGTGTTATGTGCATCATCGTATATTTGATTATGAGTGGGGAATGGATGGGAAACTTATATGGGCATAAACCGTTAAAATGATGCATGTTATGTGATAGATACGTGTAGGAACTTTGTGCTCTATTTAAAAATCACTAAATGACTAACTGGTAATCATATTAGGACGTGATTGACCGACCTTGACTGTTAGCTATATTTTAGAATCTAACCGAGCAAAACAAGGTGAGTTCACACTTTCTACAAGGCATGGGATTCCCGATGGTTTGGGAATGGGTTAAAGAATTTAAAACTAAATCTACATATCCCCTTGGGAAGATATGTACGGCCATCCTCCATGGTTAGGATGCCATTATTAATCCTACGAATTCTCCTTGTGCAGAATACGTACGTTCGTCCTCCTTGGGTAGGACAACAACCTTAAAACTAGCTAGACAAAACTCTATCAATAAGTCCATCTTCATTATATCGACTTAATCGCTGAGGCCAATGGCGAGCGGGTCATTAGTTAATAGCGCTATTAGGTTTAACAAACCTCACACCGTGCCGGTCGGACGGGCATGTACTAATGGACTATGGCAGACTATCAGTGATGATAGACACTGATATAGGGCACAACTTATTTGCATAGTAGTCGATATCATACCGTCTAGTAGTTCACACGGGGAAAGCCCCCACTGATCATGGTTATGGTTTGGGTAATGAAAAAGGAACTGGTTAAACATACTTTCAACTACGGGGTAACCCCCACGGCAATTAAGCCAACGAAAGTCAAACCACGTTTTTCAGAAACAACTTAAAACTAAACAACCAAACGTGAACTCACTCAACTTTGTTGTTGACTCGTTGTTACATGCCTTACAGGTCCCTAAACGCTTGGAGCTTGCACGAGGAAGGAGTCATTGTGGTGCACGGACTGTTATGTTCCGTGCTTATTATTTAAATCCTTATGAACTTATTAAACTTGCGTTTTGAACTTTAACTTATAAACTATGGACTTATGCTTTTGGATTTACTTTTACGCTTCCGCTGTTTAAACTAAACATGGTTAACTAGCTTTGGTCACCAATCGTATTGTGGTTGGTCTTATTTACTTAATTACGATGTTCAATATGATTGGTGGCTCGATCGTGGTCACGTCACGCCTCCAAGCGGTGATACTCCGCATGTGGATTTTGGGGGTGTGACAGATTGGTATCAGAGCCATTGGTTATAGTGAACTTGGTTTTTAAAAAGGGATAAGCTTTTGATAAAACCAGACTATAACCTGTACAGTGTTCAATGATCCACAACGATGCTTCGCTCCACGTGCAAGACTCGACACCATAAGTGGTATGATTTATTGTCGGTTAGATAGTTCTCACTGTGCATTAGATAACGTGATAATTGCTATTTGAACCTTGTGTGCTTACTCTCTACTATCGTCCCACCCTTACGCACTTTCGCGACACCTTTCTCACTTACGTTGCTTCATTATGAAGATCATGAGCGGACGCGGAGGACGTATCAACCTCACTCAAGCCCAGTTGACGGCTTTGATCAACGAACGAGTCGCTGAGGCACTCGCAGCTAACCCTGCAGGAGGTATAACCTGCCATACCAACTCACCTTAGGACGTTTAGATCCTACCTTCGCAAACCAACCCTCATGCTTAATCTTGTCTTTTATTCTCGCACAACAGGTCAACATGCTCAGCCTCCTGTGTGCACGTTTAAAACATTCATGGACTGCCGACCTACTACTTTCAGTGGCACAGAAGGAGCGGTAGGCCTTCTACACTGGTTCGAGAAGCTTGAGTCAGTTTTTGAGATATGCGAATGCCCTGAAGACCGTAGGGTGAAATATGCTACCGGAACACTTGAAGGAGCTGCGTTAACCTGGTGGAAGGCACAGGTTCAACTACTAGGACTGGCAGTTGCTAATGCCACCCCCTGGAATGGTTTCAAAGAACTGATCAAAAAGGAGTACTGCAGTCGGGATGACATCCACAAGCTAGAAGTGGAATTTTTCAATCTGAAGATGACGGGGTCTGAGATTGAGGCGTATACTAAGAGGTCAAATGAGCTGGCTATCTTATGCCCTACTATGGTGGACCCTCCCATCAAACGTATTGAGCTGTATCTCAAGGGCCTTGTACCAGAGATTCAAAGTCACGTGACTTCAGCCAACCTGGGTACCATACAGCAAATCATCAAGTTGGCCCATCGACTCACTGACCAGGCGGTGGAGCAAAACAGGCTGCCCAAACGAATCAGTGCCACAACTACTTCCGATGCACCTACCGACAACAAGCTAAAATGGGATGGGAACTCCAGTAAGGGTTCTGCTTCGGTTCAGTCACAGTAGCAAAAGACTGATGACTACCAGAGTCCTGGTCAGCAATCTTCCGATAATCAAGGACAGGGTGGATACCGAGGAAACCACCCCAAGTGCAACCGGTGCAACAAGCATCACAGCGGGCAGTGCAACAAGGGTCGTTGCCAGAGATGTCACAAGTTGGGTCATGAAGCTAAGGATTGCAGGAGCCCGCGTCCTGCAAACCAGAATCGCCAACAACAACAAGCTCCACAGAACCACCAGCAGCAACAACAGCAGGGCAATAAAGGATGCTTTCAGTGTGGCGCTAAAGGCCACTTTAAGAGGAACTACCCCCAACTGAACCAGAATCAGAACAATAACAATCAAGGAAACGGGAACAACAATGGAGGCAACAATGGAGGCAATAACGGGGGTAACAATAATGGTAATGGAGCAAGGGGTCATGTGTTCGTGATTGGTCAAGGTGATGCAAGGAACGATCCCAACGTTGTGATGGGTAAGTTTCTTCTGGACGACTTCTTTGTTACTGTTTTATTCGATTCGGGTGCCGATACTAGTTATGTGTCCTTAAAAGTTAGCCAAATGCTTAAGCGCACTCCAACACTTTTGAACACCAAACACACGGTAGAACTAGCTAACGGTAAAAGCCTTGAGGCCACGCACATAGTTAAGGGTTGTAACCTTGTCTTAGCTGGTCAGACCTTCTCTATCGATCTTATTCCCATCGTACTGGGTAGTTTTGACGTCGTTATTGGGATGGATTGGCTATCTCACCATCAAGCGGAGATTGTTTGCAAGGAGAAAATCGTCCGCATTCCTCGTTCTGGTGAAGAACCTCTCGTGATTCGTGGCGACAAGAGTGGTGCTGTCGAAGGCATCATCTCTTTCCTTAAGGCCCAGAAGTGTTTGCGAAAGGGCCACACTGCCATTCTAGCACTCGTTACTGACACATCAACGGAAGAGAAGAGAATTGAAGACATCCCTATTGTACGTGACTTTCCTGAGGTATTTCCTGAGGAATTATCTGGTCTTCCGCCTCATCGCCAAGTTGAGTTTCAAATTGAGCTAGCTCCTGGAGCAGCACCAATAGCTCGAGCACCATATCGTCTAGCTCCATCAGAACTCGAAGAATTGTCTACGCAACTACAAGAACTCTTGGAAAAGGGTTTTATACGTCCTAGCTCTTCGCCCTGGGGAGCTCCAGTCTTGTTTGTGAAGAAGAAAGATGGTACTTTCAGAATGTGTATCGACTACCGCGAACTCAACAAGGTGACTGTGAAGAATCGTTATCCTCTTCCACGTATTGACGACTTGTTCGACCAGCTGCAAGGGTCAAGCTATTACTCTAAGATTGATTTGAGATCGGGATACCATCAGCTGAGGGTCCGAGAGGAGGATGTCTCTAAAACAGCATTCAGAACTCGTTACGGCCATTACGAGTTTCTGATTATGCCTTTCGGATTAACGAATGCACCTGCGGTCTTCATGGAACTCATGAACCGAGTGTGCAAGCCTTACCTGGATAAGTTCGTTATTGTCTTCATCGACGACATCCTGATCTATTCTAAGAGTCAAGAGGAACACGAGCAGCATCTACGACTTATGCTGGAACTTCTTCGAGCAGAGCAGTTGTATGCCAAGTTTTCGAAATGTGACTTCTGGCTTCGCGAAGTCCACTTTCTAGGCCACGTAGTAAACAAGGATGGGATTCATTTTGATCCATCCAAGGTTGACTCAATCAAGAACTGGCCTGCACCCCGCACAGCAACAGAAATCCGCCAATTCTTGGGTTTGGCAGGATACTACAGAAGGTTTATCAAGGATTTCTCAAAGATTGCGCAACCTCTCACTTCACTGACTCAGAAGGGTGTCACCTATCGTTGGGGTGATGCACAGGAGTCCGCATTTCAGCACTTGAAGGATAGACTTTGTAGCACGCCTATCCTCTCATTGTCTGAAGGCACAGATGATTTTGTGGTTTACTGTGACGCTTCCATCCAAGGACTTGGTTGCGTATTGATGCAACGTGACAAGGTCATTGCGTACGCATCGTGCCAACTTAAAGTTCACGAAAGGAACTACACTACGCATGACTTGGAGCTGGGAGCAGTTATTTTCGCACTTAAGATATGGAGACATTACATGTACGGTACCAAGTGCACCATTTACACCGATCACAGGAGTCTCGAGCATATCTTCAAAAAAAAGGAGTTAAATATGCGACAACGCCGATGAGTTGAGCTCTTGAACGATTATGAATGCGCTATCAAATATCATCCGGGCAAGGCCAATGTTGTGGCCGACGCCCTCAGCCGAAAAGATACTATACCTAAGCGTGTACGTGCTTTACAGCTTACCATCCAATCCAACCTCCCCGCTCAGATTCGCGATGCTCAGGTCAAAGCATTGAAAGCAGAGAACATCAGGGCTGAATCCTTACAAGGATTGAGGCAGCGGCTAGAACAAAAGGAAGACGGCGCCTACTATGTTTACGGACGCATCTGGATTCCACTTTATGGAGGCTTACGCGAGCTTGTGATGGATGAAGAACATAAGTCTTGTTATTCGGTACATCCTGGTTCGGATAAAATGTACCACGACCTCAAGACTACGTATTGGTGGCCTGGCATGAAAGCCCACATAGCAACCTATGTCAGTAAGTGCTTTACTTGTGCGAGAGTCAAGACTGAATATCAGAAACCATCAGGCCTACTTCAACAACCGGAGATCCCAAAATGGAAATGGGAGCAAATTTCCATGGATTTCGTTACTGGTCTGCCTAGATCTCAACGCGGAAACGATACCATTTGGGTGATCGTAGATCGCCTGACCAAGTCTGCAGATTTTCTGGCTACCAAAGAAATGGATAAGTTTTCTACTCTTGCAGACATTTACCTAAAGGAAGTGGTATCAAGGCACGGAGTTCCAACCTCAATCATTTCTGATCGTGACGCGCGTTTTACTTCGGAATTGTGGCAAGCTATGCACAAGTCTTTTGGCTCACGTTTAGATATGAGCACCGCTTATCACCCGCAGACGGATGGGCAATCTGAACGCACCATCCAAACCCTCAAAGACATGCTTAGGGCATGCGTAATCGACTTCGGCAATGGCTGTGAAAAACACCTCCCGTTAGTGGAGTTTTCATATAACAACAGCTACCACACCAGCATCCAAGCCGCTCCATTCGAGGCATTGTACGGACGCAAATGCCGATCACCTCTCTGTTGGGCAGAACTTGGTGACAGCCAAATCACTGGCCCAGAACTTGTGGTAGATACCACCGAGAGAATTGCTCAGATACGACAGCGAATGGCGGCAGCTCGTGACCGTCAGAAAAGCTATGCTGATAAGGGAAGAAAACCACTCGAGTTCCAGGTTGGGGATCGAGTGCTACTCAAGGTCTCACCTTGGAAAGGTGTAGTTCGTTTTGGCAAACGAGGCAAACTCAATCCGCGTTATGTCGGACCATTCGAAGTCACCGAGAAAATTGGCAAAGTCGCCTACAGGTTGAATCTACCTGAAGAACTCAGCGAAGTTCACAATGTTTTCCATGTGTCGAATCTGAAGAAGTGTCTGTCAGATGAGACCCTCATAGTTCCTCTCAAGGAACTCACAATTGACGACCAGCTGCGATTCGTCGAAGAACCAGTAGAGATTGCAGATCGAGATGTTAAGATCCTCAAGCGCACTAGAATACCTCTTGTTCGAGTTCGTTGGGATTCCCGTCGTGGCCCAGAGTATACCTGGGAACGAGAAGACCAAATGAAACTCAAGTATCCCCAGCTGTTTAAGAAAAACGCAACCACTACTGAGACTGAAGCTACTGCAGAATTTCGGGACGAAATTCCAAATCAACGGGGGGATGATGTGACACCCCAGGAAAACCAGGAAACCAACACAACTTAACTAGCTTCTTTAGTAACCACGCGCTAAATTTCGGGACGAAATTCTCTTAACAAGGGGAGAATGTGACAACCCTCAAAATTCCATGTATTCCGTACAATTTATTAATGATAATTAAAGTGCTTGACGACTGTGTGGAATTACTTAACTGCTCTCTGATTACTGTGTTATGCTTACATGTATTTGTTAACATACTAGTAGTATACAGAAAAGTTACTAAATAGTCCGGTATGCCTTCCTGAGTGTTAAAAATTAAAAACGTTGCAAAAATATACATGTAGGACACTTTACGGATTAATTAAGCACTTTAACGGAACAGTGTCAAACCGAACAACCGGACTTTACCCGGAACATAAAAATATTGTCAAAGACATTGTTTATACTTTTCTGAGCTAGTTAGGGTCCCCGAACACCCTAACACACCTTATATTAATTAACACACTATTATATCCTAACTAAACACTTAGAACTTAACTAAGTCCTAACTATATCATTGAAACTCAACCAATACCCCCCCCCCCCCCTCAAAACCGGTTAGGAACAAGGACCCCACCTTGTGATTTCTTTCATTATTCTAATAGATTGTGTCATGTCCTTTAGAAACACATTATACATTAGGCAATACTATGTTGGATGGTTATAATATAAACCCACAAGTCCATCAATTCCTTCACATTTCTCACAACTCAACACACTTCACTCTTTCTTCTCTTCTTGATCTCGACCGCCCCTAGTGGCACCACCACCACCATCACTTGGTCACTTGCAAGCTTTCCAAGGCCATACATAAGTGATACAAGGTGCACAACGAAGCTCGGTGCTCTCGGAAGTGGAAGGACCTTCTCCATTCGCTATTAACCACCACATTTCTTCACTCGAACTTCCCTAGCCTTGAGCTACTGGTAAGAACTTAGATCCGTTCATTCTTTATGTTATTTAAGTGGTTAATAGATGTTTGATGATGAAAATACATAAACACTAAAGAACCATGAACAAAGTCTTGCATATAAACTAACTTGTAATGAAATATTGATGAAACATGATGAAGTGATGATAAACTGAAGTTGTCTTGATTATGTTACTGATTTACTTGCTGATCTACTTGTAATATTGATGTTTGACGTTGTTGTGATCACTAAACATGATTAACAGAATCAATCGAACACAAACTAGAAAGCTAAAGACTAAAAACAGAATCTGTCCAAGCTTTACAGCCAACTTCAGTTGGCTGTAACAGGACCGTAACTTAACGAAAAATGTAATTTCTGAAGTCTAGGTTTATGTATTATGAAATACGGTTCTAATGGCACCAGAATCATAATTTTTGGACTTCGTTTACTATTTTTAAAGCGTCATTTTGTAACAGCAGCTAGAGCTGCATTTTTCTGCTGAAAATATGCGTTTTGTTTTCTGTCATAACTTGAGTTCTGTGTAGAGTTAGATCATGAAAATTGTACTGTAGATGACAACTGAAGAATTTGTAATTACCCCATTGGAATTTCGTAAATCAGACTTACGATGAATTTTTAATAAATTGTTCCGTGGACTGTGGTCAGAAAAAGATAAATCTGAGTTCAGTCCGGAAAATGAATTTTTATAAAATATTAGTAATAAAATGGACCCCGATATTTTTACACAATAAAATTTGGAACGTTTAAGACATTCTGTACAAATTTGGGAATTTTTGGAATAAGTTAACTATTTTATTAAAATGTCCGAAAACAGCCGGTTTTGAATATTAATGCTGAAATGACATAAGTTGTAATTTGCATGTCTAAATGTCGGGTAGGTTATCTGTGAATGATATAACATGTTATATGTGTTATGTGCATCATCGTATGTTTGATTATGAGTGGGGAATGGATGGGAAACTTATATGGGCATAAACCGTTAAAATGATGCATGTTATGTGATAGATACGTGTAGGAACTTTGTGCTCTATTTAAAAATCACTAAATGACTAACTGGTAATCATATTAGGACGTGATTGACCGAACTTGACTGTTAGCTATATTTGAGAATCTAACCGAGCAAACCGAGGTGAGTTCACACTTTCTACAAGGCATGGGATTCCCGGTTGTTTGGGAATGGGTTAAAGAATTTAAAACTAAATCTACATATCCCCTTGGGAAGATATGTACGGCCATCCTCCATGGGTAGGATGCCATTATTAATCCTACGAATTCTCCTTGTGCAGAATACGTACATTCGTCCTCCTTGGGTAGGACAACAACCTTAAAACTAGCTAGACAAAACTCTATCAATAAGTCCCTCTTCATTATATCGACTTAATCGCCGAGGCCAATGGCGAGTGGGTCATTAGTTAATAGCGCTATTAGGTTTAACAAACCTCACACCGTGCCGGTCGGACGGGCGTGTACTAATGGACTATGGCAGACTATCAGTGATGATAGACACTGATATAGGGCACAACTTATTTGCGTAGTAGTCGATATCATACCGTCTAGTAGTTCACACGGGGAAAGCCCTCACTGATCATGGTTATGGTTTGGGTAATGAAAAAGGAACTGGTTAAACATACTTTCAACTACGGGGTAACCCCCACGGCAATTAAGCCAACGAAAGTCAAACCACGTTTTTCAGAAACAACTTAAAACTAAACAACCAAACGTGAACTCACTCAAATTTGTTGTTGACTCGTTGTTACATGCCTTACAGGTCGCTAAACGCTTGGAGCTTGCACGAGGAAGGAGTCGTTGTGGTGTACGGACTGTTATGTTCCGTGCTTATTATTTAAATCCTTATTAACTTATTAAACTTGCGTTTTGAACTTTAACTTATAAACTATGGACTTATGCTTTTGGATTTACTTTTACGCTTCCGTTTTTTAAACTAAACATGGTTAACTAGCTTTGGTCACCAATCGTATTGTGGTTGGTCTTATTTACTTAATTACGATGTTCAATATGATTGGTGGCTCGATCCTGGTCACGTCACGCCTCCAAGCGGTGATACTCCGCATGTGGATTTTGGGGGTGTGACATAAAAGAAGGATCATAATGTTAATCATGAAGAATACTAAGAATCACAATATGTAAACATGAACATAAGCATGTTTAATGATGAAACTAAGTTGTTTATGTGATGATTTGCTTGTTGAATGTTGTTAGTTCATGTATATGATGTAGATCATCATATGATCTTGATAGATCATGATTAAAAACATAATCTAGTAAGATGAGAAAGTAGAAATATTGTAGGATGATGGATCATCCACACAAAGATCATGAACTTGAAAGAACATAATGTTTTCTTGAAAAATAATGATCAAAGTGAGTAGTAACACTTGTAGATCTAAAGATTTATGGATGATTTCCAAAGAAACTAAGGTAAAAATATAAGTTTTACTAAATCTTGGTTCTTACATAAACAAACATTATTTTTAGTGGTTAAACAAGTGTAGAAACACTTGTGTAACAAGAAGATTTCATAAAGAAACATTTTTAGAAATGATGATCACAAGTTGTAAACATCTATTTTCTTTAAGAATGAAGTTTTTAAAGAATCAATCACACTTTAGAAGGTAACAAGGCTTACTAAGAACACTAGTAAGTTCCTACAAATTTTTACAAGGATTCAAGTTCATGAAGTAGTAGATTATTACTTGATTTTGGCAAAATTGGTAAGTAAAGGTTGTTTATTATTAATTGTGGATTGATTGTGATGATTTTTACAAAAGAAAATTATATGCTTGAAAGCATGGAAACCTCCATTTTTAGGGGAAACTATGGCAAAATTTTTCTAAAAATCTGAACACTTAGAAAAATATTTATAAATATGCACTTACAAGTGTATTTTCAACAATAAATTGTTACATAAACTTTGCCATAATTTTTGTTACAAAAATATAAATATTGGAGGTTGGTTTTTGTAAATAAAAGTGACTAAATATGTATTTAGGAAATATATATTTAGAAGACACCATGTGTGTGATTATTTGTATATTTTGTGTATTAGTTATATTATTTTAGGACATGAAATAATATAACACATCAAAATACCAAGGATGACAATCCCAAAATGTTATCAAAATTCCAAGGAATAAATATACAAGTTGTACACAAAATATTGGTGAAAACCGAACTAAGGAATAAGACTTATAAAATATTCCGGAAATGTATTCACAAAGTATATTTTGGTAAATAATATTTTTGGACACCAAGGAAATGAAAATATGATATTACAATTACTACAAGAATATATCATATTTTGGCAAGAGAAAAATATATTATTTTGGCAAGTATAAATATATATATATATATATATATATATATATATTTTTTTTTCTTGAAATTTTTAGAAGATATATTATTTTTAAGAAATATATATATTTTCTTACACAAACATGAAATACAATATTTTTGGGAAAAAGGATATATTTTCTCAAGTAAATATGAAGTATATCATTTTTGGAGAAAAAAATGAGTTTATATATATATTTTCAAAGTTGGGTATGAAAAAATATTATTTTTGAGACTTATGAGAAAATTCAAATATTTTTTCCAAAAGAAAAATTATAAATAATTTTTCTAAATAATATTCATTACAACATATATATTTTGGAAATATATATTGATGGACTTTTATTAAAGATAATATTCCAGAAAGATTTATACGAAATTAAGTATAAGAATACTTAATACAATAAAAATACGTATTCTCATACGTATAAACACACACCGGAATACGACCCTAATACATAGCAAAAATATACAAGTATAAGAATGCAAATACAAATACACCCATCCTTCGGAAGGATATACAAGTATAAATACTTGAGAAGTATTACGCTACAATAATATTGTTTTAACAATTATTCCAAAATTTAATAAATATAATTTAAGTTAAAATATTAACTATTTTAACAAATAATTATATAACTTGGAATAATATCAAAGACACAAATGAAACGTAACTCAAAGACATTAATACTTAGTCAAGGCACGACCCGCTCGTCTAATAGATCATAGTACGTTGTAGGTAGTCATGTTTACCGAAGAAGCTCGAGTTACGTTGGTTGAAGACGCAAGACTGTGAGTTCATGTCCCCCTTTTCTTTAAACTGTTTTGTTTTATAACTTCGGGGGTGAAGTACATGCTACAAAATGATTACATACAATTACAATTGGTATGGTTAGCTTTGGAAAGTACAGTAGATCATGTGAATGGGTAGGCGCACTCCTAAAACCATTAATCCTCGTGTTAGGACCAAGGGGCATGAGTGATAGATCTATTTGGGTGTAGCGAGCCCCACCCATGTGGACCGAGGTTGGCCCATGAGGTGACTATGTCTTACAGCCGGAGTTCCGGTACAAAATCTGCTAGGTTTGAGCCTTCCTACGCCATTGCACGCATGTTAATGGCCTTGCAAACCATTAATCGATCTGTTTCCTTGTTCTCCTTTCATATCGGGATTTACAAAACATACAATACATACAATGTTACAAGGTTTTATTCATACACACAAACAAACACATGAACTCGCTCAACTTTTGTTGATGTTTTTAAAACTACATGTATTTCAGGGAATTAATAGTGGATCTGGCGGGCGTTGGCTGTTTCAAGCTGCGTTAAGAATAAAGGATGTCATCCGTTGTCTTAGGGTTTGGTTAGTGTGTCTTATTCCTGGACGAGACACATCTACCAAAGCCTGGTTTTATTAAAGTCTTTTGATGAGTCCTTAGGGAACTCTAAACAATTCGTATGATTTGTAAAAATTAAATTTGAAGTCTATGTTCAAACAATGATGTTGTGATGTTTTTAAACTTAATTAATGGATGACCATCTATGGTTTTTATCATATAGTTGTTGTTATGATTGAATACAATGGTATTAAGAAAGTCACACCATAATCACGCTTCCGCAAAAGTCAGGGTGTGACAGCTTGGTATAAGAGCTTCGATTGTAGCGAACTAGGAATCCTTCTCGAGTCTAGACTACAATCATTAGGGCTCTCACGAAAATATTTTTACAACATGTTTTCATTGCATACACGAAACGCCCAGATCCAGGAAAACAAACATTTTTACAAAAAAAAGAGACACGAAACACATTTCAAGGTTTATGTTTATGGTTCAGTGTGAGAGACTGGGTGGTTCAGTCTGAGAGACTGGGTGGTTCAGTCTGAGAGACTGGGTGGTTCAGTCTGAGAGACTGGGAGGTTTAGTCTGGGAGACTAGGAGGTTTAGTCTGAGGGACTGGGTAGTTCAGTCTGAGAGACTGGGTGGTTTAGTCTGGGTGACTAGGAAGAATACATGATTACACGATTACATTGTCATTCATTACATGCTTAATGTTAGTAGTTAATATATGTGCATATGTGGTGATGGTTATGTTACAGATACTATGTCGTCTTCTGAGAGTGGATTGTTTGACACTGATGACCCCATGGCTGTTGTTTCTGACGATGAGATCGTCCCCGAGCCGGAGATTTTTACTTCCGATACAGAGAGTGACCCGGAGATGATGTCCGACGAAGATGACGATTTTCAGCCCTTTGCGCTGCCCGACTTCGGAGATGATTTACGATTGCTGATGGTATCCCGGACGAGGATCCGTTTGTTATTCCTATTCCTGTGCACGATCATCTTATCATCGGTCATCCCGATGGTGAGCATATTGTGGCAACGATCCTCGCTCCTGTTCCTTTAGTGGTCATTCCTCCTGAGGATTGGCCATTCGATGGTCTTTTTGACGATGATTTCGATTTATTTGTTGATGGTCCCCCTGATGATGCCCATGGCGATGTGGAGCTCGATGAGGACGTTGTTGACGTTCCACTTATGGGGATTCCCGTTATTGAGATTTCATCTGATTCCAGTTTACACTCTATTCCAGATTCCTTTGAGTCTGTGTCTTCTTCCGCCTTACAGGCAGTTGGTTTGCGACGTTATGCCATAGATTCTAATGATGATACAACTATGTCAGCTGCACCGATTCCCCCACATGACATTGAGCCTGGACTTGAGCTTGATTTTATCCCTATTGATCAGCCTGTTGATGCACCCGCTGATCCTGAGCTGATACCTGCTCCTGAGCATTTGCCTGATCATGATCCTGTACCATTTGGCATACCTGACATTGCACCGCTCATACCAGATCCGATTCCTGCACCTACTAACCCTCCTGTTATTGAGCCAGTTACTCCCCCATTTGCACCTGCACCTATTGATGTTGCTCCTTTTCATCCAGTTGAGTCAGATGTGCATCGTGTCGACCTGCCTATTGTTTTCTTGCAGGATATACCCGCACCCCGTCCAGGGGAAGGCACTTCTAGCAAGTAGCCTAGCCATGACCCTCATGTATCAGCAGCTTTCCCTCACATGCCACAGTTTGCACCTTCTGCTCATTTTACTTCTTCACCACTAGATGAGCCACTTAGATGGTTCCCACCGTACACCATGCCGATTTCTGATCCCTACAATCCCTCACATTTTACTGGTTATACACAAGATAAGTTACTTCTATCATTGCAGCTTCAGTACGTTATCATGAGTCACATGATTTTAGAGCTTGAGATGATACCGCGACCTTTGCCATGTCCGTGTCAGCCTGCATATGTTCCTCGATCATCACCATCCCCGTTTTCACATCCTCCTGCATCGCTTACTCCATTTCCCGAGTTTGACACTCGCTTTCTTACCGTTGAGCAGCAGATCAGTTATCTGTTGCATCATGTTTACGATCTTGAGGAGGAGCTAGCGCATGTGCGCAGCTTGCTTTTCTTTCCTCCACCTCCTCCTCCAACACCATCAGCATAGACGGTTTTTGGTTTTATGTAGGTAGCTTGCTTTTGATGAGAGCACCGCTATTGAGCTGAGCTAGTGAAGCCTTTTGGAGACCACCTTTTGACTGTATGACTTATGGTAGATTGATAGACATTTTGGACAAGGGTAGTGTGACCCTGTGTTCCCTTTTGATATGATACTTATGTAAAACATGTAACTGTATTCGTGGTCGATGATTAATGAAAGCTCAATCGTAATGTTCTCATTAAATACGTTGTTAATTTACTTGTTTATGCTATGATTGCATGCTTACTTGTTATGACAAACGCTATTATATACATATATTTATTAGTAAGACCTGACCTATACAATCTTCTTTATAGAAGATGCCTCCTCGAAGGAACAATCAATTGCCCACAATGGAGGAAGAACTGCATGAATGGATTTCACAAGCAATCGCACAACATGAGGCCTCACGCTCTGAACACAGCGGAGGTACCTCAGGAAATGACCCACCTCACGGTAATGTTTAAGTCACTTAAGACACATTACGATACGTTTGGACATTCCATGTGTGTTGCTAATGCTTTCTGTGAGTGATATTGCTTGTACAGGTTGTACTTACAAGCAGTTCCTTGACTGCAAGCCTCTGAATTTTGACGGCACTGGAGGTGCTGTAGCTTTCGTTAGATGGGCTGAGAAAACAGATTATGTGCTGCGGATGAGCAAGTGTGTGCCTGAGCACCAGGTCACCTACATTTTTGGACTTTTCCTAGACGGAGCTCTATCCTGGTGGAACCTTCAGGTTCAGACTCTGGGAGAGGAGACTGCGTATGCTATGACTTGGGATGAAATGAAAGAACTAATGCGCAAGAAGTACTGCTCGAGAGCTGAGATTCAGAAGTTGGAGATCGAGTTCTGGAATCTGAAGATGGATGGTCCCAAGATTGCTGAGTATGTACAGAGATTCCATGACCTGTCTCGTGTGGTCCCCTACATGGTAGAGCCGGAGTTCAAGCGAGTCGAACGCTTCATCTGGGGATTGGCACCCCAAATTATGAGCATGGTGACTACTTCAAAGCCTCCAACCATCACTAAGGCCATTGATTTGAGTATGGCACTGACAGAGGAAGCGATTAGATTGAACAAGTTTTCGATCTCTGAGGGAAAGAAGAAGGAGACTCATGTTGAGTCGTCAGGAGAGAACAAGAGAAAGTTCTCGAATTTCAAGAAGGGTACCCAGGGAAACAACAGTGGTAACAAAAAGAGAGATGCGAATCCACGAGCCGAAACTAAGACTGGTGCTACTTCTGGTGCTGAAGTTAGAGGAAAGGGATATATGGGCACCCTGCCCAAGTGTGATGTGTGTCAGTTTCATCACGCTGGATGACGCAGAGCTGGGAAGTGTGAAACGTGCGGAAAAGTTGGCCATGCCAAGGAGTCATGCTGGTATGGAGCCTGTCGTGGGAATAATGGTCAAAAAGGAAACGGTAATGGCAACGGAAATCGTAGTGGCAGTGGTTATGGGAACAGAAACCAGGGTGGAAAAAATAATCAAGGAGGTAATGGTAATCATGGAAACTAAGCTGGTAATGGAAACCGCAACCAAAACAACCAGGGTGGTACTGGAAACAAGCAAGGATGCTTTAGTTGCGGAGATGTCGGGCATTTCAAGCGAGATTTCCCAAAGAACAATCAAGCCCAGGGGAGAGTCTTTAACATTGGAGCTAGGGAAGCTCGTCAAGATCCGAACATAGTCACGGGTACGTTCCCTATCAACCAACACTTTTCATCTGTTTTATTTGATACTAGTGCCGATTATAGCTTCGTATCCCTAGAATTTAAGGATATACTTGGGTTAGTTGCCAGTAAGTTAGATATCCCGTACTCGATAGAGCTAGCTAATGGGAGGCTAGTAGAGGCAAACAAATTAATTAGAGGTTGTGTAATAGAGCTCAGAGAGCATGAGTTTACGCTCGATCTTCTACCAGTTGAGTTGGGAAGTTTTGACATGGTAGTCGGAATGGATTGGTTATCAAGTACCCGAGCTGAGATCGTATGTCACGAGAAGATCATTCGAATCCCGATGGTGCACGGAGAGACGATTGTAGTTCATGGAGAAATACATGATAGGCCTCTAAGGATTATCAGCTATTTGAAGGCACGAAAGTTTTTTGCAGAAAGGATGTGTTGCCTTTTTGGCGCACGTAGTTGATAAAGAAGCCGAAGAGCCAAAGCTAGGAGATATCCCGGTGGTAAGGGAATATCCTGAAGTCTTCCCCGAAGATTTTCCAGGATTGCCGCCGCAACGACAAGTCGAATTCCACATTGACTTAGTTCCAGGCGCCGCGCCTGTAGCTAAAGCACCTTATCGACTTGCGCCTTCGGAAATGCAAGAACTGTCGACGCAACTCCAAGAGCTTTTGGACAAAGGATTTATTCGACCAAGCTTCTCGCCTTGGGGAGCTCCAGTTCTATTTGTCAAAAAGAAGGACGGTAGTTTCCGTATGTGCATTGACTACCAAGAGCTAAACAAATTAACTATCAAGAATCGGTATCCTTTGCTGAGGATTGATGATCTCTTCGATCAACTTCAAGGTTCAAGTTACTACTCCAAGATCGATCTTCGATCAGGTTATCACCAGCTGAGGATTCAAGAAGAGAGTATACCCAAGACTGCCTTTAGAACTCGCTATGGACATTACGAGTTTCTAGTAAAACCGTTTGGTTTGACAAATGGACCGGCAGTGTTTATGGATCTGATGAACCGAGTTTGCAAGCCCTATCTCGATAAATTCGTGATTGTGTTTATCGATGATATTTTGATCTATTCAAGAACGAAGGAAGAGCATGAGCAACACCTTAGGGCTATTTTAGAGCTGCTCAGAAAGGAGAAACTGTACGCAAAGTTCTCGAAGTGCGAGTTCTGGTTGTTTGAGGTACAATTCCTCGGTCACGTAGTGAATGAAGACGGAATCCATGTGGATCCCACCAAGATCGAGGCGATTAAGAATTGGGAAACTCCGAAAACGCCAACCGAGATCCGTCAGTTTCTAGGTATTATCGCAAATTTATTGAGGATTTTTCGAAAATCGCTCAACCGCTGACCTCCCTTACTCAAAAGGACAAGAAGTATGAATGGGGAGATAAACAAGAAGAAGCTTTTCAGCTGCTTAAGAATAAGCTTTGCGATGCACCTATATTATCCCTACCCGAAGGCACCGACGACTTCGTGGTATACTGTGACGCCTCGCGTCAAGGATTGGGCTGTGTGCTGATGCAGCGACAAAAGGTTATCGCTTATGCTTCATGCCAGTTAAAGGTTCATGAGAAGAACTACACCACACACAACTTGGAGTTAGGCGCAGTGGTGTTTGCTTTGAAGATCTGGCGACATTATTTGTTTGGTACCAGATACACGATCTTTACAGATCACAAGAGCCTTCAACACATATTTGATCAAAAAGAGCTTAATATGAGACAGCGACAATGGGTAGAGTTGTTAAACGATTATGATTTCGAAATCAAATATCACCCAGGAAAGGCGAATGTGGTGGCAGACGCCTTATGTCGGAAAGAGAGGATTAGGCCCATAAGGGTTAGGGCTTTGGAGATGATCATTCAGACAGACCTCTCGTTCCGCATTCGTGCTGCACAAAGAGAAGCTCTTAAGAAGGAGAATCTTAAGGATGAATATCTCCGTGGGATGGAGAACCAATTGGTACCCAATGAGGAAGGAACCTTGTGTTTCATGGGACGAATTTGGGTTCCCCTCTTTGGAGGTCTTAGAGATGTGATCTTTGACGAAGCTCATAAATCAAGGTACTCGATCCACCCAGGATCGGATAAGATGTACCAAGATTTAAAAGATTTCTACTGGTGGCTGAGATTAAAAGGTGATGTTGCAACTTATATTGGAAAATGTTTAACTTGCGCCAAGGTGAAGGCCGAGTATCAGAAGCCTTCAGGTCTTCTGCAGCAACCTGAGATACCCATGTGGAAGTGGGAGCAGATCTCGATGGATTTTATATCAAAGTTTCCAAAGACACCCAAAGGTCATGATATGATTTGGGTAATCGTAGACCGTCTGAAAAAGTCTGCGCACTTTTTGCCAATTAGAGAGAAGGATAACACTGGTAAGCTAGCTGAGCTGTACCTAAGGGAGATAGTTGCACGTCATGGAGTGCCTATCTAAATTATATCTGATAGATATGGGATATTTGCGTCAAGGATTTGGCAATCTTTCCAAGAAGCGTTTGGTTAACAGCTGAATTTGAGCACTGCATTTCATCCACAAACGGATGGCCAAAGTGAGAGAACGATTCAGACGCTTGAAGATATGTTACGAGCTTGCGTAATGGACTTGGGTGGCAGTTGGGACACTCACCTACCTTTGGTCGAGTTCTCCTATAACAACAGCTACCATACAAGCATTAAAGCTGCACCGTTTGAAGCTCTCTACGGACAGAAGTGTCGATCGCCGTTATGCTGGGAAGATGCAGGCGATAGACAGCTGGTTGGTCCCGAATTGGTCCAAGAAACAACAGATAAGATCATACAGATCCGAGAGTGCATTAAGGCGGCTCGTGATCGACAAAAGAGCTATACGGACCAAAGAAGGAAGCCTTTGGAATTCGAAGTGGGAGATATGGTGTTGTTAAAAGTCTCACCTTGGAAAGGTGTAGCACGCTTTGGGAAGCGTGGAAAGTTAAACCCGCGATTTATCGGACCGTTCAAAATCCTGGAAAGGATTGGTCCTGTGGCTTACAAGTTGGAACTACCAGCAGAACTTAATGGCGTTCATGATACATTCCATGTATCTAATCTGAAGAAGAGTCCAACTCAAGAAACAGTGATCATACCTGCCGATGAAGTTCACATTGACGACACACTCCACTTTACCGAAGAACCTGTTGAGGTTACTGACTGGAAGGTTTACAAGACTTGGAGGAGTAGTGTTAAGCTTGTCAAGGTTAGATGGAACGCGCGTCATGGCCTAGATTACTTGGGAGCGTGAGGATCGTACGAAAGCTAAATATCTGCATTTATTCCCTAACACCCCCGCAGCTAGTAGTAAAGCTTAAAATTTCGGGATGAAATTTTCTTAACAGGGGGAGAATGTGACAACTGTCAAAAATTCAGGTATCCGTACAACTATTAAACCACAATTAGTGCTTAATGACTGTGTTGAATTACAATTTACTATTTTCTGATTACTGCCATATACAAACATGTGCATCACATATTGCTTGATGTCATATCATTATTGTATGATAGCTTATTGACTCAAATGATGCACTAGACACAGTTAGCACAGTTATCTGATGAATCAGAAAAATGCTGACAGAACTCAGCACATAGACAGACAGTGTATTGAGACACAGAATGAGCCAGAAACTAGGTACTACACTAGTATAGTGTGTAGGAAAGTGATGATCACAAAACTGCCCTTCTAAGTGATAGTTTAAGTGCCGGAAAGTGCCTAAAACTCACATAGAGTGCTGAATTCAGCAAAATTCAGCATTTCAACACCCTAATATTATGCAGAAACATGGTTAAATTTTCCTGAATGCTTTCCTAAGTGTCGGGAATCAAAAGTGTCACAAAAGGGTACATAAAGCATACTAAACTGCAAGTTTAGCACGTTAACAAACCGGTAACCAACCGAACAACCGGACACTACCCGAAACATCAAATTTACACTAGAAGCACTGTTTTAACATTACCAAGCTAGTTATGGTCCCCGAACATCATAACACCCTATAAAATATCAAGCAACTATGTAACTAACTATATACTTGAATTTTTACCCTAAAACTAACTATATGAGTAAACCTACATTACATACCCCCCCCCACTTATTAATCGGCCATGCTCACCCCCATACCTCAAGATTTTATTTCAATTTAGTAATGGATATGGTTCCCTCTTTAATGATGTTGGACCCAGTGTGGCCTTAAAACAACTTCTTTCACGTAATATGGCAAGTGATTTCAGTAGATGTGAAAAAGATGTGCGGAAATGGAAATCAGACTTTCAAGAAACAAGACCTATAGAATTATCAAGTTTATATCACTTTGAAACAAAATGGTTTACAAGGTGATTGTAAGATTATTATCTAGTACAAATGAATCTTGAATTCTGTGGGTGAGAGGGCAATGGAGTTTTGATGTATGTATGAATGATAAGCTTCAAACTCACTTTGCTTCTCCTGGTTGAGCCTTCTATTTATAGAAGGCTGAGTGCATGAATAAACAATAGTTTATTCATGCAATAAGTCCTGCAAAAAGTGCCCAATTGGCATATTCATTGATTCCAACGTTCAAGTTGCCTTTTTCATCATGATATCAATTAATGTCAACTTGCTTCGGTAAGTGTGGCAGGACAGAGCCAATTTCAGAAAAGTGGGGTATTTCATCAGAATTCTGATAAACCACTTCATCAGAAATTCTGAAGAACAAATCATCAGAAAACTCCTGATGATCAGAATCGTCAGAAACTAATGATATTTCATCAGAAATATCATCAGATCCATCAGAAGTGACCTTTTCTGATAATCCAATTCAGCTCTTGATCAACTTGTGATTCTTTGAAGTAGATGCTGTGCATTCCAGTTGTCCCATCTGATCTTCTTTTTTCTAGTTCGTGAACTTCAGGACTGTGATCTCTTCATAGATCAAGTTGATTGTGTTTTTCTTCAATACTTACAAATAAAGTTTCATGGAGTTTTGATGTATGTATGAATGATAAGCTTCAAACTCACTTTGCTTCTCCTGGTTGAGCCTTCTATTTATAGAAGGCTGAGTGCATGAATAAACAATAGTTTATTCATGCAATAAGTCCTGCAAAAAGTGCCCAATTGACATATTCATTGATTCCAACGTTCAAGTGGCCTTTTTCATCATGATATCAATTAATGTCAACTTGCTTCGGTAAGTGTGGCAGGACAGAGCCAATTTCAGACAAGTGGGGTATTTCATCAGAATTCTGATAAACCACTTCATCAGAAATTCTGATGAACAAATCATTAGAAAACTCATGATGATCAGAATCGTCAGAAACTGATGATATTTCATCAGAAATATCATCAGATCCATCAGAAGTGACCTTTTCTGATAATCCAATTCAGCTCTTGATCAACTTGTGATTCTTTGAAGTAGATGCTGTGCATTCCAGTTGTCCCATCTGATCTTCTTTTTCTAGTTCGTGATCTTCAGGACTGTGATCTCTTCATAGATCAAGTTGATTGTGATTTTCTTCAATACTTACAAATAAAGTTTCATGGAGTTTTGATGTATGTATGAATGATAAGCTTCAAACTCACTTTGCTTCTCCTGGTTGAGCCTTCTATTTATAGAAGGCTGAGTGCATGAATAAACAATAGTTTATTCATGCAATAAGTCCTGCAAAAAGTGCCAAATTGACATATTCATTGATTCCAACGTTCAAGTTGCCTTTTTCATCATGATATCAATTAATGTCAACTTGCTTCGGTAAGTGTGGCAGGACAGAGCCAATTTCAGACAAGTGGGGTATTTCATCAGAATTCTGATAAACCACTTCATCAGAAATTCTGATGAACAAATCATCAGAAAACTCCTGATGATCAGAATCGTCAGAAACTGATGATATTTCATCAGAAATATCATCAGATCCATCAGAAGTGACCTTTTCTGATAATCCAATTCAGCTCTTGATCAACTTGTGATTCTTTGAAGTAGATGCTGTGCATTCCAGTTGTCCCATCTGATCTTCTTTTTCTAGTTCGTGATCTTCAGGACTGTGATCTCTTCATAGATCAAGTTGATTGTGATTTTCTTCAATAATTACAAATAAAGTTTCCTAACAGTTTCCCCCTAAGTATTGTAAGAAAATGAACTACCTTATGAACAGAAAATTTTCCAAACAATGGAAACATAATACTTGCAGAATTAATCAAAACAGTTACTGATGTTTTTGAAAAACAAATTACATGAAAGATGAAAATTCAGATGAACAAGTTCTTCAATTCAGCTTAATCCTTTTGTGCACATCTCCTTCCTTTAACTTCTTTTTGTAGGAGATATACTTGTTGCAGCTGACATACATGTCTTTGTACTATTCTCTTGCTTGGATCCATTGTTCAATCATTTGCTCAATTTCTTTTCTTTTTCCCTCCAAGTTCTTTTCTATCTTCTGAAGATGTTCTTGTCTTCTGTTCATGGTTTTCAAGATATACCTCAGAGTTTGATTTGAGTACTTACAGATGTCAACACTTCTTAATAGAGCCTTATTGTTATCATGATCTCTGAAGATGACACCATATTCCTGTTCTTCATTTTTACTTGTCACCATAATGATGTGTTCAGATCTTGCATCTTCCAATATATCTGAGGGAACCTTTGTCTTTGGTGATCTGACATACACCTTTTTGTTGTGTACATGCTCAAAATTGATGCATAGGTCAAAGTCTGAGAAGGCTATTCTTTCAAATAGCAATATTCCCGCTTTTGATATGCCATATAATGCCCTTCTGACCTCTTGATTATTTCTCTTCTCTTTTTCATAGTGATCCTTCATAAACAGAATGTCTAAAGGATGCAATTGGTCAGCTATTTCTTCATCAGTTACCTTTTGTTCTTCCCCATTTTCTCTTTGAAGTGTGTATCTGTTTTGCACATGAGTTCCTCCTACATCATCAGTTTCAACTTTCACTTCGTCCACCTTTAAAATTCTCCTTACTGGATTCTCATTTTGTTTGTGAATGCTACCTGACCCTCTGTTTATCCTTTCTTTTCTCAAAGCCAGTCTGGCAGGAGACAGTGATCTTGGCATTTCATCTTCTTTTGTTAGATAATAGCTCACCAGATTGTTCTCAGGGAATATCATTACATCCCTGGTAATCTCTTTAACCATCACAGACTTGGTTTCAGAGATTTTTCTCTTAACAATCTTTAATTTTGTTGATGAATCACCTTCTTGTTCCCATTCATTCATTGTTTGTATATTCATATACTTACTTATGGCTGAGTCATCAGATACTGTTGGATTTGGAACAGATGCTAGCAATTTCAAATTTGTAATAACTTGAGGTTTTGCAGTTGCTAACCTTTGCAACATTTCTTCTTTTGGAACATTTAGGGGTGATCCCATCATTGTGATTCCAGCTTTGGTGATTGGTGTGCTTGATGATTGTTGAGGAGTTGACTTTGAAGTTTCTTGAGGTGAGCTTTTAGCATGAGTTTCTTTCATGATTTCTTGTGGATCCACTTTGGCTAATCTTGCAATGTTGAATTGCATCTTTTCCATCAGTTGTTGTACTTCTCTTACCTGTTTGGAGTTGCTGGCCATGTTTTTCTGAACATTGGTGAATTCAGTTTGAGCTTTCATCTGAATTACAGCCAATTCTTTTGATAGTTTTTCAAGAGCGTCTGTGATACTGTTGTTGCTTGCCCTTAGCATTGTAACTTCCTCCAAAACTCTATTTGCACTACTTGACTGCCTTGACTCCATCACATTTGCAACTTGTGCTTTGATCTTTTCTATTTCTGTGAGAATCGTTTGGATTTCTGATGTAGAGATGTTGGATTCAGGTGCCTTTTCTTTCATCTTTTGAAGAGACTTTAGTGTTTCAGTGTTTTCATCAGTTTGTTTCTTTATTGCTTCCACTGCTTCTGAAAAAGTCTTCACATCAGCTCTTTGACCTTGTATTTCTGACAGCAACATATCAAGTTTTTCTTCAACTGGATCTCTTTTGCAGACTTTGTAAACGTTTTCCAGCACTGTTTTTTAAATTTTCTTGGTTCATGGGTGTTTCAGGGATATTGGGAACAACAGATGTTCCACGTAACATACCAGCTGCAAACATATTGGCTGCTGTTTTGGAAATGATTGGGTCACTTTTGGCTTTACCAGATTTTGGTACAGCTTTAAGTTTACCAGAATCATCTCCACCAGTAATGAAAAACTCATTTTCATCCTGGATTTCCTTGTGTCCTTGAACCATATCAACATATGGTCCTCCACAAGTTTTTGAGGTAAACAAATTACCTTTAGCCAGATTTCCTTGATCAGTTTCCTGATCTCTATCTGTTGGGATCTCATCCTCTTCCTCATTTTCTGATTCAAAGTTGAGATTAATGGAACTAGTAACCTCCTCATCAACCTTAGTTGTTCTGTATTCTATCTTGTAGGATACATTAACTGAGCTCTCTGATTTTGTTTCTTCTCTATGAGACTCAACTAAAACAGTGTTTAAAAGAGATGTACCAGCAATGTGAGATTCCTCATAATGTATGACTTCAGTGGCTTCAATTTCAGCAGTATGAGCTTCTCCAGCAATATGTGATTCTGCATCTTGTTTTTGATGGATTTCAAATTCATGATGAATTCCTGCTTCATGAATTTGTTGACTTTCAGCATGTTCTTCTTCGTTTTCTGGTGAGTTGGCTATCTCCAAGTTAGCTGTTTCCAGAATTTTTCTTCCTTCTGCACCCTCCTTTTCTGATGGCGAGGACTTCTCATCATCTCGTTTTTCTGTTGATGAAGAACAGTTCACAACTTCTCTGTTGGGTTCTTCTGTTGGAGAATTTTATTTTGTCAGAAGTTTTTCATGTTGTATTTTGTATTGTGAGTCTGGTACAATGAAGCATAACATGCTTTCTGGTAAGACAGGGACATCTTTGTCTGATTCCCATTCATGATTGGAACTCCAAGCCTTCATGGTTTTTGATCTCCAGGCATCTTCCAAGATTGGAATTTCCATGTTTCTTTCAATAAATGCTTCAGAAATGAAAATTGAGATTAACCTTGGATATGGCAGATGAGAAGTTATTCTTCCATTTCTGGTGATGATTGATCTTTTGAGAAGGTTAAAAATTTCTGACCCGTAATCGATTTTGAACCCATTTATGAGTCCAAACATGATTGTCAGAATAGCTTGACTGATTTGATCAGTCCATCCTATCTTTGAAGTGAGACATTTATTTAGCACTTCCATCATCACTTGCCAGATGGCTGGCAATTCACTTCTTCTTATTGCTCCAATTTTGTTGATATCTCTTTTCTTGTATCCAAGCCCCGTGATGAAGTTTATTAAATCTTCTCTGCTTGGAGCTTCAGTATAACCATCAAGAATAGGCAGTTCAAGCCATTCTCTTACTCTTGCAGGGGTTAATGTTACATACACACTCCCCCATACATGAGCAGATACCTGATTTTCTTCAACTTCGTTGAATGTGTGAACAAATTGCTGTAGTAGCCTTTCTGGTACTTCTCTTCCTTTTGTTAGTGCTCCAGAGATCGGACATTTTGTGAGATATTCTACTAGAAGTTAACATCTTTCATCATATTTTGAATGCTCTGTATTCATCAGTATATTGTTTTCCTTCATTGGTAGAAATTCTGTTTCTTCAACAAAAGGTACTTCATGTTGAACAATTGGGATGTTGAGGTTTACTTCTGCCATTTTTGATCTTTGTGAGTTAGGGTTTGAAATTTAGGGATTTTTGAATTGTAAGTGAGAAACAGGGGATTTTCAGGGTTGTAGTTTTTGTGAAGAAGGTGAGTGATTTTTGAATTTCTGCTAAGTGTGTGTTATATAGAAGTATTTCAGCAGTGTGTTGTGGGTGTATGGAGTTGAGGGAATTTTTAGAACGTGGCATGTAATGGTGGTTAAGAGCTCATTAAATGTCTTTTATAACCGTTAGATCGTGTGATATGATTTATTGGCTCAGAATGTAACCGTTGGATCGTGGGTATCAAGATATTAATGAGACTATTTACCATGTAAACGTGGTTATGCCTTTTCAATTTATCCCTTCAATTTGTAGTTTCTTCAATTATTTCTTCAAGAACGTGTTGATCTTCACTTTGATTGGAGAAAACTATCGGTTCTGTAACACCTTTTCTTCTTTGTGGACCCCATTAGACAGGAGGTCCAATCATCTTTCTTCGTATGTATCCTCTTTTCTTTGTAAGTCAAACATTCCCTTTCTGATGATGTCATCAGAAATTGATCCTAAATTCTGTTGAATATATGTATTCCCTTTTGTTCAGACTTCTCTTGACCTTTTTATTTTTTTTATTTTTTTGACGTGGTCAATAGAAGTAAACATTCTTTTCAACAGAATTTCTGAGTTTTCCCCCTAAACTTGTGATCCTCTTTAACATTTTTTTTAAGATGAGAGGGAATGAGATAGGATCAGAAGACTCACATTTGTATTTCTGATGATGTCCATGTCTCTTGGCATTTTTCTGCTATTTTCTAAATCAGTTTATTATTGAAGTTTTATCAGAAAAAAATTTAGATCCATTTTTGAATTATAAGATTTTGTCTACTGTCATCAGAAAACTTGAGTTTTGAGTCAGAATTTTGATTTTTGATGATCATATCATATTTACCCATTCCCCAAACAAATATAAACCATAAACAGATGATCAAGTAAGCACACAATATTAACAAAAAAATGTACAAGCAGATCAAACAAAGTCTAATCAATATCTATGCCTTCACCATGTTCCATTTCTAGGAGCAACAACAGATCAGTTATTAACCCAAAGTTGTGGTTGGTGGGTACAAGCATGCTGAGACCCATATTTTCTTGAAGTCTCATATCAGCTCTTGGATAACTTGCAGGAATGCCTGCAAAGTCTAGCTGGCTCATTATTATCTTTGTCAGAAAACGAGGATACATTAAGAATGGCTTGCTAACCCACATGTTACTTGCAAAATCACTCATTAGATAATGAGATAAATTGTAAGGTACTTTGAGTACAAGTGACAGAATAGGCTCCATCAATCTAAGAGATACTTCGTGATGATTGATGACTTTCTTTGAAAAACATGCTCCCATCTGTGTGACCAGATATTGCCATGGCTTAATGAAGCCATGTTTGTTGATTGCCCGTTGTTGGATTTGTGTGTGATAACCCATTTGACTCAAGACATCATCCTTCTGAGCCCTTGTGAACATCAGGACGTCATTATCATCATCGAGTTGAAGGGCTGTCCTGATGGTGGCTTCATTTAACAGAATTTGTTGATTTAGCACCTCACTCTTGATAGCCATCTGTTCCCTGTTCTGGTACTCTGATAATGTTGCATTTTTCCAGAAGATTTGAAGAATTTCTGGATGAACACTTATGTGAGCAGTGAGGGCATAACTCAAGTTGCTACTCATGAGCATCTTGAGCACAACTTGACACCCTTCCCACTGTGGACCTTCTAGATTGGTCCTCAATCTAAGGTTGTGATATGGATAAAGAATAAGTGGGAAGCATTCATCTTTGATGGTGTTCATTTTGTGAGAGTGTGTGAATATGAGGTGAAGAAGACAGATTTTAACCCAAAGTGGTGATTATTTATAGTAAATTTAATCTTTGCCATAAATGGAAGCTACCAAGTTGCAGATTTTCTTCACCGCAATGTCACACCCCGATTTCCACGTGTCACCGGTGGGCCCGGTGGGGGAGTATCGTGACGTGGTTGGCAACATAATAGTCAAACAACACAATATATATGAATGCACAGCGGAAGCAAAAGATATTTATTATTACATTCCAAATATAAAGTAATATCCAGTATTACAATGGAAAGTAAAGGATCCACAGGCGGATCTTAAAACATATCATTTGTTCAACAGACTTTAGACGCCTAGAACTTGCAAGATTCCTTATTAGCGCCCTGAGCTTCCAGCCAATTTCGTTTGGTACCTGTCACTTAACCTTTTTGGAAAATACGTCAGTTTTCACTGGTAAATACACTCAACCAACTCATTTGAAAAGAGTTTAAGAAAATTGATTTAGATGCACCAGGCACAAAACCTTTTGACACTTTGATTAAAATGCACAGAGGCAAAATTAATCTTTTATAACTTGGGAAAATTATTTGTATATAATCTTGTATACAGTTTTACTTATTTGTCGTCCGTAAGGGCCGGTTTGTAGGGCCGGTCTAGATTAACTAACACGCCACAGGTATAATGCCCACGGGCTATCATCCCCTAAGTGGATTACCAGTTCCGGTATAACCCACAGGGATGATACCTCGGAGTGGATTACCAGTTTTTACATAATGCAGCTGCCAGGTGTATGCCTACACCCCGTGCTTAGGTCGTGGCCATTTCGTAAAATGATGCCAAGGATATCCGGGACATGGTCATTAACCCCCAAGGCCATACACCAAATAATAATAAAATAATACATATTAAACAGGTTATGTAAGTACATCAATCACAATCCGATTTAAATGACTACATACACCCGACCAAGCGGTACTTTTATAGTACCGTATCCCAAGCCCGTATAGGGAAAATAAGTTAAGAGTATTTACCTGAGCTAGCTCCTGTCTTAAATAGCAAGAATCTAATAACTCAGCCGTAGTCACTTAAGTAAGCGTAGGTACAATTTACCGGAAAGCTCTAGTCTGGAATGATGGTATAAATAATTAATTAGAATGCTAACGGGTCTTTGATTAAGCATAAGCTTAGACCGGTTAGTCTTACAGGAAGATACGGTTCGTACGCACGATTAAGCGAAGACCGGATAGAATGTGATTTAGACCCGACAAGTTTGAAGACTTGTTTAATATGGGTTTATTATTCACATTCTGAATTTTGAGATAAAACCGATAAGGTTTGACCCGTTTCGGCTAACTTATATAAACTAGTTATATAAACCGATCCGAACGCGAATAACGCGTAACGGGTAACCGAATAGGTCACGAACAGGTTTCCTAAGTTAATATGCCTTAAATATGTTGTGATATCAGTAGGATACCTTCCATTATGCCCAAAACGAGTTTAATCTCAATTTAAGCCCCGTAGGGGTATTTTGGTCATTTACCTAAGGCATACATACTACCTGTCATACAACTACTCGAACGATGTGACCATAAGGTCACTTAATGTATTTGGTCGGATCCTAAAGATCGACCAAATGGGTCGGGTTCGAAGGTATAAGCGATTCATCAGATCGCTTACCCTTACGACCCTAGACAAGCACTAGACTAAGAGTGACGAGCTAAGCATGTTAAAACATGCTTAACTAAGTTAGAAAACAAGTTTGGTATCAAAACAAACGGTTTTGATACCCATAAGTAGTTTGGTTACAAAATACGCAAGAATACGTATTCTGGCCGAAACTACGGCTCGTCACTGAGCCTAGATAACGTGGTAATCAGTAGGTATAATCACTAGGGACTATAACCATCGTGATCACGCTCACGTTATGAAGTTCAAACGAACTTCGCATCGACCATAAACTGGTCAATGCAGAAAGTCAAACAAAGTTTGACTTTCGGACTAGAAAAGCGATAAAAGAACGAAGGAATACTTACGAAGGGTCCCCGAATGCTAATCGTGATCGAATAGCTCAGGTATGAAACGAAGGTTCCAACTTAGAGCCCAAAGGATCAGATTTGTAGTAAGTAATGAGGTTGGATGGCATGGGTATTTATAGAATTCGGGTAACCGTTGGGATCGTTTCTTGGAAAAGGGGAAAAGATCTAGTCCGTACACTTGTCACAATGTTGTGGAAGCTAAATATGATCCTTATCTTAATGACTAAGCAACTTAAAACATGTGGTTAAGGATTAATTGGTTGCAACTTGCATTTAAAACACTGAATCTGGTCCAGATAGGGGCTCGCGTGACGCTAAGGACCCTCGCGTCACGCTAGGCCCCTGTTTTGGCAGATTTTCCAGAAATGGTCCCTGCACTTCGTTTAAGCGATTTTCGATGCGTTTGAACCCCGTTAACCTCATTTCAAGGCTCTAAAATGAAGTTAAAGTATAGGGAACTCAAAACATGCTCAAAAATATCTAGGATGATGGTTCGTTTGGTCGTACGAACGCGATGTTCGCTTAATTACGACGGAATGCGCATAAGCGCGAAAAACGATCCAAATGACGAAACGAATGGATTTTTCTTAAGGCGAACACTAAAATATAATGTAGTCATGCTTACATAAATTTTTGGATGTCCGGATGTATTCAGAACGTAGGTTATGCGCGAAAATGCAAACTTATGCACTTTTTGACGCTTTTAGTCCCTGATCCTTCTACACTTGATCTTAACATGCTTTCCTGCACTTCGAGCTCTCTGACTTGACTTTTATGGGCCTTAAGACATAACCATACTTTGTTAAGTCCTTGGGTAACTTTATGGTTACCCGAAAAGTCATAAATTTCAACGTTGACGCTTTTAACCCCTCGCACACGAATTTGATCATAACTTTCTCATACGTTAACGAAACTTTATGAAATTTTAATCGTGCATTCTAGTGAGCATAATTTACATTTTCAAAGCTTCGGGTTTGTCAAAAGGTCACTCAGAGGTATATCTTTAACATGTTGACACATTTAACCCCTGTAGTTTGTAATTTCTCACTTTTAGCTTCGTATGATCCATGATTCATTCGTTTGAAGGTATGAACATTGTGTAGGGTTAATGTTCATTATATTTATTCACAGTTGACACTTAGAATCCGTATAAACACATACTTTCCATGTTTGTCAACTTTAGTCCTTTTATAACATTCTTTCACACGTTCAAACTTTATGACACGTGTCAACACATTATAGGACGTAAATTTTCGGGGTGTTACATCCTCACCCCCTTAAAATAAATCTCGACCCGAGATTTACTGAAATAAGTAAGGGTACTTTTCTTTCATCGTGGATTCAACTTCCTACGTGAATTCGGGACCTCTTCGGGCATCCCATTTGACCTTTACAAAAGGTATATTCTTCCTTCGAAGCGTTCTTACCTGTCGATCCTTAATCAATATAGGATGTTTATCACATCGTAAATCCGCATACCAATTTGTGATAGTGCTCCTTGACTTATTGGCGGAACACATCCTCCAGTCACTATTGTGCAATGTATTGCGAGCTCCGTCAAACTCCTTAAGTAGGTTTTAGCTTACAAGCTACTTGATCTTGATACATTCGATTTCCTTCGAATGATTTACCTTTATTCAGAGCTTAACTAGCCTGATAATTTCACAAATTTGATACACCCTTCCTGGGTGATATCTTTTGTTAAACCATATTCCTTAACAAGAACTTAGGAAGTTTGCTATTTTCATAACTCCTCGATTTCTTGCCATATACTGGCAACCTACAATCGATTATGGATTTGTATAATCTTATTTGTTGTCCCCCAGGCAACTTTCAGATCTTGATAATTGGACTTACCAATTCTCTATTTAACAATAGATGTTTAACATTCCATCTATACTAAGTCTCCAAAGGAGTAACCTTATCACTTACATAATAATTGTTATAGAAAACTTATTCTATGATGAGATGGTTATTCCAACTACTGCTTAATTACTCTCCAAGAATAGCTAATTCTTACAGCTAGTCGAACCAATCGACGATCCTGGGTAGGTAATAGCAATTCTTAATTGTTGCGTAAATAGGGTTTCGGTTTTCAATGCATAAGCAAGATGAACCGTCTTTCTTAATTAACTATACCGGATTCTCAGGATATTGAGTTAGGCTATGAATCTCCTATCTTAAAATTTACTTAATCAGGTTTTCGGTTATTCCATAATCAACATGGAGTTCTTACAACACTCTAACCCAAAGTGGGATGTTAATCTTAACTCTACCTGCCTCTAGAGAGGTAAACAGGGTAAACTTAGAAGAAGATAGTCCAGATATAAGGAGGTTACAGAGATTTTCCATATCTCAAGCTCCAGTTCACTTATCGACGCTTGTGTCTAATAAGTGACACATTCATGTTATGAGTCCACATATTCCGCTACCAAGGAATATTTATTTGGATAATTCTATTCCGGATATTTCCCTTGAATACTACTAGTCGACATTAGTACAATATGACCATTGGGATATCTCAGGGGTTCCATGTATTAAACCTCCATGCTGATCAGACATGGAAATAATCTATGGGACACACTAGGATACGCCAATCCTCATATGACACTTTTATCAAACATAGTTTGGCATTCGCAGGCGATAGAAAACAATGAAGAAGATAATTTACATAATATACGTTGTCGTACTCTATGCAAAGAAAGAGTGCTCTTAGATCTTTCGGAAGGATTCCTTGCCGATTTATATGAATCGGTTACTATGGTTTCCTTGGTAGCTATACCTTGTGGATGAAAAAAAAATTTGCTAAGTTTATGGTTCATGAAGATTTATTATTGCTTGTATTAAAAACAGGACACTTAGTAGAAATTATCATTGATAAATGATAAGGAAGTTTATTGTACAAGTGCTTATATCTAATAAATAAGGGAAGTTTCACAAACTAGGCACCTAGCTCAGTTGGCTAGGCGCGCGAAAGGGTGCGGCCGGCCTAGACCCGGGTTCGATTCCGGGGACGGTCAGTTCCACCATTTTTTTATGTTTAATATTAATTAATCGTACGGACACGTGTAATTACGAGGGTTGTCTCATAAGGAGTCTTGATAATTAATTGCTTCTTATCACTCACAATGTGGACTTGATTTTAAGGCAACCAATCGATTTTTATCACTATATTGAGTCCTTAAGTATGCAACCAAAAGTTTGCTATAAGGATATTAGAAAAGTGATTTCCAATAGATATTAATATCAACATAGGATTTGTTGGAGCATTTTTGACGTAACATCGTCACTTTCTACCGGGCATTAAATGACCGGAGTCTTAATCAGGTGGAGACAACAGTTCTCAACCTTTATCATTCATAATATATTTATATGTGCCAATATCAAATAAGTTTCTGCATAACTGTTTGATAAGGAAAGGTACATATTATACTATTATTATTCTGCATCATCTCTTGGGCGTTCCCCCTGATAACTCGTGCGTTTGTTCTCTTGGCCTACTCGGGCTTCCTCGCGTACTTAGGGCAGTTGGTCTTTATGTGCCCCTTCTCGTTGCAGTTGTAGCATGTAGCATCTTTAATCTTCCCGCAATCAACAGTCTTGTGCTCCCTAGACTTGCATATCCCACATGCAGGTGGTCCTGATTTAGAATTGGACTCCATTCTGCATTTTCCAAAGTGGCGTTTTTGGCAAGTCGAGCACCTTGGCTTTTCCTCTGTCCGCTGACCATTCTTTCCAGACCCAGACCTCTCAGAGTCAGTGTTTCCCTTGTGTTTCTTCTCTGACCCTCGTGAGTTATCATCCTCACGCTTCTTCTTACTTTCTTCAGATTTCTTTAGCGACCTTAGCCTGACCGCATCTAAAGTAAGGGATAGAGAGAGATCAGCTGCTGACCTAAATGTAGCAGGTCTTGAAGCCTTAACACTGGCTTTGATTTCTGGGGCTAAACCCCCAATGAAGCGTGCAATTCGCTTGGGTTCCGGTGTTATCAGATATGGAACCAGTCTGGACAATGTATTGAAAGTGGTGAGATAAGCTTGACAATCTAGATCCTTCATCACCAATGATAAGAAATCTGATTCAATCCTTTCCACTTCATGTTGCGGGCAATAATTCTCCCTAATCAGAGCATCAAACTGTTCCCAAGACATGTTGTAGAGTGGGATCTTCCCAGTAGCTTGAATGAGAGACTTCCACCACGCTAGTGCCTCTCCCTTGAATGATTGAGATACATACTTTACCACATCCCTTTCAGCACAACCGCTGATGTCGACAACTGTGTCCATTTCATCCAACCAGGTCATACTATCAATTGCCCCTTTCTCCCCAGTGAAATCCCGGGGTTTACATGAAACAAAGTATTTATAGGTGCAGGACTTGGTACGCGGTTCATCATCGAACACTTCCTTTTTGGATGGAACACTGTGTTCATTAGATGAATGTCGATCATCATTCTTCTTTAGTTCCTCCTTAGAGGGCGGCTTGTTATTAGGCTCTGAATGAGTTTTAGGGATGGATTTAGGGTGGGGTACGGATGAGGCTTTACTATTTGTCTCACTATACTCCTGGAATTGCTCCTTCACAGCTTTAGTTACAGCTGAATCAATCAGTGTACGTAGCTCTCCTCTGGTTATATTAATCCTCTCATCATCGCGATTTTCCAAAGGATGACTGTTTTCTTCCTCCGACCTAGCCATGTAGCTTTAATTGCTGAGCAAAAGAAAATAGGGCAAGGTTTATACGGAAGCTTATACAGTTTTATCGTTCTAACGATTTATTAACCATGTTTTTAATACATATATTGGTTAATTTGATAAATATATAATTATTCAGGATTTTTATCATAAGCCTAAATTATAAGTTAATAATAGCACAAAAGGCCTAGTCACTTAGACAAGTTTAATTTGTAGGCCTTGATTTTATAGCATCGAGGCTTCAAGGTTTGAATCAAAGTTCATTACCTTTTCTTGACAGGGAGTTGTAGGCTACCACTGTCTTTAGTCACAGAGGACGTTAGTTATAGTCCGTGGGCACTTCATCCTTAAGGGATGATTATATAAATAAGGGAATTTAGTATATCCCAACATGACTTATGTGATTTTATCATATCACATTTTGTCGAGCATGTTAATATGCTTTCATATGTTTAATAAGGATTTGAATCTCTTGAATAGGTTCTACCATCTTGGCCTTGTATGCCGTGACATTTAGGCTAGGTTTTACCTTTAAGATTCTTTTTAATAATTAACGCAGAGCAATCCTAAATTGAACTGTTAACAAGGATCTGAATCTAATTATGGAACTACCATCTTGGCCCTGTCTTAATGTGACACATGGCTAGGTTTTGTCCTTTTAGATTTTGCCATTTTATTATAATGGTAGATCTTATAATATAGGAATGATAATTTAAACATAATCGTTCCTTTAAAAATTTAACAAGTATATGGTTGCCCTAAACAGGACTTCTAATAAAAATTGATTTGCCCATGCGAGAGCTTAATCAGCAAAATAACAAAGGACTCCAAAAACAAATTAGAATTTGTCCTATGTTCTTGTCTAGACTCAAGAATGTGCAATTGTGTAACTGAGATTAAACACAAAAGACTAATGTTTAATTCACTCAGTTGTTGGCTCTGATACCAACCTGTCACACCCCGATTTCCACGTGTCACCGGTGGGCCCGGTGGGGGAGTATCGTGACGTGGTTGGCAACATAATAGTCAAACAACACAATATATATGAATGCACAGCGGAAGCAAAAGATATTTATTATTACATTCCAAATATAAAGTAATATCCAGTATTACAATGGAAAGTAAAGGATCCACAGGCGGATCTTAAAACATATCATTTGTTCAACAGACTTTAGACGCCTAGAACTTGCAAGATTCCTTATTAGCGCCCTGAGCTTCCAGCCAATTTCGTTTGGTACCTGTCACTTAACCTTTTTGGAAAATACGTCAGTTTTCACTGGTAAATACACTCAACCGACTCATTTGAAAAGAGTTTAAGAAAATTGATTTAGATGCACCAGGCACAAAACCTTTTGACACTTTGATTAAAATGCACAGAGGCAAAATTAATCTTTTATAACTTGGGAAAATTATTTGTATATAATCTTGTATACAGTTTTACTTATTTGTCGTCCGTAAGGGCCGGTTTGTAGGGCCGGTCTAGATTAACTAACACGCCACAGGTATAATGCCCACGGGCTATCATCCCCTAAGTGGATTACCAGTTCCGGTATAACCCACAGGGATGATACCTCGGAGTGGATTACCAGTTTTTACATAATGCAGCTGCCAGGTGTATGCCTACACCCCGTGCTTAGGTCGTGGCCATTTCGTAAAATGATGCCAAGGATATCCGGGACATGGTCATTAACCCCCAAGGCCATACACCAAATAATAATAAAATAATACATATTAAACAGGTTATGTAAGTACATCAATCACAATCCGATTTAAATGACTACATACACCCGACCAAGCGGTACTTTTATAGTACCGTATCCCAAGCCCGTATAGGGAAAATAAGTTAAGAGTATTTACCTGAGCTAGCTCCTGTCTTAAATAGCAAGAATCTAATAACTCAGCCGTAGTCACTTAAGTAAGCGTAGGTACAATTTACCGGAAAGCTCTAGTCTGGAATGATGGTATAAATAATTAATTAGAATGCTAACGGGTCTTTGATTAAGCATAAGCTTAGACCGGTTAGTCTTACAGGAAGATACGGTTCGTACGCACGATTAAGCGAAGACCGGATAGAATGTGATTTAGACCCGACAAGTTTGAAGACTTGTTTAATATGGGTTTATTATTCACATTCTGAATTTTGAGATAAAACCGATAAGGTTTGACCCGTTTCGGCTAACTTATATAAACTAGTTATATAAACCGATCCGAACGCGAATAACGCGTAACGGGTAACCGAATAGGTCACGAACAGGTTTCCTAAGTTAATATGCCTTAAATATGTTGTGATATCAGTAGGATACCTTCCATTATGCCCAAAACGAGTTTAATCTCAATTTAAGCCCCGTAGGGGTATTTTGGTCATTTACCTAAGGCATACATACTACCTGTCATACAACTACTCGAACGATGTGACCATAAGGTCACTTAATGTATTTGGTCGGATCCTAAAGATCGACCAAATGGGTCGGGTTCGAAGGTATAAGCGATTCATCAGATCGCTTACCCTTACGACCCTAGACAAGCACTAGACTAAGAGTGACGAGCTAAGCATGTTAAAACATGCTTAACTAAGTTAGAAAACAAGTTTGGTATCAAAACAAACGGTTTTGATACCCATAAGTAGTTTGGTTACAAAATACGCAAGAATACGTATTCTGGCCGAAACTACGGCTCGTCACTGAGCCTAGATAACGTGGTAATCAGTAGGTATAATCACTAGGGACTATAACCATCGTGATCACGCTCACGTTATGAAGTTCAAACGAACTTCGCATCGACCATAAACTGGTCAATGCAGAAAGTCAAACAAAGTTTGACTTTCGGACTAGAAAAGCGATAAAAGAACGAAGGAATACTTACGAAGGGTCCCCGAATGCTAATCGTGATCGAATAGCTCAGGTATGAAACGAAGGTTCCAACTTAGAGCCCAAAGGATCAGATTTGTAGTAAGTAATGAGGTTGGATGGCATGGGTATTTATAGAATTCGGGTAACCGTTGGGATCGTTTCTTGGAAAAGGGGAAAAGATCTAGTCCGTACACTTGTCACAATGTTGTGGAAGCTAAATATGATCCTTATCTTAATGACTAAGCAACTTAAAACATGTGGTTAAGGATTAATTGGTTGCAACTTGCATTTAAAACACTGAATCTGGTCCAGATAGGGGCTCGCGTGACGCTAAGGACCCTCGCGTCACGCTAGGCCCCTGTTTTGGCAGATTTTCCAGAAATGGTCCCTGCACTTCGTTTAAGCGATTTTCGATGCGTTTGAACCCCGTTAACCTCATTTCAAGGCTCTAAAATGAAGTTAAAGTATAGGGAACTCAAAACATGCTCAAAAATATCTAGGATGATGGTTCGTTTGGTCGTACGAACGCGATGTTCGCTTAATTACGACGGAATGCGCATAAGCGCGAAAAACGATCCAAATGACGAAACGAATGGATTTTTCTTAAGGCGAACACTAAAATATAATGTAGTCATGCTTACATAAATTTTTGGATGTCCGGATGTATTCAGAACGTAGGTTATGCGCGAAAATGCAAACTTATGCACTTTTTGACGCTTTTAGTCCCTGATCCTTCTACACTTGATCTTAACATGCTTTCCTGCACTTCGAGCTCTCTGACTTGACTTTTATGGGCCTTAAGACATAACCATACTTTGTTAAGTCCTTGGGTAACTTTATGGTTACCCGAAAAGTCATAAATTTCAACGTTGACGCTTTTAACCCCTCGCACACGAATTTGATCATAACTTTCTCATACGTTAACGAAACTTTATGAAATTTTAATCGTGCATTCTAGTGAGCATAATTTACATTTTCAAAGCTTCGGGTTTGTCAAAAGGTCACTCAGAGGTATATCTTTAACATGTTGACACATTTAACCCCTGTAGTTTGTAATTTCTCACTTTTAGCTTCGTATGATCCATGATTCATTCGTTTGAAGGTATGAACATTGTGTAGGGTTAATGTTCATTATATTTATTCACAGTTGACACTTAGAATCCGTATAAACACATACTTTCCATGTTTGTCAACTTTAGTCCTTTTATAACATTCTTTCACACGTTCAAACTTTATGACACGTGTCAACACATTATAGGACGTAAATTTTCGGGGTGTTACACGCAATCTCTGTTATTTTCATGATTACCAGAGGACAAAAAAAAAATACCAGAGATATGTTTCTACTCCACTTCTCATGTATTTAATGATATAGGCGGCTAATTTCTGGTGATGTAATCTGATAGCCTACCAATATGTCACTTCAACTTTCTTACTACATCATGGGGTGTAATAAATGAAGGAGAGAGAAAGTTCCATATTAACGAGTTCCTAGAAATTTTCTGTTGGATGACGTTATCAGCACTAACAAGAAAAATAAAAAATTGCCAATGTACAAATTATGAATATATTGTCAAGAGATATGAATGATGATGATCAAATGCAGCAATATTTTTTAATGACCTTTGACGATTTTGAATATCCAGCATATTTTCTGATGATTCACCAGAATTCTGATGATTTATCAGGTGTTCTGATGTTGTATCAGATTTTCTGATGTT